>OX596237.1:52701069-54142319 GCA_951394345.1 Salicornia ramosissima | reverse complement strand
CCGAAATTACTTAATACCGCCCGTATTTTCACCTAAACTTTCTATACTACCCTTACCCTAATTAAACCCTCCTATCCTCCATTTTATCTGAAAAAATTTTTAAAAAAACTGCTTGTTTCTTTCACCCTCTCCTCCGTTCTTCTTGGTGCCTTTCCTCCATGAAAGCAAACCACCACCACTAGCAACCAGCAGCACCCCACCCCTTCGAAAATCAGCAACACCAGGCGACGACCAGCACCAGCAACCACCAGCAGCAGCGACGACCAGCAACGACTGCAGCAGCAGCAACCACCGGCAGCAGCGACGACCAGCAACCACGAGCAATGCCTCCTCGAAAACGTCCAGGGAAGGAGGTCGCCGGCGCTTCGAAGGTAATTTCAGATCTCCTTTGTATTTTGGATTTTTTGCTGATTTTTCTTTTTTTTTTTTTGCTGTGAATTGGAGATGAATTAGAGGTCGCTGTGAATTGGAGATGTGAATTTAGCATTTTTTGTGTTGATATATGTCAATTGGAGATGTTAATTTGGCATTTCTGATTTTTTCATTTTTTTTTATTTTCGGATTTTTTTCATTTTTTGTTATTTTCTGATTTTTTATGTTTTTTTTGGGAATTTGATGAACTAATGTTAAATTTAGGGGAATTTTTTCAATTTTGTTGTGTTTAATTTGATTTTTTTGGAATTTTCAAAAAAAAATTTCCAATTTTTTGTGATTTTTTTGGGTGAATTTCTGATTTTTTATGATTTTTTTTGGAATTTTGAATTTATTTTTGTTTTTTTTAATTTTTGAATTTATTTCTCATTTTTTAATTCCAAAAATATTCCCAACAAATTCTGATTTTTTTGGAAATTTTTATAATTCCAAAAATATTCGTAAAAAATTCTGTTTTTTTTTTTTGGAATTTTCAATTTTTTTTTCTGATTTTTTTTGGGGGAGTTTATGATTTTTTTTTTTGGTGTAATTTCTGATTTTTCTTCTTTTTTTTTATATTTAGATCTAATTAGAATTTTGATTTTTGATTTTTAATATATTTTAGATGTTTTTATGATTTAGTGTTAAATTTAGGGGAATTTTTTCAATTTTGTTGTGTTTAATCTGATGAACATTTGATGTATACACCGAATGGAGATGAAAAATCTCAAATTTAAATGTTTGAATGTTTAGGAATTAATTATTGTTAATTGGTAATTAATTGGAATTGTAAACTATAAACTAGCGTACTAATTTTTAATTAGAAATTATAAACAACATTATTCTAATTTTTTTTTATATAAAAAACTGGTGTAATTACTTATATACATTAATTATTAGTAATTATAACAAATTGGTGTAATTCTTGTTAATTAGAAAATATTGACTTTTACGATAATTATTCTTAATTAGTTGAATTGATTTTTCAATTACACTTAGCGTGCTGAGGACGACTCTTCCCCACGGCACCCTAACACACGACGCATCCTGGCCTCTGCTAGGAGGAGGGCGGGCAAAGCGTCTCCATGTCAGGTCCATAATGCGTCTACTCAGGAAGGACGTTCAACTGATAGGGTCGGGGGTTCAAATGTGGACGAGTCTGAGTTAGAGGCGTATGAGCTTGAGGCAATGTTACAATCAGGGCCAGATCACTTCGACGATGAGTTCATTCCCGATGATCATTCGTCTACCGAGGAGGAGGGTGACGGGGATGAGGAGGTACACGGGGTGCGTAATGTCCGCAAGGGCAAGGGCGGGCGATTTGTTCGGTCTAAGGGGTCGTCTTCTTCTACTCGCGAACAACCGAAGAGGAAGACAGACGATTCTTGGGTGGTTAAGGAGGCTATGCCTGGGGGTCCGACAGATGGTTCCGTCATCCCGAGCTACGCAGCTCACATTGCCCGACATATATGGGATGGTGATGATAGGGGCGTGTTGGACGTTCGCACTCGACATCAGGCATGTTCGATGTTGATTGAGTGGGCGGATGAGTTTCGTGAGCAGGTGGATCCAACCAGACAACAAGTGGTTCGAACCAGAGAGCAGGTGGATGTTGGTCGGATTGTATCTGCAAGTGGGTTGCTTGACTTGCCCAGGCTATGTTACACACATATCGACGGTCCGCTAGTGTCGGCATTCGTCGAGAGGTGGCAGCCGGACACGAACAGCTTCCACATGCCGTGGGGGGAGATGTCTATCTTTCTCCATGATGTCGAGTTTATTATGGGCCTGCCTGCTGAGGGTCGACTTGTCGATGGTGTGAGCATGCGATTTCATAGCCTCGACCAGGGCTATGCACCTATACATGACGTGGCCGAGATCCTCGGCGTGCCACAAGAAGCCATGAAAAGGGACGGGCAGTTCAAGAATGGAGGTGTCTATACGAAGTGCATCTTCAACCTGTGTCGAGCTGCAGAGGGACGGGTTGCTTCGACACGAGCCATAGGGTGGATGTTGCTCACTCTTGGATCCACGCTCTTTGTGGATAAGAGTGGTAGCCGGCTCAGTCCCGGCCTTATCACAGAGCTTATGGATGAGGATTCTGTTGGGAGGTACTCTTGGGGATCTGCAACATTAGCGTACTTGTATCGCCAGCTTGGCCAAGGCAGTCGACAACGATGCAAGCAGTTGGCCGGGTGTCTAACGTTGTTACAGGCGTGGATTTATGAGTACTTCCCAGCTTTTAGGCCTAACCGAGGACGTCTGCCTCGTCGTATCGGGGATCCTAGTTGTTCTCAGTGGGATGTTCGTTTGGAGCCGAACAACCCCGCCCGCCTCGTCGCCATTCGTAACAGGATTGACAACATGACTGCTGACCAGGTAATATTTTAATTAATGTTTCTTTACTTTTTCCTAATTGCCTCGTTGTTATTAAACTGAATGTTTTTTGCACTCAACAGGTGTGTTGGTTACCGTTCGAGGATGACATCAGCACCCGTTGTCCTCGGACTTTGTTCACTGGGTTCATCCAGCACCAGTCCATCATTGAGCCCTACATGCCATACAGATGTCTTCGGCAGCTCGGCTTCATGCAGGGTATTCCCCCTCGCATCCCTACACCTATCTCGGCGTATCGGCCGGAGGATCCGAGACACTACTATGTCCAGTGGCCGCCTACATCGGTTAAGGACAGTTGGGACACTTTCCCCATTGCTAACACTCTTCATCCCTGTGCCTTAGCATGTTCGGAGTTCACAAACGCGACGCTGGACGGGTATGACACGTGGTTCGAGACGTATTCACACCCATACATCGTGAACGACAACGATCTGATCCCGAACACGGGACCGGACATGACTGTACCTGAGCATGTAAGTAATTTGACACACCATATTTACTTTTTGTCTTAATTTGTTACAATTTATACGTAAGCTAACAATTTCTTTTTTTTTCTTTTTACAGTGGATGTCCTCCATGTTAGAAAATTCTGAAGTGCTGTGGGATCCTTTCATTGATGAGCTGCCAGAACGCATGGATAGACTGAGGTTGGGTCTCATTAGACTGAGAAAAGACTTTGATGACTACGAGACACGCGTTGGCATCCGACGACGTGCCCCGAGACAGCGTCCACCAAGTTGGGGCGATCATCCCCAGTAGTTTTCATTTTTTATTATTTATTTATTAATGTTTATTTGTAATTTCTTTTTGTAATTTTTTTTTTTGTAATTTTTTTTTTTGGTATTAATCTTTTTGGTATTTGTATGTAAACAAATATTTTTAATTTTGTATTTGTATTTAAACACATTACCCATTTTCGTCATATTCTGATTAGATCAAGAATTTTTCTTTTAATGAGTTTTATCGAAGGTAATAGCATTAAATATATTCATATAATAAACTAACTAAAGTTACAACATTAAACACATGCACAAATTGAACTAATTACAAATTTTCAATGCAAATTTTCAACAAGTCTCATCCAGTGTGCTACTCTCCTGGTGTATAATGCATCCCATCCTTCGACGGTTTGTGTATGCACAAAGTTCCAATAGTTTGCAACGGGCGGAATCGGGGAATCATGACTGACATGTAATCGTATGTAGTGCGCATAATTTTGCATGTAGGCAATATGAAGTTCACTTGTAGGAGCCGTGATGAGTTGCGGGACTCTCGTCGGCAATACTGTACAACATTGTCCAATCGATCGATCATTCCCATACGAGTACAACATGATGGCGCAATGATATAGATTTGCAATCGGAAATAAGTCGAAAACGACTTCCATCCAATGGTTAGCACCGCATCTGCCACCTTCCCAAGAGATACGTGTCACGGCTTCAATGACGTGCTGCTGCCCTCCATAAATAGCTGCGTAATCAGCAATGTTTGCCCCAAGTTCATTTGCGATGATTCTTCGAGCCATAAGATAGTTGTCCTGTCCACCATGAAAAGCATCAGCCACACAACGAAACCCACAGTTTCCGTCTGCTCTTACATCAGTCCAACCCTCCATAAACGACAATATCAATTGGGGAACGCTGTCGTAGTAAGGAAATCGTTCCCTTGTTATGTTACCGCTACCACCTACAATAATAAAACATATTTAGCAAATAATTGCAGCTACTACTTAATAACTAAATTCAAATAAAATATGATCATTACCTTCGGCATGGGATCCTGAGTTTTCTCCCATAGAAGAGCCCGTGTTTCTCGAACGACGCCCATGGCTTGTCGAAGCATGCTCAAAGAAACTCCGATCTCGTCGAGTAGACGAGCTCTGCAAAAACACCATATTACGTACGACTTAATTAGTAATTTTCAATTACACCCATTTAATTATTATAGCAATTATTATTTATTAGTTGAACTAATTTTTCAATTACACCCATTTAACAATATAGTTAACAAAATCAACTCTAATTAAATTGACCTACTTAAATCAACTCTAATTAAATTAAATCACCTGGTACGGAGGCCTGCCCCTAACATTGGTGTTGGTCTCTGGCTCTTCCAGCGAGTCTGTATCTTGGAAGATATTTTCATGCATAACTCGGGTTGCACGCCTCACATAGTCAAAACCTCTTCGTCTAACTTCTTCGAACAACGAAGACAGGTGGTCGGCTTCTTCCTCGTCGTCATTGGCAAACTCCGGGATGTCATTGCCTTGACCAATAGTTAGTGTTTTCCAAAAGTCGTGGATCTCTCTCAAATGTATACCTGTGCGTTGTTGTACTAACGCTGTAATCTCACATGCACACGGGATCCCACAGGTGGAGCGCAACACACAACCACAACGATCATGGGCCTCGTCGGCTAACTCCCTCATCCGAGTATGCTCTTTAAGCAGTAGATCCATGCAATGGGAGCTAACACGACTGACAAGCATGCTGAACAACAACTTATTCCTAAACCTGGCGCCCTGTCTGTTCATTGATGTTTCCAGATGATACTTAATTTTATCATGCTGCTGCTCAACCATTGCATTTGCTCGCGTAAACAGATTTTCAATTGAGTTGGTAGAGGTGCCAAGCCAACCTTTTAGCACTGAATGGGCACTCTCCACCCGACAAGTTGTCTTGTTACCCAAATGAAGGACATTGTTAGCCCAAGCAGCGACAAATTTCTCTTTATGCGGAAGCCAAGTGTTTTCTACATATTCAATGACTCCTCTAAATCTTGCCCAAACATCTCTCATCCGATCCAGCTGTGCATCATATTCTGCCTCTGTTGACGCGTACATCACCCGGGCCCAAGCACCATGCCTAAACCGGTCTCCCAAGCTTTTGTCGCCTGTTATCTTCCCAACTCTCGCCTCCACATCCCTGTTGATGTGCCACGTGCACAACAAATGATGGGTGCCAGGAAATATTTCCTGAATTGGGCGTAACAATCCCATCTCTCGGTCTGTAAAAATTACAGCCGGACGCGCACGTAGCCCAATAATGTCATTGAGAATTTGTAACACCCATCGATAACTCCTCATCGTCTCATCCCTCATCAAAGCCATCCCAATCAAAAAGTTATGATTGGTCGGCGTCATCCCAATCATCTCGAATAACGGCCTTCCATACCTGTTAGTCTTATATGTGGAGTCCATTCCTATCACCCATGGATAAGTGCGCAATAAGGTGATCGACATCGGATGAGCCATAAACACATGAGTGCATTGATTTCTCTCTTGATTAGTGTGAATGTGGTAGTTCAACTCTTCCGCAAGATGGATAAATTGTTCCATAACATTCCGCCCATCTGCATCATCCATCTTTTGCTTGCTGATTTTGTTATACACATGCCTGATTGTAGGTTTTTCGTCAGGAAACTTTTGTGTCAAAGATAATTTAATCTTCGACGGCTTGCACTGAGATTCCCTAAGCTCACGCACGTGTTGCTTTGCTGCAGGGCTCAATCCACTGACCTGACGGTGTCCCTCCGGGTACTCAATGAAGCGATGGTTATGTGTGCCGGATACACCTGGTTGGGGCTCAATATACCACAATCCGGTTTGCGGATTGCCAATCACTTTGATATGGAACGGGCATCCACAAGCTTTTGTGGACGTTTTTTTCCTTTGGGCGTTTCTCATATTTCTGTTTTCCCCTCGGTACCGCTCTCCCTTGTTACAGCGTAGGTAGGTTACCATGCGAGATACCGAGGTATAATTGATTTTGGAAATGACAATTTCAAAACCAATCCCATGAGCTATCGGTTTCGCCCAATCACGTGCCTCGTGATGACTGGAAAACGTCTGATCGGTGGCAAAACTTTGACTGTAGTCCATGCCATCTCCGCCGTTATTGTCCTGAATAATTTCATTAAATACGTTAATTAGTATTTTTAAAAGCAAAAAACCATGCAAACGAACGTGCCCTTATCGCGTTGCCCACATGACAACAACAAACCCTAAATACGTTACTACCATTGGTGGTAACGTGTCCAGAACACGTTACTACCAATGGGGTAACGTGTCCAGAACACGTTACTACCAATGGGGTAACGTGTCTAGAACACGTTACTACCATTGGTGGTAACGTGTCCAGAACACGTTACTACCAATGGGGTAACGTGTCTAGAACACGTTACTACCATTGGGGTAACGTGTTCAGAACACGTTACCACCAATGGAGGAACGTGTCCAGAACACGTTACCACCAATGGAGGAACGTGTCCGGAACACGTTACTTCCAATGGAGTAACGTGTCCAGAACACGTTACTTCCAATGGAGTAGCGTGTCCAGAACACGTTACTTCCAATGGAGTAGCGTGTCCAGAACACGTTACTGCCAATGGAGTAGCGTGTCCAGAACACGTTACTGCCAATGGAGTAACGTGTCCAGAACACGTTACTGCCAATGGAGTAACGTGTCCAGAACACGTTACTTCCAATGGAGTAACGTGTCTAGAACACGTTACTGCCAATGGTAGTAACGTGTTCTCTCTGGACACGTTTCAAAACACATTACTTCTATTTTGCAACAACGATATATTTTGTTTTTTCTTACATGAACAAAAATTTAACTTAATACGTGAATCAATTCTTTAAAAAAAAAATTAACTTAATGCATTGAATAATTCAAGCAAATATGGAAATTTTGTTTATGTAAGAAAAAATTCCTAAAGAATAATTCAAAGTAATTAAACATGGGCAAAAAATGATTAACATAAAAATTTATAAATATAATTATTTACTAAGCTAAAAAAACATAATTAACAAGTAAAAAAAATTAACATTAATAAATTTACCTCTCCGGCATTCACGTAATCATTGTTGTCATCCGACATTTTGGTTCTAAATAAAAATTATAAATTAAACATAGTAAATCTTATATATTTTTAGGTGAACTTCTTTGTAATTTTTTTTTATGCAAGAGGTGAAATAATGAAGGTTGAAGTAGTTTTTTTTATAATGAATGGTGTTACTATGAGTGAGGTTTTTTTTTTTTTTAAAAAAAAAAATAAAAAAAAACCAACCACACCATTTTGACAAGTGGAAGAAGGGGGGGAAGTGGTCCACCATACATGTGAAACATGAGGCATGCCATTTTTTTTTTTTATAAATTATAAATAGGATATTTAAAAGGTAAGATTTTTTAAAAATTAAAGGAAAAATAAATTAAAGGGATAGGGGTTAGCAGTAGGTGAGGGTGAAGGGAGGGGATGAGAGTTATTTTGGGTTATATAAATATAAGTAAGGGTATATAAATATAAGTAAGGGTATTTTAGGAAGTTAAGGTTAAAATACGGGCGGTATTAAGTAAATTCGGGCGGTATTTAGCAAATGAGTTTTGCCATTTCTTGATTTGATTTTGTCATTTCTCAGTGTTACTATTCATGTAAGAGAGAGGGGAGGAGTGCCAAAATCATTTTTCTTTTGGTGATAGATATCTCACCATTAGGGCCGGGCAAAATTGGATATTCGGATTTTTGGATCACTTTTTTATCAGAATCCGGTCCGGAAAATTCAGATATCCGGACCCGGATTTAAATTAAAAAAATTAAAATAAATAAACTTGACAATAAAAAAAGTAAAATGGAAAAATAAATGACATAATATCAAAGAATCAAATCATCGAAAAAATACATAAATAAGAAAAACCTAAACTTCTTTCAAAAAAAAAAACCTTAACTAGAAGCCTAAAATCGGAAAAAAAAAACCATAAAATCTAAAATAAAAAAAAAACGAAATTACAAAGAAAACAAGAACATAAATCAAAGCAAATTATATGATAAGAACATAAACTAAATTATCAAATAGTGGAAAGCCATTTTTTTATATTAAAAAAAAAAAAAAACCAGATACCGGATAATCCGGTTTTTAAAAAATGTGATCCGTATCCGGTCCGCTTTTCATTTTATAAAATCGGATATCCGGTCCGGTTTTTGATAAAAAAAAAGGTGGATTGCGGATCGGAAACCGGATACGGTTTTTTTTGCCCGGCCCTACTCACCATATATATCCATGCAATATACTCCATTTGTCTACATTTAATTGCTACATTTGCTTTTTTACATTTCTCGAGACATAACTTTAAATATATTTATCTTTAAGTATACATAATAAAAAATTATAAAAATTATATATTTGGAAAGTATGTTCCGAGACGAATCAAACGAGATCCCACATGACAATATATTTCATTACTTATATCAAATTAAACAAGGTCAAAGTAACAATGTAAATAGTGTCAAAATTAATTTGTAATAAATAAATGTGGACGGAGAGAGTAATGAAAGACACCGTAGGAAAAACACATGGGAGTTGAACTCACAAGTCACAACCTTGGTAGGGAAGCGTAATCTTTTAATCATTAAATCACTTTAATATGTTGGTTTAATGTGTAAACCTAAAATATGATAAAGAGTCGTCAAAATTAATGTTAACAACAAAAAACTATTATTACATATCCTAATACCTTAATTTTATACACGTTGTTGTCTTTTAATTCTAAATCTGATCCTTTAAGAGTTTTTCAAAATTATAAATTGTCATATCATGTGTACTCTATATCAATTCGCATTAAAGAAAAAACTTAGAATAATAATGAAATTAGTTACAAAGTTTAGAGAATAAATACGAAATATGATTTATAATTATAACTGATCCGGGCAATAACACTAGTTTTTTAAAAATAAATAAATTGACCTTCACAATTTTTTAACATAACACAATTAAGTTGACATTGAATTTCATAATTAATGACCCAAATATCAATAATATTAATTGACATTTAATTTCATAAAAGACGTAAAATTAAAATCAATCTCTATTATATAAGCTAGGGGGAGCCCTGGTATCCCCTCGAAATGTCTATCTTACCCTCAATACTTTTTAAAATCTCAATTTGTATCACCCACTAATTATTAAGGAAAATTATTACAATTTTAAAAATTTTTAAAATAAAAATAGTACAAAATATAAAATTCGAAAAAATAAAACAAAAATTTCAAAATTAATAGTTTAAAATTCTCTATAAATAGACATTCATATTGATATATTTCACAAATAAAAAATTTACATTATGATTATCGTAGAAATTCGGTAGCCAATAGAATATAAAGGGGAAAAGTTTTTTTATTATACAAAGTTTGTTTAGATGGATTAATAGATGTATTTAAAATACCATCGCACACAAAGTGTGCATAGAAGACTAGTATTATTTATATTGTAATCCATCATAGGCACTATTCATGATATAATTATAAATTAATAGTTGTAAACTATATAAATAAATGGTTCTCTTCATTCTAAAGCACATTCTAAAAAAGTATATATTAGGCTTTTATGCACGCATAACATTTTAGTTGATGAAATATCAAAGAGTAATCTAACAATCAAAAATGTTTTATGAGTTGACACCCATTTTGCGATAGAAGAAAACCCTAAAATTTCTGTAATAAATATATATCAATATGGATGTCAATTCGTATAGAATTCAAAAAAATATATTTTAATATTTTTATTTATTTTTCTGAATTATAAATTTAATAATATTTTCATTTTTAAAATTCCTTTTCTTTTTAAAACCTTCCTTATTAATGTCACCGATTTTAATGGTAAAACTAGGTAATACCCGAGCAAATGCTCGGTTTTTAGCAGGTAGGAGAGATTTTTTTAGTGGTTAATTACTATATTAGTATAAAAATATTAATATGTTATACCAACTATATATATATATATAGGGTGTGTTATATTCATCATAGGATTATTTGCTTTTAATAATCCAAACTTTTTGCGTTTTAGCAACCAATAATCCAACCTTTGGATTATTAGCAAATAATCCAAATTTTGCACTAAAATCCAACCAATAAACCTAAACCCCTCATTTTAGAGTTTTAACAGGTGTATAGGTAAG
This sequence comes from Salicornia ramosissima, assembly GCA_951394345.1. NCBI lineage: Eukaryota > Viridiplantae > Streptophyta > Magnoliopsida > Caryophyllales > Amaranthaceae > Salicornia > Salicornia ramosissima. Next base: position 54,131,559 of record OX596237.1, on the reverse strand, counting down.
TTAACGTTAAACTTTTAATGTGTAGTTGATTAAAAAACCCAAGAAAACAAATTGTTTTATAATAATTTCTATGCAATGAATGCCAAATTTTCAGCTACAATGAAACGCTTACAATAAAAAAAATGTTAAATTTGAAGCAACAAAGACCATATCTGGGATAACAATGACAAAATTAGTTTATGCAAAATATCTTGCAACATGATAAAATTGTATTCAATTTAGACATTTGTTTGATTCCATGCAAAGTTGAAAGTTTAATAAAAAGGGTAAGAACTAATTATATTGAGTTCATATGAAACTATTTTTATTATTAGAATTTGGAATTTGTAAATCCTGTTATATTCATGTTCAATTTTATTTAAAATAAATTAAATTTATGTTGTTATATTTGTTGCAAATTCGGGCTAAATTATATATATTTTAATTTTATTTGATACTTTGGATCTTTTATGCTTGTAACTTGACTTATACAAGTTGTGAAAGATAGCAAATACCATCTTAAAAGCTTGGTAAATGTTTTAGAGGTTTCAATGGACTATGTTCAAGATTTAAACGATGTTTTAATAGTGGCATATATTGTCAAAGATAAAATTGTAAACATTGATAGGTAAATTCTTAAAACTGTAAAAATTAATTAATTTTTTTTAAAAGTAAAAGGTTAAAGTAAATATGTCTATTGGTAAAATATTTCCTAGTCATGTGTATTGGAAGTGATAAAACATAAAAGGTTTGATTTTTTCTAACATTTAGTAATGCGGAAACTATCCACCTATTTAGGCTATGCTTATTTCACATTATTTATGTACTTATTACTTATTTTAGATCAGATTAGATCAAATAATTTTTAAAAGTTTAGATTAGATCAAATAATTTTTAAAAAGTTTAGATCAAATTAGAAAAAAAAGCTTTGAGTAGGCTTGTTAATTTTATACGACTTTTTCAAACTTATATGTATTTGATTCCGTAAATAAATTATAAAAATTGCATATTTAAAAATTACTCATTAATACAAATAAAATAAAATCTCAATTGATATTTTTTTCCTTATTCAATAGCATATATACACGATCATAATTTAGTCAAATAAAACAATAACTCCAGATCTGATAAAAAAATAAGTTCATCTCATATCTGTAAAATAAGGTCAACTGAAAAAAAAAAATGATGAACCAAATATAGCCTTAGTAGTATTTATAGTAAAAAAGTAAATAAGTCCCATGGTAAAAGTTTTTTTATTTTTATTTTTTTTAGTTTCTTGGTAAAGGATATGTAAAAAAAAAAACAACAAAAAAAAAGCATTAATTGCATGATGTATCCATTTTTCTATGTATATTTATAACTTGTAAGTAGGAGGGAAAGTAGAGTTTGGGAGGGAAAAAATATTTTTTAGTGGTTAACCTTTTAGTAGTATAGATAGATAGATAGATAGATAGATAGATTATTTGAATTTCTAAAAATTGCTAAGGGTAATTAAAGAAGACACTTCGGTGATGTTTGGTTGAAGTTGATTTCCCTTGGAAATACAACTTCCTAGGAAATGTCTAAATGGTATTGTGTTTGGTTGGATGTAATTGGCAAAATTATAGGAATTGGAATTTGAGTGTTTTACCAAAATAATGTTGGAGCAAAAATATTTACCAAAATATTGCCAAAGCAACAATGTTTACCAAAATACTGTCTACGTCAGCCTTATTTTTATTTTTTTTTACACAGCATCAACCTGTGTATAGTAGGGGTTGTTGTGTTTTCTGTAGAATATGTACGTACTTCCTCCGTATTGCAATATTCACAATTTTTGCAATTTTAGGGTGTAATACAATAATTGCAACAATATATATATATGTTACTATATTTAGTAAAATAAATAAGAGTGTTTTACAAAAATAATGTTGGGAACAAAAGTAATTACCAAAATATTGCCAAACCAACAATATTTACCAAAATATTGTTCATGTCAGACTTGTAAATTTTTTACGCAGCATAAATAGCTATTGTTGAGTTTAAAAAAACTCAAACAATGTCTTTATTGTAGAGAATAATGACCAACTTGTTATTAAGTTACAGGGGAAATCGCTATCTCAAATAGCGATTTAGCTTCAAATATTTTTTTTTAAAAAAATGAACAATCTCTCTCCGGACAACATTTTTGTAATTATTTTTCCATTGACGGTATTTTGATAAATTCTTTTAGCCTCAACATTATTTTTGTAAAACACTCTAAAAATAACCCATATATATATATTTTTTAAAATAAATTTTACTTTACTTTAATTGTGGCCTAATTAATTATTGGATTATTCCCATTGATATATGTGAAAATTTGCATATTCTCAGTGATATTAAGTTTGAAAAAATCCCAATGATATTCTATTAAAGTAAACCACTGAAAATACGCAAATTCTCAGATATACCAATATAAATAATCATTAATGGTTTATTTTACTCTCTATCTATTTAAATTCATTTTTTGACCAGAGGTAGCATATAATATTGTGTTTAGAGGTTTAGGGTTTATGTTTTTGTTTTCCGAAGTTAATAGCCAGCTGACTGTCAATTTCTCAGTCGTCCGGAAAGTGATCATTCGTTATTCGACTTTTGTGCGTAAGTCTTGATTTTGCGTGGTAACTGGTAAGTAAGTACTAGCAATTGAATTGCTAAACTCAACCAAAACTAAATGGACTAGGCAATTGAATTTTAGGGTTTGAACCTCGTATATTTGAAACTTGAATAGAGAATAAACGTCAATTTCTGGTTTTCTTAACATAATAGGAGTTAATTGCAGCTACTTTGAAGAGGGGGGAGGGAGGGGGAAATTGGAAAGTACATAAATTTCCTTTTTCAATCTGTTGTTCACTGGAGTGTTCTTGAATAGCCTTATGTTGCCTTTTTTCGATCATTAGATAGCGGGAATCAGGTTAATTTAATGTTAATTAGAGCTGCTGTTTTGTATTTACAAGTTTATAACATATCCCTTTCATCATCTGATTAGAATTCGAGACACTGATTAATGGAAGTTGATTCTAAGATGGAAATGGATGATTCAGCCATTACTACTGCTGAACAAGCAGCCCCAGTGGCGTCGTCTTCGAAGGAAAAGGTATGCTTGATTCTAAATTGAAAATTTATGAGTTGAATTTCTAGTTGTCCTGTTGCTCTTGTATAGTTAATAGTTGGTTAGTTGCATACTTGTATCGAAAAAGGAAATTTATTTACTAGTATTACTTGTGACTGTGCTTGTATAATGAAGTTGTTTTGAATTATGATAATAGGGCAAGGAAAATGATGAGATGCTGCAGTCTATGGAGAGATTACAGATTGAAGAATCGTCGTCATCTGGTTTTAAGCGAAAGCCTGTTGTTATTATTGTAGTTGGAATGGCGGGTCAGTCAACTTACAAATTGATATTTGAATTATTTCAATATTTTTCATACATCATTACTGGCATTGTATATGCTGCATTTGCAGAATTCTTTTCGTTTAAGTAGATATTGGGTCGACTTGGAATAAAGATTTTACCATCATCTGGGGATATGGGGACGGTGGTTTTGGGTTTTGGTGTTAATATTTCTTATCCAAAGTCTGTTTTTTTTTTTTTTTTTGCCCCTGTTCTAAGCTTCATATTTTAGTATGTAATGCTGACAATGCTTCGACTTTAAAATTAATTTCGGTGTGATTAGGAAGTGGAAAGACGACCTTTATGCATCAGCTGGTTTGCCATACACATGCTTCGAAACTTCGCGGATATGTAGTTAATCTCGACCCAGCTGTTTTGACCCTTCCTTTTGGTGCAAATATTGATATAAGGGACACTGTCAAGTACAAGGAAGTTATGAAGCAGTTCAATTTGGGTCCTAATGGAGGAATTCTAACATCACTAAATCTATTTGCAACAAAATTTGATGAGGTAATGCTTGAAATTCTTGGTATTCTGGCAATTTTCTTTTCTTACTTTGTTCTGTGTATGGCTATCTGTTGAATTGTTGTTAATGAGGACCAATGTTGAGGACAAGATTTGCTAGATGCACTGTTTTATTTGATGCTTTAAGGCTTGTTTGATTAATTGCAATTTCAGTTTGCCACAAAACCTCTAGCCTTTTCTAACCTGAGTTGTTTTTTATTGAAGCTTTATTAGGTGTTAGAGTTTTCTGTTCAGCTTTTCTATCGATCAACTGATAAAGATGATTCTTTCTTCACGTCTCGCTATCTTCCTTTGTTTCTTGTTATTCCAGGCTTGTTGTAATTTGAAACTTACAAATTACAGTGTTTTATTTTTTATTGTTATTATTTTTTTACTGTGTATAATCCACATCTACACTTTCTCTGTGATACTTGTGTGAGATCAGTGCCAGAAGACATTGTATACCGGTCAATGAGTCCAGCACTGTCTTATCAAGCTTAGCTGTACTGCTTGATACTATGCTCTATGACATCCAAATCATAATTTTTTTTTGGATTATAATGGACTTCCATGGATTGAAGTTGGTTGGTGTGGTATCTTTGTGCGCACCCTTATCTATTGTGAACTACTTGATTAAGGGGTTGTTTGGTTGTTGGGTACTTGGGTATTGGCTATTGGCTATTGGCCAGTTTAGTTCGGTTATATGGCTATTGGCTAGTTTAGTTCAGTTATTTGGCTATTTAAGCAAGCTGTTTGAAGAGTGTTTGGTAACTTTAATTGTGGTTTGTTGGCTATTTATTAGAGTTTGTGGGTAAAAACTAAAAAGCCAATCCAAAAAGCTGCTTAGGCAACTTTAAAAGCCAGCTTTTTAGCCAATCAAGCTAATAGTCAATCGTGTTTTTTTGGTTGTTTGACCATATTGAACAACCAAAAGCCAATAAAATAACTGGTCACCAAACACCCTCGAAGGGTCAATTGTAAACAGCCTTTCTATGGTATGTCTGATTAAGGTTCCATTGTAAACAGCCTTGTGTTGCCGTAGGAAAAGTGCTACAAGCATTTGTTCCCTTTGCCCTGTCATTCGGTCATTCTGTCAAAGGTGAAGCTTCTCATAATACATTTGGCCATTTGGGTGATGTTGATGCTGTGGTTGACTGGTTCTTTCTCTACAGATTGTTTGATGTAGCCTCCTAAGTCTGACTGTCTTTCTTTTACTCATTCAAGCTTTAAATATTAAGGTTATCCTAGTTGCACATTTTCAATTGCCCCCATGGCATAAATATTTGCTGAGTCAGCAATCGTGTGCAGACTTTCTATTATTCCGTAGGTATTTGCCAATCACATACCTCCAAATTTCAATCAACTGCCAATGTTACAATAATACTGCAGTATTGTTTTTGCACTACTATTTGTTTGTGATATTATGCTGCTCTATGAACACAAAGGTTGTGGACGAGTTGCCACTCAATGTTCTGTCCTAAATTTGTTTTCATTACATTTAATCATATAGTCATAATTTACTTGAATAGGGTGTCTCATGTTCTCGTTTAAATTTCAGGTTATTTCCGTCATTGAGCGTAGGGCTGACCAGCTTGATTATGTACTGGTGGATACACCTGGGCAGATTGAAATATTTACTTGGTCTGCGTCTGGAGCCATCATTACAGAAGCCTTTGCATCCACGTTTCCTACAGTGATTGCTTATGTTGTTGATACGCCTCGTTCTTCAAACCCAACTACATTCATGAGTAATATGCTATACGCTTGTAGCATACTTTACAAGACACGGCTGCCTCTTGTATTGGCGTTTAACAAGACAGATGTTTCTAAACACCAGTTTGCTTTGGAGGTAGATTTATTTAGGAGTATTTTGATTACGTATTTAGTTTTATGCGTCACTTTGTGATACTTTTTTTGTATTTTGTCTAAAATGATATGCATCAACACAACAACACTAACATCAAAGCTTTATTCTAAAAAATTTTGTGGTCAAATAGACATGAATCAAGTGTAGGAATCGCAAAAATCATCCATATATATCCTTCTCCTCCAATTTTCCCTATTTACCACTAGATTTTCCTAGAGTTTGAACATCCTCAAATCAATATTGACAACTATCCCCCAAGCTTGTTTTGGTCTTCCTCTCTGCCTCACCTTGTTTACTCTTTGCCATTCTTCAAGCCTCTTTACTGGTGCATTATTCTCTCTCCGTCTTACATGCAATTCTCCTTCATTTTTTCCTCTAAGGAAGTAACTCCTAACTTTTTTTCCTAATAATCCCATTCCTTATTCTATCATTTCTTGTATACCCGCATATTCAACATAACGTTTTCTGAACATGACAGTACCTCAAAGCCCAGCATTCTATATCATATAGCGATGCGTGCTTAAAATGATATGCATCACATTAGAGAGAATTAGAACTTTTAAATTCGTACGAAATGGAAGGTGTTTTCCAGAAGAAAGCTTTTGATAAGTTGCTAAAATTTAATGTTAATTGCCTTGGTGAGAGCAGTAGTTGATTGAATTAGAACTTTTACATTCTTGCAATTCCACTATATTCATGCACCTTGAATTTATATGCATATCTAGTGTGATTCGTGAAATATAATCTGTTAAAATACAGAAAGTTTATTCTTCCATGTGAGATACTCCAACAAACATTTTCAAGTTTTCTGTATATGTGATATTCTAGTGGGTCATCCTAATCATTGAAACTATTATGTGAGTGCATACCTTCTTTTGTGAGAACCCATTCATCGTTTCTTGTGAATCAATTTCCACTCAATTTTACTTGAAAGCCAAAATTTTGTAAGAAATTTAAGGCATATATGTGGACTGCTTGTATGGAAACTAAAAATCGAAGCAAAGAGCAATAGAATAACTTTTTCTTAGCATGTGTGTTGCTTGGTAACAAGGGGTCTAGGACCCTTTTTTCATTGCTGTGTTGAGTCAGAAGTCTTGCTATGACCAGGTAATTTTTCACTATAGGGATCAGTTGGAGCAGGTGTTTATGTAGTTTCTGATGGAGCAAGTGTAGGTGTATTTGTTTAAATCCTGGGAGGCATGGAGTTTAGGAAAACATTACTGCAGGCTGCTTATATGGATATTCTTTTTTATTTAGGAAAGCAAATAATTCTAGTGGATGTGAAGTTACTCTTACCTCTGTTTGTGTTAGTATTAGGTATTTGATTATTCAGACTTGCATAGTTGATCTTTTACTCAGAAGTCCACTTGTAGGATTGAACAGTGAGATGGACCTAATCATGTAGAGCTATCTATTCATCCTGGGCAGCTCTAGTTAGTGATTGGTGAATAATGATGCGTCTCAGGCCCCCAGATATTGCTTGATTTGTAGTAGTTTGATGTACTATATCTTGGCATTTCTGCTTTGGGGTTCTGGTAGAGTGGTACTCCTTGTATTATGAGATTTTATTTGATATAGTTGGAGGATCTGGAAACTTTTCTGCTAAAGAGTCCTTGGGTTCTGAGAAGGGAGCCATTTCCTTCTTTTTTTCCCTGATTAATCCTCCAATTTTTTTTTTTTTTTTTTTTTTTGCAGTGGATGGAAGATTTTGAGGTATTTCATGCAGCACTTGAGTCAGATCAATCCTACACTTCGACCTTGACACGAAGTTTATCTCTTGTCCTTGATGAATTCTACAACAATTTAAGATCTACTGGAGTTTCTGCAATCTCTGGTGCTGGGATGAACGAGTTCTTGAAGGCCATCGACGATAGTGCTAAAGAATTCATGGAGACTTACAAGTAATAACTAGAAGAAAAGTTTCATCTTATTGTGGGAAGAAAAGCGATGCTATGCAATTACGCATTTGCTATTCATGTCCCAAGTATACTTGTACTCACCCTGTGATGCTTGTGCAGGGTTGATCTCGATAAGCGAATAGCAGAGAAGCAGCGTTTGGAGGAAGATCGCCAGCGCACAAACATGGAGAAGCTTAGGCAGGATATGCAAAATTCAAAAGGGGATACAGTGGTTTTGAGCACTGGGTTGAAGGGCAAGACTGGCAGCAAAAGCATGTTGGAGGAGGACGACGAGGAAGAAGATGAAGATGATGATGATGATGATGATGATGAAGATAGAGATGAGGAGATTAGTGACGAGGATGAAGATTATCTTTTTTAACCCTGTGAACAAAAAATGGTTTTATGATCTTTTTTAACCTTGTGAACAAAAGCTACATTTTTGTTGGCTAATCTGGAACATGATGCTAAGTTGCCAAGCTTTAAAGACATCAATCAGTGTTTTCACCTTTAGTCAGTCGAGCTACTTGAACTACTCTTCTTGAACTTGACAATAGCCTATTTTGTTGGTTATCATCTAAACTAAAAGGTGATAACTGCTGTACATAAGGACTTTCTGTCATTGCTGGTGGTTGAAAACCTGCCTCTCTGATTTCTTCATTGCTATTGTAACTAAATGGATCTAGACAGGCAAGACAGCTAATGAATGTATTTTGGAACTTCATCTTGTTAGTTCTACACACCATTATAGATAAAGGTGGGCAAACTTCGGTCTGAGAGTTAAAGGTGGGCAGGGGTTGTGCCTTGAATGGGCCAAAGCAAAGGCGTGTTGGATGACAAGTTTAAAAAAACAGGGTCATGCTCAACTCGTCTCACGTTTCATGCCAGGTAGACTTGTGTAGTGCCTTGGTTATAATTTTTTTTATGATTTATAGAAGTTTTCCACTAATAAGTTGGCCACTTTGCGCACCAACTTGTGTTTGTGTCGGGCTCGTGCCAAGTTTTGAAAATGTTGTCCATGCACGGCCAATGAGCGAGTCTCCAGTGCCTTGTGCCGTGACACTGGCAATGACGAGCTCGTGCTAGCCATGCCCAACTCGGTCGTGTCCATTTGACATGTGTTGACCTGGCCTATGTCCACTACTAATTACAACGTTTTTTTTTATGATTATATGAAATGATATAGGTAATGTAAAAATAAATACTTCCTCCGTAATTGAATTTTTGTAACAATTGTCATTTTCACACATGTTGAGACAAAATTTTGAATATCAATACAATTAATAATATATTTGTAAAAGTTATAAACACTAGATAATAAAAAAATACGAAATTTCACAAATTACGATTAAAGTGAAAATTGTGAACAATATTAAAAAGAATTGTTATAAGAATTCGATTAGGGGGACTAGTTTTTTTTCTCTTCTTGTTCAATGTTCATGAAGTTCATCTCAGAATTAGGATGTTGGAGCCATGTGCACACTGCACAGCCGCACAGGTAGAGATGCAGTTGGATTTCGGAAGAATTAGAATGAGGATGAATTAATATCATGATAGAATTGTGGGTATTAATGACAGAAGGTGAAAGCTTGAAATTATTACACAATGAAAAAAAAAAAAAACAAAACTATATATTACTCAACCATATTTTTTTTTTGAGTTATTGTTGAATGTTGATATATATTCAGTAGGAGATTTCTACTCTAATAATGCATGACAACTATCTTGTTCTTTTGAACTAAATTAATTTTAGTTGAACTTAATTGGCTTTAATTAAATCAAACTACAGTAAATTCTAAGCTTAATAGAAGCTGAATTTGTTGAAATGAATTAAAATTAAAATATCAAAAGTTAAACCAAATAAATAGGGGCCAGTCCTGATACATCTAACCATTGGGTAAATAAATCCAATCATTAATGGACATTAACACACAGTTGAATCAAGATTAGCAACACGTGAGCAATAAATATTTTTTAATCGTTGCGTATGTTCTACAATTATTACACAAATGGAATAAAAACCACTATATTACACAACATTTTTTTTATTGTTGATGTATATTAAGTAGGAGATTCTACTCTACCAATACATACAAAGACCGTGTTCTCTTTGACGGAATTAAACTAAATGCATGCTAGACACAACAGAAGATGAAATAAATAAACAACGCTTAATACTTATACATGGATAAATAAATCCAATCAAATGGATAATAACAAACAATTGGATCAGGCTTAAAAATAATAAATACACTTCACAACAATCAATTGTTGAAGAAACCAAATGAAAATTCACTACACACATGAAGTATGTCATGAATGAAAGAATAAATTTTACAATTACATCAATCTTTTTGGTAAGTAATAAATAACCAATCTAATCTTCCACAATCAATCATCACATTTCCTTATAAACTCCAAATTTAGGCATACAAATCAACCAAATTAAACAACTATTTTCACACCCTAGTTGGCATTTGTGGCTCAGCTGTTGCAACACCGTGCTCATTAGATGTTGGACTACGGTTAGGAATGGTCTGGTTGTCGTTGAACATCAAGGCTATGTAAGCCACAAGGCCGAGGGTGACGCTAACGACACACAACGCACCCCCCACTATGAAGAGGTTGGTTTTGCCTAAGAGACAACCGCCAGCAACCGAATGACCCTGTGCTAGGATGTGAGCGTTGTTCACGAGTGCTGCAGTGATCAGGGTACCAATTGCTGCAATGCATATCAACCTGCAAGTATTTTTAATAAGTTGAATTGAACGCACACTAAGTAATTTATTTTTTTTGATAAAATCTAAGCAATAATAATTGTAAATCCATAACGTTTGTTTCAAATTCTTATCTATAATTACATATTTATGAGGGCATAAGCACTCGCAGATGTATTCATGGTCCTGGTGGGTCCAGTGATTCACCAGGACCATAAAAATTTTAGGAATTTTTTTTTATATTAGGGTATACATGCTTTGAAATTGGTGTTGGTTCTTCCCATTGCAACAATAAGTGCTGAAAGGGTATTTTCTGGTATGTCGATCGTGAAAGGTAAATTACTTTTGATTAACTTTAATAATTATTACCCTTTCCCCCTCTCTTTTCCATACTCCTTTTACTTTTTTTAATACAATTTTTAATCATTATTAATTTTTTTCTCCTACCCTCAATTAGTTTATTGGTTTTGATAAATACCCAAGTGTGTAAATTACAAAAAACCAAGTGAGTAACTTTTAGTACTACTTTCGACTTGTAAGATGGATTTTTTAAGTACTATTCGGTTGTAATATGAATGTTAACTTAATACTATTTTCTTTCTCAAAAAAAAAAAATAATACTATTTTGATTGAACTCAACTATAAACTAGACCCGATTTTTTTATTTTATTTTGTCATATAATTAATCATTTATGGTGACCAAACATCTTCGAAAACAATATATAATAAAATGATGAGTAATATAGGGAGTAGTTACCAAGAGAAGATGAAGCAAATAATAGAAGTTATGCCTGCACAGGTTGAAGGGCAAGGAGCTCCTCTACAACAAAAACACCCAGTTGCACCACTAATAACTATTTGCTCTATCAGAAGAATGATTGAAGCAGCTATTGCTAATCCCATTGATGGGCTGTTTGGATAATGGCAACTCCCATTTATGATCTCTACTTTATTAGCCTGCACCATATCATCAAATTTTCACTTGTGTATAGACTACTAACCAATTGTTATTTCATTATCTTAATTAATATATGCAACTATAAGCAGTCAAAGTTTACAAATGAAACTAGATCCATCTGACTATATTTTTCTTCATGTACATGAAACTATAAGCAGTCAAAGTTTACAAATGAATAGTGCCATTTTTCAGAATGTAGCAACTAATTTGGGATGGAGGGAGTATATTTCTAGCAAAATCTCAACCTCATAAAGCTAAGGGTCTGTTCGGTATCGTTTTTTGTTTTCAGTTTTCAGTTTTTTTTTTGAAAACTAAAAACAGAAAACCAGAAAAAGTGGTTTCATTTTTTAGTTGTCAATTTTCATTTCCAATATGTTTCAAATAAGTTTGATTAATTTTTGTATGATTATATGACCAATGTCATATAATTTTGAAAAACAAAAACCCAGAAAACCACAGTGTTACCGAACAGGCCATAAATGAATTATTTTGATGAAATTGTTCAAGAATTCAGATCATTGTACATATAATTCAAGTTATATATACTTTCGTAAATTAATTTCTTGATACACGTAAGTATAAACCATATTACTCCCTCTGTCTCAAATTACTTGCTACAATTTCCTTATTTGGATGTCCCAAAATACTTGCTACATTTCCTTTTATAGTCTATGGGCCCACATATATTTTACATTTTTACCCTCTTTTTTGTCATTTTTATCCTCTTTAAGCCAATCAATTTCTTACACTTAACTTTACCAATGGTGGGCCCACATAAAAATTAGTTTGCATAAAAATTTGTTCCAAAATGTAATGTAGCATGTAAAATGGGACGGAGGGAGTATAATGCTACTCTCTCTCTCTATACCTTTTTGTTAATTATAGTTCGACGTACTTTTTCCTGTCACAAAAAAATTCCAAACATAACAGTTACCTTAATGCTGGTGCTCTCAGCAACAAATCCCATAACAGCTGCTGCTAAACCAAGAACCCCAGCAACCACAGTTATTACAATGCACTTTCTTTCCATTTTCTCTCTCTCTCTCTCTCTCTTTCTTTCCTTCTTTTGAAACTTAGCTTATGATGAGTGACTCAATTATGATAGCAATTTACACAAATTTATGAAGTACTACTACAATTCATGCTTGTTATATATAGCTAACACATTGTACAAAATGACAGCAACAAAGTTTGACCTTAAATTATTTGTAGTCTGTTATTTTATTAATATTAATAGTATAGTATTTAAACCTAAACTTGTCCATTAATATTGGAAATTAAGATATATTAAAAGAGAATTTTTGTAACTATATATGTTTATGTGAGATTGTGAGTTGAAAACTTGAATTGCATAATGATGATTGAGTTTGATGGCTTCAGTTAACTTTCAATTAAAGAACTATTCCCTCTATTTTAAAAAAAATAAAATAAAATCTACACATCCCACGTTTGCTGACACAAAACTTTTAAAATTAATATATGCCACTTAGATTTTCGCTTTTCTAAGTTGTGTCCAGCCATTTTTTTTTTCAAATTTATAAGTTATGCCCTTCAATTTAGGTTTTTTAATTAACCATGCTCACTCCGTCAATCCATCGTTAATGGATCCGCTAAAATGAGTTGCATTTTGAGGGAGAAAAATTTTCCCTCGAAAAATCTAGGGTTTTTAACTGATTTTCACCATTTATAAATGATGCATTGCCCTTAAATGAAGGGTGAAAATTAGCTAAAAACCCTATAATTTTAGAGTTCCCTCCCATGAAATTTTAACGGATTTTTTAATGATGGGTTAACGGATTGGACACTATTAATTAAACCATGAAGGGATTACAATAATGCATATACTAAACAACAAAGTGTTGTAGTTTCTTAGATTTTTTTTTTTTTATAATGTGGGTGATACTAGCCACTAGGTTTTAAGTCGGGTCTTATTGTAGGCCATCCGACTCAATGTCTCACTTTAGCTAATACATGCATTTGCAAGAAAAAGGTAAGAAATCTCAAAAATACATGTGGTACGTAGGATTCAAACCCATGACCTCGTGCCTGAAATTTTGAGGCATTGACTAGCAGGGTAGCCTCATTTTCTTAGATTTTTTTTTGAAGGGATAATTTCTTAGAATTTAAAGAAGGTTATTTTTTTTTTAATAAATTTTTTTTTGGTACTCCGTAAATTACAAGGACGACAGGGGATAATTAGCTCCAAATCGTTGCTCCATTTTAATTTGTTGACTTCAAACGAAAACAAGTTTATAATATAAGCCATTGAATAGTTCAATCACTTCAATGTTAAGCTGTTCACTATGTTATATTGTTATTACTTAACCTGAATTTCTAACGTAGGACTTGAGAGTTGAGATCAAGTTTATTTCCTTGCATGTGTTTACATCAATTGGTCAATTGTCAACGGTCAACGCCAAGGTGGATAATCACTTAATCACATTCTTAAGTGATTAGAGTTATTTTTTCTTCAAACAAAAGTAATTAGAGTTTTGATTTTGAGTTTAAACGTGAACTGATGGCTCGTTTACATTAGATGAATAGAGATCAACTGAACTGAACTGAACTTAATAGAAATGAACTGAACTGAACTAAATAGAGATTAACTGAACTGAACTGAATATAATCTGAAGTAAACAAGCCCTAAGTGCTCCAGAGTTTAGATGTTTACCTTTTTGTTTTGTACATTTGATTGCTGATTTGAATAGCGTTAGCTCTTTATATTAATGTGTTTGAATCTTTCATTAACTTTGAATCATAAGACTATTGTACCCTTTACCCTATGTCAATAGATCAATATTCTATGATTCTACCCTAACATGGGCAAACTAATGCTCCTCAGCTATTTGCCTATTTCAACTCAAAAAGGAGCTATGGGAGATGCAGCAAAACAACCTGTGAGTTGGGAAGAGACAGTCCGATTTGAGTGCCGAAAATTTTAGAAATATGAAATATTTATAAAGGTTTTTCTGCGGCAAAATAGGACGACACCTAGGGATTCCATTTTAATGGAGCAAACAAAAGAGGAAAGAGTTTTTATCGGATGGAAAAAGAGCAGGATTCGATTCGAGGCTTTTTTCTTTTAGAGTGCCATCTGCTTTTTCAAGGCCGGGAATGCGCTTTGCCTTTCAAAGGCCAACGCCAATCGCTCCAACGTTATCATCAGCCACCTCGAGGCCACCACTAGCTGTTTTAGATGTCCATGGCGAACTATTTTAACCACCTTCTGTTCCCAATCCTCCAATCTGAGCTAGCATCAATCTTATAGACCTCTACTCAGAGGACAAGAGACTATGCAGAAAGCTTTACTTTGTTCGGTGTCCTTAGCAAGCCTTCAAACTCGCATTCGCATGTTGGCTGTTCCCCTCATGAGCATGAACTTGTGGCATGAGTTAAAGGAAAATCTCTTTGACAATATAAAGCTAAAGAGCATAGGCTTTTAACACCGTTGGAGTGATATCAGAATTGAGTAAATGAACAATTATTTAGAATTTTGGAGTGTTTAACATTATGCTTTTAAAAAGCACTTGTCATGTCATCTATCATTTTGTTGGATATTTAGAGTATTAGGTTGATTTGGTTCATGCCATGTTAGGTTTAAGTTAATTAGTAAAGGTGTCGGTGACTTAGGGCTTGTTTACTTCAGATTATATTCAGTTCAGTTCAGTTAATCTCTATTTAGTTCAATTAATACACTTCTATTCAGTTCAGTTCAGTTCAATTCAATTCGGTTCAGTTCAGTTCAATTCAGTTCAGTTCAGTTCAGCTCTATTCAGCTAATGTAAACGAGCCCTTACACGACATAAAATATGGTGTAAAAATAGGTTAAACGGTCGGAAACAGATCGGTCAAAAACGGGTTCGGTAAAAAACAGGCCATATGACCCCTTTCGGTATCGGTCGGTAGCGGTAGGTCTTATTCGGTATTTTCTAAAACAAGTGTCGGTCGGTTTCGGTCCGGTACTTATCAGCTCGGTCGTTTGTCGGTAACAGGTCACATTTAGTCGGTCAAAAACGGTCTTTTGCAGGTCATAATCGGTATACGGGTCATAAACGGTCAGTCAAAATTGGTATACATGTCAAAATCGGTCGGCCAAAATCGGTATGCTGGCCGTAATCGGTTATTTACGCTAGTCTATTCAGGCCAATTAAGATCGGGTTATGTTCTATTTGAGTTTATAATAAGGGTGAAAGTAATTCAGATAAAAATCGAAAACCAAACCAAACCGCACCGAATTATAATTTTGGATTAGATTTTATTTTATTTCAGATCGGATTGGATTGAAAAGTTTAAGAAAATTGGATTTCAGATTGGATTCGATTTTGGCCTTTTAAAAACCGAAAACCGAAAACCGGATTACAAACCGAATTTAAGTTGCTATTGTTAAGTTAAATTCAGTTTGTTATGTCTAGGATTTGTAGTGAGTGCTCATAAAAAATTAAGCTTTGATTTGATTAAGTGCTCATAAAATATTTATATGTAGACCTTTTAATTTCCTAAAGCGTTTGAGAAGGCACTATAAACTTGTTAATTAGTTGAATATCTTGCTATTTGCTAAAACATATTATTTATTTATGTGTTATTAAGATGCATTTTTTAAAAAATAGTCTCAAAAGTATGGATCGGATTGGATTACAAATACTAAAATCGTATTGGATTGAAATTTTTTTGGTTTGGATTCGGATCGAAAATTACAAAACCGAATTATTATGGTTCGGATTTGATTTTGCCAATAATCCAAACCTTACACCGAACTTTCACCCCTAGTTTATAGCAACATTGTAACAAAATATATGAGAATAACAACGACATTAATTTTATTTAATTTTTATGAAATTATATTAAGTTTAATTTATTTATATTAAGTTTTAATTAAATGAATTTAGAAAAATTTCATCAATTTTTATCAACTTAGAGAAATCATGTAGATAAGTTCGGTAAAAAACGGGTTCGGTTGTAAACAGGCAAACGACTTCGATGATAAGGCCGATCCAAAATAGGTTCGGTACAGTACGGTTTCAGTCAAAATCGGTCGGTTAATAATCGGTTTTTGGCAGGTTGAAAACAGGTTCGGTTTGAAAACAAATTCGGTAACGGTCGGTCTCGGTATAATAAAAACAGGTCGGAAACGGGTTCGGTTTTGAATGGGGTCGGTACCGGTCGGTTTCGGTATGCGTCAAAGCGGTCGGAAAACGGTTTCGGTATAATTCGGGTTCGGTAGCGGTCGATATTCGGTCACTAAAAATTCGATCAAAAACAAGTTCGATATCGGTCGGTAACGGTCGGTCAAACAGGTTTCTGACCCATATTTACACCCCTATTATAGAACATGCAAAGGAAACAAGCGAAAGAGAAGACAACATATATGTGCAGACATAACACATGTCCATTATTTTGATCATAACTTTTGATATACAAATCGGATTGATGCGATTCCAATTATGTTGGAGATTATAATTTAAGTTTTCCAACAATAGATCATATGCAAAATTCCAACAAGTAACGAGAAAGTTTAAGATGAGTTGTTTGTATCGAGGCAGAGTCTCATGACCAGTTGTTATTTAAGCATATATGAGACATAATGTGGTCGCAATGCTTTACCAAAGTCGCAACCCGGGAGAGGTTTTTGAAATGAAAATGTTCCGTCTTATCTTGTTTTGTTAGTTACGAAATATTTTTAGCATCTTTATTATGATTGTTCTATATATATGAGGACTCTCATATGATGGAATGAGAAACTCCATTTGCACATCAAGTGAGGCATTTTTCAGAAATTCTACTTGAGGTTTCATCATCACAAATTCATATATACACTATTCTCATTTGATAATGTTCATATTGAACTCCTTGCAATCATGCTCAAGTATAATATTAGCTTTGACTATCAAATGTGCAATCAAACAGAAGAAAATCTACATTTTAACATCCCTGTACTTATGATGGAGAAAAATTGCTGAGGGTGCTTTTTTGATGGCATTTGCTCCCAACAGGTCGAAACAGATGAACAACATTTACCAATTGCTTGGCAGTCTCATGAATTGAACAGAAGATTTACAGAATGGGTAAGCTACTAAGGTTTCAGAGCTGTATTACTGAAGACCATAGACTAGCAATGCCCCAACTGCACCGACACCAGCCACTAGCCCTATGATGACACCAACAGGCGGTAAAGCACCACCTACTGCCTTACCTGTATTCACGTCATACCTTGCAAACCTCTTCTTTGGTGCTTGACATTGAGGGCAAGAATAATCATCGGGCTGCAAAATAGACAAAAGAAAACGACATTTTAGATAGACAGACATATACATTGGTTCCGTTTGGTAGGGTGCATGACATGGTTCACCTTTTAGTTCGTTTTTATAATTCGTAGTTCGCCTAAAATGGAACAAAAATAGCCAAAAACCAACCATAGTTCACTTTTTTCGGATCACAATTCGCAGGCACTTTAGGGAACTATGTGACACTGGTAGGGTGGAAAACATTTTTAATTGAAAATGAATTTCTATGGAAAACTAATTTTCATGAAACTTTTCCTTTTTGTGTAATTGCAAGGAAAATACCTTTTTTCATTCTAAACATTTTCCTAGTTTGGTTAAACTGAAATAGGATCCAAAAAAGGTTTGGATATGCCCTAAGACAGTAAGACGGAGGATGAATGAAAACATTTTCCTTCAAATTTTGGGGGAAAATGTTTTTAGTGGGGTGTAAAACAAATTTTCAGCCCAAGTTTTCTATATAATTTTCTGACCCAAACCAAACAATGTAAAATGGGAAAAACATTTTTGTTCGTGCGAAACAGAGCCATCGAGTCAAGTAGTCAGCATGGAAAGTTAAAAGAAAGAAAAATTGAAAAGCTTGCCTGCTCTTCAAAGGCTTTCGGCAATGTGTATATGAATCCACAGTCAAGGCAAATGTGAGTTGCTCTGGCCTACAGATATTATAAGAAACGGAGGTCAAATAAAGTATTGCAAGTATAGTTTTAGAAGAAGCATGTTGTTTAGAGCGTTCATGAAAGCATGCCTTTTGTGCCTCGCTCAGCTTTCGCCCAAAACGTGGAGGAGCAGGACGTTTCGGAAGTTTTTTCACATCGACGTCAGCTCCACCTCTGTATTTTAAAAATAAACAGAAGAATATCAGGATTCAAGAACAAGAAATGCTGTTGAGAAATATATTAGAACAGAAAGCTAAGGTTCACCAATACAAAGCAAATAAGTAAATTCCATTGCGCACTCTATTTATCTATCTGACTGTATAATTGTCTCGGGAATTAATATTGGCACAACTAGAATTGATATGAGCACAACTTTTGCGAGAGGAGTATAGGAAGATGTGCTCTCACAATGGGTTGTGCCCATATTAATTGTAGTTGTGCCTTTATCATTTTCCAATTGTCTCTACTTCTTCAGAATTTGTTGGGAAAATAAGACATGATAGATAAAGAAAATATATCCTTTGATAAATTTTCCATATTAATAGAATATGATAGAATATTCTTAGCAATTTGTTAGGATATTATATTTGTGGAACATTGTTTCATATCTTAGATTATCTTAGGGTTGTATATATACCTAAGCATTTATGAATAATATGACAACACAATTTATCATTTTTCCTAGATTTATCAGAATTTAACTCTAAGGAAAGAGACACTCTTAAGTTGGTATGAAAGAAAGAGGAAAAAATTGCAAGGTACTTGTTTAACTAGCACTATGCAGACATTATTTGAAAATTGATGCAACATTTAACATTTCATGGTCTTTTATGCATGAGTAAAAAAACTTATTTTGACAATACGAATTGAAACAGAACCAATACGTTTCCACATTATGAAAAATTTTCTTGCACAAAAAAAGTCTTAATAAGCATTTATATTAGATTTATTAGAAAGGCTAGTTTTGCTGATTCAATCCAGAAGAGGAAGTATTTCCTTAGCCGCCTTTTGCTGCTGGAAATTTCGAGATTTCCTAAGTCCAATCAACATTAGAATGCAAAGCATGCTTTTCAAACAAGTTGGGTACACTTTCAGTTCATTTTAAACAAGTTTGATCATAAGATGAAAGTATAAAACTAGCTAACCTAGTCATATGCCATCCTCATAGAAAATTAATCAAGAACAACAACAATTAAGCCAAAAAAAAAAAAAAACTATCAATTTCACATAGAAAATTAATCAACATATGAAAATCAAGCAAAAACTATATCACTTATGGGCTAATGGCCCGTTTGGTTATCGATACTAAATGATGACAATGGACATGAATTTTCAATTAAATTGTTTGGAAATTCATGAGCCAATACCCATGGGACTGCAGATCTATCCCCGAATATCTCTATTCCTTCTCTAATTTCCATTACCATTCCCATTAACATTTTCATCATACTTTCCTTGCAAAATTACACGTAAATTCATTTCCATTACCATCAGCTAATACTAATAACCAGATGAGTTAGGTAAGGGAAGCAAAGATAATGCTATTTAGAGCCTTTATTATATGATATAACTATAATAAAGCAAGCTTACAATCTTCTTCATATCTTCTTAATATCATAAAGTATAGTTGTCCAGGCCGGTGGACACAATTTACAGATGTTGTCACTCTCAGCCAGTCATTACTCTAATGTTGGCACTATAGAATTGTAGATACCGACTTCAGCACGAATGATGTTTTTATAGTCTAAACTAAACTAAAAAAGAACAGGAAGAAACATAGGGCAGCACATTTGGTGCTAATTTTATATACTTGCTTTTCAGTGCATGTCCATCAGTCTATGAGCATGTTTGGTATTGTTATTTTTAGTGTTGGAAATGAAATCAAATAAGCATTGACATTACCTATTGTTTGATATGAGATATTGGCAACACATGCCCTTTTCTAATGGAAACCATTACCACCATTTTGTTATCCATCTCAACCTTGTGGAAACAAAACAATATCCTCTCTATTTGTTTCTATACCATTTTCCTAATTATACCAAACAAAGAAATAATGGTATCTCATAATATTATTCTTTCCCTCTCAAATTTGTTTCTATTGGGAAGTTTATCTCAATCCCACATTGGAAAAATATGAAGTAGAGAAACATTTTATATAGTTGAGCTCACACACATACATCAACAAGACTTTTGGGGGAAAGCCCAAAAACAAAACCGTGAGGGTTTAGGCCCAAAGCAGACAATATTGTTGTTTGTGTGTTTGAGCATGGTTCAGTGGCCCAACAGTTTCCACTCCATTTCCATTCCTAAATTTATACCAAACGCCACACAAACATGATATTTTTGTAGCCTTGCATATACCCTAATTCTTCAGCTACCAATTGGATTTCATCAACAAAAATACAAAAATCATTAACCAAACAAAAAATTAAAAAAAAAGGATAAAAAAAATGGGGAATATACAACCATATACCTATTGACAACAAAGTATACAGAATCAGGCTTAGCTTGGATAGCAGTTTTGGTGAATCCAAGCTTATCTGCAGGCCAAAGTTCATCACCAAAAAAGCTGCTTGTATAAAGCACCTGATCACCTGATTTTAGCCCAGCTTTTGCAGCATTTCCACCACCATCTACTGCCTATCTCCACATAAACAACACCAACTTTTACTTCCCAATTTTAATCATCTATAATTTCAAGCCCACACTGAAGAAAATTTTAAAAATAACACATCTTTTTATTTGCAACAATTGCTTCTTTTGAAAATTTCATATTAATTGCAACAAATGTTTCATTTCCTCTTTTTATTTGCAACAATTACCTACCTAATTTTTGCCTGAAAGTCCTTGCATATCCATTTGTTGCAAATAAAAAAAACGGGATCAATTAATGGTTCAACTTATTTGACCTGATTTGATTAAGCCTATTAATCCTGACTTGATTATAACTTATTAAACCTAACCTGTTCAAACTGATAAGTTATGAGACCACCCTAAATAGCATAATAAAATGAGGGAAAGAAAACAAGAAAAATTACATACAGTGATTATGACACCACCACCAGGTTTCTGACCAAGTGTAAGACCCAAAGGCTTATCAACTTCAACTTCAATTGACTTAGAAGCACCTGCTGTTTTAGCTCTGATTTCAAGCCCTCTTTTCACTGTTGCTTGAAAACTGTTCTTTTTTCCAGACACAATTTCCCTTTTTGCATCTTGCAAAGAAAGCCCATGGAAGCTAGTTTTCTATACAATATCATAATTTTAAAAAAAAACCCAGTTAAATTGCATGAAAATTATAGCAATTGAATGATCAAAGATGAAAATTCAAACCTGTGGAAAAAGAGGAGGGCATGGTTTAGAAGAAGAGGAGGAATGAGTTATGGCGGAGAAGGAAACAGAACAAGAGGAAGAAGCACCTGCCATTATTGAGGAAGCCATTGATGAGTTTGGGAAAAAGAAATTGAAGGATCACAAATTAAGTGTGTGTGTGTGTGTGTGGAAATAAAGTAAAGTTGTGGATAGCAAATAACAGAATCTAGTTTTGTTGAGTGAGTGTGTGTTGGTGGCAGTTTGTTGAGGACTTGAGGAGTGTGGACTGTGGAGTAACCAGGAGCGCCACATGCGTTGGATCAACCACTAAACTATTAAGGGTGCGTTCTCTTCACCTTCAAAAAATAAGTTTTAGGTTCAATAAATTTAGATAATTTCAGATAAGTTCCAATAAGTTATATCAGGTCTAATAAGTTGAATAAGGTATAATAAGTTGCAATAAGGTCCAATAAGTTCTAATAAGTTCCAATAAGGTCTAATAAGTTGCAATAAGGTTTAATAAGTTCCAATCAGGTCTAATAAGTTCAAATCAGGTCTAGATTATTATTTTTAATTATTGATCAAATAAAATTAATTAAATTAATAATTAACTTAAAGCACTCTTGCACAACATAAACCAATTTTATTTTATCATTTTTGTTTTATAATTTTTTTAGAGAAATCAATCAGAGTTAGATTGAATTAAACTATTTTTTTATATTATAAAATAAAACTTATTTTTTATTTTGGGTTTGATTTAATTTTGGTCCAAATTAAACTTTACTCATCCTCCATATTATTATTATTCAATCCGTTCTAGTTTGTTAATTTTACTACAAGTGAATTAAGAAAAATTAAATATGTAGATAAGTTGTTATTGGAATTGATAATATTAATTAATAATGGGTTTGAAAAAAAGATATACTAATTATTATAGAATGTATAGAATATTATTATTATCATCATCATCATTATTATTATTATTAATTTATTTTATTCAGTCATATAAAATACGTTCCAATAAGTTTCAATCAGGTTTAATAAGTTCTAATAAGTTCCAATAAGGTCTAATAAATTCTAATAAGGCCTAATAAGTTCCAATAAGGTCTAATAAGGTCCAATAAGGCCTAATAAGTTCCAATAAGGTCTAATAAGTTAAATAAGGTGTCATAAGTTAAATCAGGTCTGATAAGTTCAGATAAGTTCAGTTCAGATAAGTTTAGGTCTAATAAGTTGAAGAGAACGCACCCTAAGTTAACTAGGTTTTTTTGGACCTGTGCAAAGCAGAGAGGATATTTTTAATTGAACTTTATATTTTATATTTTGAAAGTATTAAATAGAATGAGATAAAAAATGATAACGACTAAACGTGAGAAAAATAAGAAGGCAAAAACAACATTTTTTTCAAGAAAATAGTCACTTGTTTTTTAATATCAATGATGGTTATTTGCTACGGGTAATATCTTTAGAACTGATTCGATATGATCTGATCTGATCAGGTGGGGGTATTATTTTGTGAGAGTATAAAATTAAAACAAAGCTGAATTGATCTGATCTGATCTGAAAAAGTCTAATCTGATCTGATTACTGTAGCTTTTAAGTCCAAAAGAACAGAGCTTAAAAAAGTTGTCATGATAATTGATAATGAATGGAAAAGGGGATTGAAGGAAGAGGTACACTTGGCAAAGGTTGATGTAAGAAAGTAAAGATGAAGAGTTGAGAGAGAAAGATGTCATGTGTCAAGCAAAGATGAAGAGTTGGGAGAGAAAAATGTCATATGTCACTATGATAGATTGGGAGAGAGTTTTAATATTATAGGTATTGATTTACTAGCTTTATTATTTTTTTAATCGTAACAATTTGACATCCTCTCTACTTTATATCAAATCGTTGTAACTACAAAAACAGAGGTAGTTTAAGTTTATAACCCATTCTTTTTTTTTTCACGTGTATCAATCCGATCTAATTCATTCTAATCCAATCCAATTTAATCTAATCTATTTTAATCTAATCCAATCCAATTTAATCTAATTTATTATAATCCAATCCAATTTAATCTAAACTATTCTAATCTAATCCAATCCAATTTAATCTAATCTATTCTAATCAAATCCAATTTATTGTGAAGTCGTAAGATTTCGTTTGATTCTTGTCGATGTGTACTTTTAGAAAATATAATTTTTGTCCATCTTAAAAAAACATAACAATAGCTTGTTCTTCTTCTTCTTTTTTTATTTAAAAAATCCAACAGACAAAATTAGTACCTCATATTGAATTATTGATAATAAGCCAAACATAATTTACATTTACAATTAAAAACAAAACACAATAACCTCATATCTAAAAATCAATAAAATTTTCATTTCCTACCCTACTAATAACATCGCTTCGGTCTGGCTACAGAATCATGCGAAGAATTTTGTTTGAAGTCAATTCTTCTTTTCCAACTATAATCAACTCATGTATAGTGTTAGAGGAGAAAATATAATTGTAACACCCCGTCCTTACAAACAGAGGATACAAGCGGGAGATAGGGCACTGGACGAGAGTGCCACTTAAATTCTAAGAAAATATAACCCAAAAGAAAATAATAAAGTCCGACTAAAAAAAGTCCAATACCATTACAAGTCCAGAGTACGAGGTATTAACACCTATACAGAATCATGCGATGATAATTGTTTGAAGTCAATTCTTCTTCTCCAACTATAATCAACTCATATATAGTGTTAGAGGAGAAAATATAATACTGAAATTTTAGATCTTTAATCTAAACAATCAATTGAACACTAAACGTTAAAAAAGAAAAACAAACCCAAACTAATTAGGAAAAGAGGACCCATAAAATACAGGAAGAGAGAAACCAAAAATATTGTGGGAAAACTCATTATAAAAGTTGGAGAGTGTTATTAAACAAAAAAAAAAACACAATAAAAAATTGGCTAAAAAACTTAAAAATTCATCGGCATTAGTAGTTCTGGTGTAGCCTAACATTAGTTTATCAGTTCATCACACTACTTCCACAAACTTAGATCTAACAACAAAAAAGGAAGAAATGATGTCAGTGTTTTATTTATGTTTTGGTTAATTCTTTTTGTGGCAACTAATATAAAGATGTAAGTTTTTTTTTTTTTTTTGGTAAAATGGGTCATTGACCCAAATTGTGGTATGCCAAGTAGACTATCATGTCGGCTCGCCCCATATTCGGGTTGTGTTATGGGTATAGTTGGCAATGGCATTATTTGGATTGGGTTGATTCGAGTTTAAGTGCTTTTGGATTTGGGTCGGGTTGGATTCGAGTTTTGCCAAATAGCTAGATTCAAAGGGTCTGTGGAGGGAAGGTGTCTTATCCGATTCATTTCACATAATAATTAAGATTACCCACATTAATGGTCAGATAATTCAAGTCGGATCAATATTATCATGTGAATTAAGATACATTTTTAGATTCAAGTCGGGTCGCTTTTCTCACCTCTAGTTAGGGTTAACCGGACGTAAAGCCAATTCCGGGCCAGGCGGGGCTGACCAAACCCATTGACCACCTCTAGTAGGCCTCTCTTTAAACTTTAAACAATTTTTTTATTTTTATTTTATAAAAATACTGTTCATCTTCATTCTCCTCAGAGATGATAAAAGAAATGGTAATTTTACATTGCATCACTGTTGTAGTAATCTCCTGATAGTTAGTAATTTTCATTTCTCAGATCTACATGACTACATCGCCATTGCAGTTTGTAAGCTATCAACCTATAAATTCTTCATCACGAATTTTCTCTATCCTCCATTTTTATCCACTTTTAACTTTATTCAATTCAATCAGCATTTCTCATTTTCTTCTTCTTCTTCGCTAACTCCTATAGCTTTATAAAGCTTGTAAATCAAGTCGTCAATGATGTTGTATCTCTAGGGTTTGTGCAAAAAGATCGAAATCAAAGTATACAAATACTGATTGGAGGGAACAAAGATCAATCGGTTATGGAGTCACGACCTTCCCTTTCGGGAAGGTTCAATCTCACCGAAGCAGCTACGAGTACTTCATCAACATCATCTTCAAGAGAAAATACAATCTCAAGAACAAGTTCAAATTCATCGATTACTAGCAAGTCAGTTTTTGAGCATAATCTTTCATCAATTCTCAACAATCCTCATTCCTCTCGATCCAGCGATGCCTCTTCATGGCTTGGATGGTGGTCGTCTTCAACCTCAGTACCTTTGCCTGAATTTTCGCCAATTAATACATCGAAACCTGAATTAGATGCTAATAAATCTGATTTTCAATCGTATTTATCTTCGATCTCTGAGCATTACTCTCGATTTGAAGACATCCGTAATCATAGTAGTAAAGAAAGTGGTGATGTTGTTGAGAGTATTGGTGGACAAGGTGAAGCGTTAGTAGCTTGCTTGAGAGAAGTGCCTGCATTGTATTTTAAGGAGGATTTTGAGCTTGAAGATGGAGCAACGTTTAAGGCAGCTTGCCCGTTCTCGACAATGAATGAGAATTTGGTGCTTCAGGAGAGGTTGTCGCAGTATTTGGATGTGGTGGAAATGCATTTGGTGAAGGAGATCTCACTGCGGTCGAACTCATTCTTCGAGGCTCAGCAGCAATTGGGGGATTTGAATGTGAAGATTGTTGAAGGGTGTAAGAGGATTAGGGAATTGAAGGAGACGATCAGGCTGTTGGAAGGTGATGTTGTTGGTTCTGCCAGACAGATTCAAGAGTTGAGTTCAATGAGGGGCAACTTGTTGGCGCTTCAGCAGAAACTCAGGCTTATATTGTATGTTGATCAAGCTTTGGGCGCACTCAAACTGGTAAATTTTTGCTAATTCTCAGTATGCCATTGCTTTGTTAGTTTATAGCTGTATACACGTGCATTGTTACTTCTCGTATTTGATTGCTATTGCATGCATATTTGGCCTTTTAATATATTGAGCTAAATTGTGAAATTGCTGATTATTTGTATTTTGAACATCTTTTTGAGCTACTAGTGAAATGATATCCACATACTCAATAATTGATGTAGGTGTATGTATAGAGTTACCTTTTGTACTAATCTGTTCGAGAATGTTTGGAATTTTGGGCATGAGAAAAGAGAGAAATTTTAGTTATGATAAATCTTTATTATGCATAAGAAAATAAATATCCATATTAGATATTGGTAGATTCGTCTCGAGTTTTTTAAATATCAACTTTAATAATTTTTTATATAGCATAGTGGAAGATACATGTTTAAACAAGTGCGTTGAAAACTGTGCAAAAAGCAAATATGAAGTAACTAGGGTGTCTTGAATCCCAATTATTGCATGGCTAAGTTTGGCTGGTCTTCTTAGAGAGTGGCATGATTGTAGAAAGCTACAAACTGTATTACTAGAAAGTTGGGAGTGTATCGATGTCAGCCCTTGTTGTCATTGTATAGATCACTTTGTTGGCTTTGTATTATGGTTTTTTGGTAATTTCTTACAGCCTATGGATTATGGAAGACTGGACACTTAATCAACAGCTTCAATTTCTAACCTATCAACTTGAAATAGCATTTTAGTGATATTTTTTAAAAATAAATGACTACCTCAATGGTGTTTTAGGGACCTGGACAACTTATCTATTGGGATACTATTGCATTCAAACTCCAGACATGCTGTATGAGACTCATAATGAGCTTATTTAGCATGCAACTCCAGTTGGCTTGGAGAATCAGAGAAGATTTGGCTTAGGTGCTACTCCTTGTATTTCATTTTGTTTGCTTCACTTGGAAATTTGGTACTATTATAATCACATGGAATCTTGTAAAATTCTAATGTATAGGTAAAATCATAGTCATGTCTGAGTTTTAAGAAGTGCCTGTAAGGTGCAGTTAGACACAAAGCTCTCCAGACACTGGCAATGGTCTTTAATTCAACAACGCTCAGCCATCTGCTAAAGGCGCAATAAGGCGCGTGCCTCAGGATGCCTTTAATGAGGCACACCTATGTGTTTTTGCGAAAATAGCTTAGGTCTGAGTTATAAAAGTGAAAAATAATCAAATTTGTTCAAATTGAAATTTACCCTGGCTTTGCCTTTCAGTTTCGTACAAAATCTTTATTTTGGTTGCATTGTAATCTATCAATTAAATTAATAAATTCTTAATTCAAAAACCCAACTGGCAAAACCCTAATTCCCGATTTAACAGTATGTGTTGATTCCATCTCGCCGGCACATTAGTGGCAGAGAGAACATCAGTGAGCCTTCTTTGGGAAGTACTTACAGTGGAACTTTGGTGGTCTTTGATAGTCTGAAGAGTTCTCTCTTTGAAATTCTCTTCTTTTTGCATTTCCCTTCTTTCTTTTTATTTTTTTTAGCAGTATTCTCAATTCCGCTCTCTCTAAATTTGTCCTTTTACTACATCTGTACAGCTGCAGCATATCAAAAAAATATTTTGGGCACCAACACCTATAGAAAACCTGTTTTTCTAACTCTTTTATTCCCACTACTTTGAAGAAATTTAGTTGCTACTTCTTTTTGTTTGCCTGGATGGTTGATTGATTATTATGCATTCTGGCATTCTGCTTTCAGCATAATGCAAGTATTTCCCTCTTTTACTTATTTTGTTTGTGGTTGAGGATTTTTCCAAGGCAAATTATTTTCTTAATAATAATAGAAATATATTGGTCTTCTACAGTGTACCTGGAATTATCAAAAGCTGCTTTGTCACAGACTCACAGTCTTCACCCCTTTATATTAGAAGAGCTTCGTAATTTAGCATATGATTCTAATAGTATTTGTACCATGCTCATTCTGTCCTGTCCCATTACTCCATCGTAGTGACCCTAGTGAGGCTGTAATGGTAAAAGTAATCATGCACCAATCTATTTTTAGAAAATCTGGCATTTTTTTTGGGCACCCTTAAATATTATTCCCTATGTCCCCTTTTTATTTATCGATTACAAGTTTTAGTCATCATTTGCAAGTTTTTTTTTTTTATATTTTAATTTGAAAATATTCTTGCAAGTATATAAGAAAAATTACTATGTGGGATTAAGACAGACTTGGGGAGTTGAGGGTGAAGAATTTCCTTGTGAGCTTAACCTATGTAGTCATGAGCAGAAAGTGAAGTGTATATGAATATTTCTGTGAAGCTTAGAGTCTTAGACTAATTTCACTTTTTTATCTGTGATTGTAAATTTTTCCTTTCCCGAGGTAGTGGGAATACATCTATGGACCATGGGTTGTGTGTATGTGTGTTTTATTTTATTTTTTATCTAATTAATGTCTGGCCTGTTTGTTTCTACTTTTCAAAATGAATAGATTGCTTTGCCTGCTTCTTAATATCCTTTGCTGGCACAGTGCCTTTTAGTTTAATCCTAGTTACCTAGGTGCTTCTTGCTTCTTAATAGGTGCTTCTTTTGCTTCTATTCATAACTAGAAATTTGGTCTTTGACAGCTTGTTGCATCTGGTGATTGTGCTGGAGCGTTAGATGTTGCTGATGATTTGCAACAACTACTGGTACAAACAATTCCACTGAGTATTTTGTGATTGTTAATCTACCCATAATTGTGTTCATCATCTCTCTATCCAGTTTTGCCAAATGTCCTTATTTTCATAAGAATTAATTCCTTGTTTATAAATCTCTATGGCAACTTGAGTGAATGTATAACTGTATAAGACTGTATATCTGAGCTGATCTAAACCTATGGCCCACAGGCCCAGCATAAATCTGCAGTTCTGCATTTAGAGCAGAGAAGGAGATTGTTTTATTTGTTGAAACAAAAAGAAGTCAATTTGAGGGATCTGCCTTCTTGGCCCTTGGCCTTTACTTCCTCTTTCTTCATGTTCTCTTTGCTGCTTGTTCAGCTGTTTAAGTACTTGATCAGTTTGGTTGGTTTAATATTGTTCTGTTGGCTTATTAAAAATAGAGAGATCGAAGTAGAGTTTAAGTCAACTTGTGTAGGTTTTCTATTTCCGCTCATAATCTCTTTACTGATAGGATGGGGATGAGTTGACGGGTTTGCATTGCTTTCGTCATCTTCGGGACCATGTCGCTGAATCTATGGACTCCATAATCAGGTTGGTCTGCTGAACTTAACATTGATGTCTTTCTTATTTAAGTTTGGTCTATATTTCTGTAGAAGTTTCCATTAAATTTATGGAAAATTGAGTCTATATGTACTAAATAATGTAACCTTAGTAATTTGCTATGGACATTGCCAACTTTCAACTATTTTATGCAGCATGATATGGGCTTATTTAGAGGTGGAATCTTTAGGGTAATATGCTGCTGGACTCGTAGCTTTTTTAAAAAGGGAAAATTTTAATTTTAAATTTTATAGAAGGAAATGAACTTAATTCCTTTATTTACTGTTATAATTAAATATTAATCTTATGTAAATTATTTTTTCCCCAACATTTCTGGGGTAAACTTCCTACAAAAATTCTCCTATAATTGGTGTATCATTTTGCACAACAAATGTCTGTGTTCATACTTCATACCTTAAAGAGTAAAGTTTTGAGATCGAAGTATTTAGCAAACCTCAAAGAAAATTTGGATTATTTAAGCCAAATTTCTTAATGTTTTATTCTAATCTACTCTCTCCGTTTTTTTTTTATAATTTACTCACTTTCCTTTTTGAGATTTTTTTTTTTTTAATTTATTCACTTCTTACATTTATTCTTCTATATTGAGTATTAATTTATGATTCCCAAGTGCATTTTTCATACTCTCTCTCTCTTACTTTTGACTAACTTCAATAATATTACACTCTTTTCCATATTTTCTCTCTTACTTTTTAAACAACTTTTAATTATCATTTATTCCTTTTCTCCAACTCCCAATAATTTCTTGGTTTTGATAAAAACTCAAGTGAGTAAACTAAAAAAACGAAGGGAGTAAATTTTGGAATGATTCAAATCCATGATTGAATGGAGAGAATGAATCCTATGGTTTAGTTTGAAGAGTGCATGTGCAATGGGTTGTTACTTTTGCTCGATATTCTTGGACTTTTATGGAAAAAAAATTCCTATATGCTTTATTTTATTTACAGCATTGTTTTTAGGTCATTACATGTTCTTTGAATTTAATATATACTTTTTTTCTAACTGATAATTAAATCATGGCTGGTAGCAGTGCTCTATTTTTAACTCATCAAATTCATTCTTGTAGCATTCTTTCAGCAGAATTTATGCGTGCATCTTTGCATGATTCTGGGGATTTGGATGCTGTAATTGTATCAAGTGCAAAGGAAAGAGCTTCTGCATTCAGTAATGGAAGACTTGATGAGGTAAGTATGTCATTGTTTTATTACTATTTCCTTTCTTCCCCATTCCATTTTTTAGGGGATGAGTTAATTACTTTATTTTTTCTTGTGGAAACCCTCTTTTTACTAGTCTAATACTACGTTCAAGCTGCTTATTGACGCCCTAGACCCTGTTTTTGATCATCCGTGATATCTTTTGGCAATTCTATCAATGCTTTTTTTTTTTTTTTTTTCTAGTTCAGAGGAATTTATGCACTTCCTCCATTTCACAATACTTGTTACATTTTCTATTTTGGGATATTTCAAAATACATGTTACACTTTATATTTTCCCCTTTTATGGCAAACTTTTGAAATAAAAATATCATACTAAATGCCCATGGTCCCACAAAAACAATAAAATATATTTTCTCTCTCCTTTTATTCTACTTTCTTTTTGCATGCCCCACACAAACTATTAAAAATACCCATCAAACCATTCAATACCCCAAACTAAAGAAGTCCATGATTTTAAAAGTATCACATGTAATGTGATACGGATGAAGTATTTTGTTGTGGTTGAGTAACATTGTGTAATGAACTGACATTACTTGGACAAATTTGAAGGAAGTGAATAAGTGATTAAGAGGAATGATGGTGATTGAGAAATAAAAAAAAAATTATTTCTCCCCTGTCTCTCTATAGAAAAGCCTCCTTTAAAAAGCTTACTAGTTTCCTCCCCAAGCTACAAGTAACAACATTATTATGTAACTAGTCTTTGGCCCTAGATATGCTCGGTATATACTCCCCCTATTTTTTTAAAACTAATTTTATTTTAATTAATTTACACAGTTCACCTTTTTGTGTTTGACTAGACAAAACTCTAAAAAAGGTGAGACGAATCCGACGAGACGTCACATGACTATTTTTTTTCCGTACAAAATAATCACAAGCAATGGTCAAAGAAAATTTTGTAAACAATGCCAAAAGGTAAACTGTGTAAACTAATTAAAAACGGAGGGAGTATATCCTAAGCAAATATTTACTTATATGAAGTATATTTTTCTAAAAATGATTAAATGATTTATTCAAATTTTACAGAAATATCAGTCTTGCAATAATTTAGGAGAATTAGTTAAAACTTTTCTTAGTAGGTAACAATTAGTTATGGAGTGAGATTTTAAGATAACATGATACCTAAGAATTAAAAAAATAAAAGCGATAGTAAAAGATAAATTTGGAGGAATTTTTTTTAATGTGAAGGTGACATGTGTCCAACTCCGGTTACTCCTTTAGTAGCAACTATCAAGTGAATGATACCTAAAATACACTCCCCTTAATACTATTTCATCTCTCATTTTAGCTGGAAAGCTGATGCAAGCATCCATTTTGCAGGTTAAGTTAGATGAAGAAGAAACATCTAATTTCCGAGATTGTGTTCTACCAATTATAATTGGATTACTCAGAACGGTGAGCTACAATTTCATGCTTTTAACAACGAAATGAATATGTGATTTCTTTCATGTATGCTCCTTTGCTGACTTGCTGTACAGTGTGTGTTTGATAATTCTATATACCTTTATTGCAATTTTATATCTTGTTGGTGATTGCTTTAGCTAGGAGGCGAAAGTTTAAAGTCATTGTTAATTCCCTTATCAATAGGGAATAGCTTTTGTCTTTGAGTAGGTGGATCCTAGTGTATACAGTATTGTTTCGCTTCTTTGGGGGGTTTTATCATATAAGGTTTTTTTTTTTGAAAAAAAAATCTATACTATCTTTCTAAAGGTGTAGCTTTTAGTCAGACTTGCAGCCTGTGACGTATCATACTTCTCCAATAACATATTGCCACCTCTTTGAGGATCAAGTTGTGGTCTATTGGTTGGAAGGTCTTCCTTTCATCCCA
Source organism: Salicornia ramosissima (assembly GCA_951394345.1). Classification (NCBI taxonomy): domain Eukaryota; kingdom Viridiplantae; phylum Streptophyta; class Magnoliopsida; order Caryophyllales; family Amaranthaceae; genus Salicornia; species Salicornia ramosissima. The sequence continues at coordinate 54,098,868 of OX596237.1, read as the reverse complement.
ATGACCAGTGATCAATCCTCACCCCTTGCAATGAGATATTCCCATTTTACTCCTCCCCTCATTGCAAGGGATATTTAGTTGTATCGGTTGATAGCCCATTACCAGCCAATGAGCTAGTGGCTTCCTTACCACATTTAAAAAAATATATTGCCACCCCAATTTTAGGATGTTGACATATTGTGTCATTTTAGTAGCTATGCCTTTTTATTTTAAAAATTATAGGAACCAATGACCTTTCATTACATAATTTCATGACCATAATTTGATGTCGCTTGTTGCACAAAAACGTGTGTTATGTGTAAATACCCTAATTTTATGTTCAAATTGTTCTAGAAAGAGCAAATGAATGTTTAAGCACACTACCAACACCAGAAATCTACAGTCTACAGTCTACACCCAACATTCAATTACTATTATCTATGAACGAATACTGCTTAACGCAATGACTTTTGCTTTTATGTCTTGAGTCTTGACCTCAAGAAGTTGTGCTAACCCACTGAGTCAACTTTCACGGTTTTACTTGTGTATAGATAAACCAATAATATTTCATTAATAATTGTTTTCTGGTGATGTTGGTTTCAATAGGGATTTTATTAGTATATTTCTAACAAACAATTTAAATACAAATGTTATATTTGGACCCTTTTGTTACTAGATTGAGTGCAGTGATATGTGGTAACGTAGCATATATAGAACATAGCGTCGTGCATTGCACAAGACAAACACTAGTTCTACTCTATATTGTATTGTCTTGATGGATTCAACGACTTACTATTCTTTGACTTCTCAATTATAAGGATTCTTTTGTAATAGTGATATGTTGTCTTGATGACCATGGCAGACTCCTTGTGCAATGACTTACATAGTTACCTCAGCATTTGAATTATAAACTACTCGTGCATAATATAGTGTTGTTCAATAAAAAGACTGCATACAATATATTTAAAATGGTAGTGTGTTGGTTTGATAATTACTCATTGTATTATTGGCCCCTTTCACATGTCAAATTGGATTTATATGCCTTTATGGGGCTCTGTTGTCAGGCAAAACTACCATCAGTGCTGAGAATGTATCGTGATACACTTACGGCTGATATGAAAACTGCTATTAAAACTGCTGTAGCAGAGCTGCTACCAGTTTTGGTTGCCCGGCCCCTGGAGTCGGACTTCTCGACAGGAGAGAAGCCTGGTGATGCAGATGGTGAGCTTTACCCCAATTTATCTTCCGTTATAGTGTTATGTACAATAAAACCTGTTGGGATGGTTGGAGAAACCCCCCTCCCCTTCTTTTTCTGTGTACACGTATGTTCCTCTCTTAGTTCGGTAAGGGAGATGAACTGACTCTTGTTGTATAATTTAGGTGGAGGCTCATCCCTTGCAAGCAGGTTGAGGAGTCTGTCATCTGAAAGCTTTGTTCAACTGTTAGCTGCTGTTTTCAAGATTGTCCTGGTAATGTATGCTCAAGCAGTACCTATAATTCCATCAGTATTTTGTTGATGCTTTCTTCTTCAAATGTCTTAGAGCTTATTTTGAGTAGTATCAAGAGGATTTTCTCTCTATAACCATGGCAAAACAATTTGTTAAATGTTTTGAAATAATCAGTTATAGACTTATAGGCCTCTGTGGATATGCCTTTTTTGCATTTATGTGGTACTATATCTGTTAATGTCTTTCAGTGCATTCCATGAAGTGATAGCTAGTGTTACGGCAGCCCTTGGCCTAAAAGATGAATATGGAAGATTGGGAATTATGTCATCAACCATTGCCTGCTCATGTCATGGATTTAATAGTTGATTGATCTCACTTTTGTAAAATTTGTCAAAAATGTATTGTTGTTTTGAGTTCCATTATGACCACAATTCAACTTTAGCTATTCGATTGAAGTTAAAAGTCCTCTTACCTTCTTCTGTATGCGAAATATGTGTTCAGGAGACTTCTTCAGAGCTTTATGATATATTGATATGCCTTTTTTTAAGGCATATTATATTTCTTTTCAAAATATTTTCTTTTGAGCTCTTCTTACTTGGGATCTTTTGTGTTCTGCTGGGTTAGTTCAAAGATTTATCAGTATCCTGGAGGAGAAGTTAACGTTAGGGCATTACTGAAGTGTGGAAGCGGGTCTATTTTTATCTATTTGATGGTCCAAAGGGAAAGAGAGGAACTTGTGGTGTAGATGGCATGTCTTGTTCTGATGAAGGGTTGAGTGTTATCTTTTTGAATGCTTGTACAATGCACAGTTGAAGCCAAGATTTTCATATGCAGTCATGGGCATAGCTTGTTATTTCTCAACTTTATTGTTAAGGTTATGGTCAACCGTCATTCTATAACTTGAAGGCTTTTTACTTGTGTTAGTCTTGGAGGGTGTGGAGGTATGAACTTGCACACGTAAAATCCTTGTTTAGACTTAATGCATGACTGAACAGCAGTGCTTATACTTGCCCTGCATTTGTTCCGTTTGGATTGGTGATTTTTTTGTTTTTTGCCGGGGGGGGGGGGGGGATTGTTGAGCTTCTTACTTACCACAGTAAAGATTTCTCAAGTGAGCTAGCTTGCACTGGTTACCAACTTGCCACAAGTTTTCTTACACCTCTATGCATGTTTACCATTTCATTGCTTTATTTTCTCTATTAGTATTGTGTGACTTATTTCTTTCAGTGAATTCAGGCACATTTATTGAGGGCAGCTGAAGTTAAAAAGTCCATTGAGTGGATTATGACTAATCTGGATGGGCACTATGCAGCTGAGTCTGTGGCTGCTGCTATTGCACATGGTGCTGCAGCTTCAGAAGCTGCACAAGATAGTGACAATCAGAATCAAGTCAACCATGCAGTTGCATATTCTTCGCAGAGGAATGCTACCAAGGCTCCGTTATTGCAAGGAAAGGCAAATGAACTAACTAGCTCGTCAAGTGTGTCAAAAAATTTTAGGTGAGGTACTTCACCTTTCATTTTGTGATGTGTTGTCCTTTACATGGATCCTTGATGTGATGGGTTAACAGTAGTCATCAGTGCCGGCCCTGACAGTGGGCTGGGGTGCGGCAGCCTAAGCCCACAACCGGCAGAGACCCATTTTTCTTTATCTTTTTTATTTTATTTTATAGATTTAAGTGCAATCTTCACTTAAAAATATATTATATTGTTTTGAACCTAAATTATTGGCTAACCTCCGTTTCTATGCTACTATTTTGGTCCATTACAACACCTAAAATGTAATGAGAAATGACATAAGTTTTAGCTCCTTAATTTTTCTCACATTGATTTTTTTTTCTTGTTTTTATTGATCAGTTGCTTTATCTATTGTAAAAAATGTTTAGTAAATTTTTATTTGATTAGAAAGTTTCATATATTATCTGTTTCATAAGAGCTTAATCTTAATCCACTTTTGGATTATTTCTTATTCAGCAATTTTTTCCCTTATTGTTCCTTCTTGCATCATCATTTGGTCTATTTTGTATTTTTTCCTTTTTATCTCTCATTTATCAAGTAAATATGTAGCCCCACTCTCATTTCTTTGGTAATCCTTAAAAATTAAAATTCTTTGGTATGGGATACTACAATAATTAATGAATAAGGATTAAATTTGAAAAGTTAATAATAACATTAAAATAAACTGTTACAGACTCATATTTGTTAAAAAAAATAATAAATCATGAAAGTTTGAATTAGTAAATTTAATATTAAGGGCTCTTAGCTAATGTTTTGCCTAGGGCCCATAAAATGTTAGGACCGGCCTGGAAATTATGTACACTAATCATTTTCTACCTGTATGTCAAATATTTTATTCTTGTAGAGTTGTATATACCTTTTGTCCAAATAGGAGCTATTCTCGTATGTGTATGAAAAGTTTTTGTGGCACATATAGTTTTCTATTTCATTTTTCACTTGCATGCCTTGTTTTTGATAATTAAAGTTTAAGTGGAAGTACAATCTATAAATAATTATCATGTGACATTGTTTTGATATTGGGATAGGCATCAAGACAAATGGGTTGTGACTTGTGAGAGAAAAGAGACAAAAATATAGAGTTTATTAGATAGTATACGAATATATAGTCTACTCAAAGCATTTGTATTCACCTGTTGGCAGAAAATTCTGATGTTGTAGTCCTTGTGTTGGGTATTATTTTCTTAGGGAATAGAATGATGTGTTTGCTCTTTGTTTGTCTTCTCCTTTTTTCTTCCTTTCTGTGACTGTATTGTATGCATTCCCACGTCACTTGGTCTTGAAGTGATGATGGTGATACTTTCACCTTATCAACATCTCGTCAGAATCCGTTGTCATATTGATAGTTGGAAACTTTGGAAATGGATTATCACAGTGACAGTGAGGGAAGCATTAGTGATGGTCACCTTATTAGCATTGAAAAGTCTTGTGGTGTGGGTCTTAGAAATTTATTTATCTAACTAACTTAGTTAGGTTGAAGATCACGTTGTTGTGTACATCAAAAATCTTCTTTAGCGGGCTCCAAATGACATTATAGTTTTGTTGCCAGTATCTTTTCTTGAGGCATATGATTGTTGTGGTTATGGTTTTGTTGTATTATCTAGCATTCCTTGTTAATATTTTAATATGTTTGCTATGAAAACTAAGGGAAAACAGTGATTGAGAAGAGGATGAGGGAGAAAATATCAATCCAAGGTCATGTTTATGGAGAATTACATATAAGTAAAACTATAATTGTGTCCAAATCGGAATTTTGTAGTTTTGGAAAAGGTTTGTGCAAAAGTTTTAGGAAGTGCCTACGAATCTTCAGGGGTAAATAAGGATCCCTGTTGTAAACATGAGTTAAAGTGGTATGATGATGTTAATAAGTTAAAGAAAAGTACCTATGGATTCGATAAAGGATTAGATTTTGAGTGCTTTTCTTACAACTAAAGCTATGGGTTTATTATGACTATCCAGTGGGGGTGTTATGGAATATTCTATGTGGTTGATGTGAGAAACTAGGAGTGAATTGAAAGTTATGAGCTTTTAGAGATATCATAGAGTCAAAGGATCTGTGATGGATAAGAAGAAAACAGGATGGAGTATTTGAAATTAAGTACTTCCCTATGCTTGAGAATTAAAATTTAAAAATCATAAAATTCGCACAGTGGTTAAATACTTGACCTCAATTATTAAATAGAATTGTGATATGATGTCCAATATTGTGCATTTTATCAATTACAGGTTGCTTGAATGCTGAAGTTTGTTAAGGCGTTTATGTGTTCTTTGTGACTAGAAAGTACCACTCTACCTTAAAGGGAGTTCTCGAGTGGCTAGTTGGAATCTACCTTACAATTGGAGTGTTAGCTGCAAAAGTATACTCAAAACCTATGCTTCTAGAGGTGAGAATGATATACAGCATAGGCAGCTTTACTAGAGTAAATTAGGTCATTAGTGGTTGACTATTGGAGCTTTCTTATTTAAGGTGGAGCTTTGAAGATGGGGTTTTTTTTTATAGTGATGATAAGGTGGAAAAATGAGAATCAAGTGGCTTGCCATTTGGGAATTTGGAGCTCTGTTTAGGAGAGAATACAGAAGCTCTTTTTGAAATATGGTATGAGAACGATAGCTAGATCCAAGAAGAATTTAAATCAGGTTGTAGGGTAGTTTCTGGACAATAATAGGATGCTTTGGTATGCTTAGTTTCACTTGATGGGTCAAAGTTTGAGATCTCCTTTTTCCATGCGAATCAAATAGATAGTGTTTAGCTCTCTGTTTTTAAATTTATATTCTATTTTTTTTCTGTTTGTTATTTCCCTGGAAAATTGATAAGCTCTATGAGTGTGTGGCAGTTTTATCTTTAATTTTATGACATCTTTCTTATCTTCTCATACCCATTGTTTTTTATGATATTGTAAGCTATCATCATTGTTGTGGTTAATGTTTGAAATGAGTAAAATATCAAAATATCATTTCGATACACTTTGTTGACTGTTTACTAAATGCTTTTCCCTTTTCATATTAGAGAATTAGTGTAATTCTCAAGGAAACTACTTCTATTATGGTCTTTGACCCTCTAGGGACAATGCTACAATAATATGGACTTCCATGAACTCCCTAAAGTGTTCTTTTTTATCAGCAATGCTTGGACTCAGCCCACAACCCTTTATACTAGTGTCAAAAATGACTGACCCGGACGCAGAATGTGGGTTGGACCTTGGGGAGAGAAACTGGAGACTGGAGTTGGCATTTTCTAGTAATGAATACAATATTAAGGATTCGGGGTGTTAGTTTGCTTCATCAATGTTGGGTAGTTGGTACAAAACGAAATGAAATAAAGAAGTACTCCCTCTGCCCAGAACTCTCCTTACTGGTGTCAAAAATGACTTACCTGGACACAGAATCTGGGTTGGACCTTCGGGATAGAAATTGGAGTTGACATTTTCTAATGACTACAATATTAATGGGACAAGTGAAGGTATTGTTAGAGTAAAGTGATGGTCCCCTATAACATTTTTAACCTAAAGGGGACAGATGAAGTAGTATTTTTCTTGGAAAGTATTACTAGAATATGTTTGATCTTGAGTTTTGAACAGTATGACTTATTAGTGGTTTCGCAGGTCTTACATTTTCCTATGATTTGGCTTGTATGAAGCATGTTAGCATGCCTCTTCTGGTGTAGTGACTAATCCTAGTTTTTGACAGAGCTGATGTGTTGAGAGAAAATGCTGAGGCTGTCTTTGCAGCTTGTGATGCTGCACATGGAAGATGGGCAAAGCTCCTAGGTGTTCGTGCTCTTCTTCACCCCAAGCTACGGTTGCCTGAATTTCTTAGCATTTACAGTATTACTCAAGAGTTTATTAATGCTACAGAAAAGGTAGGGTGAAAATATATTTTCCACATTTCTGTTAATTTTAGTTATAAGATGCAGATACGTGACATATCTGGTTGTAATTCGATGTCATTTTAAGTAAACAGATTGGTGGGAGGTTGGGATACAGTATACGGGGTACGCTGCAATCACAAGCAAAAGCCTTTGTTGACTTTCAGCATGAATCTCGTGTAAGTTTTACCGGCCTTTTTTAATTATTTCATGCAATTTAAAGTGAATATCAGTAATCACAATTATTATGAACTTGCTTTTGTTGGCTGTTGCAGGTGGCAAAAATTAAGGCGGTATTAGATCAAGAAACATGGTCTGAAGTGGATGTTCCCGATGAGTTTCAGGCCATCATTGCTTCAATGCTTAGTTCAGATTCTGTGGTTACTGAGAGCTCTGGCAATGGTCAGAGTAGTGTAATGATGTCAGACAATGGTGGGTCAACTGTGGTTGACACTATGAAAGAATCCTATACTGAGCAGCATATGGACACAACTGAACTGAACAATTTATCTGATGTTGCTTCAGCTCCAGATAAATCTCAGCATCTTGGTGAGCCAAATGATGCAAAAAAAGTTGATACTGTTACTTCATCAGCCCACAACAAAATTAGCAATACAAAGGATCGGAAACCAACTTCTCAGACACTTGTGTACAAGGATGTTGGATATCATATGGTTAACTGGTTAGTTAGTTTACCTTCTAATTATAAGTATCTGCCATTTTTAGTTATTTTGTGAATGTTTATTTGCCATGATAAGTATTTAGTAAGTAAACTAGTGGCCCTTGTGATTGTTTTTGTTACAAAAAAATAAATCAAGTAATAATATTGAATTCAGTTGTCAGCTTGTTTTTGCTTTTGTTACAAATAATTGCTGAAAATATTATGTGAACAATAATATTTTGAAGATGCTGCAAAAAAAGCTGCTACAATAAAAATAATTTACTACCTCTGTAACAAGTTATTTTCAACAAGCAACTCAACACGGACTCTTAGAAAAAATTTGTTTGTGTTAAATGGATAGTGAGAAAAAAAAAGACATGTGATGAAGAGAGAGAGAGAGAAATGACATTCACAAAAAGAAAAGAGGTAATATTTTAGAATCAAACATTCCATATTATATGTGTTTGTGTGTGTTGTGTGTGTGTGTGTTGTGTGTGTGTGTGTGTGTGTGTGTGTGTGTCGATTCTCTTTTGCTTTACATATTGGAATCATTGAAATCGTCATTCGCTCTCTTCGGGTCCGTTTGGTAGGGCGTAAAACATTTTCAATTTAAAATGGGTTTCCTTGAAAATTATTTTCTATTGTTTGGTTGAATGGGAAATGATTTTCCATTTTAAGCGTTCATGAGGAGAGAGAAAGTTTCCGAGTTATATGGTTGTTAAGGAGAGAGAAAGTATGTAGATGAAGAGAGAGGGTATGTTGTGAGGTCATGAGAATAGAGAATGGAAAACGGTTTTCCTTAATTTTGGGAGGAAAATGATTTCAACTTTGGTGTAAAACCATTTTACACCCTTACTTTTCCATTTCAATTTTCTGTCTAACTAAACATTGTAAAATGAGGAAAATAGTTTTCAGGGAAAGCATTTTACGCCTACCAAACGGACCCTTATTTGAAAAGAAAAAGAATCCTGACGTCCAAACCCTCCTCGGCTCCTCCCTTAGTTTTAGAATGATTGTATGATAAGTAGAGGGTTAGAGACTGTATGTGGCCGATAATCTTAGAGTATGCTAGGCAGAACTAGCAATGGAGCCATGGAAATAACTGTTAACTGTGTGGAATTGTAAATAATTGTCTAGTATTGGAGTAATTATTAAAACGGAAATGGTTTTGGTATGTTGGTGTTAAAGACTGTGCAGTTATTACGCAAAGATTGCAATTGTCACGACAAAAGTGTTTGAAACTTTGAAAAGTTTTCTTTTTTTAAGAATTTCAATTTGTTCTTAAAAAATCATGTTTCATGATTCTATGATAGCATTATAGCATAGTGATGAAATCTGGTATAGTCATGCATTCATTAATTATTCAAAGTTTAAAGTCATTACTAGGATAAAGAGCTATGAAGAGTTTGATGATTCTTTGAAATGCCCTAAAATGCTTAGTAACGAGTATTGTTGCCAAATATATTTCGAGACTCGTAGTAACTCGGTCTTTATTTTAAGAACGATATGTTACAGAAAATACGAGTGCTTGGTACAAAATAATCGTTGAATCACTAAATAAACAAAAGAAGGTATATTAAAATCCAAAATTTCTAGTTTTTGTCAACTACGATTCTAGAAGCTAATGTAATTAAATAAAAGCAACAGTTCTAAGCTAAAAGTTTGTATTTTTCCTTTTGAGAAGTTCTAAAATAATGCAACGTTACTTTATTTAACTTTGTAGTTTGTGCTATTTATGGAAATGAATATATGAATTACCTTTTTTTTATCTCTCTTCACATGGGTCTATTTTTTCTCTCTGTTTCTCTCGTCATCACATACACTCCTTAATATGTATTAGTGCATAAAGTATAGAGTTTGTTACATTAGAACTTTAGAAGTATTTGGCTTGCACGGCACTTGCCCCCGCTCAATTGTAAGTGGCTCCACCAATGCTTGTTGGAGGGGGAAGTGGTTGATTTTTTTAATATTTTTTTTTTTTTTTTGCAAATTGAAGTATTGCACTGACATCTCTTTTTTGTATGCTGTGATTTGCAGTGGCTTAATATTGCTGAAAATGCTATCAGAGTATATTGATATGAATGATAGCTTACCATCACTTTCGTCAGAAATAGTTCACCGTGTTGTTGAAATTTTGAAGTTTTTCAATACTAGGACTTGCCAACTGGTTCTTGGTGCTGGCGCCATGCAGGTAAATTGATAATTTGTTGCTAATTGTCATTTAATAACTTTATTGCCCCTCCTTTTCCTTCATTATTCTTTTGTTGATCCTTCACTTTGTTGAAATATGGGGAAATTTACCTTATATTGTTAAATTGCCTTTGTGGAAATTCCATTATAACTTACAGCTTGCTGTTTGCTTAATCTAGCACCTTTGAATTGACTTTGACGGCCCGTTTGGTTGTTGGTAATAAATCGTGGTAATGGTAATGAATTTATAGTGTAATTTTGTTAAGGAGGAGCCTTGTAATCTCCATGGAGAACAAATTTTCATTCCCTAGCTTTAATTTTCTTCTCATTTTTCATTCTCATCCATTACCATTTGGGAGAGTGGTATTTGATGGGAATGGATATTTGTGAAGAAAATTAGATAAATTGGAGCTAAGGTAGCACCACCATGGGAATGGATTTTGATTTATCTTCCAAATTTAGTTATAAATTCATTCCCATTACCATGATTTATAGCCGGCTACCAAACGGGCCGTGAGGGTTTGATTGGTCCTTTTTGTCTTCAGTAAAGATTGTGTGCTTCCGTCTTTTCTTATTGGATTATCAAGGAAGGGTGTTTGTTTAACTTCTATGAGATTGCAGGTGTCTGGTTTAAAATCTATCACTTCCAAACATTTGGCATTGGCAAGTCAAGTCATCAGTTTTACATATACCATAATTCCTGGTAAGTATTTTCCGTAGGTTAGCTCATTTAGTATGCAAAAAGAAAGAATGAGTAAATCATTATGAGCATGCATGAGCAGAATTTTCTTCATATTGTTCAGCAGACAGTAGTGATAGCAAAATTTATAGTTTCATGCATAGGTCATGTTAGAGAATCAAAGAAAAATTGTGCATCTTTCTAGAATTCATCAATAATTTGATACAATCTTTGTCCCCGTTTCTTTGCCCCATTTGAGTAAATAAGCTCTCACAAAAAGTAGGGCCATGAAGGAAAGTAAAAGGGACTGACATGTAGGAATCTGGTATTTACTTATTTTGAGATGCAGCTCATTAACTTTCACTTTTTTCAAGACATTACTTTGACCAACCAATATATTCAATTGCGTATTATTTTAAGCTATAGTAAAATCATATTATGATAATAGAAATTATTATCAAGCAACAACGTATTATATTGTATAATTTTATTTTATATATTAGGAAAAATAATCAAATCTAGTAGATATATAGTGCCAATTTTAAGTGTTGCATCTAAAAAATGGAGGATCTTTATTCAGTTTTTGAGTTATGCTGTCAGATCTTCTATAGGATACTGCTTAACTTTATACCACTCTGTAATAATAGCTGTTGCACCTAAGTAAGACTATGTATCACATTTAGGATTAGTATTGTCCATGTTTTGTTTTAAGAGCTGTTTGAACCTTTCATTGATTTCTTATGTGAGCTAGCTGTTAGAAATTTACTTCTGAGAACAAGTGCTATTACATTCTCTATGTTGAACCTTTTCCAATTATGAATCTAGAGTGTGAAGAGATGTGATTTTTGCTTTGTTCTGTCTTGAGCCTTTGCAAAGCGTAGTGAAATAGACTTCAATGATATCTACCTATAAGGAAATCTTTTAAAAACTGCTACTGAAATCCTGAATAATTAATAAAGCGCCCTTTACATAAATCTTCTTCATCTTGCGCTTCACCTTAATCCCAAAGTGATGGCACGAGGACTACCGAGTAGACCTGTGCAACGGGCTGGGTTCGGGATGGGCTGGGTCGGAATAAATTGGGCCGGACTGGGCTGTGTCAAATGTAAGGTTATAACGGGTCGGGTTGGGCCGGGGCCCATAAAACCCAGCCTAGCCCGACCCATTATTATTATTTTTTTTTAAATGTATATATTAAAAGAATGGGTGAATAATAGTCAAAAAGTTATTTAAAAAAACAACTAGAAAGTGAGGAGTAAAAGAATGTGTGAATAACTAAATACTGAAGTACTAGATTACTCATGCTCACCCATTAAGAGCCCTGTATAACCCTTACCCAGCCCATTTGAATATGAGCCCATTAAGAGCCCAACCATTTTAAAGTAAAAAAGGCTTAGCCCTTTTAGATATGGGCTGGATTAGGGCTGCCAATGGGTGCCCAACCTATTGAACAGGTCTACCTAAGAGGTGACCCATCCTAGTACTATTCTTTGCCAACCACGGGGTCGTTGGGGTCGACGGCATGGCAACACAAGGGCTTCCCAGGAGGTCACCCATCCTAGTGCTATTCTCGTCCAACCATGTGCCTGGATGTGACAAATTTTTATGTTGGCGGCCAACCTCAACCTTCCTCCTTTATCCGGGCTTAGGACTGGCAACGGGAAAACCTTTACTTAAATAAAAAGAATAAATGCTTTTACAGCAAGGACATAATCTGATAGGAATGGTGCTGGTCGACAGTGAACATGTCATTAGAATTGCTACTTGATTTATGCATTTCTAGGTTTACCTCTTCACTAAGACAAATGTACAAGCCAAAAGGCTTTACTTCATGGAAGCTGTTAACTTATAAAATGTGGCATCATTATAAGTTGTCTCTGGAATTTATCTTCTTTATTGCAAATTGAAGTCAGTAGCATACCAGTTAAATTTACCTTGAATATCGAGGTCATAAAAAATTAAAGGTTATATGTTTTTCAAGTGAATCAAGATATTTTTACCCTGTATCCTTAGTTTAATGTCAAATAAGGATAGAATACACAAATATAAGATTCTTGAAAACTTCTTGTTACTAATTGTGGTCATTGAACCTGCCGAATATGAAGTAAACTAATCTTATATGTTATAAAATTTATAATTTAGTGATCATATAGACTCTTGTCTAATTGGCTGTATAAAATGACGTATGAAAAATATTTGGAATATTTTTGTAAGGGCTTGTCAGTGCTTTAAGGGTTTGATGCTTTACCAGAAATCTGTCCCTATGTTATATTCTCCAGCTAAATTCTGATTGCTATGCTGCTTTCTGTGTTTCAAGATGTCAAGCAGATACTTTTCCTCAATGTACCAGAGACCAGAAAGCCACTGTTACAGTCAGAGATTGACCGCGTAGCACAGGTATAGAATTTGTCTGCATCCGTTTCCTTTTGTTATATTTTATTCATTCCGTTGCTTTAATAAGGTGCCCACTTGGACAATGTTCTGTCTCTTTCGCTCACTATGTTTGAGTGAGGCAAAGGCAACAGGATTGGGGCTTCAGATGTATCTGTCCACTTAATTTTTACATGCCTGTTTCAGAGAAGCCCCAATCCAGCTGATAACTAATTGTCTTATTATTTCAGACATTTGTAGAAAACAACGACATATATTGATATATTTCAACATCTTGATTGGTCCTCTGTAATCTAGTGGGGGACCTAGGATATTTACCTTGCAATATCAGCATCATTTCATCTATTTTAAAAGGAGCTAGCTGCTCCAAGGCACAAAAGGTCCTTAGAGCTGAAGTGCAAGGTGAAGCCACGGGCTAATCATACTTTCATTGGTCTTGAACACGTTTTTTTTTCCAAAGACTTGATCGGTGCAATCTAGACCACATATTGTACTTATAATAACACAATAACCCTAATCCAAAAAAATTGCAATACTTTGACCAAAAAAGTGTTGCAATTTTTTTAGAGTGGAGGAAGTAATGCATAAAATTACATGGAATCATATTTCATTGCTCTCAATCCAAAGTGTGACTGTTGGAAATTTGATAAATTTAGTTACCACGTTTAAAAAAAAACATCACTCAAGTCTTTTTTCTAAAATAAATATAATATACAAATTAATAAACGCAATTTATGGTTATGAAAACAAAAGTAGCACCTCTGCCCAAAAACCTCTTACCTTGCTTTGCTAAAGCCTGTCATAGATAGCCTTGTCTGGCTTCTCTGCTCTATAAGCACTTTGTTCCTAGGCACAACTCAAGAATAAATGACAAAAACATATTGCAATTGCAGTTAATTAAAATTAATTTTTAGAGGTAAAATGAAGAAAATAACAGAAATATCCTTAATTTGGGTTGGTGATTCACTGATAGCCCTTGCCTCAATATAGGCCCCCCTTCCTGCCTTCTGATTTTTATTTGAAGTTTTAAACTTGACTAGAAGAGACCCACTCAACTTGTTGAAATTGGACTTTGTTTGTGTGTGGTCTTGCTAGGAATGCGGCTCATTTAATATATTACATCACAAAAATAATAATCTCTATTATATAAGCCAAGGGGGGAGCCATGGTGTCCCCCCTCGAAAAGTCCAAAATGCCCCTTAAAAATTTATTAAAAATCAAATAACATCACTCTTATTGATTAAGGAAAATTATTACATTTTTTGAATTTTTTAAAATTAAAATATTACAAAATATACAATTCGGAAAAATAAAATAAAATAATAAAAATTCATATTTTTGAATTCTATATAAATAGACACCCATTTTAATATAGTTTGTTACATAAAAAATTTACCTTTTTATTATTATAGAAATTTGATAACCAGTTTTGTTCATTGTTGTGGAATGATTGTATGAAAAGGGAATGTTTGTTTACGATTATGAGAATGAGTGTGAATTTAAAATAAAAAATTTAATTTCTCGAACAAAAACCTTCGACTTTTAAAGATACATTAAAAATATCGTCGCACACAAAGCGTGCACACAAGGCTAGTAATAAAATAAATAAACAGCAGAGGTCTTACTAGTTTATTTAATATATATATATATATATATATATATTACATCACATAAAAAAAAAAGGTTTCTTTGTATCTTGTTTCATGTGACTCGATTCAGGAAGAGAAAAGGAGCTAGTTCCACTTTACTTGTAAAGTTAACTAGGTTGACTAAATTTGTTACACTTGCAACTAGACCTGGTTATTGGGTGGGTCAGGTCGTGGCGACTAAAAAGGGTTAATAGTGGGTCGTGCCAAAGCGGGTCACAAGTCATTGGCGGGTCGTTAGCGGTCGGACCAATAAAAAAAATGTATAAATAAAGTTCAAGGTAGCCAAAAGTTAAAAACATAAAACAAATGTATACAAATATATTAATGTAATTATTTTTTGTCAACTTTTTCTTTGTAAAATTTATTAGGCTGTTTTTTGTGGTCCTGTATTGACCCTGATCGATAAAGTCTTGTCCATTAAATGCCTTGTCTGATAAATACCCTATAACAGTATAACCTTGACCATAACTGCATTCCATTAGGCTACCCTATCCAATAATCAAGTCTACTTGTAACTCTGCATTAAAAGATATACAAGTGTACTCAATTTTAACAAAAATTATTCTGGGACATTAAGTTTTTAGGGAAGACCTAGTTGTCAGCACGGAACTAAATATCAAATCCTTTGGCAATGTGTATTTAGTGTGGGTAAAAGATGTATGAATGCTTTTAAGAGGACAAGAGCAACAACAACAATGTGTATTAAGTTTTCCATTGTTGATTTGAATTGTATTGAGTCCAAGTTGGGCCTATTTAGAAGTTTGAATTTGTCACAAATTCATATATAGTGTATTTTATCTATCAATAGTTTTTTGGCTTCATATACTCGGCAGGTAAATGTGTGGTGACCAGGAGCTGCTTTGCTGCTGTATTTTTGAAAAAATTCCCCCCTTTTTGTTCGATATATTCCTTTAAAAAATATCTTTACATGCAATGACCATCTTTTGTTAAGTCATTAGATTCACCTTTTTATGTACATATATACTTTTGTAGGATTATAAGATTCACCGGGACGAGATACATACGAAGTTGGTTCAGATAATGAGAGAGAGGTTATTGGTTCATATGCGAGGGTTACCCCAAATTGTAGAGAGTTGGAACAGACCCGATGATGGTGACACACAACCTAGTCAATTTGCAAAATCTTTAACGAAGGTAACCTCTGATTACCTTTTTTTCCCCTAACATATTGCTCTCCTGGTTTCTTATCCCCTTCCCACTAGATGTGTAATTACTGTTGTCACATTCTAACAAATTGCTCTCCTGGTTTCTTAATTTCCATTACCTTGTCACTGAGATGGACACTTTGTTCCTAGGCCTCTGCGAGTCTGTTCCAGTGCTTGTTGTAAAAACTGCTTTATTGCATCTTAAGTTTTGGCATATGTAAATATTTTTGTTTCCGTTATCTGATTCTTATTGTAATTATTCGTATTTGCAGGAAGTTGGCTATCTTCAACGTGTCTTATCTCGGATGCTTCATGAGGCTGATGTTCAGGCGATTTTCAGGTGACTTGACTGATAGTAGTTGATTAATTATTTATAGTTACTTTTATGCAGCTCCTGCTTCTCAAGACTCAATTCTACTATTTATTGTTTATAGTTACTATCTAGTATTGCTGTTAAGCTTCTTAATAGGAAAGAAAATAATTACTTTATAGCAAACTTTATTAAGAATATACATTAGATGGTGAAATGTTAACCCTAGATCACATATAGCTGTTTTATTCTGAATTTCCTATTTTCTTGTTGTGTCACCACCATCTTTTATGCTTCTCAAGCTTCTCATGCAATCATGCTTAGATGCAACTTTCATTCCTTTCTTTTCTAAAGAAAAGTTTAAAATCAATTTTCCGAACTTACATTTTTTGTTGAAGATGGTAACTTAATTCTTACCCTTTTGGAAATTTGTGTCTGCAGGCAAGTGGTCATTATATTTCATTCACAAATTTCAGAAGCTTATTCACGCCTGGAGATCAGCACTCCACAAGCAAAATCAAGGTATTGTTAAGTTTTTGCAATTAGCCATGGCAATAACGTTGTATACGGGTTTGTAAAATATATGATGGTATTTCAGGCTTCACCGGGACATCCAACTTATTCTCGGATGTATTCGATCACTTCCCACCGATATTTCAAGCAAGTCTGGTGTTGCAAACTGGGGGCATCTTGATGAATTCTTGGCTCAAAGATTTAATAGCGAAGATGATTCGTAGACGTGCTGTAGTATTTATTCGCTTCCTCCGCCTATGGCACTATTTAGCAGAATGCAAAAGCTACTGTTCAGCCCATGCTATCATATACTGCACCTTACTGGCTGAATCTAGCTTTAGAAAGGTTAGACACTTGATTACTGATTACTGTATTTGAGAAGACAATCTAATACTTTTTCATAGCTTCTTGCATCTTATTCTTTTTTCTCCATGTATTATTCGTATTGATGAGTAGTTTTCTATATATAATCTTCTTAATTTATTTAAAAACAAAATTGAAACTATTTAGCATAACAATAAACAAAAGCAAATAATAAGATCTGATCTGATTTTTGCGAATAAGCACTTGAGTGATTATATAATTTGAAGTAATAGCTGAACGATAAAAACTAATTCAATGATTTGTGTCCTTGTTGCTGATGGAATTCTTTATTTTACAGTGCAGGCGATTGTCAAAAAGTATGAGTTATAATTCTTTTGGATTACGAATTTTGAAGGGAGTTTTCACGACAACTAGGAATTTTTTGTGTATTAGATATGACAAATCTAATGAATAGCATATTTGAAACTTTGTTCCCAGAAGAAAATTGCTTCCAAAGATTGATTTACTAGCTACAGGGAACAAAGATCAGTGTAACATTTTCTGTCTCACCATTTTGTTTGTTTTTTGAGTTTTGGTTGCCTATTGTGGGGACCATGTTTATATGAGGTCGTTTTTTTTTTTTTTTTTTGGCAAAGATATATGAGGTCGTTGTATTGCATATATGATTCATCACTTTCACAATCCTAAAATAGAATGAAATTTGTTTCATATTCTTTTTAGCCATTAAGCTTTTCAAATTGCTGAAAAAAACGAAAAAAAAAAAAGAAAGAAAAAGGCCGAATAGGTTCTCAAGCTGGTTTGTAATGATAAATGTTGCCTTGCATAAATGTGAGGATTTAGGACAACGCAGGCACTATTCCAAAATTTTAAGTTAACAAGAATGCTTCCCAAATCTTGTGAAATTTATTAAACTAGATAGTTAGAGGTGCTAATTGAGCTCAGCAACTCAACTTGACTTCAACCAAAGCACGGCTCGAGTGGACTTGGCTCAAACTTGAGCACGTTAACTTGAGCACACCCCAATTTGACTTGATAAGCTCGTGGTCACTCTCTTAAGTTGTTTACACTCCTAACTTGACTTGATAAGCTCGTGGACACTTTCTTAAGTTGTTTAATTGATGGTTTTTAGTTTTGCAATCAATCAATTAATATATCAAAACGCAAAGCAATTAGGCTGATTAGAGTGCACTCGATGCTGATTAGGTAACTAAAGTTAGTTATTTGAACTAGATAATATAATTAGATTTTTTTCGTGAGTATTTGTAAATATAGATTATTGGTGAATAAGAATGGATACTTTGGTCAGGCAAAATTTGACAACCAAAAACATCACTTTTCTTTATATAGTAAATAGATATGAGTGTCACATCCACTTGATA
This sequence comes from Salicornia ramosissima, assembly GCA_951394345.1. NCBI lineage: Eukaryota > Viridiplantae > Streptophyta > Magnoliopsida > Caryophyllales > Amaranthaceae > Salicornia > Salicornia ramosissima. Next base: position 54,080,800 of record OX596237.1, on the reverse strand, counting down.
TGAGTACCAAAACCATTTTGACGTGCCAAATGCACAATGTGAATACGTGCTAACTAAACGTTAAATTTAACAGAGCAGTTAAGTCTGAAACAAAATTAAACTGTGGAAGAAGAACTTGCAACAAATCAACAATTAAAAATAAAAAAAAAGTAGTCAACCTATGGCAAAATTACTCTTTATTTTGAGTTTGTGCAATAAAAAAAAAAATGTTTTAAATAGTGACTATAGAAGTAAAGCCAAAAAAAAAACAATTTGTGTGAGTTGAGCAGCTTGAGTCAAATCGAGCTCAAGTTGCTCATCCGAGCACAGGTTGAGCAAAATCAAGTTTGAGTTTCGAGTTGAGCAATTAGAAAAACTTAAAGATCACAAGTCGAACATGACTTACAAGCTTAGCGAGTTTCCAACACGAATAGAGTACTTTTCAAGTCAAATTGAGTAGGGCCTCACACAATTAGCACCACTAGGATTAATCAACAAACAACAGGTTGATCCTAAATGAAGGGAAAAAAAAACATCATCCCACCAATAAATTATGAACAAATACAGGACCCATAATCATCAAATCACCCAAATAGATAACTGATAAAATAAGAGCAAACCCATTTATATGCTTTTCAACTTAATCTATGGGGTAAATAAATAAATAAATAATGGAATGAGATTAAGGAGAGTCTTGGTTCATCTCAGCCTTGATAGCAGCAGCCAGTTGATCATAGGCAACACCCCAAGCACATTTCAATTCCTCACTCCATTTCTCAGCAGTTGCTTCTTCTATTGTTCTCAGCAGTGCTTGTTTCACAACCTAATCATAATAATAATTAATCAAACTCATCTTCGTTTAGGGTCGGTTTGGTATGGCGTAAAACATTTTCAATGTAAAATGATTTTCCATGAAAATCAATTTACAACAGAAAACACATTTTCAAAAGAGTTTTTCCGTTGTTTAGTTGAATGAAAAATGAGTTGTGAAAATAGAAAATAGAGAATGGAAAACAGTTTTCCTTTGATTTTGGGAAGAAAACGTTTCCAACTATGGTGTAAAATCATTTTACACTCAACTTTACAATTTCAATTTTTAGTCCAACCAAACAGTGTAAAATGAGGAAAATAGTTTTCAGTGAAATTATTGTACGCCTTACCAAACGGACGCGACTTAATAATTTTATGCTAATTTAAAAACATAATTAAGTGGAGTATTAGTTTTGTGTTGAATACCTCAAAATGGGGATCAGCCACTCCATTCTTTAGATGAACAGCTCCTAAGTACTTGAGGGTTGTCTCTCCTACTACTACTTCTCCTTTTTCCCTAAGTTGTATTGCTGCTTCACATGTCTATCAATTACATTATTACAAAAGATTATTTTGCTATAATTACTTTTGATTTCCACTACTAAATTTTATTCATAGCTCTAAAATCACCTAGGGTCTGTTTATTTCAACTTAAATTCAGTTCAGTTCAATTCAAGTTCAGTTCAGCTCTCAATTTCCTTCTCTTATAAAATATTACTTTCAATTGTATTCAGTTGAAGATAATTCAGCTCAGTTCAGTCCAGTTCAGTTCAGTTCAACTGTATTCATTTGAAGTAAACAACCCCTAAGTGTGATGAGAAGAATGACAATATTATCTTTCCCTTAAAAAAAAAACACAATCCCAATGACTTAGACCCAATATTACACACAATATTGTTGTAAATTAATTAAAATAGTTTTAATAAAAGCAAGAATGTGATTATAAGTTACTGATATCAAATTCATTTTGATTAATTTGGTCATTTACAGCCCCATATCGCTTCCTTAAAATGTGTAAAAAAAAAAAAAACATTATTGAAATTTTTACGTTACGGGCTAAGATGCATGGATACAGATATGAAAACAGGTACAAAATACGTTGATTTGAAAATTATAGGATACGGGTACATTAAATATATATTATTGTATACTTTAATAATTAAAATATTTTTATCAACCTTTTAACATCATTTGGAATGTTTTAATTTAATTAGCATAAAAATATAAGAAAAACCTTTCAAAAACATATGAAAACATGAAAATAATGGGTAAAATTATCAGTAAACATTTTAATAAAATAATGTTTAAATTGGGTAAAGTATCGGTATTCTAGATATTGTATCGATATTTGATACAGGACAATTACCGCAACGAAATATCTCGGGGAGCGTATTTTTAATTTAAAATTCGAAAGTATAGAATCTTTTACTTGGAAAAAGTTTGACAGTATTCGTGGGCATCGTGGGCCTCGGTGGGCCTTCTGAAATCTGGCTCCATTCAAAGAGTTTAAAAATACGTCCTTGGTAGTTGTTACTGGTTATCATGTTGTTTGATCTTTTACAATAAATCCAATACGTGTTTAGCCATTCATTTTAATACTCTCCTACTATATGGGACCAACGCCAACGTTGCTCCAGTGATAGGACCAATATTGCCCCGCCTCTAATGGTAGGAGCAACAGGAGACGGAGCAACGTTATTCCAGTACAGATGATCCGGGTTCGAAATCAGTCACTACTTATTACCTAGGTTGCATGGATACAGGTACAAAACGTGAACGAAATACGTCACTTTTAAAATTAAGAATATTGATACAAATAATAAAATAATTTATAAATATATAAAATTTTATGAAGATCTTCAATGAATAATCAAGTAAAATGATAAAATGCCTCCTTAAAGGATAATAGAAAGTCAAAATGGCTAAAATAAGGTAAAACAATTTTTAAAAAATATATAATAAAAAAAATCGCGTGAATTATCCCAGTAAAGTATCAGTATCCGACACATATACGACTATGTAGCTGAAGTATTCCTGCATCCTAGCAATGGTTAGTCTCATTACCTAATTTTACCTTCCTGTACATTAATACATCAAATTAGAAATTAAAATAAATTCCTACTAATTTTAACATCCAAACCATCCTACGTTATCTACTTATCTTATTTAAGCATATTTGCAAAAATATAGTGAAATAAAACTGAAAATAAGATAGTAAGAAAAGCATATAGAAATTCAAACAAACCCACCATTTTGAAAACCTTGATGGCATGAGCTTTGAGCTTAGGATTGTTCTGTGGAATCTCATCTGAATCCCTTAAAAATGAGAACATGTTTTTTGCTGCTGGTGCAATTTCCAATATTCTGACATAAAACATTATTATTCACTTCAAAATTTTACAATATCAATTCAAAAATATACTTTAAACATTAAAATTTTACAATATCAATTCCAAAAATATGCTTTTTACTCAATTTTATATACATTTAAACATTATTATCTTCCATTATATGCTTTATAAAAAATTATTTTAGTCGATATTTACAACAAATCTAACAAGATCTCATGTGCTATGTTTTTCTTAAATATAACAAAGAATTTTTATTAATAAAGTTTCTTGCTATTTCGTTGTATAATTAAGATTCCAAACGTAACCAACATTAAGAAACAGATGTAATATTATGACATCAAATAATGTACACAAATTCCATAACTAATTACTCCCTCCGTAACATATTAACTACAGCAATTTGACATTTTTTTACTCTACTTTATGTCAAATCGTTGCAGTTATTTTGTTACGGAGAGTCCAAAATAAATAAATAAAAAAACATAAATATATACTAATAAACACACACAAATTAAAGTAGGACTTACATGGTGAAGAATCGAAGACTATATTCTGGGATATTTTGCTTCATTATATCCCATGATTCTTTTACTAGAACTTCATCGTTCTCACTGAATAATAATGTCATAGTAGTTAGTTCTTCTTTATTTGTGAATTGATGAATTACTAATAATGGATATGATAGTGTAGATTAATTAATAATTAATAATAAAAACTATAAATTGTGGTTGGAAGCTTTTTGAAGCAAGTATTGTGTTTTGTAATTTTGTAGGACCAGACCACCCTTTTTATAACAAGTTACTTTACTTGCAAAATTAATTTTCTTTCTTCTTTATTTTTTTTTTCTGTGGTGGTAATTATTAGTTATTTGATGCGTTTTTTCTTTAGATTTAATTAGATTATGATATCTTTGTTTCAATTATTTAAGTTTTGAATTACTTCATCTGTTCAATATTAACTGTTCCATTTGATCAAAACTGTGAGAGCTTTTTTAATTTGGTCAAATGGAACAATTAATATTGGACAGATGGAGTAGAATATTATTCTTTTTGATTGATGTGAAAGAATGTGCACTGTAAATTTGGAGTTTCAATAAAGTGCTACTCACGATTTCAGACCATTTTCGGAATTATTATGGAGTATAAATTTCGAGTAAAGATCCTCTCTATTTTTTAAAGAAATGGATGGATGGTCTATTTTCTAAATCAATTGTTGAAGATGAATGAAAAGAGAAATGAAAAGGATTTGTAATTTTTATTTTATTTTAATGCTAAATGATGTGTCAAATTAAAATATTAGGATATAGGAAATGGAGGAAAAGAAATGGGGATGATCCTGGGGTCTGTTTACTTTGGTGTAAAATATTTTCGATGTAAAATGATTTTCTATGAAAAAACATTTTAAGTTGAAAAACTCATTTTCATATAAATTGTTCAATGTTTACTTGCACGGAAAATAAGTTTTACTCCCAAATTTGGAGAAAAATGTTTCCAATAGGGTGTAAAATGAGTTTTCACCCAAAGTTTTACATTTTATTTTTTCACCCAAAATTTTACATTTTATTTTTTTACCCAAAGTAAACGATGTAAAATAGAAAAATTGTTTTCAGGAAAAACATTTTTCACTCTAGTAAACGGACCCCTAATTCTAAAATTGTTATGGAGCTTAAAGGGGAGGAAGTGGTTGGGGTATGGCTTAGTAGTAAGTGTCTCATGTCAATAGTTATTAATCAATCTACAACCCAATACGAAGAAGGATCGGAGAGCAGTGGCGGAGCCACAAATAATATTAAGTGGAGTTAAATGATCAAATTTTAGAAGAAAAATTTGGAAATTTTAAAAAAAATGTAAGAAAAAATTAACCACCCTTATATTCAAGTGGGATCAAAAGACCTCACCTACTAAAGGATAGATCCACGGATCCACCCCTCGGCCGAGCCATATCTAGAAATTGATTGTGGTTTTTTTTTTCTTGCAAAATTTAGAAAATTTCAAAAAATTTCCTATAATTTTTATTTATTAACCCTTATGAAATTGATCAATCGCATTTTCACCTTACTAAATATGTATTCCGAATTTGTTATTAGAGTAGTGTCTGATCTACTTACAAGCCTAAAAGGGTTCTTTTTAAAAATCAATTGGAAATAAACTATAAGTTTGTTTATTATCTCATCTTTTTTCAATGTGACACACCCATTAGTGCACACATATGTGAGGTTGCACACACATTAAGGTTCAATTCAACGCTCCCGGCCCCTTATTAGTGAGTATCCTCATAATTCAAATTTAACTGAAAAAATAAAAAACAATCATCTTATTAAAGAGTAAACATCATTTGCAAGCAGAACTTTTCCAATCTTTTTATACTACCAAAAACCTAAAAGGTAACCACTAAAAACAGTCTTTTTTCCTCCCAATCTCCAAATTTTTTTCTCTTTGCTCCTTATGTTACAGAACCAAATCGATTGACCCAAACTTCGACCAATGTCTTTTTTTATGTTGAAATTTGTGGGGCACTACATCGAGTTTAAATACGGAGTACATGGTATCGTCCCAATTGGAATAACCCCACTTAATAGAATAAGAATTATACGAGCTTGACAATCGAAACTCAAAGAAGAGGAAGGCTCTTATGAAAAAACTGTAATTGGAATTATTATTACTTGCAAGAATTAGAACAGTAGCCCAAAATTATAACAAGACTTACTGCTACAACAAAACAAAAGGCAATGCTGGCTTATTTATAAGCAGCCCCAACAAATACTAAAAAATAGGCCCAAGGCCCAACATACATAAAAAAAATAAAAATACTCTAAAATACTCCTATATTCCCCCTTCAAGCTTGGAAGCTGAAATTATCCCAAGCTTGGAACAAAGACTATGATGTTGTAAACTAGCAAGAGGTTTAGTAAGCAAATCAGCTAGTTGAAGATGACTTGGAACTTGTTTGGTAGAAATAAAGCCTGCATCCACTTGTTCTCTTATGAAATGAGCATCCCTTCGTATATGCTTTGTCCTTTCATGAAATTTAAGATTTTGAGCTAGAGATTCTGCAGACATATTATCACAATATAAGGGAATGGGCAAAGGAACAGAAAATTGAAGATCTTGAAGAAGACCTTCTAACCAAACTATCTCACTGGCAGTACTAGACATGCTTCTATACTCTGCTTCAGCAGAGTTTTTACTAAAAGTAGTTTGCTTTTTAGTCTTCCACGAGACTAAGTTATTACCAATGAAAATAGCATAAGAACTGAGAGACTTACTTGAAAATAGGCAAGAACTCCAGTTAGCATCGCTAAAAGCTGACAAAGACAGGTTAGCATCACAAGCATAAAACAAGCCATAATCAACAGTCCCCTTGAGGTATTTAAGAACATGTAGCACTGCCCTAAGATGAGGAACCCTAGGAGAATGCATAAACTGACTTAAATGTTGTATACAATAAGATAAATCTGGCCGAGTCAATCCTAAATATAATAATCTTCCTATTAACTTTCTATAGACATCAGGAGTAGCAAGAAGGTCTCCAGTATCCAAGGAAAGTTTCAGGCTAGTAGGTAAAGGAGCTGAAACAGCAACACATTCATTCATATTACAATCAATGAGGATATCATTAGCATATTTTCTTTGAGTTAAAAACATACCATTCTTGCATTTTACAAATTCAATACCTAGAAAATAGCTAAGATCACCTAAGTCCTTTATAGTGAAGGCTTTATCCAAAGCTTGTTTTATTTGAGCAATTTGTTTATCACAAGTATCTGTTATCATCATATCATCCACATACACAAGGATGACAACAAATTGATTATCCTCATTTCTAGTAAAAAGAGAGTAATCTTGTGTAGATTGAATAAAATTTAAGGAAAAAAGTAATTTCTTTAATTCTTTATTCCATTGACATGAGTCTTGTTTTAAGCCATAGATAGATTTTTTTAATTTGCAAACCTGACCATTAACACATTTAGTATAACCAGGAGGAGGAACCATGTAAACCTCATCCTCTAGAAAACCATGTAAGAACACATTATTTACATCTAATTGATGTAACTTCCACCCTTTCATAGTGGCTAGAGAAATAACAACTCTAATGGTAGCAAATTTAGCAACAGGAGAAAAGGTTTCATTATAATCCTCACCTTCAATTTGTTGATAGCCAATGGCAACTAATCTAGCCTTGTATTTCTCAACAGACCCATCAGCCCTCAATTTGGTTTTGAAAACACACTTTGATCCTATAGCCCTTTTATCACTAGGCAACCAAGTTAAATCCCAAGTATCATTGGCTTCTAGAGCCAATAATTCCTTGTTCATAGCTTCAATCCATTCAGGAAAACATTTAGCCTGCTTATAGGTTTTAGGTTCAACAATGCTAGAATTAACAGAAAAAAATATAGAATGGGACTCATCATTATCAAAAACAACTCTATGTGGTTTATAGCCAACCTCAAAGTCCTTAAGTTTCTTAAGAGTTTTAATATTTCTAGTAGACTTAGGCATATGTTGAGAAACTAAAGAAGGAGAGGCAGTAGGATCATGCTCAGTAGCTATGCCTATAGGTGCAGAATCATCTGCATGCTGTTCCACAGAATTTGGCAGGGGATCAACAACAGCAGAACTGCCCTGGTCAGCAGCAGCAAAACAGGGGTCAGAACTGTTCATATCATCACCAACATTAAGTCTGATATGGCCAATTCTGCCTTGATCTGAATCAGAACTGTACTGACCAGGGGCAGTATTATGCAAGACAGAACCATAATTCATATCAAGAGAAATGGAAGAATTGTCTAAACTATTTATCATGTGATTATTCTCATGTGTAGCAATTATTTCTTTATCTCTATAAGGAAATAAATGTTCATAAAACACAACATCTCTAGAAATAATGATAGAAGAGGAATCCAAGTCATACAATTTATATGCTTTCTTACCATATGGGTAGCCAATGAAAATGCATTTTTTAGCTTTAGGATCAAACTTATCCCTATTTCTATCATAATTATAAGCATAGCACAGACATCCAAACACTCTTAATTCATCATACACAACAGGTTTCTTATGAAGAATTTCATAAGGAGTTTTCCATTCAAGCACCTTTGAAGGCATTTTATTTATAACATAAGTAGCAGTTAACAAGCAATCACCCCAGAATTTTTTGGCAAATTGGCTTGCAACCTAAAAGCTCTAGCTACCTCAAGTAGGTGTTTGTGTTTTCTCTCAACTCTACCATTTTGTTGAGGAACACCAACCACACTTCTTTGCTGGACAGTACCCTTTTCACAAAACAAGTTAAAACATTGCTCTTGGATGAATTCAGTTCCATTATCACTCCTAATGATTTTAACTTTCTTGCAAAATTGGGTATTAATCATATTAAGAAAATCCAAAATAGTTTTAAACACTTGCATCTTGTTATTTAACAAAATAGTCCAAGTACTCCTACTATGATCATCAAGAATAGTCAAGAAATAGCTAGCTCCACTAATAGACTTTACCCTATAAGGCCCCCATAAGTCAACATGAAGTAAATCAAAACAAGAATCAACTCTTTTGATACTAGTTTTGAAAGGCAACTTATGAAATTTGGAAAGCAAACAAACATCACAATTATATTCTGAAATTCCTTTACAATTACAAATACCAATATGTCTCATTTTGGACAAAGAAATATGCCCCATTCTAGCATGTAAAAGATTCAAATCATTCAAACTAGATTTCTTATTCACTACACTACTAGCTGTTTGGACAGAATCAATATGACTACTACCAAGAACTGAACTACAACTTGATTTATTCCCCAAACCTGCATTCTCAGCTTGAATATTAACAGCATGAACACAATATAGACCACCTTCTTTCTTAGCATAACCAATCACTTCTCCATTAGATTGGTCCTGAAAATAGCAAATATTTTTAGTAAATTCAATTTTGACATTATTATTTCTAAGTAATTCCCCAACTGACAACAAATTATGCTTAAAATCTTCAACTAACAAGACATTTTGAAGTTTTAATTTCCCATTAATACAAACAGTCCCAATTTCAAAGACTAATTTTATACTACTATCAGGTAGACCAATCCTTATAGGCTTATCTAATTTCCTACTATCAAGAAACAAGCTTCTATCACACAACATATGATCTGAAGCACCTGAATCAACAATCCAAACATTTTTCATATGAAAATTCGAATTAGCACAACTCAAGAAGGAAATATTATCATTAACTGCAAAATTGACAAGAGCATTATAATTTGCAGTGCCATCTCCTTTGGAACCCTGACCATCTCCATTCAAAGCTTTCTTGATTTCTTGCATGATTGTAAGCAACATGCTCGAGTTGGCAGCATCATCATCATTGTCCAAAGGAGTTTCAATTTGAGTGTTAGCTGCCACTTTCTTCTCCCCTTTAGATCCTTTGAGAGCATAGTACCAGTCTGGATACCTAACTATCTTGAAATATTGATCAACATTATGACCCTTTATTTTGCAATGAGTGCAAAATCTCTCCATTTTTTCCTTCTTCCAATCCTTCTTAGCCGTGGCACTTTGCTTGTTAAACACCTTCCCAGTTCTTTGTGAAACCATAGCACTACTATCACTAGGCATCTCTTGAATAACACTAATCTCATTTTTCTTTTCAACCTTTTGTGCCATAGCAAAGGCATGATTCATAGTGGGGAGTGGTTCCATAGTTATTACATTAGTGACAGAATTATCATAAGCACTATTCAAACCCATGAGAAATTGATGCAATTTATCCTCCTCTTCAAAATCAACCAGCTTCTTGAAAAGCCCACAAGTGTAATTTTTCATGGCTCCACAAACACAAGTTGGTAATTGCCTTAAATCCTTCAACAAATCCCACAATCTCTTGAGCTTACTAAAGTAATTCAACAAGGTAAGATTCTCTTGCTTCAAATTTTGGATGTCTTTCTTCAATTGATGAATGAGAGGTCCATTGCTTTGACCAAACCTAGCTCGAAGTTCATCCCACAATTGGACCGAAGTAGCAACCGATTCAAAATCCTCCGCAATATCACCATTCATCGAACTCAAAATCCAGCATGACACCATGTAATCTGCACACTTCCATTTTTCGAAATCTTTATTATCTTCTTGAGGTTCTTTAATGGCACCATTGATAAACTCTTCCTTATTCTTGGCTCCAAGGGCCCTCTTTACTGCACGAACCCATCTACTATAGTTATTGCCATTAATCTCACAGTTAAGACAAGTACAATAACATGACATTAATTTTTAAATTTTGAAAAATTTGGATATACCAATAGGAATTTTAAATATTCGTAACTTAGGAATAACATTAGGAATTTTCCAAATAAATAAAGATATGCTTGCAGCTCGATCAGACAGGGAGAAGGATATGCTGCTAAGTTATATAGGAATAGGTTCATGTAAAAACTAGACTTTTTAGTTGAAAACTAAACTTTCAATCTGAGCCATTGAACAATTAAAATTTTTAATATGAGCCATTGAAAACTAAAAGCGAATTAACAATGTTGCTGCTGACTGTTGATCATTTTAGATCTAAGGGCTGATGTTTGATTATTATTGTTAATAAGGGCAACCTAGTAATTAATTTGATAATATGTTTTTTTTTAAATGATTTTTAATTTTAAAAACATTTTGTTGTTTTCTATAAAAAAAATTATTTTAATTTGATAAAGAAATTGTTGTTTTCTTTTAATAAAAAATTTGTATTTTTTTCATACTATCTCAAATTATATCCTTATTTTTTTTGTTTGTAAGGACTCTAATTATGTTTTAAAATTTATGAGTCATGTTCTAAATTTTATAAACTTTAAAATTATTTATAATTCATGTTCAAAATTTAATAAGACATGCTCTAAAATTTATAAGTTATGTTTTAAATATGTGGTGCAGAAAATTCCAATTTATTGTTGGCTTTATTTTGAGTAGTAAAAATATTGTTGAAAATATTGGAATATATTATTGAAAAAATATTTTTCTAGACCCGTGAATTCGACCCTACTTATGTGTTATTGAAAATATACTTTTCTGTTTTTTTACCAAACATTACGTTAAAAATTCTTTTTTTTTTTTTTTGCAAATTTTGAAATTTCTAAAAACATGATGATTATTCTTACCTAAACAAGACTTCTCACATGATCCGACACTGATCCTGAACCATGACCTTGTGTCCAACGCGATTCCTATCTCAGGATCAACAGAACTGAAAATACCCGTACGAGGAATCGATCTCGAAGTCGCAAGGTGAGATATATTCCAGTGAACCATCCACTTCTCATCAATGCTGCTAAACTTTTGGACCCAAGGTCATGGGTCGGTCTAGCTAGCTAGCATGTAGCATCTAGTGAAGCACCCATATTTTGATGAAATTCGAATTTTGTTGGTTTGAATTCACGGGTCTGGTAAAGCGTTCAACCCACCCAACCAAAGCCCAGTAATCTATATCTATAATCTATAACTAATAACTATTACTAAAAAAAAAACGTTGACATCATCAACTGCCACATGTCACCTTCTCATTAAAAAATTTCCCTCAAAACTTTCATTTGACTTTTATTTTTTCCTTTTAAAAAACTCTCTCTATTTATTAATATTTTTTCCTTCAGTATTTTCCTTTTTACATTTTTTTATTAATCTGATCTGAACTTAACATTTCTAATCTGATTGGATTTTATTTGAACTTTTCTGATCTGATCAATTATCTGATTTTTTTTCTGATTTGATCTAATGTTTAATTGTAGATATTTTTATAATTTTAACTTTTTTTTATCTGATCCAGATTTTTTTTGACTTGATATGATCTTATCTCAATTTTTCAAAACCTAACTAATCTGGTCTGAATCTTTTTTAATCTGAACTGAACTTTTTTTTAAAAAAGAACAAGTATTATAATGCTTAATAAGTTGAAACAAACGCACCCTTATTTGTGTTTAAATATAAAAATTTGTTTTTAGTTATAATTTATGATATAGTAGAAAAAATATATTTTGCTATGCCTTATTTGTTGCGGTTATTAGGGGTTATCCTAGTTTAATAACCGCAACAAATAATTTGTTAAGGTATTTGCTGCACCTTTTTTTTAATATTCAATCTTATTAAAATTTTCATAACATAAAGTTGTTGCAGTAATTTTTTTAAAAATCATGAATGTAATTTAATCACAATAAAATTAAAATTATATAAGTGTAACATAAAAATGAAATATTTTTGTCAAGATTGTACATTTTTAAGTGTTATCTTGCTACAATTAAAACAGAAAATGCTAACAATAATAATATCTATTATACATATGGGCAATGTTGTTCTCCAAAAAAAATTCTCCAAAAATTAATATAATTTCAACTTATTCTATTTATAGAAATTAAAAACGGCCATTTTAATTTTATTTAATTGATAAGATATAACTTTCATGTTAAGTGTGTTTGTACAATAATTTAAAAAATTACCCTACATAAATTAATTTATTACTAAATATTCGTTTGTTGTAAATATTTTATAAATAATTTTATAAAAATCGTGCGTAGCACGAGAACTAATCTATTAAGTTAATAACGCAAATACTCTCTCTGTCTCTTTTAAAATATTACATAGAGAAATTGAGTGATTTTTAAGATTATAGTTGGTATAGGTAGGCCATAATATAAAAATAGTAAACGTGAATTTATAGGTGGATCATAATATCAAAAGTACCAAAAAATAGAAATGAAACATTTATTTATTATTATTATTATTTCTCAAAAGGCAAGAGATTATATATTAATGATACAAAGCCAAACGACACTTACAAATCCATAATCTCTCCAAAGACATTAGATTTAAAACAACAATACATATTTTAACTTCAACTTCACTAATTGCTTCGCTTCCGACCGATTGCAGAATCACCTTGTGATTTTTGTTCGACTTCAACCACCTCCTGTATAGATCCGAGGAAGAAAATATATATTTGAAGCCCTAAATCTTTATTGAAGATAACCATAACTCTTCAACCCAATGATTGGATGCAACTCATTTGAGGAAAAATAATCCACATACCATGGGAAATAACAACCCACAACGAAGGGAGAATAACAACCCACATAAGATGGGAAATAACAAGCACACAAGATTAAAAATAACTACCCACACAAGATGGGAAATAAGAACCACACAAAATGGGAGAAATCAATCCATAAAAAAGTATATAATCATCATTAGAGATGAAGAGTAATTATTTAAGAAAAAAACTAAAAGAAAACTAGAGAAAATAAAAAATTAAAATTAAAATTAAATTGGACGTTTCCATTGATTTAATGGAGCAAGAGAATGGGGAGAGAAAAGATGAGAGAAAAAAATTAGGGCGAGTTTATAACATTAAACATTTATTTTGAGACAACCAAATGACGAAAATGGATTTTGGGACGGGTAGTAACATTTTCTCAATCTATTTTTTATCTCCTCTATTCTAAAACCCTAAAATCTCACTCCCCAGAATACCACTTGTACAAAAAACCTGGAACTTCTGCTAGTAGAATCAAAATGCCATCAAATTAGCGTGTGTTATGTAAATATATACTTCCTACTTCTATCTATTTCATCCATTAATTTTAAAGGTTTGTTTCTTTCATTTGAATTTTCAATCTTTTGTTTGTAAGTTTTAGATATTGATTTGGAAACTTGAATTGGTGTTGAATTGATCGAAATTCGTGTTCAGTTAATGGCGTCAAACTCAGCATCTTTGAAGACAAAGGGGTCTATAAATCTTTGTTGTGTTCAGGTATTCCTCTTTCATTCATGAGCTTTTCCATTGAATTTAATTTCCACATTGTTTTTCTCCAGTGTTCAAAGTTTTGGTTATTTATTGGTTTCAAATTATGATTTTTTTTTTTTTTTTTAATAGTGGAAAGCAAAGTTAACGAAAACGGAAGAAAAGCGAAATGCTCTTCGTCAGGGTGTTGAAATCCTCAAGGGCCAAATTGATCGTCTTCTATTGGAGAATGCCAACTTGAAGACAGGTACTTTAAGGCTTCATTTAATATTCAGTAATCTTGAATTGTTGGTATTAAACTAAAATATTAGCTGTTTTTACTACTGATTATGATTGTAGTGGCTAATTGTTTGTTTGATTCATGGTGAGGAAAATAACATAGGAAGTACGTTTAATTGCAAAATATAACACTGTAAATTTCCTTGAAGAAAAGCTGTAAAAGTGTAACTATTTGCAAATAGAACATTTGAAAGCTGTTTGGTTGATACAAATTTGAAAAGGAAAAAAATTGCTGGAAATACAATTTTTTCCATAAAGAATATTTGAAAGTTGATCGATACCAATTGCTGAAATTGGAATCTTTAATCTAGTATTCCTAGGCAAGTGTCGGCAGTTTTGGGCTTTTCCTGAGATTGGAAATTCCTTACGAATAGCCTTTAAATCTTTGAATCAACCATTAGGTAACCCCCCCCCCCCCCACCCACACCACATCCATGTCCAATCTTTCTTGTTTGTTACGAGTATATTTGTAGCCTTATAAGAAGTGGTCAATTTAGCTGATTCTAACTTGCCAAGTTGGAATGACAAATATGTATAACATATCTGAGGTAATGTCTGAGGAATTTGAGAAAATGATGTGAATTATATTAATAAGCCTCAATGATTAATAACTGCTGCTGTAAGAGACAGTTTTTTTCAACTTTGGTAGTCTTGCTTTGATTAATTGAAATCTCTTCGCCTCCAAGACAAACTATTATGTTATGTTGCATCTACCAAGCAGGTGGGAACCCTTAAACAAACCTCATTACATACTGAATTAATGTGGCTTCTTTCTTCAAAATTGTATTAAGACTAGCTAGTTTTGAAATGATGATGATGATCGGGTTCTTCAATTATAGGATTAGACCAACTATTTTGTGAAGTTTGCATCAATTTCTTCCATGGGAGCCAGGATTATGATTTGGTATACACTTGAATCTTTGAGTATCTGCATACTTGGATTATCTGTTCTTGCTTGTTGCACAGGAACGGACTGTGGAATCAATTGTTACATTGACTGATGTGTTCTTCTATGATTGTGAAATTGCAGCATTTGAAGAAGAGCGAACACGGTTAAATGCTGTAGAAGAGGAGAAACAAAAGGAAACATCATGTAGGATCTCCATTGAGAAAGAAATTGCTGCATTGAAGTCTGAGATATGTTCAACAAAGCATGAGGTAGCCTCTGGACATGCAGACTCGAATGAAGAAGTAACTCATCTTCAGGCTTGCATTTCTGAAAGGGAGGTGGAAATAGACCATCTTAAGCAGCTTCTTGATGCAGAAAAAATGGCTGTTGAGCTGGCGAAAAAAAATGCTACAGAGCTGCAGAAATCTCTTGAAAATGAAAAGTGCAAAGCGGGTGAAGCAACTAAGTTGGCTGCTGCTGCTTCAAGGGAAGCTGAAGACTGTAAAAATCAGTTAGAGACTCTTAAAAGTGAAGCTGAGAAAACAAAATTGGTGTTGGATGAAGTGAGCATTAAATTTGAAGCTGAAAAGCAGAATGCTATCAAGGAGAAAAGGTGCAATGAAAAGCGGATCCAGGAGGAAGAATTCCGTGCTAATACTCTGCAAAAGAAGTTGGAAGAGGAAAAGCAGAAGGTTGAAAAGTTGCAAAAGGAGATGCAGGACATCATGTCTTCTAAGAAGCCTGCTGATTCCCGTGAGTTAGATGAGGTTAAGAGAAAGCTTGAGGAGGAGAAGAAGAAAGTTGCTAAAGTAAAAAAACGCGTTGAAGAAGAGAAGGCCAGGGTTGTTGAACAAAGAATGGTTGCAGAGGTAAATGAGAAGAAAGCTGCGGAAGAGAAATGCCGTGCTGAAAAATTGTTAATGCAATTGGAAGAAGAGAAGCAGAAGATTGGAAATTATCAAAGGGAAATGCAAGATCTTTTGTTATCCCATAAAGCTGTTAATTTATCTCAGTTGGACGAGCTTACGAAAAACCTTGAGGAAGAAAAGAAGAAAGTTTCTCAAGTGCAAACGCATGTAGAGGAAGAGAAGGTGCGTGTTATGGAGCAAAGAAGGATTGCAGAGGCAAATGAGAAGAGGGTTGCAGAAGAAAAATGCCGTGCTGACAAACTGTTAATGCAGTTGGATGAAGAGAAGCAGAAGGTTGAGAAATATGAAAGGGAAAAGCAAGACCTTTTGTTGTCCAATGATGCTATTTATTCCTCTGAGTTAGATGAACTTAAGAGAAACCTGGAGGAAGAAAAGGAAAAAGTTTTTCAACTGCAAAGGCAGGTGGATGAAGAGAAGGCGAGCGCCATGCAGCAAAGAATGATTGTTGAGGCAAATGAGAAGAGGGTTGCTGAAGAAAAATGCCATGCTGGCAAACTTCAAATGCAATTGGAAGAAGAGAAGCAGAAGATGGAGAAATATCAAATGGAAATGCAAGATGTCTTGTTATCTCATAAAGCTGTTAATTCCTCTGAGTTAGAAGAGATTAAGAGAATCCTTGAAGAAGAAAAGAAGAAAGTTACTCAGGCACAAAGGCATGTGGAAGAAGGGAATGCAAGGGTTGCGGAGCAAAGAAGGATTGCAGAGGCAAATGAGAATAGGTTATCAGAAGAAAAGTGCCGTGCTGACAAATTGTTATTGCAGTTTGAAGAGGAGAAGGAGAAGGCTCAGAATTTGCAAGGAGAATTGCAAAAAGTTAGTTCATCTCAAAAATCTGCCCATGCTTCCGAGGCGGCTGATGTTTATCGGAAACTTAAGGCAGAAAAGAAGAAAGTTGCAAGAGAGAGCAAACGTGCTGACCTTGAGATGTCCAGAAAAGAAGAACAGAAAAAGCTTGCAGAAATCAGTATTAAGAATGCCATGGAGGAAAAGAGTCGTGCTGACAAGTTATTTGAGGAGTTAGGAAGTAGTAGAGAAACAATTGATAAATTAGAGAGGGAGCTGAATAAGGTGAATGACTTGCTAGAGGCTGTAAGAAAAGAGGTGGCAAGTGATAAAATGTGTGAAGATGTGCAGATGATAAAGTCAGACGAGCGAGGAAAAATTGCTGTAGAAAATGAAATGAGATCCATGGAGAAGTGCCAAGGTAATAGTTTATTAAAAGAGCTGGAAGTTGCCAGACAAAAACTCCGGAGTATGGAACACGAGTTACAGGAAGTCAAATTGTCCAGGGGTTCCCCTGCTTTTGTCGTGGATGAGCAGGCTGCAAGAATCAGTCTTTTGCAAGAACAATTAAAATTTGAGAAGAAGCGAGTAAAGCATGCCAAGGAGGTCGCTAGACTAGACAAAGGGCGCAATAAGATATTGCAGCAAGAACTACAGAGATTAAAGCAGGACTTCCAGTGTTTATTGGACCACCTTAGTATGCTAAGTTATAATTTTGGTGGTAGAAGTGGTGTGACTAGTCTACCAAAGGTTTGTCAAGCAAAGATCCTTATTTGTTCAATATCATTGTTGCCTTTCTTTCCTTTAAATTTCTTAATGGTTTTGTGCTGATCTTTGCTTCTTTGTCATTTGAAATTCCATGGTTACATGAAGGCTTATTTTCATTCCCATTCCCATTTCCATTGCCTTTCTTTTTTGCTTTGGCTTGACCGTTTATCTTCAAGATTTATTTTTGCATGGGTTTAATTTGATTTCTCACATACTATATATTGTATCTGCAGAAATCAGGCCAGTCTCAAATACATTTCTGTGGTGAAAAGGAGCTCAGAATGTCTACCTTGTCATCGATGGATGCTTCATGTCTTTTCAAGCAAAACATGCATGTTGGGCAAGCTGGACTAGGCATGGAATCAACCTCAGGTATGGAGAATGAATTGGATCCTCTACAAGGGGGTTCTCATGGAGATAATATACCAAGTTATGCCCTTAACTCCAATACAGCATCTTTTTCTGATGAACAGTTGATGGGATCACAGGAAAGAGTTGCTGGCCCTCGTACTATGACAGCAAGGTTATCAGCGGAGAACACAGACCAACAAGCAATGATGCTCAAATGCTCTAATGAGTGCTACAAACAAAAAAGTGCTGAGAAAGCTGGTATTTCTGGGGAACATATCATAAAAAGCCCTGTTGAAACTGGTGTCGGCCGCACCAAGAAGAGGAGGAAGATTTTTGATGAATTTGAATCTATCAAATATATGCATTTTGAAGGTAAAAGAATCTTCGAGGAAGCAGAAAAAAAGATGTTCTCTTTGCAAAATACATTATTAGGACCCATGTTGAATGAGAGGAAAGAAAAGGAAAGTTTGCTATTGCCTACTAATATAACTAATTTTTATGGCAATTTTGGTGAGTCTTGCAAGAAAATGAAGCCATTATGCGAATCACAAATACTTCAGCAAGCCAATGACTCTAATGAGCACATTTTAGTAGATGAAGTTATTGCTCCAAGCACCACGGAGACAAAGGAAAATTCACAATCTTTATCTGCTCTTGACAGAGACGGGGTGAAAGAGGTTCAAGGTGCTCTGAAGAGCTTTGAGCAAGTGATAAATGGAGATTACATGAAACTGCTCGATTTGGATGATACAGTTGCTGAAGAATGTTTCAGGATGGCGATGGAGAGGCCGCTGTCTCCAATCCTTTCGGAGTTTGATTTGCATGATTTTGGGCAAAAGGTTGGAACACAGACGCCGACTGTATCAACATCTGAAGCTGTGCATCAGCATCAATTTTCAGTACATGATAAAAACCAACTGTACTTTGTTTTGTTTTCTGATATGGAAGTTGGCAGTATAACCAGGATAGTAGGTGCTACTAAAGCTTGTGTCTCTCGTTGCCTTTTTCTCCAAAAGGATTGGTCATTGCATCATATGCTAGAGGCATTAATGTTGGAAAAAGATCTGAGTTCAAGGTAATTAATTTTCTTTATTCAGATTAACAACCTGTGAATACTTGGTAGTTATTGTGCAGTTTCTTTCTGGGAAGCCTTAATCGGTTCTTGTTGGTAAGTGTTATTGTAACGATCAGTTTTACATAATTCGCCTTTTAGTTCACTTTTATAATTCGTTGTTCGTCCAACCAAAAATAGCCCAAAAATGACCATACTTTGCTTTTTTCGGATCACAATTCACAGACACTTAGGAAACTGTGTAACACTGGTAGCAATTACCATTCCCAAGAGTTCTGCATTTTTTGGAGGTACTGCTGCAGGAAATTCTATTGTTCTGAAACAATCCTTATTCCATAGACCGTATTCCATCTTTGTAACCCTCCCTTTTTGTTTGAACCATGTTTCACATTTTGGTGTTGGTGTTGATAGTAGAAAGTGTAATTCCTCCATTTTAATTTTTGCTCCATTTGGAAATTGGAATCTTGTTACTATCTAAAATTAAAGTATTGTAGATTCTTCAAAATAGATAAGTAAAAATAGACGTAGTCTTGTTGCATAATTGGTCTCAAATAGTGATTTTAGAACATCATTTTTTTTTTTAAACATGATGTAGTGCTATCAATGGTTAAAATTTGTATATTCGCAATTTTTTGAAAATGAAATGGGGTGAACAAATTGAAATTTCAACAGGGGTACAAATCAAGAAAAGTTTGTTTCCCCCTCCCCCTTGGATCCACACACTTGTGATTTGTTCTTTTTCTTTTATAGTTCTCTCACTATAATGCATTTCGTGTTCAATGGCTTATGAGCCACATTTTACAAAGACAATCGAGTTTATATAAGCTGTGATTATAACGTGTCATGTGTGTTTTTGCCTTGGTGGATTAACAGGGAAAAGGCATGTGTTCTTTTTTCTCTGATGCTACTAAATTTCTCTGCGGTATCATCTTTCAAGCTTGTGGACTTTCATAGCAAAGAGCTAATGGATTCTTTTTCTGCTCATATACATACAGGTATAATGATTTGTGTCATCTTTCTGTGAATTTTCTTACTCTCCTCCATCGTTCTCATGAAACTATCTTTTCATATAACCACATGTTTTCACACTTCCTATATTATTATTTTGTTGCTTATTATTGAACCACATCTTTTTCATGCAGTGCTATTTGATCATGATGCAAGAGTTCTCTGTGCAAAAGTCTGTGACCTCCGTGACTTGCTTTCTTTGAGTGATGATCTAATAACCAACAGGAAAATTTTGTCTAATAATGATCTGGCCTATGAGTCATTGACTGGTTGTGATTCAAGTATTGAGATTATGCATGAAGGGGAGTTAATTGTCTTGCGGCCCATGATGGCTTCAACTACTCTGGTTGTCGCAGCGACCGTTGTTTTGGCATCTCTCTGTAAAGCAGTTGGTCACATTGGTTTGGTATGTGAAATTTCACTGAAAATTCTTCAGATGGGCAGAGCCGAGTATTCATTGGCACTAACAGTTCTTCATGGTTTTGCGGACATATGTGGTGAAGAATACATTACTAACTGTAATTTTTCTCTAGTCATGAAAGTAGTTAAATCTGTGGTTACCTTCATGGAGGGTACTCTGGCAAAGAATGCCAATAAGGATCTCCAACCAGGTGATACTAATACTCAGCATCAGTTCACTCAATGTGTCAGATGCCCCTTCTCAGAGGACACTGTTTCTCTAGATGATATTTCGTCGGACCTACTAGCAGAATTGCAAAGACATGTTGTGCCCCAAAATCCAGCAGTTTTGGCACATTCATTAAACAGTGAAGCTCTCTCTTGTGTTCTAGGGGATGTTCTGTCATCTCTGGAGCTCATTGCGTCCATAATGGTACTTATTCATAGCTCAATTTTAGTAAATAATGATGGTCTGTTCTCCTTTTGTCAACCAATCTAAAATGTCTGATCTATGATTTATTCCTGCAGTGCTGGGATTGGATATGTGACAAAGTTATACCAAATCTATATAAGATGCTTGAATCAAGTCATCAGGAAAATAGGGTCTTCTCTACTGCCCTTATTGTCCTTCTAGGTTTTATTGGGAGGTGAGTTTTACTGTGATCATAATTATACAGCAGCATTGCATTCATCTTTCAGTAATGTTTTTTGTTTTCAAAACCTGACTAACATGTTATATTACAGACTGGGAGTGGAAGCACGGGGATATGATGATGCTGGAGTCAAAGGCATAAAACACCAGTTGTCGTGTCTTTTACATCAGACTTCTGTTGCAAAGTATGATCCAACTCTATCCATGGCGATCGTTTATGAACTGATTGGCCTTTATCCAAAAGGGCACGAGATGTTTCAGAAGGGTAATTATGTAGAGCTTCTATCCAAAGATGGTCATTCTCCATTGTCATCCAGTATAGTAAGCAAGTTCCTCTCTTCTCTTAGCAGCGAGCAGATAACCTCCTTTTCTACCCTAATGAAATCTATTACAGGGTGACACGCTTAGTTTTCCGGGGTAGTAAAATTTTGCTGATAATTTTAGGTGAATTATTGGTAAATTGTTGTAAAGCCAATTTTGCTGGTAATTTTAGGCAGTTGGAGGCTTGGAGCTCACATCACTAGGTTTTTACTTTGCAAATGTATAGTGACTGTTCTAGGAATTTTAGGCCCTTGATGGAAGTTGCTCCATAAAGTTGGCAAAAATTTGTCAATTCTCCTTTTTTTTTTTTTTTTTTGGGCTGTAGGAAAAAATTTAAACATGCGCCCAATGTTTTACCATAGTGGAAAAATCTTAAGAAGCATGTACGAGTAGTTTTGAATATAATTAAGGATTTAGCAATTTTAAGATTGTCAATCCTCTTATAAATGGTTGTGCTTAAGCTAATGGTTTTTAAAAAATTTTCTAGGAAAAATTATCCATCAATTATCCCACTGAAATAGGAATTTCTATTTTTTTTTTCCTCCTTCAATTTCATAGGAAATCAAGATTATTTTTAGTTGATAATGAGAATTTTAATTTTCTACGAGAATTTCAACTCACCAAAGGGAGCCTTGGTAGGTTATTTTTACCATTTTGTTGTAAATAGAATTTCCTAGGAAATCTAAATTCTTAAGATTATGTGATTTATGTCAACTAAACATCATGATCTTCAATTCTTAGAAATTCTTAATCCCTATACCTTTTAGGCGTTTAGTGTCAACCAAACAAGCTCTTAAAATGCAAAGCAATAAAAATCCTTCTTCCATTCCAACAAATTATTACAGTAAAAGAAATAAATCACACTTTTATTATCCTAATTCCAAAACAAATTGATCCCACTAATTCAAACCATTTTAAATTGATTAGCTTATATACAGTCTTTATTACAAGATTATCTCAAACGTCCTAACTCCTAACTAGTTGTTTAAAAAATTTCCTAGGAAAATTATCCATCAACTACAAGTAGCTTTTACATCAGAGAGAAATATCAATAATACTTCGTAAAATTTTATTAGCCTACGAAAATTTCCTCTCCTTTGAAAAGAGAAGAAAAGTCTGGTTGGATACTAATTAAATAAGACATAGAAAAAGCATACGACATGTAGAATAACCTTTTATTCTAACTACAATAGAAAAATTAGGCTTTTGCAATAGATGGATCATGTGGATCAAAGAATGGTACTACTAACACTTATTTTTTAATTTTAATAAATGGTTACCCCTCCAAATCCTTCATCCCTTTTCGAGGAATTAGACAAGGTGACATCTTATCTCCATATTTGTTCATCCTTATTGATGAACTTTGCCGATCATTCCAAAATGAATGTCTAAATGGAAATAATAATATAGGAATACCCCAGGAAATTCTAAAATGAAAATTCATTTTCAAACATTTGCAAACTGTACGATGATTTTTGCTAAAGCCAGGAAAGAAATCTACTTTACCAAAAATAAAGTGTACACACACATCGCAATCTCGATCTCAAAAATAAAGTAATACATCAGCAGGTTCGAAAGCCCCGTCTTTCCAACAAGACAATCCAATATGTTCACCTCATTTCTTACGGAAATTCCAAATTGATAACAAACATCAGATAGAGTATCCTGAACCACATTATTGTTATTATTATTTTGTATTGTATTATTAATAATACTTTCATTAGAGTTAGTAGGGAATATAAAATAATTTAAAGAAGGAAAAATTGCAAATAATATTCCGAAGTTTGCCCCTTATCTTCCACCAATGTTCCAACATGTTAATTAACCTGTTAAAATCGGTAAAATGGGGGTGGGCACTAGTACAAAAATTAGATTTTGCTGCACCACATTTGCTGCGAATTTTAGGGATATCCCTTACAATCGCAGCAAATAAATAGCTCCAAACAAAAAAATTTAGAGTGTTTATTATTTGCTGCGATTGTTTCTTATATAACCGCAGCAAATAAAAAAAAAGATAAGATAAGATAAGGTGTCCACATTTTTAAAAAAAAAAATTTCCCTTTATCATTGTGCGCAAATCAAGGCTGGATGAGAACGCAAATCGGGGCTAATCTGATCGTTTTTTGCAAACTTCGATCTCTAATTCAATCCACAAGGTTTAAAATAACCCGTAAAACCTTGAACGGGTTTTTTTTTTCCCTGACAAGTTAATCGATGCACACAAAACGAGGCGAATCGGGAACCTGATTCAGGGCTAATCAGGTTGTTTTTTGCAAATTCCACCCTCGAATCGGTTCCCATAAAGATTTAAATGACCAGTAAAAGCTTGAATGAACTATTTTTTATGACACGTATATTGATATGCACAAATTGAGGCGAACTGGGAACCCAAATCGGGGCTAATCGGGTCATTTTTTGCAAATTCCGACTTTGAATCGGACCCCATTAGGATTAAAATGATCTGTAAAATCATAAACGAGTTATTTTTTTACGTACATTGATTAGCACAAATGGAAGGTGAACCGGGAACGCGAATCGAGGCTAATTAGATCGGGTCGTTTCTTGTAAATTTCGACCTCGAAACGGACCCCAAAAGGGTTAAAATGACTCATAAATTAAAATCTTTAAAGAGCTATTTTTTGACACATAGATTGATGCGCGCAAATGGAGGCGTTCCCTGGTTCGCCTCGATTTGCGCGTATCGATCTAGGTATCAAAAAATAGCTCCTCATTTAGTTATTATTTTTTTTTTTTGCTCTACATTTTCCTTTTCATTTAGTTACTTTTTTTTTCTATTCTTCCAAAACAATTGAACAATTAATTGTCTAATATTAGTTGGGAAATGATTTTGGAACTCTCCAAATTGATTTTGGCCCTCCTTTCCTTCTCACATGAATAGTAAGGGGAGGAGCGCCAAAATCATCACCCTATTAGATCGATCAATTGTCTAAAGACTCTAAACGGTGTAAAATTATACTCCCTCCGTCCCTTAAAAATTGTCCCATATTGACTTTTGCTACTGTTCATTTGGTAACTTTGACTCTATATAATTTTATACATGTAAGAAAAAATATAGTCAAATGAAATCTCGTTTGATTCGACTCAATGTGTACTTTTTTAATATATAATGCTTATAATTTTTTATTATACGTATCTCAAGATATTTTCATTTAAAGATGTGTCTCGAAAGATGAGAAAAAGTAAATGAGACAATCTTTTAGGAACGGAGGGAATACTGTACCGTGCACTAGTGCAGTTACTGGAGTAACAACTGCTTTAATTACGAAGATTTACAATTAAATTAAAGGTTAAAATTAAAACAACTAATCTACCATGCATCCAAATAATTAAAGTGATAGCATGCAATATAATGCAAGCGTGCGTGCAGCAGCGCAGTATATCATCTTAAATTATTGTTCTTGTTTTTAACACTCCTCTACATTCGACTTTTGGTTTCCCCTTGCAATAGTTGTTACACTAGCCTTGTGTGCACGCTTTGCGTGCGACGATATTTTTAATGTATCTAAAAAAATCGAAAGTTTTTGTTTGAGAAATTGAATTTTTTTTTTTAAATTCACACTAATTCACATAATCGTAAAAAAAATTCCCCTTTCATCCAGCCATTCCACAACAATGAACAAAATCGGCTATCAAATTTCTACGATAATAAAAAGGTAAAATTTTTATGTAAAAAATTATATTAAAATGGGTATCTATTTATAGGGAATTCAAAAATGTGAATTTTGATTATTTTATTTTATTTTTCCGAATTGTATATTTTGTAATATTTTAATTTAAAAAAATTCAAATATTGTAATAACTTTCATTAATAAATAAGAGTGGTGTTATTTGATTTTTTAATAAATTTGGGGCATTATAGACTTTTCGAGGGGGGACACCATAGCTCCCCCTTGGCTTATATAATAGAGATTATCTTTCTTTCTTTCTTTCTTTTTTTTTTTCAAATTAAAAAAAAATTCCAATACAATCTAAATTCAAAATCATTGATCTTGTTGTATTATTTAGGAAAATTTCATTTTGTTACTATCATACTTTAGGTTTTTCCGTTTATTACCCACTAGTTTTTTAGAATTTCACTTTTTTTTTTCTATATATATGTGGTCCTACGAATTTAATACATTTCTATTAGTTGAAACAATTTGGAAAATCAAAACCAAATCACCCAATAATCAATGTAATAATGCTTATTGATTTTTTTTTTCCCTTTTCATTCAAGCATCTTAGTTTATACGTAGCCCTAAGGTCGAAATTAGCAAAAATGATCATTGCTAATTTTAACCTCAAATTTAACCAACTATTCCTTCTTGCATGCAAACTGGATCATGCAAAATGAGACGAAATCTTAATCCTAAATTAATTCCAAATTACCCCCTTTGTCTTTTTTTTTTACTTGCTACAATTTCCTTATTTGGATGTCTCAATTTAATTGCTACATTTCATATTTTGGCATGTGGGACTCACATAAATTCTACTTATACTATCAACATTTTTTTATCAATTGCCACTTTATTCTAACTATTTTACTCTAATTTAGTCATTTTCTCAATAAATATCTCTATTTTTTATAGTCTCCACCACTACACATGTTTCTCCTAAAAACTTGTGCTAAAATGAATGTAGCAAGTAAAAAATTACGGAAGGATCGGAGTAACATACATTTTACTTAATTAATTGAAGGGGAGTGCTAGAGCAACCCTAAGGGTTACCAACCCTCTTAAATGTAGATTTTTTATTGGTTAAAATTATATTAAAAGTTTAATTTTAATCACATCTCTCTCTAATTAAATTTAGATATATTAATTTTTTAATGTTATGTGTGTAGGAAGGTTGACAACCCTCAAGGTTGCTCAAGCATTTTCCTTAATTGAACGCTACAATATAGAATAATAGAATAAGATGAAACTATAATGATATCATGCAGATTGAATTTTAAAAAAATAGTGGTATTAAATGGAAAAGCTAAAAGTACAGTGACAGTAGAAGAAATATCCCTCATTATTCTATTATTATTATTATCATCTTATTGATTACGTGTTGTATTAATTAATTATTACAAATAACTTGTTGTTAATTATTCTATGGTATACATAACATACGAGTGACTGAAAACCAAATAAAACAGAAAACGCCAAAAAGGGAAAATTAAATAAATTAGGAAAAGAGAATTGATCGATGAAGATTGAAATGACGATTGATAATCCAGCAGATGAGCAAATGCATGATGATGAAGAAGAAAAGCAGATCAAATGTTAAAGTTGATATTCTCATGGTCTATCAAAGATATCCTTAACAAACATCTTTTTAAGGATAAGGTATTCTCTCTCTCTCTATATATATATATATATTATCTATATTTTTTTTAGTTGCTTATTTTCATACCAATCAACTTTTATTTATTTATTTATTTTTAGAATTTTTAAAGAATAATAATGCATCAAAGCTCACTAACTGGTAATGCGTTATTATTTTTTTTGTGTTGGTTTTTCTTTACTTTTTTACTGGCATTATCTCTTTAAATTTAACTTCATCCAGGCCATTTAATTTCTAAAAGTCTTTTAATTATTATTGGAGTATTATTTTTTTTAAAAATAATAATAATAATAATTCGGCCACATGTTTTGTTCCAAATTTCTGAAAGTTCAAAAATCATGTTTGGAAAACTTCGAAATTAAAATGGCCAACAACATGAGCTATATATTTGTGGAACATGGAAATAAGATAAAGGAATAAGCAAAGTTGCTTAAAATAATCATGATTTTGGGTGTCATAGTCCATTTTATTGAAAAACATAAATGTCCTTATGAATTTTTTAATTGTCTCCAACTTCTCTCTCCACAATTTTTTTTTATTGTTGCCACATTCTCTCACCACATCTTTAATTTTCGATGCCTTCACTACAAGAAACTCACACAACGAGGGCAACTTATCATGATTAAAGAGGGCAATATGAATATTGTTTTACTTAATAATGCCTACAAGGGCAATTATTTTTGCATTCATTGATATTAACAATGGAGACAATATGATTATTTTGCCCTCTTAGACTTTTGAAACTTTGCCCTATTTGACAATAAATAAAGTGTTTAAATCAAGGATAGCAAAATGTATTGCCTTTGTTGATGATCAATGAAGGCAATTTTGTTTGCCCTTTTTGAATTGAATCAAAGAGGGTAAAACATCTAAAATTGTCTTTGAAATCTAATACAACGGGGTTACAAGGGCAACATGAGGGCAATCCTAAAATTGTCATTATAACCTAAGAAGACAAATTTTGTATCAAATAGGACAATTTTAATTGTGCTTCTTGAACACATTTTTTGTAGTAGCTTATCTCTCTATTTATTTTAATAAACTTTCCCTCACATTTTCTAGTTATCCATTATAGAAAAAAATGCCTAAGAGTCTGTAAACCTAAAATTGTTGTGCTTTTTTTAGAACAAAGGCAGTATAAATTTCAAAATATTTAGCTATGTTATGTTACATATTATTTGCAATACCATTCAAATTTTTGTACTATTCATGTTACGTATTTTAACCAAGATTTTAGCGTTACACATAATGATAAACATAGTCAAGTGTGCCCTTAGGTTATCGTTGGATTCGTCTCGACATATAGTTTTTTAATATCTACTAGTTATTACAAATTAAACCTGCAATTATATATTTTTTTTATCAAAGTGGGCATGTGGGGGTATTGTTGGATTCGTCTCAGACGTAAGGATTAACATAGGCAAGTTAGCCCGTGGAGTATAACTTTTATAAACATACAATTATTAATCATTAAAGTTTTAATTTACCTCACAATGCGTAAAAAGTGGAGTGTTAGTATTTGTTTTGCTCGAGTATTATTGTGTAGGTATTGTCTATGGATAGTAGGAAATGAGGCTACTTTAGCTGGAAGTGGATCAATATGGAAGGACCTTGTGATTGATGCCAAAACTCGAGGTTGCTTCCATAATTCTGATGACATCAACAAAGATCTTAAGGCCTTGATAAGCAAATCAGCCCCCAAACTCGAATGTTCTGATTCCTTAGAACCTGTGAATACAAGATGGAAGGTATATTATTCATCATCATTAATTAATAAATAATGGGTGCTGTTATTTATTGCCTCGGATTTTCTAATTTTCGTCCCATATTTTTAATAAAAAGACGACTTTACCCTTAAAATAACACCACAACCCTGATTACTTTCTAACAATGGCACGAAAATCGGCCACTATACCACGGCAACAACCACAATTTTATTTTGAACCACCTTCATGGTTGTGGTGGTTGTCTGACGTACGTAGTATCCGATGCCATTGTCCAAATAATTTGGGTTGTTGTGATGCTCTTTTATGAAAATTCTAGTGTAATCTTATGATTACCGACTACCGTAAATTAGGATTGCACGATTTTTTATTTAATTTTAATTCATATTTTTTTTTAAATACTTTTATTAGATTTTTTTTATTTTAGGAAAATAATTTCTGATTTTTCCTTAAAAAATCAGTTTTTATTCTTGAAAATTCAGAAATTCTTTTTTCCTAAAATAAGAAATCTAATTAAAGTATTTAAAATACGGATTTTAAATTAGATTGATTTAGAAATTGAAAATAAATTAAAAATCGTGCGATCCTAGCCATCCAGTACGATAGTCATAAGACTACACTAGAATCATCCGTTGTTTTAAGTCAAGGGCAATGCCGTAAGTTTACTAAGAAATTGGGGGTGAAACAAGCTATATAATTAATACAAGCATTATTAATAATATGATGGATGGATGATAGTAATTATATTCAAATAAATTGCATGCAATGCAGGTTCTATTAACTGATGATTTTAGGACCTCAGTAGCAAAGATAAGCAAGAAGTCTCAAGAGAAAGTGCATGAAATGCTGAAGAAAATAGCAGATGGATGGCATCAATCCAACTCTGATGAATATGATGATATATTGAAGATATACAAAGTTGGTCAATTTCTATATTTTGTTTGGACTGTTGATGTTCTAAATGAAGAAGGAGAATCCAAATACACTCAAATTATCAAAGTTTGGGATATCTTACCAGCTTTCAAGATTCCTAAACTTGCACAACAACTTGAGATTCTATTTGGGGTTTATACAATGGACTTCGATCATGAATCTTTGCAAACATAAATCTTTTAATGGGTACGTACGTGATTTATTATTTTACTAGTATGTGCATTTTACAATAAGATTTTTTTATTTATATTTAAAAAAAAGAAAATTTTGTCAAAATAAATGTCTAATTTCGAAAAAAAAAAAACTATTATCACCATATTGCAATACTCATCACATAAGTATATGCGATACAGACTTATAGGTAAAAAATTGATTTAAATAGAGATATAGAATGAAAATTATTGAAAAATGAAAAATCAATTGGGCCCACAACAAAAGTAAAATTAAAAAAAATTATTGCAAGTATTATGTTAGAACCTTAAAATAACAAAAGTTGCAAGTATTGTGATACGGAGATACTACTAATAATTTAATTTTTGATTTTTTTTTTCTTTTTACCTAATCTCCGAGATTTAATTTGTTTTGGTAATTAACATACTGCCGGTTGACACAAATATTAGATAGTGCCTACAAAAAAAAATAAAAAATTAAAGTTGATATTAGGTAGTTTTATTAAAAAAAAAAAATAATAATTTTGACTTGAAATTATTAACGGTATAGATCAATTGACGCCTTGACGGCATTTGTTATGCTACCAAAAAGATATCTTAGTATTAGGTAGGTTTTTCTTTTAATAAATTACTCTGTATTAGATTTTTTTTATTTTATTAAAAAAAGTCGACATTTATTAAGTTGTTTTTAATTTAACGGTACAAATTTTCATATACAAGATATATATATGTGCGTAAATAACTCTCTAATGCATACTATTTAAAAAATACAGGAAAAGAGCCATGCCAATGTCATGGCGAGTTGATTATGGGGTCCGTGCTGAGGAGCATTTATCAAAGAATGAAGTAGCAAACATTAACTTGCCTTCCCGAAAGCGAGGTGCAGTTTTCATAGACGACACCAGGGAAACTAAATTGCGAAGATGAACAGTTTTGAATTAGTGTAATTTTTGTGCCCTAATTAATTAATTAAGGAACATAATTTGTTTGGCCATGAACATATAAGTGATGATCAAGAAGAATCAAAGTTTTCATTATTGAATGGGGAATTTTTATATTTTGTTTAATTAAATTTGTCTATGTACCGTTGTTGCAATTATTTAACTTTCATATTATACGATACTTATTATGTTATCTATTTTGTGTTGTGATGATGATCATGACCCTTTCTTAATTACAAGAGATTTTATTTTCTAAATCAATGGTTGATGATGAACCAACGGGAAAGTAACGTAGGGGAGTTTTTTCAACTTTAATTTTAATCTTAAATTTAGCATCATGATCCTAGATATGAAGTAGAAACAAAGAAATGGAGATATAATCCTAATAGTACACGAAGGAAGAATTTCATAAATTAATACTCTAAAGAAAACATAAGAGTTTACAAGGGATAAAAAGAAGAGGATTTATAGTACAAGAGTGCCCAAAACGGACTAAAGTGACAGACCCTGGTACGGATTAAATTAAATGGACTAAAGTTGGATTCTTTTGGAAGATAAATAGAAATTAGACATTATTCTCGTCGAATTTTCTAATTATTTCTCATTAAGTATATATGTAGCATATATATTTAAGTTTAATTAAGTTTTTCTATAGATAATTTTCTTTCACCTTTAGTATGTATTACTGATTTTGTTCAAGTTTATTCTTTACATTTTTACTTTTGCACGTGAATTAAGGAAAATTAAATCGGTAGATAAGTTATTATTGAAATTGATAATGTTATTTGCATTTGCTGGGAAAAGTGTAAAATGTAGATAAATGATTATTGGAATTGTCGTTGATGCTAATTAATACTGGCATTGAATTACAAGTAGTAAAATGAGTGGTTTAGAATAAAATCTAAAAAAAGGAAATAAAACAAATGTAATGATGAAAATGAAACATTAAAGTAGAAATACGAGGAATAAAATTGAAGGGAGGGAGTAAAATTTTAACCGCGATACAACTAACTAATCCTTAGTAACTGATAGATCGAGTATTTAACATATACTTGGGCCTCAACTATAAGCTTATGAAGCTTTTAGTTGAGATGATCTTTTAACATGGTATCAGAGGCAACGTGATACAAAGGTTACGGGTTCGAATCTCCCCTCTCCCTCTCCCTTCTAATAAGTGGAATTAATTCGCAACAGAATGATGCGGCATATGTATATAACATATTACTGGGTCTCAATTATCAGCTTAAGTTTTTGGTTGAGATGTCATTTAATAGTAACCACTCCATCCGTTTCAATTTGTTTTTAGGATATGTATAAGAAAAATCATATTCATATGGGATCTTGTTAGATTCGTCTAAATGTATAGTATTTTATTATGTATTTTTTTTTATATAATTTTTTATAAAATGTAGCTAGTATAAAATATATTGACATTTAAACACACACATTAAAAACCGTGCAAAAGAGTAAACATACAAAACAAAAAGGAACAAAAAGAGTAATAAATTCTATGTGATTTTAGCACATTAGATTGTTGTCCTAATAGTGCACCTTCAAGTTTAGAATTTGGGTTCCGCCTCTTGATGATTATAGATGATAAAGATGGGAGTAAGATAAAACTTTTATTCCACATTTTATTAAGACCAATAATAGGCTAATTTAATTGCCGTAAAACTATGTACTTTAAATTAATTATGACGCTAAGGGTACTTTTACTTTGATGTAAAACTTTTTCGATGTAAAATGGTTTTCCACGAAAAATAGTTTACGTTGGAAAACTCATTTTCATATAAATCTTCCAATGTTTAATTGCACGGAAAATAAGTTTTACTCCCAAATTTGGAGGAAAATGTTTCCAATAGGGTGTAAAATGGGTTTTCACCCAAAGTTTTACATTTAATTTTTTCACCCAAAATAAACGATGTAAAATAGTGAAATTGTTTTCAGCAAAAACGTTTTTCGCCCTAGTAAACAGATCCTAAGTGTAACTTATAATAATCTCCCAAGCTACAACGTAGCTCCCCATGCATCTAATTAAGGCGACGAATGCATGCATACATTAGGTCATTAGCCATCATCGTAAATGGTTGTATATTATTTTCACGAGACTTTTCAACTTTTAATTTCCCCTCGCTCTAGGAGTTAATTTTTTTATTTTTTTTACCTTTTCATTAATTTATTATTATTATTTATTTTTTTTTGGGAAGAAAAGCAAGTACAGTACAATAATATTAAATCACATATCCAGTTTAAAAGCATTATCATTAATTAATCTTCTTATTTATCTAAATAGTGACTACTGAATCTTATTGGCAAATTCTTCCTGTTATTCTTCTTTCTTTATCATACCTATACCTATACACAATTACACATACACTGAGTATATAATTAAGAAGATGTGCAGCAAGAAAGAACACCAAGACACCCTTCTCTTAGACTCCATATTCTCATGGTCATACAAAGATATTCTTAACAAAGATCTTTATAAAGACAAGGTATTTTTATTTTTAATAATAATAATAATAATAATAATAATAATAATAATAAAGCATGCATGTCTATTTTTTATTTATCTATTTAGTTATTTTTAAATTATTCAATACTACATACGTACGTACTACTCTCTCTATTCCTCATTGTTAGGGGCGGGAAAGGCAAAAAATGTTAAGCTAACAGGCTAAAACAATTTTAAAAAGTTTGATGAAATTTGGATAGTGTTCTTGTTATGAGATTTTCATAGGGGATTGGCAAAAATGTTAAGACTACTAACCTAACCTGAGCATGATGTACTTGTATTATATTTCATCCTTAACATATACCGCAATGATTTGACATTTTTTTATCTCTACTTTATGTCAAATCCTATTTTTGCACTTATTATGTTACAGATATATATATATATATATATATATATATATAATATTATATATATATATATATATATAATAATAAAAATCATATACATATATACCTTTATATTATAATTCAAACCCTTATCTTGATTATTTATGTCTCCGACTCCGAACACTACAAGAAAACCATATATAAATTACCTAACGCCTATCGGGATCCAGTTCCAGAACAACCATTGCCGTCTTGTCTTCGTTGAAACCTTTCTCTAGAAGAAGGTCTTTCAGAACCTAGTTAGGAATTCTTCCCTGGCGGGTTAGTAGCTCAGTTAGGCAAAAGAAAAAGAACTTCCTTTTCAAAAGCCAAAAACCGGAAAAAGAGTGTTTCTGACTCAATTTCTGATATTTTGATAAAATCTAATGCTGTTAATTCGATACCTATCAATTTATATATGGTCGGTTTTGGTAGGTCATAGTTCAATTTGTCGATAATCTAAATTTAGTGATCTGACCTATTGGTGGTTGCTAAATTTACCGACCACTTTTGTTATTAGCAATTGCTTATTGGAATTTAACGATCGATTTTATTCCATAAGTAATGGTAATAATTATGTAATGAGGTTTTAAAATTTATTTAATTGTGGTAATGGTAATGAACAATGCAGGTGAAGCAAATACCTGAAAGCTTTTCGTCCACCGCAGATTACTTGAACTCATTCATATATCCACTTATAGAGGAAACTCATGCAGAATTTTGTTCTGCTTTGGAAAATGTAGCCAAATCTCCTGTTTGCCAGATAACAAAGTCAAGAATCAAGCAATGTAGCAGTCCTCCATTATACAACATTTTAACCAAGAAAATTATTGATGATTTACATCCTAATAATAATAATAATCAAAATGATTATTATTTGCCAAAATCTGGAGATATTATACTTTTGACAAGTTCAAGACTGAAAAAGGTTGAAGATTTAAATAATGTAGTAGGAGAAGAAGCCTTTGTGATGGGATACATAAAAAATGGAAGCCAATTGTTTAGTAACTATAATATTTTTACTTCT
This sequence comes from Salicornia ramosissima, assembly GCA_951394345.1. Classification (NCBI taxonomy): domain Eukaryota; kingdom Viridiplantae; phylum Streptophyta; class Magnoliopsida; order Caryophyllales; family Amaranthaceae; genus Salicornia; species Salicornia ramosissima. The sequence goes on along the minus strand of OX596237.1, from coordinate 54,046,440 downwards.
AAGAAAATTGGGTCCCATCTAATGCCCCATAAAACCAAGAGACTTTTTGCCACTTACATGATCAATTTGACTTCTAATATGAGGGTTTTGTGGGGTTTAAAGCGTAACCCTGAATCATCCAATTTCAGTCTACTTCAAAGGGTTTTACGTTATGATCATCACTCTTCTGTAAGTAGCCTATCTAATCTGATCTTATCTGATCTTTTAACATATTTCTATTTTGCTATATGGGGGATCAATGTGCAAATATATTCTCTTGTAAAATTATTTTCCTTTATTTTAGTAGATCTTGTCCAAGATCTGATATGGGTTTATCACTTCCCGTGTTAGGGCACCAGAATAGGGCCCGCTGAGTTTTCATTTACTAGAGAGTAAAATAAAATATATTCTCTTGTAAAATTATTTTCCTTTATTTTCAAATTTATATTGTATAACTTGTAAAGTAATGTAAAATCATTTTCTATATATTAGTAAATTAAAATATCTCATATAATAATGATGGAAAATTCTTTTCGCTTCAAAATGGAGTGAAAATTATTCTCTCCTTACCTTATCTATCTTCCTGCCTTCCTTTTATTTTTTCATTTTATTTTATATCATTTTTTACAAAATATATATTAGTAATTTGCAATTGTGTTTTCCAATGTAAATTGTTTTTTATGAAAATTATTTTTACATTTTATTTAATTATTCCATATTCTATTTCTATATTGAATGATTTCAGTTTTAGTGACTGAAAAAATCCTTGTTGACAGGAGCAGAATGCAGAGTGTTGTGATGATGGCTCCTTAGGGACTACCAGTGTGTCAGATCTAATAAGCTCTTTCAGCCTAGATAAATCCCAGAAAGCCGCCATTTTAAGCAGCATTTCAATGAAGAACTGCTCACATAATAATAAAAACTCATGGTGCAGCAAGGTGAAGCTGATATATATGGGGCCCACCAGGGACAGGAAAGACTAAAACTGTAGCTTCATTGTTGTTTACACTTCTTAACTTGAAATGTAGGACACTCACATGCGCCCCCACCAACATAGCAGTAGTCCAAGTGGTGAAACGTCTCATTAGCCTCGTCTCAACATCTCCAGACAGGTACGGTAGCTGTCGCCTAGGAGACATAGTACTACTTGGAAACTCAGAGAAGATGATTGTTGATGAAGATGATGATCTTTCCAAAGTATTTTTGAGAAATCGGGTTCGAGTACTAAACACCTATACAAGAAAATGGAAGTCCACTTTAGAGACTATAATATAATGTCTTTGCTAAGTGGTCCTAACAAAAAACAACAAAATGGGTGTAATAAAATGGCACTAGTATTATCAAGTGACATGAATTTTTGCTCATTAGCAGAAACTTTGATGTTGTGTGCAAATCATCTCTTTACTCATCTACCAGCATCATACATACAATTAGAGGTTGAATCAGATCATACATTCAAACTGGTTGATCAGCTTAAGAAGCTTGAAATTGCAAGAAAACATGTTAATCACTTCAATGATCTGATTCTAAAGAGGATTGAGCTTCAAGCATATTGCACTAAACTCTATTTGCTCTTCCTTGAATCAAAGGGCAGGGAACAAAAAAGATAAATGGGATGATTTGTGCTTGTCAAATGCTTGTTTGATATTTTGTACTGCTTCAAACTCCATTAAAGTAAATACAAATGTGGAGATGGTTATTATAGATGAAGCTGCTCAGCTCAAGGAAGCTGATTCTGTTATTCCCCTGAGTATATCTGGGGTTAGAAGTGCTGTTTTGATAGGTGATGATCGACAAATTCCGGCTATGGTTCAGAGTAAGGTACGTACGTACGTACTCGCTCCGATCCGTTTCTAAAAGTTTGATGGTTAGAGTTATTCATTTCGTAAATTATAATTGTAATATTTTGACTTTTTACGTTACTCGATCACATTATAATGTTGAAAATAACTTTAATTATATAGTATTAGAAATTATAAAAAGGTTTTATATGTTGAAAATATAGATTGAAACGCGCGACTAATCCAGCCATATATAGATTACAATTTTTATTTGACATTATATGTATGTATAGAAATGGTTGAAGTGAGTCTGAATAGTGTAAAACTCAAAATGTTACAATTAAAAGAGAATCGAGGAAATATTATTTAAATAGTAAATCATTACGTTTGGAACCACACTGTACATCACATTATCTTAATAATGCTTGGTCCCCCCTATGGCCCTCTTAATAGTGCAAAAGGCACGATGCAAATAGTCAATATTTGGATCGTGCCTAATAAGTTAGCTATTTTAGCTGTTGCATTTGTAATGCCAATTGCACGATCGAAATAGCCTAAAATGCACGTTACAAATAAAGATTTTTCCACTAATGCCTATTACTACTTTCCATCACATCTATCCCATCCTTTAAAAATCAGATAATAAATATTATTATAATCGAGAATTCTCTAGAGGATTAAACTTTTTATCTAATTCATTAAAATTCACCCAACTGTATACATTAAATTAAAAATAATTGTGAATATATATTTATTAATTTATTTAATGATTCTTTTAAAGATTCAACTTCAATTCCATTATTAACATAATTTGGTTTGAATTAGGTGTCATCAAATGCCAACTTTGGAAGGAGTTTGTTCCAAAGACTATCAACACTAGGGAAGAAGAAGCACTTGCTAAACATCCAGTATAGGATGCATCCATCCATAAGTTTATTCCCAAATAAAGAGTTTTATAAGAACAAGATCATAGATGCACCCCATGTCAAAGAAATAAGCTACAAAAGGAGTTTTCTTGATGGGGCAATGTATGGATCTTATTCTTTCATTAATGTTCAAAATGGAAAAGAGAGCTTCACTCAAGGAAATAGCCCTACAAATTTGCAGGAGGCAACTGTAATTGGTTATATCATTGCAAAGCTCTTCAATGGTGATTAATTAATTAATCTATCATCGCGTCAACTTTATATGTTAAAAACCACTTTATAAAACAATTTTTTTGTCAAAAATCTGAAAATTCTAGTGTAGTCTTATGATTACCAACTATCGTAGTAGATGGTTAGGATTGCACGCACGATTTTTTATTTATTTATTTTTAATTCCTAAATCTAATTACAAATCTTTTGTAAAATATTTTAATTTGATTTTTATTTTAGGAAAATATTTTCTGATTTTTCCTAAAAGCAGTTTTTATTCTTGAAAAAATAGAAATTGTTTTGCTAAAATAAGAAATCTAATTAAAATAACTTTAAAAGGATTTTAAAGTATATCTAGGAATTAAAAATAGATCAAAAATCATGCGATCCCAGCCATCCAATATGGCAGTCGGTAGTCATAAGACTACATTAGAATCATCCCAAAAATCATCTTTACTTTTTTTTTTTATTTATAAGAAGCCACTTTATTATCTTCTTTTTTTAAAGAACCACCTTTGGCCGAATTTCAGTCTGTTAAATTGAACCCCCTCCACCATTTCGACGAACCCACTTCGTACCTCCCCAAGCTGTCTCCATCCATTTCGTCCCCTGAACCACCACCCCAAAAAAAAAACCAAAATCGAAATCCGAAATTCAGTCAAAGGTGGTTTCTTCCAACAAAAAATTCCAAAAAAATGACTTCTTACAATTGTTTTTATAAAGGTGGTTTTTGACATAAAATTTGTTATATAAGGTGGTTTTCAACAAATTTTCGTATATATGTCAATGACTTCCTGTAATTTTTTTTTCCTTTTCTGTAACTAACAAGAATCAGAGAATGAGTTACTGAAATAATAATATATTTACAGGACATTGTAATACAGAAGAGAAGCTTAGTGTTGGGATAATATCACCTTACAAGGGTCAAGTAAGTCTTATTCAACAAAAGATTGGAATGAAATATGAAAAGTACAAGGGTAAATTTGCTGTTAATGTTAGGACTGTTGATGGATTTCAAGGGGGTGAGGAGGATATTATTATAATATCAACAGTTAGGTGTAATGGAACTGGATCTGTTGGCTTTCTTTCCAATCACCAAAGAACAAATGTTGCTCTAACTAGGGCTAGGTAATTAACCCTTATATAATTATTTCTACCCTTATTTCATGGTTACAACTGACTAATTCTTTTCTTCAACTTATTTTCAGTACTTATTTTTTCAGCCTGATATGATTATTGTAGGTACTGTCTATGGATAGTAGGGAATGAGGCTACTTTAGCTGAAAGTAGATCAATATGGGAGGACCTTGTGATTGATGCCAAAACTCGAGGTTGCTTTTTTAATGCTTATAGCTACCCACATCTTGTACGACCACCTGCTAAACCTGAATTAACTGTTTCCTTACAACTCGGAAATACAATATGGAAGGTACCTTTATTCTACCTATTTTATCTTTAATTTATATCTTACTTTATTCTACCTATTTTATCTTTAATTTTATACCTTTACTTTTTAAATGTCCCTACCAATTTAAACGTTTCTTTGAAAAAACTTGTGAATTGTGATAACAGGAATATAGCAAATAAAAAAAAAAAAACGGAGGGAGTATATATATCTATACACTACATTCAGTCCCAACTAGTACAGTTGTAACAATTTTGGTTGCACATTTTCCAAGGCCAAATTTCTTAGTATATATCAATATATATATATATATGTAATTAGAAGTGAGAAATAGAAAAAAAAAGTAAGAGTGAGATAGAAAAAATAAAATAAAAGCGTTGCAACTTGCAAGTAATACGAACTTTTTTTTTGACAAATGTTGCATCCAATTACAACCGGATGTAGTATATTTATTTATTTATCACGGAATAAGAGAATTACTGTATTAATAATATGAGATACAAGTCTTAACTTATTGGTTACATTAAGTCTTGCGAACACCAAACATAGGATTTTGGGTTCGAAACTCATCCCAAATATTTGCGAGGATCACTTATCAACTCTGATGACTCAGGTCACCTGCAATAGGGTTTGCACTGCTGGTTCGAGGTCTATTATCATCTATATTATTAATTAACCCAAAACAGTAGTATTTTAATTCCGTATTTATAAATTGACGACATAGTAACTTATTTTGGTGAGGATTGGAGTTGGCTTAGGTGGGAGCCTCCCCACTTTCCCCACCATTGGTGCGGGATCGATCCCTCATCCAGCAAAATGCTGAATTTCCCCTCACCCTAATACGGGTATCCTGAAAATAGGACCAGTACTAGGCCCACTTATCGTTTTAATTTGGTGTAAATGTAAATTCATTTGCAGGTTATATACACTGATGATTTCAAGATCTCAGTAGCAAGCATAGACAGCAAGAAAACTCAGCAGCAAGTGCAGGATATGCTGAAGAGAATAGCTAATGGAAGGCATCATCAACCTAACTCTGATGATGAGGATATGGCAAGTGTTGCCATTGATGGCATAGCAGCTGAATTATTGAGGATATTCAAGGTTGTTGATGATGATAATAATCTTGATGATGAGCAATTATTATTCTATCTTACTTGGAGTATTGATGTTCAAAAGGAAGAATCAAACTTTACTCAAGTTATCAAAGTCTGGGACATTTTGCTAGCTTCCAAGATTCCTCAACTTGCAAACAAACTTAATATTCTATTTGATGATTATACACCAGACTTCATCAATCGTTGCAAACATAATTCTTTCCAAGGGTATGTATGTGCATTTTTCATAATTTTTTTTAATGAATTGAGAAAAGTAAAATAACAATAAGAAAAATGATATATACAGCTCTAATGAGACGTATGAATTATACAGGAACTTGGCTGTGCCAATGTCATGGTCAATTCAATCTGTTGTCAGTACTGAGCGTTTGACAAACCAGTTTTCGGCTATGAGCATAACCAATGATCAAGAAGATCAATTGATTTCCACATTCATTAGGTAATTTATTTTTTTGAAGTATGGCCCTAGCTGTTTGGCAATCGGTTGTTGGTGATTGGTTTAATTGGCTTGTTTGATTTGCTAGAAGTATTGGATGTATATATTGTCTTTTTAAGTGGATTTAAGCAATTTGTTGGGAAAAGTGTTTGGTTAAATTAATTGTGACTGTTTGCTGTTTATTAGAGAATTTGTTGGCTAACAAGCCAAAAGCCAACAAAAATGCTACTCCAGACAGCTTTTTCATTTTGTCTTAAAAGCTAGCTTTTCATTCAATCAAAAAACCAACAACCAAGCATTTTTTTTTTTTACTGTTTGACCATATTAAAAAAGCCAAAAGCCAGCAAAAAACTGATTCCTAAACACCCCCTATATTCGATGAAATTGATCGATTAGCTTTTGAATTATTCGTTATTTATGATACTTTTTTCTTAATTGTATCACAGGTATACAATAGGAAAGCTGTGGAGGTGGGTTAGTGGAATCGGTTCAAGATAGAGTACGTACGAGAAGGGAAAAGTGAGGAGCGAGGAGCAAGGATGTTTAATGGTTGTAGGGATCTTCATCTCATTTCAATGTCTTTTTTCTACCATTTCATCACCTACATTTGGTATTAGGCAGATAACTTGTTGAATTATGAGTCGTTTAGGAGATAATTCACGCACCTCGTCATAAAGATGACTCAAATGATTATCATGAATTGTTATTATCATAAATGCTTTGCCCTATTGTTGCCTAACAAATCAAACATCAAGGTAATTTAACATTTTATTCGTTTTATTACATGATTATATATGTGCTCCAACCTTGATTACATACTTTAGATGACACTCATATTGCACTTTGTAATTAAATGAAAGGAATTGAACAAAAATTGAATAAACTATTTGAGTATGATCCAAAATAAATTGGAACTGAAATGAAAATATAACTGAACTAAAACTAAAAATAATTGTTGAAATAGTACACAACTGTTTTGGGTTGAACTGTTTAACTAACTGTGTATGATTTGAAACTGAAATGGAGTTGAATCTAACTAAATTGAGCTGTAATATAAATCAACTGAAACTGAACAAAAAACAAAATTAATTGAACTGAATTGTTTTCAAAATTGGACGGGGCTAATATATATGAATTAAAATTGTATGGGTACCAACTATAAATTAATGAACTGCTAAATTGAATTGGCACCTCTAGTACAATCTCACCCTTGACGTGTGCAATGTTTGACCTTGACCTCTCCCCTTCACCCAATGCTACCCTTATTATTTTGTGATGGAGAAGAATGTTGTTTACTTACTTAATGTGGAGTTGGATTCGTAGAAAGAGGATTAAGCTTAATTAAGTCAATTTTTTTTTTAGAAAAAAGACTTGCTATATTCTACATCGTATACTTTCATTTCATTCTGAAAATTATACAGCAATCTTAATTTTGCAAATTTTAACCATTTTTTGCTCTTTAGTCACTCAACGCAAACTAATAGCTTGCTCGGTCATAAACGATGTTAATGAGAATTAATTTATTGGTAAATTCAGAAGTAAAATCAATATACATTTTCATGCATGGTGGTCTGGTGTTATCTTACATCCCATTTATCTAATTGTCATCACAAAATTTCATTCTCATCAAATGACACGCTTTTCAATGGTATGGATGTTAATAAAAAAAATAAGAAAATTTAAATTTGAGAATGAGAATGAGAATATATTTTGCGTGGAGATTAAAAGGCTTACTCCTTTGAGAATGAGAATAAAATCGAATATGTTACTTATTTAGAGTTACATCAACTAAATCAATTGATTGTAATACATGTGGTGGTATAACAAATACAATAAATTCATTAACATTACCTAGTTGATCTTGAACTTGATTCATCTGGACTATCCCTTATATTCATAGCCGAAAAGCGATCTAACAAGTACTCATCTTCAAAGCGTACAAAACGAATGTAGTGGCCATGACATTGGGGCTAACAAGTTCCTTTATTATTATGCAAATATGCAGCAAAGCTTTAGGGTAAAAACTTATTCCCTCCGTTCCAAAAAAAATACTCCACTTTCCTTTTTGGTTCTACCCCAAAATACTTGCCCCATTTTCTTTTTAATATCATGGCCCACCACTTTTTTTTACACTTTTACCCCTGACTTTTCTAATTTCTCCCCACTTATTTTACCCAAATTTACTCTAAAACACCTACAAACACGATCATTAACTCACTACAAGACAAACTAGTAGCATCCACAAAAATGAGGGTAAAGAGGAATGAAGCAGTTTTTATGGGGACAGAGGGAGTATAAAGAGTCCATTTTATATTATCTCGGTAACAATTTATTTGCAACGATTTGACATAAAGTAGAAAGAAAAAATGTCAAATCGTTGCAAATAAATTGTTACGGAGGCTGTACAAAACATTATTACTGCTACAAGGAAATTAAAATATCAGGCATATATAATTATTAATTACGTCCTTTGTCCCTTAAAGTCTGCTACATTTGTTTTTTCATGCCTCCCAAAATACAACTTTAAATGAATTTATCTATAGATTTATATAATAAAAAATTATAAAAATTACATATTAAAAAACTACACATTAACTCGAATCAAACGAGATCCCACTTAACTATATTTTTTCTTATATATATATAAATTTAAATAGAGTCAAAGTTACACAATCAATAGTGACAAAAAATCCTCATGTAGCAAACAAATAGGGACGGAGAAAATACATACCCATCAAAAGCTTTGTACTCCGTATTTGCAACGAATGATGGAGTCAAGTGTATATTTGTCAAACATGATGGTAAAGTTCCTTTGCAAGTTTGGAATGTTAGAAGATGGTAAAATGTCCCAAACTTTTATAACTTGAGTGCATCTGAAATCTTCCTTTAAGATATCAACGGTCCAAATGAGATACAAATCTTCGTTGAGCTTGTAATGCTGCAATAATTCATATGCCTTGCAAAAAATGACATAATTATTCACTACTAGTACTTCCTTATACTTGGGGTTGTACAAGCCACTAGCTTATGAAGTTTGTCACTACTTATGCTTGATATTGAGGTTTTGAAAGTATCACTGAATATAACCTGCAATTTAGAAGAATTTATCATACATCACTTAATTAAAATTAAAGTCACACACACACACACATACGTATAGCTCAGCGTTTTGTTTAGGGTGCAAGGAACAACACCGTCTACAACAGGTGCAAGGGACAAGACAATCTTTTCAGTTGGGTGTCGCCTATGGCAGAAATTGACGTCGGAGCACCGGAGATTCTTCGGAAAAATGTGTGCAACAATATAAAAGGCAACCAATTTTTTGAATTGGGTGCAACCGCTCGATAGCACAATCTTTAAAGTTTGCTTTTAGCAAATATCCGATGCTTCGACATCTTTATGCCACATGATGCACTTAACTCAAGTTGTGTTACCCCTTGCATCTGCAATAGGGGTTTTTTTTTTTGTTGCACCCAACTAAACGTTTATGTTGTTTACGTCAATGTAATGTCCAAAAAATGATATTAATCAAATAAATTGAGAACATGATGTAAAAGGTTAACTTATCAGATCAGACCGTCTAACAAAAGAGTATGTAGTTCGATGTTCAAGGTGTACAAATAGAGACCTGTATAGATTTAGTTTTATAATATTGGATATGCATAAAGGTTGATATTTATAACATCTAAATGAATCTAACAAGATTTTGTATGAATATTTTATTTCTTATATATATACTATATAATAAAGAATTTTCACATTTAAAGTTACTAGTAAACTAATAACCTCAAAAAGTTGAAATGAAGTTGAATTGAAAACTGGTAAACCAATAAACTAACACATGTAGATTCTTATACTACATACATGGTAAGTTTTCTTACTGTGTTCATTTCATATGAATACGTTATTTCTTATACGGTAAGTTTTAAAAAATAGGGCCTTAGACAGTTATAATTATAGTAGTCTCATCTAGCACTTTCAATTTGGTTAAAAGCTGCTTGAGTAATTGTAAAGAACTGAAACTAATAAACCGAAAAAGTTGAAATGAAGTTGAATTGAAAATTGAAAGAAACTGAAACTGAACTGATAATTGAATCGAACCGAAAAACAATAATGCAACTGCACAAAACCGAAAAAAATAACAACTGAAATCGAACTCAACTGAATAAGACAAAAATCAATTTGAACAGAATCGAAGTAAACTAAAAATGTATGTGATTAGTTGATTTGACCCAAAACTAATTTTAACCAAAACTAAACTGAACTAAAATTACAATGAAGCTAACCTAATATCAATTTTAACCAAAATTTTACAAAGACACCAAGCTGAATTAATTTTAACCAAAATCAACAAAGCAAGCACTTTTTAATATGAATCAACTATAAGACTCGATATGACTATATATTTGTTCTTATATATTTGAAAAATCTTCGAAAAGTTTATGTACTTGTGAATAGAGCCAAAAATACAAATGTCGATAATTATTTGGTACATGGTGGAATTGGTTTTTAGCCTATACAAATATACAATGAAATGGATGGAGAAGCTAGGGAATTGAAGGTTTGGAAATTAAACCAATATTGATATGAACCATATTATGGCATTTTTTATTTTACATGGTGTAACTATAGACTAAAACTAGAAATTAACAGAAAGTAACTGAACAAAAAACAAAAAAATTGTTGCGGCAAACAAATGTTTTGGGTTGATCAACTAATTGGGTATCATCTAAAATAAATTGGAACTGAACTAAGTGAAATGAAAATATAAATTAACTTAAAGTAACTGAACTTATACTAGAAATAAATGTTGCAGTTGTGTATGAACTTGAACCTAAACAATTTAACTGATTGGCCTGGGTATGATCTGAACTGAAACTGAAATCAAATAAACCTAATTCAACTAAACTAAAATATATATAAATCAACTGATTGAACCGTTTTCAAAATTTAATTGTTTTGAACTAAATTATTATAAATTGAATTGTACGAGTAAAACCATAAATCAATTGTTAAATTGAATTGGCAGCGTGAGTGAGATATAGCTTAGGTGGAAAGAGTTTTTTCCTGGTTCTAAAAAACTTAGGACCGATTCTCATCTTAGTCAGTCCTTATGGCTCTCTAAACACGGGAATTGATATTGGCACAACTAAAATTAATATAGGCACAACTTTTATAAAAAGAGCATAGAATGATGTTATCTCACAATGGTCTGGATTGTGCCCATATAAATTTAGTTGTGCCTTTATCATTTAATTTCCCTCTAAACACACACACACACAAAATCTAGTCTCATCCTTGACGTGCAATGTTTGATAGGAGGTCACTGCAAATCACAAAATAGATTAAATCAAGCATGACTTAAGATTCAATCTGTTTTATTTGACCATTGACACTGCAAGAATAATGTGGTTTCAGTTTGTTTTATGCTTCCACAATTTGATTCCTCTTAAAATTTGGCTTCACAAGATAATACCGCATAATATAATAAGCATATTTTTCTACAACATTGTTAACATACGTAGGTGACTAGGTGATGATACTTCGGATGAAATTCAGGCCGTGTCGGGTAGGTGTGCAAGAAGACCCTCTGCACAGGGCCTTATTTTTCAAAGAGCTTATTTTCTTTATAAAAAACATTCTTTTGTCATGTTATTGTTATATTTCTAGATAAATATATCATTATATATGAAACAACTTTAAGATACATACATGTGTTGTCAAAATAGTATTGAATTTATTATTGATTAAAATATAAAGGGCTAAATTACAATTTTAAAATAGGGCTCCAAATATTTTCGGACGACCTGATGAAATCAAGTCAAAATTTTAGCATAAGCAATTACCCCAACAAAAAAGGAAAATCATAGTTAAAGAATGCTAATAATGCTATACAAGCTAAGCAAAGATTGCATTTTCGATTAATATGTTGTTTATGACATAAAATATATAATAGGCATGTAGATGGCCGTCCAAATAAAACATATCACAAAGAATTCGACAAATCTTCATTATAACTACCAACTAGTCACATACTCACAAGAGGAAGAGTTCTTGATCTAGTGGTCAAGGCCTCGGAATTTTAGGCATGCATGTGGTCTTCGATTATTCGATTATCACTACCGCACGTATTTATGAGAAATCTTATCTAATATTCTAATAAGTAATAGGTGAAGTAACCACTAAACTAGCTGATATATTTGTCAGCCTTTTCTATTATTTCAATGTGAAATTCACATGTGGGTTCATTCTCTTAACATAATTACACCTTATTTTGAAGTTAACACTAATTGCATAAATTTAATAATTAATACATTTAATTACACGTAGTATCTTGAGATGAACCTAACAATACTTTATTTCCTATATATAAATAACTCAAAAAAATATATATACTCGTATGTGAATTGTGAGCCCATCCTCCACACACACACTAATTGAATATTTAAATATTCTCTCCTTTTTTTAATCTGCTCATTTGAATTTTCATCAATATCAAAAACTAACAGGGAGAAAGAAAGACAAATAAGGGATGATAAAAGATTGTGCACAAAAATAAGTGAAATAATCTGGTAATAAAAATAGAAAACGATTTAAGTTTACCAAAATAACTCAAAAGTAAAAAAGAAAGTATGAAAAATTTACTTGGAAACTATAGCTTAATGAGTGCAAATTAAAAGAATAAAATTTAATAATCTCTAATATATATATAAGTAAAAAGGGAGCAATGGTGTCCCCGGCCCCCCAACCCCCCTCTTAAATGACTAAGATTTAATGGGAATGAGTTTAAAGGATTTTAATGGAGGAAGCTAAGGAAGTTGGTATGGAGAGTTTTTAATGATGTTTGCATTGGTGATGATGGAAATGGAGCTGAGTATGGGAGAGGAAGAGGAACAATGTGAAAATGTTTTTTTTCAAGCCAAAATCTGAATTTTATTTCTCATGTGAAGGGTTTATATACCCATACAAACCAACTAGCAATTATTTAATTTACTTTTTACCTTTTTCCTCCAATGTACAATAATAATTCATAGGAAAAGAGAATAAAACATCTTAAATTTTATTATATCTAAAAACAATGATAAAACTACTAACTAATTAATTACACATCATTGTATGCATTATATTAAATATTTCACTCAAAATAAGTAATATATATATCATTCAACCAACAAAAATTAAAAAAGAAAGTTTAATTAAATATCAAAGTGTTAATTCAAAATTTATCATGGAAAACAATTACTAACATTTCTAATTGAATTCAATAGATAATAATGTGAAAATTATCATTTTTTTGCTCTCGTGTATAATAAACTAAAACTATTTCTTCTGTAACAAAATAACCACAAAAATTGTGTATTATTTGTAATGTATTGTATAAAATATATTAATTTGTTGCATTTACATAGAAATTATATCATATTAGTATCATGTTGATACGTTGACACCAATAATCAATATTTTTTCGTTATTCAATCATAAAAAAAGTAAAACAAAAATATCATAATATTTTTATTAATAAATTTTTACAAATTAATGCACACATCGTGTGCATATATGAGTAGTATATATATATATATATATATATATATATATATATATATATATATATATATATATATATATATATATATATATATATATATATATATATATATATATATATATATAAAAGGTAGAAAGTGAGCAGATTAAAAAACAACTCAAAAAGAAAAATCAAAATTTTTTTAAAAAAAATAAAAATGAAGGGAGTAATATATAGGTTCACAACAAACCAAACAAACATTTTTTTTTTAATGTAGTGTTGAAGACACATATTTTAGGCTTTTAGCAATAATAATTAAGGATTAGATTAATCATCTTCAGTTTAATTAAGTACATATACAATTATCCTTCAAAAGTTTACCTAAATAAACTAGTTTAACTAACTGCCCCATAACAACCTTAATTACATACAATAATTTTAGTTAAATTGGCCATTAAAAGTTGAATAAAAATTTTTTTTTTTAATTTATTTTCAAGATTTTATATATATATATATACCTTTTTATAAGTACACCTTTCTGTCCCTTTTTTTTGCCCTACACAAACATATTCAAAATAATGCTTTTTATTTCTTAATCAAAACATCTTAATTAATCACATGAAAGGTCTCGAGTGTATTTGAGTAGAATAGAATTAAGGAAACTTTAGTTTTATGATCTATAACTATATACTAAAACAGAATATGCTAATATCATCAGATGTGACATGTGACATGTCAATTCTCATGAAAAATTCTCTCCAAAACTTATTATGACATCAATTTACTTATAATTTTAATATTTCTCAAGTTTCAAGACTAATTAATAAATATAACCTAACCAATTTAATTAAAATATAACTACATTTTCTCCATAAAAGTAATAAATGACATTTTCTTATAAGAACAAACTAAATAAATCGTACACCGCACGGGACTGACCTAATAACGTAATAACCGATAAAAAAGGAATCATCCAGCATGCATGAGTTATTCACTTTATTCTTTAAACAGTTAAAAAACAATTGAAGTATTTTAGTTTGCTTTTTTTTTTTTTTGCGGGGGGGGAGGGGGGAAGGTCATTAGGTCAGTGTCGATATGTAGAAGATGGTAACACGGCTTCAACTCGTCCATTTATAGCATATCCATAATCTCAAACATATGGACTAATCTTCACATAATTTTAAAAAATATTACAATTAAGTAGAAAAATTGATGCTACAAGCAAATGAAGCAATGATGATGCATTATTGAATTGAAAAATTGTTTTTTTTTTTAGGATAATGTGTGGGATACTAGGCCTTGGAACCGGACCTCGTACCTGGAATTCTGAAACCCTAACCACTGGACTATGAGTCTATGACTTGATCCTGTAATTGAAAAATTGAATTGTATAGCGTATAGCACTTTTTTTTCCCTCAAAATACTCTCTTTTTTTTTATAATTTAACCACTTTTTTTGGAGGTTTTTTTTAAAATTTATTTAATCACTTCTTATATTATTCTCGTTTACATTTATTAATTTATGATTTCCAAGTCTTTTTCCATACTCGCTCTCATATTTTTTTATCAACTTTAATAAAATTATCTTCTTTTCTTCCTTTTCCATACACTTTCTCTTACTTTTATGCAACTTTTAATCATCCTTTTTTTTCTCCAACTCCCAAATAATTTCTTATTTTTTTTATAAAAACCCAAGTGTGCATGTAATTAGGATTCAATTGATTATTGCAAGGGCATTAGATAAGAAAGCTAAAAATGGAAGTAATAAATTATAGCAAACATTAACTACACTAATCGACGTGTGATTTTGGCATGTATTCCAAAATTATTACTCGTACCATTTTAGAAAATGTATAAATGTTTATTTAGCGTCATGGAGTGTGCTCATTAGCATTATCCAATTGTTTATGATCCAAATTGAAATGACTTGAACCACTAAGCAGTTGAAGTTTAACCTAAAATAAAAGTGTCCTAACTATATTTTAATATTTTATTATTGAACCGTACCAGACACCAACCAAAATCAATCTGCATCAAACTTGCAAAATTAATGAATTGAACTAAAATAAGTTGAATTATCATCAGCTTGTCTTTAAAAAAATCAATTCATTGATAAAAAAAGTCATACAACATCTAAAAAAGATATCCAAGCCACCAAATATAAAGCAAATTGAAAGACATAAAATTCTAGTTCAACAAAACTATAAAATCTCCAATGAGATCTTATATTGATAAATTCTCTCTTCTTTCACATCGCAGTAATTTACAACCTTCTACAAGGGGTCTTGCGTTCTGTTATATATAGTTAGTTTTTGAATTTAATACAACTGATGAACCAATTAATTGTACATGTAGATTTGAAATCTGATTCGATACCGTATAAACCTCTATCAACAAATTAATTGTTTCAAATTCTAATTACAATAAAAAAAAAAAAAGAAGAAAAATTGTCATCAACTTGTCATTTGATTGCAATCAACCCAAACCTATTTTGTCCTACAAATAATCATTGTTGTTATATAATGGCTTGTAACTTAATTTGGTGTTAGTAATTACAGTGCCCAAAAAAACAACCATTTCAACCCAATGGACAATGTAAGCGTATAATTGAAGATGAACTGAAAAACAACATAATTAATTACCCGATCAAATTCAACTTGAAAAATATTACTCTTTTTCACTAACCTATTATATCCCAATTTAATTTGGACTGAACTAATTTAAATTTGCCCATAAATTAAATGATCTAGGTAGGTCTGGAGTAAATCGTTACCTAAATGATCCGAATCGAAGAGAATAAATAAAAAAAATAGAATAGAATGAAATAGAATAATAATAATAATAAATAAATAAAAGCTAATAAAACTAAAGATCAGATTAAAAAAAATCGAGGTCAATTCAATTCAGTTAAATTCAGTTCAAAAATAGGGTTTTAGATGACTAATTGTAGGAAATATAACCTAAATAAAATCTTGATAAGTAATAACCCAGTATAACATTATATTCGTTTCAATTTGTTGATTACATCCGGGTTAAGAGAATAAAAAGTTAAATTTACAAACAAATTGGAGAGAGAATAGTGCATGTCTAATCACATATTAAGGTGAATTAAAGAATCTAAATCTAAGTGGTGAGATAAATTCTCCAAATTTGAAGTGATATTAAGGATCTCGTGCTACGTATGCTCCCCCTTACGCTGATTCCTCGTGGACCTCGCTTTCAGGTTTTTTTTTTTTTTTTGACGCCATTTATTAATTATTACACTCACACTAATATAATAGTCCCTCCGTAACAAAATTATTGATTAATTAGGTCGTTTACACCTTTAAATTGTTTTTTTAAAATGCGTTTAAAAATAATTTTTGAAAATTTTATGTTACGGAAAAAGTACTTCAATTCATCCTTTTTTTGACATTGCTACAATTATCCACCAGATAAATTACCCACGACTAACAGATTAATAAATATTAGTATGTAAATCGAGTTGGATTACACTAATTAACATGGTTATCATAACCTTATATTAGACATGGATTTCTACCCAGTAGGTCAACCAAAATTTTTCCATCTTTTTGTGAGAACGATACAAAATAAAAAAAAAAATTAGGATTATGCACTTTTTACCATCTTATATTATTATTATTATTATTATTAAGTCTTAATAAGATCTAATAAATCCTACATTCAATTCCTATTGTGTATCGTTTGTAAGAAAATAAAATAAAATAATGCTATTGTGTATACTTCACCAAAAAAAAATTATATGAATATAAATTTGGACGAAAGTAATTCGTGAAAAATAAATTTTAGAAGTGTCACTTTTTTTTAGCAAAATAAGAGTTTAATTATAGATTCTTATATTTTTATATATTTTTGTATTTATTATAATTATTTTCAACTATAATGATATATAACTCCATGTAATTAAGATGAACCATATCCTTATTTAAATTTTTTTTACCTGCCATCAAAGTCAGTCTAAGACAATTTTTTTTTTACTAGAGTTTAACCGGAATTGATATCCGCACCTACCCCATAAATTGATATACACACTCCATGCCTTTAATATAAACACGCATTTATATTGCTTTTATGTAAAAGGCATATTAAGTAATACAAAGGTATTAAGAGAACAAGATAATAATAATAATAAAAAGATGTTAAAACAAGAAACTTATAGATGTGCCGTGTCAATAAAACCCGTTATCCGTTGTATTGAAAACGGATTATTCTGATACTATTGTGGTGTTAGGATCTATAGCTTGTTGAAGGACCGTAATTCAAGGTTTCACGCCTTCTTTTTCATGTTATGACACTCTCGTACTCTCGTAGAGAAGAATGGTGATATAGAACACATGCATTTATTCGAAAGCCAAATTGGAAGAAAGTGTATATTGTGTTCCGATTAAACTAGATGCAAAGCAATATAAATGTGTGTTACCAACAATAACTATTGAATGGGAATATCCTTGTATATATTATACTATATAGCCTTCTGTGCATGTTTTGCGTGCGATGGTATTTTAAATACATTTATTAATCTGTCTAAACAAACTTTATATAATAATTAAAAAACATTCGGTCATCCCACAAAAATTAACGAAAAATAAGTTTTATTTACCATATTCTATTGGCTACCAAATTTCTACGATAATCAAATTGTATTTTTTTTTATGAAATATTTCAATATGGATGTCTATTTATAGAGAATTTTAAAATATTAATTTTGAAAATTTTGTTTTATTTTTTTGAATTTTATATTTTGTACTATTTTCATTTAAAAAAGTTCAAAAATTGTAATAAATTTCCTTAATAATTAGGGGTGATACAAATTGAGATTTTAGAAAGTTTTGAGGGGTACGATGGACATTTCGAGGCCGGGGGGACACCATAACTCCTCCCTTGGCTTATATAATAGAGATATATGCATGGGAGGAGAATCAGAAATCAAGCAAGACGCACTAACGTACACAATCAATAAACCATTATGATAAAATGACAAACCGGCTTGCGCTGCGCTCGCCATGGGGGAGTGCAAGTCTACTTTACACGACAAAGGAGGTTCCACCTTAAAACCATATGGTAGTAAGGGGAATAACCCCTTAGGGATATAAAGTTGAGATAGCTTTATTATTTTTCCGATGTGGGATTCATTCCCAACACTTCCTCTTAATTACAAACTCTCTTCACACTTACATGTGGACTTTTACATGGGCTCAACACTAAATGGCTCAACATAAAATACAAAAAAGCTGTGATAATATCATAATTTCTTATGTACATGAGGTGCACACAAGTTTAGTATCCAAGAAAGCTCTGATAAATTAGGTCCGTTAGAACTTGATTGTCAGGCCAGCAGGTCGGGGTTGGGCCATATCCTACCCTCTACAAAATCCCACCTTGTTAAATGTTTTACATGATCATTGATGGTGTAATCGATCTGATAGTGTTAAGTGTTTTAAATAATTGTGATTTGATAGTATAAATAGAGTTTTATTTTAGAAAATTTTGCCACTAACCACCTAATAAGTACCAAAAGTTGTGAACTACTACCATAATTTTTTTTTATTAAATTTAACTACCAATTAAGTGCCTAAAAGTTTCAAACCACCACCCATTTTTAACACCGTTAACTTAAATCACAATTAAACCTTAATTAAACCACTTAAATCTTAATTAAACCTTAATTAATCTTAATTAACACTTTTTATTAAAAAAATAGAAAAATAAAAAGAAAATTTAGAAAATCTGGGGGAGGGGGAGGGGTGGTTGAGGGTTTTTTTTCTAATTTTCCAGATTTGTTTTCTTTTTTTTAAAAATAAAAAGTGTTAATTAAGGTTTAATTAAGACTTAAGTGGTTTAATTAAGGTTTAATTGTGATTTAAGTTAACGGTGTTAAAAATGGGTGGTGGTTTGCAACTTTTAGGTACTTAATTGGTAGTTAAATTTAATAAGAAAAAATTATGATAGTTGTTTACAACTTTTTGTACTTATTAGGTGGTTAGTGGCATAATTTTCTTTATTTTATTTTTTAGTGAGAGGCATTATGATATATTTACTTACTTAAAGATCCATTCCATAAATGAAAAGAATAATTTCATTGCATTTAATTTGAAATTCCCAAAAAATAAAAATGATCGCATTTAAAAAGAAACAAATGAAGTATATGATAGAATATATATTTACATAAGAGGAATATTCTTATACACATAGAGAGATTCATGGGCTTAACCACCGTGATCAACATTTGTCTATTGAATGAATAGGTGCAGATCCTTTAAGGGTGCATTTAATTCAAATTAAATAAGCATTTATATACTTAGGGCTTGTTTATTTCAACTTAAATTCAGTTCAATTCAACTCTATTAAGTCCAGTTTAGTCCAGTTTAATTCAGCTCTCAATTTCATTCTCTTATAAAGTATGGAGTATTACTTTCAGTTGTATTCAGTTCAGCTAAAATAAACGAGCCCTTATTTTAATAAAAATCAGATTAGATAAAAAAAATCAGATCAAATAATAAAAAATATAACTATAATAATAACTAGAATTCGAAAATGAACCGAAAAAATGTATACAAATCAAATAAACCCTAAATCTCAAATTATATATTTTACACGTTTAACTCACCATAATTTTTATTTTTTATTTTTTTTGCCCAATGGCTCTTTAAGCACAACAGGTTGTTGAGAATTGATATTGGCACTACTAAATTTGATAAAGGCACAACTTTTATGAGAGGAACATGAGAAGAATACTCTCACAATGGATTATGCCTATATCAATTTTAATTGTGCCTTTATCATTACCCAGGTTGTTGTATACTCAAAATTCTTATATTATTATCTAATCTAATCCAAAACAACAATCATGTGAGTTCGTAAAATGGTAATAAGTGGTAAGACAAACAACGTGGCAACTAATCATCACAATCCAAATCTACCCTTCCCCATATATAATTCCTATTCATAAAACCCAACGCCGTTAACACAAACACCTAACTACCGTCAAACTCCCAATCCACATTCTCCCAAGTTGACGCCGTTTACTAACCTCTCCGTCAACCACCGTTATCTCTTACACTTCCTGTTTACACTTAAAAAAAAAAAATTAAGGCAGCACACGACACTCCCAGATGTACGGGGGTAGGTGCGGCCGGCAACATCCACCCTCCTTACCCTTTACTCTCACCCATGATTTTCTTTTTCTTAAAATTATCATACTTGTAACATATTAATTGCAACGATTTGATATAAAATAGAGAGAAAAAAAATGTCAAATCATTGCCATTAATATATTATGGAGGGAGTACAAAATCTGCATTCAGATTGTTTAATGATTTGACATAACTTTGAGCTAGCTAAAAATTATAACTTTTTGTACTACTCCGTATCACAATACTCACAACTTTTGTTATTTTAGTCTGTAAGATGATTACTATTTTTAGTAAAATAACTGACCACGTATATTTTTTTTTAACTTTACTTTTGTTGTGGGCCCATGCCTAATTAATTATTCATTTTTCATTCGATCTCTCCCTTTAAACTCATTTTTTGCCTAGAAATCCGTATTACATATTTACGTAGTGAGTATTGCGATAAAGAGGTAGTATAATTCGTCAAATTTTGTGTAAAAAGTTACAATTTCGTGTTAAAAAATTACAGTTTTTAGGCAGAAATAAACTTGCTTATTTTATTTTAAATAAATAAATTAGAGGGTCTATATAAAGGGGTGTTTGGTTGAGGGTAAGAAGATAAATAGACACATCTCAATTCAATTAGAGGAATTGTCATCATTTTCTTACACTATCCAACCAAACCAAAGACACACACAAAAAAAAAAAACCTAAATTCGCAAATTGTATGGCAGCTAATTCGAGTAGCCGTGGAGTGAGTAGCTTTGGGAAGCGATTTGTGACTCAGATCTTCACTCATTCTCCTGCAACTCGCTCACTTTCTGCTACCTCTGTTTTCAGGTTTTTATTCTTTGGTTTTTTCATAAATTATTACTGTAGTCAGTAATATTTTTGGTTGATTGTGATGTTTTCCCTTCTTTTAATCAGCATTAATCAGTTAAATTGATTGATGGGTTACTTTTGTTTTTGATTGTTTATTAATCGATTAACCACCATTTTAGGACTAATTGTCTTAAAACCACCATTTGTTTTTGATTAATCAACCTTTTGTTTTTGATTGTTTATTAATCGTAACCACCATTTTTTGCGATTTTTTTTTTGTGGGAAATTTAAGCGTTTTATTTGCAGATACTCCGTAGTTGTTGGGAATGGTAGATGTTGGTAGGTCATTCTAATCATCTACTGTTCTAAAATTGTGAAGTTGTTGGTCATATTTTTATTTAGAGAATTTAGTATTCCGTAATTAAATCCTTATTTATTGGGTTATAGCTCAATATGTCATAAAAAAAATTCAAAAAAATTTCAAACATTTGTTTTTTTTTACTCATGTTAAGAAAACTAGCCAAGGGTCTAAATGAAAGAAATTAATTGAAATGATTTTAATACAAGCAAGAATGTGATTATGAGTTATTATTATCAAAATTATTTTGATTAATTAGGTCGTTTACCCACTCAGATCGCTTACTGAAATTGCGTTGTGCAACATCATATTTCCCCTGCTCGATTCTTCCAGAGTTCCAGCTAACTCAGGAATTTTTTTACCAGTTTTTATTTTCCCCTATTTCTGGAATGAACAATTTTAGGGCTAAATTAAGGGGGTTGGGTTATGGGACTTAGAGAAGAAATTTTATAGTTGAATTGGGCATGTTTATAAGTTCTGGGTTTCTGACATGATTGAAAGTTCTCAAATCAATTTGTGGTAACTTTTGACTGTTTTTTTAAGCAATGAATAACAACAATTTACCATATTTGGAACTGCATAAAATTTGTTGGATTTGTATTATAGAGTGGTATGAAGTTAATGAAGTATTTCATTCCATTTTTGTTGAAACCCCTGAAAATGTGAATCAAAATGTAGCTTGTATTCATCATGTATGTTGAGAATGAAGAATTATAGGAATTCTCTCACCATTGAAGAGCTAAGAAGAAATAACAAAGAAACAGGAGTTTATTGATTGAAATTAAAGATGAACAATTTTTAAAAAGAACTAGTCACCTAATGGTCTAACCAATGAAGAAATTGAGAGGATTGAGCTTTACTTTTGGTGTTAGGTAGAGTGATAGAGTGGGGTTCGATTTTCATCATTGCCCCTTCCCCCAATGGCTGATGTTTGATTTTTTATTTCACCTCAAGTACCTGATGACCCTTTAATATTGGCACGACATTTGGACACTTTTAAAACAAAAACATTCATAAAATTTTCCTGTCCGAAACTCTTATCTGATACTTCTAGTAGAGTCCAATTAACATAGATATTGATAGGATTCTCAACCCTTTTTACCTTATTATGTAAAACAAAAATTGATTGAAATTAACCACTTCATTTGTCCCTTTTTAAATGCTTTATAAGGATTTGCGGTCATTTTTAAGGTTGTCCTTTTTTTAAGTGGGTATAAAAGATTTTACAAGGAGTAGGTCTATAACTAAAAGTGGTAATGAAGCATTATTTTGAGTATATAAATATAATTTTATAAGTGGATCATATAATTAAAAGTAATAATGAAGAATTTATTTTGTGACGGACTAAAAAGGAAATGAAACATTTATTTATGGACGAAAAGAATATTACAGTTTTATCATAAAAAAATATAAATGGAATTTCTTAGTTAAAAATTCATATAAAATAGGAGAAATTGTTTTATGTATTTTTTTAATATCATTTCAAACCATAATAGGAGAAATTCTATTTACATGTATTTTACCACAAAACCATAATAGGAGAAATGATATTAAGAAAAGTATTGAAAATCTTGTATATATCAGTGTACACTACTTTAAGTGTACAAACCATGGAGTAAAGTAATCGTAAAAATTATAACGGTCTGTTTGGTAGCCGGTTATAAATCATAGTAATGTAAATGAATTTATAACTAAATTTGCAAGGGAAATCAAAATCCATTTTCATGGTGGTGTTACCTTTGCTCTAATTTATCTAATTTTACCTTCACAAATATCCATTCTCATCAAATACCACCCTCCCCAATGGTAATGGATGAGAATGAAAAATGAGAAGAAAATTAGAGTTTGGGAATGAAAATTTGTTTTTCATGAAGATTATAAGGTTCCTCCTTAAAAAAAATTACACTATAAATCCATTACCATTACCATGATTTATTACTAAAAATCAAACGGGCCGTAAAAGTTACATTTTGACAAATAGGTAACTTTATTAAGGGTTAATTATTACTCCGTATTACATAATTTTTGGTCTGAATTTGATCTGAATTTTTTTGAACTAATCTAATTTGAAATTTTCTAATGTGATTTGAATTTTCTTAAAATAAGCATATAAATGCTTATTTAAATTGAATCAAATACACCCTTAGTGCACATCCGATGTATTTAAGAATTTGTAGTCCGTATTAAAAGTATGGTTAATTCACTCGAAAGTTGTGAATAAGTACCGTAAGATGAAAAGAATAGGTCTCCAAATTGGTACGAAAATCCAGAATGTGTGAGCTGAGGTTGAAAAACAATCAGGTAAGCCTGAAATCAATGGGCTGATTTTTGAGAATTTGTTGAGATCAGTGAATTAATTGAGATTTTAAAAAAATCAGATTAAGTTGACGATTTATAGTACGTCTTAGTTTTTATGATATAAAAAGGAAAAGGGTATGATCTTAAATTGTCATGAACCAGTGATATCATGTGGGAGGTTCAATTCGTGCTTGAATATTAACAATAATAATAATAATAATCAATTTCGAATTGTCCTTTTCATGATTCTGGTGCTACACACTTTAGTGGTCAAACCAAACCAAATTAATAGTATTTTAATTCTCCAAAATTATACTTAATTGATTCATAACAAGTTAAATTATGTTATCTTCTTATTGAATGGCCTATGGTGGCTAGGTAATGCAATTTAATCTACTTCCTCCCTTCCAAAAAAAAAAAAAAAAAAAAAAAAAATTATTTGCACGTATTTTAAGAAAGAGATTTAAAGGTCTAAACGATCAAATTAGTATATGTAATTTTAAGTCAAGTAACCTATAATATCATTCTTAAATGTGTTAAAATTATTTTGATTAATTTGCTTATTTACACCCTTAAATCACTTCCTTAAAATGCGAGCAAAATGTGCGTTTTTTTTGGAACGGAGAAAGTATAAGATTATCATTTGAAATGGGTTAGCCCCTTTTTCTAAATCGAATAGAATGGCGTGTGGATTATCCAACACGTATCTAGATGGACAAAATTGCTCAACAAATTGGAAAGTGATTGATGATAATTCACAAAATAAATGTTTAGTATGTATTTCTTCATAAATAGGCTGAGTTAGTAGGTAGTATGGAACTTGTCATGAGGTTGGTTAGTTTGTTGGTTGCTTGGCAGATGATTGGTTGGTCCACTAACCTTGTCAATTAAACGTTGCTATTATGGTGAAGCATATGGACGAAATCATAAATTGGGGCCCTGTTAAATAATTAATTGAATCGGTAAATAGCTGTTGATGATACATATAGACCCTGCTCTATTGGATTTAATTTCTGAAAATCCAGTTCAGTTCTGTTCAGCTCTCGTTGAATCCATGATTTATTTTACGGAATAATTCAGTTCATTTCAACTCAAAAGAATATGACCCTTAAAAAAACTATTATAAAAACTAATTAAACTTGAACCTTTTTCACAAGGGCCTAAGGTAGTGCCCATTTGCCCTGCCTAAAAATGGGCTTATATGTACGGAGTGGTATCACCTTCTACAACCCATCTTAAAAAATGTACGAATTTATCCTTAAAATTGAAATATCTAATTAGTGATTAGGTCAAAGAGTCGGGGATAGGGCGAAAACGAACAAGGCACTAATAGTAACGGCAGATGAAGTACCCGTACTACATAGATTAATGCCACAAGGTGATAAGTGGATTGCCGGGCCAAGTTAAACCTAGATTTAAACACAATCTTCTTGATGTCAAGATCAGGTAGTTGCTAAAGTCGCTGCTCGGATATCAATATCTGTTACACCATGTTTGGATAATAATATATAGGGGAAAGGCGGAGCTCCATTTTCCCACCAAATCTCTCCAATCTTAGAAGGATTCCTCCCTATCCTTCCCCTTGCCCTACTTTATTACTTTAGAAGTTTATATTATGGGTAGTTAGCTAGCAACTAACATAATGTATGATGATAATATGCAGCAAGAGGTCTCTTCATGGTTCGGTGTATGACAAGAACGTCGATGATCATGTCCGCCCAACCGTGGTGCCAGATGATGTGATCAACCCACAATCCGACAAGTACTGGGCTCCAAACCCGAGCACCGGAGTTTTTGGGCCCGCTGCGGAGAACACTAATGCAGGGGTGGATCTCAGGTTTCAAACTTCACCTGCAAATGCTGGAAACGAGTCTGTTCTGGAGCAGAAGACGTTTTTCCGCCCACTTGAGGACTTGGACAAGCCTCAACACCCTTAATGCACTGTCGTCGAGAAGATTAAGCCGCCCTAATCGATCAATAAAAATTAATATAAATCTATATATATATCAGTGAACTCAAGCAAGGCTGGCTAGTAGTTTTAAGGTCTAGGTTATGTGAGTAAGTACATTATGCTTTCTGCAATCACTTGGTCATGTTTATAAAGTTTGTGTTGGTTATTGGCTTGGTAATGTATGGCTCAGATACAGCCTTCCATCATATAAGCATTTAGCTTTGGATAAGCTGAACTGTGGACCGTCTATATATATATATATATTGATTTACGAAAGCTTGGATTTTTTTAAAATACTAGGTAAGTCGGTTTATTAGTTAGAGCGTCTTTTCATAAGACTGAACTCAAAATTAATAGAGACTTGATATTTACAACAAAAATCAATCATGTGAAAAATATGAAATTCTTACTAATTAGGGCTTTATTTCTTTTTAAAAAATAAAGCTTTTTTGTTTGATTGAATTTAATTCTTAATAGGAAATCGTAATTTATGAGAATCTATTTGCCTAAGTTAATTTCTTAGGAATATGTTATCTTTGGATACAAGTATTTCATTTGAAATGATGGATTTGGGCCAAAATACATGTTTGGCAATTAAGTAAAAAAATATGGAATTGGGTTTGACCCAATTCCTAACCCAAATGTTTAACAAGCAAATGTTGTGGATTTCAAACACTTAATAAAACCATGTCATTTCAAATTCTAAAAACAACCTAAACAAATAATTGTCATTTGAATTGTAACATTTCAATTTCCGAAATTGAATTCATCAATTTGAAATGAAATCCAGGTTATTTGATTGCCAAACAAACCCATCATTTTTTTACTTAATTGTCAAACATGTATTTTGGCCCAAATCCATCATTTCAAATGAAATACTTGTATCCAAACATAGCATAGTTATTTGATTGATAATTTGGGGATTTAAAATTCTCAAGAATTTTAACTAATAGAAACTTTGGTAACTTATTTTCCATATTTAGTGGTATATCAAAATTTCAATAAATTTTATTTCTTAGAATTTCACTTTGTATCAACAAAATAATTAGCGAATACAATCAAAATAAAGTTCATCGAAATTTTGAATAGTACATAGAAATTTATAATAACCAAACAATGCAACACCTAAAGAGAATGCTTAAAAGACTTGATATGTGCGGTTTTTAACTTCCCACAAAAACATTGCTTATCTTATATGCTCGATCAATAGCAGAAAAGTTGTTTTTTATTCCAACTCCAACGGCAAAACTTTGTTGTTGACGTAATATTCTTGCTAAAAAATAGATATTGTTTAGATGAACAAAGTAAGTGATAGTTGTGATTGTGATGTTGTGTATAAATGGGAAACTTGGTGTAGGTGAAAACATACAGCTTTTGTAATAAATCAATTATTGGCCATGTTCATAAAGTTTGTTGCTCTATATCTTGTATTGGGAAATTATCATTACCAACCCAATATTTTTGAATTTTATCAATGGTGAACCTGTGTTTTTAAGAATTACTTATGCATTAATTATCAAGAGTAGCATTAGTAAAGATGTTCTATCAGATTTTGACGCTAGAAGTTAGAACCCTATTTTAAAGTAAAAAAAAAAAAATGTTTCAACTCAAAGTAAAACTTAATTTGACATTAGAATCCTATTCTAAAGTTTTTTAAAAAAATGACGTAAAAAATTAAATAAAGTCAAAATGACATGAGAGAGAATCGAAAGATACTCCACATGACTTCTTTTTTTATATATATAAACCACAAAGTTTAGTTACATGAGTGATTATAAATAGTATCTGTTGAGGCATTTTTTGGTACACCTAACAATGGGCCGAGAGCAAGTTCCGCTTCCACCCGATCAAGCACCGTTCCTGCACAAATAACACGTGTGAGCTACCCCCCGGAGGTGTTCCGGGGGAGGCCACTCCGACGCTCAAGTCAGTACAGTGTGGGAGAAATAATTTGAGAGAGAATGTAAGAGAGAGAAAGTGTTTGTGATGTCTCCCCCTTTCTTGTTGCATAGAGAAGGGTATTTATAATACCTTTGGACTGACTTGGTGCCCCTGGTTGGTTGGGCTGGACCTGGTCTGCCGGGTTGGACCTGGTCAGTTGGGCTGGACCAGGTATATAATGGAGCGTGGACCCTGTGGGGCCAGATTATATGTACTGGGCTTATCTCACATGTGGGCCTGGTCCTGGAGTGGGCCTTCCTGTGGTTGTGGTCCCCTTGTTGGTTTAGGACATAGTTGGGCTTAAATAACCGTGGGCTAGCCCAATAGTAGTGGGTGTATTTTACCCCATCAGTATCAAATAGCAAAGGTAGTGGTAATTATATATAGGGTATATATTCTTTATTTTTGACGCATATGTATGGTACAATTAAATGTGGATAAATTAATTAAGGAAAAATGGAATTTAATAATCCCACATTTTGGTGGTCTGCTCAAAATAACCTCATCTTTAATTTATTTCAAAATAATCCCACCTTTATATATCATCTGCTTAAAATAGACTATATCACCCAAAATCGGGTCCATTTTGAGAAGAAAAATTTAAGGTTGGATTATTTTAAGCAATTGATATATAAAGGTGGGATTATTTTAGAATAAATTAAAGATGGAATTATTTTGAGCAAACCACCTAAAGGTGGGATTATTCTTTTCCATTTTTCCTTTTTATTAAAGAGTGTAAATTAGTTAAGCAACCCTTTTAAAAAAAAGTTAAGCAACCAAACCATAACAAAAAAACAAAAATGAGATGACACAACATCTAATCATGATTAAGGTTAGAAGGGCCAAAAAGATGGGGGAACATACCCACATACTTTGTAATCTTGTATGGAGTGTGATTTTGTGGGCAAGATAAGGCACAAAAGCTTACTAGTTACTACTTCCTTCGTCCCTAATTGTTTGATACATAAGGACTTTTAGCACTATTTATTGTGTAATTTTGACTCTCACTAATTTTATACGTATAAGAAAAAATATAGTCAAGTGGGATCTTGTTTGATTCGGTTCAATGTGTATTTTTTAATATGTAATTTTTATAATTTTTTATCATATACATCTAAAGATATATTCATTTAAAATTGAGTTTTAAGAGGTGTGAAAAAGCAAATGTAGCAAACTTTTAAGGGACAGATAAGTAGTTACTAGTTACTGGTTACAAATAAAAAGAGCTCACGGACCCCTTATAAGTTGGATGATAGTTTGGTGTTATTAGTAGCCATTGTTACTATTATTGTTGGTGTCATATTCAATTTTAATAAACTTTTGATAGTTTTTGAATTGATTTGTAAGCATTTAGCTAGATAGACATGTGTACTTACTGTTATATGGGTGCCTTGGTGGGAGTCAATAAAAACAAAATTTGGCCCTATTTCCACAAAACACAATATATATTAACTCATTGCTTTGTAGGGCCACTTGACCTTACTTAGTCTTTATATATACGAAGTATTTATATATTTTGACATAAAACATTATCTATTTGTTAACATTAATATTTTAACAAGACACATTATTCAATTTAGATCGACAAGACACGTTATCTAATTGTTAACATTAACATTTCAAGTGACAGATTTTACAAAATTGGTCTATCTCAACTCTCAATTCACACTTTAATTTGATTGAGTTACTTCCGAGTAGATTTTGCATTATTATTTGAAAAAAATTATAGTCTCAGACAAAGGCTATATATAAAAAGCTAAAAATGAAAATTTTGAAAAAAAAATTATAAAAAATCAGCATTAACTATGGAAGGGAAAACAAGTTTTCATTCATTGATTGTCCTTTGTTTTTCTTAAGTTTGTGTCACTCCCCTCATATATGGTCTTATCCATCTTAATCACTTTTAATTTTTTCATATATACCTTTCTTTCCCATGATTTTCTCTCATGGAGCTAAACAATGAAAAAAAAAATATTATGTTTTTTATTGTAAATTCCATAAATATTTTACACCCGACCAAATGAAGCCTGATAGAGTATATAACATATTCTTGTGCCTCAACTATCAGCTTAAACTTTTGGTTGAGATTATTCTCTAACATGGTATCAGAGCCAACGACGTGACGCAAAGATCGCTGGTTCAAATCTCTCCTCCATCTCCCTTCTAAGTGAAATTAATTTACGTCGGGTTCATTCGATTTTTTTTTTTCCAATGTTGTTATTATTCTCCTAGTTATTATAATAACATATTAACAAATGATATTATCATATATTTTTATGTGGTCCAGTGGTCCTTTTTGTTCTTGGGTTTTTTAATTTGATGTCCTCCAAATACATTCAAAGACATCGCTTTACACCAATTATATCTGTGTTTCTAGGATGGGCAAACATACTTTAGGTTTGTAAGTTGTAACATATCTGTTTATTTGAATATCATATATTCACATATTGAATAAATACTCTTATGTATATGTATATGATTTGAGCACTTTAATTAGAGGATTTGCAAAATTATACACCTGTAAATCAAATCATAATTTTATTTCATTAAAAAAAATATAATGATCTGATAGAATATATAAATCAACAAAAGTATAAATAATTGCTTTAATCTAGCATCATTTATATGTTATTGTATTGTGAGATTTAAACCCATGTTTCATACTTGTCGTTTCATATTTATATGTTATCAACCATTTTTTATAACACCATTCGTTTTTTTTTTTAATTGTTATATTTTTTATCATAATTTTTAGGAGAAACATATGAAGTATTATTATAGGTACACTATCAAAAATTTATCCATTAATGGCGGGAACACATTAATGACGGGCTTAAATCCCGTCGCAGATGTAGATCTTTTATGACGATTTTTGAGCCCGTCGCAAATACCTAACCTAAACTCTATTATAATTGACTCATTTGCGGCAGGATTACAACGTGATAATTCATTTGCGACCTCATTTTTTTGCGACGGAGCCATATTTTACGACGGAAAAAATCATTTACGAACCCTCTTTTCTACGACGGGATCTCATTTTTGTGACGGGAAATTCCCGTCGCAAATGACATATTTTCTAGTAGTGATAGTTATAAAATGGAGGTATTTATTAAAAAAAACAAAATTATGAGTAAAATATGTAGAATAAATTAGATAAATAACAAAAAATATTAGAATAGATAAAATTTATGTAAATTGAACGTATATATAAAAATAAAGATAAAACAATAAATTGAAACATCCTGATAAGAAAAATGTAGCTAGAAAAAGGGGTAGGGGTGGGGGTGTAGTGGTAGTGTATTATTAAATGGTCACAACATCCAAAAATTACACAT
Organism: Salicornia ramosissima; assembly: GCA_951394345.1. Classification (NCBI taxonomy): domain Eukaryota; kingdom Viridiplantae; phylum Streptophyta; class Magnoliopsida; order Caryophyllales; family Amaranthaceae; genus Salicornia; species Salicornia ramosissima. Next base: position 54,015,223 of record OX596237.1, on the reverse strand, counting down.
ACAAATATACAATGATACAAATTGTATACATCCAATACATCTACATACCAAACATGATTGCAAGGAACTGAAAAAGACTATAGTTGAAGTTGGTCTATTCGTCTTTTGTCTGATTGTTATCCAATTCCCAAGCTTTAAGGCAATATCCTACATTATTTATAAAAAAAAAAAAAAAAAAAAAAAAAGAAAACATAATTTTTATACATATGTGATATGTGTCTTGCCCCACGGTGTAGCAAGACTATAATTTTTGGTAATAAATCGTGGTAATAGATTTAGAGTACAATTTTGTTAAGCAAAACCTTATAATCCATGAAAAACATATTTTCATTCCCCTATTACTATAGGGGAGAGTGGTATTAGATGAGAATGTATATTTGTGAAGAAAATTTGATAAGTTGAAGTTAAACTAGCACCACCATGAGAATGCATTTTGATTTTCCTTCCAAATATAGTTATAAATTCATTCACATTACCACTATTTATAACCGATTACCAAACAGGTCGTTAGTGTTATAGGGGTTACTCAATTAATTTTACTGAGGTTATTACTTGGTCAATTTTACGAGGGTTTTTTTTTGGCAAGGACTTTACAAGGATTACCCAGTAAGCTTATAAGGATTATTTGGTCAGTATTTTAGAAGTTAACCGGTTAATATTATAGAGGAGTTAAGCATAAAATTAGGACCTCAACTTTTATGTTTTTCACCATTAAGGACCTGCAACTTTTTTTTTCACCTTTTAGGACCTAAGGTTAAAAATCTACTCATTTGACCTCACTTTAACTCACCTAAGGTGAAAATTTTATTTATTTTTTAATTTTTTTTATCATGTACTTTTAGTCATACCATTTTTATTTTCTTTAACTTTGTGATATTATTTTCAATTTCAAATATTTAAGAAAATATAATTTTTTGAAAGGAGGAGACAAGAGAGAAAAGGATTTAACAACATTATAGCATCAATTATTATTTTTTATTATTGAAGATCAAAGGAAGAATTGGATCAGAAAATCCACCACAATAATCGACTTATTATTTTAAAATTCAAACTTAATATACTTCCTCTGTTCCAAAAAAAAACGCAACAAACTTATTTGCATGCATTTTAAGGAGGAGATTTAAAGGTCTAAACGATCAAATTAATATATGTAACCTATAATAATAATATCATTCTTACTTTTGTTAAAATTATTTTGATTAATTTGCTCATTTACACCCTTAAATCACTTCCTTAAAATGCATACAAAATGGTTTGTTGCGTTTTTTTTGGAACGGAGGAAGTATAAAAAATTGTCATTTTTACATTATTTCGGTTGAAAAGGAAAAAAATTTACAATTTGATATTTATGTTTTTCAAAGGGAATTTATTGGCTATTTGGTGATTTTGAAGAGTGTTGTAGTGTGTTTTATTAATTTCTTATGATTGGGATTGACTTGCTTAAGGTGGTGATGAAGCCAAAGAATTTGGTTGGGTGTAAGGTTGTGATGGAATAATGTGGTGCTCGGTTAGTAACCATAGGAAGAAGAAGATTATTTTTGGCCAAAAAAAATTAATAAATAAATCTTTAATTTTTAATTTTTGAAGTATATATATGATGCTATTCTTTGTTCTTAAACTCTCAATGACCTAAATTTTTAACTCAGTTTGGTAATTTTTTGCCAAAAAAGGGGTTGAGGTCCCAAATGGTGTAAAAAAAAGTTATTGATCCTTAACGGTGAAAACCCCAAAAGTTTAGGTCCTTGCTGTTAGCTTAACTCTATTATAGAGGCTACTTTGTACTTTTACAAGTGGCCACATGTGGCCAACCGTACACAAGACTTGCGGAGCGCCGGAGCTTACAAGGATAATATTGTGGATATTGGATAATGTTTTCCCCCCTCGTCATCAAGTATGTGTATTACCTTTGTAACAATTTTTTTTTCAATGATTTGACATAGGGTCCGTTTATTTTGGTGTAAAATATTTTCGATGTAAAATGATTTTCCATGAAAAACATTTTACGTTGGAAAACTCATTTTCATATAAATTTTCTAATGTTTACTTGCACGGAAAATAAGTTTTACTCCTAAATTTGGAGGAAAACGTTTCCAATATGGTGTAAAATGAGTTTTCACCCAAAGTTTTACATTTTATTTTTTCACCAAAAGTAAACGATGTAAAATAGGAAAATTGTTTTCGGGAAAAACATTTTTCGCTCTAGTAAATGCATCCATAATGTGAGGAGAAAAATGTAAAATCATAAGTCAAATTATTACAAATAATAATAATTTTTTAATAAAAAAAATACGAACCACACCAATGATTATATCTCAGAAAATATCCTTCACGGCTCCACTCTTCACTCGATATCACAAAGTATATACTTCCTCCGTTCTAAAAAAAACGCAACAGTTTTTATTTTTGGATGTTTCAAAATAAATGCAATAAATTTTTATTTTTCTTATATAGTAAACTATTGCTACTTAAAAGACATAAATACCCTTACTAATTCTTTATTTGTCCCCACATTTTCTCTTTCCAATTATTTAATTGTCCTCACTCTCTCTCACTACTCCTTTAATTGTCCTCACTTTTCTCTCCATTTATTTTAATCAACTACCCCTTATTTTTTCTAATTACCCATAACAAAAAATGCATAGGAGTCCGTGCCATGACAATTGTTACTTTTTTTTGAAACGGAGGTAGTATGATATATGGTATATGCATGTATGTTCTGTCAGAAATGCCAATAGTGATTCTGGATCAAACATTTCATATCCAATTATCCGATAAAGACTAAAGAGTACTTGCCATACAAACAAAATTTATTGGAAAAATAGCCCATCCATAATAAAATAATTATAACAATTTAACATAAAATAAAGATCGAGAAAAAATATTAAATCGTTGCAATTAATATGTTTCATACAGAGAGAATAACTAATAGTATGGGCGAGCCTCATATGTATATTAAAAAAAATGCAAAGAAAAAAGAAATAAAAGTATCTATCTACCTAGCCTCATCTTTTTAGTAACAACAATTTAATTTTGCAACTATTTATTTATCACACATTGAGTCTTATATTATTTAATCCTTTGTACTCCGTATAATTTTTAATATAGTATATATTTCCTCTATTTTTTTTTTTTTTAATGTTATACATTTCCTCTATTTTTTTCACATAGTATATATTTCCTCTATTTTCATTATTTGAGCCCTTTTCCCTTTAATATATTACATCCTCCGTTCCAAAAAAAACGCAACAGTCAACATTTTACACATGCCGAGACGAAATTTTGACCATTAATATCTATAATTATGGATAATTAAAAAATATAAAAAGTTGATATTAATAAAGTATTTAATGAGACAAAACTAACAAGATCCCACTTGACTATGTTTTTTATTATGTGTAAAGCTCAAAACTTGGTCAAAGTATACAACGTGAATAGTGCAAAAATTTAACTGTTGCGTTTTTTTTTTGAACGGAGGAAGTATATATTTCCTCTATTTTTTTAACTTAGCTTCATTACTCGAGCCATTTTTCCTTTATAAAAAATTGTAAAAGTTGATAATTAAAAAATTATGCATTCGAATAAATACGTTTATTTAATGTAGAGCAGAAGAGGTAGTTTCAAGAAATTTCAGGACACAACAAAAAAAGTCTCTCTCCAAAAAGGTGAATTTTTTTCACATATATTTTAAATTTAAACAGTAGCTAATTATTTTGACACCAAGATAATAAATTCATTTACTACTTACTAGTTACTACATGCCTATTGCCTACTATACAAATAAAGATTTGAATTGAAATATAAACTAGGCTCGGCGAGCAACACTGGCTAAGTGGACTCGTTGTCTTCTTCGCTCCGAAATCCAACATAGCTCAAACTTCTCCGAGTATCTATACACAGATCGGTTTCTTCTTTACAGAATCAAAAACCAACTTCAAACATTATGTTAGTAAATTGCGCTGACTCGTTGAACCCAACAATTCGACAAACATTATCTTCACAATTGATTGAACTTGTAACCAGCATGGGCACAATTCGATGTCACCTGAAGTAATAACTGCAAATAAAACATTTACGACGTATAATATAACAAATTAAGGATGCATTCTCTTCACCATAAAAAATTAAGTTTCAGTTCTAATAAATTCAGATAAGTACAGATAAGGTCTAATCAGGTGTAATAAATTCAATAAAATTTGATCATTCTGATTAAGTGTGATAAGGTCCAATTGTTTCTATAATCAATGTTAATCAGGTACAATAAGTTTTAATCAGGTTTAACAAGTTCAGATAAATTCTGAAAAGTTCAGAACTAATAAGTTGAAGAGAACGCACCCTAAAAAGATATTTCTCCAAATAGAAATGACACTTAATAGTTAATACTGCCATTTGTGAATAGTGAAAACAATGAGTAAAGCAATAAATATTACCTGAATCACCATCCAACTTCCTAGTTGTGATGCATTTCTGTATTTTGACAGGAACAGATTCAAGTGATTTCGTGCAGGTAGGCTTACTCGCGCATGGTTTTCCTGGATAACATAATAATGAGTATATAATCATAAATTCAGCACGAACGAAGCTTGATAAATTAGATAGGGAGAAAAAAGAAACAAAGAATCCAATTGATATAACTCACAAAAAGGGTCGCTTGAGTTGAAACGACTCAATAGCTGATATCCATTTTATGTTTTAAACAAGTTGGACTAATATCAGAGGAAAGCATCATAATGGTTCAAGGTGCATTAGTGCAATCTGCAAAATCTCTCTGGCCTTCCTATCAGGTGTACAGCCAGATGACTCCATTTTCTGGTACAGTTCAGGAACCTGGTTCAGCGAACATTTCATAAATCAACTAAACAAGAAGATATAAGTACAAGGTTATGTTTATGTTCACCTTATTTCGGAATCTTGTTACTTATTTTAGATCAGATTAGAAAAGATAAGTTCTGATCAGGTCCAATGATTTTATTTGGGATTTTTTTTTTATCGTTAAACATCTTTAACTCCATTATGAAAAATATTATGAAAATTACATATTCAGAAAGTACACATTGATATAAATATAACGAGATCTCATTTAACTATTTCTTTCCTTATGGATTAGTTCATATAAAAGGTTGAAGTTTGTTCAAATCAAGTGATATGTTTGGATAATTTGAAAAAACAAGTTTAGATTAGATCAGATCAAGAAAAACCATTGAAACAAACATAGTCTAACACTAATGTAAAAGTGGAGAAATCTTCCTTGACAACGTTTGATACATCCTTAGTTTAACATGATTCGATTAGGAATCAATAATCATTTTTCCTTTATTTTGATTTCATTAGGGATTCTATAATCCTTTTTGCTTTAATTTGATTCTGATTTGGTTTCTTTAATCCTTTTGCTTTAATTTTATTCTATCACAGTTTCTAAAACTCTATTGTCTTTGATTTGGTCCTGCTAGAGTTTCTGACTTTCTGTTAATTTTTTTTGCTTTGTAATCTTATTAAAGTTTCCATAATCTTATCGAGTTATCACCATTATTTTTTGCTTTATTCGGATTTCTATAGTCCCTTTTGCTTTAGTTTGATTCTATTAGGGATTCTATAATCTTTGTTGTAAAAAATTGATACATTTCTGGAAGAATGCTGTTTTACCCAATAACTTCATCTTTTTGTACAAACACATTCCCATGCGAACAAAAACAAGAACAACAAAAAATAAAGAAGAAAAGTGAGAATGTCTTGCGATAATTCATAGAATTTATCCACTAAAAAGGTAAGAAGTCACCCCCTAAAAATGAGATTCACCCTAATTTCAGTCATAAACTCATAATCATAGTTGTCAGACATTATCAAACCAGAGTTTTCCATGAAAGTTGCACTTTTACCAAAACACCAGAGATATCCTAAAACTACAAAGGCTTCTCAATTTATGAAGCAAGTACGATTGATAAGCTCTCTCTTTCAAGGAAAAACATTAAATTTCTTGTATAATGTGTAACAAAATTTAAAGCAAACCTTTGTGAACTTCTTTGCGCGGATGAAAGCCTTCATAAGAGTGCTGTATGTAACTACATCAGGACTAATGCCCTGCGATAAAAATAGAAAATGAGGATCTATTTCTTCACTAACCCAACTCACAAAAAGTGATGTTACTCACACTTTCTAAGATATGATCGTAAACAGACAGTGCTTCGTGATGTCTTCCAGCAATTCCAAATGCGTTGATCAAGATATTAAGCATGATAAGGTTCGGTTCAATACCTTCTGCTTCCATTATTTGAAGAACCTTCACAGTTTCTTCACATAATCCCTAATCCAATTAAACAAGAAATAAATCATCTTAGCATATTTGTTACATGCTTACTAGACCAGCACAAACAATATATCGTCATCAGATCACTAAACTAGGAAAAAGGATTATTCATATAAGACCGGCTCCAATATGATGAATAAATAGCCAAGTGACAGCTCCAATATGTCCTAAGTCCTAAGTCATCCCAAGGAACCAATAATATAAGTAGCAGTCATTAAAAGCATGAAATGTAACAATATATTGGCATACAACAGAAATATGTCTTTGCAAATGGAGTCCTCTCCTTTCGATGAGTCACAACATGCACGTCAAAAAATGACTGTGTGAGCTAGTTAGTGTTGGCTATGTGTAGCTCTAGGAGAAAATTGTGTGAAAATGGTGTTTCTAGTCAATAAACTTTCATATCAACCATATAGATGACCTACAATTCATAGCCAAAAGTCTTTCAAGCAAACAAGCATCCTCCTAGGATTAGCCAGAGAATATATGAAGTTATCAACCATATAGATGGCCTAAAATCTGCAACCAGGAATAATCTGACAATCACTGTAACCACCAAAAAAACTAAGCTAGTGAGACTTCAGAAGTTGACACAGAATGTCAAAAAAAGAAAGGAAAAAAAAAAAACCTCTTGTGAAAGCTCCAATTCATACACAATGCTGTCAACACCCACAGCAAACTATACAACTGTCAATACCCAGATCCAGAGTCTATTAGCTTCTGCAGAAGTTCACAAGCCATGCCGAGCAGATCTTGATCACCAACAGTTCTATAAAAGAAACACTAGGTTTTATCTACAATGGCTAAGGTAACCAATTCTTCAGAGGCAATATTATACGTTGCAAGTTGCAAACTTTAACAAGGGCAAAAGGGCCTGATGCAGGAAATCTCTTGGATACACTAAAACTCAATTTGTCTGTAGACTCTGTACCTAATTAAATATACATCACCATGCAACCTGCGAGGGTTGTAACCCCTAAACGTTTTAGACATTAGAGGAACCTACTCACAAGAAACCCCTTCTAAATAAATACTAGTGGAAGTCTTTAACAGAAGTTCTAAGGAAGAATCCTGATTTCTAAACATGCCACTAGAGATAAATGATATTGTATTCAAAAATGTTGTTTGCCCCCTGCTTTTTGAAGATCACTATAAATCAAGCTCACAGGATACTTTTGGAATTCTCCATATAAACCATATGCTATCAACTGAAAATGAGTCAAAAACTTTAAGGAAAAGGGTCATTGAATTCCAAATGAACTCCATACAACATCTCAATTAAGAGATTTTTGCATTTCAAGGACCTATAATTTCCCTCAAAAAGGACCTTACTGTTCTTTGCTTAAACCCATCACTTATTAGTGGACAGTCACATCATTTTTAATCAACATAGCATCGTGAAAACCTATTTGCTCCCTGTTTATAACCTGTAAACCTAGTGTACAGCCGTAAGATTGTTACACATTGTTCTCCCACTCATATCCCCATTATGAATTCTGCTCCATCGATCAATCGAATTCTTTGCAACCTACAACTTTCACCGATTTCCCTTTGCGATCACACAGAATTAAAGGTCCAAATAAAATAGAAAATCAGAAACAATTATCATGTAATATTATTGACATTGCATTACTAACCAGAAACAGGGCCGTAGATGGTAGATGGGGATGTGCAAAGTGCCCTACTGCACAAGGCCCCGTCATCAAAAGGGCCTCACTTCTTTTTTTTTTCTTCCTATATTCTAATTAAAAAAATTATTTATTTTTCTCCTAATTTTCATTTATAACACAGGGCCCTTAGAAATTCCAAGACGGCATTGCCCAAAAGAGCAGCAAAAGGATGACATAAATATGCATCAGGAAGCAAGGATAGCAGCAACAAATAAGGTGCAAATACAAGATTTGATACCTGTTGAGCATAGGCATTAGCCATAACAGAATATATGTTTGATGACATCTGAACACCTTCTGCTCTCAAAGCAGATATGCAGTCTTCCACACCTTGAAATCTCCCATACTGCCCATATATATCAACAAGAACAGCATATACAGCTCCGCTCTTTTTGTGACCCCGGCATTTCATTTTCTCAAAATTTTCTTTCAACAAATCCCACTTCCCATGATCTCCTAGCTGACTGATCAAGATCATAAATATCTTAGGATCAGGATACAATCCCTGATCTTGCATTTCAGTAAAAAAATCAAGCGCCTTCATATAATTCCCAGCTTTACAATGCCACTTGATCAAAGAATTCCATGTCACTATGTCCGGAACTACCCCTTCCCTACGCATATTTGCAAACACTTCCAAGGCTTCACCTAGCTCACCGTATTTCCCAAACGTGTCAATGATGCTATTATATACCCTCCTATCCAAAGGCACACCCATCTCACTTATCTCCCCTATGATTTCCATTGCCTTCTTCCACATTCCATTATCTCTATAAAGCTCAATTACCCTACTATATACAAACGAATTCAAACGATAACCCCTTTTCTTCATATCACCAATGACTAACCATGTATCACTCAACCTCCTAGCACTCACAAAATAATCCAAAAAAATCTCAAATGTCTCTTGATTTTTACCAACACCCAGTTTTTCCATTACCCTTAAAGCTCTATCAGCAAGCTCATACAAACCTTTTCTCAAGAACCCTCTAAGCAAAACATTAAAAACCCTAACACTAGGTCTAATCCCTAGAAAAACCATTTCTTGGAAAATCATTTCAACTTCAAGGGTTCTACCAACACTTCCTAAGGCCTCAAGCAAACAAGAATAGCAAAAAATATTAGGGCACAAACCCATTGATTGCATTTCAGATATACATGACATAGCTTCATCTACACACCCTTTCTTACAATAATTGCTAATTTTCTCACTGTACAACTCTAAAGACAGCTCTTTCCCATTTGGGTATTCCATAATTGACTTGTTGTAACTATTAGGTACGGTATTTAAGGTTTTTATGGTTCCAATTTGAAAAATTGAAAGGCAAGAACAAGTAAATATGCTTGATTTTACTGTGTTGTAAGGTAGATGCTTATGAAATGATGAGATGAGTAAAGATATAGTATACCTGGTGGAAATTGAAGGTAGTGGGGAAAAGGCAATGCAACGTAGATCCATTGTAACGAAGATATGAAAGCTCAAAATCTGCAGAGGTCATTGAGACATTGACAAGCAACGGTGCATTCGTGGCCTGATCTTTAACAATTCTATATACTATATAGTAGATAATGGCCGATAAGAAAAGGTAAGGAAATATACAGAAGTATTTTAAAAAAAATGGAGATTATTTATTCGAAAAATTGAAATATCTATCAAATTTATACGCAAACTTTTTCCCTTTTATCTGGATTTCCATAGCAGAAAACAAAAGAAAAGAGGTATTTATGGAATATGTTATATCGTATATCAAATTTCTATAATATTCAAAATGTCAAACTTTTATATGATAAACTATATCAATATATGTGTCTATTTATAAAGAATTCAAAATATAATCAATATATGTGTCTATTTATAAAGAATTCAAAATATAATTTTCGTGCTTTAATTTATTTTTCTGAATTTTATATTTTGTAATATTTTCATAAAACGTTATAGTAAAATTACTTTGAAGTTATATTATTTTGAGTATAATAAGTTCACATAAACTATAATTTCTTGTGAAAATAGGTCAAGAGCGGTGACAAAATGGTTCCCGACATCGTCTTCTTTCCTCAATATCTGTAGCTTAAAAATAGCAGATTCTAATTAAAAAAAAAAATCCTATGGAAATTCCCAAAACAAGACATTGTGGTAAATAAATGGCTTGTACAGTAGTAAATAAAACCTTGTTTCTTTGGACTTAATTTTGCTGAACTAAAATTAATAGAACTGAACTTAACTTAATTTTTTAATTTTAATTTCCCAAATATTTTTTTAATTTTTTTTACAATTCATTATTTAATTTTTTTTTTAAAAATTTCCCTTTTTTTCTTTTTTATATATTTTTTACTTTTATTTTTTAATGTTTTTATTTAAAGTCAGCCGGAAAATGGTAACTGGAAAAGTCGGCCAGAAAACCGTTGTCTTTAAAGACGGTCGGAGAACCCTTCACGTAAAAGTCAATAGGAAACCATCGTCGAGAAAACGTCGCCAGAAAAAGTTTATTGGAAAACACTCGATGGAAAAGCCGGGCGAAAAAATGTCGCCAAAAATGTCAGTCGGAAACGGTCACCGAAAATGTTGGTCGGAAAACAGCGGGAATAAAAACAATAATAATAACAACAGTGGGCATAAAAACTCTTATGGATGTTGTTGCTAGGATCAATGATCCTCAATGTAAGTTGTTGCTTCTCCATGCTTGTGTTGGAGTTTCAAAATTGTACTTTGCCTTACGCACCTGCCCTCCTTGTTTCTTTGAGTCAGCTCATCATTCATTTGATACAGCTCTTCTCTCTTCCATAGAGTGTACAGTTACCGCTTCAGGTCCTGTCTTTGGTGATTGGCAATGGAGACTTGTTACTCTATCCTTCGCATTTAGTGGCCTTGGTGCTTATTATGTTGTTGATGTGATACATTACGCGCGCGTGGTTTCCTTGCTTCTTGATTGCAATATGTTGATTTACAAGCAAGACTTCTTCAAAATTCTAGTATTGTCGCCTTTAGTCCTTCTTTTGACGATGTTGTGAGTTTTTTTTAATAGGATAGTGGAGTTTGACGACGTTTTGAGTAACCCTAGTGAGATCGCAACCCCCAAACTCATGAAGAAATTGGCTGACATATATTTCACTAAGGTTACTAAATCTATGAAATCCACTTTCTCCTTAATACTCATTTGCATTCTCAACAGAAAGAGCACACCTCTAATTGGCTTAGGGCGGTTCCTATATTTCGAGCTTGGTCAGACAATGAGCAGTAAGACCTAGCGCTGCGTATTGTGTTATCAGTTCCGTTTGTTTTCTACACTGAAGTCGTGTTTAGCTTGTTCTCAGGTCTTTGAGGGAGATTTTTATGGTAATCATGCCATGTTGTGTACGGGTACTATGGGTATTAAACATCGTCATAATATGGTTCGTGATAACTTATTTGACATCTGTTATTCATCAAAGATTTTCGCTGGTAAGAAAGTCGGCATTGAGTTGTGTGATGGACATGACAAACCCCTCCATCCTGCGAATTTGTTACTCTATTCTTGGGATGAGGGGCTTGATGTTTGTGTTGACTTAACAGGGTCATCGCCTTTAACATAATCGGAGTTTGTCATGATTTTGTGGCTGGTCCTGTGGTGGTTGATGCGGCACACCGCAAGCGTGTCAAATATTATGTGAAATGTGAAGCACTAGGGTATGGATTTCTACCCTTCTCCTTTTCCTCACTTGGTGAATTAGGTGGATGCTATTTCACTGCTTAAGCGAATTCATGAGTTATCTCAAACTCATGATAGTGGGGCGTGTGCTGTTGCACATATCTTCACTAAGATTAGCATTGCTTTTGCTAATATGTATTCCAAGCTTCGATTGGAGAGAACAAATAAGTGTCACTTGGGTGCCCGGTTGAAGAGGGTCGCTGAAGTCGAGAAAGAAAAGAAGTAGAAAGTTTGTTCTCGAGCCTACATTTTTCTCCCCTTTGTTTTCATCTTGTATTTGCTTAAGGACATTATGGTGTGTGTGTGTGTGTGTTTTTTTTTTTTTTGGGCCTAGATTGTGAGTTCAATATTGTTGCTTTCAAAACTAGGTATTAAAATTATCTTATATTACTTGTTAGGATTGGATATGTTACTTGTTAGGATTGGATATGTTTCATCTTATATTATTAAATATTGAGCAAACGGTGGATTTAATATTTTAATAGATTCTAGAGTGGGTCTCTTTATTTAGCTTGTATTTGAGGCTATGTTTGATTTATCTTATTTAAGATATTTTTTAAATTAAATCAGATCAGAAAAATAAGTTCAGATCAAATAATTTTTCCTAATTTTTTTTTTAAAATTGAAATATTTTTAATTCTTTAACAAAAAATCTTATAAAGATTGCATATTTCAAACTACTCATAAATAAAAATAAAATATGATCTCAATTGATATACATTACCATAATCTATAACATCTATTAAAAGGTGCGCGAATCACTATGGTTGTGCCACGTAAGCATTAACAGAATTTTGACACATATGCAAAAGCGTCATGTCATCACAATAATGTTGGTATTTAATTTTAAAAAAATACTTCGATTGTAGGGAGATTTGAACATAAATCTTTTGTATGGAAAGGTTAGGTAGTTACCAACTCAACTCTATTTATATGCTGATGTAAATATGCTTCTTTATAACTATATTGTTTTATTGTTTAGGAAAAATAAAGAGAGACAAAAAATATTATTTAAAATTTTCTCCCGGAGAAGTTAGCACACAATAGCTTTGCTCTAACACAATGGTTTTTGACTAATGAATTGCAATTCTTCCACAAAATCTATCTACAATCTAAAATATATAATTTCCAATTTATTTTGTTCATCATGATACCTAGATTTGTTATTTGTGTTTTCTCATATAGTTGACGTTTGATCTGCAATGCAAATTGAGGGTGATTTTGCCAACTCGAGTTTGTTTCGGTTGTTCTTGGTGTTTCAACAAACGGCATTTACCATCCGTGCCAAAATGTCTGTTAATTATAGCGCCTTTATCAATGCACTATAAAAACAAACTGTTGGACCCGGGGCAACGCCCGGGCAAAAAAACTAGTTTATTACTAAAAACCAAACGGGCCAATAAGTTAACAACTTTGAAAATGCAAGAAAGAATAGTGGAGAATTTTATTTGTGGGCGACAAACATACATTCACGCGCGCTATAGTGTGAGATTTGGGTGTTAGAACTTTATACTTCCCTGTTTCATATTAATCGCAACATTGATAATTTTGACACTATTCATAATAACTCATATAATATACTCAAGTGGAATTCTTTTAAATCGGCTCAATGTGTACTTTATTTTGATCTAATTTTTATAATTTTTAGTAAAACAGAATTAAAGATATTACGAATTTAAATTATACATTGATAAGTTTGAAAAATAAAACGTTTCAACTAGGGGTGCTTATCGAGCGAGTCGATCTCGAGCTTGGGGTTGCTCGACTCGTGCTCGTTAGGTTTCGAGTCGAGCTCGAGTCGATAATGAGTTGCTCGTTTAATGTTTTAGCTCCATTGAATTTCAATTTTTTTAAAGAAAAATAATTATTATATTCTTTTTTCTTTAGATAAATTATTTATTCTTAAAGTGTATTAATTTATTATATTAAGTGTCAAAACAAATTTTTCTTTATTTATTATATTAAATTATTTTCAATGATTTCACATAGAAAATTATAGATTAACCAATAAAATTATTGAGTTTCGAGCTAATTCGAGCGAGCACGAGCCATATCGAGTCGAACTTTGACCGAGTTTTGACCGAGTCGAACTCGAGAGCTGCTCAGCTCAATAAGCACCCTAGTTTCAACTAATACGCTTCATCCTAATTATAGTCATAATCATAGTCATAATGGTAGCAACAAGTTCGATTAGTGCAACAATATGCACAAGGATAATCACAAAATTGCGAATCCAAGCAGGGCCCATCACCACAACTCCATTGTTCGCCATTTTTCGGCATAAACTCCGGTGGCGGTAATCCCGGAGGATAAGCTTCTGGTTCCGGTGCCCACACAGGTGGAGATAATAATTCTTGTGGCGGCGGAGGTGATATGACGTCATCATTTGGAGATGACGGTGAATTTGCTGGAAAAGGTGGATAATAATAGAGTGGTGCTGCAATCATATCGTCGTGTATAGATGGTGGTGACGGCACCGTTGTTGGTGGTAATAGTGGTGGTAACAATGGGTGAAACTTAACACGATGGTGGCCTTTACCACCATGGTGGTGGTGTTTAGCTTTTTCTCTGGGTGGACCTACATACATTGAAGCCGCATCAAAATGTTAATTATCATCTACCATGAACTAATACTCCCCCGTACCCAAAAAAAACTGCTCAATTAGGGTTTGGGGTTTTTGTTGGAATTCACTTTTTGTGAAAAGTAAGGGTAAAAGTATTAAGTTGTAAGTAAAAGTAGGTAAAAAATGTTGGGTATTAACGGTCCGATTGGTAGCAGGTTATAAATCACTGTAATTGGAATGAATTTATAACTAAAATTTGGAAGATAAATCAAAATCCATTCCCATGGTGTGCTACCTTAGCTCCAATTTATCTAATTTTCTTCACAAATATCCATTCCCATCAAATACCGCCCTCCCAAATGGTAATAGATGAGAATGAAAAATGAGAAAAAAAATTAAAGCTTGGCAATGAAAATTTGTTTTCCATGGAGATTATAAGGTTCCTCCTTAACAAAATTACACTATAAATTTATTACCATTACCACGATTTATTACCAACCACTAAACGGGCCGTAAGTGTTAAGTAAAGGGCCATATGCTAAAAAAAGAAATATAACATTCATTTTGGGACGGATGAAAAAGGAAAGTGAAGCAGTTTTTTTGGGACAGAGGGAGTTTTATTTTTTTGACGTGTAGTAGCTTTGTTTGACTGTTTAATAATTAATAACTCAACGGTCCGTTTGGTTGTTGGTAATGAAATGTGGTAGTGGTAATGGTAATGGATTTAAAGTGTAATATGTTAAGGAAAAACTTTAAAATCCACAGGAAAAACATAGTTTTCATTCCCAAACTTGAAATTTTTTCTTATTTTCCATTATTCATTACCATGTGTAAGGGTGGTATTAGATGGAAATGAATATTTGTGAAGAAAATTAGATAAATTGGAGTTAAGGTAGCACCAATATGGAAATGAATTTTGATTTTCCGTCCAAATCTAGTTAGAAATTCATTACCATTACCTCAATTTATAACCAACTATCAAACAGACCGTTAAAGTAATATTGGGTAAGAGAAGATTTAAAAGTAACTATAAGAAAAAAAATACTTTCATGTGATCTTATTAAATTCATATAACGGTATAAATATGTAGATTTATGATAGTTTTAAAGTAATATTGGCAAACAATAGTTAACAAGAGATTAGGCAACTATTGTTTGCCAATAAATTAGGCAAATAAACATGTAAATAAAAAATGTGTGGAAATACAGCAGAAAATTCAGCAACAAGAGATGAAGAGGAGGAGACGGAAACGAAAATCAATTAAGCACAAGGAGATCGAGAGAAAGAAATCAGCAGTTTTTTTTTTTAATTAATAGAAAATGACGTCGTTTTGTCCCTGTCATGGAAGCAGTGGAGCACCTAATGATTTATGACAAAAAAGGTCTCTTTTTTTTCCATTATTGGTCTCAATATTTTCGTTAAAACAAATAATTGAAAACAATGATGTATATATGTTAACACCCAAGTTAGAAAAAAAAAAAGTTTGCTAATTATAAGGCTGTCTGGATTGATTAAGAGAGGTACTTACATGAAGCAAAAGCTACAAAGGTAACAACTAACAACCAGAAAAGATAGTATGAAAGAAGCTCCTTGATGCATGGTGTAGTTGATATTATAAAATTACAAGTCTCTGGATAAATTAATGAGATACTAACTTCAAATATATAGTACTCCCTCCCTAACACAAAAATGTAAACTTTTGCTAAATATGGGTGTAACACAAAAATATCAACTTTTACAAAATTTTCTATATATGGCAAAAAAACTTCATACAATTTACACATTTGCCATTACTTTTACATGGGAGTCCGTGTTTTCTTATTTATTTCTCTCTTCTCTACACAATTACAACAAAATTAACCCACATAAAACTTTTACATGGGAGTCCGTGTTTTCTACAAAGTTTACATTTTTGTGTTACGGAGGGAGTAGTAAGTATTAATTAGTACATGATTAACATGAATGATACTAAACTATGAAGTAAAGTTAGTTCACATCTGAATACTTTACTTTCCACTTTTATTAAGGAAGACGTAAAGTTATTCCACATTTTGTAAGGATTTTTTAAAATGTTTTTAAATGAATATATATATATATATATATGTATATATATTAAGATTATTAAAATAATAATAATGATAATAATAATAATAAGTTTATAAGAATAATACGGAGTAATAATTAAGTTGAACTGAACTTAAGAGAACTTGTGTACAGCCCGTTTGGTAGCCGATCATAAATGATGAAAATAAGAATGAATTTAATTTATAACTAAATTTAGAAGGGAAATCAAAATCTTTTCCTATATTGTGTAACTAGTTTAAATCCAATTTATCTAATTTTCTTCACAAATATTCATTCTCAACTACCACCATCCCCCATGGTAATGGTCTAATGGATGAGAATGAAAAATAAGAAGACTAGTGAAGCTTGGGAATGAAAATGTTTTCCATGAGCATTATAAGGTTCTTTCTTAACAAAGTTACACTATAAACTCATTACCATTACCACAATTTATTACCAACAATCAAACAGACTGATAATGTCTAGAATTAAGTCCAAAGAAACAGACCTAAATAAAGACAAACAAAGGGTTTTTCTTAGTTTTACCCATGAGGTATTGAGATTTCCCACATGTAGCCACGAATTTTGAAAATTCTCTATTATACTCAAGAGGTTTGTAAAAAATTTTAACTGTAGCTAACAAACATAATTATACGTCACAAATATTAGAACCGTTTACTTTGCAAAAAAAAAGGTGGGGGCGTGGTGGACTTTTGTTAGGTTGATTTGGTAGTTGTGGTGGACTTAACCGTGTTAGCTATAATTATGTTTGTTGTCTACCGTTAAGAATTTTTAAAAACGTCATAAATATACCATAAATTTTTCTAAATTCATCGCTACAGTTGGGAAATCTCAATACGTCATGTCTAACCGAGAAAAACTAAAAAAAAAAACAAAACTAAGAAGACATGAAAAGTGGGCTAATAAAAAAAAAAAAAAGTGGGAGCCCAAACGAAATAAAGCCCAACGCCCAAGTGAGGAAATGACGCTGCTAAAACCCTAAATAAGACTGACCTTCCTCCAAATCCTCATTTCCTCCTTCAAGTCTCATCCCTGCTACGGATCACGGCAGGCAACTCGGCTCCTCAGCTTTCGAACTCTTTTCTATCTCATTCTAAAGGTATCGCAATTATCCACTCTCAATTCATATGTTAATTTGTTCATGTTTAGATTTACCTAATTACAATTTGTTGGTTATACATGAATCAGGATGTTGGATTGTTGGGATATGTTTATTGTTCATTAATCAGTTGAATACTTGTTGTCGGGAAATTGAAAAATGGAATGATATTTTTATTAGCTAAACTAATCTCGGGCTTCACTACTACTAGTCATAATAGTCTGTTGCTAATCTATTCATTTTCTGATTGATATTTTTTTTTTGATTGATTATCTATGTCTGTAGTGGCTGATGCAAGGTATCACCATTTATTTAGAGATTTGCAATTTGAATTAGGGTTTTAATTTCGAATCAATCTTATGTTTGAACCCACCTTTGTAATTGAAGGTTTATTGATATTAATGTGAAAGGAATTCTTGTTTTATGTGTTCAGATTATAATCTGTTGTTATGGTATTAGAATCACAACACATGTTGAGTTTCTCGTGATGATTGAGGAGGGTTTTGTAATTAATGAACTACTGTTTTGTTGGGACTAAGTTTACCCTTTTCTTCCTAGCTAATTGAAACCTGATTATATGATGCAGGTAAGCCATGGTGAGACATAACAATGTTGTGCCTAATAGCCATTTCAAGAAGCATTGGCAAAACTATGTTAAGACTTGGTTCAATCAGCCTGCCCGTAAAACAAGGAGAAGAGCTGGTAAGTTTGCTTTCTCATCCATCAAGCATTGTTGAGGCTTATATTCTCATAATCTCGCATCCTCTGCTCAGTAGTAAAGATGATTTTGTATGTCTTAAAGTTTGTTATGCTTTCGAATTTCAGCTCGACAAAACAAGGCTGTGAAGATCTTTCCACGCCCTACGGCTGGACCCCTTCGTCCCATTGTTCATGGTCAGACCTTGAAGTACAACATGAAACTCAGGGCTGGCAGGGGATTTTCTCTTGAGGAGCTTCAGGTGAGTGAACTAGTTTCTGCTGCTTTTTTTGTTCGTGAAGTCAATTGTTTTGTTTTTGTTTTGGAATGTGCATGTTTCTAGGATGTGTGATGGTTTTTGATTTATGTCAAGATGTGTGATAGTCTTTGTTTTTATAGATTTGTCCAGTTGTTAATTATGTTGTGCTACGAGGTTACTATCTAAGTATCAATAATCAATTTGGAAGTTTTTCTTCATTTTTGTAAGGGATATTTGGTCTGCATAAATGCATAATCCCACCTTTGGTTGACCTCTTAAAAATAGTTGCATCTAGTTATTCCAAAAAATCCCATCTTATATCATTGCCTTTTTTTTAGTATTTTTTTTTATATAGTTTTTATATTGGTGGATTTGCTGGATACTGGTTGAAAAGATAAAACTTGACTTGTTTTCCTCCTAAAGTATTGTGTACTCTTTGATTGGGGAAATGAGGAAAGGTTAAGGGAACTGGAGTATGGAATTTCATAGTTTCCTCCATTGATTTTTATTTGTCAGCTGGTATTATTACACTAATTTCAGTACTTGCGAAAGAAAATTAGAAGCCAAAGAGTTAAAGCTCATAATCATATAGTCAAATTAAATAAACAGAACAATGCATTAACAATTGAATTCAACAAATAACGAACCCAAAAAAGCTGTCAAAGTCATACCAGATGCTTAGTGTGGTGATGATCCATTTTAGCTGGGGAGGCGGAGATTTGGCCGCAGGGGGATGGGGAGGAGAAAATAAAAAAATAAATATAAGTTTGTCAATTCGAGGGGAACATATAAGAAGATGAGCTTGTAAGGTAAGATTATATTGGGTTAACTTAAAAGATTTTTTAGAAGGTTGAGCGAAAGTTTTTTCACTTTGAAAAATTCAAATGGTACTGATTTACATGATTCTTTCCAAACACATGTGCATTCTAATGAGGTGGTTTATGCTCTATGAATCAGGCTGCTGGTATTCCAAAGAAGCTTGCCCCAACAATCGGTATAGCTGTTGATCACAGACGTAGGAACAGCTCTTTGGAGTCTCTCCAATCAAATGCCCAGAGGTTGAAGACCTACAAAGCCAAGTTGGTTGTATTCCCCAGGAGAGCCCGCAAATTCAAGGTAGTTTGCAATTATTTATCTTTTTGTGCATTATAGATTATATGGGCTTCTTCTTTTAAAGCCCTTCAGAAGAAGATCGATATATGATGTTATGTCCGTGTACTCTGTAGGCTGGTGATTCTGCTCCCGAGGAGTTGGCAAATGCTACTCAAGTCCAAGGTGACTTCATGCCAATTGCACAAGCGACTCCAACTGTCGAGCTTGTTAAAGTTACCGATGAGATGAAGTCCTTCAATGCGTATTCCAAGCTTCGATTGGAGAGGACAAATAAGCGCCACTTGGGTGCCCGGTTGAAGAGGGCCGCTGAAGCCGAGAAAGAAAAGAAGTAGAGAGTTTGTTCTCGAGCCTACATTTTTCTCCCCTTTGTTTTCATCTTGTATTTGCTTAAGGTGTGTGTTTTTTTTGGGCCTAGATTGTGAGTTCAATATTGTTGCTTTCAAAAACTAGGTATTAAAATTATCTAGTGATCGACTTAGTACTATGGAAGTATGGATGTTAGGATTGAATATGCTTCATCTTATAATATTGAGCAAACAATGGATTTAATGGATTCTAGAACGGGTCACTTTATTCAGCTTGTGTTTTGTTCCAATTTTCAAATTTCATTAGTTCATCAATTGTCTTTTCTTGACTAGTTAAATTGAGAAAAAGAGAATGTAGCAATTAAATTGAAACGAAGGGAGTACTAATTAAGAAAAGAGCTCTAGAGATGAAAAAGATCAAATTTGCTTTATTTCCTATAAAGTGTAGAGGACATTAATATAGGTTTTTCAAATGTCATGATGGTTTGGCCTTCTAGTGCTTGAGTTGAGGGCTTTGACTTTCATTTACCATGGATCTCATCTTTTGTGAACTTTGTTTGTAATGGGTCATTCTTTCTGCCTTATATTTGGGTTTGGGCCTTTAGCTAGGCTCTTACTAAATACTAGCAATCATCCTTTAAGTCCTTGAAGACCAACATTTCAAATATAGGTGCAGCAATTTTCATGACAGTAGAATTTTTGAAATCTAATCATACTACTAGATTAGTAGGATAAATAATTTCTTAAATAAGCTGAAGTAATTAAAGATAACCAAAGTTGAGCATGATATTGCCCATTATTATTCTCGATAGAGTAGTAATATATAATACATTATATTATACAAGCTAAGAGAATTAAAAGTTAGGGGGTGACCAATAATTAAGGTGCTGGTCATCATAGCAACAAGTGTGATTTGCACAGCACATTGTACAAGGCCAATCACAGTCGTTGGAATCGTTACAAGGGTATCCACAACCATGCACCTCATATGGCTGGTATTCCTCATAATAAGAACTAGGTGATGGTGCTTCTATATAATAACCTGGCGCTGGCGATGATGGTAATGGCGATGGTGATGGCGATGATGATGGTGGTGATGATGATGGGGGAGGTGATGATGAAGGCCAACAGGCTTTGGTACCATTATAAATGCATGCGCCGCATGGATAGTTACATTCTTCGTCAGTGATACAGGGAGACCAACATTCACCATCATAAGGAGATGGCAACGGTGATGGTGAATATGATGATGGTGATGGTGATGGTGATGGTGATGGGGATGGTGGTGTGAAGTAGGGTAGATCATAAGTGCAAGCTTTTTTGCCATTATTGTTATTGTACAAGCATCTAGGGCATGGATAGTTACAGTCATTGTCATCGAAACATGGGGACTCACATGAACCGTTGAAACCTTCATATGGTGATGGCACTGGTGTTGGTGGTAGCGGTGGTGGTGATGGTGAGGGGGGTGGTGGTGTGAAGTAGGGTAGTTCATAACTGCAAGTATTTTTTCCATCATTATATAAACATGTAGGGCATGGATAGTTACAGTCATTGGAATCAAAACACGGGGACCCACATGAGCCATTGAAACCTTCATATGGCGATGGTGTTGGTGATGATGGTGATGGCCAACAAGCTTTAGTACCGTTATAAATGCATGCACCGCATGGATAGTTACATTCCTCGTCAGTGATACAGGGAGACCAACATTTACCATCATAAGGTGATGGTGATGGTGATGGTGATGGTGACTCATCATAATAACTACTGCAAGTATATTTTCCATCATTATACAAACATGTAGGGCATGGATAGTTACAATCATTGGAATCAAGACATGGGGATCCACATGAGCCATTGAAACCTTCATATGGTGATGGTGTTGGTGATGGCGATGGTGTTGTTGTTGGTGGTGTTGGTGGTTGTGTTGGCGGATGGTGGCGGTGGCAATTATTCTTGTCATGTTTGGGCTTGTGTCTTGCTTCTGCTGTAAACGGAGTATGATCTGTACCTGATATACAAAAAAATTATACAAGCTCACCATTTGTATTTTGTTAAAAAAACAAACATGTAAATAGTGGTTGCTTCCACCCCCTCCCCCACCCTCAGCTCCATCCTCCTCACAAGTCACAACAACAAATACCTAGTTTCATTAATAAAAATGATAAAAATTAATGTAGCCATGTGATATGTTTTTAGTGTCACATTTTAAACGATTCTCGATTTTAAACCATTAATATTATACTCCCTTTGTCACATAGTAAGTGTTCCATTTTGAATGGAGACACTATTCACATGATAACTTTGTCTTTCTTTAATTTTATGCATACTATAAGGAAAAATATAGTCATGTAGGATCTCGTTTGATTTGTCTCGATGTGTACTTTCGAAATATATAATTTTTTGTTAAATATAAATCAAGATATATACTAATATATAAAGTTGTGTCTCGAAAGTTGTGAAAAATATATAAATAAATAGAATACTTATTTTGGGATGGAGGCCAGAAGTAATTTAAAAGTTTGATACTAAAAGATACTTACATGATTATATTTATTTTTTCTTATATATTAGCAATTTAATTAGCACCAATTTAAAGGATTCTGTCTTATTATAAATAGTGTTAAGATTCAAAATGAATAAAATTTTATGGAACATAGTGAGAATTTACTATCCAGCATGATTGTATTATATATAACTTATCCATCATCAAAGTTGGTCAAAGTATAATTAAGTGAATATTGTTACAAAATAAAAGTAAATAAATAGTGCAATTAAATTAAAAAATAAAGTAATATAAATGGTTAATTAAGTTATTACACAAGACACTATTTACATACATAGACATGTACTAATTGGTTCATAAAATTAGCATAATTAATAATAAATATATAAGTCGTGCACAATAATTTTTTGGCTTGCATTGAGGAGACATTAAATAATTGGAATGGTAATGCGGAATGAATTCGTCATTGGTCTAGGGTACCTAGGTAGCACATATACTTCGTTGAGGTAGTCGTACTCATAGATATAATACTGATATTTACAGGATACCTGCTAGCTATTTGACTCAATTTTAACATTATTTTTTTGACATGTTTTATGATATTACACTTTTTTTTCTTCATATTTTCACATATTTTAAAAAGGTTTTACTAATATTTTACGCTAATTAAATTAAAACATTTCAAATGATATTAAAAAATTGATAAAAATGTCTTAATTTTTGAAGTATTCAAAAATATCTGTTTGCCGTACCCATATCGTATAAGTTTCGAATCAACGTATTCCGTACCTATTTCGTACTCGAACCTGTATCCGTACCCATATCAAACTATCAATGCATCTTATTAGTAATGAGTACTACCTTCCTAGGATTTAACCAACTAATTAATCTAGTTGACATTAATTCATAGACATACACATAATATAAGAGTGAAAAAACACTTACATGAGGCAAAAACCACAAGAAGGAAGACTAGCCAAGACATATTGAGAGATGTTTCTCTCATTATTGTATATATGTTTATCAATTGAGCCGTGGACAACACTAGGAGGTGATTGCTAAGCTGAGAATTATGAGATTCTCAACTATATATTCTTCGATCAATCAATGAGCAAAATTATGTGAAATATATAAGCAATAATGTAGGGATGCATGGATATATAGTCAGCATAATCTTGTTGATTGATTGATTGAGTGATACATGGATTACCTCTATAGCTAACCTAGTCCACATTCAATTAATTGACTTTCAAAAATTGTGAAAGTAGTAAAGTTGTTAAAGATGAAAGATTGAATTAAGGATCAAGTTTTGACCGCAATAATATACTATTTGATGAGAACCTCTCAAAACACAAAGTATAATACCATTGATTATTGTATTTAAGCTATTTTTTTAAAATTATGTAAGGAAATCACGAGTTTATTGACTGCTGGTATAAGGTTACTAGTCCAAAGGGGAAGGGGAAATTACCTAGCATAATGCTGTGGGGGCGGGCTTACCGCCACCAAGCCATAGTGCCATACCGCAAGTCCTTGTATTTAATTAAGCTAGGTTTTCTTTGCTTATAGCATCACACTTCGTATAATTATTTAAATTAGTTGAAAAAAATGAGATTTAGTTGTAATTTAATAATTACATAATAGAATTAAATGGCTATAAATTTCAAAAATAGACTTGAGTGGACAAAATGACATCTATATGATAGAGCATATAATATATTCTTGGGCCTTAACTATTAGCTTAAGCTTTTGGTGATAACTTGATATGGTCCTTTAACATGGTGTTAGAGCCAGCGTGATGCAAAGGTCACGGGTTCGAATCTCTCTTCCGATCTCTCTCCCAAGTGGAATTAATTCGCACCAGGTATGATGGGCCTGTGTTGCCTCCACATCTCAAGCCTAAAGGGTCTTTCATGTGAGGGGGAGTGATAGAGTATATAACATATTCCTGGGCCCTAACCAAAAGCTTAAGCTTTTGGTTGATATGGTCTTTTAACCTGATATCAAGAGCCAACGTGACGCAAATGGCCATTCATGTGAGTGGGAGTGATAGAGTATATAACATATTCCTGGGCCTTAACTATAGTTAAGGCCAAGGAATATGTTATATACTCTATCACGGTGCTCTTGCTTGGTTTTTTCAGAATTGATTACATCGGGATATATCACTAACATCATCATATTTTAACTTCAAAGTGTTGATTTGAAGAAAATGAGCGTGAAGAAGAGAATGGAGAAGGAGGCTTGAGCATTAAATAATATTTTTTGGGTAATAATAGATGAGGTTGTTCGATTGCGTGAAGCACATTGGATAGTGTGATTTGGGAAATGATTTTGGCACCCTAAAAATTGATTTTGGCACTCCTATTGTGAGAGTAAAGTTTTCTATATTTTACTCACAAGATGTGGTGCCAAAATCAATTGAGGGAGTGTCAAAATCACTTTCCTCTTATTTGGGTAAGATTAGGGTTGATAATAAATTTTGTCAATCTTTTCTTCTTCTTTTTTTTTTCCTGGGCAAAAAGTGTTTCTTTTGTCAAAGTAAATATCTATCTCTTTCTTTCAAAATACTTTTAATTTTCTCTCAACATTATTTTGGTAAATGTTTTTAATTTTCTCTCTGTCCTATGTGGACAGTATTTTGATAAATATTTTTAATTTTCTCTCAATATTATTTTGGTAATGCACTCAATTTTTCACATAAATTATCTTAATATTGACTTGCTTACAACTTGCAAAATATATATTCCTATCCTTAAAATTTGATTGGATAAAAAATTTAAAAAAAGCAATAAAGTATCATAAAATTAGATTTTGCTTGCTTCTGCTTTTTAATTGTTGCAAATATGTAAGGTTTTACAACCGTGCATCGTACGAGCACTTAACTAGTATATATATATAAAAGAAAATCCTTTTTTAATGTACTATTTGTAGTTTATTAGTATTATTGGTTGCCGCATTCACGTCTGTCTTTCCTCTCCTTTTTTCAATCCCAAATCCGAGAGATCAAATTAAAGTGCGCCTTTCACAGCCCTTGGGTTGCGTTGACCTCAAAAATGGAATCGAATAAAGGTTGTTGATACATCATACACTTTTGATTACAAAGGTTGTTGATTATCTAGGAGAAACTTGAATAAATAAGGGTAATAAAGAGCCAAAGAGCAAATTAGAGCAACCTAAATTGTAAATTATGATATGACTGCTACTTTGAAAGAGGGTAACAATTAACTATTACTACGATAAAATTGAAAATTGGTTCAATTCTTAACTTTTGCAATACAAGTTAATTATCAGAAATTATTTTTTCTAGAATAATTTTTTTTATTAAAGTATTTTTTAAAAGAATTTTAAATTAGATTTAGAAATTAAAAATAAATTAAAAATCGTGCAATTATAACCAGCCACTACAGTAGTCGTTCGTAAAAAAGAGTAGACTAGAATTTTCATTAAAATTTCTTATTACAAGATCAGAAAGAAAAACACAAGAAAATCAAAGAAAAGTTATATTAAATTGAGGGCATTAATTAATTGATACTTCCTCCGTTTCAAATTAACTGCTCCACTTTGACTAAAATTGTGAAAATTACTTTTTGATAAAAGTGAAACAGTTATTTTGAAATAGATCGAGGGAGTATATCATCATCGATTCTTAATCATGATCAGGTGCCGGCGCAGGTGGTGGTGTCGGTACATCGATGCCGCCACTACTTGGTGGAGGAGGCAATGATGATGATGATGATGATGATGATGATGATTGAGGTGCAGGTGATTGTAAAGGTGGTAAAAAGTAAGGCCCATCAAAACAACATTGGCTAGGAGTAGTAGCACTAGTATAACAGCAGTGTGTGCAAGGCCAATCACAGTCGTTGTCGTCGGTACACCAGTCGCCGCAACTGTTCTTTTGCGGCGGTGGTGGCGGTCCTGGTGGACCACCCACTAGCGGTGGATAATAAACCATTAGGGGTTCTTCATAACAACATGTTTTGCTTCGGCAACATAAAGGGCACGGCCAACTGCAGTCATTGGTGTCGTTACATGGGTACCCACAGTCATTTATTCGTTCCGTTGCTTTACCTTCTCTTGGTGTTGTTGTTGGTGATGGTCCTGGTGTTGCTGATGTTGTTGCTGTTGCTGGCGTTGTTGTTGTTGGCGGTGATGTTGTTGGTGGTGCGGCTGGTGGTGCCACTGGTGGTTGTGATGGCGGAGCAGGGAAAGGCCGAGCAGGAGTGTGGCAATTATCCTTGTGGTGTTTGTGCCACTTGTGGTGTTTATTATGCTTATTGTGCTCTGGTTCTGCTGTGCAGCACGGAGAAACAACTGCAGCCAAAATAAATAATAGTTGAAATTTAAAAGAGATTTTTTTAAGGTGAAAAAATGTGGACCTTTAATGTAAAAATAAAATATGACATTGATAGAAATTTACAAGTTACATTTTTTTAAAAAACTATATAGAGGATCCAAAGTCAACTCATACACTATGGAGGTAGTGCTGTGTGTACCTACTGGTGGATCTAGGAGTTCAAGTGGGTCCTTTGACACCACTTGAATCTAAAAAAAAAAAACTATAAAATTGGGATTTTTTTTTGTTTTTTTCTTATAATTTATTCATTTGATCCCAATAAAATTTATAAAATGCATTTTGACTCCACTATATAATATTCCTAGATCTGCTATTGCATGTACTCTGGTATTTATTTTGCTCATTTAATATATAGTTTTGTTTATGATTATTTTATATTACTTGTTTAGTTTTCTATATTACTCATTTTCTAAAACTACATATTAAATGTGCAAAATGTAAACATGAGTGTACATATACATCCGAGTGTATAATTTAAATTCTAAATTAAAACATAATAGAGTCAATTCTACTTTTTTTTTCAGGTTGTTTGATACTAGATTAAGATAATGGAAATAAATAAAATCAACATTTATTGTCATGGTGATGCTAGCTTATATAGCTTCAAATTAAATCGCCTAGTTTTCTTCTTAAAATTCTATTTCCATCCATTTAATTAACGCTTGCTTTCAAGTGATAAAGATGATAATGAAGAATATGAAGATAATAATATTAGTTTATCTATGGAGAATTTAAGATGTATATGATAATGTTGTTTTCCTTACTAAATTATACTTTAATATTCATTTTCATTACGACAATTTTTATATATTATCTACCAAATGAGTCGTTAATAACATGAAATTTTAATACAAATATATAGAAGTAATATATCATATTCATTAACAGAGAGATCACTTACACAATGGGAAAGCAATTAGGAGGACAAGTAGACATGATAGCTTGAGTAAAGCTCCATCCATGGTGATTGCTTCGGGTTAAGAAACTTCACGAATGTATTGATGTCTAGAGCTAACAATATAAGGGGAAAAAAACTGTCTTTTTATAGCATAGGCATTAGGCAATGGCTTTTTTGTAAATAAGGATAGCTCATAGCTGGTGTAATTAAAGTGAAAGCATCTAGATAAAATGAAAAAAAATTCGGATATTATTATATTGAAATCAACAGATATGATTTTGTATTTGGGTGATTACTATATGTACACAGATTTACTAATGATAACGTTTGTAAAAAATTCTAAATACAATCTATTTAAACTTAATTTTGATACGATATTATAAGTAGCACGTAGGATATGATATTGGTAACATATATATAGGATCAGCGGCGGATTTAGAAAAAATGTTTAGTGGGGTCAAAATGCATTTGATAAATTTAATAAGGGTCAATAATTTCAAATTATAGGAAAAATTTGAAAATTTTCTAAATTTTACAAGAAAAAAATTTACACATTTAGGTTCAAGTGGGGTCAACGGACCCCACTTATTACAAGATGGATCCGCCACTGTATAGGATATAATAATATATATTTACATGATATTGATCTGAACACATATTGTCCAATAGGCGATATGTGTTTATCAAAGCTCGCATTGCACTATTCATTACCAAAAAATCAAGGGACGAAGCATTATTCATTACCAAAAAATCAAGGGACGAAGCATTAACCACAATATTAAATTTATCATATGTCAAATGGACTTTGGCCGCTTTTATGAGGAGATGAAGAATTCAGACCACTAATTATAAGTTCATATAATATAAATAGTACTTCATCTGCTTTATAATAGTCTTTTCCTATTTTTTCTGGACAAATTTTAAGAAAGATATTTGAGCATGTAAATAACAAAATTGATTAATAAGCAATCACAAAACTATACTCTGCCAATGTTAACTTTACTTTTTTACATGCTCAAATATCTTTCTAAATATGTGTGTCAAAGAGATGTGTTGCGACTTTGCAACTAATATGAAGTTTTTTTTTGTTTTTGGCAATGAACATGAAGTTGAAGAAGTAGGTTCAATCTCAAAATCCATTCGCAACGAGTAAAGTAACTACTCTCTCCGTAACATATTAATGGCAACAAGTCTTTTTGCATGCATTTTAAGGTAATGGTTTAAGGGTGTAGATGAAGAAATTAATCAAAATGGTTTTAATACAAGTAAGATTGAGATCGTAAATTACTAATCTTAAAGTTATTTTTGATCAATTTGTTCGTTTACACCCTTAAATCGCTTTCTTAAAGTGCGTGCAAAATGACTTGTTGTCATTAATATGTTACAGAGGGGGTACTATGCTTATAAAGTGGTTTATTAATCGCTTTACATGTAAATTCACATGTGACTAGATTGTAAGCCGGCTCTCAACACATTATGCATGTTTTAGTTATTTTCTTGATTATTAGGCTGATCATATTGTATGAGCCTAAATAATAATGGCATGGTCAAATTTTTATAAGGTTAATCAACCCTCCGTAACATAATTCTGGCAACAAGTTATTTTTCACGCATTTCAAGGAAACAATTTAAGGGTGTAAACGAACAAATTAATCAAAATGGTTTTAATACAAGTAAGATTGAGATCATAAATTACTAATCTTATTTTTTTTTTTTTTTATCAATTTATTCGTTTACACCCTTAAATCGCTTCCTTAAAATGCGTGGAAAAAAACTTGTTGCCAGAATTATGTTCCGGGGGAGTATATATTTATTATGCTGCTAATTTAATGGTAGTCCCCTTGGTTTAAGACTATCACTTGCTAGATAGACTACATTCAATCAATTGACTTTCCGATAACTCAACTAAGGGAATTAATTAAGTAAAACTTAATTAACATCTCCACATGATCATCAAGATCTGGGCAATGGATTAAGGATGAAGCTCTGACCATTGAAAAGGGAAGATGTTATTAATTAATCATCAAGGTTTATAAGGAATATCGCATTGTACTACTAGAAAAGATGTTATTTACGACGGGAATTTTCGTTGTGAAAATGTGATCCCGTCCTAGAAAAGGGGGTCGTAAGTGATTTTTTTCGTAATAAAAATGTGACCAATTCCTAAAAAAAAGGGAGCGTAAATGATCTTTCCCGATCAATGTGATCCCTTCATAAATGAGTCAATTTTAATAGAGTTTGAGTTATATATTAAGGTGAATTTTAATGGCCTAAAATTGTCATAACAAATCTACATTTAGGGTGGAATTAATTAGATCCATGGTTAATGGGCTAATTTTTTGTAGTGGCAATAAATTTTTTAAGTGAAAAAAGAGCAGGGAGGACTTGGCACTTAGGGCTTGTTTACTTCAGATTATATTCAATTCAGTTCAGTTCAGTTAATCTCTATTCAGTTCAGTTCATCTCTATTTAGTTCAATTAATACACTTCACTTCAGTTCAGTTCAGTTCATCTCTATTAAGTTCAGTTCAGTTCAGTTCAGTTCATCTCTATTCATCTAATGTAAACGAGCCCTTAATGAATTAAATGTGCAAATTAAAGTTGATAAAATTAATTTTTTATTGATTTTAACATCTAATTTATTCCATAAAATGTGTGTAAATTTGTTGACTATGATTTTTTGATGAAAAAGTCGTGTGGTGTTTTGGGCATTCTGACTCCATCATATATTTGAAGCGTCTGATGTTCGTCATGGAGCTTCCTAACGTCAACAACACTACAAAAATTCATGATTTTAGTAACCATTTAAAATAGTTGCTATGATTGAAAAAATGGTTGCTAACTCTACTTAGCAACTGTTTGGCAACAAAAAAAGTTGGTTGCCAAAAGGCAAGTTGCCATTTGATATTAGCAACAAAATGCAATATAGATCGGTTGACATTTCGCATCGAACCAAATTTAGTTGCTAAATTGGTTGCCATGTTTGGCATCCATTTTTTTTTATTTTGGTTGCCAACTTTGTGTCCAGTTTTTTTTCGCCATTTTTGTTGCTAAATGGCAACCAAATTATTATTTTTCGTTGCTAACATAGCAACCAAATCAAGAACTTTTAGTTGCTAAATCTATATCCAAAAAAAATTTGACACCCCATTGACCTAATCTAACAACTTCCCAAGAGGTCACCCATCCCTTGATTACTCTTGATTGAACACGCTTAACTATGAAGTACCTTAGCATATGAGCACCTTAAATGGAACGATAACCTTATTAATATAAGTAGCACATCAAAACCTAATAAAGAAATCATGGATGTTACATTTAGAATCAGAAGTATAGTTTTGGTTGCTAAAATAGCAACAGAATTATAGTTTGGTTGCCAAAATAGCAACGAAATTTCAATTTTAGTTGCTAAGGAAAACATAAGCAACCATTTTATTTTACAATATATATTTTTTTTGCTAAATTATGGCAACCAAATATTAAATCAGTTGCTACACTAGCAACGAAAATTAAATCAATTGCGAGAATAGCAACGAAAACTAAATTAGTTGCTAAAAAGAGCAACCAAAATTGAATATGTTGCTACAATAGCAATGAAAAAATGTCAATCCCTAAGTTAGCAACTAAATGTTAAAAACTTTTGGTTGCAAGTGGCAACAAATGATTAATTTGTTGCTATTATGCACTTAAAAAATATTTTAGCAACAAAAATAAAATTATGGTTGCCAATGAGAAACAAATTTAAAATTTGTTGCCACCTTTGGTTGCTAAAGTAGCTCAATTTTTGTTGTGCAAACACTGTTACAATATTTTTGTTTATGTTTATCCTTGTGCCCGAGGAACCTTGTAAATCTTGGGTTGTGCCCTTTAGTCTATTCTGTTTGTAGGGCGTTCAAGACTCGGATATGATTTCGTCCTATTTAATTTTTCTGGTCTCAAGGTCTTATCGGATGAATCATCGTTCCTTTCAGGCTTCCATAATGAAGTATTGTATCATCTTAAAAGTTTTTTTTTTTAATGTTGGATCTTCGATTATTTTAGACCTTATCGCTTCATCATGTTACTTTTTAACACCCAATATCCATCTTAGATCGAGGCTTCTTGTCAAATAAAGACACGGTTAAGATATAATGGACACTATGGACAAGTATATTCATCACTCGCAACCCACAGGCATCAATCATAACTTATGGACACAATTCAGATATATATATGTCATATACTTTATAAAGAGAGTATCAATTAAGTACTACAACGGTACAATTGAAAGTTGGTTCTTTTAACTTTGCAATACACAAGTTAATTCTCTTGATCAAATTAAAGTTTATTATTTTGATTTTTGATTATATTCTTAAAGTCATAGACATTATCAAATGGAATAATAACATTAAGTAGAACATACTCTTTGATATATATATATATCAACAAATAAAAAGACTATTAAGTAGAACATACACTTTATTTATTTGGCTCACAAGTATATGACATACACACAAACAATAGTATTCCATAATTCCATCTCCATACAATGGAAATTAAGATCTAGGGCTAATTAATTTGCTTATATATGCTCATAAAAACACATGAACCATAATAGCTTACATTATGTATGTTAGGATTTCTTACATTTCGTAGTTAATTAGTCATACAATAATAATCTTTCATGATTTGGATAATAATAATGTATGTGTCCTTAATTGATCAATTGATTAAGCGAGTGAGTGCAATTTTAATCCGAACCGGATATAGGCGATAAAGGAAGTTGGTCATCAAAGTCGCTATCGTAGGGTGCTGGTGAAGGTGTTAGTGACGGTGGAGGTGGTGATGATGGTGAAGGGAACGGTGGCGTGAAGTAGGGTAAATCATAAGTGCAGGCTTTGTTTCCATAACTGTTATACAAGCATCTAGGGCATGGATAGTTACAATCGTTGTCATCAAAACATGGGGACCCACAGGCACCGGTGAAACCCTCATAGGGTGATGGCGATGGTGTTGGTGGCGGAATTGGTGGCAGGTTTGGTGTTGGTGGCAGAGTTGGTGGTTGTGTTGGTGGTAGAGTTGGTGGTTGTGTTGGCGGGCGGTGGCCATGGCAATTCTTGTCATGTTTTGGCTTATTAGGTCTTGCTTCTGCGGTAAACGGAGTGAGATCTGCAATGCATAATATATCCCCGTTAGTTAGGATATTATTATAGAAAATGACATACGCAACTCATCATACAGATGCATATAATTATTAAGGTGTATGTAACAAGCAAATAAAAATATTAACTTAATTCAAACATTTTTTTTACATCAAATTACACTTTGATTTTGACATGCTTATTTACGTACCTCAACTTAAATTAAACGACATTTTATGCTGGTTTAGTTACATTTTATTATGACTAATATAACTATGCCGCTATAAAAAAAAAATTATATATGATTACATATTGAGACAAATCAAGTACCCTTTTATATATTATCCCACATGTCGTCATGTCTTTGTACAAATGATAAAAATTAGACATAATTATACATTGAGATCGACGTATTATCTATTATCCCACATGCCTATATTATAATTAACCGATTAAACTAGTTGACATTCAGCCATGCATGCACATATTCGAATTTTTTTAAAAAAAAAAAACCTTACATGAGGCAAAAGCCACAAGAAAGAAGAGTAGCAAAGACATCTTGTGTGATGTTTCTTTCATCTCGTATATATGAATATTATTGATTATTGAATTATGAAGCTCTTAATAATTATTCAATAAATCAATTAGCATAACTTATGTTATATATATAGGGATATCCAGCTTAGCCTTCTTCCTTCAGTGATACATGGATTAATTACCTATAGGCTATAGTTAATTATTTAGGTAGTCCAAATTCAGTTAATTGACTTTGACTTCCAAAAATTGCGAAAGTAGTAAAGCTGTTAATTAAAGATGAAAGATTGAATTAAGGATCAAGTTTTGACCATTTTTTTTTTACTAAAACAAAGATTTGGCACTGATTGAACTTTTGGATCTGGGAGGGAAATCTCAATTAAGTTTTAGATCGAGTTGTACGTAAACTAAGTTTATCCATTCAGTTCTGGTCGAAACCAAACAGTTCAGATGATTTTAGTTCAGTTTAATTTTGCTCGTTGCTCCAAACTGAATTTGTTTGGTTCAATTTTATTTTTTTAATTAGTGTTTGCTCGACACATTTAGTTTAACTCTCGGATTTGTTCAATATGTTCAATTTATGCTATGTTTGGATACAAGCATTTCATTTGAAATAATGGATTTGAGCCAAATTACATGTTTGGCAAGTAAAAAAATTTGGAATTGGATTTGGCCCAATTCCCAACACAAATAAATACTTAACAAGCAAATGTTGTGTATTTCAAATACTTAACAAAACCATGTCATTTCAAATTCTAAAAACAACCCAATCAAATAATTGTCATTTGATTTATAACATTTCAATTTCAAAAATTGAATTAATCAATTTGAAATGAATTCCACATATCCAAACACTACCTCACTTTATTTGGATTTGACACCTTAAAAATAAGGCTTAACGTGGACTTTTATTTTCTAATATATATATGATCTGCACAGACTTATTTTTCTAATATTAGCTAGAGCTAACTTTGGGTTTGCCCTTATTATTTTTTCTCTCTAAAAATAATAAGAATATCAATAATTAAGGACGTGACATGGAGTAAATTGAATCAAACATAGCCAAATAATTAATATTATGATACATATAATAAGGTTTTGCTTGCTAGGTCTTTATTTTAGCAATACATTCAAAATTAAGCCATGTGGTCCAAATTTCTTAGCTTGTTTTAGCAATAAAACCTCATGAAGTGGAAATGTGGAATACTAATAGCATTTTTATATATAAATCAATTGGATGCATATTTTCATAATATAATCGTTTGGTTGGCCAAAAAATGCATGGGAAGTGGAACTTCCTAGGAATTTAAATTCAGATGTGTTGTTTGGTTAACAAATTCATGGGAAATAGAAATTTCTAAGCAGTTTCATTTCCCACAAAATGGGGGAATTTAGTTACCTTAGGAGGCCTAGGTAAGTGAAACTTACCACAGGAATTTTCATTTCCCATAATTAACCAAACATAATATTGCACTTCCTTGCTAGAAATTCTAATTGCATGGGAATATAAATTTCAAAGAAATTTGCAATTCCTACGTTCAACCAAACGACACCTTAGGATTAAGCTATGAATGGTAATGGTCAACAATATACATTGAAAACCACCCCAAAAAAATGTAAATTCTAAGATACGTCTTAGTGGAATGCATGGAGTAATTGATGGTTTTCAACTAAAGCGGGGATAGTTTTAGAATCGGATTTTTTTTTTTTCATTTTGCCTTTTTGCAAATTACCATCTTATATTATTATTTGTTTTAAATTTTGCTACTAGTTATTTGCTAATAACACGTTACAATTTGCCACGATAACTTAAAAAAAAACTAGTCTTTAGCCTGTATAATATTTTGTCTAATGTATTTTGTATTATTTTTATAGTTGTAAGATCAATACAATTTATCTAGCTCAAAACAATAAACTTTTAACAATGTGTGTGTACAATAAAAAGAGGTTTGGAGAATATATGATGAAGTGAACACAATAATCTCACAATTGTTTATGATGGAGATCAATAATATAAAAATTGTTGAAACCAACATTTGCATGGCATACATTTGTTGATTTACAAAAAAAAAAAAAAAAAAAAAATAATAAAATGTTGTATATATATGCTTGCCGTTCTACAGTACTCATATGCACGCACATTTAATTTGCTGATTTTTATTCAGCTTTCAACTCAAGTGAGGCCACACAATGAAGTAGCTTTGGAAAGCTTTTTGTTACAACAAGCTACAACCTGCAAAGTACTCCACCAAGTAAGAGCAATGATAGGTAGATACCTAATATCAATTCAGTTTGTTGATACCATGGCATTTTGGTAAATAAACTTAACTTTTTGTTGTTTACTTACACGTGGCAAAGCCACAAACAAAAGAGTCATGCGACTTTGCC
The DNA here is from genome assembly GCA_951394345.1 of Salicornia ramosissima. Taxonomy (NCBI): domain Eukaryota; kingdom Viridiplantae; phylum Streptophyta; class Magnoliopsida; order Caryophyllales; family Amaranthaceae; genus Salicornia; species Salicornia ramosissima. Next base: position 53,979,635 of record OX596237.1, on the reverse strand, counting down.
CTTATTTTTGTTATAAATTACATCATGTGCCATAATATCAACAAACTTAATTGATATCAGGTATCCAATAGCACTTTCTCCTTTTACTTAAGTTACAAGTCTTACAACCCCTAAAAATTGAAGGAGAATGTAGGTATGGTACCACTTTATCATTTACAATGGTTGCACTATTAGAGTTTTGAGGTAGGGACTAGGGAGTGAAACAATACACAAAGAGTGTGTTTTAAATTGTGCAATGGTGCTATATATGCAGATTTCCCAATATTTAGCATTGTATTTTGGTTTCTGATTGACTCATTATCAAAAAAATTCAAACAATTGGATATTAGCAATTAATATCGAATAAAATATGAGTTACAATGTTGCTGTCACACGACTCACAGTGGCATGGATTCCCTCAAATCAACTAGCACTTGGTAGGTATACTGACTCGAGATGTTATATGTATGTATTCTTCTCGTTAACATAATTTATGGATGATATTCGCTCCATCCTCTAAGACTTTGTGGCCTCCTCGCTCTTCTTCCCACGTCTTTCGTGAAGCCAACCACACTGCGGATTATATTGCGTCCCTAGGGCTTTGGACCCCTACACACATCGATATTGATCCCTTCTTGAATGCTAAGTTCTCTTATTGCTTAGCATTAGATAAGTCAAGTTATCTCTTCGAGAGAAAGAGATCTTGATTTTTACAACTGTCTACCTCTTCTCCAAAAAAAATAATAATAATAATAATTGGAATATATACACTATACGTATAACTTTAAGCATAAATCTAGGCTAATATTTAGAAAACTAATTATTTACATCTAACCAAAATATAGAGTAGACAACATATTTAACACTTCTTTATGAATTATGATGATCATCATTTTTAATTACCTTCATCTTTCCTAAACCCTTTACACATCGTTTTTTTTTTTTTTTGCCTTTTCTTTGAAGTTCAACAATGGAAAAGGTTGAATCAATTATGTTGGGCCTTTTTATTTTTTACGATTTATCAATAATTTTTGGGCTGATCTGGGTGTTATTTACTTTGTTGATTTTAACAATATTTATTTTTAGATATATGAGTTTGCATGTTATGGTTTTGATTTTTTTTAAGCTTAATAGTGTTTTTTTAGAGAAGTTTTAAAAAATGTTCAGTTGTACGTAAGCTAATTGTAAGCTGTGATAAAACGGTTCTATTTGTACCATGTGATATTTGAAGCTACATTCTATTTGTTTTGACTTTTGAGTATCATGTTTTCCTATTAACAATAGATAAATAAGAGCTTATGTTTTGGGGAATGCGTTGGCAAAGCAGAGAATGAAGGACAAGTGAGACGACACCTCTCTTCGATCTTAAAGATTTGCGAGATTTTTTTTTGTAACATTTGTAATGAATTAATTTAGAGTTTGACAAAATTGATCATGAATAATGATATTTGAAAAGCAAAATTAAGAAATAGAAGAATCAAATGAAATGAATTTTATTACTTGGAATCAAAAGTCTGCTACTGTAAACAAGGAAGCCATATATATAGGCAGAGAAGGAGCAGAATGCTCGAGCAGCCACAAAACAAGAAAAAGAAAAGGAAAGTAAAGAAAGAAAGAAAGTCTAACTAACCTAAAACAACTAAAATAAAATAATTAAAAAAGAATAAACTACATATTCCCATAGTATTTAAATTTTCCATGATTTGATGTCTCCATAAAATTCGGTAACTATTTATTTCATCGAAAAATCTTTAAAAAAAGAAATTTCCTACATAAAATAATATCTAACAATTTATCACCCTTTATAAGTTCGATGAATAGTTACTCATGCCTTATTAATTTATTATAGAATAATTTTGAGAATATTATGCAAATACATACTAGGATTGAGTCTATAAGAAATACTCCCTCTGTCCCAAAATAAATGCTACATTTTCCTTTTTCGTATGTCTCAAAATAAATGCTACATTACTACTTTTTACTATTTTTGATATTATGGCCCACCTATAAAATTACACTTATACCCTTAACATAACATTAATTAATTCTACTTTTACTACTTTTGATATTGCTTGTGGTCCACCTATAAATTCACACTTACTACTTTTGACATTATGACCCACCTATACCAACTACAACCTTAAAAATGACCCACTTTCTCTATGTTGCATTAAAAAAGGGACGGATGGAGTACTAGAATGATCAACCGACATATGATATTTCTTAAATATGTTATAAGCCTTTGCTTGGATTATGGCCATGGGCCACTTAATATGGGCTACGCAACCCAACAAGTTATTAGATGGTGCTTCTGAGTTCTGATACTAAACACTCCAAGGCTTGAAGACAACTTTTTATTTTATTATGATATTCACATTATGTTTATTAGGCAACTATGATGAGAATTGATTTTGCATTCCATTGAAAAATAATACTACCTCCGTTTTTATTATTTGTAACACTCCACTTTTTACGCATGTCAATTGAGACAAAACTTTAAATATTAATATCTTTAATTACGTGTTTGTAAAAATTATTACAATTGTATATTAAAAAACTACATGTTGCGAAGAATCCAACAATACCCCCATTTAACTATGTTTTTCATTATGGGTAAAGCTGAAATCTTGGTTTAAGTACATAACATAAATAGTGTCAAATGTTGACTGTTGCAAATAATAAGAAACAGAGGTAGTAAATAGTTTATGAAGTTCGGGACAAGGACTATTATTATTGCAATGAATGTTGATTTAACATCAATTGTAGTATTAATAGTACACAAATTAAAAATATTTATTTTCTAATGAAAAAGATTTCAACATATATAAATGAAGTTATACTTTATTTAATATCTTTGTCAGAAACCAGGCCTTTTAAAAGTATAGTACAGATGTGACGTTACATTCCACAAGCTAAGAAGCAAGCTAAGCTTGAAGACAATTTAAAATTCATATACATTGAGGACTATAAGATGAAGGATCTTTTGATCAGTGACATTAGCAATAATGGAGCTTGAAACAAAACCCACAAAACTCTTAAATCCCTCTAAAGGATGAACAAGGAACAAGTTAAGACCAACCCAAAACCCCTTTTTTGAGTCAAATCCCTTCTCTTGAGCCTCAATTGCATCACAACTTGTTTGCAACATTGTAAGATACAACAACAAAAGAGCAGCTAATGTGGAGATACCAACCCACACATTGCTAAAATATTCATGTTTTAGTCTAGTTTTTGCCTTGATCATCCACTTATTAGAGTAAGAATTGATATTTTGGACCACATCATATAAATAAGAATCTTGACCATCATATTCAACTTCTAAGCAAAGTTTGTTCACAAGTTTAGCTACCTCTTCATTGCTACCTAAAGAGTGTTGTATTACCTCTTGGTAGTGTAGAAGCCCTACGTCTTGAGCCGAGTTAATGAGTTTGTCTAGGAAGAACAAATATGTGGTCATATCGGGCTTACATTGGTGGTGACATTGCTCGTATGCTACAATGTATGTTGGAAGATTTTCTTAAGCACTATGAAAGGGAGTTGATTCTCAAGGGTTCTTAGGGAGGAGGGATGAAAATGCAAAGTTGTTTCGTTTAAGGTCTCTAAAGAGCTCGACTATGGAGCACCCATCAAGGAGCATCATTTCAACAAATGCATCTCTACTTAACCCTACATCTTCAGAGTAATAACCTCGGACTTTACGCTCGATTTCATCTAATACGGACAACAAAGTGTCGCGTTTATTCCTAGCTTGCACACCATCAAAGCCAACAGCACGTTTCAAAGAACCCCACTTAAACCCCTCGGAATCCACCAAGTGAGGCAAGCCCCGGTGGTAGGGACCGATCGATACGAAGTGGGGCCCGTAGGCTATAGGGTCTATACTACGTAACTTTGGTGGGACAAGGTATATGCTAGTATCTGAAGTGACACTTTTTTGATGCATTGCCTTGAATTTATCTTCTAAGGAGTCACTCAAATTGGTGATTCTTGCAATATAAGGGTCTTCAACTAATTGGCTTGGTACACATATTTGCCTACATCTAATTGCTAAGAAAGATTTTGAGAGATTTATGAAAAAATGACTTTTATGTTTGGTTCTCAACATTGTATTTTGATTCACTATAGAAAGATAGCTGCTTAATTGGAAAAGTATTTTCATTGTTAGATCCACTAACTATTCTTTAAATAATGTATGTATAATTGTATAAATAATGATATTTTTAGGGCTTTTTTTTATTGGAAGGGGAGATTATGATTAATTTTAAAATGTGCAAGTTGCTTACATTTCACCATGTGGAATTATTTGGATTTCAGAAGTCATGATCTAGTCATTGTTAAATATTCAGCCGCTGGATCTCTAATTGCTTGTTCATTTATTGAGTAAACGTGTAATCTCTTTGTCCCAAAATAAATGTTTTGTTTACTTTTTTAGATTTGTAATGCATTTAGTTGTATATAAGAAAACATTATGAAAAATATATATTTGACTAGAGGAACCAAAAGATATAGCACATGACTAGTGTTTTTTACATATATAAAATTAAATAAAGGCAAATTTACAATATAAATAGTAGTAAATGTCAAAATAGAGTAATTATTTTGGAACATAGAGAGTACTTATCATGTATGTTGAATATGAACTTTAAATATATTGGGTAAGTTTAGCCCTGCAACTTGAGGATTGAACTCCGGTATAGTGGCGCTGGAGTGTACCTTACCAACGAGAGTTTGCGAATTCGATTCTCACCAAATCCCTTTCGCCAAATAAATGTAAAGACAATGTAAATCAACTCGTTATTTCTCCCGACTTCAACCCAATTTAGTCATTCCATTAGTTCTCTATATACTTCCTCTACATCTGAAAGGTCGAAGTTAAAGAGTCCTCACAAATGTGTGTGGTGGTAATATTTGAACACAAGACCTCATTCTTATCATTTATAATATTTAACCATTAGGCTAAGACTTTCACCCCAACACAAATTAAGACAAAAAAAAAAATGTTTATTACTTCATATTTACAAATAATGGTATTGTTTAATCGCAAGTGGTGATTAAGTTAATTACATAGTGTGAACTAATCTACTAGTATTCAATAATAAATTACTCTTCAAGTCATTGTTTAATATATACTCCGTAAATTATACAGAATTTATAAAGAAAGCGTGTTGATGAATGTGATGTCAACGTGTTTTTTATAAAAATAAAAATAAGTGGAAGTTCATGAAAATGGCACATATTACTCCGTAGCAATGTAAGAAAAAAAAAAAAAAAAAAAAAAAAAAAAAAAAAAAAAAAAAACCCTGCCTCTGAAGTTCTATTTCAAAATCAATTATAAATAGGTGGAGAGTGGAGACATGTTGCAAATCCTAATCTTAGGCCTTGTTTGGTTGCTCTTAACTTTCATAGGCACTCATAATTTCTATTATTTTGAGAGTAATGGATAGCTCATGTGATTAGAGCTTCTCTCCCGGTCCTAGGAGATTTTATGATCGATTCTCATCCCTGCCCTTAGTGGTCATATTTAGTTAATTAGTTGACCTCAAAATCCAAAATGAAGAAAGTCACAATCCATGGAAATTGTAATTTTTCAAACCTTTAGTGTAGGATTTACAAATTCCTACATAACAATCAAACATATTTGGATAATTTCCAAAAAAAATTGTGTAAGACGAAATTTTCATGAAAAATAAATACCCAAAGCAACCAAACATGACCTTAAAATAGAGTTAATACTTCGTATTATTCTACTCAGGCAGAATGTCCAACAAAATATTTCTAAGTTCCACTAACACAGTCTCACGTGGTTTATTCATTGACCCAAAGTATAGCACACCAATGTCATGTATGCATGAGATATCGACCGTCTAAAAAACGGGTAAAATTATTTCAGCACAAAATTACTTCGGCCTTGATTTCTTTAACTAAATTAATCTGAGCTGAATTTAATTTATCTGAACTGAACTCAATTTAATTGCATCAATTTGTAAATTTCTCAAAAAAAATGAGACAAAAACTCTCTCCCACAAAATTACAAGATAAATTTTTTCAAACGTGAGCTTCAAAATGCTAATTACTTAATTAGCGTGCACATTTTCTCTATAGGTCAAAAAGAGCATATCATGACAGTCCTGTCCTGTGAATTCACAATTCTAGCGACAATGAACAATTCAAGACAGCACCCATCTTACTGTATCTTGAACAAACTCTTTAACTTCACAAGTAATTTCCATGCATCCTTTGACATAGATTCATCATGCTGCAACAAAATAATTGAGTGAGTTCCAATATATATGATAAGAGTCCATGAATGTTGAAAAATGCTGTGGTTTGCTCACCCTGTAGTTGGCTTTAAGCACATCAATTGATTTCCGAGATATGTGGCTAACAAGTTCGTCATCAATGTCAAAGTGTCTTCCATACATCTTTTGTTGCTCTTCAGGATTGCTACCAACAATCTGCAAAAACATCAAATATCTTATCCAACACAACAAAATCACACAAAGGAGTTTATAAAACAACAAGAATTTTTTTTCACTTTTCAGTAAGTCGTGACATGAAAAAAAAAACATCCACACATAATATCATTATATCATAATCACCTATCTCAAATATGTAAACATTGAACATACATCATTACTTTTGAATAATATTACAAGGTACGGGATTCGATTCGAAATGGAGTACGGAAACGGATAAGTGGGATGCTACCCCTTGGTGAACCCAGTACGTTTTAGTACAAAATAGGCAAATTAAATAATAAAAAATAGTAACAAATTATAACAATGGTTAAAATAATAAGCTGAGTGCAAAAACTTTAATCTATGTAGCATGGGTACTTCATATGGGTAGCCATCTCGGAACCCGATTTATCCTCATATTGGGGACAATTCTGATTCTTCATGATATAATTAGCCATACCCATTAACATTATTTTTTTAGATTTGTCGTTTTCAGTCCCCGTATATGTATTCGTTTCCAAACCCGTTCCCGACTCAGTGCAACTTAGACTTTAATGCTCTGTAAGTCAATTGCTCACAAAATAAAAAATATTGTAAAACCTATACGACTATACTAAGTATATAATAACCGTCTCAAACATCCATGTGGCGTTTTTTTCTAATAAAACAAACCCTTAATCATCCACGTGGCATTTTCTAACAAACCCCCATTTTGTTCATTTTTTATAACCACAATTTATTACCAACAACCAAACGAGCCGTCACAGTCCGCAAAAAAACCCACTTCTTCAGTTCTTCTGCCTCATTTCTATCCCGCTAACATGGAGCGTTAGCCACATGGGCCTCTGGGCACCGACAACACCCTTTCATGCCAGCAAAATACACCGACGAACTCCTAATAAGCCATCAAACAAAAGCCCTATACTTTTAAGCCCATAGCGTCTCGAATTACCTTGGTTGCAGAATTAGGGTTTTCGTTTTACATCTTAAGTCTGAAAATTAGATGCATTACAAGGAACAGAGGATGAAGATTTTTGGGTTGTAGAGATCACCGATCTGGATTGCCACCTTCATCAGTCTGAGTCGAGTTCTACGATTCGAGACAACAATACGCTCCACGTTCCTCATATCAATGGTTTTGATCATTATCACATTATGAAATTACAATCAGCCATTTTTTTTTTCAATTGTGAACTGAATTTAATGATTAATCCATTGCCTTCATGAAAAAAAAGTGTTAAAAGCAAGTACTAAACGAAGCAGACTAAATAAAATTACAAAAACCAAGCTCTATCCGTACCTCTAATCCTCTTCACTAAAAAAGAAGATTTATTATGAATACACCAGCATTCAAAGATATAAATCCTATTACCTACCAAATGAAATATTGTCCTTCTGCCACGGGCACCACCCAACTAAACTCAAATTTTGAAAAATAAAGTCCCCCCATTTTTCCTTGCTTTATCATTCTCTAACAATTCTACCGTCCCTATTCAATTCTCTCTTTATGTTACATTTTTGCACAAGCATTTCCTTTAGTTTCTACTACTCTTGGTAGTCGGACATAAATGACGGTAGTGGAAATGAATTTATATGTAAATTTGAGAGGAAAAACAATATCAATTCCTATGGTAGTGCTAGCTTACCTCTAATAAATCTAATTTTCTTTACAAATATTTTATTCCATTCAATACCATCCTTCCCAAAGTTAACGGATGGCAACAGAAGATATGAAGAAAATTCAAGCTTGGAAATGAAGATAGGTTTCCATGTGTATTATAAGGTTTCATTCTCATTACTAAAATACTCCATATAATACCAACAACCAAACGAGTTGTAACAGGTAGCACATGGGATTATTTTACTCCAGTAATCCTCAAACACAGTGCACAAATAAATAAATAAAAAGGAAATGAAATAGATAATTAAGATGATCATACCTTAATGGCAATTTGCTGCCCTTTCTTTGCTGTGTCAACAGGTTTATGATTATTTTCAATGGATGCAACACGCCCTATGTCTATAAAGTCCTGCGAAGGAACACAGATTGGGGTTCCAATCTGAAATCATATCTAAAATCAGAGTCTGATAAAACAAGCAGAACAATTGGAAGAAAAAATCGCACATGGCATGATACTGCTTTTGATCCACCCAAATACAATTCCACACAGCATATTCACATTTCGAAATAGAGATGGATGGAAATTTGGTTGTTTCAATCTCAAATTTCACTTTTCAGCAATTCCAACAAATAGGCGCCTAAAAGAACTTCATATACTGTAGAAGGTCGTCTCTATGATTTATTAAGTGAAAATACTATCTACACTTCATATATTCTATTAACTAGATTAGTCCCGTGCTATGCACGGTTTAATCAAATAATATCTGATAAATTTGAAATTTTGTTGGACTATAAATCAATTGAAAACAAATACAGAGTATGTAATATAAACTCATTACTTCAATAAAAAGATTTTAGTATAAATTCTAAATGATATGAAAATTAACAAAATAAAGAAAATATTATGATATTAAAAATATTATATTGGTCATTAATTGCATATGGAAAATGGAAGAATGGAGTTAATGATATTTAAATTTTCAAAGTATGTTAAATGCTAAGGAAAAGAAAAGAAAAAATAGAAGATGATGTCATAAACATTTTTGGAGGGAAAATTTTGATTGAGAAATTGACATGTGTACATTTTTAGGTTAGGATGATGTCAGCAACATTCTGTTTTAGTATATATAATAATATAATATAGATTATAGATTAGATTATATATAGTTTAGCTATTGAATGATTGATATTTAAATTGTTCTAAACCTCATGAGGCCCTCTTAAGTTTAAAGTAATCAAGTTATTTTTTTTTTGAGTAATCTAGTTTTGTGACCCATTTAGCTTCTCATTACAGATCTATGTTTTGACTGCGACCTGATACATAAGAAATTATGCTTACCCAGCAATTCATAATATCAACATAGATGTATACAAAGCACATACTAAATTGAGAACAAAAGTAGATTCAGTGATCTACTGACCCAAACCAGGAAAAAAAAAAATGACATTTCCCTCGTTTCAATTCTCAAAGAATCAATCATAAAGCATACCTTAACAATGCCTTCAAGAACATCAACACCCAAGACAATAGGATCCTTCTTGTTGAATATGCAATTAGGCATAATCTTGAGTACACAAGGAAAGACGGCATCATCAGCAGCTTCCCGTTTCTTTTCCTCCTTGATATCATCAATGAATGCTTTGAATTGATCAAACAAGTGATAAATGATATCAGCCATAAAGATCTTAACTCCAGCATCATCTGCATATTCCCGAGCCTCTGGTGTGACCTTGACATCAAATGCCAAGATTGTCGCATACTCTTTCTTCTTCTCAAGCATGACACTTGCTTTCATAACATCCTTCTTATGCACAGGGCCTATACTTATACCACTAACAGGAATGTCTACAGCCGGTGATTTCAAAAATTCTAATAATGCTTCCAATGATCCGAGGGTAGATGCTTGCACACAGACCCCCTCTCCACTCCTGTCAATCCTGCTCATTACAGATTCCATGTCTTCCATGGCTGATCTTTTTATCTCCTCAACATCATCATCAGCTCCCACAACATGCAAGCTAGTCCCAGCAATTGCATGCTCAAGTCCCTGTGTAGAGGAATATCAAAGAAAAAGATCATATTCTGAGAGATAAAATTATTAACAGTATTATTTATGCAGTAAAAAATAACACGTTGCACCACTTGATTTCCAAAAAATGATTATAAAATTAAAAAATAAAAAAAAATCACCTGTGCTGTTATTTTGATCCCCTGTGCCGCCTTAATTTCCTTATGATGCATATATGCTCCCTAAGACATACAAGCAACATATAAGTTAGACAATCATAAAATAAGATTAATTTAGCTGCAAAAACAAAAGCATATTACCAAGGAAAACACACTAGGGGTGCGTTCTCTTCAACTTTCTTTATCAGGTTTAAACATGTCAGGTCAGGTTTAATAAGTTATAATCAAGTCAGATTTAATAGGTTTAATCACAGGCAGGTCAAATAAGTTGAAGACAACACACCTTGGATCCATGCACAAAGAATGGGTCTACTACGCATCCGGATGCACGTAGAGGTAGGTGCACCCAAAGGTGTTTTATTGCTCATTTAATATAATTTTGCACTTTTTAAAATTAAAATGAGCCAAAAAAAAACTATAGAATTAGCAAATTTATCATTGGGTGCAACATACACCCGGGTGTATATAAGAATTTCTAACACACAAAAGGGGCATATCATACTTCTTTTCCTATTACCACAAATTCCTTTCAATTACCATGGATAAACTTATCACAAAATTCTTGTTTCGGGGGAAAGGATGGGGTTAGGCACTTGGACTACGCCATCAACCTAATAAGCTATATGACGGAGTTATTGAGCAATGGACAGTCAAAAGACTCAAAACCCTATATGAATTCTTGTAGAATTAATTATCACTTTAAAATTAGAATCCCCTTTGATTAGTAGGACCAGAAGAATATGAATTACGACAATATGTATAAACATATCATAGGGTTATTTTCAGGAATATTTTTAAGGATTTTTTGCTTTGAATAATACAACCTTTCGCCATTTAGCAAAGAATAATACAACCTTTGGATTATTAGGGAATAATACAACCTTAATGCCTAATTTCCTTTCAATGATACAAAACCTGTTAAATCCAATTCCAACCTAGTGAACCGGTAAAAATGGACACTTGGCACCTTTTAATTGGTTATATTTTCAAAATAATAAATAATAAAAAAATCAGAAAAAAAATTTATTAAACTTCAAAATCAGAAAATTAAAAAAAGGGGGGGGGGGAGGGGGGAAAACTCTCTCATACCCCCAAACCACCATAACCCCTCCCACTTCTCTTCAATCTCACTACCACCCACATCACCGGCAACCCATCACCGTCATCACCGGTAACCCATCACCATCATCACCGGAAACTCTTATCTTCTTTCTTTCTCTCTCTTTTTATTTTTTTCCCCTTTTTCTGGGGTTTCGATTAGAAAGGCGAGAGGGGGCGGTGGGGAGTTCGATTGGGTGGGGCGGTGGGGGGGTTCGATTGGGGTAAGGTGGAGGGGGGTTTCGAATTGGGAGTGGGGGTTTGAATTGGGGGTGCGGGGTGGGGTGTTGGGTTCGAATTGGGGTCAAAATGGGGCGGGGGAAGGGGTGAGGGGAGGCCGACGGGGGTGGGGATGGGCTGGGTTGGGTTAATTGGGGTCGAAATGGGGTGGGGAAGGGGGCATCGGGGTCGGAAAGGGGAGGGGGATCTCGTCGGGGGGGTGGCTTAGGTGGGAGAGGAGGGTTTCGGTGTGGCAGGTGGCTGTGGTGGGGTTTTCAAGGTTTGGGGTTTCGGGGGGTGGGGGATATCGGGGTGGGGATTTTGGGGGTCGGGGAGGGTGGTGATGAATGTTTCGGCGGCTTCAGAAGGTCGGGGAGAGTGGTTTCGGCGGTGGAGGAGGCGGGGAAGGGAGCAGCGGGTGGTTGGAGAGGCGGGGCTAGGGTTTTGGGGGTGAGGGAGGTCAGGGAAGGGGTTCCGGCAGGGTGGGGGTTGCGTGGGTAGGGTGGGGGTGGTGGCAGGTAATAGAAAGACCTACCTCTTTCTTCACAAAGATCCAACTAATTAGAGAAAGACAGCATCGTCTTTCACAAACATAGATGTTACATCAAAGGAACTAATCTTTAGACATTAATAAATTTTAATTCCACGTATTTGTGCTTCAAAGAACCTGCCAAAATCCTAGCAAATTCTACTTTTTATGTGCTACTACAACACAAGCTATTAGTTTATCAAGACGAGATTATTTACAAAGGAGGAGAATTGTTAAAGAAATATTTGCCATTCCATAACAATGTAACAATTTGTCATGATTAGCAAGTACTAATACTGAGCAAGTACTAAAAGTCTTTGTTATTATCGATAAAATAAGTTCATAAGGCAACTTAACGTTCGCATGTGGGGTTAGCTTTTCAAAACCATGTCATCTCAAAACGCAAAACGAAATCTATGTTATGCTCCTCGTCACACTTATTATTCTTTCCATGACAATAGTTTAGAGCGTTGAGATATTCTTAAACTAAACTCACAAACATAAGGGTTTTCTCGCAATTAAATCGCTCTACTATAGTAGGTTAATAGAGATAAAGAGTTTAGTGAATGGTCGTCAATAACATTGAAAAGACAAGAATAGAAGATGTGTTCCTATGTTTAAAGACGATTCTCAAACTATACTTAGTCAAGATTTTTGGTGCATTCACTTAGAAGATTTTCGAAAATCAAGATCAAAATCTAAACAATGTCTCACAAACTACGAGAAACACAAAGAAAAGTTAAGAACTTAAAACTTATGTTAATAGTTTAGAGCCCAAGGTTCTCATAGTTTGCAGCATACAAGCAAAACCCATAACTCAAAACTCAGTCACAACTAAAAATAATCGTTTTTGAAGTAATCGTAGTAATTAGTAAAATAAATAGAAGATGCAAATGTTTCTCCAAATAACCAATCATTCCAAGCTTGCAAAGCACAATATTTGGCAACATTGATAAGAAAACAATAAATTATTGATGCTATTTATAATTTTGATTTAAAGTTTTTTCTTTCTATTTTACTTATTATGTTATTCATTTTAAGTATTTGAAGAAAAGCAGCTGCCATGAAACTCCTACTCACTAACCAGTAGTTGAACATTATCGAGGATTGCAGCTTGTCATCCATCAATTCCAATCAGACAATATAAGAATTTTCAATTGATATATAAAATTTGATTTTGAAATTTGAATTGATTCTTGGTTTCAATTGATTTTGAAATTTGAATTTGATAATCAACATCAAATTGATTGTGTTTATCAAAAAAATATGCTTACTTATTTCAATTTTATCTTTCCAATATTATAGCAAATCTAAAAAAATTGTGACAAAGTTAAGGACGTCAATGAGCTAATACACTCATGAACAGCTCCCGAACAAACCCGGTCAAAGCTCGTTCGTATATAATAAACGAGTCCGAGCAAAATTTTCAAGCTCGATTAATAAACAAGCTTTACCCGAACAAGGTAGTACTTGATTCGTTAAGGTTCGCGAACAGCTCGTTCAAGTTTGTTAATAAGCTCGTTTGTAATCATTCAATACTCGTTAAAAGCTCATTAAAAACTCATTTATATACTTCGAATTTTAAAATATATTTATTTATAATACGTATCATTTAGATACCATACTTTGTCTTGGTTATAAATTTGGAATAATATCATACTTTGTATTATATTTTTAAATTTTTATATTTTATATTACTTATGCTTGACCAAAGGGTAAAATTAGAAATAATTAATAAAACAATAGATACAAAGCTCATTTAAACATATGCTCGTTCATAGCTCAAACTCGAGCTCGAATATGTAAACGAGAAGCTCGAGCTGGGCTCGAATGTGAAAAAATTAAACGAGCCATGCTCGAACAAAGTTTTTTGAAGCTCGGTTATGCTCGAGCTCGATTAATATTAGTCAAGCCTAGCTCGAACAACTTACTACTCGGCTCGGCTCGTTTACATCTCTAGACAAAGTATGACATTTTTGAATTTTGATTTATGCCTAGATAGTACTTTGCATTGTACTGGATTTTGAAAATTAATGGCCAGTAGGATATCATTCAACAAGGGTTATCTGGTCAGAATCTTTTATGGGATTGCCATCGTTAAAGTTTCTAATAATGACAGCATATCTTATTTAGTTGACGTAAATATGTCACGAGTTCATTTACAAACAATAACCACAAGACCTATTACAACAGCCATATAACAAAATTAACTGTCATTAAAAGTACTATAACGACCAATTTGTTGGTCATTGAAGGTGAAATTTCTAGCAATGATTCACTATTTACTGCATAGCATTAAGTTGTTGCAAATATATAGGTAAAGGTGTTTGGTAAATCTAATGATCAAACATACCTTGACTCTAAGTTCCTTCATTGGATGAGGTGTCAAAAGAGCGCGAATGGTTGTAAAAATAGGGCCCTGCAATGAGCAAACAAGCAAGAGTTACATCTACTGGTTCTTGGCATACAAAACTTGGAGCTCAAGTAGAAAGCAACAAAAACCTACCTGCATGCCACAAACAACAATCTGATCCCCTTCATGAAGAACACCATTTACCAATACAACATCAATAGTTGTTCCATGACCCTCCACAACCTTGACCTCCAGCACTGTACACTGCAACAATTCAAATTTGAACAATAAAAGCTCATTTATTAGAAAAGGATAAATAAATAATCAAACAAAAGAACAGTAATAATAAAAACGAAACAAAAATAATACCTCTATTTCATCCTTGAAGGTAAGTTTCTCAATCATCGTCTTCTGTGACCATTGCACTAATAGTAATAGCAGATCAGGGATACCTTCCCCACTGTTATGAACCAACAAGAACAAAACAAAAGTCATGAAATGATAGCATCTTGTCATGCAAAAGGTATGAAGGCATGTCCAGAACACATATCATACCTTATTGCGCTTGTTGGTACAATGTTGAATGTTTTGCCCATGTCTTTGTTTTTATAATAAAGTTCAGTATTTAAGCCCTGCTCCTTGAACTGTGTAATAATCTGCATCATAAGAAACAAAAACAGAATTAAAGTCACTGCAAGAATGATCAGTAATTGGGCAGCAAAATCCAGGAATATAATGCTCTACCTGTATGAGCCTCATACTAAACTCATTTTGCACATCCTTAGTTTGTTGTTTCATAGCCTTCACGATGGGTGCATTGCGACATGTTTTCCACCCATAAAGACGATCCACCTACAAAGTTCAAAAATTTAGCAAAATCATAATCATTTGAAGAGACAAATAAGATGACTTAGCAGCAGCTACGAATCAACTCTACTCACTTTGTTCAATGCCACTATGAACTCTGTATTCCTCATCTTTAAGAGGTTGAGCGACTCAAGTGTTTGTGGCTCCAAACCATGCATGACATCCACAACCAATATAGCAATATCACACAACCCAGAACCTCGCGATCTTAAGTTGGTAAAAGATTCGTGCCCCGGAGTATCAATAACAAGAAGACCTGGGACATTCAGCTTTGCATCAGCCTTCAATTCCCTGGTCCGGTCTCTGATATTCTCAGCAGGAAAGTACGTTGCTCCAATTTGTTGTGTAATACCACCAGCTTCGCCTTCCTGAACATTAGTACCTCTTATACAATCAAGCAACTTGGTTTTACCAGTGTCAACATGACCCATTATACAGCAGATTGGAGACCTAAGGTTTCCTTCACTCTTCCCAGCCTGGGTATCTGAACTTGGCTTTTCTTTTTGAATTACAGCTTCTTTACTTCTTTTCTTCCCTGCAGCATCAGACTCATAATGCTTCTGCATGTTATCAGCCGTTTGGGCTTTATTTGGCTGAGATGACACAGCCTCTTTAGCAGCAGCTTTTACTTCCTTTTTAACGAATAACGGAGCCACTGAATCGGCCTCTTCATCTTCAAATGCCCTCTTAACAGGTAAGGCAAGGTTGTTGTCATCCCAACTTTTAGCATCCCAATCCTCATCATCATCCTCCTCCTCGACAGCAACGTTCTCTTTAATTTCATCAACTTCAGCCTTCTCCTCCACATGCACTGCACAAGCCTCTTCAAACTTCTCCTTTACAACAGGCTCACCATCTCCAACAACTTCGTGCTTGGTCTCTATATCCTCTGGTGATGGAGCCTTCAAACCATTTGTTTGTCTGTTTGTCTTTGACTTCTTTGTTGTGTAAATTGGACGCTTTGCTGGGGCACCCTCGTCAGAAGCAGGTATCTTGATTCCAGCATTGGTAAGAAACTGATTTTTCATTATTTCTCTCCGACGTTGTTCCTCCTTTTGCTTTGGAGTTAGCAACAGACCAGCCTCCTTTTTCAGGCGAAGCTTTTCTTTTTCCTTCTCCTTTCTCCGAAGCTTTGCTTCCTCAGCCTGCCTCAAAAGCTCTTCTTGTCTAAGCCGCTCCTCTTCTTCCTTCTTTAACCGCTCCTCCTCTTCTCTCTTTTGTCTCTCTTCAGCCTCCTTACGCCTAGCAAGTGCCTCTTGCATTTCCCTGACATGCTTAGGAAGTTTTTTGTCTGCCACTTTACTTTTTGTTTCAGTCTTCACGTCCTCCTTTACCTCTGCTGCAGCTGCTGCTGCTGCCTTTTTCTCTTTCTCCTTCTCCTTCTTCTTTTTCTTCTTTTTTGCTGCTGCTGATTCTGCAACTCCTTCACCTTCAACCCCCTTTTCACCTGTTTCTTCAGTCAAGCCAACAGTTTGGGATTGTGCATCAACTTTCTCAACTTGAGTTGCTGAAGCTGGAGTAGCTTCAGGCTTCGAGGCTGCAGGTCCTTCCCCTAGCTCTTCAAGAATCTTATCTAGATCGTCCTGTTCTTCAGCTGTCCTTCCACCTTTCTTCTTCTTTTTCTTCTTATTTTTTGAAGTTTCAGTTACTAACGCATCCACTTCTGCACTATTGGTGGCGACAGAAGCTACTTCAGGTTCCATCTTGGTGGCCACATCATCTTCTAATTCAGCAAATGTACTGCTACCTTTCTTCTTGGATGACTTCTTTTTACCACTAAATTCAACCACCACATCAGCTTCGTCAACAACGCCATCATATCCAGACTTTGAAACAGAAGCTGCTTCTTCTCCATCTTCTTCCAACAATGCAGCACTAAACAAGCTCCCAGTTTTCTTTGAACCTTTGGATGACTTCTTCTTCCCTGTAAAGCTAACAGTGGCAACTTCATCCTCCTCACTCTTAACATTATTATCTCGATCATTCTTCTCATCTTCCAACATTGCAAAAGTCGTCTTCGAACCCCCCTTTTTCGATCCTTTCGACGACTTCTTCTTCCCCGTGAAGCTCACAACGGGTGCATCCTCTCCATCCCCCTCACTCTTCACTTCACCCTCACCATCTTCATCACCCAATAAATCAAAACTAACCTTATCACCACCAACCTTGTATGACCCCTTTGATGACTTCTTCTTCCCTGTAAATTTCATAGCAGACACATCCTCTTCCTCTCCACTCTGACCTTTTAACTCATCATCATTATCCTCATCACCCAATAACTCAAACCCAGACTTAGCAACGCCCTTCTTACCACCCTTTGACGACTTCTTCTTCTTCCCATAAAACACGGTTTCTGTTACCCCCTCCCCTTCGCCCTCTTCAAGATTATCAACCTCACTCTCATCCTCGTCGTCCCGCGCCTTTGCCCCCTTAGAATTTCCCTTCTTTCCCTTCTTCTTCCCACCGCCAGTGGCAACTACTTTATCCTCTTTTATCTGAGACTCCTCAGGCAGCTGAATTCCAACCGAATACTCATCATCATCTATTGCTATATTCTTCTTCTTACCCATTTAATCTAACTTGTAACTCTGCACAAAGTCGCACAATCAAAATCTTAATCACATATGATTCCCTAACTGGATTAAAAACCATCAATAACAATCTAAATACTAACATATGCCTATCAAAATATGAACTAAAATAAAACAATCAGGCAAAAATCACAATTAAAATAAAATTAAAAAATATAAAGCTTGCAATTTGCAGATGTTACAGCTTCAGTTAAGAAATCTAAAGTCAGGCCCGTCCCTGACCCAGGGCAACAGGGGCGGCCGCCCTGGGCCCAGTAAGAAATACTCCGTTTTTGTAGTCTACAGCACAGCACATACATAATCTATCAACAATATTTGATTGGAAATTCATTTTCCATCTGGCGATAAATAAATTACCCATCAAAGCATGAACTTCAATGTATAATTGTTCTACGGGAAAAACAATCTTACCTCAAAAACTCTGCTTGCTTTAATGGAGGAAATCTGCTTGCTTTAATGGCGGAAAGGCACCACAAAAACCACGCCCAACCTAGTCACAGTTAGTTCGACAGAGAAGAGGAGAGGACAGGGTGAAATAAACGGAGAGATGAAGGATGTGTTCTTTTTACTTAAAAAAAAAAAATATTAGGTTAATAAGTTCAGATAAGTTACAATGAGTTATATCATGTTTAATAAATTTTAATAAGTTCCAATCAGGTCTAATAAGTTCCGATCAGGTTTCCAATTAGGTATTAAGTTTCAATAAGGCCTATTAAGTTCCAATCAGGTTTAGGTTTTTTTATTATTGATTAAATAAAATTAATTAAATTAATCCGCAACATAAACCAATTTTATTCTATCATTTTTGTTTTATAATTTTTTTAGAGAAACCAATCAGAATTAAATTAAATTAAACTAATTTTTTTATATTATGAAATAAGAATGATAGATTTAAAATAATTCGTAATTCTAGTACTAATTAAAATTAAATAAAATTCCCGTGAATAATTCGTGATAAAGTAAAGCATGTAAGGTAATTCGTTATATTAAATAATAACTAGCTTTGTAACACCCCAATAATTCCCATTAAATTATAAAAAACTATTTTCCAAGAAATATATATTGAGCATTATTAAAGTATTATCGCCACGTGTGAAAACATATCGGCTTATTCAGAATTTTGCAGCGGAATTATAACAGTTCGAAAATCAAATTGCATTTAAATCTATTACAACTTGGAACCAGTAAGGCCCTGTAAATATTAAATCAAACATAAACGAAGATGTTCAAAATACTTATTCATGAGAAAAATATTACTTGAATTAAATAATGAAGTTGAAAACACCACTCATCGCTCAAGCCCATGAAAACCCCTGTCAACCTGCACAATCTTACCTTGACCCTGGACGACTGCTCACCAATATTGGGTCATCATAGGGTCAAGACATTAACAAGATCAAAATGTACGACGTCAGCAAAGCTGAGTACGACAATTAAATAAACAAACAGATCTAGTGCATAATACAATCGCAACAGAATTTTCTTGCTATGGTGAGTAATTAGCTAATACTTGTTCATTAAACATTCTTGTTTATTAAGTGGCACTACTTGAGTCGAAGCCAATGTAAGCACCGAGCGAGTTGTCTAGTCTAGAAGGTAACAATGGGAGCTACCCACGTCACAAATAAAGGAATGAGCTCAATCCGCTAATGGAACAAGTGGATCCTACAGTTCCCTTAAAGTCACGAGTCCTGCCGTGACCCCAACCCACATCTATGCCAATACTCCAGACGTGCACTTGTCTAGAGTTTTAATGCTTACCCGAATCTTTCACTTTAAGTGATTAGTATCTTGAGAATTATTACACATAACAAGCACACACATATCAAACAATTCACATAACACTTGTTTTAATTTATTGTTCAGATTAAACACACTGAACTCTTGTCTATTTAACGAAATTCCCATTAAGACCTTACGCCCTAAGTGGTATCCCACAACTACTAGAAGGCATAAAATATTCGGAGAACCTATTCATGCATTAATAATAAACTTGAAAGGGACAACTTGTCCATATTTAAATAAATTGCTACTAGTGAAGCCTGAAATATTCAAAAAACATATTCATGCAATATTTTCTTTTATAATCGGGAACATAAAATAATCCTTCCAATTCTTTTCTTGATAGGTTTGCAAACACAAGTTATACAAACAACTAAAATCACCACAAATAGTCATGTTCCACAAAATCACATATCTTGACAGTCATGATAGAAATATGCAAAATCCTAACATGATACTATGTCTGAAAGCTTATCCATTACGCGTACCTTGAATAGACTCGACGATTCTCCACTTTCCTTAGAAATCGCCAAGATAGTACTCCTCAACTAAAAATAAATAACCCAATATTAAATTCGAGTCTCTTAAAAAGAATAGCCCAGCAGCCATGATCTATCCTAAGACCTTTAATTAATACATGTTTTATAGGCAACAAATTCTAAATCTTTAGAAGTCCAAAATAATAAAAATCCAACCTTTATCATACGAAAAGTTTTGATTTTTATTGTAAAGTTCAGACTTTTAAGCTAAAGGAATGATTTTTATTATTTTAAGTTAGATACAAACCCAAATAACAAAGTTAAATTAAGATTTAACATACTTTAATAAATCTAAAATTAATATTAAAATCTATTAAAAACTGAATTTATAATATGCGTGCGATCACATTTTAAGTTTTTTTTTATTACAATTAGAATTATTTAATTAATAGTCAACAAACTATACTATAAGAATAATTTTCTCCTTATTAGATTAAACACATTCTAAAAATTATAAATGCAGGCATCGCATGCACCAAACGCTAAGTGTAAAAATGACAATGATTTTAATTTTGTATTTTTATGAAATTTAATGTCAATTAGAATTGATATTATGGCCACTAATTATAATATTGTGAATTTTACACTGTTTGTGTTGTTTTGCTAATTTGGGACTATTTTTTTTTTTTTAAAAAAAAACTACTATGGGGTAAAAAAATAAATCATAAAATGGGACACCATAGCTTCCCCTTCCCTTTTACTGTATAGTACATATAGATTTTTATGCACGATATGTATACGTAAAATTTTGAACTTAAATAAAACTTGATTGTCAGATAAATCAAAAGGTTTGTTTTGAAGTTGACATCTAATTTGCGATAGAAAAAAAATGATTTAAATACAAATAGTAACTAAAAACAAATTACTTAGAATTATAACTAACAAAAATTGTCTATCGTAATCATTTCTCCCTTCGACCTTCACTTATATATGTATTAAGCTTTTTATGCACGCTATGCGTGCGACGGTATTTTTTATATAGTCATTACTCAGTAGTAAGAAAAAAAATAAAGTTTGCATCTGAGATATCATCCATTTTGTGATAGTAAAAAAAATAAGGGAAAAAACATAGGAGTTGAATTTCTTTCATACCAAAAAAATGAACAAATGATAAAGTAGATCTACAATATTTTATCTCCTATCAAACTTCCACTAAAATCAAAAGGTAAAATTTTAGTTTACAAAGATATATCAATATGAGTATCTATTTGTAGAGAATTAAAAAATATAAATTTACATATTTTTATTTTATTTTTTTTAATTATTGTTTTTAATTATTTTTATTCAAAAGAATAAAAAAATTGTAAGAACTTTTCATAATTTTGCAGTTTGATTTTTAGAAAAAGTTTGATGTTAGTGTAGACTTTTTCAGGAGGACACCATAGCTCTCCTTGGCTTATATAATAGAGATAAATTGTAGTACTAATGAAACTGAGATGAATATAGAAATGTAAGCAAAATGGGTTTGAATTTTTTCTCCAAATTTTTCTAATTTTTCATAGTACGAACAAATCGTTCATAGTACTACAAAAAAAATTCTCCAAATTTTGGAAACTATTGTTTGAAATTTTGGCAAAAACTTGCTAAACTCAACTAATGTTAAAAAGAAAATTTAACATGAATTATCCCAATTTTTAACTGTCTTTTCAAAATGATCCTAACTTTAGATTATTCTAGAAAAATTTAAAATTTGTTGGATACCTTCTAAAAACAATCCCAATTGTAACTTATCCTACACAATCAACCTAAAATAGATAAATAAAAGCAAGAAAAATTCACTTTGGATTTTTTTTTTTTTTTTGAAAAAGCTATACTTAGAACTTGGGATTGCTCTAGAATAATCAAGTCATATTTTGAAAAACTGATTGAAAGTTGAGATTGTTATGTCATTTTTCCTTTAAAAAATTGAAATAAAACCTCAAACAAAAGCTGTGTGATCTGCTAACCATTTTGGCTACACAGTTCCACAATCTCTAATTCTCTATCTAGGCACCTTAGAAAATTTATACAAGCAATAGAAAGTTGCATAGAACATCCAAGGAATGAATCCACTTCACCTGCTAGGGAATGATGGTATGATTTCATGAACAGTGACTGAATCTCTCACATCTTTATCCATCAAATTGGAAGCTGGTTTCAGCAAAGAAGAAGAGCAACAGTCAACTAGATAAAAATAAGAGCAACAATTTACTTGACAGATTCCCTGTATTTAACCACTCAAACATGATCTCTACATTCCAGTACCTTTTTACATGCTTTTTAAAGGGAATGTAATTTGGTAAAGAGATAAAACTTGCATATATTGAATGGGGCATAACTGAGATTAACCAAAGAGGAAATTAGACAACTGAAAATTAAAGAGAGTATAGTTGGAATTTTTATACTAACCAACAGAAAAGGTTCATTAATAACCAGTAAATTGTTCCAAATCTCCAGTAAGTGCCATGGTAATAACACATGCAATCAATTAGTAGTAGAGCAATGCCTTCTACTATATGAAACTTTTCATGAAGATAAAATGTATTCATAGCTTTCATTTTGATCAATTACACAGTACAACTGCAGCAAAATCATAAGTTTAGCTACACAATTCCCAGAATGTATGGATAAATTGCGATACTGAGGTAGTACATAAAACTAGAGACACTCAAAGTTTACAGATAAACAGTGCTACTTTTAAGAATGTAGCAAGTAAATATAGACAAAATCACAAAAGGAGTATCAGACAAACAATTGCATTAATTATCGATAAGAGCTTAGAATGAACAGAAATCTGGTTTTCCAAAATTTATTAACCAAGTATAAACACTGACATAGCTACATCAGAACAACAAATTCTGATAAATTGGTAGTGTAATAGTGTTCATGGCCTGCCTCAAAAACTTGCAGCTGTTCTTAGATCCACTGTTTACTGTCTTATTTAGTAATAATAACAAATAAGTATAATGATTCAACCATTGTTACAAAAATACTATATTGATAACAACAAAGATATGAGTGTCATTACTAATGCGAAAGGAGCCTAAATCTATCTTATACACAAAAACAACTACAAACTCTTGATGCATTCTACCTCTAGCGTCAGATCCTTTACCCCAGCATCCTGAAATATGTGCATGACGCGGGCTTTAGTCATAGCTTTGTCAATTCCTGATGAAACACGGAGATGTAACGTGCCAATAACATCTGTGTTCGTCAAGCTCCAAACATGCAGGTTCTGGATGCCTGCAACTCCTTTTATTTTCATGACAGCATTTACAGCAGTTTTAAGATCTTGTTCATGAGCTCGGGGAACCCTCTGCAATAAAACTTCAGCAGAGTTCCTCAGTAGTGGTATTACAGAGGATACAATTAAGACTGATATGAAAATAGAGCAAGCTGGATCTGCAACAAGCCATCCCTTGTATTTAATTAACAAGGTTGATACCACAACTCCAACACTCCCTAGGGTGTCTGCTAGAACATGTAAGAATATGCCTTCCATGTTGTGATCAATATGGTGATGATGATGCTTCTTAAGCAAGGATTCAGTCGTTGAGTCTAAATGATGACTATGACTGCAAGATTCTGCTCCAGGAGGCTTGATAAGGCTGCTGCAGCCATCATTACCATCGGGATGATGATGAGCCTTCTTTTCATGATTATCATGTGTACAAGAGTGATCGTGGTCATGGCGCAAATGACTATGACCATGGTTATGGTGTCCCTGACTATGATCATGGTTACAGTGTCCATGACTCTCCTCATGGTTATGGCTTCCATGACTATGACCGTGAACATGACGTTCATTAGAATGGTCATGATCAAGTTGATGGGATTCATGGTGCTTATCAACAGAATCATGCTTACCCACATCATGGGAACATCTTTCCTCAGAAACAAAAACACTATCATGATCTGTAACCTGAGTAGCATGATCATGGTCATGGTGAGCATGAGAGTGGGGATTGGAATGAGAGCAAGAGCCTCCATGAGCATGATGATGCTCCTCATGAAAGAAAATTAAACCCACAACATTCACTAGTAGTCCCCCAATAGAAACAGCCAATAAACTATTTGTTGAAATCTCCTGAGGATCCAGTATTCTCTCCAATGATTCTAGCACAATAAGAGCTCCAACCAAAACCAAAAAAACTGCATTAACATACCCTGATAGCACCTCAAACCTTCCCCGTCCATAGTTAAACTGGCTATTGGCAGGCAAACGGGAGATATAACTAGCATAAAGCCCAATTGCGAGTGCAGCACAATCAAACAACATATGACAAGCATCAGATATCAATCCAAGACTATTGCTCATGAACCCAACAACAAATTCTACCACCATATAGCCAGTATTGATCATGAGAAAAAGTGCAATTTTGCGAGATTTACGTTCACTCAGCACATGGCGAATTGGCCTCACTATCATGGAATATAATGTTTCAGAAGATTCAACCCCTATCTCCACATATTTATTATAGGCCCAATTCAGCTGCCGAATGGCGACCCAAAGGAAAAAACCACTGATCAACAATCCCCAGAGGGAGAGCTCGGGGAAGTAAACAAGCTCCAATACAAGTGTACAAGCAAAGGTGATGAGAAATTCTTTCTCAGAGTCTCTAGGGTTGATCCATTTCTCATCATTATACCACTCATTCAAGAGGACACCAAACAAGACTGTGTTTGCCAGCAACCAACCCAGTTTCATAATTGAAACACTCCCACCCTCTGCTTCAAATACAAGCATATTAATGATTGCAGGGAAAAAAAGAATGGAAGTGGTGAAGAACAGTGAAATTAATTGAACCTGTTTTCGACCCAATTGTTTAATAGTACCCAAATTCAACAAATCCTTCTCATAACACCCCAAAAATCCTGACAAGAAAGGAAGAAGCATGGGCACAATTCTCAAACAATTCCCATCAACAACCACCATCAATGATTTTTGAAATTTATCAAGATTATTATGAGAAAGAGGGAAACAATCCATACGATCCCAACTCACAGATAAAACAAATTGGGCAACAAACAAGGCAAAGAATCCACGAACCCTTGAATGCCCATCTCGATCCCTATCCTGGCCTTTCCAGAACCGAAAGGCTACGTTTCCAGACAACTCAGCCAAGATCATGGCCGCAGTCCCACAATAACGGAGGGCTTGGAAACGAAGGAGGAAGACAAAAGCAAGAAGAAGAGATCTGAAAAGAAGATGTTTGATCTGGGATCGGGAAAGTGAGGAGAGAGAAAAGAGAGGAAGGCGAGGATGTTTGGAGAAGATGGAGAAAATGAGGGTGAGGATGAAGGAGAGGAAGGAGACAAGGAAGGAAAATGGGAACAAAGAAAAGGAAGGGGAGGAGCGGAGGAAAGGAAGGAGGGAGTAGAGGGACCGCAACGAGAAGAGGAGGAGGAATAGGAATGAGATTGAAGATTTATTGTTAATGGTGTTGGTAGATTGAGAGAGTCTATGTTTTGAAGGAGTAGGAGTTGGGGTCAAAGAATATGCAGCAGGGTGCTGCATAGTTGTGAGCACAGTAGAGCGTGATGGAACTGATAGGCGGTGTGGCCGATGATGATGGTGGTGGCTGTCCGCCATCTATGCGGTCAAAAAGCAATCTTTTTTAAGGCAATATAAATCGTCAAGAGAGTAGCTCCACTGTCAAAAATTTTAGACTCCCTCTTATTGCCACACCATATTCAGAAGTTTAAACCCATAAAAGCACCTGGCAAGCAAAAGATAACACAAAATTTAAGGTACAAACACACAAATTCCACAAACCCAAAGTTTACTTCATAAAACAAAAAAAAAAAAATATGAGTCTATGTATGTTAAAATTCATATCATTTATAATACATTTAAGTGACATAAAAAAGTTATAAATAAATAAATCATCTCTTCGTCTCTAGCTATGATATAGTGTGGAAAAGGAAAAAAAAAACACTCCAAGCTTCCACAAAAATAAATCCATAATGTACTTCGGCCACGTTCTTTTAGGCTGAAGTAAATTGTTTGAGCTGAACTAAATTAAACTAAATCAAAGACTCGGCAGGAGCTGAATTAATCTCTACTAAACTGAATTGAATTTGTCGAACTGAACTAAAATGAATTTCAAAATTAAGTCCAAAAGAATGGGCCTTCATATTAGAAAGTACCAATCTAAGACACACTTAAAAGTTAAAAATCACTCTTTTTCCCTCTGATAGACCACCACTCTCCTACTGTTGCCTCCAGGCTACCACCCTATGCCAAACTGAACTCAACTCTAATCCCATTCACTATTCTTCTTGTGGGATCCAAGGTCATTCAAGCTATCATTATCATATTCATTTGAAAGTTCTGCACATCTAAGACAGAGAAAGCGAAGCAAATTACTTTGCACCTTTTTCTAAAAGGATTACAGTTCCCAGATAACTGATTCACAAAAAATCACTCACTATGGAGTAATGTCGTACTTTGCAATGAGCATAATTTAAGTTCATTAACACCGTCATTGCTGAACCGAGGCAGGGGTGCACCGCCCTTGGCCCAGGGTGAAAATTCCCGTTTTTACGAAATTGACCCTAAAATTGAAGGGCATAAACAAAAGCCTGCAATGAACTAACAGCCAAATTGACTCAATTATCAAATTAGACCGAAAGATTACATGAAATTATACGCATTTCAAAACATCAAAAGCAACACAGTTGCCGATAATAACTAATCGCTGAACAATCCACCTTAGAAGAATACTT
Source organism: Salicornia ramosissima (assembly GCA_951394345.1). Classification (NCBI taxonomy): domain Eukaryota; kingdom Viridiplantae; phylum Streptophyta; class Magnoliopsida; order Caryophyllales; family Amaranthaceae; genus Salicornia; species Salicornia ramosissima. The sequence continues at coordinate 53,952,700 of OX596237.1, read as the reverse complement.
AAGGACCGTGACAACTAAGTAAACGATTAAACCCTAGATGTTGAAATTGGTATTCGACGACGAAAACAACGGAAAAAAGAAAAACAAACCTCATAAGCTGCGTCAAAGAAGGAGATGAAGCATGGAAGCAGATTCAACGGAGAATTTCGTATTGAATTCCATGGACAACTTCTCGTAGGCTTCAATGGAGGAGAGAGGTGTAGCGTGAAAAGATCGGCGGGAGGAAGGTGGTTGTTTGGAAGTTTGATAAATGCATATGGATTTGAATTTTTGACTTGGTTGTGCATAAACGGTTAACTGAACCATTAAGCTTTGACGGTTTTGTTAACCATTACAACTATTATCATATTTTAATAATCGTAATTGAATCGTTAATAAACCCTGAATTGTTACGATTAATCGCGAAACTGTTAAGAATTTAACAAAGATGAATTAAATTATGGAAGATGAAAATATAAAATAATGAGTGAATCATACTTACGCATATGGGGTAATGGGGCTAGTAAAATATGTGGGTTTCTTAAAAATAAAGAATTAATGTCATTTGGAAATATGTGGGTTTGTTAACCATTAACTTTTTTAAAAGACTGATCCCCCATAAGGACGTTGGGAGGAGTTTAAAACCTTAACCTCGGGACGCGCTCTGAATTTGAATTAGCCCAAAAGGTTGAACCGGGTGGGTACACCAAAAAAAACTTTTTTAAAAGACATTTTTTCCCCTAGAAAAATATCTTTTAAAAAAATTAACGGTTAATCATTTATGAACACATGTAATTCTAACCGTTAACATTTATGTATTAATGGTTTGTTAAGTGTAACCTTTAAAAACTAATGTTTGGGTAAATTAATCGTTAAAAATCGCTGGCTACACATTTGACGGTCATGGTTAACAGTTACAGTTGTTTTTGCACACCCCTATCACTCATGCATATATGTCAAATATTTACCTAGGCTATGCTTGATTCACCTAATATTTGCTAATCTGATATAAATTTAATTTTCTGATCTGAATTTATTGTCTTATTTGAAACTTTGACTGTGTTGTACGTCAATCCGTTTGAACAACAAACCTTAAATTTAGAACCACTACACTTTTTGAACAAATTTTGAGAACCAGTTATTATTTGTAGAGAATTGTTAAGTTGTACAAATGATAGAATGAGTTTTTTGAGATGATTTTTTTGCCGATGTCTTTAACTGAAATTCTAATGTCTACAAAATGGAGCGAGCACTTGAGAGTTCAAGTAGTACTATGAAATATGAATTGCTTCAAGGAGTAGGATTACTAGTGGCGGCGACATGTAAGAAAGAAACCACATCGAGTTTTCTGAGAAGAACATGTGATTCTTGAGCCTCTTGTAATAATACAAGTATTAATTTGACATTGTTTTTAGGATCATTTTTTTATCCTTTTGACTTATTAAGCCATTGTAAAAAAAAACAAAAAAACAAAGGAAAAGCACTAATTCTGAAAAACAAATAGTTAATTTATACGAGATAGTTAAGTGGAATGATTGGGTTTGGAGTAGACTTAATATTCCTAAACTTAACATGATTTGTTGGATGAGTTTATGGAAAAAAATGAGTAAACCTCACTTGATGAAGATTGGAGTTAGCCCTAATGATTCATGCCCTCTCTGCCAGATTGGTTCTGAAACAGTGAGCCATTTGTTTTTTCGCTGTGTCTATATTGCTAGATGTATAGATTTGGTTAATATGTTCACTTGGGTTCATTTGAGGCCTACTAACTTGGAGGATTGTACTTCTGCCTTGTTTTGAGTTGCTGGTCGATTCAGAAGACAAGTGTTGTATGCATGTTATGCGGGGACACTATACACAATATGGATTTTGAGGAACAAGGCTGTGTGGGATCATTGTGTTATGATGCCTACTGAAGTCATTTTAGCTACTTTATTATGTGTTTGTCAAATAATCATGTATTTATTGCCTAAAAAAACTAGTAGAAGGAATAGGGTATTGACAACAACGGCGATGCCAAGTCATGTGAAGTGAAAACAAACCCTAGATGAAGTGATTAATAATCAAAGCTCAAATTAAGTAATTGATAATTAAAATCATAGGAACAAACTTGTAAATCTGAAAGAACCACCAAACTTAAAGAGAAGAAATTGTGATGATTGAGATGAAAAAACTCTTTAAAAAAAGCAGTGTGAACCTAAGAAGGTAAACCTGCAAATTGTGGCTGTGGCGAACTGACGACGACGGCGAGGTGAGGCGACTTCCAAGTCGGCGAGGAGTAGCGACAATGAACGATTGCCGAAGTACGAGAGAGAATGAGATTAAATAATGCCAGGGTTTCGAATTTGTGGGTGAAGAGCATGTTTCGAAATGAAACAATATAGCAAAATGGGTCAGCATAAAGTAATGGGTTAGAACAAAGGAAAGGCATGTGGTGAAAGTTGATTGGCACATGTAGCAAGCCCTATTCATCATGGATAATTCATCTCTTTTTAAATAGTTGCAATAAATGAATTTTTTATCTCCATAAATATAAATCTATAAATTACCATTAAATGCCCTGTTGAAAGCGTGAGATGATAAGAACATTTGATGACATTAGCATCCTAAAAAGCCCATGACATCTCGCAAGTCCCCACCAAAAAAAAAAATTATAAACCAATACATGGGCCCAATTGTGTAGCCCTAGGGCCCAAACCCAAAAAAAGCCCTTATTCACCCATACCATTCACTCATTACGTCATTCACCAAATCACCATCCCTCATTCACCAATACTTGTCACTTCTATCTCTCATTCACCAAGCTCGCACCGCCGCTGAAGCCAAGCTTGCACCGCCGCTGAAGCCAAGCTTGCACCGCCGCCTCTCGCCGTGCCGCTGCTGCTGGCTTTCGTCGGCTACTGTTCTGCGTGTAGAGGTAATATCTTTTTTTTCCCCCCTTTTTTTATTGCTTTTCTGTTTTGTTTATTTTTTTTTAATTTAGGGTTTGTTTATTTTTTTTATTTTTTTTTTGTAATTAATTAATTAATTAGGGTTTTTGTTATTGTTATGTTGGATTTTAGCTAATTTAGATAATGAACAGATAAAGGTGGCTTGAGGTAGGATTTTTGTATCAAGACCTTTTTCCGAAACCATCTGTTGATTACAACAACGTCGACGAAGAAAGGAGTAATTCAGAGCAATAATGGCGACCTTAACATCTTCTTCTCAATCATTCTTCCTCCTGAACCCTAAGACCCCTTTTTTCTCTTCTTCACTTAACAACAAAAATACCCTTCCTTTCAAAATCAATCATTCCTTCACCCTCAAAATTAGGGCTTCTTCTTCTTCGCCAATTTCACCGACCCCAACTCTTCCTCCTTTCAAAAAATCCCAATTCTCTACTTCAACTCGCACGATTTCTTCCCTAATTGCAACTTTCTTTGCAATCTCAAGACTCGTCTCCTCCAAAATAGCCTCAATTTCTCCCAAATTCACCTCAATTTCACCCCAAGAACTTCAAAATCTCAACTCGATGAAGCAAAATCTGTTATGTTCTGTTGGTCCTTTGTTTTTCGCCGCGTTGAAAGATCGCCCGAGCGGTAATCTGAATACCCCGTTAACTGTTGTTGCTGCTGGGATGTCGAAATGGCTTGATATTTACAGTGGTGTTTTAATGGTTAGGGTTTTGCTCAGTTGGTTCCCTAACATTCCTTGGGATAGACAACCATTGTCGGCAATTAGGGATTTGTGTGATCCTTATTTGAATTTGTTTCGCAACATCATTCCTCCAATCTTTGATACTTTGGATGTTAGTCCCTTGTTGGCTTTCGCAGTTTTGGGAACTCTTGGTTCGATCTTGAACAATAGTCATGGACTCTATTGATGGTGAATAAGATGGAATTTCGATTCAACTAGTATACTGGTATTGTATTGTTCAATTTTTTTTTTGAATTTTAGTTTGAACTAGTCATTGTTATAATATTGAAATTTTGCTTAAGATTCAGTAAGTTAGTTTTATATTAATTGAAGAAACAGATATTATCGAATTATGAAAAGAAATTGTGGCACATATATATGTTATATTGAATTTTGTTTTTATGATGATAAATCATGTTTTTGTTACTCTTTTGGTGTTATCTTTGAGTGAGTTTTGTATGCTATGTTATTGCACTGTTGTTTATAGTAATATTGTATGTTTCTATCTATATCGAAATTTCTACACAGTTTTATTTGCGTTATGTTTGGATAGCAATGGTGGAGTGAAAAAGGATGGGAGTGCAGAAAGGGACACGGAAAGAAAGGGAGGGTGAAATGAGGTTGAATTTTCGCTTCAAAATTTTCCAACATGGAAAGAACTTTATTGTTAATGTTAATGTTGGAGTAGTTTACTTTTGTTGAAGAACTTCATCAAATTATCAAGGAAATTTGAGTTTACAACCTCAGATATATTGAGTTGTGTTAGTCATGTTAATAAGATTAAATTTAAATATATCAAATTGTTAAGAAAAGTTTGAGTCAAGGTATATACCTCATTTATATTAAATCCTTTTACACATTACCACAGTCCACATATAATGATTTTTGATGTTGTAGTGATCATAAATCCTTTTACACATTACCACAGTCAAGAATTAAATCTTAAATGCTGAAGTATTGTTTGATTGTGCTATGGTTTAGGAGCTATATTTTATTAGCCAGATCGTTGCTGTTTGGAAAAAAAGACTTGGGAAATAGAGGACTGTACTACTGTAGTCTTGTTGGAATTATAAAGTTATCGGAAAAAACTTGTCCAACCCATCAGGTAGACTACCCACCATTAATAATGTATTGTGGTTAATGTTGATAGTGGAATTCAATTCATATAATTAATAATATTTTAATATCTTGATTAGTAGTGGGTAGTCTATCCATCAGGTAGGTGTAGCAACTAGCAATGTCCAAAGTAATCCTGTGATGGTCGCATACTTTAGCACCTTTATTAGGGAGAAGAGGTTAAGGGATGGGGGTAAGGTACAAGAACTTGCTCTTTTGGACTTAATTTTAGTCAAATTCAGTTTAGTTTAGGCGCTAATTGAAGGAAACTAAGAATGTATCTAGTTATCCTTTATATAGAACAAAATGGTTGATTTTTTTTGGCTTCTAAGCAATGTGGACAAATATTACAACACCGAAAGCTTTTTTTTTATAATAGCCACAATGCCGCTCAGTTTTTGTGCTTGGATCAGATGTCACTAGGGTCATTACGAAAATGCAATTACGATTTGTTAACCATGTTTCAAAATTGTCATTAACAACAAAATTTAAATTGTGTTCCATGACACAAGTGGTGACGGTTCCGAAAGTGACAAAACTTGAATTGTGGCTATTTATAACCATGGTCTTAACGTCGTAGATTTGTTTACACTAATTTACAAGACTTTATCATATTTTACTTTAAAATAATAAACCGGTTTAAACTTTAATTAACAAAAATTGATTAAAAAAACTTAAAATATATCTAACAAGGATCAAAAGAACAATAATCAGAAAACTTTAATTTCTGGATTTAAATAGATTCACATACTACAAAACATTGTTCCATCAACGACAGGTAACATTAATAACGGGCCTAAATTTCGTCGCAAATGTAGATATTTTATAACGGTTTTTGAGCCCGTCGCTAAAAGTTACCTAATACCTAAACCCAAACTATATTAGAAACCACTCATTTACGACGGGATTGTGACGGAAAAAATCATTTGCGAACCCCCCTTTTCTGCGATGGGGTCATATTTTTACGACGGAAGAAATCATTTGCGACCCGCCTTTTCCACGACGGGATCACATATTTGCGACGGGAAATTCCGTTGTAAATAGCATCTTTTCTAGTTGTGACAGTTTAAGATTCTCATTCAATTCCAAACCTCTTTGGGTGTATAAATCATTTGTGAATTGTGATGCGCAAAATGAGGAAAACCCCTTATATCATCACCTGACATATTCAAAATGAGGAAAACCGCCTAATTTTTTTTATTTTTTTTGAGGGAAAAACCACTTAAAAATAAAAAGAATGTAATCAAAGTTGTTACTTCTCGTCCCAAGAAAATCGGCTAAGTTACCAAGTATACGCAATTCTTCTAAAATAATGAATCGAAGACCATTTATTAGTTATTACTTAAAGAAAAAACAAATAATCTAATCATATACGGCAACATCTCATCTTGCAATCGATCATCCATCAATAATCATTAAAATCATTTTTGTTTTGCACCACAATTCCTTCTTAATGAAGTCACAAATTCTAAAGTAACTAGGTTTACAATAAATTAATATACAGCAGATTAGATTAAAATTTAATCAAATAAGGATAAAAATCATAGAAGTTTGTTCTGATTTATTTTATGATCGGTTAACTTTTACAAATTGTAGGACAAATTTTTATTTTTTTTAAAAAAATTTACAATCATGAATCTTTAAAATCATTTTTTTGCACCCCAACAAATTAAAATATTTTATGATGGAGTAACTTTTATTCCAGTGTACATTAATTTGTGTCTGAATGTTAGCATCCATTATTAATGGTAGGTTAATTGAATGGTTATTCGTATGAATGAAAGAGTATTAGAAAATGCAAATGGTAATGGCAGAAATAAGATTTTGTTTTAGGAAGGTATTGAAGGAATTAGTTTTCCGTAACTGTTGTATAGCTCTTACGGCCTGTTTAGTTATTGTTAATAAATTGTGGTAATGGTAATGAATTTTTTGTGTAATTTGTTAAGGATAAACTTCATAATTCTCATAGAATACATATTTTTCATTCCCTCCATAACATAAAAATTTATACTTTTATTTTTTCACGTATTTTGACGAAGTGATTTAATGGTGTAAACGACCAAATTAATCAAAATAATTTTAATATTACTAACTTATAATCACATTCTTGCTTGTATTAAAACCATTTTGATTAATTTTTTCATTTACAACCCTAAATCTCTTCCTTAAAATGCGTGAAAAAACACAAAAATAGAAATTTTAATGTTACAGAACGAGTACATCAAAAGAATCATGTGAAAAATATCGTTGTATCAATTGTGCAAATTCACAACAGTCTTTAGTTCTCAAAAGTTGTATAGAAAATTTTGTAATTCTGAATGTGTTCTTTTCAACTTATTTCAGAACTAGGTCATTTTTAATAAGGACAATTTCTCTAATAAAATAAAGGTAAATCAGGTCAAATTCAATAAGTTTAAGAGAACATACTCTTTGAATACCGGTCATTTGAAGGTGTAATCAATTCAAAGTAAGTTTTCAAATATTTCTCATGTTGCCATGTTTTTCCGAAGTAAACATCTCCTTTACATACTCAGTAGCTCAACTTTAAGGAAAATACTTAAGCAACCTTGAGGATTTTCAACCATGCTAGACATGTAACATTAAAATATTAATATATCTAAATTAAATTAGATAGAGAAGTGATTAAAATTATTTTTTTAAATTTTGACCAATGAAAATACTAATATAAGAGAAGGGTTGCCCAATCACTCCCCCAACTTTTATCAGAATCTTTATAATATTCTATTTTTCATTGAAATTTGAAACAAATACAATCAATTCAATGCTAAATGATAAATTAACTTCTAAAAAATCCTACTACTCAGTATAATACTAGGAAAATGATTTATGCGACCCTAAAGGCTACATATAAATTAGTAAAAATGAAAAGAGCAATGCATGTTTTTGTCATAAATTCACAAGGTTTTTTTTCACCATTCTGAGTAATGTATTTAATGCTTATATACAACCTCAATGACTATATGTAGCATTATCCACAATACTATATCAAATTATGACTAAGTGACTAACCAATCCATCATACTCTCAAAATTAATAGACTTCCGAAATAAGAAACCCCTCCTTCCATTGAAATCTTTCAAAGTGCATGATGAATGTGGGCTGTGGCCTTTTCAACCCCACTTTAGCATCAGTTTCCATTCCCCAACTCCCCTTAGCATCTGCACAAGGAACAAGAGGTTAATTTTACAAGCTTTAAACAAGAATGAATACAAATTAAAATCATGCATATATAACATAATGAGATTAGAATTGACAGTTTTTTATGTTTCAACTTTCCATCAATACATAATGGACTTTCAAACTTCATACAATCATTACAAGTTGAAAACTACAGTTCAAAGGCCAATTGTGCTGAGTGGGAAAATGTAAAGCTGCAATCAAAAGGGTAAATAACAAGAACCCATGTTGAACTTGCACATCCCACCAATTAATCCAACCTTGCTTGTACCTAACACTCCAATTATGAGTTTAGATATGTTATACAATTAAAGGTAACAAGTTTAATAAGTTCAATCAATTGTTTCGTAAAATCAAATTTACTACCTCAGTACATTTTTTTTTGCAACGATTAGACATCATTATGCTCTATTTTATGTTAAATCATTGCAAATAAAAAGCTACGGAAGTAATTAAAGTTCAATTAGGTTTGCTAAGGGTCAATAAGTTTCAAACTATTCTAATTAAATCTAGATAAATTCTAAAAAGCTCAAATGAATCCATGTCTAATAAGATGAAATGATGAATAGAATAGAGCATAGCATACCATAAGTAGTCCTAAAAAACTCACACACCCATTGCACCTTTATTCTTTATAAAACCCGAAATGATTACTTAAATGAGATTAAAATTTTGGAAAAACAGGAATTACATGTAGAGACCAAAATGAAGTACAAGTCGATGGCACATGGACTCTAGATATCATGATTTTTCAACAAGGAAATTACATCTCTCCAGTTTGCCTAATGTGGGCTGATGTTGTGTTTATATTAAAATATTCCCTCTCTTCAAAGGAAAAGGCTAATTAGCATGTCTCAAGGCGCTAAATAAGTTAACTAAAAATATGAATATTAAACTAAAATGATTACTAATTACACCAATTGACGCGCGATTTTGATATGCATCCCAAAATTCATTCCATATTAGAAAATAAATTAAATGGTTATATATCGCCCTAGAAACGTCAACTAAGAAGATCCTTCTTTAAAACCTACAACATTTGGTATCACTTCAAGCGTATTAGACTTGGTTGAACAATGCAAAACTAAGATACAAAATGCAAGCACATCTAGTATACATAAAACCTTCTAGTAACAACTTTATAAAATGCATATGTATACACACACATATATTAATGTATACACAAACACGTGTGCGTACGTTTCCTTGAAAAAAAAAAAAAAAAGAAACAAATAAAGCATTGTTGAGGTTTGAGGTACTATCTTTATTTGTACTTCCTATTTTATTTTTATTTATTCAGTTTTTTTTGGATCATCGTACTTCCTATTTTATTTGTACATTTGTCAATACACTTCTTTAATCACAAATATCTTAAATATGGTGATTTTCATAAATTTTTAACCTCACTTCAGTTGATAGCATACGGAGTACTAAAGGCAAAGGAATTATAAAATTTAAATACAAAAACACCACTTAAATTACTCATGGAGTCATGGTTCATAAATTTGCTATTGTTAATTGAATGGAAAACATGATCAACCTACCTCACCTCAATTCCCAGACCAAACGAGAAAGAGTATCCTCAAGCAACAAGCTTGTGTGAGAATATCACACCCTTGATATTTATCTTTGTTCACTGATCCCCATAAACTATAGCATTTCTCTCACAATTCCAAACTATCCTGTCTATCACAAAAAAAAACACATCAATAGATCGAAGTATTTATTCGAATAAGCTTCTTTACTAGAATTTATATCCTACTGCATGTACAACATGTTTAAATTTTACTCGTTTAATATTCATTTTGCTCATTTAATAAGAACTTTTAGAAAAAGAACAATACAGAAAACGAAATGAGTAATCTGAAATAATTTCATAAGCTAAACTACATTTTAGATGAGCAAAATATAAACTTACATACAACTAAATACGTAGAATAGGAACTCATTGTTTGTATTCTTTGTCAAACCGGGTTAATGTTTTTACTTCAAATAGTATGAAATTTGATTGAAGTATAACAACCTAAAATTTAAAAGGACTAAAATATCCACTTCACATCTCACGACTTACACGATAATCGTCACCCTATTCTCTACTACTCTACTATTAGCTCATACAAAACAAATGACATTAGCAAAAGATAAGTTAGATGTCAAATTCATTTTTGAGTTTAGGAACTCATTTTCACTGATTTCCACTAACCATTAGTCCATTACAATAATGTTAATTGATTAACAAATGTTCCAATTGTTATAGGAACATTGAGAATTGAGAATAACCATTTGTTAAGGAATGCCAAAGTCAGTAATTGAGAATAACCTTATAATGGAACATTTGTTAACCATTAGTCCAAAGTCACTTGGAACATTTGTTAATCTCCCAAATTATTTGAAGTATTTCCCACAACAATAACCTTGCATGTTTAGCCTTGTTATTTTATACTTTATAGTGTTGGAAATAGAATCAAATACACATTTCCATTATCTATTGTTTGGTATGAGATATTGATAACATATGTCCTTTCCTAATGGAAACAATTACTACCAATTTATTACTCTTTTCAACCTTATGAAAATAAAATGTTTTCCTCAATGTGTTCCCATTACATTCTCTTCAATTACACTAAACAACAAATAATGATATCATTTAATATTAACCTTTCCCTTTCTATCTGCTTTCATTCCATTTTCATTCTTAAATTTATACCAATTACCAAACACCCCCTAAGTATTATTATATAGCTATAGATGGTGTTAACAGTGTCATTAGCTACCTCATGCTTTGTTTGGCTCAAGCCCTTATCATGCCGAGCCGAAGTCCACATCATACTACAGTCCACCTCAGTCCATGGCCATCTTCTCAGATTTCTAGATGAACTTACTCATTAGCACCTCCATTACGAGCTCATGAACTTCTTCACTTTCTCCAGTTGTCTGTCATTAAAAATATTAATATGAACATTAATCACTCCTGAGAATCTGACCTCAATACGGGCAAGATAAGAGCCTATAAACAAAGTACATAATAGAGGACTAAACAATCTAACCTAGCACCATTTAGTTTCTTCTAAGTTCTATCCAGATGAATTGAGCTTTTGGGATTTGAGAAGGAAAAGTTGAGTTTTTTCTCCAAATTTGCCAATTTGGGAAACTATTGTTTGAAATTTTGGCAAAAAATCAACTAACGTTAAAAAGAAATTTTGAAATGAATCATCCCAATTTTTAACTGTCTTTTCAAAATGATCCAACTTTAAATAATTCTAGAAAATATTAAATAGTTGTTGGGTACCTTCCAAAAACAATCCCAACTATAACTTATCCTACACAATCAACCTAAAATAGATAAATACTCCTTGTCCACTTTTAATTGCTCCAAAGTGTTTTGGGGTGGTTTTTAAGGATTGATATATTTGTCTTGTAGTGCCTTTACATGGGTATTTTTGTAGCATGATTAAACCAAAAAAAAAGGGGAAGGGTAGTAATAGGGAAGTAAAAATGTTAATGTAATAAATGGCTTTTTGGTTACTCAAAAAAGAAATGAAGCAAATAAATTTGGACGAACAAAAATAGAAAATGGAGCAATTAAAAGTGGACGGAGGGAGTAAAAGTAACAAAAATTGGCTTTTGATTTTTTATTTTTTTTTGAAAAAGCTATATTTAGAAGTTAGAACTAGGGATTGCTCTAGAATAATCAATGGTCATATTTTGAAAAACTGATTGAAAGCTGAGATTGTTTGTCAATTGTCCTTTAAAATTGAAATAAAACCTCAAACAAAAGCTATGTTCTGCTAACCATTTTGGCTACACAGTTCCACAATCTCTAGGCACCTTGGAAAATTTATACAAGCAATAGAAAGTTGCATACAGCATCCAAGGAATGAAGCAACTTCACCTGCTAGGGAATGATGGTATGATTTCATGAACAGCTTGAACAATGACTGAATCTCTCACATCTTTATCCATCGGACTAGAGTCTGGTTTCAGCAAACAAGAGCAAAAGTCAATTAGATAAAAATAAAAGCAAGAATTTACTTGACAGATTTCAGGCATTTAACCATTCAAACATGATCTCTACATTCCAGTACCTTTTTACATGCTTTTTAAAGGGAATGTAATATGGTACAAAGAAAAAACTTGCATATACCGAATGGGGCATAACTGAGATTAACCAAAGAAGAAATTAGAGAATTGAAAATTAAAGTGTAGTCAAAAGTTTTATACTATCCAGCAGTAAGTTATTCCAAATCTCCAGTAAGTACCATGGTAATAACACATGCAATCAATTAGTAGTAGAACAATGCCTTTTATCATATGAAACTTATCATGAAGATAAAATGTATTCATAGCTTTCGTTTTGATCAATTACACAGCACAACTGCAGCAAAATCATAAGTTTAGCTACACAACTCTCACAAGATATGGACAAATCCAAACACAGCATTATTCACCATACCAAGGGAAAAAAATTGCAGTCGAGTTCGCGGAAACAGGTTGTAACGGAGGAATGGAATGGATCGCGGCTTTCGAGGCGTGAATTTTTTAAAAAAAATCACAGAAGTTCAATTTTAAGCTTGTTTATTCATCTTTTTAAGTAATTATATCATATAATTCCCAAAAACATTGTTATGAATAATTATTATTATTATCATCATTATTATTATTGTTGTTTTTTGACAATGGTTGTTGTTATTGTGGCTAGCTAAAGAAATATGAGTAGGACCTTCAAGAAAAAAAGGTAAAAAAGGGGAAAAGAGGTATATCATGTGAAGTTTCTCATACAAAAACAAAAGAGAAAAACAAAGAAAAATAAAGAAAGAAAAGATGCACGATGAATGCAAACCAGAGAGAGTTTGCACTGACGCGAAATAAGAAGAAAAACTTGGGATCGTCGGCGGTGGCTGCTACAGAGACCACCGGATACATCCAATCGGCTTATCGGCGACCTCTGTCATCAATGGTTTGTTGGCGACTATGTCATCTGGCTTAGTTTGCAAATTAGGGTTTTGTTCTGATTTAGGGTTTTTAATTTAAGGTTTCAATGGAATTTATTTAATTAATTTGGGTTTTTTGCTTGACTACATTTTCAAGCTAAGGTAAGTTGTTATTCGACGAAATTTCTATTATTTTTTTTACTTTGAAACTCAAATTTATGTTTTTTTCTTCATTTTCTTCTTTTCCCTGCAACAACACGGACGTTCCACCGTATTAGAACGACATTTCGCTGTTACAGAACGGCCGTCACAGCGAGTTTGGTGTGATTTCTAACTCACCGTTCTATAATGGGGTTTCTCGGAACGGTGGGTCTAAAACCCGTTATAGGCCGTTCCATGCAGGCATGCACCATACACAAAGTGACAGAGTCCATTTCTCTCTAGCTTGAACCATTTATGTTAATCCTGACTAAATTCAAAATATATGCTCACTACTCACTAGCTAATGCCTGAGCAATTGCTCGATTTTTTTCATTTATATTATATATATAGTAAATCATTAATTAGTATATTTTAACTGTTATGCTTCACTAAAGGTCATGCAAATAGGTAAAAATGGTCATTTCTCCTATATAATTATTTTATTAAGAGGTCATGTACATCAAAGAAAATTTTGAGAGGAAAAAATGTTTATCGGAAAAAAAATCACTTGTTTAAAAGGAATAAAAAGCAAACACAAAATCAACGTAAGGACTTAGGAGGATAAGGAAAAATAAATCAAAAGATAAAATTTTCAATACTATTAGTTAAGATGGAGAGTTTTCTAACGTAATAATTAAAATTTTTGATTTCCAAAAAATGTTTAAAAAAAGTATGGATAATTTATTAAAAAAAGAAAGGCTAAGGGTTAATGGTTCAGTTTGAGAGGGGAAATGGTAAAATTAGGAGGGAATTTTAGTGGTTTGTGTTTTATTAATATAGAGAGAAAGGTTATAGATTCTGAACGGATTGACAACTAATAGTCTAACGCTATACACTCCCAAAAATCTGCAAAAAACAAGATTTTTTGTTGCTTGAACAAGATTATTGTTCTAACAATAATACTATGCAATAACATATAAAACAAAATTCTGACAGTTAAGCTCTAATGTTGCGTAATGCAAACATCTAAGCCTCCTATAAATTTCACCTACTCAAGACACAACAAGAGGAGCAATTTGCGACATTCAAACAAAGTTAATTATGGTCAGGTGCACATGTGATGTGAACATCACACTTTAAAAACTGGATAGGTTGCATCACTAATACTAACTTCTGAATAAAATAAAAGATATGTTACCTTGAAAATTTTCTGACTTTGAATATGCACCTCTAAGATATGATTCATTATCCAAACTTAAACCCAATGCTTCCATTTTGCCAAATTCTGCCAAAACATGTCCAATAAGCTGGTATGCAACTAAGCTTGCTTGGTCACACACTTCCTGCATGGCTACATAACGGTTTCTCTGGCATTCAGACATTGGACTTTGATTACAGCAGTTCCTCGCAAGATTCAGAAAATCCACTGAAGTATTATTAGGAGGATCTTGTCTGCCCATCATTTCATCATTCCCTTGTAGCATAGGTGAAACAGCCGGGGATAAACCATCACCAACATCAGTAGGGTGCATCTCAACTTCATTAATTTTTGTGTCCCTACCTCCATCTTGATCATTAAAGCTTGCCACCCTAAAGGATGAGCTAGAAGCAGAATCATCAGACATTCCAAAATTATCTTTGTTTTTAGATGTTGCTGAGCTAAAGCTGGCATGATCAGCATCTCCAGTACTTGCTACCTCTTCGCTGAATTCATTAAACCTAATCTGTACCTCATCCAAGAAATCTGGATGCATCTGTTGGTCATCATCGTCAAAGATATCTCCGTCATCACTTTCTTCAAGCTCCTCCATGTAAGCATCCGCAAAATCTTGATCAAGGTCATCAAGAGGTACAATATCCCAGACTAGCTGCTTTGTACAAGCACCAACATCCAATATACGTTCCACCTCTTCTTGGATGACCTCGGTCCGGGAAAATCTAATTGTCTTGCATGGCTTCTTATTGATAAGAGACAAAGCTTGTAATAAAGAATCTGGAACTGCCTCCATATCATTGCATCCGAAGAGACAATCTATCAACATGATCCTAATAGCTTTTTTAAGGCCATTGTCACCTACTTTAGATATAGGGCCCAATAAAAGTTGCAATTTTTTCAATTCTTTTTTCTTGAGCCTCTTCTCAAGTTTATGAATAGCCTTTACTATCTCATTCTGCAGAGACTCCACTTCTGGAGGTGTATGTACAAATTTCGCCAGGGGTAGATAGGTGTATTTAGATGCTATTTTTGAATATAAGCTTGGAACTGACATTGCCTTGACTAGAGGGTATTGTAGCGTATCTGATTCATCGTGTTGGTAAATAGTCTTCTCAAACAAATTGATCACTCGTGGGATTAAACGATTTTTATTCCAACAAGATTTATGACAATTCAGTTGTGGCTTGAACCCTTGGAAGCCTTGGAGTTTTTTATACATCACAGACAGGATACGTAAAGGTATAGGTTGAAGTTTAACCTTATTCAGCGCACGAAGAAGAGATTTTCTTGTCAATTTTATATACTTCCTGTAATTCTGGTAAAAATTCTTTGGGTTCCTCAGCAGCTGGGATAGTTGATTCTGCATTTGGCCTTGAAAATTACTATCCAACCGATTGCTAAGAATTTCTTGTAAACTGTTTTTAATCACCCTTTTCATCCGTGGACGAGTTTTATCAAAAGACACTGAACCTCTCGTCATTATCTTAGCTAGACACCAGAGTCCCTTATTGGACAAGTCATCAAGCAAGGTCGAGATAAATCTTGAAATATTCTGTACATCACAGAATTCTTCTTCATCATCATCAACCATTGTACTCTGTTTTGCTTCAGCATCACATGCTTCAAAGCCCTTCTCAACAAGTATTTTGACATCTTCATAAAAGACCTGGTATTAAAAAAAAACATTGAAATGAAATATACAAACTTAACTTTCAGTTCCAACACCCATGGGTACTTCATAGTAGTGCTTGATCAACCACAATTCAATCAGTCATAAAAAAAAATCTAGTAAAGTTTTCAGAGAACTTTACAGTGACCAGTCTGTTGTTGCTACTTGCTACATATAACTATGCTAATAGTAACTACCAAACTATCAAGTCCTTTAACAAGATTTTTCTTAGACATATGGACAAATAAACAACTTGGTCAACAAAAGCAATGATGCATAATGTTGATGTCAACAGACAAATTTCATAGAATATCAGACGGCAACTTTATTCACATAATTTGCAAACCCAACTTTCGAATGCAAAACCCAGGGGTAGTTCATAGTAGCTTGATCAACCATAAATCAGTCACCGTCATAAGAAAATTGTAGTAAAGTTTTTAAAGAACCTAGCAGTGACCTATTTATTATTGCTACATATAGGATATACCTACCCACAACAGAGACTACCAAACTATTCAGTACCATACAGGTTTTTGCATCGACATGTGAAAATTTTGGTCTACTAACGCAATAATGCATAGGCCAATTTCGAATATCAGAGGGCAGCTCCATGGCCTCCATCCACATAATTGTCACAATTCCGCTGACTCTTCCAGAAAGCTACTTGATGATAAATATTAGTCCAATAATGTAAACTGAAGCATTAGTACAACCTATAGCCAGTCAATAGAAAAGGCAAAACTAAATGCTCTAGCATCCAACATCAACAGATTTACTAAATAACAGGGAGGGATAAAACTGAGTTTACCCAGCAGTGAAAAGCTTACATCATCTTTCCTCAACAATGACTCCGGCATTACTGACCTGCCTTAAAAAAAAGGGAAAAGAAAGAGATAAGAGTTCATCAATAAAAATCACAAAACACTGTTGGCCACATTCAAACCCACAAACTTCTATCAAGGTATAAAAGAGCTTTATTAGTCTCTGAGCAATTAGAAGGCTAATAATATAAATATACACACTTCTTTTAATAGTAAAGTTTTAAAAATGAGTTCACCAAAAAAAGAGCCTGTACCAATCATGGCAAAGCTTATTTAATTTTTCAGCAGCTCAAATCCCAAAAAAAAGAGCGGGATCCAACATAATACACCCCAACCCTAGCACCCGCGCACACACACACACACACAAAAGAATATATACACACCAGAAAACCCAAAGCAAAGGTGTTGCAAGTTAAGTCCTTATAGCACTATTTAAAAGGTGTGAATGTGTGCCATTCCATCACCTTTTTGGTTTCACAGAAAGTTGAGGAATTCTTTTGTTTAGTACCTATAATCTCTGTTCTTGTGTGGTTAAATAATTAGATATGAATGATATAATAACAGCCATATGATTTAAGTTGTGACAAAAGTTAGATAAAAGCTTCAGGTACAAAAAAATAAAGCTATACTCACACTTTGCTACCATGTGATCTCATCTTCCGATCAAAACTGTTTATATCTAACAAGCCCATCAAGAACCTGCACAAATCAGATCAGAAATCAAATCTATTCATTCGAACAGTAGTAGTTCTAGTATTAACAGATATGGATAGAAAGAAAGCTTGGCATGAAATCCAGCATAAGTATTGACTAATAATTCGGAAATAGCATGGCCAGGAGAAGGATTTCCCTCCCTCATAACAGTTAAAAGTACAAACTTTTTTTCTTGCATAAATCCTTTTCATCTATTCGTCAGTAACACAAAAAAAAAGCAGAGGATGAAGAAAAAAATACCAGTAACTATTTACTATCCTTACAACAATGTGATTAGAATCAGATTGAAAATTTTTATTTGTCAATAATCGCTTTGTTATGATCAAAGCATTAATTGTGAAGCCTTTGCCAATGGATATGACAATATCCTTAGAGATTACTTGAAACAAATTTCTTTCAGATTTCAATCACTTCTTGTATGATATTCATAAAAGATGAGTAAAAAAGCAAAACTAGGACTACTTTCATACATATCATAGCAAAGGAATAATTCCTCAACCCCGTGAATTACGACAATTAACCTAACAAAAGCTGTAAGAGTTGTTTCCTTGATGGACAATGAGGTATTATAATGACCATGAAGAAGAGGTAAAAACAGAAATTAATACAATTTCAAGTTACAAATTCAAGAAAAATATTCCTAAATCTCCAAAATTTTAACCCTAATACAAACCCACTGTTTATTTTCGCTTAATCATATTGGCATAACCATGAAACACAAAGCATGTTTCCCTAAGCAGTCCACTACCCAGTACCCACAATTGCTGCAAACAAAAAAGAACCCTAAAAAAATACGACCTTAAAAACTGAAACAAAAGCAAAGAACATAATATGAGTTCCAAAAAATTGTGCATGACAACACTACTGATACAAAACCTCAATTCAGGGTGAAAGGGTACCAAAGAAGAAACAGTTAATACACAAAGCCAGAAATCCAATACAGTCCTGAGAAAGTGGGAAAATAACCAAATAAAAACTTACTTTCTCTTATGGGATGTCAACTTATTATGGCGCTGCATACTAAACCAAATTGCTAATGCATCTTTACTCCAGAAGCCACCGCTGTCCCTGAGCCGGGGCGGAAGGCGCTGCCGCCTTGGGTTCAGGGTGAAAGGGTCCATTTGACACTGAAATTGAAGGTTAACAAACAAACTTGACTCAATTGTCAAATTAGACCCGAAAGGTTAAATGAAATTCATCTTAGAACATCAAAAAGAAGAAGAAAAAGAAAAAAAGCTACCAACAATGTCGCTGATACTAATCTTTCACAAATCCAGTAATGATAACTAATCACTCAATAATCCACCATAAAAGAATCCTTATTGACCGTCTGACAATTAAGTAAAGTAGTAAATGGCGGGTGTATCACGGAGGTTCGAAATTAATCAAAGACCGGATATTCTAACAGGCCCGTCCCTGTGCTAGGGCAGGAAGGGCGGCCGCCCTAGGCCCAGGAAGAAAACCTCGATGTATATTAAACTAGCATAATAGTGAAGAACAAAAATAAGTCTACAGCAACAATATTCGACTGAAAATTCTACTCTCCTTCCTAATTATAACCCAAACCCTAGAAGAACCCTAAGTGACAATTGAATCGAAACTTAAATTGATTGTAAAGAAAACCTTACCTCAGAAACTCTGCTTCTACTTCAATGGGGGAAAGGCAGCCACGCTTCTTCGCCAGAGAGAGAGGGTGACGCCGTGAGAGTGAGAGAACGAGAGATGGAGTACTGCAGAACGAACTTCAAAGCCGTAGAAGAGGGATGGCAGTCGGCGACGACGGCGAGAAGATGGGCTGTGGAGTTGGTGCCGCGGTGGTGGAGGAAGATGGTTGGGGCTGAGTGACGACTGAGGACCCGCAAAAGACTATAAATTGCTCGTTTTATAATACCTCATTTTCTTCCCTTCAAAAAAAAATATAATAATACCTCAATTTCTTCTTAAATACAAGATTATATTTTTTTTTCCATTTGTATTATATATCAAATCGATGCATTTAAAGTATTTTACTCATTTTAAATTTTAGAGTTTTTTGTTAGATGAAGTCTTTCATATAAAAAAAAATTGCAAAATGAAACTTTTTAAAAAACTTTGGTACATCAAAAGACACGTCAATGCCTAAAAATAAGATTAAAATTTCATCTAACAAAAAAAATTAGATTTAAGATTTTAAGTTGCCAATTTTTAAAAAATATTTCATCTTGCAAAAAAAAAAAATTATCAAACAAAAATTCCTAAAATTTAAACTAAGAACCATTATTTTAAATGAGCTATAAAACACATTAGATGTACATATCTCTACGTGACATAGGGGATAAATGATAAATATGTTTGGCAGTTTAGCCGTTTAGCGATAGAGCGGTCAATTGGGTTGTGTCGTGTCGGTTTTTTGTTGGCCCACATACATAAAGGGGTGAACCTTCTAACCCAAACCGACCCGTTTAATAAGTGTCGTGTCGTGGGAACCCGTTTACTTAAGTGTGTCAAAAATCCTTGACTCAATCTCTTTAATTTCATGTCGTGTTAGTATGTTAGGTCGATTTTTTCACTATAAAGTTATTATTTAAGTGTAATCGTGTCGTGTCAACCCGTTTACATAAATGGGTTGAACCCCTTGACTCAAACCCAACTCGTTTAATAAGCGTATCGTGTCGTGTCAACCCGTTTACTTAATCGTGTCAAAGTCTTTGACCCAAATCCGCTAATTTTGTTTCGTGTTATCGTGTCTTGTAAGCTTTTGTCGGGTCTATTTAGAGACTTGGCATTTCACATTATTTCAACCTCTTATTACCTATAAGAATTTCAAATTCTCAAAGGAATTATCACTCACCATGACCCCGTTGATAAGTTTCATTTCTTGAGATAATGTGTCAACCAAACACATACATAATATACTCCGTATTTCCTAGGAAATTTACAACGAAAATGAATCCCATGAATTGATAATTACTGTAGTAAATTATTCCCACGAATTGTGTCCCATTTTGCTTTTTATTTGATCAGATTAGCCCCATTATTTTCTTACATGTACAATTAACTCCCTAATATTGTTTATTAACAAATTAACTTCTATTTATCTATATATATATTATACTCCCTCCATTTTTTTTTAGTTTACTCACTTGTATTTTTATCAAAACCAAGAAAATATTGAGAGTAGGAGAAAAAAATAAATGATGATTAAAAGTTGTATAAAAAGTAAGAGGGGGAGGGTATGGAAAAGAGATAAAATAGGTTAAATTTATTGAAGTTAGTCACAAGTAAAAAAGAGAGTATGGAAAAAACACTTGGTAATTATAAATTAATAAATGTAGGAGAATAAATGTGAGAAGTTATTAAATAAAAAAATCCAAAAAAGGAAAGTAAGTAAATTAAAAAAAAGATTTCCATTTGCGTTGTGACCTCTTTTCTGAGCTGAGGGGGGACAGCGTAAGTGAGCGAATGTGTGTAAGCCCAGTCAAAACAGATTAAAAAGTATAGACATAAGTATCGATATACTGAGCTGAATTTATTTATTTATTTATTTATTTTTTTGAAGGAAGCTGAATTTATTATTTTAGACATTATAATGATGTAACTGATAAAATAAAGATGAAGGGAGAAACTTAAAGTGTTAAATATATAATAAGGCTAGACAATTGATAGATTATGAGTTAAAGATTTGATGAGATTAAATAAGGAAAAAGAAACTGAATTTAAGAGGAGTGACATGTTAATGAGGGAAAGTAAATGACATGTCATTATGAGGATGAGGCAGTGATTATAAGAGACCATGTGTCAAACTGTCAATTTTAATTTGTATTTCGGAATGTTTTAATATATTATGTATAGATAGATGATGTCAATGCAAGTACTTTAAAAAAAACAATAAAAGGCAAAAGGAATGTATACATAGAGGAATGTCACATAGGATTAACAATATATACATGAGTGTCACATAAGATCTCTAGGAGTATGTTTTAATAGACTATGTATAGATGTATAGATTAAATGTTACATCAGAATTATTATTAAAAAGAGTTGAGAAAAAAAGGATTCGTAATTTCTAATTAAATGTCACTAAATTATGATTTTATTATCCCCTTCGATTTTTAATGTTGTGTGCATATACTACTGTATCGAAAAAATTAAGAATAAAGTATTACAATGTCAATGGGTTCAAAAAGTAAATATACGTTTGAGTATAAAGCAGAGAAAAATATGGAAAATTGGGAAAGTGAGGGAAAGTGGGGTTAAAAAGCAAAAATATATTGGAGAAAGTATGCCCAAAATAAACTAAAAGTCTAAAATACAATGTACAAGATATAAACAAACGATCAAATATAGAAATTGTACATAACATAATGGGAGAAGGTATAATGATATTTTAAAGTACCCCCTCCGTAACATAAAAATGGCAATAATTGTCATATTTGGGTGTAAAAAAATGGCAAAAAACTTATAACTTTTCATTTATGGTAAAATAGAAGTCATTAGATTTACCAAACTGTCATTACTTATCAAATTAATTTCTCATTACATATTAACACTACATTATTACCAAAATATAATCTTCCACTCATTAATTTAATCACCACCTTTCATCACCCAACCACCATCCAAATGGAACCCCAGCCAGCCAGCCACCACCGAAGTCGAACCCTAGCCACCCAGCAACCCACCCAAATCGAACCCCAGCCACCAACACAATTCGAACCACAACCACCACCTAAATTGAACCCCAACCACCTTGCGACCCACCCAAATCGAACGCTAGCCACCTATAGCGACCCACCCAAATCGAACCCTAACCACCAAAGCAATTTGAACCCCAACCGCCAAAGCAATTCAAACCCTAACCACCACCCAAATCGAACCCCAGTTAGATAAAAAAAACCACCTGAACCCCACTAGTTACGATTGGAGAGAGGAAAAGGAGATATAGGGTTTGATTGGTCAACTGGGTTGTTTCCAATTCGTTTGGTCGGTGTATGTTATTGGTCGACTAGTGTGGCGGTGAGTCGGTGACTGGCGAGTGGTGGTGGACCTGGTGGCTACGTGGATTTGTTAATGGTCGGTAGTGGTTTACTTTATGGTTGGTGGTGATTAGGGATGTTGGATTAATGCTTAAATTTGTATTAAGAAAAATTGCTTATAAGTCCGTGAAACATCCCTTTGTTGCCATTTTTTAGTCATGGAGGGAGTGTATTTTCAATTTTTTTTAAATGTAATACTTTAGAACTATATAATTCGTACTATATCTATCTCCAACTTTTTATAAGATAAGTCCGTTCATCAAACGGGCAAAAAAACTAGTTGTTAGTTACAAGATACTTTTATGCATGGTAAGCAGCACGTCAATTGCTACGAATATATGTAACTTATTTTTTGAATTAATTATATATGTTAGTTAAAGTTCTTAGTTTCAAATTATTTAATTAATTATACAAATTTTCATATATACATGCCAAATTAATTTTTTTTTTCAAACCATGCATCGGGTATTGTGCATTTGTGCTATTGTTGGAGTTAGAGGTTTGAGGGAAAGAGAGAGGTTTGAGAAGGAAGTGAAGTTTGACCAACTCAAAATGCTATTTTTGGGTGTTTGGTAGTTAGAGGTTTGAAAGAGAGTTTTGGGGGTGAAAAAACTCTTGAGCTTATAGCTTTTTTGTTCTTTTTACTCTAAAACATCTAACAGCTAACCACTATTTACCAAACACTTTTACACAAACAACTAATATAATCAGTTAGTCAAATCAGCTATCACAAACAGCTAGCCAAAGCAGCTAATTCAATCAGTTAAAGGCCCTGTTTGAGAGTTAGTGGATAGTTGTTAGCTGATTGTATTAGCTGATTTGACTTGCTGATTGAATTAGCTGTTTTGACTAACTGATTGAATTAGCTATTTATTGTAAGTGTTTGGGAAATAGCTGATAGCTGATAGCTACTTCATTGTGTAAAATGACCATTATGGACATCGATATTATTTACCCTTTTACATTTTCATTTTGTCCAATTTAGAATTATGTGTTTAGTTGGTTAAATTAACACAATTTTAATTTTAATTTTCCAAATTGTTCAATTTGCAAAATTAATTTTTAACATTGAATTGAGAAATTGCTACTCCCTAATATATCCATATTAATATTTAATAGTGAATATTGGAATGACATGCATCCATGGAATGACATACATCTATGGAACTCTTCACACCAATCGAATATACAAAAAAGAGAAGAAAAAAAAAACTAAAACAGAAGTCGAAAAATTTAAAAATAAAAAAATAAAGGGGACATTGATAATTATTTACCATGAGCAATGAAGGTTGAAGAGCTTCAAGATTCAAAGAATAGAGTAACGGTGCTTTGCTAGCAGCCTCCTACTTGGAAAATAATTGGTTTGTATTACTGAGTTGTGGCCTGTGGGTAATTGGGAAATGAATGGGTATGGAATAATATATAGGTAAGGGTGTAATTTTAAGCAACTTGTGGTTAAAATAGTCATTTTACATCAAACATCTCAAACCTCTCTTCCAAAACGCTGCTAAGATGAGCTTTTTCAATTTTAGCGGATTGGAGCCAATCCGCTCTTCCAATCCGCTAACTCCCAAACACCTTAATTAGCGGATTGAATGGTCAAACCTCTAATTTGTCACCAAACCGCTAACCTCTCTCCAATCCGCTAACTCCCAAACACCCCCAAACTCGATCTAACAATTAACAACTAACTCCCAAACAAGGTCGATTACTCAAAGATTTGATTAATTTTTGCCGATTGTCCAAATTTGAGTTTATTAACATCAAACTAGTGTTACCTGGGCAATTTTCCGGGTTAGTTATAATTATAAATCATGTTTTGTATTTATTCTCATAAACTTTATTGTAATTAATTTCATTATTATTCTAATTTTTTTCTCTAATGTGAATTGATATAGAGTATACATGATGTGATAATTTATAATAATAATTTAAAAAAACTCTTAAAGGATCAGATTTGGATTTTAAAGCCAACAACATGTATAAAATTAAGGTAGTAAGACATGTAATAATGGTTTTTTTTTAAAAAAAATTGCTAACATTAATTTTAATTTCAAGGCTGTTTATCATATTTTACCTTTACAGATTAAACCAGCATTAAAGTTGTTTAATGGTTAAAAGATCACTCTTCCCTACAAAAGTTGTGACTTCGATGGTGTATTTAGAGGCTTGGTTATGTCACGTAAGTATGACATGTCGGTCTAGCGACACATGACGTGTCATGAGGAAACATACATGACACTTGCATAACGCAATACGATGCAAATAACGCCTTTTAATAAATTGTATAGATTTTACCTAATCTGATTCAAAGTTAATTGGTAGTCAAATGACAATGCCAAGGATCTCATACAACTTACACACTAGTCATGCCTTTAATTTTCTTATTTATACATATCCATATTATTATATATGATCATGATTAGTCTCATAATGCATTTCAATTAATAAGCATTGGGTGGTAAGTGGTTCAGAGGCACTCGTGCAATTTTTTATTTCAGGAAAAAATGATCATGCCTACCATGTACTTTAAAACATAGGTAACCCTAAAACATAGACATGCATTATTCTTTTTAAAAGATAATGTGAAATATTACATAAATTATAGATAACTCTTCTAAATAAGGTGATATTTAAGCTATCAGCTTCAACTATAATAAAAAGTTGAGACTGTATTAAGTGACCAATATTGACGATCCATTCTGCAACCTAAATACCTTCTCTTAAATGTGGGAAACTGAGTAGGAGGGGAAGTCATACTTCTTATGTCACAAATTACTTACTACATTCTCTTTTTCATATCTCCCAATAAATAACTTTAAATTATAAAATATCTTAAACCATACATAATAAAAAAAAAAATAAAAAAACTATATATTTGAAAAGTATATATTGAGTCGAATAAAATTAGATCCATCATAACTATATTTTTCTTTTTGTAAATTAAACCATAAACGGTCAAAGTTTGCAAATGAACAGTACCACTTTTCAAAATGTAGCAAGTAATTTGGGACGAATGGAGTAATTAGAGTCTAGACTTCCTTAACTAGGTGAAAGATCTTCTAAGACTGCCTTAAAATGTTGTTGACGGTATAAATTATAATAATACTTCGTAAATTAATAATTAATGTAATAATGTACGAGTTAATAAGCTATAGTGCATTCAATATAATTTATACATATAAAGTGTAAGTCTTAGCCTAGTGGTTAAGTGTTGCAAACGTTCAACATTAGATATCGAACTAGACATAAAATATTATGCCACTATATATTCCATTTTTTCATTCAAGACTCAATGTGCTAAACAAACGTGTCATGGTATTACACTAACACTAGTGCGGAGTGTCTCAACATTGAACGTGGCAATTTGTCGTATGCTCAAAGAAATTTTATATTAAAAAAATTATTATGCGCATTATTTATGTGAGACAACAATATATCATACGGCTCGAACAAAATGCAGATACTTTTTTATTTTTTAAAGCTTTATTATGGCGTTATATATATATTTTTTTTAATACGCTAAAGAAATTCATCCACTCATTGGCTGATAATGAGTTACTAAGTTACTAACCTTTCTCTAGGATGCAAGGTTGACTCGAACACCATTTAATATACACCACTTGATTTCAAATCATCTTATTTTTAAATTAATACTCCCTTCGTAACAAATTAATGGCAACGATTTGATATAAAATAGAGAAAAAAAATATCAAATCGTTGTCATTAATATGCTACGGAAGGAGTAAACCCTTTTTTGACCGGTGCATAATGCATAATTTTTTTAGACTAATCATAAATCAACTAAATTTATTATTAATCAAGAAAAAAAAAATATATATATATATATATATAATTATACATTTTAATTAAAAGTTATTCAAACCCAAAAGACAAATTTACTGGTAGCAAAAAGTAAGATTTTAGGGTTGGATCAAATTAGTGTGCCATCATCATAAAGATGATATAATAGATGCATAAAAAGATTAATTGACTACTTAGTCTAATTAGACATAAGATAAAATAACATGAGAATTGATTGATGGAAAAAAAATGAAAGGAACTTATCGAATTTGTGACCAAAATCTGAAAACATTTGGGATAATCTATAAAATAGGGAATAAGAGAATCAATAATTATTGTAAGTTGTAACAAATACTAAGGTGAAATTGAAGATGAGATCGGAAACTATCTATTTGGACATACCAAATTCAATGAAAGAAAATGAACCTTTTCATATAGCTAATTTCCATATTCAATAAAAGAAGATGAAAATTTTTGGAGCTTGAAAATGATGAAATGATGTCTATAAAAAGTAGACAAAATGATAGAATAAAATAGATAATGAAAAAGATGATGATACATGTGCAATTGGGTGTGTATGTTTTTTTTTTTTTTTAATAATTATTATTATTATTTTTAATTAAAGGAACATAACTAAATTAAATAAAGCAAGTACTACAAAAGTACAAATTAGTTGGGGGTGAGGGGATTAGTACAGATCAAGCCCTCAATAAACCTAGTCAAGTCTTTAATATTAATAATAGAAATAATAGAGCTAGAAGAAGAGTTGTTAAACTCTAGTGGGACTATATTTCCAAGTGAAAGTATTGGGTCAGACGGTCTGACCAGACAATCTGGTCAGACGGCTGACCCTTATAATGAATTATAATGGTGAAAAATTTCGGGAGGTTATAACTTTGCGTTCGGGTGTCGGATCGCGGCATATGATATGTCGAAATTGATTATTTTTTCGAGACGAACGCAACTACAAATTCCGAAGGGGATTTGGCCACCGGAAATCGCCAAACGAGGCCTCTAAAGACCTCAAAATGCAAAAAAACGTATTTTGTCCAAGTTAGTTACAAAATGTGTCCATGTTTTACAATGTGTCCATGTTTAAACAATATGTGTCAAGGTTTACAAATAGGTGTCCAGGTTTACAAATACGTATCTAGGGTTAACAATATGTGTCCATATTTGTCCAGGTTTGTCAACATTAGTCCAGGTTTGCATGTCTAGGTGTGTCTAGATTTATCCAGATTTGTCCATGTTTGTAACGACCCGACTCGCTTAAATCGGCGCGGAAGAAACCGACGAGTCGAGTAGTTATAAAAACTAAAACTCAACACTTAGAAAATAAACTAATACCTCAAAATATTATTATTAAACCAAAGATGTACAATAACCCACAATCTTGTACAAAAACTAGATCCAAAAGTCAAATGTACTAAAACAAAAGTAAAGTGAAACTCTAACCACATGCTAGAGTCAAATGTAATATCATAAGTCTAAAACAACGTCTAACAAATCTAATGCTATGAAACAACTGAAATAAACAACAACAAAGTACACAGAGCGTCACTCGCCCAACCCCAAAGCTAAGCAAGAGCATCATCGTCAGATGTACCTGAAAAACACAACATATCCACCATCAGTGGCGAGTAACATAACTGACTCACCCTAACGGGAATACACAAGCACATAGCAATAATCAAATAACATCACACGCATAAACTCCGAAGACACGAGACAACCTCAAGCTCGTAATCCAAACTCGACTAATCACTCGACATCATCATCATACGACATCACTATACTCAATTCTAACTCGGGTGCAATCATTCTAGTTCTAGACCGGACTATGCTCGTACGGAAGCATCTTACGCAACCGAACTTCTACTATGTCAGGACCGGGCATAAGCCATACACCCAAACCCCACGAACCCAATTCATACTTGGAAATTCGTGTCCCTAATCCCCAAATTATTCTGAGCGTACTAGGAATAACATAGTGAGACTCCAAAACTATTCCGATACCGCGGACGGAATAGGGGCAACGTCTTAACCCAAAAACTAAGCATAAGCCATACACATAGTCAAGGGCGTCTAGAAAAGAAGTCAAGCTAACCACCACACCATCAACAAATCATCATAGTTATCTAAAGACAAGAATAAGCCATACTCTTGAAATTAATAACTAAATCATCGAAGTTAACTCAAGAATTGCCTATAGCCATACTCTTGAGACTAACCAAACATCATATCATCATTCTCAAATCAATCTTTAATCAACTCATCCAAAATCTTTAACTTTCATGACTCTTTCTATCACTTTCTTTAACTTTCAAGAACTCTAAAGAACTCATTATACCTTAACAAGAACTCTAAAGAACTCAATCAAGAACCTCAAAGAACTCATCTATTACTCAAAGAACTCATCAAGAAACTATTCAAGATTCAAGAACTTCAATCAAGAACTCAATCAAGATTCAAGAACTTCAATCAAGAACTCATACAATTCAAACTACACGCATGAAACACCATCATCAACCACACGGCATTCTTCACGATTTTAATCAAAATTCAACAAATTCAAACCCAATCACCATGATTTCCAAAATATCATAAATCAATCTTAAAATATGAAAATCCACCATTAAAACACCATTAAAATACTTCAAAATCAGATTTAAAGAATTAACTTCAAAACCATGAACAATCATTATCAAATCAACCAAACATGCATTTAATCAAAGCTATAAACATAGTATTACCAATTAAGTTGAGTTAGTAAGTTACCTTATTGAAGATTACACACAAATCAACACACATAAGACCATAAAACCCGCTGCCCAGATTCGAGTCTTGCACGAACATCACGGCTGTCCAGCAGCACTTGCACGCTACTTGCACCTCCTCTTGCACGGCTGCCACTGCTGCCCCACACGGCTACTGCCCAACCACGGTTGCTGCCCAGTCTCGGCCACTGCCCAGCCACGGTTGCTGCCCAGTCTCGGCCACTGCCCAGCCACGGTTGCTGCCCAGAAATCAGCCACACACCAACACCCAAAACACCCACCCAACTAGTGGTCTTGAATGAAATTGTTGGGGTTTAGAATGTGATTTAATACTTAAAGATCAAAGGATACATAATCTTTAAGTTTTGGTTTAGAAAAGATGATGAACAATGATGAGTGTTCATCTAATCAAAAATGGTGTGAGGTTGATGGAGAAATGAAGGGAGGATTTGCCTTTGAAAAGAGATGGCAAAGGATGGCAAAATGAGCAAATGAATCCTCATGCCTTACTACCACTTCTATTTATAGAAGTTAAGTGAGGTGTGAACATGAAGCAAGTGGCAAAATTTGCCATCAAACAAGGAGGGAAAAACCGGTTGGGCTTACTAAATGGGCTCAAATTGATCACTTGGGCCTTTTGCACTAATTCATGACTAATCATGATTATTTTGCACTTGGCCCAAAAATAATTAATTAATTAGAAAATTAAATAATAAAATTCTAATTAATTAAAATAAAAAAAATCAAATAAAGAAATAATAAACCATTAATTAAAATGGTTACACTCAAGCATTAAAAATAGTCTAAAATAAATTTTAGACCATGCACCGCAACAAAAATAATTACAATAAAGTAATTACGAGACTAGCCCAAAATCTGGGGCGTTACAATGTTTGTCTACATTTGTCCATGTTTGTCTAGATTTGTCCAGGTTTGTTCATATATTTGTCTAGGTTTGTTCATATATTTGTCCAGGTTTGTTCATATTTGTCCAGGTTTGTCCACATTTGTCCAGGTTTGCATGTTCAGGTGTGTCCAGATTTATCCAGATTTTTCCATGTTTGTCCAGGTTTGTCCACATTTGTCCAGGTTTGTCCATATTTGTTCAGGTTTGCATGTTCAGATTTATCCATATTTGTCCATGTTTGTTTAAATTTGTCCATGTTTGTCTAGATTTGTCCAGGTTTGTTCATATTTGTCCAGGTTTGTCCACATTTGTCCAGGTTTACAAATTGTGTCCAGGTTTCAAATGTGTCCAGTTCTATTTTCAGGTTTACAAATGTGTCCAGGTCTACCAATACATGTCCAGATTTAACAGCATGTGTCCAGGTTAAACACATATGTGTCCAGGTTAAACACATATGTGTCCAGATTCAACAATATGTGTCCAGGTCCAGTGGACTGGTCTGACAGAAACGTTATTATCAGACCGGTCTGACACAATACATTCTCTATTTCCAATTATTCTTAATATATATTCTAGTATAGATGTTATTTTTCACTCCAATTTGAGCCATATTTTTTATTCCAACTTTTCTTTTTAATTAAACATGCATTGATTATTCATTTACTCATGCAAAGCTTGTGATAGTACCATGTAGGTGTTAACTTCCTTGCAAAATAAATAACACCTTTTAATTTTAAGTGGTAAGCGGCATGGTATCCCGGGAGTGATGTATCGGGTTCGAACCTTACCTCCAACGTTGTTGGGGTCACAACAAGAAAATCTCGTTCGCCCGACCGAGTTTACCGACCGACATTTTCGTAGTCGTCGAATACCGACCGATTGCGACTGAAAACAGTCGGAAAAACATTTCCGACCGAAGCTGCTGTCGGAAAAACATTTCCGACCGTCCTGATCGTCGGTAACGGTCGGTATTTCCCGACCGCACATAGGCGGTCGGTAAATACCGACCGTTACCGACGATCAGGACGGTCGGAAATTTTTGAAAAATTTTAAAACCGCAGTCGGGGAAATTGGTTCCCATTTGACGTTTCATTCTCTCTCTTTCTCCACTCTCTCTCTCCCTCGCGAACCCTCGAACCACCAAACCCTGACCCCCTCTCTCTCTCTCCCTCGAACCGGCGACCACCGTGACCGGCGTCCGCCACCCCTCCGGCCGTCCTTTCTCTTTCTTTCTCCTTTTCTCTTTCTCCTTCTCTTTCTTTCTCCTTTTCTCCTTTTCCTTCTCTTTCTTTCTCCTCCGCCCCTCCACCCCTCCGCCCCTCCGCCTCTGCCCCTCCGTCCCTCCGCCGACGCACGGCTGCCGCCCCTGCTCCTCAAATTGTGGTTAGGGTTTTTTTTTTTGTTTTGTTTTTCAATTTATTCAATTGTGTATATATGTATATGTATTTGTATGTATTTGTATGTATATGTGTATGTATTATGTATGTATTTGTATGTATGTGTATTTATTATTTGTATGTATTTGTATGTATATGTGTATGTATTATGTATGTATTATGTATGTATGTGTATTTATTATTTATGTATTGTATATGTATTACATATGTATTTGTGTGTATGAATTGAAAATTCTCGTTCATTCTTTGCTAACTTTAAGATTTTGTTTAATTATATTCTAATCAAACAAATTTTGTTCAAATCAAATTAATTTAGTCCAAAACAACGGTTTTAAAAAAACGGCCTTACTCTATGGCTAGGGTGCTCAACACTTGTTCTTAGTAATATCACACTCAACCTATGCCCGAAAAAACACTCAACACATTTTAGGTCGTGTTCTTTGGGCTAAGAAAACAACAACTGAACTGAACTAAATTGAAATGAAATAAACCGAACAGAA
Organism: Salicornia ramosissima; assembly: GCA_951394345.1. Classification (NCBI taxonomy): domain Eukaryota; kingdom Viridiplantae; phylum Streptophyta; class Magnoliopsida; order Caryophyllales; family Amaranthaceae; genus Salicornia; species Salicornia ramosissima. The sequence continues at coordinate 53,920,837 of OX596237.1, read as the reverse complement.
ATTAAATGAATGGAACTAAAACGAAACGAAATGAATTGAAAATGTTAATGAAATAATTTTTATTTTTGTTTTTGTTTTGTTTTTGTTTTTGTTTTTGTTTTTTATTTTTATTTTGTTTTTGTTTTTGTTGATTAATCAAGAAATATGATTGTTGGTTGAAAGTTGAGTTGTATTTATTTTCAAATACAAAATTGCCTTTGTATTTGATTTATTATGAATCTTTGTAATTGTTGTGAATGAATACAATTAAAATAGAACTAAATATGACTTAAATATATATATATATATATATATATATATACATGTGCATTAGATAAGAAAGCTTTAAGAAGAATTAAGAAAGGCTAAAATAAGATAAGAGTGAAGGATGTTTGAATGCTTTGAACTGATATTTGTTAATGGCTTAGAATAGGCATAATCGAAATGAAAAGGAAGGAGCGTGATTGGATGTACAAGAGACACGATAAGGACCACAAACTTCGGGATGAGTTCATCCAAGGGGTGAATGAGTTTGTTGCGTTCTCTCAGCAGCACCCCGAGCTTAATGATAGGGACAAGATAAGATGTCCTTGTGTTCGGTGTAAAAACTTGAATTACTTGGATGTGCCCAACGTAAAGGTACATTTGTATAAGAAGGGGTTCATTCCGAACTACTATGAATGGTTATGTCACGGTGAAAGGGTGAGTATAGAGTCCACCTCGTCTCCTACTCATCCGAATCCTTACCGGGAAATGGTTGTCGATGCTTTTGGGAACAACGTGGACCCACCATTCCTTGAGGAGGCAACTTCGGCTGAAGAAGAACCAAACGCGGAAGCGAAGATGTTCTTCGACTTGCTCAAGGCAGCCGAGCAGCCTTTATATGATGGTAGCAACATCTCTGTGTTGGAGATGGCTTCTAGAATGATCAATTTAAAGTCTGAGTACAACTTGCCACTCAGGTGCGTAGATGCACAACAACAAAATTGGACTCGGCCGACCGCCAGTTACCGACCGTTAGTGGTCGGTAATTGGATTTACCGACCGTTTGTAGTCGGTAAAAATTGGTCGCTGAAATAGTAGTCGGTAAAAATTGGTCGCTGAAATAGTAGTCGGTAAAATATTTTACCGACCGTCAAAACGGTCGGCAACAAATTACCGACCGTCTACCGACCGTTTACACAGTTGGTCAAAAATGGAGGGAAGAGGCGCGTACCGACCGGCTAAACGGTCGGTATTACCGACCGTGTAGAGAGGCGGTCGGTAATACCGACCGTGAAGGCGGTCGGTACGCGCCTCTTCCCTCCATTTTTTTTGGTGGGAAAAAGTTATTTACCGACCGTTACGCGGTCGGGAAGTAACTTTTTCCCGCCTTTTTTGGCGCCATTTCTTTATTTTGAACACTGATTTACCGACCGTTGAGCGGTCGGTAATTTGGTTTTTTTTTTTTTTTAAATACCTTAAAAAAATAGGGCAAAAACAAATTAAAATTAAAATACAAAAATAAATTAAAATTAAACAAATTCAAAATTTCAAAATTGCATTTTATATTAATAATCCAATAATAGTAATATAACAATATAATACAACTATGCTACGAAGGCTCCAGAAGCGCCGGAACCGTCTGTCGGATCATCAGGAGGGCCTCGGTGAGTGAAGGAAGGATCGCCGAATCTCCTCGCGAAGGCGTCCATCTGCGCCTTCAACTGGGCGAGGTACTCCTCCCGCTTCTGTTCTCTCTCCTCCCGCTCCTTTTCTCTCTCCTCCCGCTCCTTGTCTCTCTGCTCCATCTCTACCCTAGCGTGCTCGGACTCCTCCAAACGCTGGGACATCTGTTGTAATTGAGCGGAAACCGATGGAGAATAGGAAGATCCGACGTGCCGCCTCCGCGAGGTTCTCTCGTAATAGAGAGAAGCGCCCTCCCTGCCGAACCCTAGAACCTCTCCCTTCCTGAAGCCACCAACCGTATCAAAGAAGATCTGGTTGGCGTCCGTCTCTGAACCACTAGCCTGAGACTGGGAAAGGTTCTGGTTATATTGATCCTGCAAATTATGGAGTTAGTTCCATTACTAGATTTCAAAGCTTATACACGTCCTATAACACCCTATTATACTTGTTAGGGGTTGATTATGCTGATTATAGGGCCCCACCACCAGTTTAGGTCAAAACTTGGCTTTTTAGGTCATTTTCGAGCTTTTTTTTGCATTTTCGCACCTAACTTGTCAAGTAACGTTCCATTACTAGATTTCAAAGCTTATACACGTCCTATAACACCCTATTATACTTGTTAGGGGTTGATTATGTTGATTATAGGGCCCCACCACCAGTTTAGGTCAAAACTTGGCTTTTTAGGTCATTTTCGAGCTTTTTTTTGCATTTTCGCACCTAACTTGTCAAGTAACGTTCCATTACTAGATTTCAAAGCTTATACACGTCCTATAACACCCTATTATACTTGTTAGGGGTTGATTATGCTGATTATAGGGCCCCACCACCAGTTTAGGTCAAAACTTGGCTTTTTAGGTCATTTTCGAGCTTTTTTTTGCATTTTCGCACCTAACTTGTCAAGTAACGTTCCATTACTAGATTTCAAAGCTTATACACGTCCTATAACACCCTATTATACTTGTTAGGGGTTGATTATGCTGATTATAGGGCCCCACCACCAGTTTAGGTCAAAACTTGGCTTTTTAGGTCATTTTCGAGCTTTTTTTTGCATTTTCGCACCTAACTTGTCAAGTAACGTTCCATTACTAGATTTCAAAGCTTATACACGTCCTATAACACACTATTATACTTTCAAGGGGTTGATTATAGGGCCCCACCACCAGTTTAGGTCAAAACTTGGCTTTTTAGGTCATTTTCGAGCTTTTTTTTGCATTTTCGCACCTAACTTGTCAAGTAACGTTCCATTACTAGATTTCAAAGCTTATACACGTCCTATAACACCCTATTATACTTGTTAGGGGTTGATTATGCTGATTATAGGGCCCCACCACCAGTTTAGGTCAAAACTTGGCTTTTTAGGTCATTTTCGAGCTTTTTTTTGCATTTTCGCACCTAACTTGTCAAGTAACGTTCCATTACTAGATTTCAAAGCTTATACACGTCCTATAACACCCTATTATACTTGTTAGGGGTTGATTATGCTGATTATAGGGCCCCACCACCAGTTTAGGTCAAAACTTGGCTTTTTAGGTCATTCTCGAGCTTTTTTTTGAAATTTCGCACCTAACTTGTCAAGTAACGTTCCATTACTAGATTTCAAAGCTTATACACGTCCTATAACACCCTATTATACTTGTTAGGGGTTGATTATGCTGATTATAGGGCCCCACCACCAGTTTAGGTCAAAACTTGGCTTTTTAGGTCATTTTCGAGCTTTTTTTTTGAAATTTCGCACCTAACTTGTCAAGTAACGTTCCATTACTAGATTTCAAAGCTTATACACGTCCTATAACACACTATTATACTTTCAAGGGGTATTTTTTTGCAGTTTAGGTAAGTAATTAATCATGACAAACAATAAACATCAAATGCAACTAATAAACAAACAATCCTATTCGTACTCATCGGCTTATCGGCCGGAATTCCGCTCTAAACATCAAATGCAAATCATAAAAAACAATCCTATTCGTACTCATCGGCTTATAAGCCGGAATTCCGCTCTAAACATCAAAGTAAACAAAGAAAAGAACATTACCATCACTTCCTTGGCCTTCTGGCTAATTGGTTGCGGTTCCATGCCTTCTTGCCTTTTGAAGTGAGTGTCAAGGAAGACATCCGCAGCGTCAGGGAACTTCCCTCCTTGCTCCTTAGCCAATTTCTTGGCTCGCTGAATCACCGACACAGATCCAGCGCAATGAGAGGCCGGGGCGGCGCCACTAGCGTTGCCAGCTCTCCTGTTTACCTTCGCCCGAGCTGACCTCTCCTTAGACTTCTCGTCAGTAAGTCTATCCTTCATTGCGCTGTACATCTCATCACCTGTCATGAAAAACAATCAAACTTAACACTTGATGGGCAGTATTGATATTTTAGCAAATTTTAGAAATGACTATCCAATACTCACCGAGCCAGCTAGGTCGATCTTTCCGCTTGTGAACCACATCGTTGAAGATGTCTTTCAGGCGTCTTCCAGCCTTGCTCTCATAAGCATCTCGTATGTTTCATTCAAAACCAAAAAAAACCAATCACTTCATTAACATTTTCAATTCATTTCGTTTCGTTTTAGTTCAATTCATTTAATTTCAGTTCGGTTTATTTCATTTCAATTTAGTTCATTTCAGTTGTTGTTTTCTTAGCCCAAAAGAACACGGCCTAAAATGTGTTGAGTGTTTTTTTGGGCATAGGTTGAGTGTGATATTACTAAGAACAAGTGTTGAGCACCCTAGCCATAGATTAAGGTCGTTTTTTTAAAGCCGTTGTTTTGGACTAAATTAATTTGATTTGAACAAAATTTGTTTGATTACAATATAATTAAACAAAATCTTAAAGTTAGCAAAGAATGAACGAGAATTTTCAATTCATACACACAAATACATATGTAATACATACACAATACATAAATAATAAATACACATACATACATAATACATACATAATACATACACATATACATACAAATACATACATAAATACACATACATACAAATACATACATAATACATACACATATACATACATAATACATACACATATACATACAAATACATATACATATATACACAATTGAATAAATTGAAAAACAAAAAAAAAAAAAAAACCCTAACCACAATTTGAGGAGCTGGGGCGGCAGCCGTGCGTCGGCGGAGGAACGGAGGGGCAGAGGCGGAGGGGCGGAGGGCTGGAGGGGCGAAGGAGAAAGAAAGAGAAGGAAAAGGAGAAAAGGAGAAAGAAAGAGAAGGAGAAAGAGAAAAGGAGAAAGAAAGAGAAAGGACGGCGGCCGGAGGGGTGCCGGAGGCCGGTCACGGTGGTCGCCGGTTGGACGGAGAGAGAGAGAGGGGGTGAGGGTGTGGTGGTTCGAGGGTTCGCGAGGGAGAGAGAGAGTGAAGAGAGAGAGAGAGTGCAACGGGAATGCGATTCAAAATCGCAACGACCCAATTTTTGATTTTGGGTCAGAACATTTACCGACCGCCTAGCGGTCGGTACCTCAGATTAGTAAATTTACCGACCGCTTAGCGGTCGGTAATTTGTTACACTAGTTGGGTATATTTAAGTGGAATAAATTTTCCACGAAACCCAGAACCCTGTAGACATATACCGACCGCTAGGCGGTCGGTACATCAGATTAGTAAATAAAGTTACCGACCGCTACGCGGTCGGTAATTTGTTACAGTAGTTGGGTATATTTAAGTGGAATAAATTTTCCACCAAACCCAGAACCCTGTAGACATATACCGACCGCTTAACGGTCGGTAAATTTAGAAGTCGAATTTACCGACTGTGTAGCGGTCGGTATATGGTCTGACCAACATTGGTTTTGGGGGGAAAAATTTGCCGACTGTTTTCAGTCGTCGACGGTCGGTAATTTACGACCATCTATTGACGGTCGGTAAGTGCGGTCGGGCGAAGAGGATTTTCTTGTTGTGATGGTATTGGGTCATTGGTGAACGATGCGCTCCCCACCACCCAAAAAACTAAGTGTAGCACCTATTACGACACAACGAAGGTACTCAAGGGATTAGAGCTTCCTCACGAGAAGATACACGCATGCCCGAATGGATGTATGCTATTTTGGAAGGACGAGGCTGAGCTTGATAAGTGTCGTCATTGCGGGTCGAATCGGTTCAAGAAGACTTCGAATGACAATTTGGTTCCAGTAAGTTTTCTGGTCTACTTCCCAATAACACCACGATTGCAAAGGATGTTTGCTACTAGGAACATTGCTGAGGCTATGGCATGGCATTCTGAAAATCGTCGAGGGCAAGGGAACATGACTCACCCAAGTGACAGTGAAGCGTGGAAGCACTTCGACAGGACCTTTAAGGACTTTGCGTCCGAGCCTCGAAATGTTAGACTTGGGTTGTGTACTGATGGTTTTTCCGTTTTTGGGAAGTTTGGAAAGCAATACTCTTGTTGGCCTATTTTAACTACACCTTACAACATGTCACCGTCCATGTGCATGAAAAAACCTTTCATTTTTCTTTCCTTGCTTATCCCTGGGCCAAAAAATCCGAAGAACAATTTGGATGTCTACATGCAACCTTTAATTGATGAGTTGAAGCATCTATGGTCGGTTGGATCCTTGACTTACGACATCTCAAAGAAGCAGAATTTCAATCTTCGCGCAGCCTTGTTGTGGACTATCAGTGACTTTCCAGCATATAGTATGTTGTCAGGTTGGAACACGTTCGTTAAAAAGGCGTGTCCATATTGCATGGAGAAAAGCAAAGCCTTTTGGCTACAACATGGTGGCAAAGTATCATGGTTTGATTGCCATCGTCAGTTTTTAGATTCCGACCACTGCTTCAGAAAGAATAAGATAGCTTTTTGTAAGAACAGAGTTGAAAATGACTCGGCTCCTCATATCATGTCAGGTGAGGAACTGTGGCAGTGTGTGAAGGACTTACCGAAAGCAACTGATGGTCCTGATGCTTTGAAGCAATTGAAGAAGAAAAAAATGGGATGGGATAAGCAATCTTGTTTGTGGGACCTGCCGTATTGGAAGGATTTGCTGCTTCGGCACAACTTAGACGTTATGCATATTGAGAAGAACTTCTTCGAGCAGCTCATCCACACCGTCATGGCTGTGAAAGACGAAACGTCTGACACTGTAAGTGCGAGGAAAGACATGAAGAGTGTCTGTAGGCGTCGAGAGTTGGAGCTTGTTGATGATGGTAAGGGTAGTGAGCAGATGCCCAAGGCACCTTACGCACTTAATAAGGAGCAGAAGAAGGTGTTATGTGATTGGATCCGAGACTTGAGGTTTCCTGACGGGTATGCTTCGAACTTAAGTCGATGTGTTGATAAAAAAAAAATAGGCTCCATGGAATGAAGAGTCACGATTGTCATGTATTTATGGAGCGGTTATTGCCTGTTTGCCTAAGAGAGTTGCTCCCCCTTCATATTTGGAAGGCAATAACTGAAATCAGCCAATTCTTCCGTGACTTGTGTGCTCCCACTATCACTTTGAGTGAGATGGACCGCCTACATAAGAACATTGCTGAGATCTTATGGTGAGTTTTTGTGTTATTTTTTAATGTTTTCACTATTGAAATTAAGTTGCATTCATATGAAGTTTAATCTTACAATGTTTTGTGTGCAAGGTTTGACAAGGGCGTTGTTGTTCGATCAATAACGCACGTCATCAAGTCCTACTTCCATCAGCCTTGGAAGAACTACACTGAGGTAGATCAGGCGACCAAGGTACATTGGTGGAACATGTGGAAGGTCAGTAAGACAAATTATGTAATTTGATACAATATTTTGTTAAATATAATCTCTTACATTAACATATTTGATTGTCCTTGGTCTAATGCAGAAACAGTACACTTGGAGGCCTGAGCTCGAGGGCACTGTGCGGGATGCGTTTGATACCAAGGCTGGATTACGGCTGAAGGACATATTCAATGACACAGTGCACAAGCGGAAAGACCGACCAAATTGGCTTGGTGATGACATGTACCAGGCAATGAAGGGTAGGCTCGATGACAAGCTATTCAAGGAAAGGTCGGCTCGAGCGAAGGCAAACAGGAGAGGCGGCGACGCTAGTGGCAAGGCCCAGGCCTCTCACTGCGCGGGATCTGTCTCCACCACTCAACGAGCTAAGCAATTGGTTAGTCTACTATTTCATTAAATTATTGTAATTAATGCACACTTGATTATATATATCCCACCCTTACGCACATTTGTTTGTTTTGTCCAAGGCGAAAGGAGGGAAGCTGCCTGATGCTGCGGATCTCTTCCTCAATACTCACTTCAAGAAGCAACCAGGGAAGGATCCGGTTCCGATTAGCGATAAGGCCAAGGAAGTGATGGTAATGCTTTCTTCTTTACTATGCATTTGATTTTTAGAGCGGAATTCCGGCTTCAAAGCCGAAGAGTACGAATAGGATTGATTTATTATTATTTGCAATTGATGTTTAGAGCGGAATTCCGGCTTCAAAGCCGAAGAGTACGAATAGGATTGTTTTTTGATTAATGTTATGAGATGTGAATTAACCTTTAAAACATGATCTACGTTGATCGGTGCGAAGTTGGGAATGAAAACACCCAAAACGAGCCAAAAATGGCCTATTTAGGTTGTTTTTGTTCCAAAACCCTCTAAACTTTCCCAAAAACATGCAAATAAGTGATAGAATGTTTATAATAATGATATGAGATGTGAATTAACCTTTAAAACATGATCTACGTTGATCGGTGCGAAGTTGGGAATGAAAACACCCAAAACGAGCCAAAAATGGCCTATTTAGGTTGTTTTTGCACCAAAACCCTCTAAACTTTCCCAAAAACATGCAAATAAGTGATAGAATGTCTATAATAATGTTATAATATGTGAATTAACCTTTAAAACATGATCTACGTTGATCGGTGCGAAATTGGGAATGAAAACACCCAAAACGAGCCAAAAATGGCCTATTTAGGTTGTTTTTGCACCAAAACCCTCTAAACTTTCCCAAAAACATGCAAATAAGTGATAGAATGTCTATAATAATGTTATGAGATGTGAATTAACCTTTAAAACATGATCTGCGTTGATCGGTGCGAAATTGGGAATGAAAACACCCAAAACGAGCCAAAAATGGCCTATTTAGGTTGTTTTTGCACCAAAACCCTCTAAACTTTCCCAAAAACATGCAAATAAGTGATAGAATGTCTATAATAATGTTATGATATGTGAATTAACCTTTAAAACATGATCTACGTTGATCGGTGCGAAATTGGGAATGAAAACACCCAAAACGAGCCAAAAATGGCCTATTTAGGTTGTTTTTGTTCCAAAACCCTCTAAACTTTCCCAAAAACATGCAAATAAGTGATAGAATGTCTATAATAATGTTATGATATGTGGATTTGTTTTAAAACATGATCTACGTTGATCGGTGCGAAGTTGTGAATGAAAACACCCAAAACGAGCCAAAAATGGCCTATTTAGGTTCTTTTTGAATTGTTTGAACTAACTCCGCCCATAATTTGCAGGAACAATATAACCAAAACCTTTCGGAGTCTCAAGCTAGTGGCTCGGAGACGGATCCCAACCAGGTCTTCTTTGATACAGTTGGTGGCTTCCGGAAGGGCGAGGTTCTAGGGTTCGACAAAGACGGAGCTTCTCTCTATTATGAGAGAACCTCGCGGCGGCGCGTTGGATCTACCTACTCTCCATCAGTTTCCGCTCAACTGGCACAGATGACCGAGCGTTTAGAGGAGTCTGAGCGTGCGAGGACAGAGTTAGAGGAGCGAGAGCGCCGTCTGGAGGAGCGAGACCGTCAACGGGAGGAGCATCAGCGCCGTCTGGAGGAGGATCAGAAGAAGCAAGCGGAGTACCTCGAGCAGATGAAGGCGCAGATGGATGCTTTCATGAGGCAATTCGGTGATCAATCTTCCATTCACCGACGACCCCCCGACGATCGCACAGACGGTTCTGGCGGTTCTGGAGCCTTCGTAGTGTAGTTGTTTGTTATATATATTTGGGTTTATTAATTTACGTTTTTGGAAACTGTAATATATATATTACATACTTTTGTGTATTACGAATTATTTATATAAATAATATCAAATATTATTTCGTATGTATAAACTATTCTTCATCAATAAATAATTTAATATGTTTTGCAAAGGTTTTTTATATTTAATGAAATGAAAGACGTAACAATTTAACGACCGCCAAACGGTCGATATCCAAAAACTCAAAACCTCGAAAATAGTAAATATTTAAATTTAAAAAATCGCGAAAATAAATATGCCGACCGACACACGGTCGGTAAATGATTAGGCGCGAAAAAAATTGGCAGGAAAAAGCCATTTTCCGACCGTCATGACGGTCGGAAAATGACTTTCCAATTTTTTTTTTTAAAAACTCTTATTTAGTCGGTAAACGGTCGGTGTACGGTCGGTAAATTATTTCCGACTGAACGTCGGTCGGTAAAAAAATTTTACCGACTAATTATACACCGACCTCCTTTTACCGACCGGCGACGGTCAGTAAATTGAGGCACCGACCGTTAACGGTCGGTAAATGGCAGTCGGCCGAAGCTTATTTTCTTGTTGTGGGTGTCCCCTCTCTCTCCCTGTTGTTTAAAGCCCTGAGATAGGGTCTTGGCAGTTTGTGATCGTGCACCTTTTCTTAAAAAAAAACTGTTCTTTTGGACCTAATTTCTTAAATTCCAATTCATTTTAGACAAGTTCAGTTCCTACCTATTATATGATTTATTTTAATTCAGTAATTAAGACTAATTTGGTTCAGTTCAATTCAAATTAATTCATTTCAAAAGAACATTATTATTTATAACAACTGATGTGATTTATTGTAAGAAGTGTAATTCCTCCAACTATATGGTAAAAGAATGGTATTGTAGTAGCTAAAAATATCTCTTTATAACATGCACGATATTAAATTAAATTCAAATCTCACCACATTAATTTTGTATAAAGCTAGTATTTGAATAAAGTAGATTGAGAGTACTTTGACGAGTGCGAGTAGGATCATGACTCAAGCCCATTATCACAATAAATATTTTTTTTTTTTTAAAAAAAAAAACTTTAGAAGGGTACAACACTCTTTAATTTGATGATTGTGGTCCGGTTGAATTGTTCTTTTTATCATAACAAAAAGAAAGTCCATACAAATGCTACTACAATAGTCAATGGTTTATATCCCATTGCTCAAACTATTCACTAACTATTTGATATTCTGATTTATATGATTGAAGGGTACAATAAAGTTGCAATCTTTTTTGAAGGGATAAAGTTACAACCTTAACTTTTAAGTATTCATTTTAGGTCAGTAGGACAAAAGGAGTAACATAGATGAAAAGGAAAATTTCCCAGTAAATTAAAAGTTGGGTATTTCAAAATATATCAAATGTCATTTTTGCAATTTTGTTGAAAATATATTACTAAAACACCCCCTATTTGGTTGGTGCTCAGATCCCTACCCCTAAAATTTGTCAAAATTACTTGAAAATATCATTTGAGATACAAAGTTTGTATCTCAATTTGATATCCCTGATATCCCTCGATAAACAGAGTTTAGAGGATTGGGGTGAGGAGCAAATGAGCAATAAGGTGAAAAGAGTAGAAGTGACTCTTCATTTTATTTGCGGGCCAGTTTGTCTATATTTGATTCTCACTAGGATAATTTTGCATATATAATATGATCCACCCGTCACGTATTATTGATAACAATTGAATATTTTACCTTTCACTAATAATATCAAATGTTGTCAATAACACGTGACGAATGCAGTATTTTGAATGAGATCAATAACCCCTGTTTACTTACCTATAAAAAAATGAAAAGAATTCAAATAAAGATAATTTCAATCTAATCCATTATAACATACCATCTAAAAAACCTCTAGTGCATTTAGTATATACTATTATACTAATACCCTGTTCTTTTATATTGAAATGAATTTGTTTGAAGTAAAATAAATATTCTAGAGTCAAAATGAGTTAAACTGAACTGAAATTCCAGAAAATATGTAAAAAAGAACAAGACCAAAAGAGTGTACAATGGACTAACAATTATACTTGATTTAAAGATTAACTTTGTGAAGTTGTGATCTATAACTTCTATTTATAAGTCTATAACTAATTACTAAAACTAGCCGCTAGTGATGTCATTATCCATTTATCCACACATGTCATACTCTCAACATTTTTCCCCCCACCAAAACTACATATGACATCATCTTTTTTTTATTTTTTTTTACCTTGAAAATCTTTAACTACTCTACATTTTTTTCATCATATTATCAATCATTTGTAGTTGATCTGACCAACCATCTGCGAAATTGTAGATCCGCCATTGTTAATACCTAAAGAACATTGACCCGATACAAATGCAACTCACAATGATTCAGTGCTCATTTAGTCTAATTTTAAAACTGTAATAATGTTTATTGAACCTTATACTAATGTTTAGTCAAATTGATCTAATGCTAGTAACATAAATACCTTTCTATTGCCATTGGTAGACCTATATTTTTACCCGACCCAAATAAATAGTGGGAATTAGACCTGTCAAACAGGTTTGGTCGGGTTGGTGTAAAATATTTGCAGGCTCAAATTGTATCGGATTGGGTGTTAGCGGGTTCGGGTCAGTATTAGCTTTTTTATAACCCAAATTTTTTGGGTTCGAGTTGACCCAACGGGTTGGGAAGTTTTATATAATTTTTCATAATTTAATGCAATATATGTACTAAAATGTACCTTAAGCGTTATAAAAAGTACAAATTATAAGAAATATCTTTATTAATAGCTAATTCATGGCAAATAATTGATGTTGTGGTCCAATAAAACTAATATTAAATTCAAATTTTTAATGGTAAAAAGTGTTTTTGCTTACATTTTCCTATAATATCATTAGTTTAATACATTTTTAATGATTTTCGGGTCGATTCGTGTTGAAAGCAGGTCGGGTCAGGTTAAGAGCGGGTTGTGTCTACCAGGTTCAAAACGGGTTTGAGTTTTATTTTATCGTCAAAACCCACTATTTACGAGTCGGGTTGAATGGATTTATCGGATCGGATCGAAAATTGATAGCTCTATAGTGGGACTCAAGGGAGTATTACCATTTACCACTCCGTAAATCCGTAATTAATACGGAGTATTTGAGGAGGGTTTTTAAAAAAGAAAAAAAGAAATGGCAAAGAAAAATACAGAACTCAATGACAAGTGACATTTCGACCTTCTCTCCATACCATACCCCAAAAGACCAAAACCATCTTCTTTTTTCTCCCACTGTTTATTCTTTTTCTCTGTTGCTTTCTACTTATTTTCTTTTCAATCTTCAACCCTAAATAAATCACTCTATTTTTTTTTTTTTTGTTAATCTTCCAATTTTCTTTCATATGTATAGTCAAATTGTTCAATTACACTGTTTCGATGTTTTTGGCGTCTGATTTCGATCAATTTGAATCACTTTTGGTGTTATAGGCAGACAGCTGAGGTTTGTGATCTAGGAATTTCTTAGGTAAGATCTTGATCTTCTCTTTTGGCGTTTTTTGTCCTCTTCCTGCTTGTGCACTTTTGCTTTAATGCTGTTTCTGTATATTTGAATGCTTCTAGTTACTATGGTTGTTGAATTTGGGCTATAATTTCTTTTGCTAATTGCTTTAATTGTTGAATTTTGGGGTATTTGTGATTACATGCCTTTTTTTTCTGTTTGATTCGGCACATTTCTTTTTGGAGAATTGGAGGCTTGTTACTTGAGTAATTCAAGTTTGGTGGAAAAAGCACTGGATTGCATGCAAGGAGGTCTATGTTTTAGGTTATTAGATTGTAGGGTTTGAGCATTGATTACTGGGATGAGTTTAATTTATATCTCCCATCTTTACGGAGTACTTAGAATGCAAGTCAAACTTTTTTTCCTTTCAAAAAAGTAATTTTGTTTATTATGCTGAATCTCTTTTGATCAATAGGTAAGATCAAGGGAAATAAGCTTTACTTATTACTTCTTGGATTCTTGTCTGTAGCTGCAATGATAAATGTCAAGCTGGTTTGGATGTGTTTTGGAGTGACACTCACCTGAGTTTTGGAACACTGGTAAATGGTTGATGATTGATCTTCCGTTTATTAAGTTTTAAGATCTTAGAGCAGTGGAGTGCGGATTTGAGCTAATTTAGATAATGAACTGATAAAGTGGTTTGAGGTAGGGTTTTGTATCAAGTCCTGTTCCGAAACCATCTTTGTATTGTGCCTTTTGTATAAAGATGGTACCTGTCTACCCGAAAGCTAAGTATGGCACAAACCAACATGAAAAAAGCATGGCACAACATGACACAATACTCTGCTGTTGGAACACGCAGTTAGTAGATCAGGTCACAGATGAACCAACACAACAGGTTTGCCAAAACACGGTTTAGTTTTTGAAATTTGGCCCAAGTAGGCAAGCATGACACGACATGATGGCAACTTGCACATGAGCCAATACCCAACTACACAACTAAAATATTAACAGTGGTAAATGTTGGGAATATAAATCCCACCAATTTGTCCACATTGAAAAATTAAAGAGATGATGACTAATATATAAGTTAGGTGGGCTACTCCTTATATTACCAATTGGTTTTATAATGGAACCCCACCGGGCTTGTCTCCTCCGGCCTAGGCCCACGGCTAGCCCACTGAAGTTCTTCATGGTATATGAGTGGAATCCACTTTATAGGATTAAGGGGCTACTCCCCTTATTAACATATGGTTTTAAGGTACAACCTCTGAGGCCTTATGAAGTGGATTGTTACTCCCCCGTTGTGGGCGCAGCTCAGGCACGTTTATCATGTTATCAGAGTGGCCCACCTTTGGGAGTATTGGGACCTTTAATGGCTTTAGTATGGTCTGCGCCACGTTTATGAAAAACTCATGTGAGGGGGAGTGTTGAGCCCAAGATTGAGTACGAATATGTACTTAAGGGGGGAATATTGGGATGTGTATCTCACATTGAAGAAAAAATTGAAGTTTGAGGAACCGATATCTAGAGTTATTTCAAGGGTAGAAGAAGCTTGTGAAGAAGATTAAGATCAGTTTGTGAAGATAAATGGTCCTCTTGTTGATGTATTTATGCAGTGTGAGGATGAGAGTGAAAAGAATATGTTGTTGTTCTTAATGTTTATGTCGTTGAATAAACGGAAGTTTCCTGAAGGTTGGCTGGAAAGTAATATACCACAGTTGAAGCTTAGTGAAGCTGCACTCACAGCTTTTTTATATGCTATTCGTGAGGAGGTGGCAGAGGAGCCTAGCAAATTTGAAGTAAAAAAAAAAACGTGAAAATGCTGATGGGTTGGCTGTGGGTAAGAGAATAGTTGTTTGCGGATTAGGTGCAATTGGGGATGGGGCAATGAATGTTGTCAATTGTTGTAAAGGTAAATGGAAACAATTGTAATTAAAGATAGTAGCTGTAAAAGATCGAACCCTAGAACCAAGTCCAATTAGGTGTAATAAGTTCTAATTGTTTCTTAAACCGTTTAATCAAAGTTTAGTAATTTCCAAGCAGGTCTAATCATGTCTAATAAAGTTTCATAAGGTGAAAACTAAAATGAGAGTTTTGCATTTTTTTCATGAAATGTACAATTTGTGGGCAAAGGCATACGGAACAGTAGCAAACCTTGACTTGCATTCTTTTACTGAATTAAATGTTAAAATGGAGTTTGTATAGTGAATTCCATTTATGGCAAGTTGAAACAGGATATTTTTTTTATTATGCTATATATATACATGGTGAAACTAAATAAAATCTTTGCTGTTTCAGTATTGGATCAGTCTTGTTCACCTCACTCCCCCTTTTGTGGTCTATACAATTAATGTTTTGAGTGCTTAAAAATCAGGATGCACTACACTGCTGTACATAGTTTTTGTTTTTGTTTTTTTTCCTGTTAAGCTTGCTATGTATGAAAAGTTTTCGTATTGATTTTTTTTACTTACAGTGAACATATTATTTTGTTTCCCAGAGTCTTCGGCTTGCTTTACATTTATAAAGCCTTTGAATTAGGATTATCTATTTATCTTTTACACCTACTGACCTACTAGTCAATGCTCCAGTCATATAAAAGCCAAAAGAGCTGGTAAAATCTTACTGTGTTGTGTTTGATGTTTCACACAAAATCTTAGAGATACATGACTATACTCGGACTTACCTCTTGCTTGATTTTAACATTTCAAATTGCTCTTCTTACAGAGGTTACAAGTGAAGGGTTGTTAATTGGAGCTTTGCTGCTGAGTGCTAGTGTGTATGCTGAGGGCCCGAGTCCTTGGTCTTAATTTGGAAGTTGAAGCTTTGTGCTGCTTTCTATGTTAGGGACATATTTTCTTTCTGAATAAAATGCAGAATACTGGGATTCTTCCTAAGAATCCTTCTTTAAGAGTGTCAACCCAGCAATCTGCTCGCCGTTTGGGATTCTGTTCGCAAATAGCCACAGGGCAGCATTGCTCCCCAGTTGTGTTTCCTGAAAAGCGCAGTAAAGGCAAGGGTTCACGCCGGAATGAAGTCACTGCTACAAGCAATGATCCACAATCAGCAAAGAGGGATGAGCACAAAATCGAGATAGGGGATGAACAATCTGACTTGTTAGGATATGATATTTTTTCTGGAAAATTGGTTTTGGATAAGCATAAGGCCAAAAGAAGTAATGATGCACAGACGTCAACAGAAACAATAAACCAGGAAGCTGTGGATGCCAAACTTACTAGCAAAGCGCTAGTTTGGGGATCAAATACACTGTACTTGGAAGATGTGATTTCGGTGAGCTGCAATGATTTATTTATTTATTTACTTAATTTTTGCGAAATCTTGTGGTCCATTGGAGCTCTGTCATTCTTTTGACTGCTTTCTCCTCCCTTTTGTTTTGAAGGTATCTTATAGTTCTGGTCTGAGGCATTTCACCGTACACTCCTATCCGATAAAGAACCATGCACATGTTCTTTCTTGCTTCATGAAACCGCGAAGATGTCAAAAAGATTATCGTTTTTTGGCTTCTAACCCAGATGAAGCGCTTCAGTGGGTTAATTCCTTTGCAGATCAGCAATGTTTTATTAATTGCTTGCCGCATCCGCTTGTATCATCAAAGAAACAAGCTTCAGATTTTGTATCTAGTGATTTTCTTTTTGAACCGTATATCAAATGTAAGAGTCCCCCAAAAATGCTCATAATACTGAATCCGCGGTCTGGACGTGGCCGATCTAGCAAAGTATATCATAGAATTGTGGAGCCGATATTTAAGGTATGTTGAATTTCTGCTGTTAGATTGAATCATATTCTAGCATCAAGGAGTTGATTACTAATGTTCGTGCAGCATATATCTTCTGTGGTTTCTTATCCAAATCAAATTGACTATTAGGAGTACACTAAAATTGCTTTGGTTATTCCCTCTTTATTCTGCTTTTCTAGAATTTTAGGTGGCAAATTTTGGTTCTCTTTAATATTTGTTATCAGGAATATGTATTGTGAACCATTGACTGTTATGCCCTGATTTATTATATATATGTTTTAGCTTTGTGTTGTTGGCACTTAATCATGGGAATAAGAAATTGTGATGCTTTGGAGTGGCTTTAAAAGAAATTTATCTTAATGAGCTATGTATATTTGATTGTATTTTTAGATATATATCTAATGTACTTGATTTGCTCATGGCTGTCATTGTCTCAGCTTGCAGGTTTTAAGCTAGAGGTTGTCAAAACAACATGTGCTGGGCATGCTAGAAAATTTGTGTCCACCGTCGATTTCAGCATTTGTCCTGATGGTACTTGTTAATATCAGGGCATTGGCTTACATTTTCATAATATTCATTTCTTCAATCTCATTTTTTCCCATGTTTTTGTTAGGGATTGTATGTGTTGGAGGTGATGGAATTGTGAACGAGGTATGTCTTCATTTCCCCCCTTTTTGTACGCCTAGCTATTCGTTACCCCGGGGTCTCCTAAATAATTTGTATTGTATTTGTATTAGCTTATTGTCGATAATATTTTGAACCAATTGCTTCTTTTACGGTTTATTTGTAGAAAAAATTCTGTGTACAAATAGCGCATATATCTTGTTCGCTGGAAAAGGAACTAGCTGATTCAGCTGGGGCATCAGAAATTTAAATCAATCTATTCATTGACTGTGTAGGTTTTAAATGGTCTGCTTAGTAGGGATAATCAGAAAGAGGGCATTTCCATCCCGATTGGTATTATTCCAGCTGGTTCTGATAATTCTCTCGTTTGGACTGTATTAGGGGTCAGAGATCCTGTTTCCGCTGCAATATCTATCGTGAAGGTTGGTTGTAACTTTATATCAAGCTTCATTAGGTGCTCCTTTTAAAATTTGTTGCTTCTTTTGGATCCTAATGTGTGATATTTTATGTCTTGTGCTTTTATGCTTTAATCTTTGTTTTTTTTGACAAAGACAAAAATCTTTTGTTATTTGGCGGTAATTGAATTTTTTATAAATGTTTCTCTAATTTTCTTCGAGGTTAAGGCTACTGTGAAAGTTCCTTTTCTGCAATGAATCAAATAGTTAGGAATTAATTAAAAATTAATTTTCTGAATTTTTATTAATTTCAGAATTAGTCATGTTTATTTGGTTTTATTTGCATTAATATTTGTCCTTATTATTGGTATTTGGTTTATTTGCTTTTAGGAAAAGTTTGTACTAGAATAGGGACAAAATAGTATGAGTTAGTAGTAGTAGTGTATATATTTGGTAGTGGGAAGAGAAGGAATCATCCAGAAAAATTCATTTTGTAAGGCTTTGGCTTTTGGAGAGTTGTGAGTCTTGTGACCTCAAGTCACTCTTAGAGATTTGCAACCTAAAGTTGCTAAACTATCCTTTATAATTAATCTTCTGAGTTTATTAATCAAATTCTATTACATTTTCTCTATTATCTTCATTCATGCATTTCCATAGTTGTACTGTTCCTTCGTGTTTCTTCTCTGAGGCAGTGGATTTTCCAGAAATTGGTGTTCGAAATTTTCAGTTTATTACATTTTGCATTTGCGCTTTTCTTTTGAAAATGAGATGTGGTGTTAGGACAAAGATTTGTCGTGTTCATTCTATGTTTTTGAATGCTTTCTCGTCATTACTATTCTTTCACTAGGACCTGGAGTTGTTCTGCTCCCCATTTTTTTGCTCCCTGTAACACCTTTCTTGTATCAACTGAGTTTGTTTTTCTTCATTATCTTGATTGTTGAGCCAAAAATCTATTGGTCATAGACTCATAGGAGAAGTTTGCTGTTTGTATGTATCTAGGTAAAGCAAGTTTAGTGTTGCTGAGTTTTGGTAAAAAAGCAAATCACTAATGTGTGATTGTATTCTGGTAGTTTGTTTATATATGCTATGTCGTCGCCAAGTGTCATCATGTGATATCCTGAAGGCTGAATGAAAGTGATTGACATGCTTTTAAACTCTACTATTAATTATTAATGTAATGAATCATGTGATCATTTTCTTAAAGTGATATATCTGTATACTGCAAATAAATGTCATGCCGGAAGTTATCTTCAAAGCAAAATGATCTAAAAGATATTGCTATTCAGCTCACTGCATGATGTTAAGTGTTTAACCTAGTGACTTTCCAGTCTGGGTTTAGGCAACTGTGAAATAGTTATTGCTGACAACTTTTGTCCAAGAAAATTGCAGACTGTTCGAGTTCCCCCACCCCCCTACCCCCCACACCAAGGTGTCTGACTTTCTGAGTGGATGTTGGCCATGTTGTTTCAATGTACTGCTTGCAGTATTCTGTTAACCAGTAAGTTAGATGGCAGTTGGCATCGAATTGAATGTTCCACTGACCTTATGAACGTTTATTTTGCTCCTGCCCCCTATGTGTTATATTTTTTAATCAACATCGATTTTGCTTTCTATACTCATATTAGGCCCAGCACATATTTTTTCTTATTCAAATCAGTTTGCTAAAATTTTGAATTGGAGCTTTGCCATTTATAATTGTTTACCCTCCTTTTTGTTTGGTTTCAGGGAGGCCTTACAGCAACTGATGTGTTTGCAGTTGAATGGATACACACTGGAGAACTTCACTTTGGGACAACTGTCTCATATTTTGGTTTTGTCAGTGATGGTAATTGATCACACTTTTAAGTTTTCCTATGTTATCTAATTTTCTTAGTCAAAGTTAATTATCATACATGATACATCTCCCACCCTCTCTAAACAAGTGACAAATCCGTATCATGAATATATAGTTAAGTGCACAATGTTTGGAATCTTCACGATCCTCTTTTAACCCTCCCATGGGATGAGGTTTTTTTTGGGGTGGGTGGGGGGGGGGGTTTCCCTTGAGGTTTAAAGGAATGCACAACTGTATTCTGAAAACTACACTATGTGTCCTCAAGGTTTGCAATGATGCCAACAAATCCCCACATGCCCTTAAGAAGTTAAAATGTCGTTAACCACTCCCCACGAATCCATTTACCCTGTGTCTCTCTTTTTTTAAATTTTTATTTTTATTTTTAAAGTTTATTAAAACTGGTCTGCTCCCCTTAACAAGCAACTCTATCTCTTGAACAATGTGTTTTTTTTCCCCTCTGTATTATTTCTTCTCTCCTACCTTTTTCTCTCTATCAAATGGGTCACACTTCTGAACTTTGAAAAACTTGTATGTCAATGAAATGGAGCAACTAAAAAGAAATAAAAGAAGTGTTCTCTTTCATTCTATTTCTCCTTGCACCAATCTCAATAGGAGTTGATTAGTTGTTACAAAGATGCATTATTTTAATGTTATATTTGTCATCTTAAGGATACATGGTGGATTTGTTAACGTTTGGGGCAGCCCGAGTATGCTTGTATATTATTTATTAATTTTCTTCATCGTAGTTCATTATTTGATATATGCCGAATAGTTGGCAAAGTGCATTATTCTTTCTTGGCAAGTATCCAATGCCTAATATTGTTGTACGCAAAATTGCAGATTTCATTCTTTTTGACCTTATAAAATACTTTGTATGTCTCAAATCAGTTGCTACATTTAACCAACAAATGTGAGAGCTTTTTTGTCAAAATTTTAGCAACTAATTTGGAACATAGGGAATAATAATAATATATGAAGCATTTGTTTGTGGTGCTTTTATATAGAAAAGAAACGAGTAGGATTTATTCTCTTCTACTTATTATTGCTGATCTTCACATATCTAACTTATTCGAAAATATCCTAATTTATTTGAACTTATTAGACCTTATATTGTGAGAGGAGCTATCCTCATTTTTTGCTTATTTGAACTTATTAAATCTTATATGAACTTATCTCAACTTATTTGAACCTAGTGTTTCTTAAATAAGCGAAAGTAAGATGAAAAAAAAAAACCTATATTAGAGTTGCTAGAACGATGATACATTTTTATGTCTCAGTGAATACTTATGTTCGAAGGGGAAATGTGGTTAAATATTCAAAGCACAAAGTCTCGCATTTATATAGTTATGTACTTATGTACGTTGTATAATGTGTTTCAATTGAATGGTTTCATATCTATATTCCATTGTGTTTCAGTGCTGGAGCTCTCTGAGAAATATCAAAAGCGTTTTGGTCCATTGCGTTATTTTGTTGCCGGTTTTCTTAAGTTTTTGTGCTTGCCAAAGTACAATTTCGAATTAGAGTACCTTCCAGCATCAACAGGGGCACCTGAAGATGGAAAATACCTAGCTGATCAGGAAGTAATTGATATGTCAGATCTGTACACCGACATTATGAGGAAATCTAATCCGGATCGGCTTCCTAGAGCCTCCAGTTTGTCAAGTATCGATTCAATTATGAGTCCCAGTAGGATGTCAGGTGTGGATATGGAAACCACCGGCAGCAGCACACGTGCCAGCACTGAGCCATCTGAATATGTGCGTGGCCTAGATCCTAAAACGAAACGTCAATCTTCAGGAAGGAGGAACGATGCAGCAGAACCTGAAGTTATCCACCCCCAACTTCCATTGTCAACAACTCCGAATTGGCCGAGGACCAGGTCTAAGTCAAGGATAGACAAGGGATGGAGTGGAATGACCACCACACATGATGCAACAAGAAGTTCTTGGGGAAATACTGGACAGGATAAGGAGGATATCTCTTCTACTATGTCTGATCCAGGTCCAATCTGGGATTCTGAACCAAAGTGGGACACCGAGCCTAATTGGGATGAAGAAAATCGCATTGAATTGCCTGGGCTTCAGCCAGAGGAAGATGAAGAGGACAAAAGGAAAGAAGTTACTCCTAGGCCTGATGATAAATGGGTAGTTAAGAAGGGACAATTTCTTGGTGTTTTAGTATGCAACCATTCTTGCAAAACTGTTCAAAGTTTGAGCTCTCAGGTGGTGGCACCAAATGCTGAACCTGATGACAATGCCTTAGATCTATTGTTGGTCCATGGAAGTGGAAGGCTCAGGCTGATGAGATTTTTTTTACGTCTACAATTTGGTCGACATTTGTCACTGCCATATGTTGAGTATGTGAAGGTATGATAGAAGCCTCTTGTGATCAGGGTCTTCACTTAGAAGCTCTTGGTTCAATAACATATGCATCCATGAAGTACAAAAACAACTATGCATGTATAGAAGTAGGTATGTTTAGAAATCACGAAAGCCGTCGAGCCCCTCTTCTTTCTTGAAGTTAGCCAAGAAGTTTGCTCCAGTACACTCCTTTCCGAGAGGGTTGTGCCAATTTCTTTCCCTCTAGTTATGGAGTGGAGGGGCATCTGGAGGAGGGGCAATTGACAGTCTAAATGAGATTACAGTATTACACACCTCATTTTACAAGGTTGTTGGAGGGTTTAAATTCCTCTTTCATGATGTCCTCACAAGATGCTGTTTTTTTAGTTTACATACCAAAAAAAGGTGGGGTGGATGGGTGGGGTGGCAACTCTTTTGACAATAAAAGAGTTCTATGAATTAGCATTATGGTCTTCACATTGTTGACATCTTTATAGACATATTAATGGTAATTATGCTTGTAATAGGAGGCAATGCTAATACCTTTTTTCTGTTGTGATGCAGGTGAAATGTGTCAAAATAAAACCAGGAAAGAATTCTCATAAGGGCTGTGGAATTGATGGGGAACTTTTCCAGGTCCATGAACAAGTCATAACTTCTTTGCTCCCCGAACAATGTCGGCTTATTGGTCGACCTCCGAGTCGACAGATATGATGAGCCTTCTATTGGACAGTGTAGATATTTTTCTCATCATTTGGGCGGTCCATGGGTTCCCTCTCCTTGTGTGGTAATAGAATGTGCAGAACATAGATGACAAACAAACTTTGTTAGATCCTTCATGTGATTCCTCTTATTATATATGTCATTTCAATGTCAGAGCTTCTTGTAAATTTTGTCAGATAATGCCTTGCTGTTGCTCTCTCCATTCTTTTTTCGAAAATACCCCTCTCGACTACACTGTCCTCTTTTTTCATGGCGTGCGGTGCAGGCTGTTAAATGTGTAGGGAATTATGTAGTCACCTGAGCTTTTTCCTTGAGATATATATATATATATATGTACTATACATCTGTTTCTGCATTGTTTCACATACTTTTATATGGACAACTGACTTCGGGTCTTGTGTTTTCCACCAGCATGTTTGAGCAGAAAGAACGAGATCGTTGGTTATGGGAATGAAAGCAATATGGTGTTGTGAGTAGTTTGGTTTCTGCTAGTTATTGACTGGTTATTACCTGATAATTTATTTATTTTTGATAAGGTAAACTGTTGCCCTGCACAAGTTAACGGTGTCGAACTTGCGACCTTTTTTTTCATTCATTTTTTTTCTTTGTTAAATAACCGAAAAGGCATACATTTTCCCCATTTTAAAGTTTCGAATCGTGGTTGTGGAAGTTGTTACCTATGTTTTAAGTTAACTACTTCTTCTGTAACATGTGATTTGACATTTTTTTCTCTATTTTATGTCAAATTGTTGTCATTAATATGTTACGGATGTTACGGAGGGAGTATTAATGTACTAGGTGGTTGAGTTGATATATCTATCAGATTTTTTTTTCATTTAAGGCTCACATTGATATTGAGACAAAACTTTAAGTATAAGCATCTTCTATTATGCTTCTATGTTGAGGACACATTTTTATTCTATGCTGAAGCTTGATGAATGATGATCCAAGTAATTTGACTAGCTGACCACCTAGTTGACTTTCTATTTGACATGTTATGTCGCTGAAATTTTTACCGTGTGAGCCAGAGTTTTACACTTTTACTTTTACCGTGTCTTAACCTCAACTCAACCAAGGTACCATGCAATTGCCCACCAAGAATTACACTAGTCAAACGACTTTGAAAAAGGTTGATATGGTCATACGGAACTCTTATAGAAATTTTTATATATATCCTGATGTATATGGTATATTCAAGAGTAATTTTATTTATTTTATAGTTTTTTGCTTATTATAAATTTAAAATGAGCAAAATTATTTAAAATGAGCAATAAATCACCTTGGATCTACATAGCTCTATGTACGTTCGGATATATAATAGATCCATTGGAACTCGCATGAGCATAGTCCTTGTCTCCTTATGAACCTTGATAGACTTGGTCAACTATTTTGAAATACATGATAGACTTGACACTTGAGATGTTATGTCCATTTAAGGGCAAGATCTTAACCCAAATTTATAGGTTGAATAGTTATATTCCGAAGACCCGGACTATTGTATCCATAATAACAAATTGAATAGCACATCTTAAAATTTGCTTTATTTGGCGGTTTTTTTTACACCGTTTTATTTTGTAAAAACTTTTAATTCATAATTCTGACTACTAATTTTCCTTGATTTATAAGGTATAGCATTATCATGTGTGATCTTATTTGATTTGTCACAATATGTAATTTTCAAATATGCAAATTTTTATATTTTTTTTGTAATATAATTAGAGATGTTTGTGGTCAAATGTGTTGAAAAGCGTGCAAAAGCATTAGTCAGTAAAAAAAAATTAGGGACAGAGAGAGTAAACAATAGTAAAATCCTCGAATTGGTTCGACCCTTCTCTCCATTCAAAGAGTATTGACCCAAGCCTTGCTTGGTCCATTGTTACGTTGAGTTCATGAATGGTAATTAATGAATTAATGTTCATTTGATCTAATTTGAAATTTAAATAGTGTTTATTAAACCTTATACTAATCTTCATTCAAATTGAACTAATATACATAGCGTGCATACCATTCACCTGTTACAGATATGTGTATCTTCAAATTTGTATACTATAAAAGTTACTGAATAATCTTATGGATGTAAGAGCAATTAGACTTTCTTTACAATTCGAACACATAACCTATTCAGTAATTCATGGCAAAAAACTTTAAAACATGGAAGCTCACTTCCAAAAATTAGGGTCCATTTGGTAGGGTGTAAAAACATTTTTAATGTAAAATGGTTTTTCATGAAAACCATTTTACAGCGGAAAACTCATTTTCAAAAAAGCTTTTCGTTGTTTGGTTGAATGGAAAATGAGTTATGAGAATAGAGAGTGGAAAACAGTTTTCTTTGATTTTGGGGAAAAAATGTTTTCAACTATGGTGTAAAACCATTTTACACTCTAACTTTTCCATTTCAATTTTCAATCCAACCAAACAGTGTAAAATGAGGAAAATAGTTTTCAGGAAAATGATTTTACGCCCAACCAAACAGTGTAAAATGAGGAAAATAGTTTTCAGGAAAATCATTTTACGCCCTGCCAAACAGACCCTTAATGCAACACCCCAAAAAAATCAATAAGATGACCATGCCATATTCAAAACTTCTCCTTCAACCCAATTAACACTATGAGAAGACAAGGAATCAAACATCCCAAGCTTCTTAAGAAGCATATTTGCTAGGTGGCCTGCTATATATCCAGGTCCAGCAACCATAACACCAAGACCAATGTATGAAAATATGGTTTTCATATAAGGCTTTGGAGGTCTTTGGGTGTATGCTTTTCCCATTGAAAGCAGTGTGATGCAAACAAGAGAAACAGCTGCAAGTGTTGTGAGTTTCAAGTACTTGTTATCACTTTTGTAGAATGAAAATCCATAGATGATAGGGCATGTTATGCCAAATATGAGGTAGGATATGATGGCCATTGTTGAATGGAATATCAAGTGCTCTTGTCTCCCAAGTTCTTGTTCATAATACTCTGTGTTTTGATCCTGTTTCAGTGATTTAAGCTGCAATAAGATCTACTGTTAGAATGACATTATGACAATATCAAAGTATTATTATGAAGTAATCATGTTGAGTTGTTTTAGAACTTGTTTAGTAGGAGTTTGGAAGGAAGAGAATGAAAGGAATTAAGAGGAATGAAACCGTTACTCTGTCTGTTTCATAATGTTTGTTACGTGTTCTGTTTACAGTGTTTTAATTTTTTCTGTGTGTTGTATTTAGAATCTTTCCTTTTATATTATTATCATTTCATTGGTAGAAAATTCTACCATATCTTACTGAAATTTGTATAGTGCAACCGGGTGTATGTGATCACCATGTATTCACTGTTAAAATTGAACATTTATGTTATATATTTTGAACATTTATACAGTATGCGTTTTATATTTGGAACTTTTTTTTTTCCCCTAAATTTAAGAGGTTTAAATATAGAAGACAAATGCTCTAAATGCTCAAAGTAAATATCCTCTATATGTATATATAGTATGACTGTTCTATTTTGAATGCAAGTGCATGAAGTTCATTGTGCACTCGAGCATACAATATGGGGATTGATATGTTACTTTCCAATGGTACTTTACACTACTTTTCAACGCCATTACAATTTTGTATAATAGTGATTTTTTAAAATAAAAATTAAATATTGATTTTCACTTTACTAAAAAAGTTGTAATAACTATTTCACGCTACTTTTCAATGCCTTGTATACCTCATTATCATTTTACAGAACCAAATTTCAAATGTAACAATTTTGTTTTCATACGAAGGAGGTAGTTTCCAATATTTTGTTAAAAAAATAAAATAAAAATTGGTAGGAAATACATTACTATATATTTGCAAAAGTGGGAGATTTTGGGAGGAAGTAAACATTTTGAACCAAATACTTCCTCCGTTTCGAAATAAACGCAACAATTTCTATTTTAGGAAATTCAAAATAAATGCAACAATTTTAATCATTCTATTTTTGTAAGTCTTTTCTTTCTATCTCTCTTATCATCACATACTCTACTTTCTCTCTCTATTCCTTTTACTCTCACAACAAAAAAGGGACTAGGAGTCCGTGCCATCCAATTTGTTGCGTTTTTTTCGAAATGGTGATAGTATCAAATATGAGGAAAAAAAAGGTTTATTCCATTTGAATACTCTTCCCTTCTTTTTCTTTATTAAAATTAAAAATGATCCAAACACCCTATTAAAGAAGACTTACATTGTCAACAAGAATAAGAAGCCCTCCAAAAACACTTGCCAGTCCCAAAGCTACTATATTCACTGAAAGACAAAATATTGAACTGAGCTTGTTAGTTACTCTGTATATTTTTTTTTTCCTTTTCTGAAAAGAAAATTTCTTTGAGCTTTACAGTTTTGAAGAAACCATGCACTAATAATTGTAAGGAAAACTTTTTTTTTTTTGCTTAAACATAAAATTGGACATTTCAC
The DNA here is from genome assembly GCA_951394345.1 of Salicornia ramosissima. NCBI lineage: Eukaryota > Viridiplantae > Streptophyta > Magnoliopsida > Caryophyllales > Amaranthaceae > Salicornia > Salicornia ramosissima. Next base: position 53,893,655 of record OX596237.1, on the reverse strand, counting down.
ATATCACTGATAACAGAATTGTAGAAACCAATCATTGAAAAATTGACAAAATTTCAGGTCAGCATTACTTGTTTACCTTTCACCAATGGCAACAAAATTATAGAATTTGAATCATTAAATAATTAAGAAACTTCAGGATAGAATTACAAGTTTTTTTTTTGATGAATTAGAAATAAATATGTTGATAACTTGATATGACTTCAATGTATTAAATAATCCTCCACTGTACGGGATGAAAAAACTTTATGCAGTGACATTTATGTAAATGAAATTAAAATTTTAGAACACATGACGCATACTTATTATTCAGCTTATTGGTGACTTTGACATGCAAAAGGACTAAAATATCCTGTGCATTGTGTATTTCATCCAGCACATCCTGTTAGCATAAACTTGAGCCAAAAGAGGATCAAGCTCCAGCTCCAGCTCCAGCGCAGTGGCGTTGGAGTCATCCTCTCATCCTCGAGGAACAAGATTTGATTCTCTCCAACGGCAAATCATTCCCCCAAACCACAGACAATGCTAACATGATATTGTGTGAGAGGAGCCATGAACTGAGCCGGTCTACTTTACCATGTAAAAAAAATAAATAAATGAAGGGGAGGAAGAAAACTCACAAGTGGAAACATCTCCACCAGCAGCAGAAACAACAACACCTAAACTGGTAATGGATTGGAGGAGGCCACCATACACAATAGCTTTAACTATTTCCAAATGAGGCTCTTCAGGTGAAGGAGGCATTGCCACAATCACTTGTTCTGCATTTTTGTACAATTTTGTGTCAAAGACCTTGGATTCCATTATGGTTTTTGATTTTGGTAAATGTTATTCCACTATTGCAAATTGTTGCTTTACAAAAAGAAAGGAGAGTTTGTAGATAAAGCAATAACTAAGTGACAAGATTTTTTAGAATAAATAAATGCAAGTTAATGATATATGTAAGCTTTATGGTTTTGAAGTGTTCTTATGACTTGATCTTTTCTCCTACAGTCCTACTGGAATTATGAAATGTTAATTTCTGAGTGCTGGGCATGACCTAATTTGTCTTTTCTTTGGCAAACTTAAACACTAACATAGTAACATGTAAATTTAATGATCTACCTTGAAGAATTGCCACAAGAGTGATAAAAAAGCCTATGTTGAAAGCAATTGTTGAAGAAAAAATCTCAAAGAAGGTGTTTGTATTGTATTTAGAGTTGTTAATTGGGTAGAGTCGGCTCGAGATCATGCCAATCTGTTTACATATACAGGTTGAATCTCATTAAATCATCCATAACCCATTAATGAAAACATGCATGTCGTGTCGTCTCGGGTTGTACATCCGTAACCCTAACCCCAACCCCGACATAAATAAATGTCTAGTGCCGTGTTAACCCGTATACTTAAACGGGTCAAATGTAGCAAGGGGAAAGTAAATGTTATGTGACAACTAAATAGTAGGGCCTAAAACATATTTTTGAAAAACAATTTTACTCTATTTTGAAAAACAATTAAGCCAATGTAAAATCATTTTTCCCATCATCTCTTGCAATGATGAAAAGTTGAAAACCATTTTCGCTTCAAAATGAAGGAAAAACTATTTTCTTTACCTCATTACTTTCTCTTTCATTTTTCTTACACGATACTAAACAAGTAAAAAACGAAAAACTTATTTTGCAATTGTGTTTTAATAGACAATCAGTTTACAATGAAAATATTTTACACCCAAATAAGCGGAGCCCTAATACAGATACAGAAAATACTAAAATAGTATGAAATCTCATAAAATTTTGTAATACTCATATGACTTAAAGTTACAGTTATGTACAAGAATTAATTACCTGGTTGTTGATCAGGAGTAATATCTTTGCCATGTAGAGTAATTACTCTTTTGTTCATATAAGAGTTACAACTAGAACACCATAAATCATGAATTTCCTTCTCATTCATCATCCTCTCTCCAACAAAATCAGCTGCTCCTGATTTACTCCATATAATTCCTAGGTTTGATGTGACCTTTCTGGTAATAATATATGAATTACAAGCAGCACAACTCAAAGAGTCATGCATATCCTTCTTTTTCACCCCATGAACATCAGCTTCTGCTACAAACACATTTTTCACAATTGTATTATATATTGATGATAATATCGAATACGGATCAAAATCCTTTGTGCCACAATTTGCGCCAAATGCTCCCATCAGCCCCACATTACTAATTTTTTTTCTTCTCGATTTTCAGAAATTAGATTATATTAGTAATGTGGACCGATGAGAGCATTTGACACAAATTGTGGCAGAAGTTTGTGGTACAAACAAATTAAAATAGTGAGAATAATATAATCAATGTAACAAAAATATACATTGATCATCTTCAAATGAGTTGACTTTCTAATAAAACTAAAAACTCAATTAAAAGGGTTATCATTATTAAGTGAATTTTACCTGCATTTTGAGATTGATTGGTGGTGTAAATTTCTCCCTCCTTAGACTTCTCTCCCACTTTAGAGGACATTATTAATTCTTGAGCAACAAAGCTACCTTCAAAAGTTTGAGGATTTTTGCCATATTCATCAATAATATTGTTTTTGATAATATTCATGTTTGCAAATTAAAATAATATACTCTCACTTCTTGATAATTGACATTTGTTAGCTATTCATTAGACTGGAATATGTTTTTTTTCTTCATATGTCTAATAAATAACTTTCTTTTAAAAAAAAATATATATTATACTTGTTATAAACATTTTCCATTATAATACTTACTCTGTATATGAGATTATGCTTTACTTAGGTTATGATAGGATAGCCAACACCAAGAAGTCAACAACCAACATTTGTTTTTTGAAATTAATTAATTGAATGCATGTTAAATTAAACAACCAAGACATTAGTTTTTGGGTGCACATTATGTTTTAATTATTTATAATCCATAGATGTTGATGTTGTAACTTGGCTGGCATGATGCCCGGGTCATGTGCATGGTGATGGAGGAGTATTAAAAAGCAGTGGCGGCAAAAGCTGACACGAACTGTTAATTAACACGACCTGAACTTAATCTGAAATTAATTAGCAGGTTTGGGTTGAGGTTTTCTACCCGAAAAATTAAACGGGTCGACACGAACATGACCTGAAATTAAAGGGGTTAGAATCCGGTGGACATTTTCAACTTGAAGACAACCTGAAATGACGCGTTTTTTTTTAAGTTTCTAATTTGATTTAATAGTTTTAACTTTCAGGGATGCATAGGGGCCTTAAAACTGACGCGACTTGCTAATACGAGTTGAACCTAACACGAAATTAAAGGGTTAGGGTTGAGATTTTGAACCCGAAAAATTAAATCGGTCTACACCAACACAACCTAAAATCTTTAGGGTTTAGGTTGGGGTTAGCTGACTTTAAAACCTACTGACCCAAACCTAAAACTGACCCAACCTGATCTTTTGCCGCCCTTATTAAAAACGCGGACCACAGCGAGGCTAAGACTAATAACAACTCTACAAGGGAAATAATTACCATTATTTACTGTCCGTTTAGTTGTTCGTAATAAATTGTTGTAATGAGAATTTATGTGAAATATAATTTTATTTTTGTTAAAGATGAAAAACCGTATAATCCCTTGTGGAAAACATATTTTCATTTACAAGTTTAAATTTTCATCCTATTTTCTATTGCCGTGCGTTATCACTGAGAATGGTGGTATTGGATGATAATGAATAGAGGGTCAATTATTTTAGCCTTAATGTAATTAAGATTCAGGGCTCAATAGAGGGTCAACCATTTTTGTTGCAGTACAAGTTGGATTTGGAATTTTGATACCAATATAGAGGGTCAAACTGAACCTTAATTACATTAACATGGAGTTATAATTTACTATTATTATCATTTTGATACCAATTTTAAATTTACATATAAATTCATTCCAATTATTGTTACATCTTCATTCCAATTATTGTCATATCTTCATTTCAAATCTAATTCCGGCTCTAAGTTATAGTTGGATGCTAGGAAAAAATGACAAAATATAACGCGGATTCATGTTATCTATTCATTTAACATTTATCTAATTAAGTTTATATGATATTTTTAGAGACATTTGATGTTAATCATGCAAGGAAGGGCAATTTCTATATGTAATTTACTTTGCCTCCTTTGCCAAAAAAGAAAAAAAAAATTAGACTTTTGTTTGATTTTATTAAAGAAAAATAATAGTGAAAGTAAAAGTCGGAGTAAATTTTCAGAGTCGAATATCCAAGTTAAGTATGCATGACTTGATATGAGTTCGAGTGGTTGCCATGGTAGACCCATGTAGTTACATGGGCGTATTTGGGATGACAATTGAGTCAAATGACACCCCAGTTTTAAGCATACTTGGAAGTTTGTGGAAATTTTACCAAAAGGAAAATTCTTGCTATACTAAAATCCCGCCCCCCCCCCCTCAAGACAAGCACCTGAATTTCACAGGAAAAAATTTCAAAATTTCCAAAATTTTACATTCATCAATAGATTATGCTTAGAACAAAGGTACAGGACTACAGGGTCATCATTGACATTCCTTCTTCCTCCAAATCAATAACAAAAGAAATTAAGACTCCGTTTATTTTGCCGGAAAACAAATTTCAATGGAAGATATGATTGTCAAAATGTTTTCCTTTGTTTGTTCGATCATAGGATAATACATGGTAAAAAAAGAGAATATAGAAGCAAAAAAGTGGGGAAGGATTAGTGTTGGAAAGTAATAATACATAGGGGTCAAAATAAATTTTATTAAGGCAAGCAAATAAATTTTAATTTAAAGAGAAAAATTCTAAATTTTATAGGTAAAGTTTTCTTTTTTCAGATTTAAGTGGGGTCCTTGCATCCGCCACACCCTTGGAAAGGATAGGAGTAGAGAACAAGATATATGGAAAAACAGAATAAAAAAGCAAAAAAAGAGTGGAAGGATGAGAGTAGAGAACAGAACAAAAGCAATGAGTATAAGGTGAAAAATGTGGCACCATACAGGGTTTAGAAAAAGAAACATTTTCCTTTTTAAAAAAGAAAATTCTCATCCTGGAAAAACAAACAAAGAAAAATGAATAAAGAGAGAAAAATCATTTTCTAGGAAAACTTTCCGAACAGAACAAACGGAGCCTAAATGTATAACAAAATTGCACTTTTCCCAGGGAAAAAAAAAAGCAGGCTACAATCAGTTTCCCTTAACACTGCAGAAGCTTGAACAAAGTTACAAAAAAAGACTAACAATCCTGCAAAATGTGAGCCTCTCAAACACATAAAGAAGAGAACTGTAAAGTGTAAATCAATAAGAAGACCAAGCTTGAAGCCCAGGAGGCATAGTGACAGGAGCTGTAGAATCAAACACACCAAGCTTCTTAAGTAGCATGTTAATGAGATTACCAGCAACATATCCAATCCCAGAGACCATGAATCCCAAACTGAGGTAATAGAAGATAGTTTTAATGTATTGTTTTGGAGGCCTTCTAACATATGCCTTTCCTATGGAAAGAACTGTGACACAAACAAGTGAAGCAGCTGCAAGTGTTGCGAGTTTGTAGTTCTTGTTATCACTCTTGCGGAACGAGAATCCGTAGAGGACAGGAGACAGTAGGCCAAATATAAGGTATGATAGTACAGCAACTATTATATGCAGCACATAGAGGTCTGGTCTCCCCAGTTGGCTTAAGTAACGGTTGTCTGAATGGTCGTGTTTTAGCACCCTTACCTGCATGCATGGTTGTTATAGCGAATGCGAGAAATATGGTAATGATTAACAAGAATAAATACAAAATTTACGTGGTTTGCTGACAATTTTTGAATACGTACACAGGCAAAGGAGAGAAGTTTTACTGATCTTGAGGAATTTATGAATACAATAGTAGTCTAGGGTTACAGAGATTAGGAGTATAGATAGTACTCTTAATAAAGAGGTAAAAAAGGCCCAAAAATTAGACCAAAACAGATTCAAGGCATAATTAACAATGGCCAAGTACATGTACATCCAATTGCTTGATTCAATGTCTTTACATATTACTCTTAATAAACATCACTTTTTTTGGCAACAAGATAAGCATCACTTATCTTTACATATTTATATGCCAGGGTTGTGATAACGGGGGTGTTTGGAAAACGGTTGTTGCCAAACACCCCCGTTGACTTGTTTGACTACAGGGTAGTGTTGGTTGGTTTCATTGGCTGCTAAACCTAGTTGTATAAGGCAGGTGTTTAAGAAGATGTTTGGTAATTTTTTTTTTGGTAAGTGATGTTTGGTAAATTTATTTGCTAGTTGTTGGCTGTTTTTAGATAAAATGTAGGCCAATGCGCCAAAAGTTGATGAAAAAAGTTGCTCATAGTAGTCTTTTCATTTTGGTTTAAAAGCCAGCTTTTCAGCTGACAAACCATTAAACAATTTTTTTTGATTGTTTGACCAACTAAGCCAAAAATCAACCAACAATCTGGCTAAAAAGCCAGTTACCAAACACCTCAATGTTTCTATAGATGTACTTCTCCTTTCCAAAGTATTAACCTTTTTATATTTTAGTCCGAAAATAATAGCATAAAACATTTGGTACAGAAAAAAGAACTGTGGTATTAAGTCAAGCTATCAGCTTTATTATGTACATGTCAAAAGCCAAAAGCATATTGGTATTAAGTAAAAATGGCACTTACATTATGAAGAAGAACTACAAGTCCTCCAAAGACATTTGCAAGTCCCAAAGCTACAATATTCACTGAAACACAATATAGGGTAAGGTCATGAATCTTGTGATCGTGAGGCAACATCCAGAAATTTCCTAACAATTTCTGCTGTTTCTTTTCATAATTGAGATTCTGGTTAAAGACATAATTTGAAGTACCAAACAACTCCAAATAACTTCTACAATGTCCATCTCATACAACTGTTGTTATTTCTTTTGTGCATATATACCAGCATTAGCCTGCATTTTATAAGGGAGAAAACTCACATGTGGTGGCATCTCCACCTGCTGCAGAACTGATGACACTTAGGCTGGTAATGCATTCCACCAGACCACCATAGACAATGGGTTTAATTATATCTAGCCCAGAAACTCCAGCCCTAGGATGTCTAGGTGCAAGAAGGGGTGTTTGATTGGTGGCCGATGCAGACCCTGTGTCAGATTGATGGGACTGTGTAGGTGGCTCTTCATAAATTTCCACAGTTACATATTCTGCATGGTAGTGAAGTTTTAGCCAATAATATAGACAGAAAGTGTGTTTTGTTCCAAGTAAAGGATTTATCCAGCAATTCATATGTACATACAAACTATGTTACTCAGACTCTGCTGGAAGTATTGGACAAGGATATGTGTCCAAGTGTCAGACACGGCAATTTTATGAAAAATATGAATGTTTTTGGTTCAAAATGAAGTGTCCAAGTGTCATACCAATGTCCAAGGATCGAGTGTCCGACACTGGTACTTAGGATGAAACAAAGAGTCTGGGTAACATAGCATAAAAAGCAAAAGGCATAACAAAAAAAAGGGAATAATATGCATGCAATTCAAATTCTTATACAATTTGTAAAAGTTGAGATCGCACGAATACGATTCCCAGGGTATGATTAGATCTGCATCAGTCTGATAATGCAGTAAATTATAACCTTTTTTTTTAGATGAGTAGATATTTTCTCCTAAGAGTTTATTCATGGGTGTCTTGAAAAGGTGGCATCAGATTTTTCTGACAAGGATAAGTGGAAACTTAAGCACCTTTAGCAAAGAAGCATAGGTAAATGTGTGAGCGCACGTAGAGAAACACAAAGAGAGAACAGATAGAAGGTACCACTTCTAGATGGTTTCGAGGGTTTTGGTTCTGTTGATAATGGGAGGTCTGCAACATCAGGAGGAAAAATAACAATAAGCTTCTTAATACAGTAGATAGCTGAAAATTGAGTAGTGTTATCTTTAGATTAGAGAGATAAGTACCAGCTTCAGGTTTCGTGGGAGGTGAAAGCTTATGTAATGTTGGCCCTGCATAAATATTGTTAAATTTGATTGAATATTAGAAACGGGTCTGGGCAACCCAATATGGATGAGAGAGTTAGGTCACTTACAAGCCATAGGAGGAGTAACTCCTAGACTTATAAGTTAGTTAGTCTCTTCTTATCTTCCGATGTGGGACACTCACTAGTGCACTATATGGGGTTCAACAATATGAAAGGAAATAACGGTAAAAATCTCAATGATTTTCATACAGCAGAAAGCATTGATATTTGTATGTGAGAAGAAACATACCATCTTCATGTGTTGGCTGAGGTTTGAGGTGAGGTGGGAGTACTTTATCTTCTGCATAATATCAGAATATCAGGAAAAAAAAGAAGTTTAACAGATTTGCAGCAATGAATGAATAAGCCTCCTAGAATAACATACCATCTTCAGGTGTTGGCTGAGGTTTGAGGTGAGGTGGTACTGTATCTTCTGCACAATAGCAGAATGTCAGGAAATACAAAGGTTTTACAGATTTGCAGTGACGAAAAAAGGATGAATAAGCCTCCTAGAATTTTTCACTCGCATACACCGACGATTTTATTTCGAATTTAAGCTAGTCATATGGATTACATTAGGAAATAAGAATAACAGTTTCTGCTAAAGAGGGAGAAAAGCCTCCCTTGCGCGATAGAACACCATGGCAAGCTTAATTTCTCAAAATGCATCTAAATATCGCCCATATTAAATGAGGCATGAAATTGAATTACTTATATTGTTTCTTCTATGAAACAAAAGAGTGTGAAGACATCCTCTACCTAGCTTCTTTGAAGGTTTTGGGTTGTTTCCATCTATGGAAGGTTGACAGCAGGTTAGAAACCACAATGGAAAACCTGCTCATGCCATTAGAAGGATGATTTAAACTTAAAGCATATTGGGACAACAAAACTAAACTGAACTAAATCAATCTAAATCCAAGATGAGACTCAGCAGGAGCTTAACTGAATTGAACTGAACTAAAATTTCTGAAATTAAGTAAAAAAGAAGAATGCCAAAATAAATAAACAGTCCATTGATATGTATGACTCCAACAATATGCAGTAACACCTTTTAAATTGTTCAAGTCAAATAAATGTCAACTTCTTGCCTTTCAAGATTTTTTCCATGACTTGTGCTTTTTTAGATCTATGAGAAAACTTGTTTGCTTTTCCAGATGCAAGCAAAGCATGTAGAAATGTGATACAGGATTACAGGTTGAGTAGGAGAGAAAGAAGCTTACTTCCTTCAGATGATACAGAAGGTTTTGGTGCAGGTTCCACAAGGGTTCCTATATCTTTACACACAAAATTAAGGAAGAGGTAAATCTATTATTTTTTTTGTGCAGAGACTTCCAAGATACAGGCAAGCATGCAGATATGTGATACAGGGTACGCAGGAAAGAAAAGTTACCTTCAGATGTTGTGGGAGGTTTTGGGGCATCTTGTACAAGGGTTCCTACAGCTTTATACAGAAGGGGAAAAAACATAAATTTGTTATTTTTGTTGATGTTGTAGAACTTGGACACAAACAACGCTAAGGGCTTGTTTACTTTAGCTGAATACAGCTGAACTGAACTGAAATAAACTTAACTGAACTTAACTCAAATGAACTGAATACAGTTGAAGGTAATATTTTATAAGAGAAGGAAATTGAGAGCTGGACTGAACTTAACTGAATTTAAGCTGAAGTAAACATGCCCTAATTGAAGAGAAAGGAGAGACTAGAGGGTCAACTTGTAGGTTGACAGCATGGGTTTACAACGGACCATTCTCTGATAGTAGAAGTATGATGAGAACTACTCAAGGCGAAAATGAGAAATGCATTAGAAATGCAACACTAAGCCCCTGTTCTTTTGGACTGAATAAATCAAAACTGAATTAAACTAAATTCTAGACTCATCAGGAATTAAACTAAACAGAATTTATCTGAATAAAAATGAACAAAAATTTCAGAAATAAGTCCAAAAGAACCGGACCTAAGTTAACATTAACTAAGAACACATAAGTTTTTCCAAGGTTATGAAGAAACTAACACAGGATTTGTAAGAGAAATACATGCATGCATAGTTGCATACACTAGGAGTGATTGCACAAGAGTGAAAGTTACCTTGATCATTTGTTACAGGAGGTTGGGATCCATGCGGTAACTTGGTGTCTACAATGACAAAGAAGTAATACTTCATTCCCGGGAAACTACTTACTAGCCTGTTTAGTGCTAACATCAGAAGAGGGGGACGACTTACCAGTATTAAGCGTTGTAGGAGGTTTTGTAGAATGAGCCGGAGTATCTGCATATATTTACATTAATAAAGTCCGGCCAGTAAGTGTCGTAATAATATCTGGGAAACCTACTAATTAAGCAGGATGCGGAGAGCAAAAATTTACCAGAAGATATTGTTGAAGGAGGTTCTCTGTCATGGGTTAAAACTTCTGGACCTACATAGTAGAAACATCGAAAAATCAGCATCCTAAGAATTAGTTTCTGCATTCCAATCAAGATAATTGTGCTATTCTAGAGCCAATTCATCTTAGATGTAATCTTGTCTGCATTGTATAGGAAATTCAGATGATAAGATCTTTACAAAAAAAAAAAAAACAGAATATAGCTTCTTTTCACATAAAAAAAATTCATATGAAAAAGGGTTTTAACTTCTAAGTGAAATGTTGCACCTGGCTTTGGTAAAAGTTCTGGTTTGACTCTGTCAGACGACGGTTGACAACAGCTCAAAAACCAAAGTGGAAAGCCGTCATCTGTGAACAAAACAGGATTCGAACCTTTAACATCAGAGGTTGCAAAGCATAAGACAAAGCAAGTGACAGAAAGAGAGATTACTGTTAGCTGTTCCGGGAGACTTAGGTGGGAGTTGTAAGTCTTGTGGCTGGTTTCCTGCAATATTGCCAACAAGAAAATTCTATAAGCCTTTTATAACTTGTAGCATGAAACCTTTAAAGCAGATCATGATGTACTAAATGACTCGAAAAAGAGTGGTTAGTGGTGTACCAGGATCAGCTATTATAGAAGGTTGAGATTTTGAAGGTACTGATCCATCTGCATCACCACATTAGACCATAATAGTGAGATGGAAGATAGCATAGTATCATATTAAACGAAATTTCTAGAAAGACGGTGAAATTTTTACCATGAGATGGTGATGAAGAAGCTTCATTATTGCTGAGTAGATTGTCTGTAACTGTAAGTAAAATATGTAATTTTCAACATCTAAATGTATATCTATATGTATATAGTTATATACTGGCAGGATTTTCTAAAGAAATATGCTATATCGAAAACTGATGTTCATTAATGCCGGATAAGGTATGGGGGAAAAAGATACCATCTCCTGATATTGGTGGAGTTTTCGATCCAGGCTTTAACACTGACCCAAATGTATCATATAAGAAAGTCAGAAAAAAGGGAAAACACATTAGTTGACTATGTTTATACACAGACACTAGAGCCTGGTTCTTTTGGATCGAGTTATCTGAACTAAATTTGTCTCAACTGAGCTGAATTGAATTAAACAAAATCCTAGACTCAGCATGAGCTGAGCTGAATTTGTTAGAACTAAACTAAACTTAAATTTCAGAAATTAAGTCCAAAAGAACAGAGCCTTAGTATGTATATCACCATACAGTGAGAGGTTATAAATATGAATTCATTCCATAGCTGAAGATTTTAAAGTAACCCTACCTGGCTTTTCTACATGATTTGGTTGACAACAAGTCAGGATCCACAAAGGAAAACTTTTCTCTGCCATAAGGAGGAGGTGGTTAGAAGTGAATACTTATAGCAAATTAATGTAGGATAAAATTAAGTGATGTTTCGATTCAAAAAGATACCTGTGCCATCATCCGTTGGTGGGGATTCTGGATCTTTGTATTCAAGTGATGAGCCTTCTGCGATCACATCGAACAAATATGTCAAAGCATGGTACCAAGGAAATACCATTGGCCATCACGCCCATCAATATGACTAATCTCAGTTACTAATTGCCTCTTACATCCCAATTTACTTTATTTTTTGCCAAAATTATGTCTTCCATTGATAATACTGCATTAGGGTGCGATTCAAAGCTTTATATGCACACTATACTAAACTTTCGGTGATACTTAAATGCAGAGTTCATCGGTCTACATCTTTACTACACAATGTTTCTCAAAAACAGTAAAAGGGATTCTCTTTTTTAATCAAGTGTGGTGAAATCAACAAAGAATGGTCATAGTGTAGGGATTCTAGTCGGAATCTTGCATTTTTAAAAGTTTAAGGTAGACTTGGTTATTACCAATCAAAACAAAAGTTAGACCGAGTGCTAAATATTAAACAGGCAGCATTATTGCAAGAGTATCCAGTGATTGATAAGTAATAAGTACTGTCATGATTTCAAACAATATCAACAATATAAAGGGCAATGATCATCGCCAGACTATTCTTCAACAAAGAAATATGAAATGGATACTTTACCTGACTGTGGCGGAACATCTGCTTTAGGCTTGAATCTCCACCACAGAAAACCATCTCCTGTTATAGATAACAGTCACAGAGATTAGATTTGAGGCAGCTAATCAAGGGCATAAGTTTGGCTGATTAACATGTCAAGTTTACTTTTTGTTCAAAATTGTAGCTGATAGAGTATATATAACATATTCGTGGGCCTCGACTATCAGCTTAAGCTTTTGGTTGAGATGGTCAGGAATATCTTAAGCCGATAGTTGAAGCTCAGGAATATGTTATATAATCTATCAGTAACAATTTGGGAAAGTTAGTTAATGCCTCAACAACATTCCCAATTTAGCATACTAACCATATTAGCTTTGGGCGTCAAGCCTCAAGACAGTTACTTCAATTGATAAGAATGGTAGCACTTAAATCCAATAGTATCAAAGAATAAGAGCGTCTCTAAAAACCGAGCAAGAAACTCTACCTTTAGGAATGAAAATGCTGAAGCACGAAAAGCACGAAACAGCACCAAAACGTGCACCCGGATCCTCTGCATCTTCCTTGTTTTCATTTTCTGGCTTATTATCCTCTGTATCTTTTTCACCTGGAACACTTGAACCAGCTTCCAGCCCTTCTTCATTAGCGGAAATAGCTCCAAATTTCCTTTTTCTTCTCTTTAAAATAACTCTTTTGGTAATGCATGAATTACAATTAGGACAATATAAATCATGTGTTTTCTGCCTCTCTATCACCTTCTCAACATCAAATTCTAGTTCTGGTTCAATTTCTTGAGAAGGACCTGTTTCAACAATTTCATTCTGGCCTTTTGTGGTAACAGTTTTGTTCACAATGTTTTCAACATTATGTTTCTCAAACAGTGTGACATTGATGCCGTTTGGGTTCTCATCAAACAAGCTCTCCACATTTTTGAGTCCATTGCTTTCTGCAGCCAATAACTCAATAAGTAATTTTCAAAATAGAACCATAATTTAAGTTATTCCTACATCAAAAGTAAGCAACATAATGGTAACATGTTACTGGGTTCAAAATACTTGGGGATTTCAGTAAATTTCAGTTTTCACTAAAAATTGTTACTGACAAACTTTACCGTGCCTAGTCGCAAGCCTAGGCAGGAGAAGAGTCTGACTACCATACCCAAGCCTGGGGTTATATTATAAAACCAATTGGTAATATAAGAAATTAAGGTGTAGTCCAACAAGCTTATATATACTTCCTCCGCTCCATAATAATTGCAACCGTTTGACTAATGTGAGAGCTTTTTTATCAAAATGTTGTAATTAATATGGAACGGAGGAAGCATTAGTTATCATCCCTCAAATTTTTCAATTCGGGACACATGTGGGATACTCTCAACAATTACTGTCATACTAAACCCTAGCATTTGTATTAGAAAGCTTCTTTGGTCAATAAACTGAATGAAAATTTAAGACACAGAAATTTCACCAGCTTCAAAAATTCAACAAGAAATTAAGGAAGTGAAATTGCAACATTTAAGCTCAGTTCAAAAGATGAAGGTGATGTTTTACAGTCATAAAAGGTTTAAAAAGATTACACATTTAAGCTTAGTTCAAACTCAAAACTTTCCTACTCAAGAAATTGCAACATTTTATCTGCAATTCATCAATCATATGAAAGAACCAAACAACAAACATCAGATAAATTAACATTATCACACCTCCATTGCCAGTTTCCCATATTAGAGCAGAAGAAAGAAGAGCAAAAAGATCATATTTTTAACACTTGAGCTTCATACAAGAACCCAAAATTGAGCGTAATTTCCTAGATTTTAAGGCATTTGCCTCAAACCCCATGTCAAAAATGAGTAAATGAAAAGAGAATATGCAAGAAAAAACAGGCCCCAATGATTTAGAGTTGACTTGAAAAAAAAAAAATTGATAGAGGGGAAAAAAAAAAAAGGGTGGGGGTCTACCTTGATTTTGAGATACATTGATGTAATTATCTCTTATCTTAGTCTCCTCAAATCCTGCCTCATCATCAGCTTGAGACAAATCTTCAAGAGCAAGTTCACTTTCAGATCTATCCTCAATAATTTTTGGATTTTCACCATTTTTAGTACTAACACCATTGATATTGACATTGATATTACTATTACTACTAGTAGTACTAGTACTAGGAGTAGTAGTATTATTCATACTTAAAGAAGAATACTCAAAACTACTGTCACTTGATTCACTACTTTCACTGCTGCTGAAACTGTAGTTTTTGTTTTGATGTTGAGGTTTGGATGATTTTCTCCTTGTTTGCAAATCTAAACCAATCAATTCTTCTTCTTCTTCTTCTTGTTTTTGATATGGGACCTCCATTAAATTGGACCTTTCTCAAATGACATATGATAATGTGATATGGACATTAAACATATGATATTGTGATGTTCTTGTACTTGGTCTCATTTATACTGTACTTGAATAATGATTATAATTATATAGAATAATGGTGCATAAATGATAGTGTCATTATCATAATGTCACAAGTTTAGCTGGCATTATGGTTCTGAGTTGTGACTTGGGATTTGGGGGTAGGAGATGGAAAGCAATTAATAGGCCTAGAATAGTTGACTTACTATTAATAATAAACTATTCCATCCGGTCTGATTTGTTTATCATGTTTGGAATCTTGGCACTATTCATAAGATGGGAGAATCTTATTAATTCCTCTCAACATATAAAACATGATATAGTCATGGGGTTTTGTTTGATTCGTCTTCATAAGTACGTTATTAATATCCAATTATTATAATTTTTACACATATACAACAAGATATATTTAAGCTCAAACAAATGCATTAGCATATGTGCAAAGTCAAGACAGTACAAACAAATGAGAACAACATTTTTTGTTAGTCATTGGTATTTACTATTTAATCTGTACCACTTTATATATGCTCCAATCTCACATCTGTAGACAAGGTAATCGACACATTGAATTAGATTTTCAATTTTGGCCACTCATTACAATCACATTTTTGTATTCAATGTTTTTCCCTTCTAATATTTTCAATGTTAGATATCACCCTAATTTTATTTTTTTTAAAAGGAAAAAAAACACGATTAGTTCTTTTTATAGGATCAACCATTAACCTCATTTCAGATGATAAGGAAAGGTTTGTGGTCACAAGAATAAAACCAACAGATCTTAAGTATCACCCTAGTTAATTTGTATAATCTTTCAGATTATCTTATTTTATAAAAAAAAGTCATTGGTATTTAATAAATGTATAAATAATTTGTTTGGGGAATGTGAATGTTGTGAATTTGAGGTTGATTATGATATAAGAAAGTGTGAATTGGTGCGATACACATACACCAAAGTGAGTTCCATTTAATTATGTCAGATCTTGAGACCACGAGAGGTAGGTAAGTAGGTTTATTTATTCCAAATACGTCCAATCTACCATTATTAGATAGTTAGGGAGACCTAATCCAGAAGCAAACCTCAAATAGTGTCCAATAACTGGTAATCTCTGTTTCGAAATAATTGCTCAACTTTGATAAAAAAAAATTCTTACAATTGGTTAAAGTAGAGCAATTATTTTGAAACGGAGGGAGTTTTTTTGTAATTGTAAAACTTTTACAGGGTATTATTATCATTGTAGATTGATTGAAATCGTTAGATTAGGGATGTGTGACTTGTGTCAAGCAACTTTCATCTCTGTTGAGTGTTGAGAATTCAATTTCCGGCATAATTTATATTGCACATGGAGAATTTTCTAATTTTGGAGAAAATTTTGAATATTGTTTGTACGCAACGATTTTAATTAGTTTGTAGCAAGATTTATTTTATCCATAGGAACAATTACAAAAACTTTCATTCGTTCCGGTTTGTATTTACGTTTTTTTTCACAGTTTTCAATGCATACGTTTAAACATTAATATCGTATGCTACAATGCTACCCTTTGGGAAAAAAATTATAAAAAAATATATTGAAAAACTAAACATTTAGACAAATCTAACAAAATCCAATATAAATATGGTTTTTCTTGTATATAATGAAGATAGTTCATTTTTTTAATTTTCTCTCCATGTTGCCTAAAATGCAAATGTAAAGAACAAATTAAAATGGATGGAGTATTAGACACCATAGGAAAGAAATAGATATGATTGACATAGACGTCATCGCCAACACCATTTCGATAGTGGTATTAATACTCTTATTTACCTAGGTGTTGTTTGGTTGACACTTAATTTTCTTGGCTTTTTTAGACATGTTAAATTTCTTGAAATCTAAACTTCAAGAAATGCAAAATTGGGAGGTTCTTTGGTTGGAGGAATTAAGCTCTCCACAGAAAATAGAAATTCCATGAAAAGTGAAATTTTCTAGGAAGTATGGGATATAAATTACGAACTTTCACTTGGTAATTGAAAATTCCTGTGTCAAATAGAAATTTATGTGACCAAACAAACACAAAAAGCTAATTAATTAAGTCATTTTGTAGGAAATGAATAAAGAAATTTACTTGCCACAAAATGATATTCATTCCCATGAGAATTAACTTTCTATAATAACCAAAAAGACACTTACTTTTAGAGTTTCTCCCTCGCCCCCTCTTATTTTATCTTTGTTTTAGTTTTTTTATACATTACATCTGTATCATATAAGTTTTAAAGATTTGACATAAAAATATTAAATATAGAAGAGAAATTTTAAATTGTTGCAACTAATATGATATAGAGGTATACCACGTCACTACATTATAAAATCTAAATTTTTATGGTTCCAATAAAGGATTAATTTAATCAATTTTCTTAAACTTACTTTTATTTTCAGTTTGAAAGAGTTGAAAATTTTCATTAAAGTAAGACCATTTAAAGTATTTGAAATTAGTCTTTCGCTTTGTAGCTTTGGTAAAATGTCGTAGTCGTTTGAATATGATGGCGGTAACATTTTGATTTTTTTTAGAAAGTATTCTATTTAGTAAGTTAGAGGTTTATAAATTAAGAAATTTTCAGAGTGTTACACTCACAACAAAAGTTTCCTTCATCAACTCCGTCAATCTTAGACGAGTTTCTTGATGGGTCAATTAAAGACCCGCAAATATTTAAGTCAATTTTCATTATTGTAACAGCTCCAAGACCAAAAAATTCATGTCATGAAATAATTTTCTTGGTCGATCATGAGTATGGATGCTCTAAAGGATATTTTTCCAGATCAGATGCAAGTCTGCTATATAACTTCAATACTGCCTAACTTGTTTTCTATCAATATATTCCCTCTGTAACATATTAATGGCAACAAATCATTTTGCACGTATTTTAATAAAGTAATTTAAGGGTACAAACGAACAAATTGATCAAAAATAACTTTAAGATTAGTAACTTATGATCTCAATCTTACTTGTATTAAAACCATTTTGATTAATTTGTTAATCTACACCCTTAAATCATTATCTTAAAGTGCGTGCAAAATGACTTGTTGTCATAAATATGTTACAGAAGGAGTACTATTAATGACCTCACATCATTGTTCGAGAACTATAATTCATAAACACAATTACTCTGTGATAGAGTATATAATATATTTTTGGGTCTCAACTATCAGCTTAAATTTTTGGTTGAGATAATGAGATGATAATAAATAAAATAATTGAAGCAAATATATATTTTACTATATGTATGTATCATGTATGGCACTATGGCAGGTGTTATTGTTTCATGCTTTAAATTAAATATCTACATGTGGAATGACAAATAGAACGGGATACGATCTGATTTTTTGCATCCTAGAATTGAAAATCATGTACTGTAGCTTAGGGAAATAACTCTAATAAAAATTATATTGCTTGATTGGAGATCGAATATCTAATTGTTTATTTAACTATATTTTTTTTTATTATTACTATTATTATTAAAGCTAGCAAACATAAGAGATAAAATTAACACAATAATGACAAATTGAGAAGAATTCACAATAACGCGTATGGAAATTCAACGAAATATTGAAATAATGTTAATTACATGGAACCTAACCTCAAATTATGCATTTTGCGACAAACAACGTTATATTATTGCTTCCTTAAAAAAAAAAAAAGAGGTTATATTATTGCTGCCCTGATGTTTTGGAGGTCAACATTATTTAACAAAGGTAAGTACTAAGTAGGTAACCCTCTATCTTCGTTTTTTGTTTGTCTGGCTCTGGCATTATGCCATAGAATTAGAGGTGGAAAACGTGTATTGTCGTGTCGAGTTCGTGTCGTGTCATTTAATTAAATGGGTTGACACCCCTCAACCTAATTTAGAGGTGGAAAACGTGTCTTGTCGTGTCGTGTCATTTAATTAAACGGGTTGACACCCCTCAAAACTAATCCGACCCGTTTAATAAACGGGTCGTGTTATGTCAACCCATTTATATTAAACGTGTCGAAATTATTGACCCAAACCCGTTTATTTTGAGTCGAGTTCGGGTCGTGTTGGCGGATTATGTAGATTTTTCACGCTAAAGATGAAAATCAAGTAAGTCGGATCGGGTCGGGTTGACCCGTTTAATTAAACGGGTTGAACTCCCTCGACCCTAACCCGGCCCGTTTATTAAATGTGTCGTGTCGTGTCAACCCATTTAATTTAAACGGGTTGACATCATCGACCCAAACCCGTTAATAACTGACCGATTTTGTGTCGAGTTAGCGGGTCGTGTCAAGGTTTCCCACCTCTACATAGAATTATTGCTATAAAACCAACATTACCAACCCATGAGACCATGAGAGGTTTTCTCATAACTAGCTTCATTGTTTTCATATGCCATGTCATCAATATATGTACTTCCTCTGTTTTCATTTGAACTATATATATACAATCAATTTTTTTTTGTGTTTGAGACAAAATTATATGTTGAGACGAATCAAACGAGACTGTACACAACTACATTTTACATTCTATATATAATAAGTCACAAATGATAGTCAGGATATATTTTATAAAAATAGCCAAAATTCAAACTGTATGAATTAAATAAAAACGACGGGAATAAAAATCATTCTTACAATAAACATTTTATTAACAATAGACAATTACAACTTATTCAAGTTTTTGTACATGGGACCCACTTTTGCAAATACTAGCTCCGTCTGTTTTTTAATTTGCACTTCAGTTTTCATCAATACCAATAATTTATAAGGGGAAAGAAAATTCAATAAATATTGATAAAAAAACGTTGCACAATAGTAACAAAGAGAATATGGAAAAGAGGAAAAAAAGAAATTTTACTAAAGCATGATATTTTTAGTTCAAAGAATTTTTAATGATTTGTATATTTTTTTTTCTGATCTAATTTGATTTGAACTTAGGATCTAATTTGACTAGATTTTGATGGCGCCTATACGCTACTAATTCATAAATTGAGTTCTTATTTTATTTGTATTAATAAATAGTTTTAAAATATGTAATTTTTATAAAAAGCATACACAAATAGGTTATCATATATTTACTTTTGGTAGCAAGGAGAATGCTTATTTGTTGTTGTTAGGTGCTGTTGTTGTTCTTCTTCTTTCTTCTTTTGGACTTCATTTCTAAAATTGTATTTCATGTCCTAATGAATCTAGAATTTAACTTAATTAGTTCATTTCCACTTAGATTAAGTGGCCCCGATCCATCCATTTAATTTTGCCGTAAAACACGGATAGATCATGGATGGTTTATGATTCTAATTTATTTAGTCTGGCGATGGATGAATGCATGAATCAAGTAGAGCAGATGAATGCAAGTGATCTGATAGTCCACACGCCTCGAATAATCCGACCCATTGCCATCGCTATAAAGAGGGTCCACAATGAAATAATGAGACATATCACACATATATATATATATGATTATTAATGGAAAAAACGTGCATCAGATATAACTGGTCATCATTGACGTGATTATGTGAACACATTTATACACCAAACAAGCCATGCATAATAAATAATTAAATAAATGCATAATATAATATAATACTCCGTAGTCAATAGATTAGACTATTAGAGGATAGCGTGGTACTCATAAATTTGTCGTGTACGAGATCGCATAATTTTCAAGGACTAAGGATGGGTCCAAAATTAGGTAACCGTAACCATGTCATACGATACCGATACTTTATGGATACCTGATACTTAACTTTTTTTAATTATATTTTTAAAAATTATTTTACCTTATTTTATACATTTTTTCCGTCTTTTGATTATTTTTTAAAAAGGGATTTTTATCATTTTACTTGATAATTTTTGTTTTTTCAAATATATTCCAAGTTATATTGAAGATTTTCATAAAATTTTATATTTTTATATATTTTATGTACTCCGTATTATTTTTTTATTCGTACCCATATTCTTAATTTTAAAAGTGATGTATTACGAACCTGTTATGTACCATATTCATCCACTACTACAATAGTCAATAATTATAAGATTACACTAGAAAATGCCCTGATATGAGACATATTGCGCATTTATGTGTAAGAATATTTTTGGGTCAAATTGCATGGAGGCCTTTTAAAGTCATGGGCCAGCTTATACGATTGGTCCTCCCCTTCTCCCCCAAAGTTTTAATGGGCTTATGCATCGGGTCATTAATTTTTTTCTATCTTGCTTTGCTGACTTATAAATTCTGTTAAGGATAGATGCTGGTTTTCATATCAATATTAATTTTGAAAAATTCTCAATATCCCCAATTATTAGTTTTTTTTTTAAATTTTTTTATAGCTATTTTTTTTTTTTTTTTTGTAAATCTCAATAGTAACCTTGAGTTTTTAGTTATAGGTGAGATGTGATAATAGTAACTATTTTTCATTGCAAAAAGTTGATAAAAAGTGGTAAAAAGTGCTAATTTTTTTTTAATTTAAAAATAACCGCTTTAACCTAGAGCTGATCATCATTGGCACAAACTGCTAGCACGGCCTGATTGGTCCAAAAATATTGAGGGCTTTGTCGCACTAAAAATGTGTTTTTAGTTCAAAAGCCTGGCTCGGTCCGAAAAGCCCGCAGATGGCCCACCAAGCCCGACTAAAAATCCGGGCTTTAGACAAACTTAGTTAAGGAACGGCTTGACCCGAATTTTTGATCACCTCTAGTTTAACCTGTTATAATAATAGAACAAATTTTCGCTTGACTTAATATAATGATAAAAAGTGGTACAAAGTTGGATTATTTTGGAATAACGAAAAGATTGACTTATTTAGAAAGACAACACAAAGATTGACTTATTCTATGCAATTTAGTCTTTTAAAAATAAGTTAAGTTATGTTATGTACAGGTCGATCAATACATAATATATATAGTAATGACCGTAGTATAAATTGCATATCATAGAAAAATAGTTGACTACCAAGTTACTAATTTGTTATGATAATTGCAAATACAGTACTATTTTTTTTTTCATGATTTCATCTATCACATATTCTCATCAATAACTTCGTCCCAATGCAAAAAAATGCTTGTGAACTTTAATCATCACCAGAACTAAATACAAATTAAACTTTATTATTTTGAAACAAAAAAGTACATTATTATATCAATAGCAAAAAAAAAAAACAAAAAAACAAATCTATAAAATTCTCAGTATACATGTCTGTGTGTGTGAAATGTGTCTATTCCCTTTGTATGTATTATTCTGTGTATGCTGATCGGCTCATGATTTTAATGTCACGCGTTTGACGTACTCTCATTATCAGTTACAATTGCTTGAGAAATGCGGCATTTAATTTTAAAGTGTGAAAAACTACGTACGTACGTACAAAAAATGAATACTAATATGTAAAATCAATCATATACTAATTAATTAATAATTCTTATTATCGTTATTGGGGTTAATCTGTGGGGGCGGGCGAAGAGTGCCACAAAACCAGTCCATAAAAATGGTATAATTACCATAATTAAAATGACCAGAAGTATGGTGAATGGTATGATAATCAGAACCCATGAGAGGCCATCCTTTAGCGTCGCTTCTGTCATGTATTGAGACACCCCATATGGCTTCAACTAGAAAAAGCGTCATAAATGTGGTGAAATGCATTGGCACAAATAATAGTGCTATACCATATGGTGTTTCCAGTATTGTTCCATCTAGTGGGTGTCCTGACCAACCTGATATGATGATACAATTAAATTAAACAACATATTTTAATTAATATATATACATACTCTAATTAAAAGCATACGAAAATTAATTAATTGCATGCATATATGATATGAAAATTTTCAAAATAATATATATTGTAATAATATAATATATCTAATAACTTGTCGATATATATAGTATCATATCACACTTTGATGTATATAAAACTAGTTATTTTTACGTAGCATCGATCGGCCAAAAAAATACCATACATACATACAATATGCATGCTTATTGAACTATAATTATATTTCTAATATTATTTTAAAATTATCATTGATAATAAATGCTATTATTTGGAGGATGTTTCTTCTGTGTCGTCAAAAAAACAAGTTAAAATAATTTAATTTGTAATTAGATTTGACTTTTTAAATAAAAAATAATCATTTAAAAATTGTTTTAATGTAAAATTAATTCATTTTTAATTTTTTGGATATGTCTAAATTAATTTTGGATTTTTAGTTTAATTTTTAAATTATCAAAATCTAAAATTAATTTAGGTAAATCCAAAAATATTAAAAATGAATTAATATTACAAAAAAAAACAATTTTTAAATGTATATTTTTATTTACAATAAAAAGTCAAATCTATTTACTAAAATCAACTTAATTAACATAGAAAATCAACGGTCTAGATTATTTTAACTTTGGTGGTCGTTTTTTCGCCGACCATAGAAAAATTTTCAGATCACATGTTTAGATTTGCAAAGTTAATATTTAATAAGAATGGTTTTTTCAATGTTGACTAGTAATAGTAAATATTGAGTTAAATATTTAATTGAGTATTTCACTTAACTTTGGCAGGGTTGAGAGAAAAAAATTGTGAATTTAGGGGGAAAAATATTAAGAAGTGAATGAATTTGGTTTTAATATACTTCATAACACTAAATATACACCTACGTGTTGAACATTTTTGTGTTGACTTTGAAGTGTCAAACACACAAAAATGGTCAAAATTAGTTGTAAACAATGTAAAGTCAAAATACAGTATAGTAGTCAAATAGGAACCCTAAAATTACCAAAAAAAAAAAAAGCAAAAATATATGCTTATTGCATTTAATTATTTTAAAGCAACATTGTTTAGTAAATATTGCAAATATATAATTCGAAATATAATGAAGGTACATAGTAGAATATATAACACATCCGTCATATATTGAGGAACATAAATTCTTTTTAGTACAATGTTTGTATTACTAGTTTTTGAGTCGAACTCTACTACAGGTCAGCCAGTTCAGATCAATTTTAGTCCAAACAATCTATGTTATAATCAAGATTATTCAGGAATAAGGTCATGCCAGTAAGGTGCATGTTTCCTTAATTAATTCTCAAACACTTGCAACTGCATGACGACACGATTCGAATTCATGGCCTGGCCTCGGGTCGAACCCACGAGACTCAACTTAACTTAACTTAACTTAACCAAATACTACATACATGCACCAACTATAACTTAACCAAATACATACATACTTAACCAAATACATTCATACATACATAGATACATACCTGCAAAAGGAGAGAGCATGGGCTCCTTACTATAACGATGATGAGAAGCATGAATATACTTGTAGATTGGCTTGATATCATGCATTAATCTATGAGTCCAATAAATGGAAAATTCCACCACAAGAAGATAAATGATGACATGAAACACATAAGAAGTCCAACCCACATCACTAATTCTAGGGTAACATTTTGTCCAACCATTCTCAGCCATCCATTCAAACCCTGTTGACACAAATGCACTACATGGGATTGCTGCTAAACCTTCACTTGCTTGTGATATCATTGTTCTTCTTGATGCCATTTTATTGCCTATATTAACATCACACCATGCAAATTATTTATATTACTTTAATTTATAGTTTTCAATCAAGTAATTAATTTGTTAATTATATATATATATATATATTTTTTAAAGTCAATCTCATGTCATACCGTCTAATGAACTGATAAGAGATGCAAAATTGACTTTTATTACCCTAAAATTCGCTTTGTTCATAACTTGTTTTCAATCATAAAATCATAGTTTCCGTGTTAAATATAGTCAATTTTTTATATATAGCAAGAAGTTGAAAATTTTAAGTTAAAGTTAAAGCTATAGATCAGATCATTTGACGGTCTGACAAGGGAGACTATACTTTTCTTTTATTTATATGCTTAACCATATATTTTTTTCCTTTTATTTAAATTAAGAACAAAATTTGACGGTCTAACAAGGGAGATTATACTTTTCTAGCATTCATAATAAGGTGCTATAAAAAAAATGGAAATGAGTTCTCCATGTAAGATTGCCAAACTTATCAATTAAGTACTCTTTTTGTTTCTTAATGGTGTTCCCTGGCCTGTTCCTTTTTTGGTGTTTCAAAATGTTGTTCTCATTTAGAATAATTATATTTAATTGCATTTAATATTACCATAATTCCTCAATTGTGGATTGAAATTACCCAATTTTGATGGTACATGTTTTTTCACCTTTACTTATAATAAATTAAACACATACATTAATGATGTTGCACTAAAGTGTTAAAAAATTTCCATTCAACAACCTATAAGATTTATTAAGAGATCGAAAAGAAGAATATTATACTACATTTAATATATAATGCATTAGTGCTCACAAAGTATCCTAAATGAGAACAATATTAAGAAAAGAGTGGAGTATTTTTTTTTCCAACGCAAATTCAATGACAAATTCTAAATCAACTAATAAAACAAGGTTTAATTTGATTCAAAATTGAAAATCCAAAAATCCTATATGAATATGCAAAATAAATCTTCATATTTGAAAAACGGCTACTACCTTTGTCTCAAAATAATTGTTCTATTTTGGCCAATATTGTAAAAATCTTTTAGTCAAAATGGAATATTTAATTTGGAACTAACAGATGGATTACTTAAATACGAATAATTTTACATATTATGTAATCCATATAAGATTAAATAAACGTACGTACCTTTAGATGAAAAAGCATATCGTTTCCAAAAGTCGAGACAAAACAATGCAGCAAGTAGATAGAGCACAAATGCACAAAGGGTGGTTCTAAGCCAAGAGCTTAAGAAGTGAGGCAACATTGAACATAGCTTCTTTGGTAGCACTATTTCATTATACATACTTGTTTGTTCCAACATTAACTTCATATATTCCTCCATTTTGAATAAGGGTTGTATAATATATAATAAGTATATTTTCTTTAGATTGGATGGCATATATTTATAGCTTGTCTAGGCTAATCAAACAAACAATAAAACCAAAAAAATATATATATCTTTGCTTGATCAACCACTACAACATTACCTTTATGACTCTCTATATGAAGTATGATGACTTTTTTTGCATTAAAAAAATGAAGTTGACTAAATCTTTAGTCAATATCTACACTCAACGTGTAGCTTGTAAAATGTAGCAATTTAGTAGTCTTATTGATTTTTCGATTTGAGATTATTTTAAATTAATTATATGGTATCCTTTTTATAATCGAGGAAAATGATACAAAACTCGAAAACGGTTTTTAAGGAGCTAAAATGATAATTTTTAGTTAAATTAAATATTTATTATTATATTGATTTACGTGTACGTAACTCTTTCATGCATTCTTAATTTTTTTTTGTTTTAGAAAGTATATTAAATATTTATACAAATTTCAAAGGGCTACATAATAATAATGTAATTTTCATTGATTTTTGAACTTTCCCCCTCTCAATGCAGAAAAAAATTGAGTTAAAAAATTATTAATCATGCAAGTTGCATCTCACTATTATTACTCTCTATTAGTGGTGGGTATATTACCCGGTGGGTCAACAAAGTTTTTTCCAAAAATCATCTTTCAAAATTTTCATTTATCATTGAGTTTTGTAATTGCACAAAAAAATATACATTTCCTTATCATATACAAAGTAATTAATAACTTTATAAGCAATTCTCCTATCACACTATCTCATGAGAAATTAGTCAAATGTATAAACTTTCTATCTATATTCCTCAGTAATTTAATAGCTAAAATGAGAAATTATTAGAATATGAAAAATTCAATAAAAACGTATATTTGTCAAAATGTGTATAAATTTTAAGAAATTCTAACTTGCTATTTGGTTTCATTTCTTCAATTCATGTTTCATTCAAATTTTCTCTTATTTCCAAATTCACATATCCAATTTTAGAAAGAAAAGTAATTTTTTTTATGAAGAATATTGTTTTCTATCACTACATTTACATTCCTATCATTATATACTTCCTTCGTTTTTGAATTCTTGCAAAAAATGAATTTTTTATCTCTCACAAATAATACCCATTTGTTGCAAGAATTAAAAAACGGAGGAAGTATATACTTTGTATATGTGTGTGTACTGTAGAGATTCGCTAGAATAAAAATGAATGTGTGTACTATACAAATTTGCTAGAATAAAAAATGAGAATACTCGAAAATACCTTCCCCCTACATACAATAAACCAGTAAAATCGAAAGATTTTTCCTCTTTCGTTCTAGTAATGAATTTGGGGCTTTTGGATCTTCTATATTATTGCATAACTTCGGAAATTCACATTACAAAGGTTGTAATAAATTCTTATCCTTTTTATAATCCGGCCATATGTATTATTATGTGTCCAATACTCTGATAGATGTTAGGGATAAAAGGCTGAAACTCAACTATGTATGCATCTATATGCTCCTACATTAATACAGAAGCTAATATCCGGACATATTATGAATGTCATCAAGATTCTAAATAGAGAAAAAAATTCACAAATTATCTCCGTCAGTTCGTCTAATACGTTAGTTGCATGCAAAGAGAAAAATAATTAAAGAGTAGTACGTAACAAAATAAGACGGATGGAGTAATTATATTATATAATTGTCTATTTTCCTTAATAATATATATATCTATATATATATATATATATTAATTTCCCAATTGCTCAAA
Source organism: Salicornia ramosissima (assembly GCA_951394345.1). Classification (NCBI taxonomy): domain Eukaryota; kingdom Viridiplantae; phylum Streptophyta; class Magnoliopsida; order Caryophyllales; family Amaranthaceae; genus Salicornia; species Salicornia ramosissima. Next base: position 53,866,207 of record OX596237.1, on the reverse strand, counting down.
ATTAATTAGTCCACCAAACACGTAGTAAAGTCGGTGGGAATAAGCCGGAGCGATGATGTAACGTTAGAATAGATCGAATTGGTGGAATGAATACGCTGACATACATGCATCCTTCAAAACTGCTCCATGGTCCGTACTCGATCTTCAATTCCTTTTCAAAGTATCGTGTATGTTTTCTTTGTCTAACTTTGACAATAATTACATTCAATAAAGTGACTTTGAATCATCAATGGAGTATATAATAATAATAATAATTATTATTATTATTATAATAGTAGTAATATAACCACCCCACATACTATATATTTACATCTTTAATTAGTCAATACTTATGCTATATATTACGTACGAAGTCTGGGCACGCATTTGCAAGGATTTCTTATTATTTTTCATATAGATGCGTGTGTTGGCTATTATTGAGTCGGGTGACTTGCAGTAGGGCCGGTTTCAAGGTCTAATATCCCACATATTATCATATAAAAAATATATACTACGTACGTACGGAGTATATTAATAATAGCAGTATCCCGTCAGATCGTACGATGGAATAACTTTTCCTTCAAAAAAATTAACTTTATTTTTAACATAAAATCATATTTTTTGTATGCTAAGCATAACTAATCAGGAAGAAGAAATTTATATCTATACTACGTAGTATATTTTTAAAAGACGTAGTCTTTTGGAACACTCTATCAGCATGTGTCAGTGTGTCACTATTTTGTATTTGTAAAATATAAGCACAATAAGTTAATTTCAAACTCTCAACCTTTGAAAAACACACATCACATTACTAGCAACACCTTGCTCTACTAGAATAAAATGATTTATTTTTTTTGGAAATGAAAATGATAATTATTACCAACATTATATATATAGCGTATATATATTTTATTCATGAGTAATCTATATTTAAATAAATTCTTCAATATTGAAACTTATTAGTTTCGATCTCTTAATCTTAGTTTTTTTTTAATATGTTTTAAAAAATAATTATATTTATATCCTTATTTTTGTATTTTTTTAAAAATAAAATTATAGGCTTCACAAAGATTTTGGGACGGAGGGAGTACGTTGTTTCACTTGTTTGAATACAACTGTCTAATACGAGTATTGTCTTTCAATTCATTTGCTAATTTCATCTTATTAAAAGAAATTCCTCTAATCTCCTTCATTTGATTTAATTTACTTAACTACTTATGTTATATTAGGAATATATACTTTTGGGATGAAAGTCAACAGTTAATGGGGAATTCTATTGGTTTGCCCTACGCGTTCTCTTGGTAAAATAATATAGGAGTGATTAATCAAAATAATGCTCTAGGCAAAAGTATTTACGAAAATACTGTCATAATATAAATATTTACAACAATACTGTCCACGTAAGTCTTTTTTTTTTAATATATATTTATGAGGCTTTAAATTGCTATCAAAGATAGCGATTTATTTTACAAAATTGTATCCTTAAATAGCGATTTAAGTATTTTTTTTAAGACAAATCACTATCAGAGATAACAATTTAACCTTCAACCTAGAAAAATAAAACCGATCGTTTTGTCTGTCATTCACCCCCAAACACAGATGACTATTTGCAAGGTTAAGGATAAAGTCGCTATTTGTAATAGCAATTTACTCTAGAATAAATCGCGATTTAAATTAGTGATTTCCTTAAGTAAATCGCTATTTAGAAAAAGCAATTTCATATAGAAACTCGCTATTTTAAATAGCGATGTCTTAACTGCAAAAAAATAAAATTAAAAAAAATACGTACACAATATTTCTGTAAATAGTTTTGTTGTGTCAGTATTTTCGTAAATACTTTTGCCTACAACATTTTTCTGGTTAATCACACAATAATATAGTTTCTTTTTTTTTTATTTTTTATTCAAGCAATAATAATTTCTATCTTGTTATTACCTAAATAAAAGTACTACTTTGCAATAATCAACATATAACACTATTCATGTTATTCAATTTGACCGAGATTTGAGTTTTATCTATAATGAAAAACATAGTCAAATTGGGTCTCGTTGGATTCCTTGCAAATGAATAATTAATTGGACCCACATCAAAAGTATAGTTAAAAAACTGGAAAAAAAAAGTCACACATGGGTTACTTTTTTTAGTAAATGTAGTAAAAAAACATTTGTTGCAAGTATTGTGTTATAACCTAAAATGATAAAAGTTGCAAGTATTGCGATACGGAGGCAAAAAAAAAACTCTTCTTGTTTTTGGAGCAAAGGAAATAAAAAATTCATAAATAATCATTATGGAAAATATACTACCTCCGTTTCGAAAAAAACGCAACAAATTGGATGGCACGGACTCCTAATCCATTTTTTGTTGTGAGAGTAAAAGGAATAGAGAGAGAAAGTAGGGTATGTGATGATGAGAGATATGAAGAAAAGACTTACAAAAATAGAATGATTAAAATTGTTGCATTTATTTTGAAACTTCCTAAAATAGAAATTATTGCGTTTATTTCGAAACGAAATAACTAGTAAGTAGATTGATCCAGATAATCTGGGCGTCACCAACCATATGTTACCCATGAACCAGCGCCTAAATCATAAATTCATAGGACATGAGTACATCCGTACATACAGATGAAAGGTGTTTTTGTCAAGCACAAAATCTTGTAAATGTCTTCTCAAATCATTAGCTTGTTTTCTTGAAAAAAACCAACTTTCTTTAAGTAAATGAATAAAACTCTTAGCTGCTAGTCAGTAGTCACTCTCATACAGCACATATACATTTATGAATATATATTTTTTCCTCTAAATAACTTAATCTCACCAAAAAGCCTGTATTGGCAAGATGGCATAATATTCTGTTTCCCTCTAATACCTCTGTTTCTTTTTAAATGTAATGATTTGACATAAAGTAGAGAGGAAAAATGTCTAATCGTTGCTTTTAGTAGTACCTTGTTTCCTAAAAGCTTCAGTAAAATCTTTAAGAAGAAAAACTCCGTAGCAAACTATTACTATAGACAATTAGACATACAACATGTTATGTTCCTCTTGATGCTTCTAGAGTTACGTTGTAGCCACACCTTGTACATTCAGCTGCCAACGTGATCGAGCAACTAGTAGTCCTATCTAACTACCTGCCACAAGATTAAACATGGATTACATTAGATTCTGAGAAAAAGGACTAGGCATGACCATTTGTAAACTCAAATTTAACTAAAAGATCATTTCATGCTATATATTGCTACAAAACAATGTATACCCAACTAAGATTTCAGAAAACAAAGCATTAGTGTTATCAACATGAAGCTTAATCTCTTGAATTGGAACCGATACACGGGCATTTAACCCAGCTTAGAGTTCTGATTCTTTGTGAGATGAGATCACAACTTGCAATGTGTATGTTACTTCAAAACCTTCATTTATCTAAAAAATGGCATGTTGACTCGTGTTGCGTCTGATATGACAAGATACTTGGATAATTCCTTTTTAACTAAAAACTTATGAGCTATGATTTTTTTTTTCCTAATAGTTGAGTCAAACAAACACCCAAATGCATGTGAGTAGGCACTTTATGTCTTTATCCATGTTTGAGTAACATATGGTATAGTTTGTGCCTTGAATCTTATTCTTCTCCCTTTGTACAACTAATCAAGGGGGTCTAGCTTTTACGGTATCCGATAATACCATTATTTGGTTATCTCTGTATCCTAACCTAATTTTTCAATATTTTGAACTTCCTCAGGATAAATAAAAAATTTCCCCTTCCTATGTCTGTGAATGTAGTCAATATATATAGTTGGCAAACCACGCAAGTTTCGTGTGTGTTCTTGTCAATCTTTACATCTTTCTCGCATCCATTATAAGTTACAGCAACATAGTGTAAAAGGTTTTCCAGAACAAATAGGAAGGGGATCTGATATTCCTGGCATACCTAAACTTAAGACTTTAGAGCCACAAATGAACAAGCATTTTCAGAAACTATTCAGAATTTATGCAAAATAACAACCTTGAATTAAAAAGGCCGTTTGAATCGTAGTAAACCACTACCCAATGTTCTGTTGCAGAAGACAGAGCTGTGACATATACATCTTACCAAATATGCAAATCCATCTAGAAGAAGCAGAATCTCAATAACTTACAGTCGTTACAGAGCTTGCAGATCAGCAGCATTTGATAGGAAGGCTGGAAGAGGAATTCCAATTTCAAAGCCTATCACTTGTTCACTTGTCAAGTTAGGAAATATTTTTCTAATTTTCTCTCACCTCAAAAAAAAAAAAAAAAAAAACGATCTGACAGGACTGAAACAGTGGCAACCCTAGTGTACAGAAGCAATACTCCAATTGGTATTAGAGGTTTTTGAAAGAAAGCTAACCTATCACCATATATAACACCCATCTTAGCAATACAAGTACATAAAATCTATGTTACTCGGACTCTGCTAGAAGTATCGGATAAGGATATGTGTCCAAGTGTCATACCAATGTCCAAGGTTTGAGTGTCGGACACGGGTACTTGGGGTGAAACAATGAGTCCGGGTAACATAGCATAACATAAGATCAAACTGTGTACTTTATTTTGTCTCCCTTCATTTCCACTCCATTTTCAACTACAGTATAAAACCCTCATAAATTCTTCTATTAATCATTTATGGATTAATGTTTGTATATAATTCTCCAGTTCTCCGTAATTCATATATTGCACCACTTTTAATTATTTATATTCTATTCAATTTTGACTATCTTATTTTTTTCCTAATGTATAAATTGAAAGTTATTATTAAAATTTTGATGGATTGGCCTCAAAGGCTCAAAGAACATTTTCAAAATTTCAAAAAACTTCTACTCTTAGATCATTGAAGATGTTAAATCATTAATGGTCAAATTTGTCTTTTGAAAAGAGTGCAAATCAAAGTTCTGCAACGTTTTAAAAAGGAGAAAGTATAATAACATACATTTGAATCATTGAATGCATGAGAATTTTACATTATATCAAGAGAGGTAGAATCATATCAGAGCCATCCCTTTGAAATGATGTTGTATGATATCTGCACAAGCACTTAGATGAACTGGATTGACATTCATTAACATTTGGAATTTGTTCTTGCCATTCGTGAGTGAATTGTGAGCAGATATGTTGCCTTTTCTTCTCTAGTTTTATCATTCAATACCAGGTGGTTGAAGAACATATATATATATATATATATCTATTGGAAGCATGTACAATAAGGAGTATTCAAGACCTCCTAGCTACGGGCATAACAGCAATTGAGACCAAAGATACAATCTTCAAAAAAAAAAAAAAACCTAAACTACATACTACTAAGTGCGTAAATATCTTCATTCTATTTCTCAAGGGAAGAAAATTACCAAGTGCTTAAACCACAGACCAATAGAAATCAGACAAGTTACCATCAGTTAAAAAGAGTACAAAAAAGTATGCTAACCAGGCTGGGTAAAATGCCACAAACCAGGAAGGGGGGGAAAGGCTAGAATTGCACCTGATCGTGTAATACCTAGAACGCATTAGCGTTATTATAGAAGATGTGATAATTATCTTCAATCGAAGCACACCAATCACTGCCATATCTAAGTGCCAGTAAAGGATATTCTACTGCATATAGCCCATCAAATAACCAAGTACAACAAAACTCTCCTAGAAGTCTAAAACAAAAGGCGTTCACTATAGCACCGGCCATTTCATAATGAAGGAAGAAAAGAGAACTAGATTCTACACCTTTCTGACACATTACACATAGGTTCAAGCATCTTCACTTCTAAAAAAAGTGTTTCAAACTGAACAAGTATCAAAAAATCATTTAAATAGCTTTCGAGGGTGTGGAAAAAAGAATAAACATTGTTTTCTCAACCCTTCAACTACTCTTAGGCCTCAAAAGTTTGTAGGATCTGAACTACAGCTCCACTTGGAATTTAACAGTTTGACATAATATGGAATCTAATGCTACTGATCAAGTTATTCATCTGCAAGGTAACCCAATGAAGAGGGAAGGAAAAAGGGAGAATAGAAATGTAGATTAAGATAGCATACAAAGCAGGAACCTGAAAGCAGCACACAGTAATTCCATCTAGCATTTAATGAGGACACCCGTAAAATTCTTCAGCAGCTCTATCTCCTCCGCCCGAGCAATTCCAGGTTCAACATAGCACAGCTGACACACACACGCACAGAAAACTTTATCAACTAATTGAAGAAATTAAAATTTGAACAAAGCAGCACTTGATTTGCTTAAACCTGATATTGAGGCTTTTTCAAAGTATGAAGCCCTCTTTTCAGAAATTTTTGCCATCCAAAGTTTTCCTTCAGCGACTTCTCCAAAGCCTCTGTGCTCTGTAAAAAGTTTAACAGTGTACATTGAATGACTAAACAATGTTTTTAGGAGGATCCAAAAATCTGATCAAATATCCAAGGGACCTAACAAACAAACAGATTTGGGAAAAAAATAAGACAATGCAAAAGAGATAGGAAAGGAAAGGAATGTATAGTTTTTTAGTTTGTTTTATCTAACAGTTGTGTAGAGGATAATCCACATAAAATTTCTTTATCCCAAAAAATAGTCCAATTAGCTGTTATCCATAAACATGCACTGACGATAGAATTATGTAATACTCAAATTTCACCAGAATGGTAGATAAATAAAAATGGAATAGGTTTCTTGATTTTCTCCACAGAAGTTTACTACCAAGAACGCCGCAATCGTCAGCCAAGTAATCTACAGAAAATGAAGATAGCTCCCAGAAAAATCTGGGAAGACAACAAAGGCGGGGTTTGGAAAATAAAAGATTGGACTTCAATAACTAAGATAAATACTAGGCACAATTGCAGCTGACCCAAGAGTGAGTCACAAGTAGAACCAATCCGACCAGTGGCAGCATGCATGAGGGGTTATTCACAAGTAGTCAAACCACAGAGAAACTCTTCAATAAGCAACAAAATGCATGCGATATAAAATTCAAGCAAAAACTTCATTGTTCATTCAAATGACACAAGAACTCGTCACAAAATCAACAAAAATAGAAAGAGGGAAACAAAACCCATACTTCCTAATCCTTCCCATTACCAAAACTAATACAAAAACGTTCAACAATAAGCAAAACAAAGAAAGGCACTTTCATATTTTAGGAGAGATCACAAGAGCTTCATGAAAGACACAAACTTAATGATAATTCATATTCTTCAGCATCACAGATTCTCGCTCTGGCGTCTTGAAGGAGCAAGGACAAATGCCTTGTCACGGAATTGTTAAACACCATAATATTTTCATTAAAATCATTCCCAAGCTTAGTACAACATATGCTCCTCTTTGTCCATTTTTCTTTTTGAGTTTCCTTAATTCTTTACTCCATACCATGCATTGCAAATTATTGCTCTCTACTTTTATACTCTCCTTACAAAAATGAAGCAAATGCCACTTGGTAAAGAAAAAGAGATGGAGAGTGCAATTCTTACAATACCCTTACGGCCCGTTTGGTAGCCGGTTATAAATGGTGGTAATTGGAATGAATTTATAACTAAATTTGGGAGGAAAATCAAAATCCATTCCCAAGGTGGTGCTAGTTTAACTCCAATTTATCTAATTTTCTTTACAAACATTCATTCCCATCTAATACCACCCTCCCCATGATAATGGATAGTAATGGAAACAGGAGAAATTTTAAGTTTTGGAATGAAAAATATGTATTCCATGGGGATTATGAAGTTTTTCCTTAACAAATTAAACTTAAAATTCATTACCATTACCACAATTTATTACCAACAACCAAATGGGCCGTTAGAAAAAAAAATTAGTTAGGTACTGCTAGCAAGTGAGTTTTGTATGTTACTGAGGCCACTGAGGGCATCCAGTGAGCTTACAATTTTCAAAGAAGAAGAGAAGTTTCAATATATGTGGTATATTTAAATGTGTAACGTAGATGGTGCAACCAGATGAAAGTACATGGTATTATGGTAAACATGATAAAGAAGAAGACATGAAGGAGCACTGCTAACGACGCAATATATTGCCAACAACTAAGACAGAGCACTTACAAAAAAGAATCAATTTAAATGCAGGGAAAAGGAGTTTCAACAGTAAACTACATATGAAAATGTTGATTTTGTGTGTATAACAGATCAACACATCCATAACTACCAGTAATTCCTAATTAATTTAGTTTGAGCCTAAATGTGTTTAAAATACATGTTCCATTGTAGAATGAAAGGCGCCAAGGCGGATAGTAAAACAGATGCTAAAATGCAGAACAGAAGACTTTGCAAGTTTCAAAACAAAGAAATACTTACATGAGCAGGATCCAAGACTAATAAGTTGTACTGCTTCACTCCATTCTTTTGGTGTTTGACTTGAATCCCAATAATGGTTCTTGAATGACCATGATGTTGGAAGTATAGTGGCCTGTATATGAAAAAATAAAAAGAAAAACTCACAAGCGAATAATAGTATTAAGAAAGACAGGAAGAATTGAAGAAAAGGAAAAAAACCAATGCGACAATTACCGAATGAAACAAACAATAAAGCCATAATTAATATATAACATACATACATTTTATTGGTAACAACAACCCGATGCCTTTGTGATTCATTTACTTCATGTTTAGAAAAGTAATTCCAAACCCAATCAATCAAAGCTTGATAACCCATACTATTCTGTGTAGGGCCATCACCAAGCTTAGCAGGACCTTTCTTTTCGTCAATTTCCCTTCTGACAACAAATTTATCCATAGGTCCGTGAACTCGGCTTGCAACACTCTTGCCACCCTTACCGTCAAAATCAACTATCTTTGCTCGAAGACCAAAAGAGCATAAGACTGCCACACACTCTGTTGTCCCAATCCATTTCTTTGAGCCATAAATTTTACCCCTGTAATAATTTGAGCCAACAATGTCAAAGCCCCTCTGCCAAGCAACTTCAAGCCATCTTTGAAGTGAGCCTATTTCTGGAACATATCCTGAACCTCCAAACAAAACCTTTCTTGCTTCAGGTCTTTCCGCAAGTAAGTGTGAGCTAATCATTTGAATATTACGCCATCCACAACCCCATCCCATATCCTCTGATCTAATGCTCTGAAAATGATCAACATAGCCTGAAAGCAAACTTGTACAATTTTCATATTCCAAGCAGTTTTTTAGTAAGTTCATTAGTCCTACTTCGACCTTATAGAAGGTTTCCCTACTCTGTAAGCTTATAATATAACAAATCTGTTCATCAATGTCTTGTGTTTTATCCTTGCCACTACCACCACTCCTTTGATCCCTGGATGTGCTACTTTCAGGAGCCTCTTCAAATTCGAACCCAGGATCAAAATCCACGCAGAAGCTTCTGTCCTGCAAAAATCTCTACTCAGTATTTTGAAAAAATGGCAAATTCAACCATCAATAACTCTAGGAATTACTGTAATTATATTTTATATAATTCATATTGCAGTCCATTATCCGGTTATTTTAATTCAACTATACATACGAACAGAGTACAATTACAGTCACGTCGGGTAAATCTCAAATGAGACTATTTTGCAACTGAATGCTGAAGTTTAAAGCTTCTTCAAGAACATCTCTTTTTATGGTAAACCAACAACTTCCAACTAAACACAATTCAATTTTGAAACCATACTATAATGGATTATTAAAAACTGTGTCATATATGACATATATAGAGTGTAAGACTCTAAACTGGGATTAATGTGCTGAATTAAAGCATATCCAACCAAGCAAAAGGTCCTAAAAGACTAGGCCTTATTCTTTTGGACTGAAGTAATCCAAATTGAACTGAATTTGTCTGAGTTGAAATGAAATAAAGTAATTCTAGACTCAGCGACAGCAGAGCTGAATTGAATTTGTCTAAGTGATTTCAGAAATTAAGTCCAAAAGAACAGGGCCTTAGGTCACCGAGTAATCTGGTGTTAACCATACTTTACAAAGATTTTGGGAAACATAATAAGTACAATTCCCTACTCTCAAGTCCCAATTCTTAGAACAGTGTTCTGTGTTCATATATGCAATCATACCTATCAAAAAATGCATTTCCCAACAACTTAAATTTTTTGTTGCTTGCTTGGATTCTCAAGTAAAAAAAAAGAGGGAGGGGGGGGGGGGGGGGACACACAGAAAAAACAGATAAGAAACAACTAAATTGATTAGAAAGTGTAAAAAAATAACCACAATTTGAGGTGGGCTTGGTGGGGCAAGTGCAATTTGCTGAGCTAATTCCATATCCTTGGAAACTTCATCATCCTCCAAATGGAAGTTCACATGTCTGCATCACAAATTTCACAAAATTTGTGTAACCCTTTTTTTATTTTGCCAATTCTGGGCAACTGATGCAATCGTAAGCATCTTTTGTTCAAGCCCAACTCACAATCAACACTTCGTAAGTAATACTATATATGTACATTATACATGCAATGCCAAACAATCAATAAGTCATACCTTTCAATTTCATGAATTGGTATAGAATTTTCGCAAATGGGGCAGCAAGAATAATTCATTTTCTCTGTGTTTAACTTCTTCTTCTACTTTGGACGGAACCAAAAAAATCAAACAAACCACAAAAGGAAAAAGGGGGGAAATGATTAGATGATTGAAAATGTTACAGTAAAAGAACAGATATGTTACAAAAGAGGTAGTATGACTTATTGATGGTTTGAGTGTTTGACATGGTGGAATTTGAAGAGGTTAGCTGGTGTTTGGGATGGTGGAAGGGTTGCCTAACCGCCTAACTCAATCCGAAGCTGGCCCAAATAACGGGTTGGGTTGAAATTTTTAATTTTTCGAACTCGTCTAATTTAATGAGTCAACATGAACTCGGCCTATAATGCGTTGGGTTTAGCATGAAAATTTAAATCTAATTATAACTCGCCTATCATCGTAACATGATTAATAATTCGGGTTGAAATTGAAGTTGTTTTAACTTGTTGGCTGCTTTGAATGTTATGCTTTGTTTACTTTTAACACCAAAAAAAATACTTTGATTACTTTGAACTATCGTAAACTAATTATTGTACGTTAGCTTTGAATCAAATGCTTTGTTGAATTTTTAAACTAGTTGTCGTGCGATGCACGGGTGGCACCAAAAAAATTATATACGAGTATAATAAGTCATTTTGATCATACTACTAATTATTATAAACCAAAACTTAAAGGGGAAAAATGACCAAAATAATAATTTGCTCTCTTTGTCCTATATAGTGTATGGAAAGGTATGCATGAAACAACCCAACTTTATTAGTCAAAGCATTATTATGCTTCGCTTCATGAATGAATATCCATGAGTATGAAACAAAACAACTTTAGTAAGCATTCTTACATAAGGATATATGTGTTCATGACCAAATAAACCTGAGAAAACCGCACAAAAACACGCATCGGCCAATGTCGCCCGATCAGCCGGGCAAAAATGGCCTGACAAGCAAAGGGGTCAAAAACTTTTTTATCAAAAATTAGTAAATGTATCCTTCCCGGTCGACCGGGTGAATAGGTCATAAGTCATTTTTTCGTTATACAATCCACAACGTGGGACTTGCAGTACTATTTTTTTCCTTAGTTTTTCCATTTTTCGGTTGCAATATTGGTGAAGGTTGTTTCCATTACTGGGGCCGTTTGGTTGTCCAAGAGGAAAGAGAACCACTGTATGAATGGGAATGAGGGAGAATGGAATGGAAAAGTGTTAAATTTAATTAGTTGTTTGTTAAAAAAAGTATGAACATACCACCTCCATACCACACCACCACCACCCCAACCCATGCCTACCACCACCGAAACCACCCACCTCCCCTCCCCACTTCCGGCGCCGCCACCCCCGCTCCACCCTCACCCCATACCTACCCAGCCTAGCCAACCCACACCCACCGTGAAACCCTAAATCGCAAAACAAAACAAAAAATCTAAAACGACCTCCACCACCTCCACCAACCACGAAACCACCCTTCCTCTACTCGCCACCTTTGCCGCCTAGACGCGAGTAGAGGAAAGGTGGTTTTGGGGTGGTGGAGGTGAATTTAGGGTTTTTTGTGTTTTTCGCATTTAGGGTTTTGTGGGGGTGGGGTGGGGCGGCTGGACAGGGTGGAGCTAGGGTAAGGGTGGGGTGGCGGCTTCTAAAATGGGTGGGGGGGAGGTGGGTGGTTTTGGTGGTGGTGGAGGTGGATTTAGGTTTTTTTGTTTGTTTTAGGGTTTCGGTGAATGGGGTGTCGTGTGGGGGTGGGGCGTGGGTGGACGTGGGTGGGGGTGGGTGGGGTTGTGGTGGGGTGGGGCGTGGGTGGGTGGTACTGGTGCTAGGGTGGGGGTGAGGGAATGGGTGGTTGTGAGGTTGTTGGGTGGAAGGTGGGGAAAGGGAATGAAGAAATAGGGTGAGGGAGGGTTTGTGAAAGTGCTAAAATAGGGGAATGGGTATGGGAAAAGGAATGGTAAAAGTAGCATAACAAACACTACAAAAAGGAATGGGAAAGTTGATTCACATTCTATTTGATCAATACCCCAACCTAACACACCAAGATTAATTTGAAATAAATTATTCATATTCTGAATCATACAGACAGAAAAGTAATTTTGGCCAAACCTTTTACTGGAGGCACAAACTGGACACAGTGTTTGTTTGGTTCAACATATAAAATATTATTTTTAAGGAATTAGTATTTCACACGAAATATATCATTTTTTTTCTTGTTTCCTGTTTTTGATTTTTAATTTAAAAAAAAAAAAGAAAACAGAAAACTAAAAATGATGTCAAACAAGCCCTTATATGTTAGAAAGCGTTTTGATTTATGGTGCTCAATTTTTGTGGGGTGTCTAACCTAGACACCCCACCCTAAAATTTTATTTTATTTTATTTGTTTGGCAATTGTCATACTAATCGTGGTGGTCGAGTGATGTGATTTTCGAGGTCGTTGTCCGATAATCAAATTTTTATGTTCTCATTTTTTAAAAGGTAAAGACAATATTCTCATTCATTTATAATTTAAAATATGATCTTTATATATCCGATTTCTCTCATCAAATAGTGTCACCAGTGTGTCCATATTAATATTGGTTATCCCCGTCATTTAGCCTCCGGTCATGAACTAATGCCAACGTGTCCGTGCTTTTTAAAAAAAAAAAATCAAACCCAAACCCAAACCAACTTATGTCAAAAATAAAAACCAAGGCTTGAGGATTGTAAATCAAATCAAAAATCATCCAATCACACATCGTTTACTCCTCATTATCAAACAAACCACATTCCTCAGATCAAACTACCATCACTTGTATTCTTATGGAGTTGACACCATCCAACATCAACCCTTTCTCTTGATTCCCCACAAATTTTATTTTTTTTTTTCACTTCTCAAATTCAAATTTCAAAAAGAGAGAAATATACCCAAAACTAGAAGAACAACAAAAAAAATTGTCTACTCTGCAATTTTTGTTGCTTCTCTTGCTTTCTCTATCTATCCCCACTTCACGCAATCATTTCAATTGATTCACGTCTTCTCTCTTTTGTCCTCCAATTCCAAGTAAGTTTCTTACTTAATCTCTTGTTATTTCATCGTTATCTTGCGTTTCTTCCGATTGGAGTTTGATTTCATGTTGTTTGTATTGAATTGAGCTTTGCCCACCGTTTAATTTCTCTGAATTTCGTTTTATATTGGTTTGATTAAGATTGATCAGGGTTCTTTAGTAGTCAAATTGCTTTTTACCTTCTACTGAAGATTTTATCATGCTCATTGTTTTTTTTTTTTACTGTAATTTCTTGATCCAGTTTCCAACACTTCCAGAAGTTTCCTGAGTGGCAATTGATTTTGCTGTTTAATGCTGATACTACTGGTAAATTTGTTGCTTGGCACAATTCTATTACGCCCACCTGCCTTTTCAGGTGAAAAGTTATTGTTTTTTAGTGTTTGTGAACACCCTTTGATGGAAAAACTGGGTTTCTAGGTTCCTTTTGGTTTGAGCTTGATGGTCAGAATCTAGAAATTGGGTCGAAATTGTGGATTCAGGTTACTGTTCTTTGTTTTCGGTTGCTGTGATTGATTTTAGTTCATTTTGGTTTGAGCTTGATGATCAGAATCTCGAAATTGGGTCGAACTCGTGGAATTCAGGTTGTGATTCTTGGTGTCCGGTTGCTGTGATTGATTTTAGTTCATTTTGGTTTGAGCTTGATGATCTGAATCTCGAAATTGGGTCGAACTCGTTGAGTTCAGGCTGCAGCTCTTGGTTTTCGGTTGATGTGATTGATTCTTAGCCAAAGTGTGGCATAGTGCATTGTGTTACACGCGATATATCTCTTACAGATTAGGGAAGTTATGGATTTTCAAGTGAATTCTTCATCAGAGCATGGAAGATTTGAGCAGATAATTTCACAATTTCTCCTGAAGGCCCTGCACATTATTCTAGAATCTAGGATTCCGTCGCTCAAACCTCAAAACCATAGTGGGGACCTGTTGTCTAATTCCAAGGCAAAAAAGACTGATAAATGGTTCAATCTAGCATTAGGGGACCGCCCTGCTTCTTTAGAAAAGCTGCAAAATTGGCATAGGAATCTGATGGATCCTATGGTAATTGATGTGATTGTTGTTCGTCGAGGGTTGGATGATTCATTTGGTAATGAATTATTCTATAATCAAATGTTTGAGAGCGGATCAGTTGAGACAGTTATTGAAAGATGGGTAGTTCAGTATGAAAATAATAAGATGATGCCTGTTAAAACTAGTGACATTTCTTTGTTGTATAAGAAAATGTACCAGAAATCAATCATACTTTTCCGCTCTCTCTGCTCAATGATGAGGCACTTGCCTGCGTATAGAATATTCAAGGAACTAAGTTCCTTGAGTCAACCTTCTGAAATTGATCTTATATACAAGGTTTCTTCTTTCAGTGATCCTTTCTCTAGGGAAGATGAGAAAGTGATGAAGCAATATAGTTTTAACCCAGTGGAGGCTGTAAATGGTAGGCTTTGCGTTTCTGTAACTTATAGGTCAGATTTGTCAGAATTTAGTCTTGAAAGTTCAACAGCATTTCCTCCTGTAATTATTACTGATTATGTTGGTAGTCCTGCAATTGACCCCATGAGGGCCTTCCCCTCTATAGAGAAAGTATCTAATCCAATATCGTTGTCATTCAAAGGAACTAGAAATGTATCTTCAATGTCTAGTCAACGTCCTCATAGCTGGTCTAGTGGCAATTATTTAGGTCTTGCAAATATGCAAAATAATCCCTTGTATGGATCTCCTCCTGGACATCGTGGTTCATTTGTACCAAATGATGATCTGTCTTCCCCAACATATATACAAGGTCAAAGACCTCAACATTATAGGATGCTGGGTGGGCATCACAAAACTAACAGTTATGATGAGGCTCTTTCACCTCCATTCTCTCCATCTTCGTCTCCATCTCCCCCTACATACATGCTTAGACAAAGTCCTCAGTCTCGTCTGCGTCCAGAGTCAGCACCTGTGGCTATTCCACATCCTATGCTGAGCAGAAGTCCTAGATACATTTCTCCAAATTTTTCCGACCCAAGTAGACTGCCCCTCCCTCCTATATCCCCAAAGAGTACAAAACCAGAACCTTCGCCACATGGATCTCCTTCTCCATCTGGAAACAGGGTTTCCAGAAAGTTAGATGTATCGCGTCCTGGGGAGCTGTATTCTGGGATGACAAATCACTCTTTTGGGTCAAAGGTAATATCTTTTGAGTGTTTTTCTAGGGACACAGATTTTTTAACTTCTATCATTTCATTTTTTTTAAATTGTGTTCTCTATGGATTTTGACACTGGCTGCATTTTTTGTCAGGTATCTAGAGATAGCAAAGATGAATCTGGGCGGTTCTCAGGGTTGCTTTCTTCTGGTAGCTCACCACACAAGGCATTTTCGAGAAGCTCAAGTAGATTATCTTACCAAGATGAGTTGGATGTCTGTGACTTTTCTTGTCCTTTTGATGTCGATGATGTAGACACCTCAGATTCCCAAGCTAGGTACTGTGCTCTGTATCTCTATTTTACCATGATGTCTTGCCATAAGCATAACACATATCTTGGAGACGTTATGATTGAAGCTATTCTAATATGGATTTATTTGCTCCATTATATACTTTCTCATGTTTTTATTCTTTGACTAAAGATCGTTGTGTACTTGTTAACCTCCCAAAGATGTGATTCAGTAGTGTTTTTGGGGTGTTGCCATTATTGTCAATTGAGTCATTTCATACGAATTAGTTACTCTTATTATGGGTAAAGGATGTGACTTACTGTTTTCAATTTCAAGTAAATTGAATTTCCATTACTTTACATTTCAAAGAACATTATGCTTTGTAATTGCTAAAGATTTATATCTCATGTATCCCAATCCATTTATTCAAGGACGTAAGATTATTCTTTTTTCAACCATAATTACCTCGTTCTCCAGGTCCCTTATATTTCTTATTAAAAAAAATGGAGTCTTTATGGTAGAAGTTTGAGGAAAGCCATAGGATTAAACAATGTACCATCCCCTATATATTGCTTAACTGTTACTATGACTAGCTTAACTGTTACTATTAAGGGCATGATTGGATTGTGAATAATACATTAAGGGGCATTAAGAAATAGTTTGCATAATTATCTTAAAACACCATCTGTTGCCTGTTGGTTGGTTGCAGAACACCACTTATGGGAGGTGGGTGCATTCCTTGCATAAATGAAATCCAATGAGCAAAATGCCCTTTGAGCTATGAAATCTTCATTTTCAATATTTTTAATTAAGGATAAGTGTGCTTTGTCTTTGATGCATACTATTATTAGAAAACACTAGAAAAATTAGTCGCTTATTTGAGAAGTATTTATTAGAAGAAAATTTAAATAATTTAATTGATCATAACAATATTTCATTGGCAAAACATTGTTTAAATAGTTCCAACATAATGCAAAATGATTAAAAATACTCAAAATATAAAGATCTAGATTAAATGTAATTCCCATCATGGAGTAGTAACTTATTGAGCACTGGCTCCATTCCCACCTCTGCTCTGTTCCAAAAGATTAGAGGTTTGAATCCTCATCCAACCAATAAATTAATGACTTTCTTACCATATTACAAAAAGAAATTTGGCATTCCCATAATCCCATCATTGGAGGTTAGTTATATTTCATGGAACATTCTAATTGGAGATGTGCAATGCTCCATTGAAAGCTAAGGGTGTTGTGCACACCTGACTGGTTGACTAGTAGATGGTATTTTTCCAACTAATCTTGTCTAAAAACAGACAAGTGGAATTGGTGATAGAGGAAATTTTGTAGTAGTAGGGTATGAGGGAAAAGTGAATATCATATAATCAACATATCACTACAATTTTGGAATTGTCTAGGGTTGGGGAAGAGGAATTTCTAATAGTTAAGAGTACGATACACTAATGCATAGGCACCTAGCTAAAACTATTTTTATTGGCGGGGAAACCTGATTTGCTATTTTCAATATATTTCAATTGAACTTTTTCAATATAGGGTGTAAAGTGGAAATTATTGGAGGGTCGGTGTTTTTTTCCCCCTTATTTCTTTTTATGGGGACTAGTTTAGAATCACTGGTTAGATGGTTTTGAATCCTTTTTTTTTATGGGGACTAGTTTAATCACTAAAAGGGGCTAAAAGGGTGTTTGTTTCAAACAAATAAGGTATGAGGTATGGGTTTAGTACTTAGCTTTCAAAAGCACGTCTCTCTCCCAGGCTTTGAAAAATGGTCTTTAGCTAGGCGAGGCTCAGTTACCTACAAAAGGTGCACACCTCGTGCACCTCAAAGCGCCTTTGGTAAGGCGCTCCTTTGCGCCTTAAGGAAAATAGCTTAGATTTAAGTTATAAATTGAAGAATGTTCGAATTTTTTTAAAATTTGAGACTACCTTAGCTTTACATACATCTTACTAAATTATTAGGGATTTTTTTTAATTATTATTAAATACAATCAATGAAAATAAATTGAAATAAATAAATAAAACATGCTCTTTGCATACAAAAATACAAAAGGCGCACACTTTCGCCTTACGCCTAGTGGCCTAGGCTTCAGGGACCATATCATTTCTCTCACATACTTTTACCAAACCACACATTTATCCATCATTAACAAATTTTGCCTAGGAATTCCCCCTAGTCCATTTGTTGCAAGTATTGTGTTACGGAGGGAGTACAAAATTAAAACCCATACCTCAAACCCAAGAGGGGGTTGGGTTTGGTTTGAACTCATACCTCTAGTTATCAAATGAAAGAAAGATATTCATTACTAAGTAAAAATCAAACCCCTAGTTTCAAGAATCAAGTTTCAAACCTATACCGTCTTAGTTTCATTCACCTATTCCAAACCTGTACTAGTTTGTGAACCAAATGCCCCCTAAGAGAGTAAGCCTTCATGTTCAGCTCTTCATTCTAACCCAAGTTCTCATACCTGAAAATTGGACACCCTGATGAAATGTGACCTATACTTTAACCACTAATATCAGGTACACCTCCAACATTGTTGTCAATAGTGTATCATTGTAAAGAAGGTATCAGTGTTGGAAGTCCATTTTGTTTGAAGTGAAAGCTTTACTGCTGCGACAAGGATCCTTATTTCACTTGGCTTATTTGATTTTGCTGCAGCTTGCAATTTTCTTTTATTCAGGTCCTAGGATGACTCTTTATCTATGCGAGTCATCTTCAATCTCTGCATTCTTAAGTTAAGCTAAAACCCTCATAACTGTGACATATGTTCGTGCAGTCACAGTCTTGATACGAAGAAAGGATTGGAATCTAATTCTGCAAATTCATTGGGCCGAAAGTCACAAGATGCTGCAGTCGGTGCTCTTGTTCACATGCTAAGGACAGCCCCACCACTGCGCCAAGACTCAAGCTACTATTCATCCCATTCTCAGAGCAACCAACAAGAAGATGGTAACAACAATTTTGGAACTGCTTCGGGGTTTTTCATGGCACGTAAGGCAGCGGATGCTCTTGAAGAGCTGAAGGGTTACAAAGAGATGAAAGACCTGCTCCTTTCCAATAGTGGAAACCGAGTATTTAGCCAGGAAGACATTAAATCTCAGCCCTTGGATCTCAAAGGGAGAAGGCTTTAGACAATCGTGAACATATTCAGTATGTATATGCTTATTAATCATCGCCGCTATATATAGAACTTTTAACTAAGGGTGAAGATGTTGGAAAAACTAACATTACTTGTAAATAGATGAGAAATCAAATGTGCCTTCATCTTTTCTGAGTTTGGTTACTTATTATCAGGTGTATTGCTTTTGTGTTTCTAAACTTAGTTTGCCAAATTCCTTGCTATTGTCATATGATGTACACTTGAATGTATTTGAATATTCGGATCGATTTGAGGAAGAGTTTGACATATCTGTAAATTCTGCTAAATAATTCATAGCAAAACTTCCTCCATGTCTATGCTGGATTCTCTCTGTAGCTATCTATTAGATTTCAGGTTTAACTTTCTTTTGTTCACTATGTGATGGAGTTGAGCTGTTTGCCTAAAAAATATAGGCACTTCATGTAACTTGAAATTAGTCGAATGACTAGAGAACTCTTTCCCTCAATAATGCCAAGAAGAATACTAATTCTCAAAATGCTGCTACTTTTCTCCCAATTTCCAAATTACCGTCCACGTCGACGGTTCAATAAGTTAAAATATGACGGTAATTTGAGAATCGATATAAAAGTTAAAATATGAAGTCGAGATTAGCAAATATAATGAGCCTTAATTAGTTACTATGCAAGCTCATTATTATTATTATTATTATTATTATTGTAGAGAATGAGTCTTAATCTAGTAAAATGTTGTAGAGAATGAAGAATAGAAAAATCTAGAGATAAGAGATATTAGTTAGTAGAATTCTCTAGTATTGGATTAGTTTTGAATATTCTAGAATTATGTATGTAACTAATATAAATATGTAATATGTGAGCCAAGTAGAAAAGAGCCAAAAATGAGAGAAAATTAAGAGAGCTCCCAAAAATAGTAAGAAGGGTAGAAACAAGGGTTCTACCAAGTTAGAGTAAAAATGAGAGACAACTCTCTAGAAAAACAATATGTTGTAATCTATCAATTACAATCAATGAAAACACAAAGTCCATCACACAAAAGCATTCGGGTCCATCAAAACTTTCGCGTGCGTCCCAAAATTTCCATCATTATTTAATTCTTTCTTTAAACATGCATTTAGTTATCTTGTCGTTAACAACTTTTAGTTAACTAGCTATATATACTGTTGCATTGAGCTATTGTATAAATAGCCTATTCATTTCTCTGTAAATCGAATACTTTCTACAACTCCATAATACGAACCAATTAAAAAAGATATATTAACCGTCAAATTGCCAAAATATATATATGCATAGATCGAGGATGGAAACTTTTGAAACAAATAGGTATATTGATGGATAGGGGTGCTTATCGAGCGAGTCGATCGCGAGCTGGGGGTTGCTCGACTTGTGCTCGTTAGGTTTCGAGCCGAGTCGAGCCGATCACGAGCTGCTCGTTTAATGTTTTAGTCCTCTTGAATCTTAATTTTTTTCAAAAGAAAATCATTGATTATATTTTCTTTTCTTTATGAAAATTATATATTGTTAAAGTTTATTAATTTATTATATTAAATATCAAGGTTAATTTTATTTTTCAAATATTTAACGTAGAAAATTATTTATTTTTTGTAAAATTATCGAGTCACGAGCTGTTTCGAGCGAGCTCGAGCCAACTCGAGTCGAGCTTTGACCGAGCTTTGACCGAGTCGAACTCGAGCTGCTCGCGAGCTACCCAGCTCAATAAGCACCCCTATTGATGGATATTAACCGTCAATTATTATTATTAAACTATTATTCAATCGGATCCACTAACCACATCTTTTCTAACCCGCCCAAAAACACTTTCCCATCGTATGTAAACCTGAGTATCCTCATTATCGATCGGCTTGCTTCTGCCCCCAAATTAGTCACGCTATTTCTTTCCCAGTAACACCTACTACCACTCCTAAGCTACCTTCTGACTGACCCATATATCTCTAATAACATCTACTTTTGTTTAAAAAAATTTTAAATGATCCGACCCAAACACAGATTATTATTATTTTCTTGGGTCACCCCGAGTAAACTACGCTCGACCCTTTGACCCCTTTTTTCAAAACCTCAGGTACATTGAGGGCAACACACTCTTTCAAAATGTAGATTATTATTATTATTATTCACTAATTAAATCAAACTTAAGAAAGAACATTAATTATCAAGACTCGGGTCAATGTACATACAATGCCCCATCCGATCCTTGAGGACGAATCTTGAACGGAAAGACTTTCCCGCCATGTTGTTCGGCCCGATTAAAAGGGTGGAATACAATGTTAGTGAATAAAGGATTTGAATGAATCTTGGTAAACACTCATTTTTTAAACAAACCTCAAACCACCCTTATTTTTGAAGTCAAACAATTTATATCCTCTTTAGACTACTACTGCCTTAATTGTCACTGTCATTCCCAAGATTCATTCAAATCCTTTATTCACTAACATTGTATTAGATAAATAATTGGTGTAATTTTCTTTGATCTATCTAGCGTTATATATTTGTATGTAAAATACCTTTCAAACAAAAGTAAAAAATGTAATGTAAGTAAATAAGTAATTGATATTTGACAATATCTTTTAATAATATATAATTAACAAAGTGATGTATAATCAAGATACTAATTAGCAATTTTTTAAATAACAAAAAAATAAGAAAGTTGAAATCTATGTCATAAGTTTCAATTGAGATATTATTGATGCATATCTGATATATATATATATAAAAGAAGTATAAATAAGCAATCAACTCAATTGAGCTACTATATTCTTATTGTTTAATTTCACTTAAAATTTATATATATACTAACAATTTTGGGCCAAGGCCCCCGCCAGCCCCCCTTGGCTCCACCTCTGTGTATATCAGCTACATAACAAACACGATTTCCTATTTTCCTTTGAAAAAAGACAAAAAAAAATAAATTATGTCATACCTAATATACATATGTTTCAGCTCAGTAATATTTCTCGTTTCGATTAGCTTCCAAAAGAAAAAGGTAGCAAACTAGCAACAAAAGCATTCCACGTAAGCCCAAAATCAAGATCATTGTTTATGTTTTGGTTGCTTATACGATAGAGATCCAAGGCCCATGGCTAATTTCACGTGAGGTGGTCACTTGCAACTTTGGAAGGGTTCAATTGAGAAATTAAACGGCCACCTTTTTGTCTAACTAATTGAAGATTAGAGCAGTGGTGGAACTAGAATTTTTTTTATCACGGTAGCCGAAAATCACACGAAAGTAATAAAAGGGTAAAGAGTAAAAAATATTAAGATTGTAGCTAATGAGACTCGAACCTGATCTACAGAAATATAAACACACTAGTAATTTTGGGCCAAGGGGGAGGCCAAGGCCCCCACCAGCCCTCCCTGGCCCCCTCCTTGGGGTAGAGGACAAACTCTCTTCAACAATTTTTTACTACAATGAAAACATAAAAGAATTTTGTAAAATCTGACTTTACATGACATATTCAAAATAGTACTTCCAGTCATGATAACTATTAAAATAAGAATTCATTGAAACTTATTAGTCATGACCTAATCTGCTTAATAAGCCTGGAAGTAAGTCGAATAGAGCACACCCTTCAACGTCGTTTAATTAAGCGACTTTGACATTAAAGATAACTTATCTATACTTAAATATTTAAAACAAGAACTTTAAGCGCCACATGTCATCCTATTGTCGCCCCTTCTTACTTTCTTTCTTCTTCTTTTTTTATTTAAAAAAAAAAAAAAAAAAAAAAAAAAAACTTAAATGTTTTCTTACTCCTATAACAATCGAGTTCCAATTTGATCCTCAATCTTGTGAAATCACATATCACAAAAAATCAAATCGCCATACTTGAAATAACTCAATCAAAATAGAAATCATACATTTTGCTTCAAAGAAAAAAATCCAATAATTTACATAATAATTGGTTTAAAATTTTAAATGATCAAAACCCGTACTATAAACGGGGTTAAAACTAGTTGTGATTCCAACAAAGAAAAATTCTAAAATAGAATAACTAAAATTAAAAGGTTCTTGAACATCTTTATTTCAACATTATGTAATTCTACTAATTTGACGGTAAAGATTGTATAACTTAAATATGAAAATAAGAAATTTCAATTACCCAAAGTAGTATAAAAATATCAACTACCCGCATGACTAAGTTAAAGTGAGGCGGCAGTAGAATTATAAAGTTATTCTACGTAGAAAAAAAATTACTCCGTAAAAATTATCACTGAATAAAGGTTCTGTTTGGAAGTTAGCTAATAGCTGTTAGAGGTTAGTTGATTGGGTTAGATGTTTTGACTAGCTGGTTGTGATAGTTGAATTAACTAACTGATTACATTAGTTGTTTGTGTAAAAGTGTTTGGTAAATAATAATTAGCTGTTTCAGAGTAAAAAGAACCAAAAAGCTATAAGCTCTTCCAAAAAGCTCCTCATATGAGCTTTTTGAAAAAGAGCTTTTTCATCCCAAAACTCTTTTCCAAACCTCTAACTCCCAAACAACCAAAATAGCTTTTTGAGTTGGTCAAATCTCTCTTTTTTCTCAAACCTCTCTTTTTTCCCCAAACTTCTAACTTCCAAACACCACAAAGTCTGTCTTTTTTTTTTTTTTTTTTTTTGGGAATTGTAACTAGATTGGTAAAGTTTTGAGAAATGATCCCAAGATCTAACATCGAATTTTGTCCACATCAAATGCCCCCTGGTCTTATGACTTGTTACACACCACAATAAATAAATAAAATCTAGTTGGAATTTTCTTAATTCATAGAATTAGTCGACAAAAAGGGTAAGCACTATCTCAACAAATTTCTCATAAATGATTTAGAGATACATTGAACCTAGACATGTCAATGAATCCTTTATACAATACAAATAAAGCCATAGAGGATAACTCACACTTTAGTTTGTTTTGTGCCAAAAGGCCCAAAACCTTAGCTTTTCTCAACTTCACGATAATATAAAGACCTTAGATCGAATCCCGTCTGATCGATTACAAAGTTAAATATAATTTTAAAAAATGACACCGCCACCGCCAAGCAATTGTGAATCCGACCATCAAAAAATTGATCTTAAGAAAAATAATGAAAAACTAGAGAG
Source organism: Salicornia ramosissima (assembly GCA_951394345.1). Classification (NCBI taxonomy): domain Eukaryota; kingdom Viridiplantae; phylum Streptophyta; class Magnoliopsida; order Caryophyllales; family Amaranthaceae; genus Salicornia; species Salicornia ramosissima. Next base: position 53,842,104 of record OX596237.1, on the reverse strand, counting down.
AAATTTAAGAGAAAGTCTAGTGAGGAGAAAAGAGATGGAAGAAGAAATATCATGGTTTTCTAAGTCGAACCTCTAGGTTTTTCATGGTTTAAAACATTATTATATCCAAAACTCGCCTAATTTTCTAAGCCATTACCTTTGCTGTTAAACTCGAAGGAGTCAAACGTATCATCAAATGGCACCTATGACAACAATAACTTAATAGAAATTGAAGGAAGACATAATAAAATGGTACTCCCCCCGTTTCAATTTGTTCTTTACGTTTACTTTTTACACATGTTTAAATGTTCACAGTTTTTAGTGTACATGTTTAAAACCTTAATATCATATACTACAATTTATAAAAAATTATAAAATATACATATTAAAAAACTAAGCATTTAGAAAAATCTAACAAGATCCTATATGAGTATGTTTTTTTGTATATAATGAATATTTTTTAATTTTCTCTCTCCTTATATCCTAAAAAACAAACATAAGGAACAAATTGAAACGGGGGTAATAAATTACAAAACAAGTTAGAAATCAAGTTTTATCTCATGTGTTAATGTTTTAACTTGTTGAAATTTTAAAAGTTTAAACTTACTAATTTGTCTTTGAAGTGTCATATTTAACTTTTAGTAGTATCTTATTTTGTAATATGGTTTATTGCTTTAATTTCTATTGCATATTGGGAGTTATAAACATAAAACTTGCATTAGACTCTCTCCGTAACAGAATAACTGCAACAAATTTAACATAAAGTAGAGAGAAAAAATGTCAAATCGTTGCACTTAATATGTTACGGAGGGAGTAATATAGTAATGTTCAATGAATAAGAAAACTGCTATCATTATTGTTTAAATTACTTTCTCCGTTTTTTTAGACGGAACACTTTTTTTCATGTGTATCAAGAGCGCGATCTAGGTGTGTTAATGACTAGATCTTTTGACGATATTTAAATATAAGCAAATATAATATTATATATGACATGTCTTATAAATTTATTGGTTGATTTGCTTGTTCATACCGAAATTACTTTCCTTGATATGTGTGGGAAAAAAGTGTTCCATCTAAAAAAACAGATGAAATATTAATTAACAGACTTGCGGTTAATGGTAAGTCGTTAACAGGTCATTTACAGTACATTTATAAAATAACCAATCATTGTTTTAACAGTTAATTGTACTATAAACAGTATAATTAATCGTTTATGCACACCCCTATCCAATGAATTATATTATAATTAAGTTAAAAATATGGATTCCAAGTCAATACTTACAATATGAAATTTACGAATAATGGCAACAAACCTATAGTGCCATGAATCAAGCCAACATCAACAACAATTTTTTTGGTATGTACATGATGTCTTGGTCTAGTGATTAGGACTTAAGATTTTCAAATGCTATAGAAAAGGTTGGGTTCAAACATACTTACTGAGTTGCCGCACACATTTAGAAAAATTGATTATATCTTCCATCTCTTAAGGCCCTGTTCTTTAGGACTGAATTGATTTGATCTGATCTGAACTGATTAGGTGGAGGTATTATTTTGTGAGAGTATAAAATTAAAATAAAGCTAAACTGATCTGATTACTGTAACTTTTAAGTCCAAAAAAACAGGCCTAAATGTGTACGTATCGGCTAAATTAGAGCGAATAATTTGTGGACTGTGGTAAGACCCCTAACATTACCATTTAAAATAAAAGTAAAAACAACAATTTTTTTTTTGTATGTTTATTATACTTCCTCCGTTCCAAAAAAAACGCAACAATCAACATTTCACGCATGTCGAGACATTACTTTGACCCTTAATAACTATCATTATGAATAATTAAAAATTATAAAAAGTTGATATTAAGATAATATTTTACAAGACGAATCTAACAAGATCTCACTTGACTATATTTTTTATTATGTATAAAGCTCAAAACTTGGTCAAAGTATATAATGTGAATAGTGCAAAATGTTAGACTGTTGCGTTTTTTTCGGAACAAAGGAAGTACGAGATCAACATAGACGTCACCATACACCGCACGTTACACCTCCACCAAGGGCCCAAGACTCCAATGCAAGTTGATGAATTTGGCGTGCATTAACATTATAATTATAATAATTGACTTTTATTTGGAAGAGAATCATTTTCACCGCATTATTATTATACATACACTTTTATTTAGCACTCACACTTTTGTATTACGTCTCTCTCAATATTTGATCAAACTTCAAGCTATCACATTTTTGCACATTATTTGGTTCTAAAAATGTTTGTTGCTTCGATTGTAAACCTGGCAGCCTCAGATATGCATATTTTCTTAGAAGATGAATAAAATTCTCCCCTTTTCTTCAAAAAAAATAAAATGTTCGTTGTTTTTTTCCCTTTTTTTATTAAGAATCACGGATACTAATTCAAATAATTGTTTTCATTTCTTATTGTTTGGTATAAGCTATAAGTAACAAAAAACGTTTCTGGAGGGTAACAAAATCCTCTCATTTGTTTGTTACCCTTGTCGAAGTAGTGGAAACAATTAAACAAATTACGTTTCATTTCTCAATCAAAACTTGTCATTTGTTTCCATTCCACTAGGATACCAAGCATATATAAAATATAACACTTTTTATTATTCTTTTTACTCCTTATCAAATTCTTTTCCATTATATTTATGTTAATCATACCAAACACATCCTAATGTTCACTTTTTAATATGAATTTTTTATATTTTTTATAAAGTGTAATATAAGATATAAATATTTAAACATGTGCATTGAAAACTGTGCAAAAAGTAAACATAAATAACAAGCTGGAACAGATGGAGTAGATCGTTTTAAAATCCAATTACAATTAATATATTGCGATGTAAAATTTATTTTTTTATAATATTTTTGGATAAATAAATTAAAACTTTAATTTTTTAGTTATATATATCTTTTCATCTCAATTTTTTTTTTTTTTTTATGTTTTGAAAAATTAGTAAAACATTGATAATATAGTTGAGACAAATTAAATAAGATGTCCTCACATGCTTAATGGAAATCGATATTGTAATCTCTAGATTATGATGACTTTGCAAATTTTTTTTTAGAGTTTTAATCATATAGGTGGTATTGTGCTAGACTTTGAGCTTAACCATACTCAATGTTACCTTACTCAATTTCGTTGTCACACGCAATTAAGAGGGAGAGAAATCAGCGGATAATAAATCTCTCAAGATATCTTCGGTGAAGTTCGAACTCAGAATCTCACCCCTAATGTTCAAAAGACTTATGTTGCTGCGACACAACCCTGAACCTCATTCCACGGGGCTAGATGGGCCCAACATTTACCACGCCCAATTATATTGGTATGCTATGAGTTATGACCACTAAAATAAGATCGTGTTAAAAAAAAGTAGAGGCCTACAATAATCCGGGGTGATTATGTAAAGCCTGTCTTAGCCCATATGAGCCCCAAAAATGATTCTACTAGCATTACAAAACGTCGTCGTTTTTAGCTATCTAATAATCTAACAAAATCCTATAGCTAGATACATTGAACCTAGACGCCTAAATTTATCCCTATATATACAGCTCCCATTTAACACCAATTCCTCATCAAAAAAAAAAAATCCTGCAATTTCCAGATTTTTACGCCCAATCAAACAAATTAAAAAAAAAAAAATCAAAATCAAAATCACCACTCTCTCTCCTTCTTCCTCGAGCTCATCCACGATCAAATCAAATCAAATCTCTTGAGTTTTCGTTAAAGCATTAACAATGGCGCCAACTATAGCTGTGTATTCATCAACAGAGCACAAAGGTAATAATAATAACAAACAGTTGAAGAAGTCGTTCAACAACGACGATAACAATGTCGAAATGTTGAAAAGAAGGAATGAAGAGCTGGAAAGAGAGTTGAAGGAGAGTTTGAAGAGAGAGGAGAAGATGAAGGAAGAAGTCCAGAAAGTTTGGGAGAGAGTTAGGGTTGCGGAAGAAGCTGAAGAGATGCTCTGTTCTCAATTAGGTGAGTTTGAAGTTGAAGCTGTTGAACAAGCGCGTGAGTATCACGCTCGTATTGCTGCGTTGATGGATCAACTCAGTCGCGCTCATAACCTCCTTCAATCTGCTTCCATTCCAATTCCTTCTAGTTCATAATTAGATTGATTTTGATTTTAATCCACCAAAAAAAATTAAAAAAAATCGGAGGTTTTGATTATTTTTTTCCCCTGTTTTTTGAGGGAGGTAGAAATTTGTAATTAGAGCTGTATCACTTCTCGTTGTTTCTTCTCAAATCTCATTATTGTAGATAAGTGCATAAATGAAGTAATGAAACAACCTAAATAACAAAATTAAAAGAGTTTCTAATTTATTCACTGTGTATCAAAGATTTGTTAGTTTTTATTTTTGGTTTGATAAAAGAAATGAAGGAAATATTGTATTATAAGGCCAACGTCATTGGCTAATTCTGTGACATAAATTGTCGACCAATAAACGTGCAAGTTGCAACCCTTTCGGGGTTTCCCTACCCTAATCCCGTTGAATGTGTTGTCAATCATCGTGACGATCTTGTCCTATTTTGATTAATTTTCGTAATGACTTTGGCTTGTTTACATTAGTTGAATAGAGATGAATTAAACTTAACATAAATGAAATGAACTGAATTGAATTGAACCGTATTAATTAAACTAAATAGAGATGAATTGAACTGAACTGAACTGAACTGAATTGAATATAATCTGAAGTAAACAAGCCCTTTGTTATCTCCCACATGAAGTTTGATTTTATAAAGAGCAATGATAGATAGATACCTGATATCAATTAAGTTTGTTGATACCATGACATTTTGGTAAATCCAAAACAATGGATAAACTTAGGCCTCTCAAAAATCGATTGAATTTAAAATTATTTTTATTGAACTACAACATTAATTATTTGCATTAAAATGACTATTATTAATGGAGATATCGCATATAATTTGTAATTTTTAGAACATTTAAAGTACATTTAAGTACATTTATTGCATTAAAATATGAAAAATTAAAAGGCGTGGGTTATAAAAAATTAATATCGATCCGAATCCGTTGACACCCAAATCCGGAACTGTTTTACATCAACTTGACTCGACCCATTTGACAAGTCTAGTTAAACTTGATTAATCATGGCCAAAACTATTTAAACTTGAACGACCAGGATTAGAATTGATTAAACTACACTAACCTTGATTAGAGCTTATTAGACTTGATTGGTACTAATCAAAACTTAGTTGACGAGATTGGAACTTATTATTAGAACTTATAACAATTAATTGTAACTATTTAGCCCTGATTAAAAAAATGAAACTTATAAAAACTAATTGGAAGATATTAGACCTTATCTGACCTGACCTAAACAAATTTAACTCGACCTAAAAACTGATAAAATAAGCTATAGTCTATAGAGAATGCATCATTCTTAGTCACATGGGCAGGGAAATCAAATATTTTAGAAAAGAATGAGAAAAATATGGTCCAAGTATGGACCTAAGTGCTCCACTTTGACTGATAACATTATTCATATAATAACTTTGAATCTCTTTAATTATATATATATATATGAAAAAATATAGTTATGTGAGATCTTGTTTGATTTGTCTTGACGTATGCTTTCCAAATATATAATTTTTCTTATATGTAGCTCAAGATATTAAAATTTAAAATTGCGTCTCTGAAAATGTGAAAAAGCAAATGGAACACTTATTTTGAGAGAGGGGAGTAATACTACTTTAAAATGAATATTTAAGAAAATATTCAAAATGATGGGAACCTTTTGGATATTTTCTTTGTCGATCTTAAAGTACTTATTACATTTTACAAAAGTAATGTGAGATAGAGGGGATAATATTATACTTTTTCTTTAGAGGGGTGATTGGCTCATAGCTTCATACCTATGATGGATCTATAACAACGTATTGGATACAATATTTATGCCATTGAATTACAATATTGAACTTGTTGGCTATAATATTCATAAACTTGTATACCATTTTGACAAAGTTCAGTTTTAAAAATGGTCTAATATAACATATGCGAGAAAATATTGTAAAGATTAACAAGAAAAAATACAGATTTATGTAGTTCGTCGACAATATTTTGACCACGTCCACATGCAGAAGAGAGGAGAAGTTTTATTGATCTTGCGGAATTTTTTAATACAATGATAGTCTAAGGTTACAGAGATTAGGAGTATATATAGACCCTAATAAAGAAACAAAAAAGGCCCGAAAAATAATCCTAAAACAGAAAACCCTAAACATGCATAAAAGATATCGTAAAAGTTGGGGGCAACCTCGTTACGCCCTCGACCCCCAAGCCAGTGCGTTTCACCCTAGGCTCCGACTCGCTAATCGGGATGCTAAGATCCCTATCATGGGTTATTCGAAGGGAGCATAAATCAGATTCAAGTCACGAACTAACATGGTCCTTTACCTATATTCTATATCTATTACTAGTATGGAATAATGATTTTCTTTTTCTTTATACTTCTAACATACATGTAAGGATGAAACATTGACAATTTATGTGAATAGGAAAACATATAGAAGGATAAAATATGGGAGCACTTGTGAGTTGTGAATTTGTGGTAAAGAGATGGAGATTAGGGGGGGGAAAGTAAAGGTTTTGACACAATGAGCTGAGGTAGATAAGTAGGCACACATTTAATACAAATTACCAAAACTTATTGAAATAGAAAATGGAAATTAAAACAAAGAAAAGAGAGTGTAGAATAAAAGATTCAACACAGATAAGCTAATTAGGAGTTTTGATGCCAAACTTTGAGTCTAGAAAGAGCAGAACAAGACGTAATAGCAACCAATTGAAGAAGACAATCAATAAGAAGAATTGTCGTATTACTAAATGAATGAAAACATATTTTTGATGTTGAATGTTATGACGATATATCATATTTTATGCTATCAATATTGTATTTTATGTTACTAATATCATATCTAAATAAACTTAAATAAAAGGCAAAATTAACACCACCAGGTCATACTATTTGTCATCTTCCTATATCAGTTCGAACAATTGATTATTCCAGAGTAGGCCCAACCATTACACAAATTTGCTAAAAACGGTACGGCTTACCTGTTTACCTATTGTAGCCGGTAATCCGCAACATGTGACTAGCTCATGACTTTTAGTGGGGTCAATTACTAATCAAATTATTTTTAGAAAATAATTAATTGATAATAAAATCATTTTTAGAAAATAATTAATTCACAACACATGACTAACACATGACTTTTAGTGGGGATTACCGGCTACAATAGGTCAACAGATAAGCCGGATTGTTTTTGTCAAGTTTATGTAGTAGTTGGGCCTACTCTGGGATAATCAATTGTTAGGACTAATATGGGCAGATGACAAATAGTATGGACCGGTGGTGTCAATTTTGCCTAAATAAAAAGGATTTTAGGTTTTCCACTTAAAATAACATTAGTAAATTTATTTCAGTGATTAGTGATCACTCAAATACAAAATTATATTTGTTCATTCCAATACTATATTCGAATTTTTCATTATCATATTACCTATTGAACAAATTGTCCCATAGACGATATATACCTGGACTTTTCTATTAAGATGACCGGTCCTTTGTTTATAGTGATCACCCAAATACAAAATTATAGCCGTTGATTTGAATATTAGATTCAAAGTGTTCAATATCCTATCGCTTATTAGACAACATGCCCAATTGACAATATTTATATAGACTTTATCTAAAGATGACCATTAATGATGGAACTATTTTCCCTCTTTTTTCATGGGAAAATAGCTTATTATTGTCTCATAGAATCATCGTTGTCGCATTTTTCTACTGATGGGGCACAATGCACCCCATTAATTTTTGGGCCAGCCACATGCAAAGCTAAGGCCCAGTCCAACACTCAACAAACCACGGAGTTCCCTCATAATGAAGGCCCACAAAGGATCAGGTCCTGGTATAGGACAAAGTCCATACAAGGGCCCCTGATCACCTAAAATCCACGCTCAAGCACCTGCCTGGTCCAGATCATATCTACCAGGCCCTGACGACAGCAACCTGGTCCAGGTCCAGCCTACCAGGTCAAGAGAACGTCCACCAGGTACAGGGTTACTGACCAGGTCCAGCCCAGCCTGCCTAGCACAGTTCAACCTACCAGGGGCAGTTCTCCAACACAGTCTCAGGGTACTATAAATAGTCCCTCCCCATACACATGCCAAGATATCCAAAAAATACAAAACACACCTCAAACTTCTCCCTCACTCTCTCTCTCTCTACAATCTCTACTCTCACACTTACTGACTTGAGCGTCGGAGGGCCGTTCCCCGGTAACACCTCCGGGGGTAGCTCACGTTTGTTCATTTTTGCAGATTCAAGCCCATTTCGTGGAATTTGGACTAGCTCTTAAACCCACCAAAAATAAATTACATTGTTGTGACCTCAAAATCACCTCAACAATTTGGCGCTAGAAGGAGGGTCCAGAGTGCCATATTCAGTTCATTTTCCATTTCCTTAACACCTTCACAATGTCTCAGCAAGGTAACTCCGGTAACCATCTCAGCAAGAAATCACAGCGCTCGAATCAAGAGTGGAGCGCCAACGCCCACGTTCCTAGGGGCTCTCGCAGCAACCGGAGTGCGAACGCACCAACCAAATCTCAGGTTGAGGAGGCGCTCCGGGTCCTTCGAGCTGCCTCCCTGCTGAACAAGGAGTCAGGCGAGAGCAAGCAGGAGGTCAGTGAACAATCAGAGGATGAGGGTGAGTCATCGGATGAGGACTACACAGTGTCCTCACCACGACCACCCTCCTCTATCGGAACAAAGAGGCCATCCGCATCGAAGACTCCAACAGAGGGCTACGAGCCACCCCGTGTGCAGAGAAAACTCAACTACACGCGGGGGTCGGGCAGTCAAAAGGTTTCGACCAACCAACGCAAGCCCACTCCTCCCCGGTCACTTCCAGGGGAGCGGGAAGAAAGTGAATGGGATACAATGAGGGAAGCAAGAAACCACCCAAGTTGGTTCTCGTCCTCAAGCAAAACAAAAATAGTGGACAACACCATCCAAGAAACTCGCAAAAAGGCGAGACGAAACCACAGGCGATCTCCAACGCCTCATACCACTGTCCGGGAGGAAGCTAACACGGTGCCTTCCTACCGGACCGCAGTGTATGACAGGCAGAGCGAGAGAAGGCCGGTACACGAAAGATTAGGACCACCTGCAACGGTCCATGACAGGTTGGGGGGACCTATAACTGTTAAAGACAGGTTAGGCCCATCCCCAATAGCCAGAACGGGCCTGGAGTCAACCCAACAAGAGACTCCAGGACCGTCAACAAGCCTGCGAGCAGGTAGGCCGCCGAGGCCTGAAGTAAGAACACCCACAAAGTCACCTTTTCATGCCTCGGTGATATTCGAGCCCACTCAGAGGGTGAAACTACCTGGTCATATCAGATATGACGGGACAGGGGACCCCAACGATCACATCCAGCTGTATGAAGGTCACATGTACCTGGGCCCCTGCACGGACGCTACCTGGTGCAAATATTTCCCCACCACCTTGACAGGCCTGGCCCAATCATGGTTCCAAAGCCTACCACCAGGTACCATATACGACTTTAACCAGCTCACCGAGCAGTTCACTGGCCACTTCATCAGTGGACGAAGACGAGAAAAGAGTTCCATGGAGCTCATGAGCGTTAAACAGAGCAGGGAAGAGAGCCTGCGTGAGTACTTAGCAAGATTCAGCAGGGAGGCAATTGCTGTGTCTCCCCTGAAACCAGATATAATAATGATGGCCCTGAAACATGGCTTACAGCCAGGAACCTACAGGGACCATCTGGTCAGGGAAAACATCTCCACCCTCACCGAGGCCATGCAAGAGTCTGACAAGTTCATCAGGACAGAGGAGTTCAACAGAGCACTGAGAGCTCCCCCTGGTGAAAAAGGAGGACAGCCTGAAAAGAGGGGGGACAAAGGGAAAAGAGGGCGAAAGGACCCCAGGAAGCATGATTTTCCAACCTTCGACTCCTACACCCCCCTGACCGTGTCGGTGGCTGAAATCTACGCCACCCACAAGAATGAGGATAAGTGGCGAAAGCCACCCCCCATGAAGACAGCTGGTCGAGAGAGGGACCTGTACTGTGACTTCCATGACTGCCCTGGTCATGCGACAGAAAAGTGCAGATCCCTGCGCGACAACATTGAAGACCTGATTAACAGAGGGTACTTCAAGCAATACAAAGACTGGAAGGCTGCGCGAGAAAAGAGTAACCCTGCTCACGAGAAAAAGCGTGACAAGGAGTCACCAAAGAAGAAGGCCCCGGAGCAGCCCTACAACATCATAGCGGTCATCTTCGGGGACCAGCCCTCCAGCAACTCATTAAGGGCAGAGCTGCGCGCCATGGGATCTGGTAGGTCGTACTCAACCAGAGACCTGCCAAATACCAGGCCCTCCGCTCTACCCACCATTTCATTCGGACCAGGGGACTGTGAGGGAGTATCTTACCCCCACAATGACCCCCTGATCTGCTCTATACAGATATCTCACAGCCTGGTGAGAAGAGCCCTGATCGATGGAGGTAGCTCCATCAACATTTTGTATGCTGAATGCTTCCGCAAAATGGGTTTGAAAGACAACATGTTGGTCCCCTCCCCTGGCTCAATATCAGGCTTTATGGGCGAATCGATAGTGCCCAGGGGAGAAATCAACCTTCCTGTCAAACTGGGACAGGACAATTCAGAAAGAATCTGCATGGTAAAGTTCCATGTGATAGATGCGCCCTCACCGTACAACGCCATCCTTGGCAGGACATTCATGGATCAGTTCGAGGGCGTAGCATCCACCTTTCACCTATGCTTCAAGTACGTGACTGGTACTGGGGGGGGTAGCCACCCTAAGGGGATCTCAAGAAGCTGCCAAAAGCTGTAACCTGACCCAGATCAGGCAATCCAGGCCTGAAGAAGTGGCCAGAACCAGGAGAATGGCTCAGGAGCTGTCTGAGCTAGCCAGGAGCAGCCCCAACAAAGTCCGCCTAACAGGGGATGAGCACCCCCAACCAAACAAAATCTTCACCACCAGTCACGACACCCCCAGCACATCGTTGGGAACAGATCAATACCTGGACCCTGAAGCCAGGCCAACTGAGGAACAAGACAGGGACCAGGCCATCCAACCTGGTCAGACGACAGAAGAAATTCAGTTGGAAGAAGGAGCAGGCAGGACGGTCATCATAGGCACAGAAATGAACAGAGAGGAGAGATGTAACCTGATCGCTCTTCTCAGAACGAATCATGATATCTTTGCCTATGAAGCAAGTGACATGCCAGGGGTAGACCCGGGTCTCATCTCCCACCATCTGAGTGTGCTCCCAGAAGTAAAACCCATCAAGCAGAAAAGGAGAAATTTCTCTGCTGAAAAGAATAAAGCTGTCGAGGCAGAGGTCAACAAGCTGATCAAAGCAGGTTTCATCGAACCCTGTGACTACCCTGAATGGTTAGCCAATGTGGTTATGGTGAAGAAGTCTAACGGAACATGGAGAATGTGCGTGGATTTCACAGATCTGAACAGGGCCTGTCCCAAAGATTTCTATCCCTTGCCAAGGATAGACCAGCTAGTAGACTCAACCAGCGGACACGCGATGTTGAGCTTCATGGATGCATACTCTGGATACCACCAAATATTCATGCACCCTGCAGACAAGCACAAAACAGCCTTCATCACCAGCTGTGGAGTGTTCAACTACGTCATGATGCCTTTTGGCCTAAAAAATGCAGGGGCCACATATCAAAGAATGGTGGACGGAGTCTTTAAAGACCAGAGAGGTAGGAACCTCGAAGTGTATGTAGATGACTCTATAGTCAAAAGCGTACACACAGCAGACCACGTCAAAGACCTCCAGGAGACCTTTGATAACTTGAGGAAGCACAACGTAAAGCTGAATCCCAAGAAATGTGTGTTCGGGGTCAGATCAGGCAAGTTCCTGGGTTTCCTGGTTAGTCAAAGAGGAATTGACGCGAACCCCGATAAGGTGAAAGCAGCCCTGGACCTGCCAGAGCCTAAGTCAATCAAAGACATCCAAAGACTGACTGGGCGTATGGCAGCCCTGTCCAGGTTTATTGCCAAGTCCTCGGAAAAAACACAGCCCTTTTTCAAGGTCCTCAAAGGCAATAAACAATTTGCTTGGGGAGAAGAACAACAAGAGGCCTTCAAACAACTGAAGAGCCACCTCACAAAACTTCCAACCCTGGCCAGGCCTGTGCCAGGTGAAGCCCTGTACCTGTACATTGCTATGTGCCAAGCAGCCATCAGCGCAGTGCTCCTTCGAGAAGAAGGAAAAATTCAACAGCCAATCTATTTTGTAAGTCATGCCCTAGTCTCAGCTGAGACCAGGTACCCCCTGATTGAGAAGGCAGCTTACGCAGTGGTCCTGGCAACCAGAAAACTCAGGCCCTACTTTGATGCTCATGAAGTAGTGGTCCTATCAGACATGCCCCTGGAAAAGTCATTAGAAAAGCTGGACAGGTCAGGCCGAATATCCAAATGGGCACTGGAGCTGACTGCTTTTGGCATCAAGTTCCAGCCACGCCATGCCATCAAGGCACAGGCCCTGGCTGATTTTCTCGCTGAGTGCTCTTACCATGAGGAGAACATAGGGGCCCCAGGCCCATGGATCGTTTACTCAGATGGATCTGCTCAACAACAGGGTTCAGGGGCAGGGGTTGTCATGATCTCACCTGAAGGTGACGTAATCGAATATGCCTTGCGATTTCAGTTCATTGCAACCAATAATGAGGCAGAGTACGAGGCGGCCCTAGCAGGTCTCCAACTATGCTCAACGATGAAAGCCACTAAGGTTCACCTGTTCACAGACTCACAACTGGTTGCCAACCAATTTAACGGATTATATGAAGCAAGGGAACCAGCCCTGATCGAGTATCTGAAAGTGATGAAGGATCGATCCTCTAAATTAGAGGAATTCGTGGTACAATTGATCCCCAGGGAGGAAAACACACAGGCAGATGCACTGGCAAAGCTGGCCAGCTCTACCTTACAGGAGCTGACCAGGAAGATTTTTGTGGAAATCCTACCCACGAAATCCATTGAGCAACCAAGAGAGCACACCTATCAGGTGAACCCAACAACAAGCTGGATGAGTGGGATCATTCTCTTCAAAACTACCGGCCAGCTCCCAGCTGAGAAGGATCAGGCCAGGAAAATAAGGAGAAAGGCCACCGGGTACACCCTGGTTGACGGAGAACTTTACAGAAAGTCATTTACAGACCAGCCCCTACTGAAATGCGTCGACTACGATGAGGGCAACTACGTATTAAGGGAGGTCCACGAGGGCATCTGTGGCCACCACATGGGAGGAAGAACCCTTGCCCACAAAGCCCTCAGGGTTGGGTATTACTGGCCAACCATGATGGCAGACTCGAGGGCCCTGGTCAAAAAATGTTCAAAATGCCAGAGGTTCTCACCAACCATATCTCAACCAGCAAACGACCTCTGTCCCATCCTCAACCCTATTCCGTTTGCTCAATGGGGCACGGACCTGCTAGGTCCCTTCCCCACTGCCCAGGGGGGGAAGAAGTGGCTGATAGTCAGCATTGACTATTTCAGCAAATGGATAGAGGCAGAGGGACTGGTCACGATCACGGAAGGCAATGTCAGGCAGTTTATTTGGAAGAGCATCATAACCAGATATGGAGTGCCAAGGTGCATGGTTTTCGATCATGGGAAGCAGTTCGACAACGAACCTCTCAGAGACTACCTCACCAAATTTCACATCAAATTCGCCTACTCCGCCGTGTGCCACCCCCAGTCCAATGGTCAAGCTGAAGCAGCCAATAAGCAAATTCTAAACGCATTAAAAAAGAGGCTGGATGACAAAAAGGGAAGATGGTTGACAGAGCTTCCCAGCACATTGTGGTCACTGAGGACTACCTCCAAAGAATCCACCGGCAGGACACCATTTAACCTTGTCTTTGGTACTGAATCCCTGCTCCCAGTAGAAGTTGGAAGCAGCTCTCTAAGGGTCCACCTCTACGAAGCAAAAGCCAATGACCAGGTCCTCTCTGAGAACCTGGACCTGCTCGATGAGGTCAGGGAAGAAGCTGCAGTCAGGCTAGCTGCTTATCAAAATAGGATAAGCAAGTACTACAACAGAAAAGTTAAGAACAGGCCCATCAAAACAGGTGACCTGGTCTTAAGAAAAGCTGCAGCCGTGCAAAAAGATAGAATCCATGGCAAGTTATCAGCAACCTGGGAAGGCCCTTACCAAGTCTACGAAGAGCTGTCCACATCGACATTTCGCCTCATGGACCTGGAAGGAAATCAGCTACCCAGCATATGGAATGCTGACCAGCTCAAAAAGTACTATGCCTAGATTTATCTTAATTTTTACTTCAACTACTGTAAGTCAATTATGTAGAAAAGCAAAGTTTGCAGCATGAATATGAAGTTCAGATTTACTCCTACAAGTCTTTCTACTGAAAAAATTCAAAAGTTCTGGTCTCACTCCTAGCCCAGTCCATGCATCTCTTCGACCCAAGGTCACACAAGGGTGCATGCACCAAAAGTTCTGGTCTGGTGGACCAGGTGAAAAAGGCTTGCCTGGCAAGCACACCTGTTTCCATTCCTAGCCCAGTCCATGGATTTCTTTGACGAAAAGTCATACACAAGTCCATGCCTTAAATGATCTGGTTTTGGGTGGACAGGTGCGAAAGGCCGGAGGCACACCTGCCCATATACCCTGGCCAGTCCATGCATTTGTTGGCCTAAGGCCAAGGGTGCATGCATCAAAAGTTCTGGTCTGGTGGACCAGGTGAAAAAGGCTTGCCTAGCAAGCACACCTGGTTCCATTCCTAGCCCAGTCCATGCACTTGTTGGCCTAAGGCCAAGGGTGCATGCTCTAAACGATCTGGTCTGGTGGGGGCAGGTGGAAAACGTTTGCTAAGCAAACACACCTGGTCTCATTCCTAGCCCAGTCCGTGTACTTCTTCGACCCAAGGTCACACAAGAGTACATGCTTTAAACGATCTGGTCTCAGGGGGACAGATGCTAAAAGCGGAGCGCACACCTGCCCATATACCCTGGCCAGCCCATGCACCTCTTCGACCCAAGGTCGTACGAGAGTGCGTGATCCAAACGATCTGGTTACAGGGGGACAGGTGCGAAAGGCGGAGCGCACACCTGCCCATATACCCTGGCCAGTCCATGTGTTTATGTGACCAGTTGATCACACAAAAAAAAAAAAGAGAGCAAAAGGTACGAAACACTTACAAATCCAAAGTAAACTCATTTACCTAACCTCTGGTCACACAAAAGCACATGCATTCACAAAAAGCAAGAAGTACAAGATCTACAAATCAAGCACAAGCAGCTCAGCCACCTGTTCAAACCACTACAACCTATCTCTGGTCTGAAAGTCATTCTATCACCTTCAAACCAGGGGGGGCAGAGAGTGTACACAACATATATATAGCACATATATATAGCACATATAAATATAAATATTTGCAGAGACAAAAATTCAAAGTCCAAGCAAGAATCACACTCATACAAACAAAGTGTCAACTGAACATTCAAAAAGCAGCACGAGGCACATCCACCCCATGGTGGATGGTAAAAATGTTAAGGGATTACATAAATTTTACAAAAGCAGGGTCGACGACCACCTGGCTCTAAAATGCCCAAGCAGAGGCCAAAAGAAATTGTTCTTAAAGTAACAGAAAGACAATTTAAAAGCAAAAGGAGAGAGCTTCGAGGGCACAAGAGGGTACCACTAGCATGCTCCAAAACAGGTCAACCAAAGGCATGACCAGAGGTGCTAGAGCAGGAAGAGGCATCCTCCTGATGACCAGGTGATCGCCAAACTTCCTAGGCAGGGGGGGACCCCCTGTCATCCTGCACAACAGGAGCACCCCGGTCATCCTCTGAAACAACCCTGTCCTGGTCAACTGCCCCGCCACTCACTTCCACCTCAACAGGATGGATGTTTGAACTATGAGCAGCACTGTGGAGGGTACCTCCCTGTGCAGGTTGAAGGGAAGCAGGATCAACAGTAGAAGTCCCAGGCTGAGCAAGCTCCTCAGCAACAACAGGCTGAGCAGGAGAAGGAACAGGAGCATCCTCAGGCATTGGAGTAGCAGGTGTTTCAGGAGTCAAGGGATGCAAGTACTCCTGAATAGAGGAAGGAAGAACTTCACCAACCAGGGGCATTGAACCCTGACCAGCTCTGTAACCTTCCTCTACCACCTCCCAGTCCACGTCAGGATACGCGTGCTTCACACACCTGAAGGCAGACAGCCAGACATCAAAGAAATAATCATTGAAGTCCTGGTCCGTCCTGGTAAGGTGAGCCCTAGACTCCAGTTCATCCTCAAGCTCCACCAGTTTAGTCCTCATGTTCTCAGCACTGCCCCTAAGGGCCTCGAGCTCCCCAGCCTGGGTGTGGTTCCTCTCTTCAAGCTCAGCTATCTTCTCACCCCTGCTCTTTCCAACCTCCTCCAGGTCCTCAACCCTGGATTGGAGGTCCTCCCTGACCTGATCAGCCCTGGTCCTCTCCTCAGCAGCCCTAGCCTCAGACTGCTCGACCTGTCCCCTGGTCTCCACAAGCTCCTCCTGGACTTCCTTCAGCCTTTCCAGGGCCTCATCCCTGGCCTCCTCAGCAGCTGCTATCCTCTCATGGAAAGCCTCGAAAGCCTGAGTCTGCTCTGCAAGAACTGCCAGGTACTTCTGCTTCACGGAGACCACCTCTTCTTGAAGGTTGTTGATTCTTTCCTCGGCGTGAGTCAGGTAGGGCAAGCCAAAGGTCAGGAACTCGCTGGCCAGCACCCCATACTTCACCACCTGCAAAAGGAAAACAAATTACAAACCTCAGTTGAAAGCACAGCAAGGTAGCAAAAGCAGAAGAAAGTAAAGAATTCATACCAGTCCGATCACCCATCTCAAGGTAATCCCAGGGTCGGCCACTGAACTGGATGGCCTGTCCTGAGGACGCAAGACGCTGTGCAGCATCCCCCTGATATATCTATCAGAGGCCACACCTGGGGCAGCATCAAAACTTCCCTCCTCAGGCGTAGGGAACTCAGAGCTGAACAAGGCTGCCAACTCAGGGGGAAGATTATAGGAGGGCAATAAATTCTGTGCTTCTGCTGCTGCTGCTGTTGGTGTTGCTGCTGCTGTTGGTGCTGTTGCTGGTGTTTTTGTTTTTGTTGTTGTTGTTGGTGCTGTTGCTGGTGTTGTTGTTGTTGGTGCTGTTGCTGGTGTTGTTGTTGTTGTTGCTGTTGCTACTATCGTTGTTGTTGTTGCTACTGTCGTTGTTGTTGTTGGTAATGCTGCTGTAGTTGTTGTTGTTGTTGATTTTGTTGCTGCTGTAGCTGCCTGGCCCCCCAAGAAGGAAGAACCAGGCACTTCAGAAACTGAGCTGACAGGCCCTGCCATCTCCGCAGACCTCCCACTCCAGTTAGAAAGCTGGGAGTAAGAAGGCATGCCAGAAAAGCCAGCCCTGTCAGAGGGATGACTCCCCAGAAGGAATTCATCTCCCCCCACAGAAGAGTCCAAGCCAGCCTGGGCCAGGTCATCCTCATGGATGGCCATGGCAGCCTGAAATCCAGCCTGCTCCTGGACCCTCCTCCTCCTCTTGAGCCTCAGAGGCTCCTCATCATCATCATCATCCTCATCATCATCATCGTCCAAGGTGACCACCTCCTTGCCCTTCAAGGTGACCTCCCCCAGGTCTGAAGACCTAGGCCTCTTCCCACCTTCAGTGATAACCAGGGAAGACCCCTGGTGCCTAGTCATTGCAACCCTGGCGCTTCCGACCACAGGAGGGGTCAGCCCTGCACTCCTCCTGGACCTCCTAACTGGCCCAGTTGCTATCCTCGAGGCGATGGAAGGAGGAGCCTCTACATCTGTTCTCGGTCTGGGGGGCAGCCTGCCCTGGTTACTCCTGACAGCATCAGGGTTGAAAGGAACGAATCTAGGAGCAGGCCTCAGAGGGAGACTCTTATCATTCTCCAACAGGATGAACTTCATCCTGGTTGGAGGCTCCAGGGGGATGGCCCTGGAAGGCCTCCTCTGATCATCTACTCCCAGTTTATCCCAGTCCACCCTCACCTGGGCCTCAGCTGCCAAAAAACAGGTCAAAAAGGGTGAGACCAAACTGCTATTCAAGACGATCAAGGTGGAAAAAACAAAAACAAAACAAATAAAAGAGAAAATACCTCTAGTCATCTTACAGCTGAGATTAGACAGAGCCAGATAGGCCTCATTCCTAATCAGGTCCAGGTGTGGGAGCCACACCACAGGGGTAGCACTCCCAATGCTGCTGGTAGGGGGATGAGCAGCAAACTCTCTGACCACTGCCTGGTCAGCAGCAGACAGCGTCTCAAACCCTACCCACTCCGTATTCCTGGGCCTGGCCCACTCCGTCCTGGGCAGGTACACGTTGGGTTCGCTGCTTCTCAAGGGGACCGTCAGCCACAAGAACTCATAATACCAGTGCCCCATCTCCCTAGGCTTGGGGTAGGTGGTAGCATAGGTCTCATTGTCACGCCTCAGGACCTCCACGGTCCACCAACCCTTGGGCACATTGGACCCCCTGTACGGCTTCAACCTGTACATCGTCCGGAAGACCCTGGAGCTCATAGGAAGACCCCTGAACTCACAAACCCAGATAAACCCGATCAGCCTCTGGATGGCATTGGGCACTAACTGGGACAGGCAAACATTCCACTCATCCAGCATTTCCACGATGAAGGGGTGCAAGGGGAACCTCACCCCAGAATTCAAGTGGGCAAGGAAGACGGGGATGTGCCCTGGTTCAGAATCCCAGGCACAAGAATTTGCAGAAGGCTGAAAAAACTGGTACCCATCCAGGCCAGGTGCCAGGGCAAGAATGTTGGCCCTGGACACCAGGCTCAACTGGTGAATCTTCCCCAGAAACGCAGTGGACGGTCTAATCTGCATGACCCCCTGGAGGGCCTCGGAGTCCTCCCACCTTATGGAGACCCACCGTCCTTCGCTGTCCAGGTAGTGGTCACCACCAGCGGGACCACCTACCCAGGTCCGGACCCTCAGGTCCTCATTCCGAACTACCAGAGCCCTGCTCTGGTTAGGCTCCTCCTCTTCTGGCAACTCCCTCTCCGCCTCCTGGAGCTGAGCCGCAATAATGGCGTCACTACTGACATCTGGGTCCTCTTGAAAGATTTCATCCCCAGGTTCGTTCAAGGTTAAAAAAAAATCTGAGTTGCTCGCTTGATCCGCCATTGTTAAAGAGGTGAACTAAAAATGCTTTGAGGAAAAGAGGAAACCGAGACAAAGAACTGAAGGGTGAAAGAGAGAGAGAGTTTGGGGGTGAGAGAAAGAAAATTTTTGAATAAAGGTTCGAAAAACTCCTCAGCTCCCCCTATAAATACATCTCCCACTCTCTGGCGGCCCACTAGGCACGACGGTTAGTGGAGCAATTAAGGCAGCTATAACTACTGCCCCACGTCAAAAAAAAAAAAAAAAAACTCTTCAAATTCAAAAGAAGAAGAGGGCTGTCCACGACGTCCTGCTACCAGGACCAGGGCCCACTCGACACAATCCACAAAAATTATTACTCAATTTTTATGGACTTGGGGGGCAAATTGATGGGGCACAATGCACCCCATTAATTTTTGGGCCAGCCACATGCAAAGCTAAGGCCCAGTCCAACACTCAACAAACCACGGAGTTCCCTCATAATGAAGGCCCACAAAGGATCAGGTCCTGGTATAGGACAAAGTCCATACAAGGGCCCCTGATCACCTAAAATCCACGCTCAAGCACCTGCCTGGTCCAGATCATATCTACCAGGCCCTGACGACAGCAACCTGGTCCAGGTCCAGCCTACCAGGTCAAGAGAACGTCCACCAGGTACAGGGTTACTGACCAGGTCCAGCCCAGCCTGCCTAGCACAGTTCAACCTACCAGGGGCAGTTCTCCAACACAGTCTCAGGGTACTATAAATAGTCCCTCCCCATACACATGCCAAGGTATCCAAAAAATACAAAACACACCTCAAACTTCTCCCTCACTCTCTCTCTCTCTACAATCTCTACTCTCACACTTACTGACTTGAGCGTCGGAGGGCCGTTCCCCGGTAACACCTCCGGGGGTAGCTCACGTTTGTTCATTTTTGCAGATTCAAGCCCATTTCGTGGAATTTGGACTAGCTCTTAAACCCACCAAAAATAAATTACATTGTTGTGACCTCAAAATCACCTCAACATCTACAATCCTACATAAATGTCACTCATATTCATGATAATGGAAGTGGAATTTCCAATCAATAAATTGATGTTAAAAAGCATAATTGTACAAGTATCGCAATTCGCAGCATAATGCTATGCAGATTGCGACTAATGAACCTTTTGAGTTGAATTTAAGCATTAATAATTTAAAATATTTTCTAAAAATGGTGTAGATTTCGAAATTTATGAAAAAAAATTAGGAAAAATTGTCCAAGATTACCAAACAAATGTCGATTTTTGAAAACTAGTGCCAAATTAAAAGGAAAAAATTATTGTACAACTACCTAACAAATCAATTCCTACCAGGTAGCACTCCTACTTGCTATGTATTTTTTTTTTTTCTTCATTTTTCTAATATTATGTCCAAATCACAAACCAAACCATAGCACCACTTAGTATGTTTAATCAGTTAATGATTATGAATTTTATACTTTTAAACTCTACTAGTTTTATTCAGATTAAAGATTTTGTTAATGTGAAATTGCAAGTGAAACTGATTATACTTTAAATTTTTAAATGCTAGCTTTGTTAATGTTTACAGGTTTTAATACTTTTGATTAGTTGACACCGAACACACAACATTACAGAGAAAAATAAACATTAATTGCACTAATCAGTTTGACTATAATCTTGCTCGAGACATCCATTAGCAAGATTGATATCAATTTAGTGATTATTACCCTAAAACACTCATTATTTTCCTAAAAATGATTAGAACACTATCAATTTCATAACTGAAGTCTTGAAAGCTACACAATAGCTATCATCGAGCAATTAAGAGCCTCGTCTTTTGGATTGAATTAATTTTAACTGAGCTAAACTAGACTTGTCTGAACTGAACTAAACTAAACTAAACTAAATCTGTATAAATTGAACTAAACTAAATCCTAGACTTAGCATGGACTAGATTGAACTAAATTTGTCTAAAATAAATTGGAATTTCATAAAATGTCCAAAAAAAACCAGGCCTAAAAAACAGGAGCTCCTTGAATGCAAATAAACACTTTCAAGCAGTTGCATTATATTTGCACCAAGGAAGCTTGCTCACAATCATTCGTCCGACCCCAATTTCGGTGCAAGTTATCACGCTTTTATTGTCATTTGAGATAATATTGTCAAAAAAAAACTAATTGATCGCATTCATGAATAAGACATCAAAGTAACTACATCATACTCGCGTCATAATTAAACATCCAAGACAGCAATCTTCTACCTTTAAAATGAAATGAAATGCCCTTTGCAGTACAGGACTTGATTCCTTTCTACCAACAAATGATGTTACTTGGTCGCCCATTAAGCTTAATCTGACAATAGTGCAGCTGCGCTACTTTCTTCGCCTATCTTTAATCTCTGGGTCCCTGAGGAAGTTTGAACCCAAAACAATTTTTTTTTTAAAACAACGAATTTTAGTACAAATTCAAACGAAAATACGCCACATATGAATGGAGCAGGAGAACAGACCTGTCAATTTGGTCGAGAATGATAAGTCTGGGTCCAGGAGGAATTTTTACATCTCTGAG
Source organism: Salicornia ramosissima (assembly GCA_951394345.1). NCBI lineage: Eukaryota > Viridiplantae > Streptophyta > Magnoliopsida > Caryophyllales > Amaranthaceae > Salicornia > Salicornia ramosissima. The sequence continues at coordinate 53,820,325 of OX596237.1, read as the reverse complement.
AGCACTGAAAAGAACATCAAAAACACATTAGCAACTGTAAACAAAGCAAATGCATATAAATGCTTTAGTGGATGTGGATGCTAAACTGGAAGATTTTGGGACTTGTCTATTTCATTGCTATTTTTGCTTATATAACATCATCCTTATTTCTTGCTCCATTATAGAGAGATGGAGCTTTAGCTTTAAGGTGTTCTCCTTGCTTTTCACCCATCTCTCTTTGCTTCCCTATATCCTATTTCTTGTCCTTTGAAAAAAAAAAAAAGTAGACTTAATCTCACCCTTCTTTCCTACTCTATCTTCGATCTCATATCAATGGAGGTCTCATAAATGGGCATGAGTGAGATGCAATCAGACTTTCAAAGGTTGCAAATTTCTGAATGACTGAAATCCTAAAGCAGCACGCATAATCCAATAGACCAAGAATAGTTACAATCAATTAGCAAAGCACATGAAAATTATTAACAATAATCATATTGTGCATATACTTGCATTATGATATATTATATGCTATAGGTAATTAGTGGGTATAGTCATTCAGTTACTTTATGAAGCAAGACCCAAAATGAAGATTCAACTTATCATACTATGCTATACGTAATCTCCAGCTTTTTAGGCACTTGAGGAGCAATGGAGAATTGGAGATTAAGGAGCCTAAGTTCGATGTATTCCCACACTATTATCTACGAGTCTACAACTATGTTCTTTCCAACCTATGTTACCTGGACTCTTCATTTTACCTCAAGTACCCGTGTCGGATCCTTGGACACTTCATTTTGGGCTATAATCTTGGTAATTTTTTACAAATTGGCCGAGTCGGACACTTGGACACATACCCATGTAGGACATGGGTATACAAGTCCAAGTAACATAGTTTCCAGCTTAGAAATATGATTTTCATGAAAATAAGTTCAGATTTACATAAATTCATACAAGTTCTGACAAGGCAAATTAGTTCCAATAATGGCTGCATAAGTTCTAACAAATTATTAGTTCCAATAAGTTCAAATGATACCCTATGTCCTCAAATGTATAGGAAGTATGTAAAAACATCCTTTATGATACTATTAAGCTTATAATGAGGATTCAAGGTGTAATGGTGAGTCCAAGAAATACAGATTATGATACTTATGAGTCCAAAAGTATATTTTTTCCATAATGATATCATTTAGTCTGCAATCTAAAGACAAAGCAAAAATTTATAAGGAAGATGAGCCACATGCCCACAGCAGTGTGCGACCAATTAACAAGCCTTTCTTAATAGTGAGCCCAAGAAATACAGATTAACAGATTATGATACTTGCTTATCATTGAAAATTTGAAATACAGATTATGGAAAGGTGCAATGGTGATTCCAACTGTCCAAGAAATAAAGATTATGATACTTACCTATCATTGAGCAACGGCAATGTACGGTCATTTAACAAGCCTTTCTTAAAGTTCTTTTCATAGCTCTGGAGGCCAAGGGCAACCAACATGCTTCTTGTTTTTGCATAGAATGGATCATCCTCTTGTGGTTGTGATTTAGAAAACTTTTCTCCCAGCTGCATAGATAAACATACTAGTAAGCATGATCTTTTTATTAAAAATAAATAAATAAATAATAAACCTAAGCAAAAGTAATCTTGACTCTCAGCCTAACAGCAGCAGTGTGGAACAGATAAAGTTTAACCCCTGAATGCCTGAATATTCAAGCCAAGGGGGCAAAGATGGCAGCAGCCATGATATTTAAGTCTCTACATGTACTAGTAAGGCACTTTGAGCACATCTTTCTAGCTCATCCAGTATCAAAACCAATTCTTATCTAGGTTTGATGATCAAAAGTCCATAATGATAAATATCGTAAATCAAAGCCTAACTTATGGCTATAGGAGCAATATAATACAGTCCATATATGGATTCATAATCAGAGTCTGCACAAGCGAATAAAGTAGAATTTGGTAATACAAAAAACACATTCAGAACCTTGAATATTCCTCCTTGAGCAAGGGCAAAGAAAGCTCCAGATGAGACCATATTGGGAATCAAGTTTGGACCGCCCATGCCACTAACCAACGAAAACATGGCTCCAGAACCAAATGCTGCTGCCATGCTGCAAAATAGTACACAATTAGTGACATATCTGACAACTAACACATAATCAAGACTTGTTCGAAGGAAATTGATACACAAGACTAAGCTCAGAGTCTTATAAAGAAAACCAGCCTAGGATGATTGATGGCCTAACAAATTAAAGGCTTAGCCTTAGCCGGTTACTCGGTTACCTCAGCTGAAATAAAAGGCAACGGCACCATTGCCAATCACAAACAAATACAACTGTCAAGCAAAATATAAGGGGCAAAGAAAAGTAGTTGCACTTCAAGACTGTAGAAATAGTTTGAATGTGAATGACCGAACCAGATAAAGCCTCTGTGAATAATACAAGTGAACTTAAGAAAATTTGGGCAAGCTAACCTGGTCCATACATCTTCCTTCCCTTTCACTCTCTTCAAGACACAGGAGATGCCAACATTGACGCCTGTCATGACAGCAAAGTTGCGAGCTTGAACTAGTGGACCTCCTGACAGAGCCTACACAAACATACCAGTGTGTCAATGCCAGACCCAAGTACAAACTGTAAGACTCACTCAATTTTTTGGTGTTTCTGAAGGTTACGCTCCTAAACAAAAGAGGTTTTGTTTTGGAAAGACAAATCAAGAGTTGTTAGTTACTGCATTGACACAAATAAAATCACATCGGTGTATTTAAATGAAAAGTGATAGCCCATATCTGGAAAAGGGGCGTTTACAATGAACTTGCTGAAGTGCTGAACAATTAAACATATAATAAGAATTTGAGTAGAAGGTAAAAGGAAAAGAATTTGGCCATCAATTATAGAGGAAATATTGTCACATGTTGCTGGCAGTGGCGGACCCATGTTGAAACAAGGGGGGACCACTGTCCCCCCACTTTTGAAATTTATAAACAGAACATGAATAAAGGGATAAAAGGCTGCGCTGCTCGGACTCTTCTCCTCCCCCCCTTCGTACCCGTGTCGACAGGACACGACATGGGATATGGGTCGGATATGGGAGATGAAATTCGGGCTCTCCACCATTAATGGTTTGGTTTCTGGTTCCATATTTGCAGCCTTGCAGGCACGAAGCCCTTGATTTTAACCATATTAATTGATATTCAGTTTTCATTTTGTTGTTATTATCCTTTCTTTTAATATATTTTTTTTCCTTCTAATAACTAGTAATTTTTACTTTTAATTCATAGTTTAATGATGAAAAAAGGAAAAATAACCCTGTCTTCAAGTCCATATCCTATATGTGGATCCTTTAAAAATATATCCCCGAGTCTTTCAATTTTAAAAACTGAATGTTTGACACTTAGGGCTCGTTTACATTAGCTGAATAGAAGTGTATTAATTAAACTTAATAGAGATGAACTGAACTAAATATAATCTGAAGTAAACAAGCCCTTAAACTCATACCCGTGTTCGACATCTGTACCTGAGTCCGAGTAGCATAGATAAAAGGAATTTGCGTGTCATACTAAATAACAGAGAACAAGGCAGCTTGGTGGTAGTTTTGGTCATCAATTTCGCATGAAGTCAAGGTTCGAAGCCCACCGTCCTCAATTCTATGCCTTTTCATTTACAACACGTGTGAGGACAAAGGTCATGACCCATAGAATAATTAGTACATTATTTGCCTTTTGAATTGAATTTTTTTTTCCTTTCTTTTTTTACAATTATCTCCTTTTGTTATTTATTTAACTTGAGTAATTATAATATTTTTCTTGATTGATTAGGATGAAAGAAGAATAAGGTCATTTTGAATACTATGTAAAAGGGGCTAGGTTTAGCTATTCATTTTTTTTATGAGTAAATGAATATAGATGTGTTGATAGCGATAATTGGACCAATTTAAATATGATTTATGAGGAAAACACATAAATTTTATCTGATCAACAGGTTGTACGTAAAATGACCTTTTTAAGTATAAATATATGGAATACAAATGTAGGAGTATTTTTAGAAAAATAATACAATAGAATGAAACATTTAGGATAGACTATCAAAAGGGTGGGAGTATAAAAAATCAACTTTTACTTTTTGTAAAATATCATGTGGATTGTAAGAATTTACGCATTTTGGATCTTAGAATGTAAAATTTAAGTATTAAACAATTTATGTGCTTTAGTAATTTTTTATGTATCCAAGTGCCTGATTTTTATCCGAGTACTTAGACACTTACATTTCGTTCTCCGAATTTCAAAATCCTGGGTCCGCCACTGATTGCTAGAAAGAAGTTGCAGTGAACTGAGGGCCTGAGGCTTAGGGGAGGGGTATTCTAGGCATAATAAGTTGTTACTAGAATTTTATAGAAGGTTCTAGAAAGATTAATTAGAGAGGAGTTATTTCTATAGATAAGAGCAAGTTAGAGAGGGAAAAACATGTTGAATGTTGTATATATTTAGAAACTAGTCTACTTGAGAAAAAATCAAGCCTCTCGAATACTTGAAGTTATCTTACTTAGTCTTAACTTCTAATCAATCAGATAAATCACTATTATCTTCCATTAGTCATCATTTTCATCTCTTATCCTCTATTTTGTCATTAGATTTCTGGTCAGCTATGTTGGTTCATAGCAATAGGTAGCTCTAGAATTTCTTTTCTCCTATGCTCAACAAAGCCCTATTTCCATCCACCATACACACCACACAAGCATACGATAATATTAAAATAATTATAAATACAAATTTAGGAGCAATCATCCCAAATTGCAATATTAGATGAAAGTGACCACTTTTGAGCTTCAAAAAAACTGAACCGAGAGATCAAACTGAAACTAACTCTGACGTATTCCCGTAGCTAATGAAGACTAGAAAAGCAAATTCAGGTAATCAAAAGGTTCTATCAAAGTTTACAATCTGAGAAACTGCCAATCGATTAGCAATCTTTGGAAAGTTAAAAAGTTAGTTCCCCTTTCCAAACAAAGCAACTTGATCATCCACCAAGATATGGCAGTGCCCCTAGTCACAATCATTTTCCATATTACATGTTATGATGAAGGTACTATAACTTTGAGACGAAAGTTTCTCAAGAATATAGAAGTACATCAAAATATAAAATCAATATTTATACAGCTTTTGGCTTGTGTCAGAAAGCCAACGGGAGTACAGTAAGCTGTAATGAACCGATTAATTTAAATTAGTTTTCGGTTTTTAATTATTTTTGTTTAGCTTAATTACTTTTATAATTGTTCTTATTTACTTGCATTTTGGCTTATTAGCTTTTTGGTGACTTTTGACTAGAATAGGAACAAAATCAGTTAGAGGAAGGGTAGTATAAATATGTTGGGAAGTAAGAGATCCAGAGAAGTATTTTGTAATGCTTGGCCATTGGAGAGTGGAGACTTGTGAGTCAAAGTCACTATTTGAGATTTGCAACTTCAAGTTGCTATTTTATCTTGAACTTCATCACTAATTAATCAAATCCTTTTGTAGTTATTCATATCTTCAACTGCTACTGCTGTTAGGCTGTTTTCCCTTAGCGGTCGATTTTCCCGTAATTTTCCAGACTAAGTGTTTGAACACCTCAATTTCTTACATAAGTTTCTATGGAGAAGAACTACATAAGCCATAACAGCAACTGCATTTAGCTCCGATGTGGATCACCATGGATTTATTTACAAAACCATAGCAAAATGTTTTTAGCAATATTAAAAAAAAATATTAGTTTCATAGATTAAGTTGGATTTCTGTTAGATGAATATCTATAAAAATCTATAAAAGACAAACATTTAAACGATTGAAAGATTATACGGAGTAAGTAACAAGCAGAAAGTAATCTTGGTCTTGATTACTATATAACTGATATAGTATTACTTTATGTCAACGGTAAAACAAGCATAAGCATTGTAGTAGTGCTCTAGAATAAAATGCCAAACGAAAATGCTTGGATAAAATGGAAACAATATATATCCACGGGAACAAAAAGTCTGAAAACAGCTCGTGAACAAACACATCAAAATTCGGACAAAGCTCATCTATGAATAAAAAAACTGCATAGGAACAAATTTTATAAGTGAGGTTAATAAATCAATCAAATTAGTATTTGATTATTTATGCTCGAAAACAACTTGTTCTTAATCGTCAAAGATTGCTGAAAGCTCACTCAAGCTCGAATTCTCAAAGCAATAAATATCCTTGACTTTTATTATTTTTAAAAAGGAATATTGCTTTTCTAGTAAATATCCTACGGATAGTCGAAATATATGAAACATTTATAACATATGCTAAACTTTAAGCTAGAATATATTTCTTATAGTATTAATGAGATACAAAACCATTTTTTAGAACATCTCCATCTTGATCACCACAACTTTGAGCTTAAGCTCCAATATAAACAAGCAAGGTCAAGCCGGGCTTGAATAACGAACGATTAAACAACCCAAGCTCAAACAAGATTTTTTACTCCGTAAAAAGCTTGGTTATCGAAGGCAAACTCAAGTAATACTTATCAAGCTTTAAGTTGAACAAGCTATTATTCGGCTCATTGACATCTCCATGAGAAAGTGACAATTATCCTAAAAATATTTAGGGAAAGAGAAGGGCATTATAAGCCCAGGTTAACTTTGTTGGAAAATGTATAAATAAATGGGCTTGAGCATTGAAAAAAGGAAGGAAAACAAGGCAAAAAGAGAACACGAGGCAGAGGGCAGGTCGCGACTCGCGAGCCTCTGGTGTTGCGATTCGTGACGGCTCCTCGCACCTCGTGATTCTTCTCTGGAAAAATCGAGTTGTTTGTTCGATTTCTTGAATTCTTTTCCTAGGATTCTTTTACGTATTTAAGTTTGTTCTTTGAGCTTCAATACTAATGTAAATGGGTTTTAGACCTGATTAATCGAAGAGATTAAGAGCTTACATTGTGGATGGAATCATAGTTACTCAATTCCACAATTCAAGCCTCTTAATTTCTGATTTTAATTTGGTTTAATGGAGAGAATTCAACCCAGAATTTTTGAGTTTTCTCTTGTTCTTGTGCCTATAAATAGGCATGTAATGTTCATATGCTAAGTACAAGGAAAAACTGAATTCTATCATACTTTTACAACTTGCTAGCACTTGGTATTATCTTGCAAATTATACTAAGTGTAACCAAACACAAAACTAAAAACAAGTTCTTTTAGATACACTTTTAAGATCATATAGAATGTATATATTTCTCCATTGTATCTCACTAAGCATTCCGTGGATTCCCGGTGATCTAAAGGGGCGAAATAGTTTAGAAGGAAAGTATACATTTCACGCCTTGGAGGTTACATCAAACATTTCCACGACAAATATTCTAACAAACTCCACAATAAATTTTAGATAAAATTTGATAGAATTGAGTGTTGAGTCAATGTCCATATGCAATTCAGAGTTTCAATTAAGTGTTACATAATTCTATTTTTAGTTAGCTTCTATAATGCGCGGTTCGCCCAGAATCGGCCAAACATAGCCCAAAACCGACGATAATTCGATTTTTTCGGTTTGCAATTAACAGAACTATGTAACATTGTTCAAACCCCCATATCAACTGTCAACTTTACAGAAAAATAACATCATTTTTTGTTTATGAATCAATATCCCCAAATAGAAGGGTCAAATCAATACAAAAGGTACATTGGTAAAAACAGAAAATAAGCATAGTCAGCAAAAGCTTTCAAGTCATGAACCAATGTCTACACAGAAACAACAAACCCCAGAAAAAATAGCACAAAAAAGTAGCAAAAATGGCACAAAAAGAGGAAGAAGAAAAAGGAAAAGAACCTGAGCTTGTTGCATAGTGGCAAGAGTCTGAGGGTCAACACCAGGAGTAGAAGGAGGCATGGGCATGGAAGAAGACATGTCTTGAGTAAGAGTGCCCATAAGAGCACCTATAAGAGCACCTTGTGTGGCACCTCCAGCAGTCACAACAGCAGCTTCAACTGGAAGTGATTGTTTGGAAAGCCAGGTTTTGAGCCCACTTTCTAATTCTTTGAATTTGGATTGAATTTGGGTAATTGGGTTTTGTTGTTGTTGTTGTAGTGGATTCTTGGGGGATTCAACCACCATTAGACCTTGTTTGCCTTCTCCCATGGTGGGTTTTTCTGGGGAGGTTTGGGTTTTGGTTTCGAGAGGGATGAAATTGAAAGGGATAGAGAAAAGAGGGGTTTTGAATGGATGGATAGATAGAACGAAGGAAGGAAGGGATCCGTATGTAAAAGACAACTTTGGATATTTTTGCGTAAGCTCCAAAACTCATAAAAATATGTTTTTTTTTCCTAAATACTTAAAAAGGGGGGAAAAAAACTAATTCTCATAATGCCTCTGTTTGGGATGAACTGTTATAAGTTAGCTGATTGAATTAAAAGATTTGATTAGTTATTTGTGATAGATATTTGTTGTAACGACCCTGATTTTATTGGTAATTCTGTTGGATGATTATATGTATTTATGTGTTGCTATGTATAGTTCAAATTTAGTTTTGAACTATTTATTTTGTTTTATGTGAATGATTTCGATTTAATTCGAATTATTTTATTTTGATTATTTATTTTTATTATTATTTAATTAATTAGAATTTTATTATTTAATTTTCTAATTAATTATTTAATATTTTGGGCTAAATCGAATTAAGCATGATTAATCATGCGATTTTTGTAAATTAGCCCAATTGATCACGAGAGCCCAAATTGGCCCAATTCCTTGCCTTGGCCGGTTCCCCTTGGTGATTAGTGGCTTGATTTGCCACTTGCCATACATTTATACCTTAAACCACTTCTATAAATAGAAGGGTTAGTGAGGCTTAATGATCCTTTTGCTCATTTGCCATCTTATGCACTTGCCATCAAAAGTTCAAACACAAAACTCCCTCTCACTTGCACCAATCCACACGCCATTTTTGGCTCTTTCAAGTTGAACATTTGTTCATCATCTTTTCAATACTCAAACTTAAAGATTCAACTTCCATTGATCTTTAAGTATCAAAACACCATCTAAACCACCTAATTTGCATTCAAGATCACTAGTTCGGGTTGGTTTTGGGATCTTGTTCGAGTGGGTTGATCGTGTTGAACGTGTGGGGTTCGAGTGGTGCACGGTGGTGGTTCGTGCTCGTGTGTCGTGGCCGTGCAGTTGGTTCATGGCGGTGGTGGCTCGTGTGGGACAGCCGTGCAACAGCAGCCGTGCTCGTGTGTGCAAGGTGGTGCCGTGTGGAAGCCGTGCCTGTGGTTGCCGTGTTGCTAGGGTCGTGCGTGTCTCGTTCCGGGCAGCAAGTTTGTGTTGATTTTGTGTGTTAATCTTCAATAAGGTAACATACTTTCTCAACCTAATTGGCATACTATGTTCCATAGTATAGATTAAATGAACTAGATTAGTTTATATGAAGTTTGATCATGTTTTTATGTATGAATGTAAATCTGATTTTGGAATGGTTATATGATGATTTTATGTTTGAATATGATGATTTTATGATTGATTATGTTAGTGTCAAGTTGTTGATTATCATGTTCAAGTTTGGTGAATTTTGGATGATGATAAGTTGATGATTTCATATGTTGAATTGATGAGTTTATGTGTGTGATATGATGAAGATGGATGAGTTCTTGATTCTTGAATAAGTTCTTGGTTGAAGTTCTTGAATCTTGATTGAGTTCTTGATTGAAGATCTAGAATCTTGGATGAGTTCTTGATGAGTTCTTTAAGTTCTTGATGAGTTCTTTAAGAGTCTTTATGAGTTCTTGATTGAGTCTTTAAAATTAAAGAAAATTAAAGAAAGTGATAATATGTTGTAAGATGATAGGTTTACATGTTATTTTCTTAAGTCAAGGCGTAAGATGCAACTTAAGAAGTAACTAAGGATGTAAACTTCGGATGTAAGGTTTAAAGAATGTAAGATTAGCTTGATTTCGTAGCTAGACGCCTAAAACTTAGAGTAAGATTCTATGTTTTTGGGTTAAGACGTTGCCCCTATCCTAACCGCGGTATTGGGATAGTGATTACCACTGTGTCTTCTTTGACATGGATTTCCAGTAAGATTGGTTTCATAGGGTTGGGAGTAAGATTCTCAATCCTGGCATAGTTGGAAAGTTCGTTCGCGTAAGATGCGTTCGTACATGTGTAGTCCGGTCTAGTATGCGAATGATTGCGCCAAAGATAAGTTTGGATAAGTTAGTTGAGTCAAGCATGTATTTGTATGATTTCGCATGATTTGATGTTATGATTTGGATATTTGGTTTATGCTATGTGCTTGTGTATTCCCGTTAGGGTGAGACAGTTATGTTACTCGCCACTGACGGTGGACTGTTGTTTACTTTTCAGGTAATTCTGATGATGAGGTTCTTGCTTAGTTATGGGTTGGGCGAGCGCCGATATAGTTGTATAGTTGTATTTATGTTGTTTTACGATTTCAGTTAGTTTGGACTATAGTAGTGATACTTGTATACTTTTGCTATAACTCTGACATGTGTTTGGAGTTACGTTTATTAGTAGTGGTAGTTTGACTTTTGGATTAGTAATGTACAAACTTGTGGGTATTTGTACTTTTGGGTTATAGTAATAATATTTTGAGGTTTGTTTTTAATTTTTAAGTATTTTGATTTGTTAGTTCTGACTATTCGACTCGTCGGTTTCTTCCGCGCTGATTTAAGCGAGTCGGGTCGTCACATTTGTGATTGTGGATTATATTAGCTCTTTGTGTAAAAGTATTGGGTAAATAACAGTTAGTTGTTAAATGTTTCAGAATAAAACAAAAAACTATAAGCTCTTTCAAAAAACTCACATGAATTTTTCACCCTAAAACTCTCTTCCAAAACTCTAACTACGAAACACCTAGCTTTTTAAGTTGGTCAAACCTCTCTTTTTTTCCCCAAACTTTTAACTCCTAAACACTTCTTTTGTTTTAACAAAAAAAAAAAAACAACACTTCTTTTGTGTCAAAAAATAAAAGTATTTATCAACTTACCGTCCACATAGGATCGGTATGAGGTTGGTCTTTTTAAAAATTTTAAAGACAAAATTGTTATCCTTGTTAGTGATTTTGCTTGATAGTAAACATGGATAGTGATTGTGCCTAACTAAATCACTATCATCGCTAGCAATTTTGTTCTACACTTAACACACCAGTACTAGAAGTCCAGTTATAGAGAATTAGTTAGATAATTTATAGTTATCCTCGTTAGCGTTGGCGATTTTCCTTGATAAATCGCTAACGAGATAGCAATTTTATCTTTCAAAAAGGGGAAAAAACAAACAAAACTCATACCGAACCTACGTAGACGTTATACTGGTGAATAGTTTTATTTCTGACGCAAAGTGGTAGTTTTTTTTGTTTCAACATTATTTAGGAAAATCACTCACCAAAACACATAGACTTGTATTTCATAAATTATTAAATGGAAATTGTTAATTATTACTTCTACCGTCTTTACTTTTTCATATTTTCTCAAACATAACTTTAATGAATATATATCTTTAGATATATATAAAAATATATATAATAGCTTTATAGCTTCGGTTTGATATATTATTATACGTCCCATTTTGTTGAGAAACGAATGAGATATGAGCATTTTAAGACCAAGTGCGATGTTGGGAATGTATACTCATGACGCATGGCCTATGCGCCCCGATGTTCGATTTTTTTTTTTAAAAAATAGCGTAGTTATTGTCACCTCCGCCAACGCCATAATCTCATCCTCCACCATTATCGCTTTTCTTTCTAGACGTCGTGACATGCATGCTTAGGTGAGAAAGAGTGCAAATGTTGAAATGAATTGAATTATTTTTAGAATATAAGAGTACGTATTTGGAAAAGAATGCGGGCTTTAGTAAGTACTTTGTGGGTTATGTTTAATAACACCTTATAACTAATTATATGTATAGCAATCAATACGGGTGTCTACTTGCAGAGAATTTAAAAATATAAATTTTGGTGTAATTATTTTTTAAAAATTATCTATTTTGAGTTATTTTAATTACAAATTAGTTGGACCAATAAACTTTTTCTCTCTCTCTTCCCCTGTTTCTTTTGCGATGATGAAATCTTCTACGGCCTCTTTTTTTAATTTGCAACAAATACCTTTGCACGTTTTTGTAGGAACAAATTCAAGGGTGTAAACGAACAAATTCATTTTAAAAAAATTAACACTGATAACTTCTAATCTCCCTCTTGCTTGTATTAATTAATTGGATTTTTTTGTCAGGGGAAGCCTTTTAAAAACTTTCTCTACGAGATGAAACCATTTAAAAAAAAATTGGCAAATTCAAAGCTTAAAACTATTTTTTTGTTAGATGAAACCTTGACCTTATTTTCCGACGTTGACTCGTCTTGTGTAGTGTCCAAAGACTGCACACATTCTGCACTTGGTTTTTTTCTTACTCTTTTTCGCATGTCTTCTTTCTTGATCTTCACCCTAATCCTTCCTTTGTTTCTTTTTTGAAGACCTGCCATACATTACTCTATGTGTAGGATCTTGCAAATAGACGTGCCAACTCCAGAAACAAGTAGTCAATGTCAAAAAATACAGTTAAGGTTTAATGGTGACAATTTTAATGATTGGAAGAAATCAATGTCGCTAACCCTATCAACTAAGAACAAATTAGGTTTTGTGAATGGCACCATTACAGAACCTACGGAGGACTCATCTTCTAAACATACATGATGCTTTGGAGCGTTGCAACAATATGGTAATTGCCTGTATCCTTTATAATCTTGAACTAAAAGTTGCCAAAAATGTATTATCTTTTCGATTTGTAGAAGACATATGGAACAATTAATTGAACACTATGGAGATGCATCGATGACACTAGTTTTTAATCTTGAGAAACAATTGGGTAACCTAGCACAAGGATCTTTAAGTATAACTGAATTTTACACAAATTTCAAAACTAATTTGTGATAATCTGGATGATGTCGATTTTTTTAGCTTTTCTCCCCACCCTTCTTAGATTAGCGATTGTAACTTGAAGGAATGGATTAGGAATCTTGTGTATGAGGGGGTATGGAATTGAAGGGAGATGAGGTGGAGTTAGATACCCATAGGTTTCATATTATACCCTAAAAAACCAACTAAACATGCAATGGATTGGTATAAAATCCATTCCATACCTTTAAAAAAAATTAACCAAACAAACCCTGAAAGAATTTTTGGAGCAAGAACAATCATGTAATGTAGTGCGTTTCATGATGAAATTAAATGATATTTTTGCTAATATCAGAGGAAATATGTTAATGATGAAGCCATTTCCAAAGATTTATGAAGTTTATCGTTTCTTTACTCAAGAAGAGACGCACAAAGAAATTACTCGAATTCTAGTGCTGTGCAATCCATGGCATTTTATGCTGATAAAAGAAAGTTCATTAACATTTCATGAAGTGTCAAGCTCCTTGGGTATTCTTTTTCCCCAAGGCCAAACACTTGGCAAAGAAATCCTATTGTCACTTCTACAATTGGTCTAAAAAGGTCAGGATCTAACTACTATTGCACATATTACAAAATACCTAGACATATATAGTCATGATAGATGCTTCAATGTCCTTGGGTATTCTCAGACCCCCCCCCCACCCCCCCAAGTTGGCTGCCACAACAGTGCAAACTAAATACTCAACATATTCTAACTCTAAGAATCATCTTTTTTACTTTACACCTGGGGATCTTGAAAGCTTGAGGGAATACTTCAGCAAGGGTCAACAAATTGATAGGTAAAACTTATTTATTTTCATGTTCTTCTACTCAATGGATGATTGATAGTGGTGCTTCAAATCATATTTGTCCTGATCTTAAGAAATTTTCAAGTTACAAAACCATTATTGATTCAAATTCTATTATTACTATCCCCGATGGTATAAGAGTACCCATTTCTCATATTGGCACAATTTTTTTGAGACCACAAATTACACTAATGGGTGTATTACACATACCAAATTTTCAATTCAAGCTAATTTCAGTAAGTAAGCTTTGCCAAGACATAAACTGTTTTGTGTTTTTTGGCACTTCTCAGTGTTTTCTTCATACCATACTCAGAAAAATCCTTCTATTCCACTTGGTAAAGGGAAAGATGGGTATCTTGTTGATCAGTGGCTTATGTCCTCCTATGCCTCTAATAATCTGCCTAGACGTTGTTTTAGTGCTGTTTTAGCTGATGCAAAATTATGGCATTTGAGATTAGGTCATCTTTCTTTTTCTCAATTTAAATACTTACCATTTTCTTGTGATGCCAATAATTGTTTGAAATACAATATTTGTCAAGTCTATCTTGCAGTCAGACAAACTAGACTTTCTTTTCTTTTTAGTTTTATTAAAAACACATTTCCTTTTCAATTGTTTCATGTTGATGTATGGGGTCCATACCAAACAAAAACTCATAATGGTTGTTCTCATTTATTGACTATTATTGATGATAATAGTAGATTTACTTGGATTCATCTTCTTAAATCCAAATAAGATCATGTGCTTGTATTTGAAAATTTCATATCCTATGTGGCTACCTAATTCCAAGACAAAATTCTTACAATAAGAGCTGATAATGAACCAGATTTGACAGAAGGAAATGTGAAGTTGCTTTTTAAAAAATATGGCATCATTAACCAAACTAGTTGTAGAGAGACACCACAATAAAATGGTGTAGAAGAAAGGAGAAAGGATCCTCTCCATTTCCTCTCCTCCATTTCATATCTTAAGATTTTGACATATAATATAACTTAAATATAAAAATTCTAAAATCTCCCCTATTTTCCCCTTTCATGCATCCCCAACCATTAGATTAGGAAATGGACTCTCCATTTCCCCTAAGAAATGGAGAGGATCCCAATTCAGAAGGAAGCAAGCACAAACATTTATTGGAAGAGCATTATGCATTCAATCCAATATTCTAAATCAATTTTGAGGAGAAAGTGTTCTATGTGCAACTTATTTGATTAATAGAGCCCCTTTATCTTTTTTGGGAAACATTAATCCTTATGAAAAATTACATTGTACTCCACCGTCTCTAACTCATTGAAATGTTTGGGATGTCTTCCCTTTGTGTCCACAATTAAACAAGGTAGGAAAAAATTGTCACCTAGAGTCAAACCTTATGTGTTTCTTGGTTACTCCTCCACTCAAAAGGCTACAAAATCTTGGGTCTAGAAACATACAAAATTATTGTCTCTAGAGATTTTATTTTCCATGAGTTTTACTTTCATTCAATACTCACAAACCTAATTACAACAATACTCTCTCACAACAAAGGTGTAAAAAATACCTTTATAATTATATTAGGGACTATTTACCAAACATACAGCAGGGCAAGACATCTTACTCAAAGCCAACGATCAATTAACTTTCCAATCTTTTTTCTGGCTCAGATTGGGCTTCATGTCCTAATTTAAGAAGATCTGTTACAGGATATCTTCTTTTACTTGGGAACTCTTCAATTTCATGGAAATCCAAGAAGCAAACCACCATCTCCAAATTCTCTTCTGAAGCTGAATATCGAGCCAGGGCTTCAGTTCCTTTTGAAGTTACTTGGGTCCTTAGGCTCTTGGACGATCTTGATATATGTAACTCAAAACCTTTCACTCTACATTGTGATAATCAATCAGCTTTCCATATTGCTTAAAACACTGTTTTAATTTTCATGAGTGTACTAAATGTTATATGTAAGAAGGGTTTAAACACAAAAATGAAACAAACAATAAAAATCTTCGAGGCGTGTAATCATTTTCCTAAAAGCAAAAGTTCGACCCTACAAAAGCACGGGTATCACGAAAGTTTACTTTTGAGATACAACGAAGAAAACAATATTATTCAAGCTTTCAATGAATAATACCCAATGTAACTCAGTATTTCTGTGAAGGTTGAAGATGAACTTTTTGAGAAAAAATAAACACTCTGACTCTTTTGCAATATGAAGTGAAATGAATTAAACGTTGTTTTATAATTCAAACTCAACTTCCCACTCAACAAATTGGCCAGTAACAGCAGTTACCACATACACCACAACATAAGACCAAGCATTGTGCTTTGACCGAGAAAACCGCTAATTCAAACAACGACTGAAGAATTATCGCGGGCGCGCAGGATCGACACGCAGCGGTCGCGAGGCCAGAGGCGCAGGCGCGTGGCTAACGGCGCGGCCGCGACAATCATCTTGTCCTGCTTCGTTTTCTCGCGGACGAGGGAAAATGGCGCGGGAACGCCCAAAAATCCTTGTCCACAACATGTTTATGCACATTCCTATGTTTTGCAACTTAGCTTATTTTTTACCGATTTTTTTTTCTGAGCTTGGTAATAAGTTCGTAATAGTACGTATATCATTATTTTGCTAAATCGTTACACCATACCCACACAAATTAGCATAAATAATCATGAGTGTATTCTTAATACTTTAAATATATTCAACACTAAACACATTGAGCTTGACTGTCACTTCATTCGAGACAAGGTGTTAGAATGGCTCATTCAACTAAGCTATCTGCCAACATCAATGCAATTATCGGTCCTGCTAGCCAAGACATTACCATCACCTCAATTCAATCAATTGAAGTCCAAGTTGGAACTAATATAATCTAAAATGTCTTTTTTGTACCTTTGTTGTTATACTTGTTGTAATAACCCAGATTTTATTGGTATTTTTGCCGATAATTATGTGTATTTATGTGTGTTTAGGTGTTAGTTCAAATTTATTTTTGAACTATTTATTTTATTTTATGTGAATAATTTCGATTTAATTCGAAATATTTATTTTTCAGTTTTTATTATTTATGTTTGTAACGACCCGACTTTTTAGCTTGTCGATTTACGAAGGGAATCGACATTCGGATCATCACTTAAACATAATTATACTTAAAAACAAATAATTTAGGAAGAAAATGATTCTTTTATTAATAGGCTTCTAGAAATCCAAAATATCCAAAAGTCATAAATTACAATGAAAAACTGAAAATACGGTCCCAACATGCTGGGATCAATAAATTAACTAAATTGTACTAGAATGTTCTGGAAAAACTAAAACTTAAGAAATAGATCTAAACACTCAGGCCCATCCTGCGAAGCCCGCTTTATTCAGCTGCATCTTCACCTGGAACATGGGGGGGGGTCCACCGTCAGTGGCGAGTAACTAGGCTGTCCCATTTAATCAAGGGACCGCCAAACACATAATAGCATAGAATAATTACATAAAAACTGTAAAGAACATAATACATGCTTAATACACAATTACACAAAAATACGTATAAATGTACGTATAAAATACGTATAAGAGTACGTATAGACGTACGTATAAATGTACGTATAAAGATACGTATACAAGTACGTATAAAATACACCTGCAGAAATACTATTAGAAATACGTATACTTTACGTATCCAAATACGTACGATCACCCTGCCAATACGGTTAGAAATACATACAAGACACATACATCCATCACGTATTAAAATACACTCACATACTAGTATAAATACCATAATTAACACAGCGGAAGACTTATACAATACAATACTTGTGCTCCTTATTATATATCCTTTCTTATCTTAATCTATATTTATCAAATCATTATCATACTTAACATTATTCTCCAACTTATATATCGCATGTTCATATCTTAACTTATATCATCATCATCAATCGATCAATCTCATCAATCATATATCAAGCATAATATATTCCAATCTTTATGTATATGCAATTAACAATCAATCACTACAAATCTTCGCGGACTGTCTTCTACAGCTCGTAACGAACCAATGCGTTCGCAACTTTCCTAAAACATGTCGGGGTGAACCAATGCGTCCCACCCGTAGTCCTCCAATGCAAGAACTAAGCCTAAGCTATGGCCATAACTCCTGGTAGCGGCTCGCAGATACGGTTACCAGACGGCTACATGTTCTAAGACCAAGAACTGCTCGGGGGAACCAATGCGTCCGACCCAATTGAGCAGTGGCATCGACTAAACCCAATTGATAACCAGTGCGTTATCGCAAGGGCGTCCTTATCTAATTAACCCAATTGATGACCAATGCGTCATCGCAAGGGTGATCTTATGTATTGTATTTTATATCTTAATTAATCAAATCATATTATATATTGGGAAATACTAGGTGACAGTAATAGGAAATGAAATGTTCGGAGTCCCAGGAAAGAGAGGTGCGGCACGTGCATTGGCCACCTTAAATACCAAGTCTTTCCTAGCCAGAGACCGAAACATAAGCATGTATATCTATTACCCTGTTTCCTTTCTTATCCCTAATAATATCTTAGGTATCTTCAAATACTATCCTTAACATTATCCATAAACTTATCCATAAACTTATCCATAAACTTATCCATAAACTTATCCATTCGGAATTTCCCAAAACAATATAACATTATCCAAAAATAATTATAATCATAACAATATTAGTAATATTAATATTATCCTTTTTATCCCTACACTTTACAACTTGTCCCTAATAATTATTTTATCCGTAAAATAAATATTAAAATATTCCTGAAATAATATTAACTCAAAAATTAACAAACTTTGACCATAATTCCCATATTCCACACGGCATTTTAGAAATGTTACAACAAATTTAATTAATTTCCTAACAAACTTAATTAGTCAAATTAATTACTAAAAATACCCAAATTTATAATAAAAATCTAATCTTTTTAATCCTATGTTACTCGAAAATTTGGAATTTAAGTACAAAATAAAACAATATAATTACACACATAAAAATATCATTTTTATACTTTTAATATCTTTGGCTCACTCGGATCAATCCCGAGAACAAGTATCTTTTAGAATTTCATGTGATATAATTAAATCAAACAAGCATCATCAAAATAATCATGCCCAAATGCTCAAAATACACGGCATTCATAAATATGTATTCAAGAACAAAAATTACAATCTCAAGATTTAAAGATTTCATGATAATAATAAAGATTTAAAATAAAGATTCACATATTTAATCTAGCATGTTCAAGATTAGTATAAAAAAAAAATAACATTTTTATTTCCTCCTTTAAAATTTTGTACCACTCGAAAATTCAATAATTAATAATAGCATATTTTAATAATTCAATTGCCCTATTTTATACAATCTGATTTTTAAAGAATTAAATTAAAAACGACCATCTAAAGATCTCTAAAAATCTGGAAATTTTTATGGGAGCTAAATATGGGTTCAAGTATTTACGTGC
This sequence comes from Salicornia ramosissima, assembly GCA_951394345.1. NCBI lineage: Eukaryota > Viridiplantae > Streptophyta > Magnoliopsida > Caryophyllales > Amaranthaceae > Salicornia > Salicornia ramosissima. Next base: position 53,801,138 of record OX596237.1, on the reverse strand, counting down.
GTAAATTTCGTCTAAAAATAACATCTTTTACTATTTTTAAGTGATTTTATAACTAACCAGTCAGATTAGGCTGAATTCGGTTTCCGAATTTTCTGCCATAGCAAACAGTCTTTAAAAATTACGAAAATTTAACACGAGCTGTAAAACATTATCACTGACTTCCATATAAAATTTTGTAGCATTCCGAATTGATTAAGTACACTAATAAATTCGTAAACCTATTCTGGACAGTTTTACCGGTTTGAAAGATTAAATTATTATAAATAATAAAAGGACGAAATTTGCCACGAAATAAATCATGGTTAATAATCAAACAGTAAACAAGATACCATGAAAAATTCATCAAGAAATAACAATATTTGATTGGTAAATAAATTCATACAAGTAATTATTCAACAATTTCAGATTTCAATAAACTACATAATATAATCAAAAGAAATTTCATAATAATTCATAAATATTACATGAATACATCAAGAGAATAACATGATCAATATTTCATATGGTTCGAAATTCTTGAATAAATAAGCAAACATAAATCCTACAATTTTCATGATATAATCCTAATTTACTATGTGAATAGCTACCCTTTAATTAAATGAAAGAGCTTAGTTACCTTAAAACGCAAAATTAATCCAAGGTAACAATGGAGGTTCACGGCTATATGAGAGGGGAAAAGATGGAGAAAACTTTAGAGTTTGGGGCCAAATAACAAATAGGACCCAAATGGAGAGAAGGGGTCCTATATATATAAAGAGAATAAAAAAAAAACAAAACAAAACCCTAAGAACTCTGATGATTGCCGTGAACATAGAGGAAAAAGAGGGGGAGAAGTTGTTGGTCAAACAACAACTTTGAATGGGCTAAGAGATTTTAAAATAAAATAATTTAATTAATTTAATTATTAAAATTATAATAATAATCCTTAAATAAATTAAATCAAATAATCTTGGCCCAAAACAAGGAGTGGCCGGCCAAGACATTACAAGAAATAAATTGAGTCTTTGGCCCAATTTTGGAAGAGAAAGGAATTGGGCTAAGAATAGAACAGTCCAATTTAATGGGCCTATTGGACTTAAATTGAATAAATCCTATTAATAACCACGAAATTTTCTGGCCCAAAATTCCGGGTCGTTACAATCACCCCTCCTTAAATAAATTTCGTCCTCGAAATTTACTTAAAGAAGCTCACGTAAGAAAACAATGGAACAACTAAAACATAAACGATCAGCCGTAAACGGAGACCGTACACGTAGTTACGTCAGCTGCGCGTCCGCCTCTTCTTGGTCACGTAGAAGACTCGGTTCTTCGCTTGCACCCGGCTCACCATTGCTGCCGGTTGTTCTTCGGTCACGCCTAAATCTTGTGCCTTCATTGACTGCACACGCCTCACGCTATCGTAACCCGTCGCACCTCTTTCCGGAATGACGTTCGTTCTCGCATCCTCTACAAACCGGGATCTTGGGAACGTTGGTTGCTTGCCCGTCCTGCGATTGCGGCTCCTGAAATGGTTCGATTCGTGGTCTCTTCTCGACTGCGGCTGGTTGGCTTTCCCTGGTTCTCTTCTTTGTAGCCTTTTCCTCCTCGAACGATGCTTGAACCTCTAAGGCGGTCTCGTACGCGTTCTGAAACGATGCTGACCTGTTGCCGTAACGTGTACCCTAATGCGAGGACTCGTCATTTTGATATACCGCTTCAGCTTCTCAGCTTCCGATGGAGATATTGCAGCGATAAATCTGGACAGCTTCGCGAACTTGTCGGTAAATGTCTAAACTGGCATGGTCCCCTGAGTGAGCGTCAGGAACTCCTCTGGCTTTTGCCACCTAAGCTCGTCGGAAAAGATACGTTCTCGTAGCTTGGAGGTAAACTCTTCCCGTGTCATGCTCTTCACAGCTCTTCCCTGCGGCGAACCGTTACCAACTAGTCGTCTGCTTCTAGTCGAAGGTAGTAGCTAGCGATCTGAACTCGTTTATCTCCCGGACAACCGATTGCGTCGAACCGTTCTTCCATCTCTCAAATCCAGCTCTTGCGCATCACGGGGTCAGACGTGCCATCATTGGTAGGACGACGATGACGAGAAATCTGATCCTGGACCTGTGGGTTATGGGCTCACCACGCTTCTGCTGCGCCACTCTGATAAAACACCGGTCACGGCTACGAATTGATGGTTCCGGCGTCGAAGTCTGAGGTTTGGCCTTGGGGGCGTCATCCTGTACGTACACACCTAAACATTCCTATTGTTAGTTCACACAAAAGCACATAGTAACGTCGGAGGACGTAAACGAGCAATCCGATCGAACGAAGACGACTGGGAATTCTGGACCCGCACGCTAATCTGTGCCAAAGTAAGAATTGCGTCTTCTAAGTTGCGACGACGACGGCAGGAACTTGAAGGTCGTGGGATCGACATCCTGAAACAACAATCGCGTTAAGAAATACACGACATACGAAACGGCGCCAACGCGAAACGAAAACGATAAATCGTCTTAACCCTGGCTTCTACCCATGGTTCACTCATCTAGGTTTTCCATATTAGGCTAAGGTTCACTCGGGTTCATAAAGCACTCAACTTTCGAAGTTACTTGTGAAGAAGTAACTTAGGGTCAAACCTATGGCTCTGATACCAACTGTAACGACCCGACTTTTTAGCTTGTCGATTTACGAAGGGAATCGACATTCGGATCATCACTTAAACATAATTATACTTAAAAACAAATAATTTAGGAAGAAAATGATTCTTTTATTAATAGGCTTCTAGAAATCCAAAATATCCAAAAGTCATAAATTACAATGAAAAACTGAAAATACGGTCCCAACATGCTGGGATCAATAAATTAACTAAATTGTACTAGAATGTTCTGGAAAAACTAAAACTTAAGAAATAGATCTAAACACTCAGGCCCATCCTGCGAAGCCCGCTTTATTCAGCTGCATCTTCACCTGGAACATGGGGGGGGGTCCACCGTCAGTGGCGAGTAACTAGGCTGTCCCATTTAATCAAGGGACCGCCAAACACATAATAGCATAGAATAATTACATAAAAACTGTAAAGAACATAATACATGCTTAATACACAATTACACAAAAATACGTATAAATGTACGTATAAAATACGTATAAGAGTACGTATAGACGTACGTATAAATGTACGTATAAAGATACGTATACAAGTACGTATAAAATACACCTGCAGAAATACTATTAGAAATACGTATACTTTACGTATCCAAATACGTACGATCACCCTGCCAATACGGTTAGAAATACATACAAGACACATACATCCATCACGTATTAAAATACACTCACATACTAGTATAAATACCATAATTAACACAGCGGAAGACTTATACAATACAATACTTGTGCTCCTTATTATATATCCTTTCTTATCTTAATCTATATTTATCAAATCATTATCATACTTAACATTATTCTCCAACTTATATATCGCATGTTCATATCTTAACTTATATCATCATCATCAATCGATCAATCTCATCAATCATATATCAAGCATAATATATTCCAATCTTTATGTATATGCAATTAACAATCAATCACTACAAATCTTCGCGGACTGTCTTCTACAGCTCGTAACGAACCAATGCGTTCGCAACTTTCCTAAAACATGTCGGGGTGAACCAATGCGTCCCACCCGTAGTCCTCCAATGCAAGAACTAAGCCTAAGCTATGGCCATAACTCCTGGTAGCGGCTCGCAGATACGGTTACCAGACGGCTACATGTTCTAAGACCAAGAACTGCTCGGGGGAACCAATGCGTCCGACCCAATTGAGCAGTGGCATCGACTAAACCCAATTGATAACCAGTGCGTTATCGCAAGGGCGTCCTTATCTAATTAACCCAATTGATGACCAATGCGTCATCGCAAGGGTGATCTTATGTATTGTATTTTATATCTTAATTAATCAAATCATATTATATATTGGGAAATACTAGGTGACAGTAATAGGAAATGAAATGTTCGGAGTCCCAGGAAAGAGAGGTGCGGCACGTGCATTGGCCACCTTAAATACCAAGTCTTTCCTAGCCAGAGACCGAAACATAAGCATGTATATCTATTACCCTGTTTCCTTTCTTATCCCTAATAATATCTTAGGTATCTTCAAATACTATCCTTAACATTATCCATAAACTTATCCATAAACTTATCCATAAACTTATCCATAAACTTATCCATTCGGAATTTCCCAAAACAATATAACATTATCCAAAAATAATTATAATCATAACAATATTAGTAATATTAATATTATCCTTTTTATCCCTACACTTTACAACTTGTCCCTAATAATTATTTTATCCGTAAAATAAATATTAAAATATTCCTGAAATAATATTAACTCAAAAATTAACAAACTTTGACCATAATTCCCATATTCCACACGGCATTTTAGAAATGTTACAACAAATTTAATTAATTTCCTAACAAACTTAATTAGTCAAATTAATTACTAAAAATACCCAAATTTATAATAAAAATCTAATCTTTTTAATCCTATGTTACTCGAAAATTTGGAATTTAAGTACAAAATAAAACAATATAATTACACACATAAAAATATCATTTTTATACTTTTAATATCTTTGGCTCACTCGGATCAATCCCGAGAACAAGTATCTTTTAGAATTTCATGTGATATAATTAAATCAAACAAGCATCATCAAAATAATCATGCCCAAATGCTCAAAATACACGGCATTCATAAATATGTATTCAAGAACAAAAATTACAATCTCAAGATTTAAAGATTTCATGATAATAATAAAGATTTAAAATAAAGATTCACATATTTAATCTAGCATGTTCAAGATTAGTATAAAAAAAAAATAACATTTTTATTTCCTCCTTTAAAATTTTGTACCACTCGAAAATTCAATAATTAATAATAGCATATTTTAATAATTCAATTGCCCTATTTTATACAATCTGATTTTTAAAGAATTAAATTAAAAACGACCATCTAAAGATCTCTAAAAATCTGGAAATTTTTATGGGAGCTAAATATGGGTTCAAGTATTTACGTGCGTAAATTTCGTCTAAAAATAACATCTTTTACTATTTTTAAGTGATTTTATAACTAACCAGTCAGATTAGGCTGAATTCGGTTTCCGAATTTTCTGCCATAGCAAACAGTCTTTAAAAATTACGAAAATTTAACACGAGCTGTAAAACATTATCACTGACTTCCATATAAAATTTTGTAGCATTCCTAATTGATTAAGTACACTAATAAATTCGTAAACCTATTCTGGACAGTTTTACCGGTTTGAAAGATTAAATTATTATAAATAATAAAAGGACGAAATTTGCCACGAAATAAATCATGGTTAATAATCAAACAGTAAACAAGATACCATGAAAAATTCATCAAGAAATAACAATATTTGATTGGTAAATAAATTCATACAAGTAATTATTCAACAATTTCAGATTTCAATAAACTACATAATATAATCAAAAGAAATTTCATAATAATTCATAAATATTACATGAATACATCAAGAGAATAACATGATCAATATTTCATATGGTTCGAAATTCTTGAATAAATAAGCAAACATAAATCCTACAATTTTCATGATATAATCCTAATTTACTATGTGAATAGCTACCCTTTAATTAAATGAAAGAGCTTAGTTACCTTAAAACGCAAAATTAATCCAAGGTAACAATGGAGGTTCACGGCTATATGAGAGGGGAAAAGATGGAGAAAACTTTAGAGTTTGGGGCCAAATAACAAATAGGACCCAAATGGAGAGAAGGGGTCCTATATATATAAAGAGAATAAAAAAAAAACAAAACAAAACCCTAAGAACTCTGATGATTGCCGTGAACATAGAGGAAAAAGAGGGGGAGAAGTTGTTGGTCAAACAACAACTTTGAATGGGCTAAGAGATTTTAAAATAAAATAATTTAATTAATTTAATTATTAAAATTATAATAATAATCCTTAAATAAATTAAATCAAATAATCTTGGCCCAAAACAAGGAGTGGCCGGCCAAGACATTACAAGAAATAAATTGAGTCTTTGGCCCAATTTTGGAAGAGAAAGGAATTGGGCTAAGAATAGAACAGTCCAATTTAATGGGCCTATTGGACTTAAATTGAATAAATCCTATTAATAACCACGAAATTTTCTGGCCCAAAATTCCGGGTCGTTACAATGTTAATTATTATTTAATTGATTAGAATTTTATTATTTAATTTTCTAATTAATTATCTAATATTTTGGGCCAAATCGATTATTGCATGATTAGTCATGCGGTTTTTGCAAATTAGCCCAATTGTTCACGAGAGCCCATTTTAGGCCCATTTCCCCCTTGTTGGCCGGTTTTCATAGTGGCATGGCAAGGCTTGCCACTTGCCTTGTGTTCACACCTTAACTAACTCTATATATAGAGGAGTTAGTAAGGCTTTTGCTCATTTTGGGTCATCCTTGCCATTTTTATGCACTTGCCATCAAATTTCAAACACAAAAACTCACCCCATTTGCTCTTCCACTTTCACGCCATTTTGATCAATTGAACCCATCAATTGTTCATCATTTTTCTAAACCCAAAACTTAAAGATTCATAACCCGTTGATCTTTAGGTATTCAAACACATTCCTAAACACATTCATTTCAATCAAGATCACTAGTTCAGATTGGATTTGGGTTCGTGTTCGTGTGGGTTCGTGTGGTGGTGGTGTCCGAGTGGTGCAGCAGGGCCGTGTGGTGGTGCCGTGCAGCAGGTGGTGTTGTGCTCATGGTGGTGCAGCAGGCCGTGTGGTGAAGCCGTGTGTGATGTGGTGCCGAGTTGAAGACGTGGTGCTCGTGTGTGTGTGCCGTGTCTAGGGGCCGTGTTTGACGTGTTTTCCGGGCTGCATTCTTGTGTTGTTTTAGTGTGTAATCTTCAATAAGGTAACATGCTTCCTCAACCTATTTGGTATACTATGTTTATAGTATGAATTAAATGCATGTTTGGGTAGTTTATTGATGATTATATAAGATTTTGTGTATGATTTTATAATCTGATTTTTATGTGTTTGTATGGTGTTTTGATGATGATTTTTCATGATATTATGATTGATTATATGCTATAATATGATCATGATTTAAGTATCAAAGTTTGATGAATTTTTGGATAAGTTTGTGATGATTTTCGTGGATCATGCGTGTGGTTATGTATGAGTTTGGATGAGTTCTTGATTGAGTTCTTGAATCTTGATTGAGTGCTTGATTGAAAATCTTGAATCTTGAATGAGTTCTTTATGAGTTCTTTATGTGTTCTTTATGAGTTCTTTATGAGTTCTTTGAGTTCTTTATGAGTTCTTGATGAGTCTTTATGAATTCTTGATTGAATCTTGAAAGTTAAAGAAAATGGTTAAAATGATAAAGAAAGTTAAAGAAAGTGTCTAATATGATTAAAGAATGATTATTGAATGATGATTTATGATTGGTTAGACTCAAGATTAAGGCTAGAGGCAGTTCTTGAGAATAACTTCGATAATTTAACTAGTTAATTCAAGAATCAAGGCTAGAGGCAATTCTTGAACTTAATTTAGTTATGTTGGGTAATAATAATGAATTAAATGATTAAGATGATTAAATGAATTAATTAATTAATTAGCCTGATTTCATTTTTAGACGCCTGATACTTTGAGTAAGATTCATTGTATTTGGGTTAAGACGTTGCCCCTATTCCATCCGCGGTATTGGGATAGTTGGAGTCATACTATGTGATCTTTGTGAATTTCCAGTAAGATTGGTTTCACGGGACATGGATTTCCAGTAAGATTGGTTTCATGGGGTTTGGGAGTAAGATTCTCAAATCCGAGCATAGTAGAAAGTTCGAATGCGTAAGATGCGTTCGTACGAGCACAGTCCGGTCTAGAACATGAATGATTGCGCCAAAGATAGTCGATTAGGATGATTCGAGTCGAGTTCACGTATGGGTTGATCTTGCACTTTGATTATTGATTTGATATTGATTATTTGATTTGTGCTATGTACATGTGTATTCCCATTAGGGTGAGTCAGTTATGTTACTCGCCACTGATGGTGGACTGTTGTATATTTTTCAGGTATTTCTGATGACGATACTCTTGCTTAGCTTTGGGTTGGGCGAGCGACGTTGTTATTTCTGCTATCTGTTGTATTTACTATTTTCTGTTGTTTTTAGATAATATTGGAGTATTGTATGGACTCTTTTACGTTGTTTATAACTCTGACATGTAGTTGGAGTTTACTCGTATGTTTAGTATTTTTAGTTTGACTTTTGGGACTAGTTATGTACAAACTTGTGGGTATTTGTACGTTTTTGGTTGATTAATCATATTTTCGAGGAATTAGTTTAATTTCTTAAGTTTTGAGTTGTAGTTTTTAACTATCCGACTCGTCGGTTTCTTCCGCGCCGATTTAAGCGAGTCGGGTCGTTACACTTGTTGTTATTCAGTTAGTTGCTCTCTTTGTATATATATAGATTAGATCTAACGGCCCGTTTGATAGCCGGTTATAAATCATGGTAATGGGAAAGAATTTATAACTAAATTTAGAAGGTAAATCAAAATCCATTCTCATGATGGTGCTACCTTAGCTCCAATTTATCTAATTTTCTTCACAAATATCTATTCCCATCAAATACCACCTTCCCCAATGGTAATGGATGAGAATGAAAAATGAGAAGAAAATTGAAGCTTGGGAATAATTTTTTTTTTTCATGGAGATTATAAGGGTCCTCTTTAACAAAATTACACTATAAATTCATTACCATTTGATGCAGAACGGGATGGTCAAACAAGCGTCTTCAACGGTCAACAACAACTCTTTCCATATCTATTTAACTTGTCTAGCTTTAGCTTCATTTTAAGCTTAGTTTTATACATTTGAACTTGTAATAAGTAGCTTAAAACTATTTTAGTTGCTTTATAATTGCTATAGTTGCTAATTTAGCTTGCTAGGGTGTTGGATGCTTGCTTGGAAGTGCCTAAGGATATAAGTGGGCTTTGGCCTATGAATAGGAGGCTTGAAAAGGGGTAGTTGCAAGCAGGGACAAAGGAGCGCCCATGCTACCAAGTGGAGCGACATCTCCTATAAAGGATCGCCCGTGCAGGACTCTGGAGTGACCACTCCTTTTCCTGGTGAAGTTTATGACTAGCAAAGGAGCGGCCGTGCATTTATGTGGAGCGACCGCTCCTTCTTGTGCACGATCGTGCACGGGGGCTGTATGCGAATTGTTTTTCTCTCTTGTTTTGTTTAGTGACTTTCTAATCTTGGCCCTTGATTATTATGAGATTAATGGCCTAGATTAATAGTCTTATTAGGGTGCGTTTAGTCTATAAATAGTCTCTTTGCCTCATGTAAAAATCAGATTTTGGTTGAAATGAAAATTGAGAGTTTTCTCTTGTTGGAGTGCTTAGTGAACTCACCCATCCTTGGTGGTTGGCAAATCTTGCAAGCTTTGTGATTGTAAGTCATTTTCTATTCTTTACCTTTGTGATTTAGATTAGATTATGTTTAGTTCATGATTATAGGTCCTTAATGAGCTTATTTTCATGTCCATATCCATGTTTTAATGAGTTTTTCATGTTCATGTTTGGGGCTTGATTTAGACCTACGAATTTCTTCTTCTCTTGGGAAATTTTGGTAGTTTGTGCTTGTTTTTGAGACCCCATCCTACATCAGCATTACCACAATTTATTATTAACAACCAAATGGGCCGTAAATATTTTGTAACAATTCCAATTTATTTTTAATAAGATTATAAATCATTTCTCTGAATATGACACTAACTTTTAAGCCTATTAACCATAATTTCTTAAGGCGTGTTCTCTTTATAGAATTTGATTGAATTGGATTTGATAACTTTAAATATTAATAACTTGAGGTATGTATAACAAAAAAATAAAATAAAATTATGTATCCGAAATTTACACAACAACACGAATAAAACAACATATCATGTAAGATGTGACTTTAGAATAGATAGAAGGGATGACAATGAATTGAATTGGATTGTAAGATGTGACCTTAAATATTATCATTCATTATTGATGATTGTTCATTTAGACTAATCTAAAATTTAAATAATGTTCATTAATCTTATATTATCAAAACCATACTATTGTATATAGGAGTATATAACATGTGTAACCTCTATACCTAGTCTATTAAAACGCTCCCTTAAACACACATCCAACACATGCCATCTTATAAAACAATCACTCATTCCTCCTCACAATGACACATCACTCCTCTTCTTCTTGAAGATACATCATCTATTCATCTTCAATTATTCCTCTTAAATCCAACTTTCAATTTTATAAGTGTTTCTTAATTGTCTTCCTTAATGAATCTCTTCAAATCTTTAACTCATAGTCTATTCATTGCCCTTAATGTTATCTTTAAGTTTCTCCTCTCATATTCCCTTTATCAATTTCATCATTATGTGTCTACAACAATAGTTTGAACTGAATCTATATCGATATCTATATATCTATATGACTACATATACATTTAGTATTTTGAAGGGAAAATCGAAATCAAAACAATATCATCAACCTCTTTAATATCACTTGAGATATGACGCATAGAAAAACACAACTATTCATAGACACATGACAAGTTTCCAATGACATTTTTTTTCTTTATTATTTTTTCCAACATTTAGTCATTATTTTTCATGTCATTTTATTCAATATTTTCAAAATTATACAAAATATAAAGTTTAACTTAGAATGTCGTCTGTGTTTTACACGAGTCCAAAAACTAGTTCTAATTATTGTTGTTAACCGGTTGGACCGGTGGACCGGAATCCACATTTTTTGTGGACCGGGACCAGACCGGTTCAATTCCGATCTGAACCGGACCTGATTTCTTACTTTTTTTATAACCGGTCCAAATTTGGACCGGACCGAACCAGATTTTAAATACATTTATTTTTTAGATTCCGGTCCAAATCCGGTAAATTCCGGTCCGAACAGGTGGATCGGAATCACAATTTTAATGGACCCGAGACCGGACCGGTTTATGAACCCCCCGATTGTTGTAACACATTCTCGTTAAAAAAAATAAAAAATACTCCCGTTTATGTCCAGACTTCGCATTTCGGAGGGAAAAAGAAACCACTGAACAAGCACTCTGCCTTTGTTCGTCTGGAGATAGCTGCGACGTGCCAAGCTTGCCGCCGTCCCACCGCCAAGGCCTTTGCCACAGCCGCAAACAGCCGAGGTATTTGTGTGTGTGTGTGTTTTTATTTCACAATGTTTGTGTTACATGTAATTTGATTTAATGGAATTGATGCCAACTGTGTAATTTGATTTAATGGAATTGATGCCAACTGTTGTATGCGATAATGTATGCCCTAAAATCTAAATCATGTTATAAATGATTTTTGAATTGGTTTTGTTGTTGTGAGGAAGAAAAAGTTAGTGTAACTAATTATGTTCTCTAATGTAAATGTCTGCCAATTGTTCGATGAAATGACTATGAGAGTTTATACTCTAGTTTTGTTGTTCTAAATTAATGGTGCTACGTTAGATTCCAAACAAACAGTTAGGAAAAAAAATGTAACTAATTATTTTCAGTGTACATATCATCCTTTCCAGGTTGATGTTTTTCATATTACATAGGTAAGTAGCATGAAATTATATGATTTGGTTAGGGCATAGGAATAATTATTTTGCAATTTTTTTTTTTTGGTAAGCTAAACAAATATATTCCACCAAGAACAAATCCAAGTTTGACTCTGATTAGATCCTTAGCGCAAGTGCTAAGTAAGCAAGCTTTACAACCTATGCTATAACCTTGGTTAGGGACATCCCTTCTAGGAAGGCACCCCCCCAAAACCAAGGAAAGCAAAAAAATCACCTAGGTACATAGGTTCTCTAACCAAGATTTATCACTAATCAAGCTTTTACAAGAGGTATAACTTTTACATCTAACAATTACATGCTCTTTAATAGTCTCAAAAACCACATCATCTGGTATATTTTGCCCCCTCCAGCATATCATGTTCCTTAGCTTCCAAACATTATAAACCACAGCAGCACTATTTTGCAATTATTGTTTATCATTATATTGTATTTTTCTTGATTATAAGTGATTTTGGAGGGTTTTAAGTAATTTTAAAAGTGTTTTGAAAGGCCAGGTTAAATAAACTTGTACTAATATTTGAAAAATTCTGCAATTATTTTCCCTTACTCTACCTTACACTACTCAATTCGGTGCAACCTAGTTCATAACATTTGGTGTTAGAGTTCCCCTCTTTCCGTCCACTATAATACCAACACTCAGGCTGTGTCATTATCAGTGTTGCTACAGGCTTATCGTGGGGAAGTGCTGTTGAAGTTAATCGTTTTTGCTATGGAGGGAATTCTGAAGAAATATCAACAAAAATTCAACAAAGTTCGAGAAGAAATGAATCGTTGGCAAGACCTTCAATCCCTCTTTCTTTCTCAGTTCTCCAATGCTTCTTCAATAATTAACAGACTGCAGGTTCTAATTTACCTTCAAATTTCACCCATTAATTTATGTTCATTGTGATTATGATAAATTTTGAAGTTCCAAATCTTACTGTCTTTGAAATATAATTTACATTCATGGGGTTATTTTGTTTAGGTGATTGGAGATAAGAAAAACTATGGTACTTTGAAAGGTGTTGATGGGATTGAAGATGCAGTTTTGCAAAAGCAATTGGAGTCTTTGGAGACCATTTTGCTCTCTATTAAGAAGACTATGTTAGTTCTATTTGTTTTTTTCGAGCATTTTATTATTATTATTATTATTATTATTATTATTATTAAAATTGGCTAGTTGTCATTGACTCATTGCAATACATAGGTTTGAAAATCATCTACATTTACTGGTATTGTGCCTCTTCAATAACTTTAAGTGTAGAATCTATCAATTTTCTTAAAGCAATTTATTTGGTATAGTTTCTAAATTTTGACAAAAAGAATGAATCATATGTAAGAAAACCAGTGTGTAGTCAAGGGCATAGAAAGATAGTACTTCATCCGTTTTTAAATAGTGACAACAAATGAATTTTTTATCTTTCACAAATATTCTCGTTTGTTGCAACTATTAAAAAAAAAGTAGGAAGAAGTAAAAGTGTAAAACACTGTAGGTATGATTAGGATTTTAGTATGTGTAAAAAGTTTGTTCTGTAATAAGTTCCAATTTTGTTTATGCAGTGAAATTGTGTGGTGGCTAAATGCCTGAATAGAACTTTATGTGGTTTGATGAGACGGTCTTGCAGCTAGTTTGGATCACATAAGCTAATCCTAACAGAAAATATCTTAATACTAGACTAAGTAATTGCTTATCTGAATTTCTTTTTTCTTGTTAACTTTTTATTGATTTTTTTAGCTTCTTTGGATTTTTTTTAAAAATTTTATTTTGATGATTTTCTCCTCAAGTTTTGTTTATCAAGGTAAATTATTTGATATGATTGCATGACTCTAAATTCTTCAAATGCTAAAACAAAAAGGGAACTATGCAGGGAAGATTTCCATATTATTGTATTGTCACTGGAAAAGATGGTCCGAGACAGTACGCAGCTTGTTCGAGGAGGATCTCATCAACTTTCCACTAAACAACTTCAGCAAAGGATGGGGGTTAAACCAAGTCTTTCAGATTGTTTAGACGGGCTTGCTATTCTGCAGGAGATGTACAGTTCTGAGTATGTTCCACTTGGCTTCTTTTGCTTTTTATTTATTTTTTATTTTTTTAATATACATGACAAATGTGATTACGAGGATGGGTTAGCACCAAGGTATGCGTGTAAAGTGAGGATTGTTTCATCATTTAGTTTGGCCGATTACTTCACCTTTCATAGACCTTGTGTTACTTGTTGGTTGATGCCATTCTCTTGGTTGTATGGATTATTTCACTCCTATACTTTTTCCTTAAATTTCCATATGTTTTTCCTGGTTTGTGATTGGTGTGAAAAACAAGAGATATGGGTTGAATGCTGTTTGCCATTTGTCTTTGCTGATCCTCAATTGACATAACCTCAAGAGTTACACTATTATTGGTCTTTTATATTTTCTTTTCCATCTATAGTCTATAGATATATAGGCTACTTCACATTAGTGCTTACTTATTCTTCCTTTTGCTATGTAGGTATCTTCTTAAAACATCAGTGGTTTCTGCATTACTGAATATTGCTTTAAAGCCCAGGTACATTTCGATACAGTAGGTTACACAGTATTAGTTTTTTCCCCCCTTTTGTTTTCCCGTGTTCACTGACTATTGCAGCCCAGAAGCAGGAATATTTGCTGTTACACTCATTGCCTAAGGGATTTTATTTGCTTTTATAACTACTTTAGTACTTTTTATCAATTTCTTGATTTGCAATTGTATTGAGGGATGTAGTGCCCCATGTTAGAGCTTTCATAAGAACTGCTTTGGTTTGAAAAGGCTGTGCTTGCAATGGTTATTAATCGTTTGCTATTTTTGTATCTTAAGAATTAAGATTTTTGACCCTGATTTAAAGTTACACCATTCAGTTCCAAAGATCTGGGAGCATTGCACCAGCTTTTGGTTGATCAACCGAATATCCCAAGGGATGAAGGTATGCTATCATTGGGATAAACCATTCAATCTGTTCATGACCTTCTTGGATGTGCTTTATATTCAATATACCTGACAAGCTAAATATTTCTATGTCAGTATTTTTCTTCCTCACTATTTACTTTTCAGTTGACTGATTAAATCAATGGAATGGTTAAGTATCTCTCTTGCATCCCATCATTTATACATTTCATGTTTCTTTTTTGAGATTTTGCCTTTTGAAACTTATGTTAAATGATTTGAGCACATATGTTTAATATAATTTTTTTGGCCTGGTAGATGGAAGAGAATGGTTTGATCTAGCATACAGTTTATAATTTTATATCCTTTGTATAATAACTGGACTAAGCAAATCTTTTGAGATTGGTGTTTTCAAATGTGCTCCAGGAAGCTCCGATTGGGGTGGCCACCCTAGTGGATCACCTCGGTCTTCTTCCCCTTATCAAAACAAAACAAAAAAAATTCTGCTCCCGAAAGCTAACATCTTTTTAATAGCTTTGATCTTCATGAGTTGCCTATAGAAAGTAAAATTCTAATGAAATTTCTTTTTTTGAGTTGCAGTGCAATTCATTTTTGACGTTATATTTGCCAACGACATTTGTTGAAAGTGACTGATTTATTTGAAGCTACAATTTTGTGCATATGCCTTCTTGTCATGGCTAAGAGGTGAGAACATCTGATTAAAAAAAAAATTGACCGATATGATTCGCAATCTCTCTATTCAGGTGATGCATAAATTACCAAATATCTCAAGTTGAACTGATGCTCTACTGTTTTGTAGGAGGGAATTTTAGAGAACAGAAAATTGCTAGCCCAATTTATCAGGTGTTATAAATAGAATCCTATATTCCTATGTTCTTTTTTGTTATGTAGATTTAGCATCATATTAGACCGGCCGACTGGGATGAAAGCAGGAGCTTCAAACTTATTGTTAAGCTGTCAATATGTTCTTCCTTGTTACAAAAAAACCTAATTATTTTGCTGAATACCAAAAATTAATTGTGAGGAAGTGGTTTAGAGTAAGTGGTGCCTACACCCACCTTGCATTCTAGAGGTGTAGGGTTCGATCGTCACCCCTTGCTTGAGGATTTCCTTTATCTCTCCTCAAGTGCAACCCATTATTAGCCAATGAGCTGGTGGATTTTTTCCCTTATCAAAAAAAAAAATTCGTGTACTTGAGTTTAAGAGATCAATGGATATATTTTTATACTTCACCCGAACCAATTACATAGAGATCAAGTGAATGAAATTCAGATTTCAGGACACATTAATAAACATGAATCACAATAATACTTTTACAGCAATAAACAAACATCAGCTTGAAACCATCCACAGTTAGGTCCATATTCATCCTTGTGCATCATAGCATTGCTTACCTCCAGGCACGAGACCTCGACCTGAAACTGTGTAGCATGACTATTTTTGACTCAGTCTGAAGTTTTTGAACCATGATTTTCAGAACGAGTCGTTATTGTACACGATGTGAAAGAAGGCTCGGCCATCTTCACCTTCATATGGATCCGTTTTGTGTGGTCGCTCAGTTGGACAAAGAGCTGAGGTGATAATGGACATGGTCATCAAACCCATGCCTAGCATGAATATTGTTCCAGTGGTTAACAATATGATAGAAAACATTATTTTTGTGTTTTTTTTTTTAATTTTTTTTTATGGCTTTTAGCTGTGTTTTTTTTTTTTTTTTTTTTTTTTTTTTGCAGAACTATTTTGCTGTGTATTTTTTTTGTTTACCTTTGATAAGCTTCCTTCTTTATAGCCTTTCTTGGTGTTTAAAGGCCTTGGGTTTCTTTTACCATTTCTAGGGTTAAGATTTTAATGCCTTTTATCTGACCATTTCTGATTTTAACATGCTCCTCTTCTTTACTGGCTCTTTCATAGTCTCATTCTTCTACAACTTTATGGACAGGCTCTTAAAAGTCAAAAGGCACACTAGTTTTTGCAAAACATTCTATCACTCAATTATGTTTTTTTTGGTGAAGTCAAAATTGAGAATATCAACATAAAAAGTAAGCAACGGAGGAATGAAATATGAAACAATAATCCTCATACAAGCAAAGAATTGGTTAGTGGTTACTTTCTTACTAAATAAAAAATTTAAACAAAATATGTTATCTACGTTTTTTTTTTTTTTTTGTTTTTGACGGGGTCTTTGTTTAAAATAAAATTGCTTACAATTTGTGGTTCTCAAATTTATTTTTCGTATGAATCTTCACAAAAGCGTGCAGTGAGGTTCGAACTCGAGACTCGAAACTCGACATTCGCAAGATCTAACCACTAGGCTAAGATTTACACCTCCCCCCTCCTCTCTAATTATTGGTTAGAAGAAAGGTTGTCAAAGATTGCATTGTATAGTTCTAGATGTAGAATGGACTAAAACAATATATACTATGTGTTATTTAGAATAGCACAACCTTTTGTGTGATTAATCTACGTTATCATGTACAATAAATTCTATAACTTTTACTTGACCAAAGCACAAAGTAACATCAATGGCCTTTTTTATTGGTAACTAGCCTTTTGTGTATGCTATGCGTGCTGATATGTAGGGGTTAGTGTTACTCAATAGTAATAAATCAAGTCCAAATTGAAAGATTGTAACTAAGTTGACATCCATGTTGGTATAGAAGAAAAATTGATTTACTTTAAAATAGTAATTAAAACACATTTTTAATTCTTTATGCATCCATTTACGCTGCTTGCAACAACAATTTATAGTTAGTACTAAAATCAAAGCTTTACTTGGGGATGGGCATACACCATGTAAAGATTTACAAAAAATTAGTATTGATTGAATTTTTTAATAAATAAATAAAATAATAGCAATATATTTAATAATGCTCGTCAAACTATAATAAGATATTGTATTAAAAAATACAAAGCTATACAAAACATTAAAAAAAATCTATTTTTTGCATAAAATAACTCATATTTTATTTTATAGAATAAAATAACATGTAATTGATATATTATTGAATTAATTCAAAACATTAAAATTGAATATGATAAAGGCAAAGTCACCTTTTTATTGAATTAATTAAAGAATCAATTGTTTGATTGAAGCACAAATAAGGTAATTTTTTTTATAATTGTTTTAAAGTTAATTAAGGATATATAATTATTTTCGTGGGGGACATCATAACTCCTCCATTGACTTATATAATTTTTATACAATACTAAAATATATTATTTTGGGGCAACATTTTTTATATAATTGTTATACAATACTAAAATAAACAACAAAAAAATAAGATTTGAATATGAGTTCCCATTCATTTTTTGATATTATTAATTAGGGAAATAATATGCAAATTTAATTTCTTTCATATCAAAAAATGAACAAAGAAAAAGTTGATTCACTATAAATTTTTTTTTCTCTACTACCAAATTTCCATTATAATCAAAACGTAAACAATTTTATGTCAAAAAAAATATCAATATGGGTATCAATTTGTAGAGAATTAAAAAATATGCATTTACAAATTTTTACTTTATTTTTTTGAACTATATATTTTGTATTATATTTATTTAAGAGAATAAAAAATTTGTAAGAACTTTCCTTAATTATGTAGTTTGTGTTTTTAGAAAAAACCAAGGGTATTTTAGACTTTTCTAGGGGGACACCATAGCTTCTCCTTGGCTTATATAATAGAGATAAATCGTGGTAATGAAAATAAATTTGAAATATAATTTATCCAAGGTAATGAAACATATTCACATTTCTAAGCTTGAATTTTCTTCATATTTTTCATTATCATCCATTATTATTAAGAATTGTGCTATGATTTTTTTTTTTTTCCTTTTCCTCATTTGGGTTATAAGCAATTCAATTCCTCCAATGGTGTAATGAAAAAATGAGAGTTTATCATAAGAGTTTTTTTTTTTTTTTTTAAAAAATAAATAAATTATAAATACGTTTAGTTATGCTTTTGAAACCGATCTCAAAAACCGCAATAACCCCATTACTTTGTAATTAGTTTGAGATTATTTAATTGATTTTAAACATTCAATAAAAGTTTTCATAAAATCACTAGTGACCAAATATAGCATTTGATTACGTTACAAAGTGTATCAATGTTCAATTCTTAAAAAATAATAATTTAATAGATAATTAAATAAGTGAGTTGTTAAATGTCGTCTCAAAATCGTCCTAAAAAATATTAAAAAGACCAAAACACCCTTACTACTCAGCTCCACTATACTCCACTAGTCCACTACCATCCACCAAAGAGTTTCTCTCTATAACCACCACTAGCCGACACCACCACCTAGCACACCTACCAGCCAGAACCACCATCGCTAGCCACCATCAACAACCACTACCTGCCACCACCACAAAAGACCAAAAAAAGTACACAATTAATTTTAGTACGATGAGCAAGTTTTTAAACTGCAATTTTTAAAAAAAATTGCACAATTAATACGTAAAAAAAGTCCCAGATCAGACGCCCAGGCCATGGTTGGGACGTCTTGGGCATCTAATCTGGATGGTGAGACGTTTTTTCTTGTATAAAAAACTTACCGGTGGTGAGATGTTTGAGGCGGTGGCAGTGGTGGTGGTTCTCTTCTTCAACGCAGCTTCGACCACCTCCTTGCTCGGTCTTTGACACATTTTTGTGGTTGTGGTGGTATAGAGTGGTGGTATAAAGTATAAACTGTATTAGGATTAGGGCTGAGTAGAGTGCGGTCTGAACCGCACCAAACCGCAAACCAAACCGCACAATTGCGGTTTGATTTGGTTTGCGGTTTGAGAAGTGCGGTTTGGTTTGCAATTTTGCCAACCTGTAATTATGCGGTGCGCTGCGGTTTTCGAAAATTTTGAAACCGCACCAAACCGCAATTTTTTGAATTGTTCTAAAATAGTTAATTTCATATTTTTTATTTGGCTTACTACCCTAATGAAATTATGCCTTTTTTGTTTTTTCTTAAGCCTTATCTAGTTGTTTAAACCCGCAATGCTCTAAAGCTTCTCTAACTCTTTAAGGCTCTAACAAAAAATAAATCTAGGTTTTTTTTGTCCTTATTAATTACTAATTATAAAATAAAAAATTTAAAAAGTAGGTTAAACCGCAAACCGCACCGTACCAAACCGTATTTTGCGGTGCAGTTTGGTGTGGTTTGATATAAATGGCGGTGCGGTTTCAAATAATTATAATAATAATAAAATTTCAGAAGAATAGGTTTCTCTATAGCTAGGGGAGTGGAGGCCCAAATTGTATCTCGACTTCCCACTAACTTCTTGTAATTATGAACTTTTTGTGTATTCTTTTCGATAATAATAATAATAATAAGGGTTTTTTGTCCAAAACTACCTTAGTTACACCACTTTTTGTAAAAAACTACCTACTTACAAAAGTTTGTCTAAAACTACCTTACTTAGCAAATTTCTGGTTGACCACGACCTTATTCACTATTTCGACGTTGACTTTGCCTTTTCTGGCCAATCTGTTCGTTTTTTTACAAATTCCGACCTCAAATTTGAACCTTTAGGATACAAATAACCCACCAAAACCTTGATATGGATATTTTTTTTGGCACGCAAACCAATGAACACATATCGAGACAAATTTTGTAATGCAAATAGAAACTTATGCGACCATTTTTTGTAGATTCCGACCTCATATTTAATCCTTTAAGGGCAAAAATGACCCCAAATCATTGATTGGGCTAATTATTTTCGAGAATAAAGTAAAGTCAACGCCGGGACAACAAACAAGGTAGTGGTCAACAAGGGATTGGCTAATAAGGTAGTTTTGGACAAAAAACTCTAATAATAATAATCATAACCAAAAAAAATAATAATAATAATAACAACAACAACAGCAACGATAATATCAAATCATTAATAACGACAATATTTATTTAATAAATTATTTAAAATGAGAATAATATATAATAGTAATAATCCAAAAGTGAGAAATCATTATTTTTACTTTAAAATCATTAATTCAAAAGTTAAATATTTATTTAATAAATTATTTAAAATTTATTACAAAAAATTAAGGAGAGAATTAAAATATCAAATTAATCATTATTTAAAACCATTAATTCAAAAGTTAAATGTTTTTAATTCAGTTCTATTAAGTTTAATTCATCTCTATTAAGTTCAGTTCAGTTCTCAATTCAACTAATGTAAACGAGCTCTAAACTTCTCTATTAATTTGACAGAATTTTCTTAAAGTACAAGGCAAAAAGATTTCCAATAAAAAAAAAAGGCAAAATAAATTATATTTCCCTCCAATAAATCTGTCTAAAACGTCCTCCCGTCAGTTGCCGCCTTTCTCCGCCACTTTGAACACCGTTCTTTACTAACAATCAACTTCGCTAAAAACCCTAGTCTTATCACTCCAAAATCTGCTCAAATTGCATTTCATACTCTCTCCAATTTCTAATCTGCTAAAACTCTTTAATCTTCATCATTTGCTCGTTTTCCCCAGTTTTTTCTATATAAGGGTTTTTGCTCAAAAGTTTTTATCTTCAACTTTCCCCTTTTTAAATATTGAAGCTAAAAAATGGGAGACTCTAGAGAAGGATCGCCTGATTGGTTGCGTTCTTTTCAGGTTTTTCTTTTTTATTTTATTTTTTTAATGTTAAGAACTGTTTTTTTCCCAGGATTTGGATGATGAATGCTACTAAATTTATATGCACTCAAATCACTGCTTATTAGGGCTTTTGATGTACTATATAAGTTCATAATTGCATCCCAGGTGAATGCAGCAAGGAACTCATTTCCCAGCTGAGAAAAGAGGGTGTATTTTTAGTTGAGAAAGTTGAGAAATCAATTTGAAGATGAAATTAATATTCAACTGATGAATAATCAAACATGTCAAAGATGAAATTGAACTGACCAAGCAAATTAAGCTAAACAAAGATGAAATCGAAATACTAATTTGCATTGAGGGAAGTGCTTTAAATTATCAATTGTAAAGCTGGGTAGAGAAAAGAGTGGCAGTACATTTGTAGATGAATAAAGAATAATCAGTGTTAAAAAAAGTCGTTTCATTATTGATGTGGAGTGGACAAACTTAAGCTGTGAAGATGAAGATAATACATTTCCTCCATTTTCTTGAATTCTCAACTACTCTAGTTTGTTCTCTAAATAATGGAAAATGAATCTCTCCCTTTTCCTTCCCTTCCCCCCAAATCTTTCTATTTAAAATGAGGTGTTAGAGTAGTATATAAATAGGTTTTTGCATTGGTATATTTTTTCTGATATCTTTGTGTCTAAATCACATCTATGAAGGTTTTCTATGAATTGCCTATTCATCCTGAAATTTTTTATTATGAAAATCGGTTTCTTGGAACAGGCTCCTACTCGATCTATCACAACTTTGTCATCCGACTCTGACCCTTCTAGTGACAAAAGCCCTACAAGAGATGAGGATGAAATATGTGATTTTTCAATGAAATCTCCTACCAAAAAGTCTCCTATCAATAAGAAGACTAAGAAACAAGTGAAAGTTGGCGATGAAACACCTGCCAAAAGGAGAAAAACTGAAATAATGGAGAAAAGAGGTTTGTTACATAGTATGTAGTTTGTAGACACAACCTGATATGAATGCACACGAGTGCTACTGTTTTTGGATATTGATAGTCAAGGTTGAAATTTCAAGCTCTATGTGTGTGTGTTTTTTGTAATGGCATTCTCATTAACAAAATTATTTTCCTTGAATAAAAACTCCTATAATTTCCCCCATTGTATGGTTTTTTTTCCTTGATGTGATCCTTTTTTTTATGAAGCAGCAAGTGAAGATGATATTGTTGAAAGGGAAGAAAATTTTGATCATTTGAAAGAAACACCTGCAACTGTAAGTGTAATTCGAGGCTTTTAATCTGTATTTTGAAAGAAAAAAATTGGATGTGACCTTGGAAATAACTATTATTGCTATTTTTTGCTTGAGGTTTCAAAGCATTTGGGTTCATTCCTTGTTGCTTTTGACAATCAATCAATCAAAGCCTTATTCCCATAAGTGAGGTCGGCTACATGAACTAAAGTGATTATTCCAGGAGGTCGTCCACATAGATTTTCCTCCTCCACCCCGTACGGTCGAGAGCCTCAATCTCTCTTAAATCCAACTGCTTCATATCTTTTCTAACACCTTCCCGCCAAGTCATTTTCGGTCTCCCCCTACCACGTTTGAAATCCCCCTGATCCCACTCTTCAACTCTTCGTACCGGTGCTCCGTGGGGTCTCCGATTTACATGCTTTTGACAAGATGCAGAAAATTTTATACTTCGCTGTTTACAGATTTCCATACTATACTCAGCTACCTCATTTAACATTCAATTCAAGTGTGTATTATGATTTATGCACATGGCCACACTGACAACGATTGATTACTTTTAACAGGCACCAGATAATTCAGTTTGTGAATTATCATCAGATTCTGAATCTGACATTGTTCCAAAGGAAGAGAATGAAAAAATTGATGATGAAGAGATTGCTCCCAAGAGTGAAGTGAAGGGAAAATCTGTAAAAAAACGAATAAAACAGGGAAATGATCATCCCACTGAAAAGAAGAAAACTAACGAGCCTGTGAAAATGGAAGGTAACAATTTTTTTTTTCTGCTTTGTATGGGCATTGGAATTTGACCTTTTATCTTCTTTCAAAACCTTTAAATCTTATGGTGAGTTATGGATGTTGTGTTGACGGCAGACGTTGGGCACATGGATGCTTCTGAGGACGGCAAAGCTGTGAAGCAAACTGAACATTCTGTGAGAGACATGAACACTATGTTTAGATAGCAATATAGAGGGGGAAAGAAGGGGAGGGATAAAGGATGAAGGGGAGGGGAAAGAATGGGAGGGGTGAGGTGAAGCTCCACTTTCCCTCCAAATCTCTCCAATTTTGGAGGGATCATGGTATTAAAGGAGGGAAAATGGATCCCTCCCTTTCTCTCCTTTTCCTTTTATCCAAAACATAACCTAATATAATTTATGTTTCTCAACTTTGGTTCACTGATGCCCCTCATTATGGTAATTGTAGGGTAGCTCTTCCACATTGCCTTTGGTGCTGCCAGAGAAAATACATCGCTCTAAGGTAGGCCCTATTCAATTTCTCATTTTCTGTCCTTTGTAGCTTCAACCGTTCAAATTGTAATTTTAGTTGAGCTATGTTGTTACATTTGGTGTTTGTCCTCCCCAAGCCATGCCTTCTCTTCACTTTCCCCATTTCTTGAAAACAAGTGATATGAGCAGCAAACTGAATTTGCTGAAACTACACTTTTGTTTCTTCACCTGTTTCTCCCCCTCTTTTATTGAGTAATAAGTGGTTTTGCAGTCCCTTGTCGAGTGTGAAGGTGAATCAATAGATTTGAGTGGGGATATGGGTGCTGTTGGAAGGGTAATTATTTCAGAGACTCCATCAAAAGAATCTGAAATGCTATTTGATTTAAAAGGTTTGTGCACATGTAGTATTGCGAAAGTTGATTAAAAACTGATCTATTTCTGTACATCTGGAATTATTTATTTAGATTACATTTCTTGTTTTTCGTACGTGTTTTGTTTTGTGAAGTTGTAGATCGAACAACTTGACATTAAAGGGCAAAAAACTTTATCTTGTACCTTGCCTTAATCTATGGATTTTGGTGTTTGTTTCAGGTACCATTTACAAAACGGTAATTGTTCCTTCAAGGACATTTTGCGTGGTATGTTTCCTTATTTTTCTACCTTTGGATATTAACATTTTTATTTCTTTCTCTGTGCCTAATTTTGGAATTGAGAAATGAAAAGTTTACAATTCATGTTCATCATTAACAATTATGAAATTTTATAATTAACCTTAATTTGTGTAATTGTTTCAGGTCAGTGTTGGTCAGTCTGAAGCCAAGGTATGGTTGTATGATATCTATATGGCTATTTCACTTTTTATTCTCACCTTTTTAATTTTATGCCCCCACCACCACCACCACCACAACCACCAAACAGAAAAGAAAGGAGTAATTCATCCTCCTCCACCACCACCACATTAACCAGTCTTAGATTGTTGTTTTGTTTTGTGTTGGTTGAATTTTGTGACTTGGATTTGTGTTGGTGAAATTTTTTTTTTTTTCTGTTG
This sequence comes from Salicornia ramosissima, assembly GCA_951394345.1. Taxonomy (NCBI): domain Eukaryota; kingdom Viridiplantae; phylum Streptophyta; class Magnoliopsida; order Caryophyllales; family Amaranthaceae; genus Salicornia; species Salicornia ramosissima. Next base: position 53,776,487 of record OX596237.1, on the reverse strand, counting down.
TGATTTTGTGAACTTGAGGCACTTGGGTTTAGGCCTCTTGTTCATTGACTAGTTAGGGAAGTAATCTAGTTGGATTTTTTGTATTTTATTTTATTTTTAGTTAGTTTTCGGCCTTAATTTGATCAATCATGTCTGAGCCCCGCAAAAAGAAAAGAAATGACCGACCCGGTACCTCAGACCAAAACCAACATGAAGATGCACCACCACAACCACCACCACCCATTAGGATACCACAGGCCAATCGGGCCAAGTATGATAACCTGTTGAGGCGAACATTTCGCCCTACCCGATTTTACGATGCGCGTCCTTGTCTGGCGCTACAGATCACCAGGGAAATGCAAACCCTTTTCACAAACTTTGGGTGGGAGAACTTGACTGACCCCAACATGGCTGATTACACATACCCACCTTTGGCCTGTGAATTCCTTAGCACCTTGACCTATACTGAGATAGCGTCCACCACTAACGTACTGGAATACCAACTATCATTCCGATTGTTCAATGATCGACATACAATTACCATTTCCCAGCTAAATGAATTTATAGGATGTGACCCGACCAACCCGTAATCGCATGCCAAAAGGCAAGCGGGTTAAAGTCAGGAAAGTTTTTAGGACTAAAATCAATAATGGGGTTGGTCGGGTCACATCCTATAAATTCATTTAGCTGGGAAATGGTAATTGTATGTCGATCATTGAACAATCGGAATGATAGTTGGTATTCCAGTACGTTAGTGGTGGACGCTATCTCAGTATAGGTCAAGGTGCTAAGGAATTCACAGGCCAAAGGTGGGTATGTGTAATCAGCCATGTTGGGGTCAGTCAAGTTCTCCCACCCAAAGTTTGTGAAAAGGGTTTGCATTTCCCTGGTGATCTGTAGCGCCAGACAAGGACGCGCATCGTAAAATCGGGTAGGGCGAAATGTTCGCCTCAACAGGTTATCATACTTGGCCTGTGGTATCCTAATGGGTTGTGGTGGTGCATCTTCATGTTGGTTTTGGTCTGAGGTACCGGGTCGGTCATTTCTTTTCTTTTTGCGGGGCTCAGACATGATTGATCAAATTAGGGCCGAAAACTAACTAAAAAAAAAATCAGCTAGATCACTTTTCAACCAGTCAATGAACAAGAGGCCTAAACCCAAGTGCCTTAAGTTCACAAAATCACAACAGAAAAAAAATTCACCAACACAAATCCAAGTCACAAAATTCAACCAACACAAAACAAAACAACAATCTAAGACTACAATTAGAGACTCAAAAATTCAATAAACAATTGCAAAGTATAAATGAAAACCTAAGATTCGAACTAAGTTTACAATAACAAAGTTAGAAAATTAGGGTTTTTAGAAAATACCCAACTAGAGTATGAAAATACTCTAGATGAAACCTGCTTTTTGTTGTTGTTGATGAAAAGAGCCAAAAGTAACCCAAGATGTGTGCCTTGCTCGTGTTTTTCCCCATTTCTTTTTTTTTGAAAAATTTCGAACCTAGGGTTCGAAGAATTTTAGGTGAGAAAGTGAGAGAGATATGTGATGGGATGGGAGAAATGAAGTAATGGAGTGATAATGAAGATGAATGATGGTGTTTGAGTGAGATTTGAGTGAGTTTGAATGTTAGGGACACTTAGGGTTTGAGAGAGTAAGGAGAGAACTTGTGAGTTTAGGGTTTTTGCTCGTGAAAAATGACGAATTCTGTCTCCTGTTCTTTTATATCATTCGAGCTCAGAGGGCGCTGACTTAATCCCAGCGGCCGCTGACCCCTTCTGAAATGATTCTGGAGATCTCAATAGATCTCATCAATGGGCGCTGAATTGTTTTCAGTGGGCGCTGACCCTCTTCAAAAATGTTTCTGCCTGTTACATGAAGCTCATCAGCGGGCGCTGAGAATGGGCCAGCGCCCGCTGCAATCCAATTTTTGCTACTGGGAAAAATGATACTTGGTGCTTAGCGGGTGCTGAAATTCTTCCAGCGGGCGCTTCCCCAGTTGAAAATTTTACTGCCTTTTCCAAGAGACCTTTCAGCGGGCGCTGAAAATGGGCCAGAGCCCGCTGCTACCAAAGTTTTTTTTTCACTTGAAAAATTGGGCATTGTGCAAGCGGGCGCTGATGGAAATTCAGCGGCCGCTGCACCTGACCTGTAGCCATTTTTTTTGCAACAGAATCTCAGTTTTAGAACACTTTCTCTTGATTGCATCCTAAGGGATACATCAACATGTATAATGGCCCAAAGGGCCAAAATCACACTCGTTAATGCATTCGGAAGTTGCAATCAAGGAAATCTCTCGCTTTCTTTCAACTCACCCATGATATTTTTTTTTCTCGAGTGCTCCCTTTTTCTAACACACATTCATGGACATATGTAAAGATCACATATATGCACAAATGTGTGAAGGCACTACTCAATCTTTTCTCTCATCAATTTTTTTTTTCTTTTTTTTTTACAATGCAAGGAAATAAATTGAACTATCCTAAAAAGCAATAAATTGAGGGTTGCCTCCCACAAGCGCTTGTTTAACGTCTTAAGCTTGACAAAGGAGCTGGACACAGGGACTAAGACATAGAAGAAAAACTATGTCAAAGTCATCCAGCGGGAACAACCGCCGAGGCTTAGTAAATAGCCTCGCAAAGCTCGTAAGAGCTTATCAAATGCACTGGCACTCAACTCACTAAAAACCACATAAGCAATGATCAACTTAAGCAAAGGGAACGGTTTAAAAACCAGAATCCAATGCTTATGTGGGAGTGAGCGCCCACAGGGAGGAAAATCAAAACAAAAGAGCTACTAAAAGAAAAATCAAATAAAGAAGAAGGAGCACCTCCAAACACTTCCCTTGCCTTGGTTTCTGGAGGAGAAACATTGGAGTCAAGACAAGAGATGATGCCCTCGAATGGGGGTGATATGAGCATGGATGGAAGGGGAATGGGATGTGAACAAACAAGGCTAAATCCTCCTAAAAAGGGAATAAGAGAAGGTGGTATAACCACATCCTCCACATTAATAATGGCCTCGTCAACTTCACTAGACTCAACTAAGAAGGCCTCATTCAATACAACATCACATGACGAGACGGGAGGGTGAAAGAGCTAGGGGGTGATTAGTTCACCTATTTGGAAAAAAAAGGGGGGGGGGGTAACTATTTGTGGTGATTAGTAATGTTCACTGGTTTTCTACAGATTGAGGCCATTATGAATGACTTTATTCAGCTAAAACCGCAATCAAATGTTTACAACGCCGAGACTATGGTTGAAGGTTAGTTTTTATTTTGTGTCCCTCTGATATTTTTGCTCTAATTAGGTTCACCATCCAGCTCTGTGTTGCTATGCTTCATTGGCTGATAATATTTTGTATGGGCAGGAACACTGGAAGGGTTCACCTTTGACTCTGATGACGAAGCTGATAAGGTGACCAAGGATACTAAAGGTGAACAGAATGAAGGTGGTGAAGAGCAACCCAATAAGAAAACAAAAGGAAAAGCTGACAAAAAATCAGTAAAACCGGTATTCACTGTTGTTATCATTTGACAGTCGTTATACGTTATGTTATAGTGCATAGCTTCCCTTTGTTTTCCTAACGTATGTTTTATAAAATGATGAAGGCTGCAACAAAAAAGAAGGGGAAAGATGCTGGAGGGAAGCAAACTAAGAAAAGGAAACCTCAGGCACCAAAGAAAGGCAAAGCAAAGAAGTAAAAGATGAGATATGTTTTTTGCTTATAAGTTGCCAACCTGTACAAGTGTACAACAAATTTATATTTGTTATTCTTGTAGGAGTTGTAGCTGTAGCTGCTAATATAGTCAATTTTTTTTAGATACTTCAATCGAAGGTATAGAACTAAAGGATATTTTTTCCTGTATTCCCTCATTTGATTCATTTCTATTTATTATGTTTGCTCAAATATGATAATTGATTCTAATTTAAATTTTGTACTTTGATACATACAATAAAAAGATCAGTCATTTATTATGTGCATAAATCCAAGATGTTAGCACTGAATAAGATCATTGTCTTTGATTTACAGTTGATCAGCTTTGTGTTTTCTGATTGTGAAAGAACTGTGTTAGTAGTCTTCTGTGTTCTCGCAAAGATTTTCTCGTATGTTCTGAGTTCTGAACCTGACGACCTTCCAAGCATTACACTTTCAGCAACTTCTCCTGCCCCATTTGTCTGATGACCAAGCTCGATAAATCTGAATTGTCCTGCCGCAATTGCTGAAAGTTGAGCTCCATTTATCAGATTTGCTCAGCTCCACAGTAGCAAACTGTAGAAGCTCGGAAGTATGTACACAGGATATGGTAGAACGCCATATGAGGAGGAGATCTCCCCTCCAGACTCTGCGTCATTTCTGAATGGTGGTGCTGAATTGTCAGTGAGGCTAGGAGGTGTTTCATTGCCAGTAGGAGGTGAATCGTAGGTGAAACTTGGCGGTGACAAAGTTGTGTCACCACTTGGTGGTGATTCATATGTGACACTTGCTGTTGGTGGTGATTCATATGGGACCCTTGCTGTTGGTGGTGACATAGTCGTGCCACCAGTTGGTGGTGGTGACAGAGTTGAGCCACCAGTTGGTGGTGGTGACAGAGTCGAGTCACCAGTTGGTGGTGAACTGGAGGTTGGTGAATTATAAGGGACATTCGGTGGTGACATTGCTGTGCCGCTGTTTGGTTTATTCTTCCTGCAACATCAGAAGAAAGTAAAAGAGCAATTAGAGAAGCAAAGGCATAGTACAACCAAAGTCTGAAGTTGAAATACAGGGTTTAGGGCATAAACCAAGGATGAAGTTAGGGTTTAGGGTAGAAAGGCATTACACAGCAGCAGCTTTGGGGCAGAAAAGAATGACATAATTGTTAGCCTTGCATGTAAATGTACTAGTGCCATCGTCATAGGCATAGCTATACGCCCTCGGACAGGCTCTCTTAAAGACAGTCGAGTAATATGTCGGTCGACATGATGTTGGGTTTCCAAACTGTCCACTGCAGCAGTATTGGTCTTCCCCAAACGCCTCACATGCACTTTTACATGCAACCACGCCTCCCCCTCCTCCATCTTCACCCACAACCTGTAGCTCTTTCGGGCATCCTGTTTGAGAATTTTCACAATAAAAAACCATCAATTTATTTTTCTCACTTATTTTGAAAAAAAGAAAATAGTAAAGTGCGGAGTACAAAATTTTGAAATTTTTATCTATAAGTAAAGTTATAACCTTTTACCATAAAGTTGCTACTTTTATCTAACTTATATAAAACGTTATGGTTTTACGGTAAAAGCTTGCAATTTTTTAGTAAAAAGTTATCCCATCAAACTATCTAACCTTGTAAAACGACTAAGAAATAGAACCTGTAAAGACTAATGAAATCATATGATCATATGTAAATTAGAGTGCTACTACAGGTTTATATGCTACATCATATAACGGGACATTTCATGATTGAAATACAAACGCTGTGCTTGAATTATTTATTTATTTTTTGGATTTTTGGATTTGGCAAGGAAAATAGTCCGTAGGTTAACCCTTGCTAAGTTATTAACTTATAGGGCTACCACTGTCAGCTCGTCGATTGGTAAAGGGTTAACTAACCCATAGTCCTTTGATTGTAGCCACCTCTATGATGTGCATGATACTATGACAACAAATTTAATTTATGACCTAAAAAGCTGCATGAAATTTACCTATGTTAAGGTCAGAAACACATCCTGTTGCATTACAAGGAGCACCATTAAACTCATTTGGCCATACAACAAGAGGCAGATTATAGCCATCTACAAGACTAACATCATAGAAATCCTTGGTATTGCCTTTTCCAAGTGTAATCTCAAACAATGAAGCTGGTGGTGTTGCACCACTCCCATCACATTCCAACCTCCCCCCACAATCCCCTGTCACACATTTTCCTGTGCCTGTCCTATCGAATTGACAGCCTGTCCGGGCCCATATCCTACCCGACCATCCCGGGCCTGCGTTCAGTCTGACGCTCTTCCCAGAATCCAGTTGGAACCCGGTGGTTGAAAGTGGGGGTGTACCCGACCCGGATAATGTACCCGGCCATATTGTAAACGGGCAATTGTTAATAATTGTGAAAGTTGAAGAAACTATGAAAGGTAAAAACAAAAATATGAGGATGATAGTGAGGTTTAACAATAGTTTGTTTAGCATTATATAAGAGCTTATTGTTTTTTGGGTTGCAAATTATTGTGGTGGTTTTTATTATAGGTGTGTGTTGAGATTTGAAATACCCAACAATGGAAACCCTGAAATTTATGTTGCTTTGCTACAATTTTGGTGCAAGATCATGTTTTTATGATTAGAATTTCTTTAATCTTAGATGGCCTCACCAAAAAGAAATTCCTTTCTTTCAATTTTTTGGATATATAAATGTATAATAGGGGCTCTATAAGTTGACCTTGCTTGAGTGCCAAATTAGGGGGTAGTCCAAGTTTGTAATTTGAAAAGAATATTCTGCAAATTAAACTATATAAGATCATTAAAATTCTTTTTGTAGCAAAGAATTATGATTTTGCTTTGAAGATACACTAAATAACCAATCCCTAGGAAAAGTATGCAATCCATATCTTAATTATTCTAAGTAGATTCACAAAGCATCCTGATGATGATGACCTTTGGTTGTTCTAAGAGAGGGAGTCCCCTCTTGCATAGTGTGAAAATTAAAGAGGTATCTTCTTCATAGGACATAGCCCAAAATAGTATTCTTATGATACATTGGTTGCAAGACAAGTCACATAGTCGTATGCATATACTACCTCATTAACAGGTTATTTGCAACAAATAACTCAACACAAACTCCTATAGAAATTTTAATTGAGCTAAAACTTAAATGGATGGGGAGAGAAGACATGTAATAAAGAGAGAGAAACGACATTAAAAAAAAACCTAAAGGATTTGTTGCAACTAATTAATAATCTGTTCCATCCTTTGTTGACAAATGTTGCAAATAACCTGTTATATAGATGTTAGTATTTATATTGTTTGCATTCAAATAGGTGTCTTGAGGAACAGGTGGTCAAGCAGCACCGTCGCCTCATACCCTGTGAAAGGACCATGTCAGTAGGGCACAGTTGACCTTACCATGTACGAGTAAAATGTATATCCAACAAGATAAACTGCCAAATAGAGGTTGATCAGCTGCACAGGGAAGCATGAGGTTTGTTTTTCAGTGCTGTTTTCTTGTACTTTAAATCAAAATAACCCAATAAGATCATAATATTTCTAAAGCTTGAAAACAAATGGTGAACTAATTTGCAAATGGAAGAAATACACTGCCTCGGGAAGATCAACAATACTCTTATTTTCATTCAAAAATCAACAAGATCATCAATACACCACAGGATTGCTTGCTTCTATATATAAAGATGAGCAAGTCATACAATCAGAAACTATAATACAATCATCCTGCACATCTTAAAATCTAGATGATGCTAGATACATTTCATCCAATCAGAAATGCATTCAAAGTTCACCGGCATGAACCCTTCATTGCTCGAACAAAGCAGATTTCAACAAAACAGCTTGCAGAAACTTCAGGCAAGTATGAAAGCTGATAAAACTTTCAGGTAAATGTATGCGTGGTCCTGGCCACTTGAACTCTTGAGAAATAAGAAAGATGATGATCATAAAACCTCCGGACTCTCGGAGAATACAACTTTTTCCATGATACAAGGGACTTTTTGGTTCGAATACAGTAGTTCTGGTAAAGAAGCTTCACAGAGCAAGTAGAATACTACCATTTTGTCATTTAGGCAGATTTGTATTCTTCACAAAAGGCAAGCAACAAGCTCAGCACAATCATGGACAGACAGCCGAGGCTGAGCCATATAAATGACTCGCACCAGCATTATGTTTGAAAGAAACCCATTTTGGAGCTTAAAACTCAGTGCTTGCTGATTCAATTCTGGAATCAGAGTATGCAGTTTAGGTGTTTATGAAACAACCACCATAAAATTGCCCATATCTCAGTCTTCCTTACAAGGTCGGAATTGATTCAATTCTGGAAGCAGAGGTCGGTCAGTACATCCTATCAATCACCGCTTGCAAAATACAGATACTAATCCTGTTTAATACACCTTTATTGAATAACACGCATAGCCACATATCTGCATTCCTGTAAGGGCAAGAAGAGGAGATATTAGTAAATTCCTTGTACTAAAAAAACACTCAAGTAAGAATCATTCAGCAACACAACAATAAGCAAATTTGAACTCCCTGAGAGTAATTTTTTGTAACCTGCAAAATAGCACCAAGAAGAGCACATAGGTCAAAACTAAACCAAAAATAAGTAATCCTTGAAGTAGGAAGTATCCAAGCTGTTTGTTTTTTTGCACTCCGTTTTTTTCGCTCTTTTTTTTTGTGGGGGCGGGGAGCAAGAAATAGAGAATACTTGATCCAATTACATTTACAACGCAACAAAATAAGAAAGGGCTCTATAAGCATCAATACAATGATAGAATTGTTACAAATAAAGATGACTGAGACTAACCAAGTAGCCAAGAGGAAAAAAAGGTCAGGATCATAACAATAGATGATATAAGATATAGCAGAGAGTCAGAGACTATTGCTGACAAAAATCAGAGCAAACATGAAATTTGACAGAATAAGAACACCAGAATATATGAAGTCTTCAAATTTTTCTACATAACCACTTAATTTAGAGATATAAGTTTTCAGCCACACATAAGGGGCACACTGGGTTCCGCATTCAAGATTCTCACATAGTTCACTAAAGTGCAAAAGTTAAAAAGTGCTAAAAAAAAGTTAGAAAAAAAAGGCTCATTTGTTTATTGAGTTTTCTAGTTCAAGTCCATGCCATCTCCAACTTGACTGCAGATAGGGCTGACAGCAGAAAAGGATCTCTCGAAAGGAGAAGGATGTAATTTTGCATCCCTGCGTCGCTTGAAAGAACAGCTATCAGGAGGGCAAGCTTCAACTTCAAATTTCCTACGGACACCTCGGGCTGCCTGTTGCTCTACAGGTGAGAGCGGGAAAATCAGTCCGCTGACTCTGCAGAGCGAGTTGTGATTGTCGTACAAAATACGCTGATCACAGTTTTTGTCACATATGTGAGTCTGCCCTGTTAGCCTGCACCGGTACATATTTCCACAGATGTGCTCGTTTTGACATTTCCAATCGCACTTGTGGGCCGGGACTAGCCCATCTTGGCCCAAAATACTTGACATAAAAACAACATTTGAGGAACCAGCCATCATTGCTGCTCTGTGTGCCTCCATTGAAAGTCTGTAGAACCCCATCAGAAGAAAGGAATAATGTCAATGAAACTGTGATGGGGTTCTCAACCTATTGAAAGCAGAAACAACTACCCAATCTTGGAAATCTATACTTTAAGAAAAGAACCTGAAGAAAGGTTCTCCAAACCTCTACACAGAAGTAACCTACATTATATGACAACTAAGGTCTTGTTCTTTTGGACTGAATTAATCTAAACTGATTTCATCTAAATTGACCTAAATTAAACTAATTACTAGACTTAACAGGAGCTAAGCTAAGCTGAATTTAAATTCCAAAATTAAGTCCAAAAGAACACAGCTTAATTCTCTAATTTCCATATTAAGATGATTTGGCTAGTATACTTTCTTCAAGATCATTGTGAATCTATGAACTAATTGTTGGGCACACCTGAATATTGTTCCTCATTGTTTATTTCAAAATCTATTAGAAATGTGATTTATTAGAATGATTAGGCTAGTATATTATCTTCAAGATCATTGTGAATCCTTTTTCTAAGTTGGGAAAAGATCTTATTAGTTAAAAAAATAGTGTTAACATACAGAGGGTTGTACATTAGCAAGTTTGCTATCAACAGAGTAACACAGAAAGCAGTGAGATCTGCAACTTGAATAATGAAAAATAACATTTTCTCCCCTTCTAATTGCAACATTTTTAATTAACACGTAACACATAATTATAAAAAGGAAAATGCTATACATAGCCGCCACATAAATTACCAAATTTATACCAATTTTTAAGAAATGCAATTAATTATTAATGTAGCATTAACATACGATCTCTTGTACAATGCTACAGAATAACCTAAATTACTAATAAAAAATAAATAACAGATCTAAACATCAACGACAAGGAAAAAAAATTACGAATCAAACAAAACCTTTTTGGGTGGCTAAAATTCAATAGTGAAAATATTACCACGCCCAATATGTCACAAATCACAATTAACTCCAAAACTCAAACAAATGCTATCTCAAAATCTTAATTCAATTATATGGGTAAAAAAACAAATCCACGAACCCATTTCATTAATCTCAACATCTAAATAATTTTATTTTTTTTAAAAAAAAAAAAGTAAAATGAAGCTTACCTTTAGTCTCTTTTTTTTTTTTCAGAAATAGGACCAAAATATCAAACAAAATAGCAATAATAAAATAAAAAGGGATTTGCGATTTTTTAAAGAAACCCACACCATTAAACTAATTAATCAATATAAATTGCAAAATTAAAAGGGGGAAAAAATCAAAGGGCTTACTTGTTAGCTGAATTAGAGAAGTTGACCCAGAAAAAAAAAAAAAACCCCCAATTGAAGAGGAAGAACCTGCAAAAGAGAGAAAAAACACCAAAAACAAGCACAACCCCACTCTCTCTCTCTCTCTCTCTCTCTCTCGCTCGCTCACTCACTTTCTCTCTCTTAATTTGTTGTTTGAACAAAATCTGTGAAAAATGGGAAAAGTCAGTGAAGGGGATTATGGATATTTATAGAGTGAAAGGGGAGATAACTCAGATAAGGGATGTTGTTGGAAAGTAGATGAAATTCAACTGAAATTCGAGTGAAATTCGGTTTTTATTTAAAGAAATAAAATTCTTCACATTTTTGTCTTTTTTTTTTTGTGTGTGTGATATATTGGGAGGAAAATGAACCTATAATTAGTATTTTTTTAATTTGCTTATTTCACTTTTTACAGTTGTTGAAACAAAATTTTGAAAATTAATATTTTTAATTGTGTGTTTTTATAAAAACTAGATATTAAAAAATATATATTAAAATGAATTTAACAAGACCACACATGAGTACATAACTATATTTTATTTTATGTATAAACCACAAACGATGGTCAAAATATATTCTATGAATAGTGATAAAGTTAAACTATAAAAAAACGGAGGTAGTATAATTAGTAAGTCAAAGTCTTTATTTTTTTTAATTAAAAAAAAAGTAAATTATGAAAGAAAAAAAAAGAGAGTGAGGCGAGTGAGACGGAAGGGCATTGCTGTAGCCGTTAGATTTGTGACACGTGGTAGATAGAATTGAATTTAGACGGTTCAAGTAGCTTAGTCTCTTTCTCTCTAATCTCTTTCCTGCATGTTTGGATGTAGCCGTTACAATTTACAAATGTGGTGGGCCCCATAGCTTTGTTTTATTTTTATTTTATTTTTACTGCGTTTGGTGATAGTTGTAATTATTTTGTTTGTTTGTTTGTGATTATTAATTATATTATATTGTGATTAAGAAATAATCATTCATAGATAGGTGATCTTTAATTGGATTTGGACGTTTAGGATATTGGGACCACTATTGTTCCTTTTTTTTTTTCTTTTTTTTTTTGCCCACTTCTAGATATAGGACTATAGGAGTACATATGGCAATTTTGCAATGCAACAATGGATTTTGGATCCAATTCAGATCCATAATTACAAACCCATTTTGGATCCAATATAAATGGCAAATTTTTAATGCAACAATGGATTTTGGATCCAATTCAGTTCCATAATTACAAGCTCAATTTTACAAATCTGGATCCTTAAATTTGAACCTGTAAATCCATCACATAAAGCCTTGATCCATATTAATTCAGACTTAAAAAATAGATACTTCCTCCCTTTTTGAATTCTTGCAACAAATGAATTTTTTATCTCTCACAAATAATACCCATTTGTTACAAGAATTCAAAAACGGAGGAAGTATTTACATTTAATACATATAATTCACTTAGGCCCTGTATTTTTGGAAAATAATTTTGGCATCTTCAAAATTGATTTTGGCACCCTCCCTCTCTCACATAGTTGGGGTGTCAAAATCAATTTTGAAGGTGTCAAAATCACTACCCTCTTTTTTTTTGGCAAGTTCTTATAACATTTGTTTTTTGGTATAATTTTGTCCCTAGTTTCATTTAGTATATTGTTGTTTAAAGTACATTTTAGTCTACTATTAGATTGTTAATTTCATTTTATTATACTATTATTTAGGCTTCATTTTAGTACATTATTAATTTGGCTTTGATTTCGTTAACATATTATTAATATACAGTTCATTTTAGTACAGTGTAAAATTCATTTTAGGATTTTTTTTTTCAAAAATTGTTAATATTGTTTACAGTTGGTAATTTATTGTTAGTTGGGAAATTTTGTTAGTACACTATTAATTTCAATTTAGTATATTGAGATGGTTAATTGAAAACTCTGCTTGAATAGTTGAATTACTGATAGTATGATTTTGTGCATGTCCCCTTCTCTCTTTTGCGGGTTTTAATGTGCTAATCGAGCTCTTGGGAACAGCATACTACTAATAAGTTTAGTTACAATGTATTTTTGTCTTTTCTTGTTTTTTAACTGGAATTGACATTTTTGCATAATGGATATAGGTTGAAGCCCGGCAAAAGGGTATTAGGCCAAGGTCACGACGGTGTGAACGGCATGAAAATCAAAGAACATACCACACTCTGGTCACACTTGAGTGCATTATGGAGACGTACTGTGCCCCGCCCACATTTTATGTACTGACTAACACCTATATCTTTCACCAAGTTAAGTATTTTTTTTGTCGTGGCCAGGAAAGCAACCGATGAAGACAATAAACGAGGTGAAAATAGCGGTGGCGACGACATCAATGTTACTTTTTCTTATTTTTTTCAAAGAGATGGGTGCATGGAAAAATAGCCCATAGCCTAGGTTAGGGCGCCTAGAATAGGCGTCTAAACCTAGGGGAGGGCGCCTAAACCATGGCCTCTACCTAAGTTAAGGTGTTTATTCCACACGCTCTAAATTAGGTCATGGACTATTTTTCCTCACTTGGTGAAAAAAGTAATGTTGTTGCCATCACCGCTGCCACTGCCGCATCATCTCTAGCATATTCGCTTGGCTAGTGGCCATAGTCCGTATTGGTGGCTGGTTATGTTTTGATTGGAGAGAGTTGGAAAGTTGGGGAGATAGAGGGTGTGTTGTTTAGAATAAGAGTAGACTTGAAAAGTTGTGGGCATCAGTAAGTAAAAGCGGGAGATGTTTAGCATTTCACTAGCTAAAAAATGGCACAAAGTTAACAAATATATTCCCTCCGTTTTTTTAGTTTACCCACTTGAGTTTTTTTATCAAAACCAAGAAAGTATTGGGAGTTGAAGAAAAAGAATAAATGGTGATTAAAAATTGTATAAAAAATAAGAGAGAGTGTGTGGAAAAAAGAGAAAAAAAAGGTAATTTAATTGAAGTTAGTCAAAAGTAGGAGAGAAAATATGGAAAATGCACTTAGAAATCATAAATTAATAAATGTAAGAAGTGACTAAATTAAAAATAAACATCCAAAAAACAGAAAGTGAGTAATTAAAAAAAACGGAGGGAGCTTTCTTTAAAAAAAAATGTTTTCCAACAAAACTCATGCGGTCTCTTCAAGAAATAGAAACATGGAATCATTAAAAAGTAACTTTAATATTGTCTAGGTTATGATAAATATAAAATAGAAAATACTACTCCTTATGTTAAAACATCCAAAAGAGTAGTGAAAAATATTTTTTAAAAAATAGAGGGAGTATTAAAGAAACAAATACACGAATTGGTAACTCGAACAACAATGATAACAACAACAACAACAATATTAATAGTAATAATAATAATAGCCTTTCAATTAATACATCTATTGTCGTAAAATTGTTTAAAAAATAATAATAATAATTTTTATTTTAAAATCATTAAATTAAAAATTAATCCAAAAGTCATAAATCATTACTTTTACTTTAAAATCATTAATACAAAAATTAAATATTTATTTTAAAAATTAATTAAAATTTATTTCAAAAAAATAAGGAGAGAGAATTAAAATTTTAAATTAATCCTTATTTAAAATCATTAATCCAAAAGTTAATTAAATGTTTTTATTTCAGTTCAGTTCAGCATAATTCAGTTAAGTCGCACAATTCAGTTCAGTTGCACAATTCAGTTCAGCTATATTCAGCTAAACTAAACGAGCCCAAAATTGTATCACAAAATATATACGAAGTATTTTTTTTAATTTTGTTGAAAATATATTTACAAATCAGACCCTTTATTTTGTAGGTAAAATTGTTTTAATGGTGCGTTTGATTCAACTTATTTATGTAGTGCTTATTTTAAAAATTTCAAATCAGAAAAAAAATTCAAATCAGATCAGAAAATCTATCTATTCTATACTATATACTAAAACACATGCCACTAAAAAAATTCCCTCCTAAACTTTTATTTTTCCCTCCCATTACCATGTATTAAATGTTTCACATTTTCCAAAGGTGTATTTGTTTTATTTTTTTCCTAATACAATTACAATTAAATGTACTTATTTTACAATAAAAACTATACTACCAATCTATCTTTAAAAAAAATCTTATTGGTGTTCATTTTAAAATAATCAAAGTATTTTTTGTCAGCCTTAATTCATTAACGATTTGATATTCTTTGCCCAAACCCGATTTTTTCCAACTTGGGTTTTGCCCTTTTTTCAATTTTTTAAAAATCTTCTAAAATAATGAACCATTATATTAAATATGTTTATATTTTTATATATAAGTTTCAAATAAGTGTTTTGATTGTCGGTAATTTTAGTTTTTTTTCTACAATAGTACGATTTTATATACAAGAAATAACTACATATATGATAAAAGAAATTTAGAATATTACATTGGCAACGTTAGAAGACATAAAATTTATGAAAATAAAGTAATGAGATTGATATCTATCCAAATTCGAAATGACTATAGAAAAAATTATAGCTAGTGAACTAACTTTAATCTATTGCATAAGTTAATTTTAAAATTATATGCATTTCGGGTATTACGTATTCTCTATTTTCTAATATAAATAAAGTAAAATATTTAGATAAATTTTCCATCTACAATAACATTTTACCAGTTTTCGCATAAAAAAATTAATTTAGATCTAAATACTTACTTCAGTTAAATAAACCGAGCATTTGCTCGGGTATTATCTAGTTTTAACTATTTTTTTTAACTCCAAAACTACGTCGTTTTGGCCAGAGACCACGTATGTGGTCCTGGGATCGTATAATAATTTGCGTTAGATTACACCCTCCCCAAATTGAGTTCCCACCAAAATAAATAAATTTCCTGCCTTCTCCCTTTTTACGCTACATACATTCTGAGTCTCTCCTCCATTCAAGCGGTCAAGCGTATAACTTATCCATTGAAGACTACACGAAGTTCTCCACTGAAACAGCTTCCCATTCTTCATTGAAGCAGCTACTGAGGTAAGATTTTTTTTTGGTTGATGAAACTTAATGCCCATAAGGGGCTTCCTTCCCAAAAAAATCACAATCTAGGGTTCAACTTACTTAGTTGCAATTACCAGACAATCAATAAGTATTCGAATATTGAGCGATTTGCTATCATTACTGGAGATTTTTACCAGCACTCTGATTGCTAGAACAATATTTTTTCTTTTATGTTCTAATTTGATAAGAATTTCATGTAATCTTTCAGTTCTAATTTGATAATTGATTCAAATTGGGTCGATAGTTGTTTATTGGCCTTTGTTATAGCATTCAATCGATAAATTTTGACGGCGGTGGGGAAGAACGGTACCATAACAAGCTGACATAATGATTGAATTTAAAGTTTTAACTTACAGGACAGTTGAGCTCTTTGTCCTGCATTTTAGCTTGCATCTCATACTTTTATATTGAAAATGTAAGTGAAATTGACATGGTAGCCTTGTTTATTGTTGGCATCCAATCAGGGGAGAAGTTATGGTGGGATTTAAAAACAGGTATATGGTGCTTGAGATTTTTCTAGATCCAAACAAAGATCTTATTGATGGTGATCCTATTATTGTTACCGAGTTCAATGTTTCCAAAGCAATCAAAGACAGTTTGCGTGTCAACTTTGGGGAGTGTGGTCTGGCTTCTTCGCTTGGGTCCTTTCAAGGTAGCCAAGCAAACTGTTTATTTATAATACTCATATTCCATAATCCATGTACAAAGTAGCTTTCTTCATGTATATTCAAGTTGACACAATGATCATTTAGGCTGTGTTCTTTGGGCTTAACTTCTGAAATTTCAGTTCAATTTTTGACAAATTCAGTTCAGTTCTGCTCCTTTTGAGTCTAAAGTTTAGTTTAATTCAATTCAATTCAGTTTAGTTAAAACAATTATTTTTTTTGTCATACAAAGATGTAAATTGCTCTTAGAGTGTGAACTTAGTACAAAGGATAGAACATGGTTGCATACTATGATGTATAGTTCAAGCTGATGCTTGAGTTTTGACATTGCTCTGTGTGGGGGTGCCTTCCTAGTTCCTAGAAGGGATGTTTGCACTTAACAATGCATAGGGTGTAATGGTTTGTGCATAATACATGATTTACTTACCCAAAAACAAAATCAGTTTAGTTAAGTCAAATCCAGTTTAGTTTAGATTAATTCAGTCCAAAAGAACACTGTCTTGGAAGTTAATTTATCTTTTTCCTTGACTTGAAGCATTTTTTTGTGTGTTTGTAGTCAAGTATGTGAATCCAATTACAAAAGTGTGCATTATTCGAGCATCAAGGGAGGACTACCAGAAAGTTTGGTGTTCAATTACCATGGTTACGAGCATTGGAAATTGCCCTGTTTTATTAAACTTGCTTGATCTAAGTGGTGAGTTGCTTAACTCTATTGAAGACTGAACTAGTTAAATCAAGTTCCTGAATGTGAAGCACTATACACATATACTGTATTTCCTTAAATGATCTAACGTGTACGGAGTATGTAAGCAATTTGTATACAACGTGTCTCTAAGAATTAATATTTTGATCTGATCGTTGGGTGTACTTTTAGAGCTCTATGTGAACTGCTAAGTTATGTTGTTCTGTTCCATTAGAGCTTGAATATTCAAAACTGTGCTAGTTGTATACTTGCTCTTGTTGTGCTCCTGCCTAATTTGAAACTATGCATGTAATTGCTTTTCGATTAGTTTATTACTTGTTCTCTAACCCACGAAGAAAGAAATCAGACAAAGGTTCCAATTTTAAGCATTCTAGCTTGTCTGTTGGAAGTTGTTTGGTCTTGACTCTTTTGTACATAAAAATTACTGCCCATAAATCTACTGGCAGACTAGCAACTTGATTAATTGATGAATGTTTAAATTAGGAAGTTGAAGAATATTATGATTGACAACCGAGAATAAATACTTAACAAAGTCCACACCTTTGTTCTGCTTTTTCACTGATGCCCATGGAAATGAATTTATCATTAGGTAAGATGGGAATATTTCACCCTGAATGTTGCTTACTAACTCTATTTCTATTTATTTTTAAGAAATGAGATTATATGGACTCTTAGGTAAAATTTGTTAGTGAGTGTTAAATGAATAGAGAAATAGAGGGACATGTGATGAAGAGAGAGAGAGAGAATTGATATCCTAACGAGGAAACAAAGCTTTTGTTGCACCTAATTTAAAGATCGATTTTTAGAAATTGTTGCAATTAATTTGAAATAGAGGTAGTATTTAACTCGTGTAGTTCCTTCATGATTGTACATATATAGTCATGTAAGATCTCATCGAATACGTGTCAACATATAGTTTTTTTAATTATTTTGTTTTATAATTTTTACAAATATAGAGTTAGAGATATTAATTTTTATGTTTTTTCTTGGCATGCGTGAGAAGTACAATTGTTGCATTCTTTTGGTTACAGAAGAAGTAATCAAAATTAATAGCTACACATCCTGTTGATTTTCATGAGCGCCTTTTGTCCGAATATACAGACTTGTAATTTACTGACATCATGCTTTGTTTGTTACAGGGAGTATGAAAGCTTGCAGAAAGGCTGCCTTGAGTTGTGAAGAAGCAAAATTTGAGCAATATAAGCTTGTAAAGGGAGGTAATGTTAAAGATGAGTTGAATGAGCAGATGCGGAGCTGTCTTGAGAAGATAAAAGTATTGGAGCATTAGGACCAGTTTTAGATCTCGGTTTCGGTCGCGATCGCGGTAACGGTCGCGGAATCACATTCTCGGTCGCGGTAAGCTCAAAAATCTTTACAATGCGGTCACGATGTGGTGATGCGGCCTTGATTTCATACCATGATTAGGACTGCTTCTGTCTAGTGATAAGCTGTTTAGTTCTAGTTTTGAAGATTATAATTAGATGATTCTTTCAAAAGTGTAAACTTTGATTGATATGAAGTATTTGGTTAGTTTTCGTCTATGCATTTTGGGCAGCTAATTTATGGGGTTTAGGGTTTAGAGTTTAGGCTGTTAGAGCATTTTGAGCTAAACCCTAAACCCTAAACCCTAGTTAGGGTTCTGTATGATCAACTCAGTTTTGCTTGGAAGTTCTTGTACAATGCTAAGCTTAAGCTATTAACTGTCTTGAATTATTTGGATTTTTTGTGTAAATAAAAATCACAAATTTTGTCTAGCTCTTGTATGGAATCATAAAAGTTGTAATATGGAGTACCTTTCTTTTTTTGGTATAGATTAAAGTTTATTGTCCGCCATTAATCAACTTTGCCATACTATACCTAATTGCTGTTTGATGTTAAAAAAGAGAGGAGAATTAACCGCTTAAGCTTAGCCTTTACTCCATCTAATTAAAGTTTCTTAATTTTAAAAGTATTTAATAAGATTTATTTCTTGTACCAGTATCCTATATAATTCAAAATTGCATATTTCATACCTGTTTCTTACCCATCAGAAATCCTCGTGAGTCACTGAACACGTCAGGATTCCATATAGATCCGCCAATGATAACAAATAGCAAGTCTCTTAGCTTGATTGATGGTATGACGTCTAGCAAAATAATTTTTCGCTATAAATTTACAACTTTTTAGTATAAAATCATCACTTTCTATATGAATGTTAACAACTTAGGTAAAAAAAGCATAGATTTATTGTAAAATGTTACATAGTACAATTTTTTAGTTAGTTATGTAACAAACTCATAGTGACATGAAATTTTGTACATATATCTTATGTTCTAATCATGTTGCCAAATTTATACAAATTTTTAATTAGGCGTTGTCGATTCTTTGAATCTTGGTGCTTATATAATATACAATGTAAGCAAAACTAATTTCTTTGCATATATGCTTGTTCCAAACGAGTAGCAAACAAATAATCTGGCAAGCTTGAGCTCAAAGAAAATAATGAGTAGAAAATTAGAATATAATGAACATTACTCCGTACTATTTTTGTGAACACGCAAGGTTGTAATTGGATGATGATATGATAGTGGTGGGGTTGCTACTGCACACACAAAACATATTGAGCATCCTCAAAGGAGTGGAAGAATATAATTAGATGTAGAAAATTATTTAATTAATATTTTGTTTACAAAAGGATACATTAATTAATATTTACATATTCGAAACGTATTTTTTAAAAAATTGTTAAATGTTTAGGTTCTACACCTTCTACATGATACATGCTTGAACGAGGATGATCCACTACAAAAAAAAATTGATCATTAACAACGGGTACACATTAATGACAGGCATAAATCCCATCGTAAAATCTTTTGCGATGGTTTTTGAGCTGTTACTAAAATTTACTAGAATACCTAACCCAAACTCTATTAGAAAGGGCTCATTTGCGATGAGATTGCGACGGAAAAAATCGTTTGCGACCCCCTTTTTTGCGACGGGGTCATATTTTTGCGACGGAAAAAATCATATGCGAACCCCTTTTTTACGACGGGATCACATTTTTGCGACTGAAATTCCCGTCGCAAATAGCATATTTTATAGTAGTGTGACTGTGTGAGGTGGCTGAGGTCTTAACATATATAGTCGTTAAGACTTTAGAATTTCAGGCACGAAGTTAGGGTTCGATTCTCACCGCACGCATTTGTGAGGATTCTTTATTATTCTCCTTACAGATGCGTGTGTTGACTAAATTTGGGTCGGGTGAGTAACAGTAGGGCCTGCTGGTTTCAAGGCCTACTGGGTTTGGTAATGCCATGATGGTATCCAACTCAAAAACCGGTACCATCGATACCATCATGGAGGTATCATTTTATGGGTGCTTTTATTTATTGTATTTTTTCGATCTCAAAAAAATTAATATAAAAAATTTCCCCATGACGACAATATCTAGAGGTGGCAGTAGTGGTGAGAGTGAGTCTGTGAGTGATTGTCGTAATCCATGAAGAGTTTTTTTTTTTTTTAATGTATGGACATATGTGTCATTTTAAGTGTTAATTGTAATTAAAAGTAGGCGAAAATTTGTAATTCATGTACGCAGAAAATAAGTCAATAACAATGTCCCCTTCCTTAGTGTTTATTTTTCATGCTTGTTTATTAAATTGGTTCACCCCACGAATACCTTCGACCTGTAACAACCCAATTTTAGTTTGATCTGCAATTGTCCCTCTCAAAGTGATTATCTAAAGACCTAACATGTCATTGACCTATACTAACCTTGAACCAACCTGTCAGACGATCGGCTGATGGTCTAACATAAACTTTTATCTAAAATTGTTTAACTATTTACCATAAAAACATAACTTTTAACACGAAATATTTATCAAGAAAAAATTAAGTTCTTTTATGATAAAAAAAAGTGAAGTTTTAGTTAAAAGTTTAAGTTAATGTCAACTACACAACCATATATAAATTTTAAAATACGACAACTAAGATCTAGAGATCAACGTGGCAAACTCACACGTACTTGAAAAGGGAATAAAATTAAAGTTTGCAAAGCTGAAAAAGCTCATAATATCTATATAAACTACATGTATGCTCTCACTTTGAAACATATTAATAAACTTGTAATTGTTAATTTGTTATCAAAAACTTTGAATTTCATGCATGTTATATGTCCTCCAAAACTTGTGGAATATTTTCATACATAATAATAAACAAAAAAAGAATGAAGGAAATAGCACTATTAGATTATTGTATGGTGCCATTGGGTTTATTGATAATGGTGGGTTATCATGTTTGGCTTCTTCATACAATCATCAAACACCCCACCCAAACTGTTGTTGGCATTCATGCTATTAATCGACGACTTTGGGTTGAAGCTATGATGGAGGTAATTACCATGTACTATCTTTTTATGTACAAATTGTTTATTATATCATGCATATTTAATGTTAATTTTTTTTTTCTTTTGGTTTATAATTTTTTTGCTTTTGGTAATTTGGGTTGAAGGTGAGATTCCATTTAAAGTACTTGTAAGTTGTAACACACTAACTTGTGCTAGTATTATTGCATTTTATGTGATTACTTAGCTTTAGGGTTTGTTTCGGTAGCAAAACCTCACAAGCAATGGATAAAAAACTGTATTTCCCGGATATTTATGATCAACATCTTGAGGATGAAGTCATAGCCCAGTAGTTAGGACTTCAGAATTCCTGGCACGAGGTCCTGCAGTAGGGCCCGATTCCAAGGCCTAGTATCCCACACATTATCCTATAAAAAAAAAAAATATATGATCAACATTTTATAATTTTGACTAGGGAAGCGAAAGTACGTATTTATGTAGATTAATTTTGGTATGATTGTACTATTAGGTTTGGGGATACCTAGGGCATCAACCCCTTCCCAAACTTTTAGTCACATTTTGTAATTTGTACTAGAGTAAATAATAATTCTTATCACCGTCTTTGATTCTATTTCATCATCATTATCATTGTATCATTTATTATGATCATTATCGTCTTGTACAACAATAAGTCAGTAACAGACAACACGTACGTAACAACAATTGCGTGCATGATTGCAGGATCCAAAGAATGGAGTACTAGCAGTACAATCACTAAGGAACAACATAATGGCATCAAGCTTGTTGGCAACAACGGCCATACTACTAAGCTCAGTGATCGCGGTGCTAATGACTAGCCGAAGGGGAGAAAGGGTGTTCGATCTTGGTTTAGGCGGGGCAACTAGCGAAATGGGAATATTATTAACTAGCATAAAATTTTTCAGCATAGTGGTGTGTTTTCTAATGGCATTTATGCTAACAGTGCAATCAATAAGATATTATAGCCATGCTAGCATCCTCATCAATGTGCCCTTCAATAAGATTTGTTCCCCATATTTGAGTGTTGAGTATGTGGCTAGGGTTGTTAACAAAGGTGGTTACTTTTGGTCCCTTGGATTGAGAGCCTTCTACTTCTCTTTCCCTTTGTTTCTTTGGATCTTTGGCCCTATACCTATGTTTTCTTGCTCCATTGCTTTGGTCTTGTTTTTCTTCTTCTTGGATTTCACCTTTGACTTTAATTAGGGCTCTTTCTAGGTAGTTAGTTAATTTAATTAGTTGATGGTTTTGAACAATAAGCTTTGTAAACTCGGACAAATTTTAGGATACAAATGTAGTATATATATGATCATCACTACAATCCTTATGATTTTAATAAATACAAAGCAAATTAGCATATATAAAATATCAATATAAGGGAATATTTATGTCATCATGTGTGTGACAATGGTATCCACAACCATATGATTCTTAGCTTTCATTATTTCAAATCAAAGATTGTAATAAAATTCCTCATGTTAAATTGAAGTTAATATCAAATAGAGTTTTAAAATAACTTTACATGGTAAGTTGTATCTTAGCCCGTTTATTAATCAAATCAAGGCCTAAGATTGATGTAAGGTAGAAAAATTAGAGATGGATTTTAAAAGGAAATAATAAAGGGGGTGGGTTTGGAGAGAATATATGACACATTGGTATTTTAGTCAATGGTTGATATTTAACAAACTCCACGTGTAAAGTTATTTTACAACTCGACTAGGTCCTAACAAGTTAAATTGGAATCAGTTTGACAAATAAACAGGGTCGGGGCAGAGTTAACGGAAGCTTTGTATATATTCTTATAAGTATGCCCAATTTGTCAAATCATACCACCGTTCTTACCACTAATCCATGCAACATTTGCTTTTAATTATTGGAAACAATAAGTAATAGAGACCCTTGTTATTTGGGGCTCTGAGCGATCAAGCACCCTGCGCATGCCAAACGCCCCTGCATATAAAGATAGTCATTAACTTATAGGTCATAAAATTTAACAAGTGAAAAGTATATTATTTAGTTTCTTCTGTTCTGCTTTTATGGGGATGTGCCGATCTTAAGCAACAAAAAAAGAAGCAAAGGTTAATAAACAACCAAAAATAAGAACTTTATGAAACTAATGGAATGTATGAACAACAAAAAGGTTCATATATTGCAAATTTACCATAACAGAATAGGTGAAATAATATTATAATGATTTTTTTAGAAGGTTAATATAAATTTAGTAAAGTATAAAAAAAACTCCAACCGTTAATCTAACCTTTTGATTAAGTTGATCTGATATGGTATAATAGGCAATGTGACAATAAAGTGAGTTCAAATTTCAATCATCATTTTCTTTTTCATATTGGAAAATTAAGCATTAGATACGAGGGAACCTATGCTGCATTTACATTTTAATTAAGTCTAAATCAATTTCATCAGAGGAGACATAATAGAGTATAAAATTGGGATTTCAACCATCATGCATCTTAATTAAAGTTATTGGTTCTCTGACAAAATTAAGGGTGTGTTTTCTTCACCTTTAAAAAACTTAATAGTTTAGATATTTTGAAATTAGATGTAATCAGTTCCAATAAGTTCAATAAATCTTAATTAGGTCGAATTAAGACTAATAGGCTCCATATATTTGAATATTTTTTCGAATCAATGCTATTTATATGCGATCAAGTTCAATAACTTCAATTAGATTTCATAAGTTTAAACAAGTCTAATTTAGATAAGTGTAGGTTTACTAAATTGAAAAAAATACACCATCTATCATATGAATTTAGACTGCTATTCCACTTCTACATTTCTTGGGGCCAAAGAGTTTGTACTAGCTGGTAAAATTGTATCAAAACCGGAGAAACAATAATTAAAACAATTGTGGCCAAATTGATCATATAATTAAATGTTTTAATCCCTTACAAAATGATCATAATATCATAGTCAAAATTGAAGTTAGCGGCGGCAGATTTATGGATCGTTATGTAGGATTGGGAGGGCTTCATTTTTATTAATTTATAATCTGGCTGGTACTATGCCTTCAACATTAAAAACAATGTCATAATGCATGTCACCTGAGTTGATTTGATGACCAACTAACATATGAAGGCAAAGAATCTTTACAAATACGTGCAATGAGGTTTGAACTCAAATTTCCATGCTTAACGTTCGCAATACTTAATAAGTAGATTTGGGAAAGCTTCATATATATATTAATATGATAATGTGGGTGATATTAGTTATTGAGCCAGATTCTACTGCAGATCATCCAATCCAATTTATTTAATACATACATTTACAAATAAATAGATAATAAATCATCACAAATATATGCAATGAGGTTCAAAACACGGTGGATAGTAAGAAAGACCGAAACCTTCACGGAACCATGCTATATTACTATGGGAGAGCTTCATAAGCAACCGTAACGAACTCATTACTCTAAAAGAATACAAAATCAACTACTCGTAAGAATTAATTAATAACTCCAACGCTCACCCGAGTCACGGATGATGTCAAGTATCAACGACAAACAATGTATCTAGCTCACACATTGTGTCATTGAAAGAACATTATAAAAATTGGCCTACTAATGAAGGGTATGTATACATTAATGACGGGTCTAAATTCTGTAACAAATGTAGATCTTTTATGATGATTTTTTAGCATGTCGCTAAACTTCACCTAATACCACTACAAAAAAAGTTTTCAAGAAGGACAATTAAAATTGCCCTATTTGATACAAAATTTGTCTTCTTAGGTTATAATGACAATTTTAGTATTGCCCTCATGTTGCCCTTATAACCTCGTTGTATTAGGTTTCAAGACCAATTTTAGATGTTTTGCCCTCTTTGATTCAATTCAAAAAGGACAAACAAAATTGCCTTCATTGATCATCAACAAAGGCAATAAATTTTTCTTTCCTTGATTTAAATACTTTATTTATTGTCAAATAAGGCAAAGTTTCAAAAGTCTAAGAGGGCAAATAATCATATTGTCTTCATTGTTAATATCAATGAGTGCAAAAATAATTGCCCTTGTAGGCATCATTAAGTAAAACAATACTCATATTGCTCTCTTTAATCATGATAAGTTGTCCTCGTTGTGTGAGTTTTTTGTAGTGTACCTAACCGAAACTATATTAAAATTGACTCATTTACGACGGGATTGCAACGGAAAAAATCATTTACGGCCCCCTTTTCTATGAGAGTCATATTTTTACGATGGAAAAATCATTTGTGGCTCCCTTTTCTACAACAGGGTCACATTTTTTTGATGAAAATTTCTGTCGTAAATAGCATCTTTTATAATAATGGATACATATATATGCACAAAACATAGCATATTACGTTTAAAAATTGAAAAGATACAATGTGTAGCTCTAAAATCATAATAATTAAATACGAAGTAATAACTTTAACGATCTCTTTAAAAAAAACTTTAACGAATAGATTATAGATATTGAAAGGAATTAAGATTAAGAACACAAGAAGTCATTAAAATTGATATGAACAATACTTAAATTATATGAAGAAGATCAAATAAAAAGTGCAAATAATATACAATGTAGAATGTTTTAGGCCGGGAAAAAGGAAAATTAGTTTTAAACGATTTTTTTAGAAGATACATATGACCAAAAAATAGTCTTGTTTTAAATATAAAACAAAGATTTCCACTTATATTCCTATTAAAAAAAACTCAAAAATAACTTTAAAAATCAACAAATTAGGAATTGAAAAATAGAGAATGTGATAAAGATTTATTAAAGCAAGTGTATCTAAATAAAAACGAATGAAGCGAGGATAAAGAATAAATATAAGGAAAATAATTTGCTTAAGAATATTTATTCATCAATATATTAGTTATAATTGAAGAAAGATAAAATACAGTCATGTAAAGAGGGAGATCGATAATGAAATTAAAGAAGTCAATGCAACTAGGGGTGTAAATATGGGTCAGAAACCTGTTTGACCGACCGTTACCGACCGATACTGAACCTGTTTTTGACCGAATTTTTAGTGACCGAATACTGACCGCTACCGAACCCGAATTATACCGAAACCGTTTTCCGACCGCTTTTTTGCATACCGAAACCGACCGGTACCGACCCCATTCAAAACCGAACCCGCTTCCGACCTGTTTTTATTATACCGAGACCGACCGTTACCGAACCTGTTTTCAACCTTCCAAAAACCGATTATTGACCGACCGATTTTGACTGAAACCGTACTGTATCGAACCTGTTTTGGATCGGCCTTATCACCGAAGTCGTTTGCCTGTTTATAACCGAACCTGTTTTTTACCGAACTTATCTACATAATTTCTCTAAGTTGACAAAAATTGATGAAATTTTTCTAAATTCATTTAATTAAAACTTAATATAATTTCATAAAAATTAAATAAAATTAATGTCGTTGTTATTCTCATATATTTTGTTACAATGTTGCTATAAACTAGGGGTCAAAATTCGGTGTAAGGTTTGGATTATTGGCAAAATCAAATCCGAACCATAATAATTCGGTTTTGTAATTTTCGATCTGAATCCAAACCAAAAAAATTTCTATCCAATCCGATTTTAGTATTTGTAATCCAATCCGATCCATACTTTTGAGACTATTTTTAAAAAAAATGCATCTTAATAACACATAAATAAAATAATATGTTTTAGCAAATAGCAAGATATTCAACTAATTAACAAGTTTATAGTGCCTTCTCAAACGCTTTAGGAAATTAAAAGGTCTACATATAAATATTTTATGAGCACTTAATCAATTCAAAACTTAATTTTTTATGAGCACTCACTACAAATTCTAGACATAACAAACTGAATTTAACTTAACAATAGCAACTTAAATTCGGTTTGTAATCCGGTTTTCGGTTTTTAAAAGGCCAAAACTGAATCCAATCTGAAATCCAAATTTCTTAAACTTTTCAATCCAATCCGATCCGAAATAAAATAAAATCCAATCAAAAATTATAATTCGGTGCGGTTTGGTTTGGTTTTCGATTTTTATCCGAATTACTTTCACCCTTACTATAAACTCAAATAGAACATAACCCGGTCTTAATTGGCCTGAATAGACTAGCGTAAATAACCGATTATGACCTGCATACCGATTTTGACCGACCGATTTTCACATGTATATCGATTTTGACTGACCGTTTATGACCCGTATACCGATTATGACCTGCAAAAGACCGTTTTTGACCGACTAAATGTGACCTGTTACTGACAAACGACTGAGCCGATAAGTACCGGACCGAAACCGACCAATACTTGTTTTAGAAAATACCGAATTCACCCGAATACCGAATAAGACCGACAGCTACCGACCGATACCGAAAGGGGTCATATGACCTGTTTTTTACCGACCGTTTTTGACCGAACCCATTTTTTTATCGATCTGTTTCCGACCATTTAACCTTTTTTACACCCCTAAATGCAACCATAAAAGAGTGCTCCTATCTTAGAGACTATTTTATGTGGGTGAATGTGGGAGGCTTATTATTGTGAGAGTAAATGTGTGAGATTTATGTTTTGAAAGTGAATTAAATTTTTGCCCGTTCGATTAACGTGGTGATTTTTAAAAAAAATGAGAGAGAATATTATTAATTTGAATCAAATTGTTTTAGTTTTTTTTTAATAAGATTTAAGATGTATATGAGTTAAAGAGAGTAATGAGAGAGAATTAATGATAAATGAAGGGATAAGTATTAAAATTGTCTTGAAAAAAAGGGGAAAAAGAAGTAATTAAGCTTTAAAATGACACATGTCAGAGCTGAAGTAGGGATTAACAAGGGAAGGACACGTGACAGTTAAAATTACATGTTAATATTTAAGTATAGAAGTATAGATGTGGGAGATTTATGTTTTGAAAGTGAATGTAGGAGATTTATTTTGTGAGAATTCGAGTGTTTGCTTTTAAATACTTATAGTAGATAGTAGATTTTTATCATAATACTTTAGTTGACAAAAATAGTATATCAAACTTTGACATAAATATATTTCAGATGATAAACCTCTTCAATATTAACTATATATGTATATATATATCTCTATTATATAAGCCAAGGGGGAGCCATAGTGTCCCCCTCAAAAAGTCCATCTTACCCCTCAAACTTTCTAAAATCTCAATTTTTATCATTCCTAATTATTAAAGGAATTTATTACAATTTTTGAAATTTTAAAAATGAGAATAGTACAAAATATAAAATTCGAAAAAATAAAACAAATATACCAAAATTAATATATTTAAATTCTCTATAAATAGACATCCATATTGATATATTTCATCAAATAAAAATTTTACATTTTGATTATCGTAAAAATTTGGTAGCGGCCAATAGAATATGGTAAATAAATTTGATTTTTCAATTTTTCTAACAAATAACTTTTTTTTTGTTTAAACAGATTAATAGTTATATTTAAAATAACATCGCACGCAAAGCTTGCATAAAAGGCTAGTATTACATAACCGATTAGCCTTTTTCATAAGCCGAACCACTAGGGATGATAGAGAAATGTTTTGAGTCATGGATGATGTCAAACAATGAATCTCACAAATTGTCTCATTGTATGTGGATAAGAAACCTATGCAGAAAACATAGTATATTAAGTTTAATTTTATCATTATACTTTAGTTGACAAAAATAATACTCCCTCCGTAACATATTAATGACAAAGATTTGACATAAAGAAGAGAAGAAAAATGTCAAATTGTTGCCATTAATATGTTACGGAGGGAGTATATCGAATTTGACATAAATATATTAATATATTAAAATCTTTTTTCGCTGTTACCATAGGTCTAAGATTTAATTTATTACTCTCTCCGTTTTTTTAGATGTAACGCTTTGACTTTGACACTATTCATCTGACTCACTTTGACTGTTAATTGTTACTTATATATAAAGAAAAATATAGTCATGTGGGATCTTGTTGGATTCACCTCGG
Organism: Salicornia ramosissima; assembly: GCA_951394345.1. Taxonomy (NCBI): domain Eukaryota; kingdom Viridiplantae; phylum Streptophyta; class Magnoliopsida; order Caryophyllales; family Amaranthaceae; genus Salicornia; species Salicornia ramosissima. The sequence goes on along the minus strand of OX596237.1, from coordinate 53,747,321 downwards.
AATAGACTTTCCAAATATATAATTTTTACACTTATATGTTTACATATATTAAGAGTTCAAGTTGTATATCGACAAGTGTGAAAAGTGAATTGTTAAATTAAAAAAAAGAGGGAGTATGATTTATGATTCCTAACTACCAAGATATTGATCTATATTATAAATAATAGATTTTCCTACTATTCCGAAATCATAAAGTGGTTGCTTTGATCTTGAAAGGTAATAAGAAACTGCAATAAGAACACACGTGAGCGCTTTGGAATTTTACTGGTCTGGGTAATAATAGATTTATTTGTTTCATAATTTTTGTTACGTTTGAAGTTTATTTGTGACAGAAAATTGATGTAATCATAAAATCAAAGAAAATAAAGCGAAATTGAGGCAGGAGTTAAAATTAAAATTGCTCATTTGAGTTGAGTATATTAAAATGAACGAAAATAAGTATTACTTCCGTTAATTAATATGTGCAATGATTAGATATTTTTAATTTCCTCTTTATATTATGCCACATCGTTGCAGATATTAATGAACGGATGTAGTATATATTTTTTCTCACTCAGGCTCCGTTTACTTGGATGTAAAACGTTTTGGATGTAAAATGATTTTCCATGAAAAACATTTTACCCTGAAAAACTTATTTTCATATAAATTTCCAACGTTTACTTGCACGGAAAATAATTTTACTCCTAAATTTGAAGGAAAATGTCTCCAATAGAGTGTAAATGAGTTTTCACCTCAAGTGTTACATTTTTTTTTCTCCCAAAATAAACAATGTAAAATGAAAAAAATGTTTTCAAAGAAAACATTTTTCGCTGTAGTAAAAAAAAAAAAAAGCCACATCATCTCTTCTCCCTATATATATAAACTAATGAAATGCCACATCTTGTGTAATTGGGGTTCTTGTCATCAACTTCTTTCCGTTTTTCCTCCTAATCTTTTGTGCTATCGTCCTACATACATACACTTGTCTTTCTTCTTTTTTTCCCATCCTTTTTTTTTTTTAATTTTTATTTTTATTAATCCATCCATCAAATTAAAAGATTTGAGATTCATCAGCTAAAATTTATTTTTATTAATTTTGTTAATAATTTGTCAAAAGTAAAGTCATAATTAAATTAAAAATGAAGGAGGAAGTGCTAGATTATAGTCTGGTACCATTGGGATTAATAATAATGGGGGGTTACCATGCTTGGTTTCTTCATAAAATCATCAAATCTCCAACTAAAACCGTCGTTGGAATTCATGCTATCAATCGACGCTTATGGGTTCAAGCTATGATGGAGGTATTTTTTTATTTATTATATATTTTCCCTTTTCTTCTTCTCCTTCAATTGTTTGGAAATAATGGTTCATTCATTCTTTTCTGGGTTTAAGGCCAGCTCAGATTCATATTTAATTTGGTTTGGTTTGATTTTTTTTTTTTAATATAAGTAAAGTAATGTAGTTTGATGAATGTTTCAAGAATATATGGGTCATGATATAATACCGGACTTGTTATTTGCTTAGTTATTATGTTAAGTTTGTCGTTATTTTTAAGTTTTAACATAACATGCACTTAGATCTTACGCCTAGTGATTTTGGCATTCCCTAATTTGATTTTGGCACTCCTCAATGTTACTATTTATGTGAGAGGGGAGGAGTGCCAAAATCAAATTAGAGAGTGCTAAAATCATTTCCCAGATCTTAAATTTACTGATTTACATCACATTGGTAGTGTGCACGTGAAGCTATGTGCACCTATAACACCCATGTTTATATTTTGCTAATTTAATACTCCCTTTTCATACATAGTTAAATACTACTCCGTATTTTATTTTAACGGTAGGCATTGTTTACTTTATAACTTTAACTTTAAGCTATATAAGGAAAAATATAGTCATGTGAGATCTTGTCTGATTCGTTTCGATATTTATTTTCCAAATATATAACTTTTATAATTTTATCTTATATATAATATAATTAAAGATATTAATATTTAAAGTTGTGTCTTATGAAAAGTGAGAAACCAAATGAAGCAATATATTTTATATATTTGGGACGGAGATAGTATTTATTTTACTCATTTAATTAATATATACTCGTAGTTGGAAAACTTCAGAAGAAAAATGTGACAACCTTTGCCCGATTTTCTTAAAATGGTCCAACTCTTGCGTTAAATTGTTATAATCTCACGTTTCTAGGATGTCTTCCATTTTGGACCTCCTCCAATTTTGTGTGATTTTTTTTTTTTTTTTTTTTCATTTTGGCTGCCGGTGAGGCTGTGGAATAGTGTTTTTTTTAAAGATAGTTTGGGTAATGAACTAATGACTTTGATTTTATAGCCTTGTGTTAGGATAATTGGATTATAGCAAGTTTTTGGGTGGTTCAAATGAAAGGACCATAATAAGAAGTCACCCTAAACAGGTGGGATTATATTTATAATAAGATAATGCAAATATTAGACTATTTTGAGAAGACCGGATAAATGTTGATTATTTATGTAAAATTTTCCTATATAGTTTTGCTTATGAAATTATTTCAGATTGTTGATCATCTAGTTTTCTATATTGCTCATATTCTAAAATTGTATATTAAATTAGAAAAATGATTTTTTAAAGAGATTAAAATAAATATTAAATTAGCAAATCGTAAACAAGGGTTATCCTTCTCACCCTTGTGGAAATTTATTTATTTATTTTTTTAAAAAAAAAACTTTTTTTAACCATTCCATTTCAATATTTTTTTTAACTTCCATGCATTTCCGTGATCATATCAAACAACAAATAATATATCAATTACGGCAAGTATAAGTTTGGCAATTGGTTATAAATGACAGTAATGTGAATGAATTTATATGTAAATTTGAAATGAAATTCAATATCTTCAAGCTTTAATTTGAGAATGAGAATTTGTTTGTTGTGAGTGTACAAGGTTTCTTCCTTTGTTAAATTATATTTAAAATCTATTAGAATTACCACAATTTATTAAATTACCAAAGACCAAACATCATGTTAAAATTACCCTATTCTCTTCTAATTTATTTCCATTATTATGTGTCCGCTTCTAGTCTTACCAAACACCCCTATTCAAGATTTGGGTGCTGAAATTTTGTTCATGTGTTTTTTTTTACAAAATTTGATCTTATCTTCTTGGATTTAACGGGTAAACCAAGAGTTCTAATCTTAGAAGAAACCCTAAGGAGGTAATATTTTTGGACAATGGTTAAAACAGATTTCTGATTTTAGGTTGAGTTTTCTTTTTTCCTCCCAACTTGTGTATCTAAAGATAGTTGTACCAGCTATATATTGTTACCCAATTCATAGTATATATGCTTTGGGTATATGGTAGCTTAGGGAAATATAATCATTACCCATTTTGTTATAATTTAGTTCAAAATTATTAGACCTTTGTAACTTATATCATGTACCAATTCGCTTTTTTCAGACTGAGACTTTTGGTCAAATTAGCCGTAACATTGATATCAACTTTCACCAGGGCTATTAATAGATAGGGATATGAATTGACCGAGTTCAAATTGGATGGAGCGTTACCAGATCTATCACCCATATCCATCCGTTACCCCGATCCATCCGTTTATGAACAAAAATAGGTAGGTCGGGTGGTTATCCATAAACTAATTATTCATAATATATGGGTGCTAAACGGATGATGGGCCAAAAAGTTCCACTTGCATCGGACCCACTTCACCAGTCACACACTTTTCACCCATTTAAATAAAGTTTTCACCCGCTTATTTAAACCAGGTAGTGAAAACATAATAGGAAATAGCTTCATTTGCTGCAATAATCACCAGAGAATGTTTTGGGATTTGTGTGATTTCATTCATCCAAAAAAGCTGCTGCCCTAAGAGGCATACATCTCAAATATATATGTGTTCCCTACCTTACCCTAGGTACACTTGTCATGATCATAAATAATCCTAGGACAGGTCATGTGACCTTAGTAAAGTGCACATGATCCAATAAAATAAGACATACCTAGGCTAAAGCAATCAGTGAATATACAATACTCAAATACAAACATTAGGCCCAACATAATAGTTTAAGAATACAAAACCAACATAAAATTCAGGTCAGGGCCTGATTTTCCTTCACCCTTCCTACACTCCCCCTCAAGCTGAGAGTGGAGAGGAGGACACTCCCAGCTTGTTCATGAGCTTGCTGTGCTGAGAGATACTGATCTGCTTAGTGAATATGTCTACAACTTGGTCCTAGGATGCAACATAGGTAGGCTGGATGATTTTGTCCTTAGCCTTTTCCCTGACAAAATGGCAATCGATGTCCACATGTTTGGTCTTTTCATGATGAACAGGATTAGCAGAAATAGCTAGTGCAGATTAGTTATCACAGTAGACTGAGATAGGAGCTTGTTGCTTGATGCCCAAATCCTTGAGTAATTGTTTGAGCCACATTACTTCACATATTGTGAGTGCCATACTTCTATACTCTGCCTCGGCTGTAGATCTGGCCACTACTGACTGCCTTTTACTTTTCCAAGAAATGGGTGAGTTCCCTAAGAGAATACAAAAACCAGAGGTGGACCTTCTAGTGGTTGGGCAGCCAGCCCAATCACTATCACAGTATGCAGAGAGCTGTGCCATTCCAGTAGAAGCAAGTAAAATTCCTTGATTTGGACAGTTGGACAAGTACCTTAGAATTCTTTTGGCAGCTTGGAGATGTACTGTGGTTGGCTTGTGCATAAATTTGCTCAAGACATGTATGGGGAAGGCAATGTCAGGTCTAGTGAGAGTGAGGTAGATCAGTTTTCCCACTAGTTGTTGGTAGTCTGTTGAGTCTGGAAGAGGATCTCCAGCCTCCTCTGTCAGCTTGATATGTGTGTCTAGAGGGAGCTTGACAGGTTTGCAGTTGCTCATGTTGTATTGACGAAGAAGATCAGTCAAGTATTTCCTCTGAGACAGAAAAAACCCCTGATGAGTATGATCAATTTCAAGTCCTAGGAAGTATCTGAGCCTCCCTAGGTCCTTCATATGAAAATTAGAAGCAAGAAATTGTTTTGTACCTTCAATGTGTGTTATGTTGTTCCCACCAACCAATAAATCATCAACATATATTAAAATCACAGTAAAGGATTCACCCTGTGTTTTTGTGAACAAAGAATAATCTGACTTGGATTGATGAAAGTCAAATTGTTTTAAGGCATCAGTGAGTTTAGTAAACCACTGTCTAGGGGCTTGCTTGAGCCCATATAAGGACTTCATTAATCTGTATACTTTACTCCCTGAATTTTTATCATAACAACCATCATTATATGAGACTTTGAGTCTATGCCCAAGTCCTTGATATCCAGGTGGCATTTTCATGTAAACAACCTCTTGCAAATCTCCATGTAAGAATGCATTTTTTACATCCATTTGATGGACTGTCCATTGTTTTAAGGAGGCAATAGCTAAGAAGGATCTCACTGTTGTTAATTTTGCTACTGGAGCAAATGTCTACTCATAGTCTATGCCATATTTTTTATTGTTGCCTAGGATAACCAACCTTGCCTTGTATCTTTCTACACTCCCATCTGGATTATATTTGATTTTATATAACCATTTACATCCAATTGGCTTCTTCCCACTAGGAAGTGAGATAATTTCCCATGTTTTATTTTCCTCCAATGCACTCAGTTCTTCATTCATGGCTGAGACCCACTTGGGGTTGGATATGGCTTGTTTATAGTGTTGAGGTTCTGTTTGTGTGGTGAGCTGGGATAGAAAGCAAGTAAAGTTATTGGAAATTTGCAGATCAGTGGTAGGTTGGATTTTTGTGGGCTGAGTGATTTGGGCAGAATAGCTGGTGTAATAGTCCCCCAACCAGGCAAGAGGCCTATGTTCTCTGTCAGATCTTCTGGTTGGTTGAGGCAGTTCTGTGGGTTTTTGTTGTATGATAGGAGAGGAGTTTTCTGACATATTTGTGAGGTGAGGGTGATTGGTTTGACTTGGGTGAGGAGGATATCTCACTGGACTGGTGTAATTGGTTTCTGTGTGTAGTTCATTATTTTCATTATTTGTGAGAGGTTGAGGTTGACAATGCAATATATCTTCCCAATCTTCTATATTTTCCAAATTTTTAGTTAATTTCAATGGTGTATCAGATTGGGTGTTAGGTTTGAATATTTTATATGGAAAAATCGTTTCACAGAACCTAACATCCCTACTCACAAACATAGAATTATTTATCAGATTCAACAATTTATACCCCTTTTTTTAGCTTGGGTATCCCAAAAACACACAGGGCACACCCCTAGAAGAAAATTTGTCAACCTTTCTATCATGATTATATGCCACAGTCAAACATCCAAAAGGCTTTAAATATGTATAATTGGGATTTTTTTAGTATAATACCTCATAGGGTGAGAGATTTCCCAGTACTACAGATGACAGTCTGTTGCATAAATGAACTGCAGCTTGTATGCACTCTGCCCAATATATTTTTGGCAGTCCACTTTGTATCCTCAGAGCTCTAGCCATCTCAAGTAGACTCCCGTGTCTTCTTTCCACACGCCCATTTTGTTGTGGTCTGTTAGGACATGATGTTTCATGATAAATGCCAAGTCTTTCATACATGGTCTGGCATTGTTTATCCCCAAGTTCAGTTGCATTGTCTGTTCTCAACTTCTTGACTTTCTTCCCAAATTGTGTGCTTGCCATGTTGATGAATTTCTCAATGATTTGAGCTGTCTGATCTTTAGTTTTCATGAGATAAATCCAGGTGACTCTTGTGCAGTCATCCAAGACAGTGAAGAAGTACTTAAATCCATGCCTAGATTCAAGGCCCCCATGTGTCCATGTGGATGAGTTCAAAAGGTTCTTGTGCCCAAGATTGATTTATGTTGTATGGAAGTTTAGTGAATTTGGCAATGGGGCATGTGAGACATTCTTGAGCATTGTTCTTATCAAACCCTTTCAGCCCTGAAATTTTTTGAATTCTTTCCAAGGGGGCATGCCCTAGTCTCAGATGTCACAAGGTGGTTTGGTTTATGTCTGCTGCCTTCTTCAAGTGTGTGGGAATGGCTAGTTGAGTGTGGGCTGCAAGGCCTTGCTGATGACAGGTAGAGAGGATGTCTGCAGTTTTATGTTCATGGGCACAGTGCTTCAGCTTGCTCAAGGTTGCATTCACAGGTTCATTGAGAAGATAGTAGACACCCTTAGTGCCCTTGCCTATACCCTTAACTTCACCAGTCATGTTGTCTTGAATAACACAGTATGATGTGTGAAATGTTGCCTTGCACTTAGCTTGCTCAGTTAGTTTCTGAACTGAAAGAAGGTTATGTTTGAAAGATGGAATATACATCACACCTTTTAACTTGATTCCATTCTTCAACTGCATGGTACCCTCATGAGTTACAGATGATGTTTGACCGTTAGGTAGGTTGATCTTTAGGTATGGGTCAGTTTCTTTCAGGTCTTAAAGCCATTGTAGATTGTTGGTCATATGATGAGTTGCCCCAGTGTCTATTATCCACTCCACAGCTTTTGTTTGAGCTAAATTGCAGGACACAATCTCCACCATACTTGCTTCCATTTCATCATTGGAGTCCATGTCTCCACCCTTAGTTGGTGCAGGCTGGTACTTCATGAGCTGTTCCAGCTGCTCAGCAGTGATCCCTGTCCCTGGGATGGCTTCACCTTGAGTTGCTGAGCTCCCTGAGGCCATATTAGCCTTGCCATCTCCTTTGCTCCATTTCTGTGATTTATTATAATTCCCTTTACTGGTGAATCTAGTTGCACGTTCCTTTGACTTGCCTTTTCCATACTTAATTGATTTGGTGGGATAGCCAACTACTGCCCAACATTTCTCTGCTGGATGCCCATTTTTGCCACATGCCTTGCAGGCCCAGCATTTCTCAACTGTGTGTCCTGACTTGCCACAGTTGGTGCATGTCAGTTCAACTCTTTTAGTCATCATGGCCATACCATCTCCTTCCTCTTTCTCTTGGTTAAAGACTTTCCTTTGAGTCTCTTCCTGTTGTATAATATTACATGCTTCATCCACAGTTGGGAGTTTAGATAGCATCAACATTTGGCTTCTCTGAGGTGCATATTCCTCATCCAACCCACTAAGGAATTGGAATAATTTAAGTTCCTCTCTTTCTTCATTTAAGGACTCAATCTAAGCAGTTATCTCTGTGGTTGGAGTGGCTATAGATGGCGTGGCTCTTAAAGATTCCAGTTCCACCCATAGGCTTCTCATAACTGTGTAATACTCTGAGACAGTTCTGTTTTGTTGTTTTGTTTCATAAAGTTGTCTATTTAACCCATATTTTTTAGCACCATTAGTGACTGAGAACCTAGATTCAAGGTGTTTCCACATGAATGGTGCATTTTCCATGAACATGATAGACTTTTTTATAGGCTCAGTCACACGGTTAAGTATCCAGGATATCACTATGGAGTTACATATATCCTAGCTTTCTTGCTTAACTGGGTCAGTCTCATCTCTTTTTACTCCCCCTGTGAGAAATCCCAGTTTCCTCTTAGAAGAGAGTGCTATTTCAAATGACCTTTTCCATCCTCTATAGTTATTGGAACCTTGTAATTTTTCTACGTTTACTATGTTAGGTCCATCAGAGGGGTGCAGGTACAATGGGTTAGTGATTTCTATGGATGGTTGGGAAATTTGAGTGCTAGTCATTTTAGAGCAGGATTATGCAATATGAATATTTAGAGAAGAGAGATAGAAAAACTACTACAGCACATCAGAATCATTCAAGATAAGATAATATGTAAAAAAAATAGGAGGTTAACATTTAGAGCAGTATTACCAGGTCGAGCCAAACGCTCTGATACCATGAAAACATAATAGGAAATAGCTTCATTTGCTGCAATAATCACCAGAGAATGTTCTGGGATATGTGTGATTTCATTCATCCAAAAAAGCTGCTGCCCTAAGAGGCATACATCCCAAATATATATGTGTTCCCTACCTTACCCTAGGTACACTTGTCATGATCATAAATAATCCTAGGACAGGTCATGTGACCTTAGTAAAGTGCACATGATCCAATAAAATAAGACATACCTAGGCTAAAGTAATCAGTGAACATACAATACTCAAATACAAACATTAGGCCTAACATAATAGTTTAAGAATACAAAACCAACATAAAATTCAGGTCAGGGCCTGATTTTCCTTCACCCTTCCTATAGGTAGAGAGGGTTCGTGGATATTTCCATCGCTAGCTATTAATTAACTCTTTGATTTTCACAGCACACACCAATTTTAACCATGTATTTACTGTGATTTAACAATAAAGGCTATAACAAAATAATAATGAACATGATGGCAGGACACAAAGAATGCAGTGTTAGCAGTACAAACACTAAGAAACAACATAATGGCATCAACCCTATTAGCCTCAACAGCCATAATGCTAAGCTCAGTGATCGCGGTGTTAATGTCAAGCCGAGGGAGTGGCAACATGCTAGGCCACCACGTCTTAGGGGACGCAAGCCAAATGGGATTATCCATCAAATTTTCGAGCATATTGGTTTGTTTTCTCTTAGCGTTCTTACTAAATGTGCAATCAATTCGGTATTACAGCCACGCTAGCATTCTTATCAATGTGCCCTTCAAGAAGATTTCGTCGCCTTACATGACCGCGGATTATGTGGCTAGGGTTGTTAACAGAGGGGGCTACTTTTGGTCCCTTGGATTGCGCGCCTTTTACTTCTCGTTCCCTTTGTTTCTTTGGCTATTCGGCCCTATACCGATGTTTTGTTGCTGCATTGCTCTGGTTATCTTGTTCTTGTTCTTGGACTTTACTGTTGAGTTTAAGGCTTTGACTGTTGATGATCAGTGTGATTTGCATGAAATTGATGAAGAACAACAAGCTAGGTAGGGTGTTAGGCTTTAATTTGTTGCTTTCCATGTAGAAATAAAGCAATTAATTTGATTATTCAATCCAAGTTGAATGATTTTAATTGCATTGCAACATTTCTGTTTAGTTTAACTTAATTGTATGTTATGTATGTTAGGGTTATGTATGTTATGTTACCAGTGTAGTATCTTTGTTTGGGTTATGTATGTTATTGTTATGTTAAGGAGTTGTACATTTTGAGTGTATTGTTTTGGTTCATTAGTAATTTAGTATGGAGGTCTGAGGTTTTGAGTGTTAATTAGGTACCTTATATACACTACAATTGAGTGCTCGTTTCATGCAATGTCTATTTTTTTTACTACTAGGTAAAGAAATTAGGGTGTAGTCCACTCTTACTCCTACTAGGTTACAAAGCCGCAAGACCACCAGCTCGTTGGCTATGAATTATAGTAATGACACAAACATACAACTAAATTGCCATTGAAATGAGAAGAGATACAGGGGAAATCCCATACAAGAAGTGATGATCGGCGGTGAAATGTTGGTGCTACAATCATCACACCAAACCTAGATCCTCCATCATATCTGCTTGTTTTACATGGTGAGGTTAACTTAACCCCAGTTCTAGGCTCCAATCACATAAATATTCGCCGGCTGACATTGTTCAAGGAGAAGGTCATGACGGGGATCAAATTCTAAATGCTATAGCAACTGCTCTGTTACGCAATCCTCGTGATTCTCTATCTTAGTACTAAAAAAATGGAGAAAAATTCATTATTCTGTCACAAAATAAATGCCCTATTTACCTTTCAACATCATCCGAGACATGTCTTTAAATATTAATATATTTAGTTGAATATTATAAAAAAATATAAAAATTATATATTTAGAAAACACGTATCGAGATGAATCAAACGAGATTTCACATGACTATGTTTTTTCTTATATATATAAAATTAAAGGAAGTCAAAGTGAAAACTTTTTAAAAAATAAAATTAAAGGACGTGCAAATGTGTTCTCATCTATCATCTTCGTTTCAATTTATGTATAACAATTGAATATTTATATCTCACAAATATGAAGTAATATACTCCTTCTGTAACATAAAATAAAATTTCAATAATTGTTTTTTCACACATTTTGAGGATGCGATTTGAAGGTGTGACATTAGTAACTTATAATCACATTCTTGCTGGTATTAAAACCATTTTGATCAATTTTTTCGTTTACACCCTCAAGGCTCTGTTCTTTAGGACTGAACTGAACTGATTTGAACTGATTAGGTGGAGCTATTATTTTGTGAGAGTATAAAATTAAAACAAAGCTGAACTGATCTGATCTATCTGATCTGATATGATTATTGTAGCTTTTAAGTCCAAAAGAACAGGGCCTAAATCACCTCCTCAAATTGCATGAAAAAATAATTGTTGAAATTTTTATGTTACGGCGGGAGTACAATTCTTGCACATAAATTAAAATGTAATTAGTATATACTTGGTAAACTCCATCAATCAAAGCCTTATTCCCATAAGTGGGGTCCACTATATGAACCCAAATGATTATCTGGGTGGTTGTCCACAAAAATTTTCCTCCTCGACCCATACGATCGAGAGTCTCAATCTCTTGTGAATCCATTTGCTTTATATTTTTTTAACTCCTTCCCATCAAGTTATTTTCTGCCTCCCTTCTTACCTTGTTTGAAATGTCCCTAATCCCTCTCTTCCACTCTTCTTACCAGTACACCGTAGGGTCTCCGTGTTACATGTCCAAACCAATGCAAGCAAGCGATTTTCTCTTAGCTTGCTCGCAATATCTGTAATATATACCACCTTTCCTATGAATATCTTCTTTCATGATTCTATCTTGTAGAGTGTTGCCGCACATCCATCTATGTAACCCCTATGTGCTCCTTCTTAGAAGCCCAACATTATGTGTCATAGAGCAACATTGGTCTTATAGCAGTCATGTAGAATTTTCCCTTCAAATAATGTAGGTGTGACGCAGCACAAATGTAAGCATAAGCCTATATTTATAGATCATAATTTTAAGATTAAATACACTAGTTTGAATCCTCAAAATATTTACAACATAATTTAAGTGTAGAAAAAGAAAAGAACTAGGTTTATGTGACACAATTATTCGATTAAGAATATATAGTGTTAGTAGAACTGCCAAACGAATCGAATGTGAAAACTAAGTATGCACTTTCTTCAACATGTAAAACATGATTGTATAAGACCTGACCTGGTGCTTGGCCATGGTGAAGTCGAGAGCTGGAGAAAACCACAGCCCAGAATTGATTAAACCAAATTGTTGACCTTGATCATAACTTATTAAATCTGACAAAACTTAGTCTGATTTGATTGGTCGTAAGAAGTCTTAATTGGAGCTTATTAAAACTTGTAAGACATGTCTGAAACTTATTAGAACTTGTAAAAAAATAATTTTAACTTATCGAGTTATTAGAACTTATTAACTTTGATTTGAAGTTACTACTATAATTGGAAACATATTAGACTTGAGTTGACGTCCGAACCTCACATGACCTGATCTAATAAAATTTGAAAACTGATAAAATAAGTTAAAGAGAACATACCTAACAATATGCTACCATTAACCATTGTTTCTTTTTTGTTGGAACAAAGAATTATTGTTTATGAGACAAAATTTATTTTTTGTAACTAAAAAGTAATGAGGGTGATATATTATACTCCTTCCATTTTTTTAGTCGTTACATTTGCTTTTTAACACTATTCTTTCACTTCACGTCAACCATCATTTGTTAATTTTGCACAAAAATACCATAGTAATGTAAAATCTTAGTAGATTTTTTACAACTTATATTTTTTGAACATCTAATTTTTTATACTTTTTACTATTGTAAAATTGGAGAGATTTTGAATTAATAAAAAGTGTGTCCGCAAGTGGAACAAGTAAAAAAATAATATAATCATGTTAAATCATTGTAAAAAAAAAAAGGCCTAGCAAAAAAAATATACTTCCTCCATAAACAAAAAATTCCAACAAAGGGGGAGGTCACGGACTTCAAATTTTTTTTTATAAGTGTGTTTAAGTTAATAGATTAGTAAAAGTAAGAGAGAGAAATAAAAGTTAGTAGAGTAGAAAAAGTAGGAGAGAGAAATAAAAGTTAGTAGATTAATAAAAGTAGGAGAGAGAAATATGTTAAATATTACCCAAAATAGAAAGTGACAAGTTTGTTACAATTTTTTAAAAACATCCAAATATGGCAAATGTTGCAATTTTTCATTTACGGAGGAAGTATATATATATATATTGAAGGAAATGATATACCAATGATAAGGTCCCATTTTCGGGTGCTACCCAGACTAGTCCAATCACCGTTGTTGAGTGCGATGTTGGTAACAAGGGTGGAACAAACCTTTGGAAAATCCGATTTTTTAGCCACTATTATTTCAAAAACCTTGTCTGCGCAACACTTAAAGCTCCACTTTTCCCTCCAACTTTTTCAACTGTGCCGTTTTTATTTTCTCCTTTACTTTTTCTGTTATTAATATTTTATTTAACAAGTGAAGTATAATATATACTATCAAAATAATGCTACAAGTTTAGGATGATTTCATCAAAACTACTCACCATTTTAACAAATCGTATTTATTCTAATTGCTTTTTACTATTGAGTATTGCCCCACTTAGCTTTCCTTTTATTTTGGTTTGGATAGCGATTTCGTTTTTATTCGCTGCAATGCATTCGTGTAGAAAAAAACAAATAAAAAATTGGAAATAATATTATACATAAGCACTTATCATGCGTTGTGTTTGTGTAAGGAAAAAAAAAATTATTGTAGTTAAAATATTCTATTCGACTTGTGAAACCTAATTTCATACATATGACCTATCTTGTTCATAAGTACTCTAAACTGATAAGCCCTAATTACAGTTAAAGTAAAAGCATATTGAAACTTATTAACCCTAACATGCTCATCTCTTATAAGCCCAAAAAACTGATTAATAAGTCGAAGAAACCAGACCCAAAGTATGAGTTTTACTCCTTATAAGCCCAAAAAACTGATTAATAAAATAAAATAAACGTTTGAGCAAATTCAAATATTCTAAGGTTGTAAAATATTTTTTTTACAAGGGGTGTAATTGTGCAAATTGATATTACATATAATTTGACCATGGTAATTGATTTAGCTCTTGAATACTCAAGCTGCTACCTAAGGCCTCATTTGAACCAAACTTGCTTTAGTTGTACTTAGTACTGACTAAGGAAATTTGGAAGGATGGTAATCAATTCAATTCATTTTCTAGTATGAGAGATTCTTACAGTTCATAATGTTGTGACTTGTGAGGTGCCTTGTCCATTAACATACCCTTTAACATCTTTGCTTCTCCAATTCAAATATGCCCTGCAGTATCATGAACAGCTTAGATGATACAGATCTACAAAGACATGAAAAAGTTTTTGACTCAAAAGTATTACTTGTATCATTTTCACTAGAGGCAATCAGTATTGTATAATAATTTAAAATTTAAACATAATTAATATTTTCGGTTTACATTGATAACATTTACTTCATTTTACAAATTAGAAACATAAAACTATTCTGATTTTATGTTCCCAATTATAGTTTATAAAAACTACTGCGTAAAATATAAAGATAATACACTATAAAACAACCTATCTGTAAATTGAACTTAGTAATCTTGACTAGAAATTTAGAACTGTGAGCTTAATTTTTACTGAAACAGGGTTTTTCTTTGCCTGATTTATTGACCCTGGTTTATTAATCCTCTCCAAATTTTTTTCCTCCGTGAGAAAGAAAAGAAAGACATAGTACTAGGAGTATAAAAACAAGAAAGTGTCACCTGTATAAATGTAGAGGGCTGAAGCCAAATATATAATGCCCTCGACCATTACCTTTTTACTAAAACTGTAACTACAACACCAAAGGTCAGTATGAACCTAAGGTCATTTTACCTTCATGAAAAGCACAAAACTTATGAGCAAGCTTACCTGAAAAATCAGCTAGTATCATTCCAAGTTCAACACCATATTGCCAACACAGCTATTCCAAATAGATGGAGATAGAAACATATTTGACATTCACCATCAATTCTTGCAGCAGCAACTTTAGCAATCAGCAGTTCAGGACTTAATTTCAGATATTTTTAACTTTAACTTCATTTTACCAGCTTGCACTTCTATTTCTTCTTTTGATGGTTCCACCCGAAGAACTTTACCCTTCATGCCAAGGGAAGAAATTTGCACCATATCACCAACTCTGGGAATTGTAGTATTTCTCAGTGGACCTTCAATGACAGCAACAATGCAACATATTAGCACAGGCGGGAAGGCATTGCTAAAGACTTCAAGTGTTAGCCACTAACAAAAGTTCTCTTCCTAAATAACTTTTTGGTCCCACACATTTTAAAGATGTTTTACAGTGAAGTTTCTCCTTCAGCTTAGAAGTAGCAAGGTAAAATGAATTCTCAATTAGGAGTAAACGATTAAATAGAAGGTTGTTTGCAGTAATAGAAGGGGCAAATGTGTTATGTATGGTTGGTTAGAGTAATCACATAGGTTGTCACATGCATGCCAAAGAGTGATCAAGAACTATAAGTGATAAAAAATGGGTTATAATAATGGTACCTGATGAAGATCGCTTGACTTGCTTAACAGAAGATTCACTTTCAGTTTGTGTGGTGAGAGCATCTGCTCCTGTTGCAGAAATCTGACTGCTCTCTGATGTACTAGGCAAATTCTTGTTTGCTTCGGCAGGACGGGGGCTCTTTTTTGCAGATACACGATACTCACGCATCTTCTTGTGAAGTGTTGAGCGTGCTGTCGATGCAAGCTCTAATATTTTTTGCATCTTTCTATATCTTTGATCAGAAGTATACTCGTCGAGCTTCCTCTGCGCATGCTGTACTCGTTCATGAAGATCTCTGGAGAGCCTTTTATAATAGGCAAGTATAGATGCTTATTAGTGCGTATGATTATTTTGCCCCCCACCCCCACACCCGGTTTGCCCCTCCCAAGTCCCAACAAACACAAACAAAAGGATAATTTTTAAGGAACAATCCTTTTGGTTCTACTAAGTAGATCACACAAAAGGAGAATTAAAGGGACAATCCTTTCGGTTATAGTAGATCTCAAAAACTTTGTACAGTTTAATATTAACCACTAAACACATTGCGTCGAGACGGGAAAAAAAAAGGAATGGTCAACTAGTTCCCGGAGATACAAAGGTTGTCAGTACCTGTAAAGCACTAGAGTGGAATAGAGAAACACTGAACAATGAATCAAGTCGATTCATCAAGGAATTTTACTAACAAACGAAGGAAATGATTCAACCCTAGGACACTAAAATGGTTATAAACTTATAACCAGCATTTAAATACCAGAGAGGTTCTCACCTCAGATAATGTTGTGCTTCATCTTTATATTCTTCAACATCTAGCTTGAACTTCTCCAAATCAAATATGACCTGAAACATTGCAAAAAATTATAAATTATTCATATGTGGATATCATTTCATTTTAAAAATATGGAGATGAACAAAGAGGTCACAAGCATGATAGATCATCCAAAATAATTGTAAAGCTATAATTCTTCTTTTTCTTCTAGCGCTGCATCTTAATCCCAAAGCGATGGCACGAGGACTTCCTAAGAGGTCGCCCATCCTAGTACTATTCTTGGCCAACCACGAGGTCGGTGGGGTCAGTGGCATGGGAACACAAGGAATTCCCAGGAGGTCATCCATCCTAGTACTATTCTCGTCCAACAATGCAACTGGATGTGACATATTTTTACGCTGGCTGTCACAGGTCTACCACAACTTTCCTCCTTTATCCGGGCTTAGGACCGGCAGCGGGAAACCCCACTGGCGGAGTTCTATAATTCATCTTTGTCAAAAAAAAAATTCTATAAAGCACAGAAACCTCTAGGGCCTTGAGGAAACTTTGCAACACCTAGGAACGTTTCCAACCTCCAATAAAAGTGGGAAACAATTCGATTGGGGAAATGCACCATGTGGGCAAAGCAAACATTTTCCAAGAAAGGAAATTACACATTAGTTGCAACAAAAATTTACTTTCTTTAATAGGTAATCACATAGTGCTGTCATAATGGGTCAAAACTGATTTAACTGAACTGAACTAACTGAAACTGAACTGTTTTGGGTCGATCTGAAATTATCTGAAACTGAAAGTGAACTGAATGAACTGATAAATGAAAGTCAAGAAACTGAAAAATATCAAACTGAACTGAACTGAACTTAATCTGAAACCAACTGAAAACTGCTAAATATCTGAAAATAACTGAATTGAACTGAAGTTGAACTGAAAATCGGGTATCTGAAAATAACTGAACTCAACTGAAACAGAACTGAAAAGAGGGTAACTGAAGCTAACTGAAACAGAACTGAAAAGATGATGACTTGAAACTAATTTAATTTGAATATTACTAAACTAAATAAAAAATGATACAATATTATCCGAACTGTTTTGAACACTACAAAAAAATGCTAAATTACCTACCGCCATAAGCGTAGGAAATGTAGAAAAATCGGTCGAAAATCATGTTTCCAAACGATTTTCGGTCGGTATTGAGCGGTAGGAAATACGTTGGTCGCTAATTGTACATTTCCAACCGATTTTCGGTCGAAAAAATTACCTATCACATTTTACAACATTTCCTACCGACTTTCAGCGGTAGGTAATTTCCTACCGAAAAATAAAAAATACTGGTAGGTGATTTGCTACCGCATTTCTCAACATTTCCGATCGAAAATGCGGTAGGTAATTTCCTACTGGAAATATGGGTAGGTGATTTGCGACCGATTTTACACATTTGTATGCGACCGACTAGCGGTAGGAAATTTCCTACTAAATGTCTATCTTAAGGCTGGTTTTGAGTTACAAAATTATTATCTCAAATGACCTGAACTAAGATAACCGAACCAAAAAAACTATAACCAAAACTAAACTGTCGACATTTTGAACTAAATTGAATTGCACCCGTTCGAATTTTTAACTGATTGGTTAAACTGAACAATTAACTGAAACTGAACTGAAATATGTCCGTACAAAAACTGAACTGAACTGAAATCACAATTAACTGAACTGAACTGAACTGGGAAAAAAATTATCTGAAACTAACTGAACTGAAACGACTCAAACTGATTGGTTAAAACCAAAACTGAACCGTTGACCTGAATTCACATGCTTTTTATTCTTTATCAATTCACATGATTTTTATTCTCTATCAATTTCACACTCAAACAAATTTTGTCTAGGAATCCGTTCTCACTCCTTTGTTGCAACTAAAATGGGGCGGAGATAGTAATAAAATCCAACTTGAAATTTGAGAAAGCCAAAGGTTTAGGGCAAAGGGCAAAGACAACCTCTCTTGCCAATCTTGCTTCACAGGAGTCACCATCCTGGCCATTTCAGTCTCTTCACCAGCATATTCTGACTTCCACTGGCTGTGTCGGTCCCTTCTACCTCTTCCTGCAGCTTCCATCCCCTCTTGTGGCTGCAGTTTTGGTCCTTTCAGGTGGTTACATATCCACACAGTTTGGTTGCTTTGTGGTGATTGGTGGCTGGTGTTTCCCAGGTAAACGCAAGTTTCTCTCTTTAAGTTTGCACGGTCCAGGCCTTTCTCTGAACGATTACTTGTATTAGGTCTTGCTCATCTTGGATCAACATGGTTCATTTCTGGGTTCTAGGTTATGCGCTTTCAAGCATTCAATGACTATGTTGATGTTTTATAATGGACTATTATATTATGTAAGATATTATTTTAATTCCTTTTCATGTTAGCAAGACATTTTAAGAGCACTCCTATAGCCCCTATCAGTGAGTGCTTTGTTATATTTGGACACACTTCAATTTTCACACGAGACGAACCGCTAGACATTATCTCGTACTTAGGCATGCGGACCGCTATTCGCGACATACGCGTTCATGATACTTTAATGCAAAATTTGATGGAGCACATTTGGGAGTGGGGACAAATATGGTCCCAATAATCAATAATAAAGTTTACGCATCCACTTTGAGTTTCTAACATATTTTAATTATTTTGAATCACTTTTCATGTATTTATAATTATAAAAGTACACACCATGCATGTTTTTTAGTTTAGTTTTACGCACCTCTGTGTATTTTTCTACAACAGCGAAATATGGAATCAAACAAAAGTGAAAAAATTGGCATTCCAAAATACGTACACCCGTAAAATACACAAACAAAAATACCTTGTCAAAATACGTTAAAGTATTAATTAAAATTTAAAACATGATAACAAATACATAAATATGAAAGAGAGGTGGTGGGATAGAATGGTGGGCATTTTCTTAGCTCATTGCTGGTGTACCTTCTGTTTAAAAAAAAAAATTAGCCCACAAAATTCGGTTACGTAGAAGCGTGAGCCTTGGTGGGCAATTTTTTTCCTTGCTGTAAAGACTGCTCTAATTAATTTTCACAATCATTTATTTTTTTCATTTGTAAAATGTACTCCGTATATTTTTATGTGCATGCCAACTAGCTTAGTTGGTTAAAGTCTTAGAAGATGGTATCTAAGACAGTAAGACCTGGGATCGAATCCTTCATTCCATTTACATCATTTCCCTTTGTGGCTCCTTATGCACCAAAACTATTTTTAAAAAAATTGTTTTCCATAACAATTCTCCATCCCCCACTCTACCCCCCCCCCCCCCCCGCGCGAAAAATACCCTTTTTGGAAAGTTCAGCCATTTTCATGCTGCGTATTTTAAATTGGGGGTCTGTTGGTAAACTTGGTATGCATTTGCACTGCTAAACCACAGAAAAATGAGAAATAAGGGCGATGAAGTAAAGATATTCAAAATATCAAGTTTGGAAGCTAAGAAGAATTGATCAGCTAAAATATCCACTAATTATCAAATTATCCCACAGCATAGCACATAACATTCAAAATGTTATAGTTGTAAATTTGTAATACTTCCTCCATTTCTTTTTACTTGCAACAAAATCATTTGCATGCATTTTGAGGAAAAGATTTAAGGGTATAAACGTACAAATTAATTAACGTAATTTAAACACAAGCAAGAGGGAGATAAGAGGTTACCGGTGTTAAATTTTTAAAATTAATTCTCCCGTTTACACCCTTAAATTCATTCCTCAAAATGCATGCAAATGGGTTTGTTGCAAATTATATAAAAAAAAAAAAAAAAAAAAAAAAAAAAAAAAACAAACCGGAGGTAGTATATGAATAACATTTCAACTAGTCTCCTTTGGTTGGAACAAAAAAAGTAAGGAAGCATAGGTCTTAAGATCTCCAACTTCAGCAAAAGAACGATTAACTAATGGTTGAGATACTACTTTCAGGCAGTGATGGTTGAAAGTCTAGCAGAAACATATTGGAGGGTCAATGCATTGTAAACAAATGAAGTTGTTGGCACGGGCTTATGTTGCACTTAAACAAGAAAGCAATTGCTTTCTCGCTGCCTTTCCTCAGAACTTTAAAACTCCAATCCCACCCGAACCCCACCCTAAACATTAAAAAAGAGACAAAAGCTGCCATCAATAAAGACGGGAATTATGCAAAGAAAACTAATGTGTCATTTACCTCATCTATCTCTGCACTGGCCACCCCATATAGCCCACGAGCATTTTTTACAATATCTTTGGGTAGACCAAGTCTTTCTGCTATATTTATAGCATTTGAACGTCCTGAAATTAAAACATCACAGTATTAACATGTCACAGAAACATTTAAATGAAAAAACCTGATCCATTCAAAAACATATCGAACAAGGTCTAGTGTAAAAACTATAAAACAAAAAAAATATAGATCTAATAGTGTAAACAAGCTAATTAATCAAAAGAGTTTTAAGACAACTAGCCTATAATCTTATTCTTGCTTGTTTGACGATTACGACATCCATAATTTTTTATTTGCAACAGTTTGACATAATATAGAGAGTAAAAATGCCTAATCGTTGCAAATAAAAAGCTGCAGAGGTAGTATTTTGATTAATTTGCTCATTTATATCCTTGAATCTCTTCCTGTTTTGCGTTTACTTTGGAACGGAGAAAGTAATATTTGATTTACTTAATTTGTTAAGCATTGTATATGTTGCTGCCTAACTAGTACGTCTAGTAGTTTATAATCACGGAGCCTATTCGTTTTATATATTGAGGTCAGCGCGTCGAACTCAGACTTTGTTAAGCATTGTATATGTTGCTGACTTACTGCCTAACTAATAGCTTAGAATCAGTTTTGGAGGTCCTATACTATGTTAAGAATCTAGATAGTGTCTTAGTAATCAACTCTCTCCATCTATAGGGGCTGTTAGGGAGGAAAAAGGTAATGCTGAATATTATTGAGTGTTTACTTGGTTTTCTTGGGAGTTGGGAAAGATTCAAGCCTCTCAAAAGCTTGATTAGGAGCATCCACCTCTCGAAAGTGGATTGATCATGTCAATTGTGTGCAATTCTTAACTATTAATACAGTGTTATCATCTACCGCTTCTCTTTATCACTTAAAATTCTGACTAGCTATAGGAATTCATAACATACTAGTTCGATCTGCCTAGTAATATCATACTACTAAGCAGATCGAACTCAGACTTTAAGGAGCCAGATTTGGATTTCGACCTAAATCAGGGGTCCAAATATTGGATCAGAGTTGGATGTAGCCTCATCCGATCGAAGCCAATCTGTTTCCATTCTTACCTGGAATTCCCCAGAGGATATTGTAAGTTGGCTTCAGGTTGACTTCATCAAATTCCATGCAAGCATTCTCAAATGCATTATTACTGGAAAGAAGACATGCAAAAGAAAACATCAAATATGCTCAAGGGCTCAAAATTTTCCAGTCAATATGCATTAAAAACATACTTTTACAATATATTTTACCAAGACTAAGTGTTAAAGAATAAGAATGACATAAATAGCCACAGGTGAGAAAAAGAAGTATGACTCTAATAGCAAGTCCCTTAGAAATCAATGGTAGTCTTTTTCAGTCATATATGATATACCTGTACTTCAGGGTTTTAAGTTCCCCATGATGTGTTGTGGCTATGGTAAGCAAAGCACCTGCATTAGCAAATGACTCAAGAATAGACATGCCAAGTGCTGCTCCTTCTAAAGGATTTGTGCCAGCACCAATCTAAAGATAGGTAATAGCAAACAAATGTCAGTTCTCAAAGAGTTAAAGATGGCTTTATGATAGAGAGAGGGCTGCATCTGATGTTGCAACATTAGGCAATCTAAAATTTACCTACCCTTCCATTTTGTAGCAGAAATTCAAATAACATGCTAGAAAAAAATTAAAAAGATGTTATCCAAGACAGTCGATTATGAAAGTGTATAATGTATACATACTTCATCCAGCAGCACCAGGGACTGATTGGTAGACTGAGCTTGTATATCCTATGATCCATACAGTAAAAATTAAGATAAAGCATGAGGTACTTTATTAACAGTAAGTGGCACAAATTTCAAGGATAATTAATAACTATACAGCAAGGATTTTTTTTATACCAAACTAAAATTGTCAAGTATTATACATATAGATAATTGTCAAGTATTATACATATAGATACTCGTACAGACTACTAAGTAGGAACCATAATCTATGATAAGAAAACACAGAATAAAATGAAACTAAGGATTGATTTGTAACTTTATTCTTTCATCTATCTGGTCACACAGATATTTCGTCACTGGAAAACTTTGACATGGATTTAAGATTTTTCAACTGGTAGAACAATAATATGAAATCATGTATTGTGCACTATTATATTCCTTGAAATTTTAATGACAAAATGTCAAAGACCAGCATTGTTAGAATAACTATACCATAGGAATCCGCTCAACAACTGCAATGCTTAAGAGAATTCAACATTGTAAAGCCATATTAGCACACGGCTTAGCATCCAACGTAGATAAATACCGGTCCATAAACGATGAATATAAGCATATTCAGATATATCTCTCAATAAAATTGTTAACTTATATCAACTAGCTCTATTTTTATTATTTAGTATGAGCACTATTGGAGAATTGGCCACTCAAAAGCCAAGAATCCAATTATAATTTTATTTGAGAGAAGATGAATCAAAGCACTGATTATTCAGCTTGAAAATTTCTCTTAAATGTTTAATATAACAAACAAAACCAAGTATTCTACAAGGTATCAAATTTTCAAGCTCGACAACACTCACACTAATTTGCCTGAGGTGCCCAGAAAATGTTGATAAAGACTGAGACAATGACTGTTCATCACCAATGTCAGCGAAAACAGTATCAAACCACAGGATCCTTGCTGGTTCAGAGCATAAAACATACAGGCCTGAAATAAGAGAAAAGGCATGACTGTGACATATAAAGTAGAAACTCTTAGATCCAAATGATTGCAACTGTAATGAAATATGACAACAGCAGTATACACTCTATAAAGGCCTTATTTTGAAGCAATATGCCAATACACACAGCATAAGTCTGAATTTCAAAAGCGAACAAAACTAGTAAAGCTACACAAAGTCACAAAGTACCTAAAATGGCAACAGCAGCAGTCTAAACCTCCACCCTGATGCCCTGATCGTGTTTCAAACAACAATTTTAATATATTTCTTCTGACTTTCCATATACTTGAGGTCAGAAATATGAAGATTTGAAAAATCTACCCTCGGAAGAAATGGAGGCAAGGAGAGGGGGTCATTCAACCAAAAACTTAAGCAATTTCCCTTCCAGCCCCCACTGACAGTTCCATTCAACTTGCTATGTGTTCCAGCATAATAAAAAAAATACTGAACAGACATGCCTGGAGCTTCCGATCATATTGATCGGAAAAGGAAAAAAAAGGCACTTTGGCTGATGGTCAGATTTCAAGAATCAAGTCAACTACTCCGTATTTCTTTTCAGCCACTCAATCTATAAATGATTAAAAGGATTATGTCCCATTTTCAAGAATCACACATTGATGCATCTTATATACATCCATTTTTTAACAAATTATTATGAAGATCGACGTTTCTCCATCTCCGAGTCACTATCATACACAAACTGTGTCAATTAATGTGCAATGAAGTACGGATTACTTAATAATTCAAGAAATAAAAAAGTTCGATAAGTGACCCCAAAAAAAAACTGACCTGCTTTTGCCATCATGGCAGCCAGTCCAATTGCTTTCAAGCATATGGTTTTGCCACCTGTATTAGGTCCAGTTATAAGAAGAACTCTTGTATTCTTAGCAATCATAATATCGACAGGAACTGGATGAGCCTCTTCCAGTTGAGCAACCTAACAATATGGAATCCATTAACAGTAAAGCATCTGCACAATGTGTAGACATGAAACTCTAAAAACAAAAAATTTACCTTCTCTTGTAGCGCTTCAATATCAAACTGCGTGACTTCCTGCTGACTGATATTTGTTCCCATTATTTTTCTCCTCCGAAATTCCTATGGAAATCAGAGTTCGAGTCCCAGCTGATCAAGATGATGTCAAGAACTAGATAAGCGTAGAACTATATATGAAAAACCTAGTTACACTTTAGTCCAAAAGGGTCAAGGCCCTCAAGGGCAATGAACAATAACAGTGGTGCTATAGCACAACTCACAGAATCATTGTCAAACAAACGAGCAAAAAGAGTGAAAGAGATCATACAGAAACAGCATTAGCAACATCCTTTTTGGCCTCCCGCAGACTATGCCGATGCTGGTGAAGTAAAAGAGGATGATAGGATTTAGGCAAATACAAATTCCATTGCTTCTTGGTTGGGTACGCAAAGTTAGCAGAATTATTTTCATGCAAAAAGCCTTTTGAAGACAATGAAGCATTCTTATCGTCAAGTAGAAGTAACTCAGGATAAGTTCCTCCTAGAGAAAGGCCATAACTCGCTCTAGCGTTTACCTGCATTAAAGTGAAATGCCAAGTATAAGGTATGCTGGTAGTTCTCTGATGTGTTAATCTCAGCAGCAGACCACTATTGGCCACATGGGTCTACACTCTACATACATGAAGCACAAAGATTATGGAAAAATTCAAACGCAGAGCTTGCTACCTTTTTTTTTTTTTTTGAAATAGCAGAGCTTGCTACTTTGTTATTAAATATGAATTAAAAACACCGAGGGTGCGTTCTCTTCACCTTAAAAAAATTAATTTCAATCCAGATTAAGTTCAAACAAGTACAGATAACTGATAAGTTAAAATCAGGGCTAAGTTAAAATAGACGTTGAAAGGGCATCTAGAAATGATTTCTAGTATATAATGCTAGTCTGCTACTCTGCTTTTCCAACATGCAGAAAGAAGTCCACCTTTAATCTGAAGCAAAATTACTAAAACGTTGTACACTTAAAAGCAGCAGAAGGGATTTATCTTTATGTAGCTAATGATATTTCCTTCACAAATTCACAATAAAATAAAATAAAAAAAACAAAAAAAAAAAAAAGAGGACGAAGCAAACAAGTTCATATATGAGTAAAAGCATAGGGAACAATGTTACCACAAAACTTTTATGCCCTGGAAGAATTACAAGCTACAAAGGAGAAAATGGTATAAGGGATAAAAAGCAAGCAAGACATACTTACAACATCAAGAGCAATCACACTCTTCAATACTTTTTCAATGCCATCGAGGTCCAATTTAATCTACACAGATTGTAGCAAAGCTCCAAGTCATTGACAGCTTATGGAGGACATGCCAAATAAACCAAGAAAAAAACAAAAAAAAATTGCAGCAAGGAAATACTACCTTATCTGTTAATTCCCTTAGAACTTCATTCTCTGCATCAGATACAGACGCCTTTGCTTCCAATAACTCATCATTTAGCTGCACAGCAGAGACTGGCTCTATAATGTTCCCCATGCCAGTTCCACTAGAATAGTATCAAATAAACAAGTATGGATAATAAGACTGTTTAATGGGATCAAGGCAGAACACAACACTAAAAAATAAGAATAGAAAAAATAAGAAAGAAAAAAGGATGATGTTTCATTGGGAAAAAAAATAGCTTGAAGATAATGTTCCTTTGCTACAGTAAGCAAACCATTATGTGATATTTTTCCCTAATGAAGAATATTGCCAGCAGAAACTTAGCAGCTGGGAGCCCATAATTCATGCAAAATGGTCTTGTTATAACAGATGCGACAAATACGGTAAAGATTAAAAAGAACAAACACAGAATTAACATGGTTCGCCGACAATGTGTTGACTACGTCCACAGGCAGGGGAGAAGGGAAGTTTTATGGATCTAGATTCTAGAGGGACTTCTTAATACAATAATCATTTAGCTTACAAAAAAATAGGAGCTTATATAGAACTCCTAATTCAAAAACAGAAAATGCCCAAAAATAAGCCTAAAACAGAAAAACCTAGCCCACCATAACAGATCGTAATGGGTTATACAATGATTACAGCCACGGGCGAGACTCCCTGTCATGGGTTACACGAAGGGGGCACAAAACAAATTCATGGCAAAGGGGTTATATGAAGAGGGCACAAAACAAATTCAAAGCACAAACTAACAGGTCCAAATAATATTACGCAGCATGTGCTCGCTGTCAAAGTCAAATTTCTAGCCCTTTTGTTGATTTTACAAAGAAAAAACATATACCAGCCTGAAGGAACAAAGAGCGGATGCAAGGTTAAACCATTAAATGTTATGAATTCTGGCCCAAAATCCCGTCACTCTTTATTTAATGCAATGAGGGGAGTGAAGAGAACTCCAGTATCATAAATTCACAAAAGACAAATGATAAAAGCTATGTTACCAGGACATGGCTCCTAGGTTCCTAGCTCATCGCATCCATGTCTAACACGACATGGCATGGACATAACACAAAATCTGTGTCCGGTCCTTTGCTTTGTAAGCGGACATGGCTATCACTTATTCTAAATATTAAAAAATTGGATCAGCCCCCATTTTTATGTTTTTTAATGTAGAACTTAGAAATAAGATATCTACTGTATATAAAGCTAGTAATTTATTAGTTATTTATTCTTAAATTAGGGTTTGAATTTTTATACTCCCTCCGTATCTAAATTTTTGGTTACATTTCCATTTTTGGGTGTATGAAAAAGTTTTATCCATGATGTTTTCTATTTTTTGCTAAACTTTTTTTTCTAAAACTTACCCCACTTTATTCTATCTCAATCCTTATTTTATTCTAAAACCTACCCCACTATCATGATTTTATTTTTTCATACTCGTACCTAAAATCGATTTTATTCTAAAACCTACTCCGCTATCATTTTTTTATTTTTTCTCTCACTTTCTTCACATTTTCATGATTTTCTCTCTCTTCATTACTTTTATTTTGTACTTTTGTATTAAAATATTAATTCAATTTCTTAATAACCGCACAACATTCAAAACGTAACTAGCACTTAGATATAAAGGGAGTATTTTCATCAAATATATAATTAGTTATCTTTGCCGTCCGTGTCCAAATCTCATATCCCCGTATCCCATAATATTTACTTTGTTGTGTCAAAAGACACGCGTGAGCGGTGAGCGCGTCCCATAAAAGATGCAATCCGTATGTTCCAACAGCAATTTGTGTAAGAGATGATGATGAAATCTGAGGCAAAGACTTTCAAAAAAATGTCAATCCCATGTCTCCCAAAATGTAATCTTGCTTGAACCCACTTTAGAACTCCAACAGCTCAAGACTAAACAGCTACTAATCTACTATACTGGCTATCTGCAACTTCCGTAGATCTTTGAACATTTATGACCTAGTTAATTTAAAGACATCAATGGTAGAAAAATAAGGTCATAACTTTGTTGATAATGGACTAGTTCAAGTTAAACTTCCTCAAGCTTAAGCTTGGAATCTTTTACTGTCTGGCTCGCAGGAGTAGTAGTGCAGGACATTGCTACAATTTTCAACTTAAGATTTTGCCCTTCATAGGAACATGATAATAAAAAACTCCGCCAGTGGGGTTTCCCGCTGTCGGTCCTAAGCCCGGATAAAGGAGGAAGTTTGTGGTAGGCCTGTGACAGCCAGCATAAAAATGTCACATCCAGGCGCATTGTTGGACGAGAAAAGTACTAGGATGGGTGACCTCCTGAGAAGTCCTTGTGTTGCCATGCCGCCAACTCACCAACCCCTTGGTTGGCCGAGAATAGTACTAGGATGGGTGACCTCTTGGGAAGTCCTCGTGCCATCGCTTTGGGATTAAGGTGCAGTGCAAGGAACATGATAATATAAACATATAATTCCTAGTAACTAGGTCATAGGTGGATATTTAAAGATGCACATCAAAGAATTAAATTATAATGAGCCAGCAGTGTCAGATAGACTAAAGAAAAGAATGAAATTTATGAAAATTCAAGAATCTGAGTACAAGATCCAAAATTTTGAATATTTGATTGAAAATTTAATTTCCAAAATTTTGGATCAGGTTTCTGATCTGAAATTTCAGATTTAGGATACAGATTCAATTTAAATAAAACATGGCAATTTTAAAACCCCATCACCCTACCAATGCTAATAATTTTAATTTCTCATATAGTAGCCAACAGTTCCAAACTCTTTTTTCTTCCTCCTTGATCTCTACTGGCTACCTGCATCAACTAGTCGCTATCCACCATTCCACCTTTCCTGCTGCCCATCTTTGTCTTTTTTTTTTCTAGTTTTCTCATCCTTTAATTAGTTTTATTTGTTTATGCTTTGTTTTGTTGGTTTCTTATATTCTTTTTTTTTTCCTGCAAGAATTCTGCTTTGTTTTCTCTTGGGTTTTATTCTCTGAGATGGATCTTGTATGTTTCGCTGACGTGAGTATTATTTGAGTTACAATTCCTTACTCATTGAATGAGGTTTCTTCTTCTCTTTTCTTCAGCCTAAATTAATCATCTAAACCTTCAAAAAAGGTTTTTGAATGACAGGTATAAGATTTTTCAACCCAGATTATGAATTCAAATAATCAGTGTTTTGAGATGCTTAGTATTTGTGGTTTCGTGCTTTCCTTTCTTATTGGGTTTAACTGAGATTCATTTTGTTTCTTCTTGCATTTTTATTTTCAACCTAAATTTGAAAGGGCAAGGAGGGACAAATTTATCTGTTTACTTCAGGGACTGTATAGATTAATTTATTTGAAATGGGTAAAAAAAGTTTTTACTAAGATTCAAAATATAGTCTCAATCTTGCTAATAATTGCAATTTAGAAAATTTATATTATCCGGAATACCCAATCTGAAAATTTTCAGATATATGAAAAATTATAATCAGATTCGGATATTCGTTCCAAAGTCTATTTTGAATCGACATCCGATCCATGCTCAACCCTATAAACAAGGGATAAGGTATGACTTAATGACATCTATGATTTGTCATTTGTTACTCAAAAATATATATAAAGCAACGCTACCTGCATAAGTAGCTCACCTCGAGAGCAGTAACCCGTTAAAACTGGTGGCTTGGCGTGCTCCTGATCTGATGCACCATCTCCCATTAACATTACTTGCTTCCTAAATTCATCACAAATTAGACAAAGTGGATTCATAAGAACCCAAATATGCATCGAATAAAATTTGCTTACCAGGGAAGTTGTTTTATTTGACTCGTTAGCAATCAGGGTGTTCATTAACCGGTGCAACTGCAATACAAGTTCAAAATTATCAGAGACAAAAAAGCGGAGGATGCATACATAAACAGAGCCCAAGCCATTAGCAAGTGATCCCTCCAATCCAGCCAATGATAAACATTCATCCAAAAATGATGGTCCCTCTGAAAGTTATGATTCTAATTGTATCTCTCCAAACCTTTTCACTAAAGTTGTGATCACACCCAACATCTTTCACTCTGCTATGTCTGTTCAACGGTCACCCTATGTTCAGGGGAGCTAACAACAAACTATAAATATATATTGTTGAAGGTAAAATAATTGCTGCAAATGATGTTGCAAAACATGTGGAACAGCCGAACAGTAGAATGAACAAATTGCTAGGCGGCATAAGTGCCGGTCCACCAGAAAATTCTTTAATATGTAATGGTAAACAGGTCAGCAATGTAACCTTTCCAAAGAAACATGGTTCCCTGATTTATAGAGTAATCCAAAGATGTTTCATGCCAAGCAACAGAAGTACTAACCTTGTTTTCAAGGTCCAAAGTCCGCCAACGTGCTTGTTTAAGCTTTCCACTCTAGTGCAGAGAATGTTAAATACAAGATTAGACTACATTAAGGGGGTGTTTGTATAATCGTATAAATTTAGGAATAGAAATGGAATTGAAACAAATTAGATAGGGGAAAGGATTTTGTTTCCACATCAGGAAAATGATGGTAATGGTTACCCTTAGGAAAGGAAATGCTCCCTCCGTTCCTGTTTGATGTGTGCATATGCTACTTGGGTCGAAACCAAGGCATATAGTATTATAATTGAGATGAAGTCAAAAATTTTAAAAAAAAATAGATTGGAGAGATAATGTGTAAATAGGAAAAGTTGAACCCTTTAGTAGGCACCCTTCATTAAAAAATAGTAAAAGCATGTCCCAAAATAGACTAAAGCACAATGCACAAAATAAGGAACGTCCAAATGAGAAAAGTGCACAAAACAATGTGGAATGTTGTGTGTGTGTGTGCGTGCGTGCGGGGAGGGGGGGGGGGGGGGGGGAACGTCCAAACATGCTCTAAAACAACTGGAAAAAACAAATTTTGAAAGGGAAAGCTCTAAACTTAATGAAGTGAAGACATGGTAATCATAAAACTCCAGAATGCAATTATATGTGAATACTGAAGAATGCATACTAAACATCTTATAGCAACTAGTACTCCTTAGCAACCACTTACACGTCTAGAGTTTTGGATTCGGCCATTTCATAAAAAATCATTTCTCTTTACCTTTGAAGTTTACAAATATATTTCTCATCTTATTGTTCGTCTTATTTCTCAAACATGTTCTCTTGACAACCAAAGCATATAATGTGCAGTAGGGGAAAATTGTAGGGAACAAAAACCTACCCAAATAATTATTTATCTACAAAGCAGTTGAAATCTTAACAAAAAATATAAAACTAAACTCTGGCATTAGAGTTTTAAGTTTAAGCAACATACCGCCGAGTCTTTTACAGAGCCATCCTCATCAATGACTTGCAATACTGACCTGATTAATGATTTATTAACGACCCAGTCCAATATCTGCAAGCAATCAAGAAGTAAAGCAAACACAGAGAAAAAGAATGAAAAGATATACCATTTATCCAAAGAAAGTGTACAATGATAATAGCTTACATAAAAGGTTCATCTTATATTTACCAACTCAGCCAGGGGCATAAAACGATCAACCATATCAGCATTTTCCTTGACTGCTGCTTTGATGCTAGCCTGCAAAGTCTCTGCAGTCTGTAGCAAACCTGCAACAGCCATAGCTTCTTGTCCGGTCACTGGCGAGGTTCTCCGTGCATGATCTATAGCAGATCTCACCTATGAGTTTCACAGCAGGTTAAGTATATATCATGTGTAAGTTTACTTCATATTGCTGTCAACCCTTCTGTGTACATGCCGCTACCCCCCCCCCCCCTATTTCTGATTAAACAAAAACTATAAAATCAGTTGTCCTGTGTTTATTGATCAGCTGCCACTTCTCTTCAGCCAAATTGCATCACTACTTTTAAGCTCTAAAATGAAGATTAGAGCTACGTTCCAATTTCGCTATTCAGTCTCCTAAGAAGTTGCAGTAAGATTTGCGCAGCAGAGAGTCAGAGACTGATACATTCCAATTTCCACTTCTCGTCTTGCAGCTTGACTTTAAATTACAGAAAATTAAACTCTAGCCCAATGAATATAAATTTGGCATTCATATATTACGATTTTTTCAGGAAACTACTTCCAACTAGTTGACTAGGATAAAATTCATAACAAGGAATTTCCAAGTTCCAACTTTACAAACTTGTTTATTTGACACCCTTTAAAAATATAAAAAATCAAAAACTTATTTAGTTGATAATAAAACTAAACCAATTGTCATTAACACACTACACCTTCAATGTGCACAAACATGTGCAAGCCCCTCCTCTCCTCTCTCCGATACCCCAGCCAAGAGAGAGGGAGGGGTGGGGGTGGGGGGTTCACATGTGCACATGCATAACAAAACCATTACAATTACTGAAAATGGGTACCCAATAAAACAGTTACAAACTTACAATACTTATTATTATCATGTGATGCTCCCATGAAAAAATTCAAGAGAGAAACTACGCCATCCTTCGAAAACTAGTTGTTGTGTTATCTTCACCCCTTATTAGTGGGCTAAAGTACGTGTGTTTGGCAAATCAAGCGGTTGAAATTGTAAAAATCACTATAATACCTAATTATTTTGCATAATTCTGACTTCAATTAGATTAATTAACTTTATACTATACTTATCCCGTTCCATAAAGTTCTGCACAAGTGCCCATACACATCTTCCAATGCACTTTTTAACTTTAATATCTTTAATTATATATTAGTAAAAATTAAAAATCTTATATTCTTAAAGTATTCGTTGAGACGAATCCAAAGATACCCCACATGGCTATAGATTTTTTTATTTATAATTAGCACTAATTTAGAAGATTCTCCCTTATCATAGTGTCAAAATTCCAAATTGGTATGGAGTAATATAATTAATTTATGATAACATGTCAAGCATTAGTTTTCTTTTAATATTGATGTATTCAAACTATAGTGACATATTTCATACAATAAAAATAACATTAAGAAAGTAAAAATTGAAAAAAATATTATTGGCAACATAATACTACAGAGGTATATAATTTCATTGTAGAAGAAATCTATGGAGTATACATTTAATTATGTTCCCAAGATAACAAAAACAAAGCCTTATGTAATGTTCAACTTAATAAATAAAAAATAAATAAATTCTTAGACGGTTTTAAAAAAGATTAAAAAAAAATGAAAAATGAATTATTTAATTATTTTTTTGTATTTTTTAATACCGTATAAGAATAAAAAAAAAATTAGTTGAATATTACATCTAGCTTTGTTTAACTTGGGAACATAATTAAATGTATAATGATGAAGCCCTAACACCATTTGTCATATATTTTTTTTATTGCAATTCATTTTTATTTTCATTTTTTATTTTTTTTTAAACTGTATAAGATTTTTTTTTAAGTTGAACATTACATAAGGCTTTGTTTTTGTTTATCTTGGGAACATAATTAAATGAATCATGATGATGCATGATAAACAGTAAAACAAAACTTACTCTTTCGATAGATTAATTAGTGCTTCGTCTTCGATTTGCAAATTGCCAGAAAAGAGTATGAAGACTTCAGTTTAATTTAAGGATAATAGAGTGTTGGAAAAAAAAAAGAAAAAAAAAGAGGAACAATAATTGGTGAACGCTATTCATCACATTCAAACACTTTATATCTATTGTTGTTAAACTCTACTTAGCCACTACTTTAACCTCTAACAACTACTCCAAATTCTATCTTGCCAAACAATCTTATATTTTTAACCTAGTGTATTGACTAAGTCAAAACTCTAAGCTCTACCCTAAACTCTACATCCAAACATACATTCAAGCATATGAAATACTTCAAAAGTTAAACGAAACGTAAACAAATTTTTTGCCATTTTTATGTCTCCTGCTTCTCGTCTCCTCAATTTAATCATAGTTGGTTATCTCGGAAGACCTATCATAAACTATTTGAAAAAGAGAGGTGACTAACTCTATTTCATAACTTAAAGGGAAAATACATTTTCTTTAAAACGTGTTACACCATTGATCGGTAGGGTTACAAACAATCTATAAATATATTCCCTCCGTAGCCGAAAGATTACAACAACGGTAATTCTCATGCATGCCAAGACATAGCTTTAAATATTAGTATTTGTAATTATGTATTAGTAAAAATTGTATAAAAATAAAAATATATTTTAAAACTACGTGTTGAGATGGTCCTAGCTGACCGTAGGTGACTATATTTTTTTGTTTACGTGTAATCACACATTGTGATCAAAGTAAAAAATGTTAATAGTGCCAGAAGTACATTTGTTACTTTTTTTATTAGGGATGAAAGGTAATAAAGTTACTCTAAAAGAGTAATGAAGTTGTGACTTTATGAGTAAGGCTTTAGGGCTCGTTTACATTAGCTGAGCTGAGCTGAACTGAATAGAAGTGTATTAATTGAACTAAATAGTGATGAACTGAACTAAATAGAGATTAACTGAACTGAATTGAACTGAATATAATCTGAAGGAAACAAGCTCTTAGAGCCGTTATTATTGATAATGTCACATCACAGTAGCAAAGCCAATAGATGCTGGTATGATTTCCGTTTAGGCGTTTAGTACAAGTGGTTTTTTCTTTAAAAAAAATTACGAGTACATGATAGAAGTTTAATATGAAGGCACAAACCTTAAAAGCATCAATAGCAGTGAAATCCATGATCGCATTATTGTACTTGCGAATTTCTACTGCCGCATTCGTCTCTCTTAACAACATCAAGCTCTCCTCATATGTTTGATCAAGCGACCATAATTGTTCCTGCAACGGAAACACGAAGACCAAACCCTGAAATACAAACCCAAACAAAATCGCAATAAAAAATTGAGAGAAAAGTGAACAACCTTAGAAGCAGCACGGCCAGAAGAGGTTCCAGCGAAGGAAGAAACAGCGTCGCAAAGCTTATCCCACTCTAAAACCCTAAGACTGTTAAGCAAAACCCTAGGTTTAGAATTTTCTATTTCACCAAATTCTTCAATTGGAGATTGATAATGAAGGGATTGCCGATTTACAGTGGCGCGAATTCGAAATTTGATTGAAGTTTTTTTAAATGAGTTGAATTTAGATGAATTCGGTTTTGTATTTGTTGAAGAGATAATTGAAATTGAGGTAATTGTACTGCGGAAAACAGATGTTGTTAGCATTTTTCCCCCCCTGGGTTTGAACTTTGAAGATGAGAGTTGATGAGTTGAAGTTTCACAGAGTCGCGCGAAATGGAGTAGCCGTGGGAGAATGGGAGTGGTTGTAATTGAATGGATAATAATAACTAGCCTATATCCGGCCCTTTTTTTTAAATGAGTATTAGCCTACTCGTTACGGCTCAAGAATTTTAAGTTTGAGATTTGGGTTCGATTTTCACCACACGTATTTATAAGGATTCCTTATTTTTCAAGGCTTAGTATCCACGCATTATCCTATAAAAAACTCCAATTTTTTTTTTCTAAGACAACAAACACGAAGCCACTAAGGCCATTCTTAAAAAACGAACACTAACGCCGCAGCTACTTCCAAAAATTAACATCGAATACGCCTATGGCTATGTTTGGCAAAGAGGAGCTATTGTAGGCGCATAGTTGGTATATATATGTATACCAGCTACAGGACAAACAAATTTTAAGCCATTATAGATGCATCGTTGGTATCTATGTATACCAGCTACATGGGGGGAAATTAAGCAATTATAGTCGCATAGTTAGTATGTACGTAACTTCGATTACAACAAAAAACAATAATATATACTGCCTGCCTGAGTAACTATATATGATCCCTAAATAACTTCTATCAAACATGAAAATATTGTGTTATTTCAATAGCTCATTTTAAGCCTAAGTTGAATTGTACTAGCAGATGAACAGCACTCCAATTTGCTCCCAATATAACATGAACTAAACTAATGTGATGTAACAACTGAATACAACCTGAAATGACCATGACCTGATTAGAGTAACCCAAACCTATAATGCCAGCCGAAATTATCCTAGACTCCTACCCCACTATGAGCACTCACACCAATGGTCTAATTTTTACTCATGAGGAAAAAAATCACAACACCAATGGTCTAATTTTTACTCATGAGGAAAAAAATCACAACACCAATGGGCTAATTTGATATTCCTCATGAGCATCCTCAATTCTCCTCAAGATTTGAGGAAAAAATAAATATGCCCAAATGCTGACTGGACCTGCAATAACAAAAAAAAAACAGTAACTTCACGTGAAAGGGGGCTAATGCGGAAAAAAAAAATCTGCTGACTGGGCGCGTCAGTCAGCCCAATCAGGGCGTGACACGTGTCCCAGCAAATCAACCAATCAGATTTCAGGTACTTTATCACAACGGCTCTATATTTGTAACGACTATTTGGACCCCGAAATTAATTTTTTTTTTAAAAAGACAACAACATTCTTATTTTTTTTCTCTCTATAAATAGACATCTATTTTGATATATTTTGGCACACTTCAAAAATCTCAAAAATCATAAAAATCTATTATTAATCTCAAATTCTACCTCAAAGACTTTAATTTATCAAGTAAGTGTTTCCTCCTAGTAATTGTTATTAATAATTCTCATTAATACTAGGGCCGACCCGGTTAGGAACTGGCGGGTAATTACCTAGACCCAGTTCAACTTGGTCCGGTTCCGGATCCAAAAGTTACTACCTGGTCGCAACTGGTTTCGGTTCCAAAAAAATTAGACTGGGTACCCGGTTGTAATGGTTCCAATTTTCGATACCAGACCATTCCCAATGGATACCCAATACCTGACCCGGTTGAATTGGGTTTTATAATTTTACCCAATGGTCAATAGTGAAATACTGAAGTGACTACTGACTAAACCAAAATAATAAGCCGATTTTTTTCATCCAATGACTTTATGTAAACTTGTATTCGTATGTAATTTGTGTAAACTTGTGTTTATTATTTTATGTAAACTTGTATATTTTATTTTAAAATTGTAAACTTGTGTTTAAGGAAACTTTCTTTGTGGATATTTAGTGGTAAAGAATTAAATATGTAGTAGCGCTATTGTTGGCCATTAAGCCGACTTGTTATTTAAATTTAAGAAATTGAACAAAATATACACCCATTAAAGAAAACCGGGTACCCGGTATTGGAACCGGTACCCGGTGGTTCCGGTTCCAAAAACATATTACCCCGTTGCATTAGTTCCGGTTCCAAATATTTCAGACCTGATGGTTCGGTTCCGGTTCCATATAAAAAGACCGGGTATCCGGTTTTGCTCACCGCTAATTAATACTACTGAGAATGTAGAAAAAAAAACTATCCGGTATCTGGTGAGATCGAGTTTTTCCAAGAAAAGTTGTGAAAAAATCTGTAAAAGTTACTGAAAATATATAAAAGGAAAGGATTTGTATTAAGCCTTAAACCTAGGCAAGTTATAAATTTCACATTGGGGGTAAAAAAATATACAAAAGGAAAATTCCTTATGGTACTATAGTACATTTGGTTTTTCCATGTGGTACCACTAATTTTAGAGAATTCTACATGGTATCATTGTACTTTAGTTTTATTCTTTGTCGTAACATTCCATTAATTAAAATATTAATTAGAGATTAAGTAGGGTTAAGAATTAAGATATTGTTTCGATTTGTATGTTTTGGTATGTGTACGGGAAAATTATCTCGATTAAAGTTATTAAGGCTTATTTTGTTCTAAATCGATGTCAAAAATTAACGAAGATCAACATCGTCAATCTTAAGTTCTTGACCATAAAATGGACCCTTAAGGTGGCAAGTAACCCCCAAGACACGTAAAATGAACAAAAACACGTCAAATTAACAAACATCAACATCGTCAATCTTGAGTTCTAACATACAAACAAAAACACGTAAAATGAAATGTATTCTCAAGCAATCTCAACCTTATTTAGCTCCTAAATTAACATTTTACTTAAAAAATGCTATAATATAAAATAAGATCAAATTATAATAGTACCATGTAAAATTCTGAAAAAATAACTGTACAACATAAAAAAAAAAGCTAAAAATACAATGGTACCATATATAATATCCAAAAAAAATTATTAAAAGAAAAAGGCGGTAAACAAGTAAACAACAAACGAATGCGATAAGTTAGGATCAAATGACACCATGCGGTCCATGCTTATTTGCTCACCAACCTATGCCCCTTTTTCCTGGGTAATGCCTAATTCCTCACTGTTAGATGTTTATAAACATCTAACAGCGGCATTTTGGTAAATAAGTGGAACTTTTTAATGGCATTATCATAAATAACTCAAACAATATTTACGATAATGCCATTAAAAGTTACACTTATTTACCAAAATGCCATAAACATCTAACAGTGAGGAATTAGGCCGTCCTCCCCTTTTCCTTCCATTAATTTATTTTTCTGATTATGGCAGATCGTTTTTTTTTTATATAGTAAGATCAATTAATTGACCTTTAATAAGATTGATTCTCTGCATCAAATTT
Source organism: Salicornia ramosissima (assembly GCA_951394345.1). Taxonomy (NCBI): domain Eukaryota; kingdom Viridiplantae; phylum Streptophyta; class Magnoliopsida; order Caryophyllales; family Amaranthaceae; genus Salicornia; species Salicornia ramosissima. The sequence continues at coordinate 53,709,331 of OX596237.1, read as the reverse complement.
TCTGTTACACATCTATCAACTCACTGACAATTACCCAGAAGATTCCCAAATTTATACAAATCAATCATCTATAGTATTAACTTCTATTGCACCAAAAAAAAAAAAAAACTTCTATTGATCCACTTTCTCTTTATTCCATTGGTTTTTCCAAACTCATCAAAGCTCCCATCTTTAATACTTTTCCCCACTTATCCACATCCACTTCACCTCTCACTCCCACACTTGCTTCGATTTCATTGTTATCTTTCAACATCAATTCATTCATCTATATATTCCATTACCTTAAAATCCTAGATGAAATTATAGGAGAAGCTTTCGATCTTTCCCCCTTTTTTAAACCCTCTTTTACAATCTAAAATCATGGGTTTGGATGAAGATGAACAAACCCCAAAACTTTCCAGATTAAGATACAACTCTCCTTTGATTCAAGTCATTCTTATAGGGTTTGTATGTTTCTGTTGCCCAGGAATGTTTAATGCACTTTCTGGCATGGGAGGAGGTGGTCAGGTTGATCATACTGCAGCCAACAATGCTAATACAGCTCTATACACTACATTTGCAGTTTTTGGGATTTTGGGTGGTGGAATTTACAACATTTTAGGCCCTAAACTCACTTTGCTCACCGGGTGTTCGACGTATGTCCTGTATGCTGGCTCATTTGTGAACTATAATCACCACCATTCTCAGACTTTTGTTATTGTTTCTGGTGCACTTTTGGGTGTTGGTGCTGGTCTTCTTTGGGCAGGTCAAGGAGCTATCATGACTTCATACCCTACAACAAAGAGAAAAGGGACTTACATTGGTATTTTTTGGAGTATTTTCAATATGGGAGGAGTAATTGGTGGGTTGATTCCATTCATTTTGAATTACAATAGGGGTGAGGCTGCTTCTGTTAATGATGGAACTTATATTGGGTTTATGTGTTTTATGTGTGTTGGGGCAATTCTTTCATTGGTTATTTTGCCACCAAGTGAGGTGATTAGGGATGATGGTAGTGTGTGCACTCATATTAAGTACTCAAATGTGGCGACCGAAGCAGTTGAGGTTTTAAAGTTGTTCTTGAATTGGAAAATGCTGTTGATTGTGCCAGCAGCTTGGGGAAGCAATTTTTTCTATACATACCAATTTAATAATGTAAATGGGGAGTTGTTTAATTTGAGGACTAGGGGGCTTAACAATGTCTTCTATTGGGGGGCTCAAATGTTGGGGTCAATTGGGATTGGATACTTGATGGATTTTAGTTTTCAGAGTAGGAGGAAGAGAGGTTTGCTTGGGGTTATGATTGTTTGTTTACTTGGAACTGCAATTTGGGGAGGTGGCCTTGCTAATCAGCTAAGTTACTCAAGGAATCATGTTCCTGAAAAGTTAGATTTTAAAGATTCGGGTGCTGCTTATGTTGGCCCCTTCTTATTATATTTTAGCTATGGTTTGTTGGATGCCATGTTCCAAAGCATGGTTTATTGGGTGATTGGTGCTCTGGCTGATGATTCCGAGACACTTAGCAGGTATAATGATACATACATTACAATTGCCAATTAGTGTTATGTGCCTCTTTGCATTGCTAGGAAGAGTTTATTAGTTTTACTGATATTATTTCTGTAGTTTATGACTATTCTATGCAATTGGGATTTCAAGTAGTTAAAGCTACTGTTATCTGATTCGCTATTCTTCCACAAACCACAATATAAACAAGTGAATTGATGTACACTTCTGAATTAGTTTTACATAATTGGACAGAAAATTAAAACCTTTTTCGCGTACCAAAGTGCATGCGAATTTGTTTACCCTGGTTGGGGCTGTTAACTTAATTAATAGGTGGAGTCTTTTTATGTTGTTTTATTCTTTACGGATTGAATTTGGTAGCTAAAACCCCTACCCCTGTAAGTTGATTCAGGTACAGTGGCTTCTACAAGGGAGTACAGAGTGCAGGGGCAGCAGTTGCTTGGCAAATTGATGTGCATAGTGTCTCCTACATGAACCAGCTGATTGTAAATTGGGTATTGACTACGGCTAGTTACCCCCTCCTGCTTCTGCTTATAATTTTGGGAGTCAAGGATGAATGTATAAATAAAGAACGCATTGAAGATAAGACAGATGGTAGGCTAAGTAGTGTAGTTTAATCCTAATGCTCACAATCAATGTAAATTAGTGCATTCCTAGAAGGCGTGCTTCATACCTTACATCAATGAAAAAATATGCTTAAGGATTACAGATCCCTGATCACTTTCCCGGGGAGGGTGACACATTAATATTTATTGTGTATGATTTTTTTTGAGTGGTAATTAGTAAAAAAAATAAACCCTTTTCCTGCATTACAATGGTGTCATGGGTGCGTTAGCAAGCTGAGCTGATGGGAATCAAAGGACTAATCCACATACAAGATCAAAACATGGGAGTATGAGACGCATCATCCCACTCTCTGAATGTGTAAAGGCTATGAATTTGATCCAATGCAATACTATAACACATGAGATTTGATTGAAGGGACCTGGCAACAAATGTGAAGGAAATTCAAGTGCAGTGAATTAGAAAACATTGTAGTATGTTGGTAGATGTAAATGCAAAAAATCTGTAGGAAGTAACATGATTGTATGAACGTAGTTAGGGAGGTTCGACACCCCGCCCCACTAATTATTGTTTTCATGCTTATCATGCGGATTGTGCGAAATTTGCTAATATGATATGTGATAGGCTGATAGCACTTTCCCCTTTTTATGGAAAAAAATGAAGCGCAAGTTATAAAAGGATTATTTGCTTTTAATATGTCCAAAATTATACATGCACTTCTTTGTACATATCTGCTCATGTACTTCTAAAACTTGCATATATTTAACTATCACAGGAGAGCAAGTTGTCCTGTACACAGTTTCGGGTCTTGTCTTGTTAGTACTTCGGGCAAGATTGACCTTCAATTTCTGTTTATTATTGAAAAAATACTGCTGCTTCATGTTGCTTAACAATATGCTGCCATAAGGTATATAGTAGCATACTAACATCTGTTATGCTTGTGTTCTGTAAGAGTGGATGGAGCTCATTGGGAATTTTGTACAAGTAAATTCAGGCTATATATCAATTCTAAACTCAAACATTAGGGTGTTTACTACAATCTGGCTATTTGAACCAGATGAAAATTCCGGTACTTCTTTATGATAGAAAGATGTGTCAAGTATATCACACAAAGTGCATGGGGATGTGTCATGTCTTTAGAGCTAAAAGTTCATTAATGTATGGTATTATTATCTATTTTTTTGGGTGAATATGTATGTTGCAGCTACTTTATGGTAAGAGACAAATGCAGATCTTTTTTAGCAACATATGAATCCTTTCCTCCAAATGCATTGATAGTTGGATTAATCCTTTGTTCTGAACTTTTTTTGACAATGGGTGTCAAGTGACTGTCAACTGAGTAAAATTTATTCACCTCAGGCCTTAAAGTTTGTTATCAGATGCTAACTGATAAGTATTAATTTGCTGGATTGAGACATGATTACCATATCATGCCCCCACTGTATTACAATTTACAAAAGCAAAACTATTATCTGGTTTTCATAGACTAGTATAATATTGTCAAGTTTATCATACTGTGTGTACTATGTAGAAGTTTAATTGCTTTTTAATGTAATTACAAGGCCTATATGAAATCTTTATTGAATCTTTCGACTGTATACAGTCCCTGACTTGCTGGTTTTATTGTTTTTTCTGTTATTTCCAGAATGCTTACTCTTTGCTTTCTGAAGGGGACTAAGTCACTAAGAATGCTCTTAATTGACAACAACATTTGGTAAGTAATCTTTTTTAAAATGTGTTTTTTGATTGGTATTGACGGTTGATTGTTGAGCACAAATTTTATCCAGGTGATTCCAGGCAAGATATACTTCCTGATGTCTGTCATGATTCAGGACATAGTGTTTCGACTCATTTGCACGAGTTGTGAATATTCCATGTTGTTGTATCAAATCGAAAGTTCAAACCAGGGTTAAAAAGATATAGCTAAAGTTGATGATTTTGGATTAGCAACAGTCAACAGGTTAAACAGATATGGCACACACATTCATTCTTGTTAGTTGTTGTATATTATAAGTACATGCATAGCAGTACATAAAAGAATCAGAATGGGGAAAAAAAACATTTATTTGGGATTGATGTAAATACTCCCTACATGCTGTACCAGTTACAAAAAGAATGTATATACTCAGAAATCAATAATCTGTGAATTTAATACAATGTTATAAAACATGTTCATTTACATTGTCACAAGAGGTGCATCACTTTTGTCTTCTGAGGTTTGAGCCTCAACTGCTTTGGTTTCTTCTACTTTTACAGAGGTCTTTTCTGTTTCAACCTTAGCTGCACCAGCCTCGGCCTTGGCCTCTGCCGGAGCCACCTCGTGCTTGGCCTCTGCCGGAGCCACCTCGGCCTTGGCTGCTGCCGGAGCCACCTCGTCCTTGGCCTCTGCCGGAGCCACCTCGTCCTTGGCCTCTGCCGGAGCGACTTCGGCCCTGGCCTCTTCTGGAGCCGCCTCGGCCTTGGCCTCTGTCGGAACAACCTCGGCCTTGTCCTCAACCTTGACCTCAACCTTCTCCTCGGCCTTAGTATCTGTTACTGCAGTTGGCTCCTCTGTCTTTGATTCTGAGGCCTCTTTTGCTTCCTCTGTTTGTTCAGAGGGTTTTACCAATGGCTCTTCTGTCTTTGTCTCTTCACCTCCATTATTCTCCTATAATAACACATAAAAAATAAGTCATCCACTTGTGTGAATGTACTCATGGAAAAAATTGTAGACATTAAGCTCCTGTTTGCTTTAGTTTTTTGTGAATGATCCATGAATTAACAATGTTATTAATTATTATTAATATTAATATAATAGCCTGATACCCACATTATATACAGCACTTCATGCATAAGGCACATTAGTATGTTACTTTTGCAATAAAAACTATACTATTTATTCATAGGATGGTAAGATAAAAGAGCATTACACAATTTACACAATGAAAAACATGGGTGTTAGCTAAATTCATGCACATATTAATAATGAATTGCGTATACCTTTGCAATGGGCTCAGACTCGGGTTTCTCAGGGGCAGGAGCCTCAGCTGGTGCGGGCACGTTGGTGTCCAAGTCCTTAGGTTTGCTAGCACAGCCGCCCATGATCGTCGAAAAGGTGGTAAGACGGGGGCGACTAGGGCGAGTTTTTGGAGGTGAGAGAGGAAGGGAGAAAAACTTGGTTGTGTGTTTTGTTTTATTGTAAAATTATTATTGCTTTATTCCACAAATGAGGCTGCTTTGGATGGAGGGAAAAAACATCTCTTATAGGATGAACAAGAGCTCTAAACATAGGGGTTGCAATTTCCTAATAACTAAGCGCAGGTTTCTCTTCCTACTTCCTAGGTTTTTGCTATAAAATTAATGGCTGGTGACTTTTCATATGGAAATTTTTTTACCTCCATTTTATAAAACTTTAGTTGGTTAAAAACAGTTAACAAAATTATTGGTATGTAATGAACACCCTTTAGCTACAACATCTTGTGGTTCATATAGAGAGATGTCTAATTTTGCACAATGTGGGATGAAGAAAAAAATTGCACACAGGGCATTTTAGTATTTTTGCATGTCAGAATTACTAATGATTGTTATGCATTTTGATTTTGTTTACTAAAATGTTGTGCTTGTGCACAATGCTGACTTAATCATTAGCCATTCGTATATCTTAACTACCTCATTTAATGTCTGAATTTGGAAGATTAATCGGTTCAATAAATTGACGAATAACCTCTAACATTCAAGATATGGAGTATATCATATATAAGTGGAATTGTTCTTATATACTTCACTCATCATATTTAGTTTGATTAAGTATATTCTATAATTTGTTGTATAGTTAATAATCAAAATTCAAAAAAAAAAATATAAGGTGACCGGTGAGCATGATGGTTGGGAGGTGGTATGTCACATCCAATAAAAAATGTGGGGTGAGTAAATAATTTCTTTTATCATTTTGTACTTAGTTGTCGCTAATTATTTACATCATTTTAGCAATACTTTACTCTTTATTTTTTACATTTTGGTGGGTCCACATAAACTTTCTAAAGTAGAAATGCAAAGTTTTAGTTAAAAGATTTGAAACTAGCAAATTCTTATATGTGGCTGACCACACTATCAACTAATAATGTGGCCTCCTACTTTCTTTTAAATAAAAATCCTTATATACAAGAATGTAATTCAATCTCTCACTTTTTTTTCCTAATTTTCATTTTGCATCTATTCATGGTGGGAGAGAGAGAAAATAATGATTTTTATTTTTCAAATTATATATAGAAATACAATTTCAAAAAACAAAATAAAAACATTAGAATTTAATTTTGATTAATTCTCAACAAACAAAGACCCATATTAATATAATTTTGTAAGAACAAAATTTTAACTCTAATATTATTAGGTAACCCTTAGTAACTACTAAACTCTATAAAGATTACTTAATGCTTTGAATAAAAATTATTTAGTATTTTAGTTGCTATGCAGTATTTTTATAGCAATTACTTAGTATTTTCTTATGGGGATTATTTAATATTTTCTATAAGGGTAACATAGTGTTTTCTACGAGGGTTATTAAGTGTTTTTTGGAAGGTACACCAAGTGTTTTCAAATGTATTATATAGTGGTCACTCAATCACTCATTATTATCTATGGGGGTTATTAAGTATTTTTTCAATGGTTAATAAACGTTTTCTAGGATTGCTAAGTATTTTATTTTGGTAATACCTTGCAACTTTATGTAATAGTTCGTGCTGCTGGGGAATAATCAAAAGTTGGTACCTATAAAATAAAAAGTGCAATAGTTGGTACCTATTAATGTAATTATTCCAAGATTACTGCTCACTATGTGTTTTTATGGGGTTACTACTTACTACTCTAACTGTATCCTATAGGGGTTACTTGGTGTTTTTTACCAGGGTTACTTAATTTTTTTTTGGGATATAAATGTTTTTCATGAGTTAATTAAGGTTTTATAAGACTAAAATTTTAGTGTTACAAAAGTATGTCAATATGCATTTCTAATGGTAGAGAATTATAAAATAGGAATTTAGGTGTATTTATTTTATTTTTTAAAATAAATTTTTATTTGTTTAGAAAAATATTAATTAGTCACATTCGGAATTTAGAAAAAATTGGAAAAACCCATAAGCGTATATGCTTAACAATAGCAAGAACACTTCGAATCAGTCAAATTTAGTAAAAAATAATGGCCCAATGTATTGGACGCCGCCTCCAAAATGATTCTATAAATTAAAACTAGTTTTATCCCCGTGTTATGCACGGATTTTTATTTTTCACAAAAAAATAATTTAAAAAATATTTGTATTTATATATTATTCGACTTGCAAGGCATCATTAAATTGAATGACGTGAATCATGAAATTGAATTAAAAAAATAGGTGATAGAAAAGTAAAACACATGAATCGTAAATAATGAGAGAAATTAAAACATTTATGGGGAAAATTAGGAATACCAAGCAATAGAGAAATAGAGAAAGTAATTTTATTTTGTTTTTCTAAAAAGGCAATTCAAATAAATAGAAAATGATAGGAATAATGACACGTGGGTTTTCAATAACAGTTTTAAAAAATAAGGTTTAAAATGTATAGAAGTTAAAAGAAATTAATTAAGGAATAATGAAAGAATTTTAGAGATCTAATGATAAATGAAGTTGTAGGTATTAAAATTGTCTTGAGAAAAAAGGAAAAAAGAAGAAGTTATTAAACGTAAAAATGACACATGACAATAACACATGGCAATAGAGAAATAGAGCAAATAATTTTTCTAAAAAAGGCAAAATCAAATAAATAGAAAACGATAGAAAGGATGACACGTGGATGTTTGAATTTTTTTTGAAAAAATAAGGTTTAAATATATAGTAGTTAAAAGAAATTAATTAAGAAATAATGGAAGAATTCTAGAGATCTAATAATAAATTAAGGGGTAAGTCCGTAAGTATTAAAATTGTCTTGAGAAAAAAGGGAAAAAAGTCATTAAGCATAAAAATGACACACGGGCACACGGCAATGACACATGGCAGTGAAGGTTCCTGTTTTAAATATTTAAGTATAGATATAGATTTGATGATCCAAAATTGGTACTCCCTCCGTCCCCTTTTTTTGCAACAAGTACAATTTTGTCACTGTCCATTGACCAACTCTGATTCTCTCTAATTTTATGCACATAAGAAAAAATATAGTCAAATAGGATTTCGTTTGATTCGGCTCGATATGTACTTTTTTGATTTATAATTTTTTGTTATATGTATTTAAAGATATTTTTATTTAAAGTTATGTGTTGGGAGGTGTGAAAAAATAAATGTTGCAAACAAAAGAGAACTGAGGGAGTACCTAAAGTTCATCCATAGGCTTTGTTCTTCGCAATCATCACGGACAACTAATCTTAGTAGGAGCCAAAGCAATCCTGACCCGCCTAAAAGTAGTATTCTTTTTGCAAAATCCGTTGCTCTTAGAGAATGACTAATTCAACCAAATACTTTAGGTATAAAAAATTTACAAATAGAGGGGAACACCATTATGGTTATAAATGTCTTTAAGGAAACATGAAAAATCCCTTAGTAAGTCATAATAAAGTTTTAAAAAATTTGACAGCTAAAATGGAATCGGTATCAATTTCTCAGTGTTTTAGAGAGGCAAATTTTAAAGCAGATTATTTAGCTTATATGGGACATAATTGTCCTAATCTTACTATCTGGACTTCTCATTGTGATTATAATCTTTTTGTCCTTTTAAGGAAAGATTTTCTTGGCTGATCCTAATTGAGAAACTAGCAGGTTTCTTTTCTTCATCAAATAAATAAATACATATATATTAGTTTGAATATATATATATATATATATATATATATATATATATTTATTTTTTTTAAAAAAAAAAAACTCTCTAGCTATGAAGGGGGAGAGGTTGGTAAACTAATTGAAGGGGGCCACTGTTTGGGAAGCAACTTTTTAGTTGGGTTTTGGTTTTTCAATATAATCAAACAGTTAGAAAAATATATTTGGTTATTGTCTTTTTAGTTGGCTGAAAAATTGCTGAAAAATTGGCTTTTAAGCCAAAATAAAAAGGCTGTCTGGAGTAGTTTTTTGGTTTGCTTTTGGCTTGTTGACTCAAAAACTCTCTAATAAACAGCCAACAACCTCAATTAATTTTACCGAATACTTTTTCAAACAGTTAGCTTAAACAATCAACTTAAAAAAACTAATACATACAACCAATACATACAGCCAATATTTCCAACCAATTAAACCAACCAAAAAGCCAACAACCAAAAGCCGGTTACCAAATAGTGCCGAAATGTTTATTTTCTGTTTGTTTGAAAGTATGAATTGTAAAAATGAAATATTAAAATGTTTGAACTTTGAAGTAAAAAAACAAAAAAATGTGTCCAATATGTGTCCGGGGTGTGTCCAATGTGTGATTGGTCTGTGTCATCGTGTCCCAAATTAAAAAAAAAAAAATCGGACACACCATTTGGCATGTCGGACACATTTGTACCCGTGTCCACATGTGTCCTTGTCAGATACGCTAAGTAAATGGCGTGTCGGTGGAAAATGATAAAGACACAATTAAAATTGATATGAGCACAACCCATTGTGAGAGCACATCTTTCTATGGTTCTCTCACAAAAATTGTGCCTATATTAATTTTAATTGTGCCAATATCAATTCCTCGTGTCGGTGCATCCATTTGATTCGTAGCACAATAGGGATAGGAGTTCGAACAAAATTGTAAAACTAAGCATAATTTCAAATTTATAATGACCAAAAGTCAAAAACATCAACGGCATTTTGCAATATTCCACCTTTTTTTCCCTTAGTAGGAAAGGAAAGAAAGAAAAGATTAGAATAACAATTCAATGAAACAACAAAAAAGCCAACTAACAACAGCTTTGGAATAATCGATCAAACCCCACCCACCAGGCCACAACACCATTACCAAGTCTAAAAGTTTCCTTCTTCATTTCTTTGAATCCCAGAAAAAAAAAAACCTAAATTCTAATTTCCCCCAATTGCAAATTTTACCCCCAATTGCAATTTTTCCCCAATTGTAATTTAGGGGTCGAGGGAGCCCTATTAGAATGTTTCCTCAGAATCCCAAATTCTCCCTCCTAATACTCTCTTTTCTACTTGTCTCCTTCATCCAAATTGCTAAATCCGAAACTGAACCCTCAGTTATTCAATTACCCTCTGATTCTGATAAATGCTTCACAGAAGAATTGTCAAGAAGACCGTGCCCGGTTAAATGCTTTCGACCCGACCCAGTTTGCGGCGAAAATGGGGTTACCTATTGGTGCGGTTGTGCAGATGCTCATTGCGCGGGTATTCGGGTCGCTAAACTTGGATTTTGTGAGGTGGGAAATGGCGGGTCAAGTCAATTATCGGGTCAAGCTTTCTTTTTAGTTCATCTTGTTTGGCTTATTGTTTTAGGGTTTTCAGTTCTTTGTGGTTTGCTTTGATGTTTCTTTTTTTTTTTGGAGGGAATTCTTTTGTAGTTCATCTTTGTGAATTTGTGGTTTGTTTTTGTCCTAATTTTTGTTTTTTTTATAGGGTTTTAATTTTGCAAGGGATTGTTGTATATGAATTATGATTGAGATTTGAGAGAATGGGTTATGTTTGATTTTTAGTTTGCGATGATGATACTTTATACAATTATACATGTAATGTAATTCGACAAATTCATTCATTAATTAATAGTATTAATTAGACATCAATTTCGTATGTCTATATTGATGTTTTATGATCCTTTTGTATGCAATTTCATATGTCTATGATGTTTTATGATCCTTTTGTATGCAATTTGGCAAATATATGAAATCACTGCACTATCATAGGATAGAGATTGATCAAACATGGAGCTTCAAGCCTTCAATTGTAAACTTTTCTACCTCAGTCTCAAAAAAAAAATTGCTTCCTTTGCTTTTTCACATGTACCAAATTCCAATATAACTTTAAAAAATTATAACTCTAATTATATATAACAAATAATTATCAAAATTACATATTTGAAAAGTATAAGTCGAGTCAAACGAGATCTCACATGACTATATTTTCAATTGTCCATATAAAATTTAAGAGAGTTAAAATTACAATTTGAACAATATCTAAAGTCAAAATTAACATAACATTTTCTTTTGGTAGGGAGGAAGTATTTTTTGTGCCATTTTTTAACCGTTAGCTCCTTTTTACCTAGTGAAGCCTACAACAATAACCCCAAATTAGGATCTCTTCATTTCCTTTCTTAAGATTTTGGCCCTTAATTTAACATTAAAATAAAATTTACAAAAATTTCTTCTATCTCCCATTTCATACATTCTCAACCATTGATCTATGAAATAGATCATCCATTTCCTAAAGAGAGTGGAGAGGAACTTGACTCCACCCCTTTTCTCCAAACACACATGCAAAGGAAGATAAAAAGAAACTCACATTGAGGGTGCGTTTGATTCAGTTCAGAAAAATTCAGATCAGATCAGAAAAATAATAACTACAATCAGACAAATCAGATCAAAAAAGTTCAGATAGGATAAGATCAAATCAAATCAGAAAATTTAAGATTAGATCATTTGAGAAAATTTTCTCAGATGGTGTGTGTTCCTGAGTATGACCTCAATTGACAATGATTTGTTTCATCAGATTATGAGTGTTCCTCCTGCAACAAGCCAACAACTGCACCCCCAACCCCCTGGCAACTCCTCAGTCTCGCGCACGCCCCACACACATACACAAAAGCAATCTTCTTCTGCTTTGAAAAGTTCACCTATCATGACTTCTGAGCTTGATACTATTTTATGTAAGTGCATGAAAACAAGGTCAAGGATGACACCCTGCATGTTCATGGAAATCATGACAGTGCTAGAAAGGGAGTCACAGAATCACTAGTTAAACCTGAGAATAAGAAAGAGTTTATATTCCAGCCAACTGAAAAAAAAAATGTTTATTCCAGCAGCTATAGAACAGTAACTTGTTCCAGAATAAGAAAAAAGCAAAGGCCACCTGCTATGTCTCAAGCCAACAACAACATAGTTAGGATAAACCGATAAACAGATATCACAATGACATCGAAAGTTCAGAAAGCTAGGAATAAATATGATCACAATTTGATCTTCTTGCAATATTATGGCAAAAGCAACCACCAATTCATGAATTTGTGTAAGCAATGTACAATTGTACATAAGAGTGTTTGCCCTTCAGGTGTTCAAGAGGTGAAACTCCTCAACTCAGAGTACAATTGTACATAAGCAATGTACAACCATTAATACATCATAATACATACAAAAAACTCTAAAAATGAGAGATCTGATGGATACTCTAGAAAGTTGATCAATTGACTATGAAATTAGTACTTATGCATTATGATTAGCATATTCCATTCTCAGTATAAAACCAATAATGAACCTCATATTCTGAATTCACTTTTTGTACTCAACAGTATCAGTATGTCAAATTAATATTTCCATCAAAAACATGCCCTGCTAATCCTTGATTAATAAGATCAAAAAGACTTCCCAGTATATTGTATATCTCTTCTGCTCTGGGATGTGTATTATCAGCAGAATGAAACTGGTGGAATCTGCAGTCAACTTCAATCCAACTGCAACCAGGAATCTTTTGTACATTCCGCTCCTTCAATATCCTCCTCACTCCACAGACCTCGTCCCACTTATCCATTTCCACATATAAATTGGCTAACATTGAAATGTAGCCGCCATTATTTGGATCGATTTCAATCAACTTTTTCAGGGCAAATTCTGCTAATTCTGCATTGCCATGAATTTTACACCCATTAAGCAAAGAACCCCAGATGACCTCATCAGTCTTGACCTTCATGCCACTAATAAAATCCATCAATTCTTTAAACCGACCAGCCCGGCCAAGAATATCTACCATGCACCCATAATGCTCAATTTGAGGCTCAATACAATAGACTTCAGTCATTAAGCCAAAGTAATGATATCCCCTGTCAACTAACCCTCCATGAGTACAGGCATTCAACAAACCAATAAAAGTAATTTCATCTGGTATTACATCATTGCAGCCATGCATCATTTCCTCGAAAACATCAAATGCACAACTACTTTGCCCATGAAGAGCATAACAATTGATCATAGAATTCCATGATGTCAAACTTCTATCAGGGATAGTGTTGAAAACGCGTCTAGCTTCCTTCAAGCAACCGCATTTTCCATACATATCAATCACAGCATTTGAGATGTATGAATCACAACCGACGCCTTTTCTATAAATGTAGCCATGTATTTCCTTACCAAGTTGCAGCATACCTGTTTGGCCGCAAGCAGAAAGAGCACAAGCTAAAGTAACTTCATTCGGTCTAAGCCGCAACTCAGATGAGGCTAACATTTTTCTAAGGTACGAAACCGCCTCCGGAAACAATCCATTTTGTGTGCATCCTGCAATTATTGCATTCCAAGAAGGGACATCTCTAACAGGCATCTCATCAAACAGCAAAAGCGCATTCCCCATTTCCCCCAACCGAGCATACCCAGAAATCATTGCAGTCCAAGAAACAACATTTCTCACAGACATTTCGTCGAACAGTTGACGTGCAGTCCCAACATCAGAACAAAACCTCGTGTAAGAGTCGACAAGAGCAGTTTGAACAATTGGGTTCGAAGCAAACCCTGTTTTTACAATCTGGGTATGCACTAATTTCGTGCCATAAGAATCAAATACTTCAGAACTTGATTTTAGGACATGGGGGTATATGAAATGGTTAGGCCGAGGCTTGCCTTTATGAACCAGGTTTTTATACAAGTTAAGAACAGCAAAGTGATGAGATTCAGAAGCATAAGCATTAATAATTGCACTATAAAGGTAGACATTGGGGGAATATAGATGATCAAAGATTAAACGAGCGTAATGAAGGTTGGAAAGATGAAGAGTGCAGAAACGAAGAAGTCTGAAGTTGAAGAATTGAGCTTGAGAATGACCAAGGGTGATGAGAGAAGCTTGAAGTTGTTTGAGATGGTTGAGAGTTGTGCACTTGTTAAGTATGGTTTCTACCGTTTCAGTGAGGTTGAAGGTGTTAGAGAGACTGATCATAAGTTATGGTGGTGGTTGTCGAAATGGTGGTGATTGTAGTCGAATGGTGGTGGTTGTTGTCGAATCGTTGTTGTTGATGATGATTTGCTGCTATATTTGTCGAATGGTTAATGCTGGTGATGTTGTCAGTGAGGTAGCAACACTGCGTAAAGAAACGTTTCCTTTGTTTTTAACTAAACTTCCAGAGTTCCAGTTGCAGTTGGAGTAGATTGGCTCAAATTACTAATAATTTTTCATGATAATTAGGAGGGATGCTAATTAAATTTTTGAAAACTCATTGGGGTGAAATATAGACTTTTCTAGGAGGACACCATAACTCCCTTACTTATATAATACAGATAATAATTATGTTATTATATAAATTAATTACTACAACTATTGAAGTATTATTATATAAATTAATTAATTATTAGCTAAATACTAGTATACTACTACTGAAAGTCTAAAATCAACCATTACATTAGTATTGGTTAATGGGGGCGTTTGTGGGAGAAAGTTTTTGGGGAAAAAAGAGTTTAGAGTTTTAACAATTTGGATGTTTGTGAGATAAAGTATGACAATTTTGTACCAAAACTCTCATCAAAACTCTTTTTAGAGAAAGTAGGATTAAGCTTTTTTTTTTTTTATAGTTTTGGGTAGGGGAAAATTAATGGACTAATTTTTCTAAATATTTAATATAGAGAAGGTATTGTGTTAGACTCGTCTGACAGTAATGTTACTGTCAGACGAGTCCAACTGAAATGAGCAAAAGAACTCATTAAACCTGGATACATATGGTTAAACCTGGACAAATATTGTGAAACCTGGACAAATGTTGTTAAACCTGGACACATATTGTTAAACCTGGACACATATTGTTAAACATGGACAAATATTATTAAACCTGGACAAATATTGTTAAACCCGGACACATATTGTTAAACCTGGACACATATTGTTAAACCTGGACAAATGTTGTTAAACCTGGACACATATTTTTAAATCTGGACAAAGAGAAAAAAAACCTAGACAAAGAGGGAAAAAAACCTGGACCAAAAAGAAAATAAACCTCGACAAGAAATTGTACCATCTAGGTTCTCTTTCTTTTTGGTCAAACCTGAAAAACTCTTTCTTCACATCTTTATCTTCATCTTCATCTTTCTCACATTCTTATTTTTCTGGGCAGTTCCAAACCTGGACCACCACCCTCTTTCCATTTGTTGCACTTATCCTCTTCCCATTTGTTGGTCGATCCTCCATTTTTGTTGCTCCAGCAACCTTTGCAGTGGCCATGCAGTAACCCATCATCTATTAAGGAAGACAAAGGCATTAAATG
This sequence comes from Salicornia ramosissima, assembly GCA_951394345.1. NCBI lineage: Eukaryota > Viridiplantae > Streptophyta > Magnoliopsida > Caryophyllales > Amaranthaceae > Salicornia > Salicornia ramosissima. Next base: position 53,693,902 of record OX596237.1, on the reverse strand, counting down.
CAATACTTTCAACTCTACCGACGGGAGAAGATATCAAGGGCTTCCTTTTTTAGCGAAGAAGATATACGCAACTTCATTGTACTCCATACTCACAACCTCAGACCTTCAACCTCGCCGACAAAAGCCCGCAGTGCCGTTGTGGTCATTCGATCTGCCTCTGTGGGCACTTTGCCGAAGTCAATGGAGTGAAAGTGACGTAGCGGGAGGATGAATTGGGTTGCAGCCGTCTGACGATAACAGTAGGTCAGACGGTCTGACCCAATACTTTCACTTTAATATAACAATTATTTTTTAAATGTCATTTTACATAACAAAACTCTAAGCAATCAGTCAAGTTTTACCAAACACCTTCATACAATCAACTATTTAAAATCCTCTTAACAAAAACTAATCATTAATTACCAAACAAGTATCACCAAACAAGGGTCACTTTTTTATATTAATTCTTAGTACAATTACATCCTGGAATTTAGGTAAGGATTAATAGTTGTACACTTGTTTGGTGATTAGATTTTATCAGAAGTATATTCTAGACAGAGGTAAATATAGGTCGGACTAGCACAAGGACCAAGTTATTATCCCCTGCCACATGCCCACATTAAAAGGAACTTGGAGGATCTTCATTAAAAGGACCATTAAGTTAAATTATTATACTAAGTAGATTATAAAATTATGCTGATACAGTTCAATGACAAAGGCACAAAACCAAGTAAATTTAGCATAAGTTCATCTACATAGATTGCAATGACTGCCACAAGTTGGCCACTTAGACACTTCAATATCCGTGACTTTCATGCAAAAAGTGTCACAACGAATCTTCATTCTGCTCAAAACATTATTAGTACAATTAACCAAACCACATTGTTAGTGGCAAAAGAGAAAAGAGGCTCTTGATTTCCTCGTTAACAACAGTGTTATTATGATTGCAGCTACACAAATGTGTTAAGCAAAATTTGATGGTATCCCTATGTACCTCTAAGGAAGCTAAATGAACTAGACAATTGCATGATGCAAAAAAAATTGATGGTTTCTCATCTATATAACCCAACAGTAATTGAATCTCCCCCCTGGTACCTTACGATATCTCTATTCTGTGTTCTTCGAGCTTTGCAATGAAAATACTGGTTTGTCATCGTCTTCTAAAGCAGAATCTTCTTCATCATCTTCCTCTACAAGCTGCCGAGCTGAAGATGTGGGGTCGGAAGGCTTGTGAAGAGTCTTCTTTCCCGGTGTGTTCAAAATTGTGTTCTTATAGATAGCAAGGGCTGATGCCACCATGCTAGAAGCGTCACCGACTGATGAAGGAAGCAGCATGGTTGTAGACTGAAATAGCAACAAAAGCAAACTTAAAATTATTAGCATCAACACCTAAAATTACCAAGATATCCAACTATAGAATATAATAATTGAGCAATATACCTCTTTGGCCATGTTGTTAAAAGCTTGCACATAATCATGCGCCAACTTAAGAGCAGCAGCCTGTAAAATCACAATAAGGCTAGTCAATTACTACAACAGTTCATTGCTAAAAGAACTACAGCTACATGAATACTATACCGCTTGACCCCCGTCTCTATGAAGGGCTTCAGAAACAATGCGTATGGCTTCCGCTTCACCTATACCCCACAATGATTATAGCATGTTAATAAGCAACAACTCAATGTCAAACCATAATGACTAGAAATCAATGGACCAAGCTCGACTTAGCACTAACCGGTTGCCCGGTTGATTAAGTCCATTCTTGCAGCATCTGAAGTCAATATGACAGCTTGTTTCTTTCCTGTTACAGATAATTCGTGCATAAGATAAAGATTTCACTAGAAAAGGGTCGTTTTGAATTTATCAAAATAAACAAGTTTTTAAACATTTCGGATGCTACAGCATATATATACAGAGGGATTTGCTAGAACAGGAAATGAGAAAGAGAGGCAATAGAAACCTTCAAACCTATCAAGTGTCTCAATAAAAATTAGAATTAAAAGCAGAAAATGATTAATTTTAAACATGGGACAATTGATGGGGTTTTCTAGGCTTTTTCATTTTTTTTTTTCATTTCTCATACTAGCAAACCCGTATATATTTTATATATGTATTGTATATACACACACAGCCATCATTGACAGCATGGACTTATGGATACACATGCATTATTAAGGGTGTACTTAATTATAATGATTTGACTAATTTTAACTTATTGTGTGTGGATTAAAGTTACAGTATAAATTACTTTTATTATATGTGAACTATTTGTTTCCATAAAATACTCTGTAAGTTGCAATATGTTGAACAGTAGACACCCTTGAGGCCTCGAGGATGTACATAATTGACGCAATAGCCTATTCACTAGGAATGTTCTCATTTCTCATTCTAGCATATCCCTATATCTATACAAACATACGTACATGTATATATACAAGGGTGCACTTCAGTATACTGTAGTGACTAATTTGGACGAATTGTGGTTTGAAATCATAAATTAATTGAACTTTTAGATTATGTGAAATATTTTTTCTGCAAGTTTTAATATGTTGAACCACATGTGAGGATGTAAATAATTGACACAATAGCCTTTTCACTAGGAACAATCAGTTGTATAAAAGTAGGAAAGAGGTGAACAGATTAGTAATAACATCCATAAAAGGAAAGTGTATCAAATAAACAAGCAAAGAGAGCATAATATATATACCTTGTCAAATAGAACTAAACTCAAGGTGAAATAAAAGTACATTAAAAGCAAAAGCATACTACAACAACTTAATGGATTATTTTACATATGAAGCTGTGAGCAGTCATTGCCACAAAAAGAAAGGAAGAAACTGGAACTAGCATATTATTAGGAGTTACTTCCTCTATTCAGTAATATGTGCAAGTGCGCAACACTTGGGTAAGGCATGCTTATTAACACTTTGAGCTTTTAAAAGGAAGCCATGTGATTAATCAATGGTGAGGTCTACAAAAAGGAAGGTTGCATTTATTAATGAATGCTGAAAACATATGGAGACATAGAGATCCCCCAAACATTCATAAACTATAAGCAACTATCAAGCTTTCCTAGGTGAAGAATAGTATGAGATATCTAAAAAACTAAGGCATGAAAGAAGTCCACGCAAAATACTTCGTTCTTTAATAGTTGCAAGTCTTGCAACTTGAAACATGGGGAGGAAAAACTTTATGTGTTCAAGAGGTAAGGAGATTAGAGAGAAACCCATTGACAGGTAAAAACAATGCTCCAACTATTTTAAAACATCCAAGAAGGAAAGTCCTTCAGTTAGGAAAATATCAGAAGAATAATTTGCCAAGCTAGGGAAGTTCACCAGAACCCAACCCAAAAAATAATGGATTTTGACAAAAAATTACAACAAACCCGTTTTGAACCCGCTAAAGGCAATCCGCAAATTCAGGGGTCAAAAATGACATGACCGATTTCAACCTGACGTAACTCAAAAATCATTATTAACACCTCCGACCATTATCCCTTCGAATTTCACATTCTTTTTACTGGACCACAGCATCTTTGTTCTGCTTTAACTTGGCTATTAATGAAGCTTTTATTATAATTTGTAATTTTGAGAATGTTAAAGTTAATTTGGTATATATATATTGCATTAAAACATTGAAAGATTAAAAGATGATGTAATATTTGCCGGTCCGTTGGGTCAACCCGAACCCAAAGACCTTGGGTGATAAAAAAAGATAATACCAGCCCGAACTCATTGTCACTCGACCACTATAACCCGAACTTGAAACTATTTTAGCCCGACCCGAACAACTGGACTTGTTTGACAGGTCTATATATAGTACACAAACCCTTCCACTAACTACGCAAAATATAAAGAACATTTATATTATGCATTTAGAACATTGTATTTTATAAAGAAAATTTATATTATACATTTAAAACATTTATTTAATACATTTAAAAAATATGTTTTTCATTTAGAATGCAAGCTTTATAAAAGCAAGACATGAATGTTCTAAATGCATAACATAAATGTTTCAAATACATAACATAAATGTTTCAAATGCATAACATGAATGCTCTATTTTAGTGCACGAAAAAAGTTTGTGTATGATATCAAACTAAAGTTAGAGGGTATTTTTGAGTAGTTTTTTCTTGCTCATTTTCCAGAGCAAGTTCCAAGCAAAAATACCAATAGACTAGCAAATAAAGGGTCTAGTAATGGACTCTCATGGATTTCTTGAGTCATCTTATTCCTTCTAACAAGACTGAATCTGGATTATACAATTGCCAGCCAAAACATGCCCCACAACAATCACACGTTCTACATCCAAACGCAAGGGAAAAAAAGTTCCAATTCAGACTTCATAGTCTATACTACCACGCATTAGCTATTAATTTTAAGATATCTTTTTGACAAGGGGGCTGGCAGACAGTACAGCCTTCAAGTGCCACATGTAGTGTTGCCAACAATTCAGATAAAAATGCAGTATCCAAAACAATTCGATTCAAAACCTAATTCCGACTGATTTTTTTTTTCCTAATTGGATTTAAGACTAAATTTCTAAAAAATAAGATTTTTGAATCGGATTTGGATTGAGGATCCAAATAACTACAATACAATCTAAAATTTTAATTCATATAAATATATTGCTATGTATCTTATAAAAATAAATACTCCATTATTCCAATATTAATTGCTCTATTTGACCAAAAGATGTGAGAGTTTTTTTGGTCAAATGGAGCAATTAATATTGGACGGAGGGAGTAATAAATAAATAAATAAACAATTTGCTATACATCACCTAATTATGTTAATAATGGCATTTTGGTTATTTTGTTGTATTTTAGTAATAAGGGTAGTTTAGTCTTTTAATAATTGTTTGTTAGTAGTTTTATTAGTTTAGAGTTTATAATTAGTCTATAAATAGGGATTAGTGTGTGTAATATTTCATACATTGGAATTAATAAAGTTTTAGCAACTTTTCAGGAGTGAATTTGTCCACTCGAAAGGCAAATTAGGAGAGAACTTGGCCTCTCGAAAGCCAAGAAACTCCAGTCCGCGGTGGTCCGGAGGCGGTGTACAGCACAATTCCCCAAATGCTAAATGTATTCGCCCAAATACCTAAATTCTTTCAATAGATTCTAAGGCTTTAGCCGTATACTTGATTGTTGTATTGTTCATGTATCTTGATAGTTGTGTTGTTGGAAATCTAATTTAGTAATGCTATCAATGTAATTCTGCATAGCAGCATAGCAATTCTACCCAAGACTGCTACAATTAAATTGCATATAATTACACTCAAACTCTGCATAAATTCTATCATACCATTTCCTGATACTACCACATGCTGTCACAGGGACACAATGACAATTAAAATGCAAGGACATCCGGAAATTACAAATATATTTTGAAACACAGCACAGATGAGAGTGCAAGTGAAAATATATTGAGCATTCAAGCTCTTGGCAATTCAAGCCTAAAGAGCTAGGGTACCAAAATGGTGAATGAGGTGACGAGAATCAAATATTTTTTATTTAAGTATTTAACAAGACAATACATCGAACAGATTAGGAACAAATTATGCCCAACTTGTCATATGTGAGCACAAATAATCATTTTAAGATTTTTAACCATTCAATAATTCGATGTGTTCAAATTTTCTTTTTGTCATACTAAGCAAGATGAAAAAACTCAATAGCATCAAATGATAGTTCTTTCATCCATACTTAAAAGGCTATATTTAAAATTTTAATCTCTCATTGGGAAAAAAACAATAATAAGTACCATACATACCATTCATTGAACAAATATTTACATTCCATTATCCACTATTTACATTCTATTATCCAATATTTACAGTACATTCTCCATTAAACATACCATACAGAAAGAAATCTATTGTTCAGCATAACATAGAAAAGTTCAAATCTTAACATAATCTTAACATAAAGAATTATATAGATTTGAAGTTCAGTTCGTGATCAAATAAAAGTAGCACAATTATACTTATTAGAACATACAAGTGGTAAGAACATACAAAAAATAAGGCTCATATTCATAAAAGAAAAAAGGCATAAGCTACCAACTAACCTTCTGCTTCAATAATTTCAGCTCTTTTCTTCCTCTCTGCTTCAGCTTGCATTTCCATACTTTCTCTTATCCCAGGAGGTGGAATAATATCCCCTGAAGGGTTTTAATACAAGACCAAAGAAAGATGTTTTCAGTGGTGAAGAAAAAATAGAATGAAAAGCTAAATTTACTCTATTAAGCTTCAGATAAAGCAGCTTACTTATTTCATAACGACGACAAACAAGACCCCATTGTGAAGCAACATCATTGATAGAATCCTGATAGATTATAGCCAAATATGTTATCAATTGTTTATGTGATCTTACTACAATTAACAAACCTACTAAATAAATGTTCAAAATAATAAAATCTAATGCAAATACTTAAGACAAAAGTCATTGTCCTAACAAAAACAAACTGGATAACGGCATTCAACTGTTAAAAATGATGGGGGCAAAAAAATGATTTACATCTATTTACAACCATTAACATTAAATTATTAGATAAGAAAGTAAAATGAGCAGCAATTAGATTTGACATGCCAACTTTAACTAGTTAATTGAGTTTTGACTCAAGGATGTCAAATGGCAGAAAGCAAATTGGGGGGCAAACATAATCAGCAACTTATAACAGTATCCTGGCAATATAAAGCACCCCTCAAAGAATATGAATTTCACATCAGCTGTAACTGGTAGCCAACTAAATTTTATATTGGACTTCACAGAGACTTCAATAATAATGCACATTCATATAACCGTTGACAATTGCATGTAGAAGCACCATATGAAAAGCGCCTATTATTATTTACTCCTAAGGCAAATTATAAAAAATAAAATAAAAAAGCTTACTAAGTTATGTTGCAGAAAAACAAGAGCTAGCCAAAAAGAAAATAAGAAAATAAAGAGAAGTCCAAAAGAATCATACCACAATGTATGCATTCAGCGTGTCTCTCTCCATAAAAGTCTTGTCAAGAGGCATTTTTCCAATAGCACTACGCATCACAGTTTGTGCCAGCTGAGTAACAGCAAACATTACATTATCATTGCCATATGATGCCTTTTCAGCATCAACAACCTGCAATTCAACATTCCCAAGTTCAGCAAACATAACATAGCATTGAATAAGAAGAAGAAGAGAATTATCAAAGTACCTTGACAAAGAGGACACCATTCACCCTGATACTAACATTGTCTGTTGTAACAGCAGGCTGCTCTGGAATCTCAATGGTTTGTTCTTTTAGAGAGTGAATATAAGCTATTCGATCTATAAATGGTAACAGTAAATGCAACCCAGCATCAAGAACCGTACTGAACTTCCCAAAACGTTCAATGACATATGCTTCTTGTTGAGGCACAAAATTTATACCCCAGTTAATAGATGTCCTCCTCCTATACCTACAGAAGTCATCATGCCACGGACAAATTACATCTCCAAGAAAATAAGTCTCACAGTGAAAACCACCAAAACCATCCTTGCATCTACCACAAATTTATCATCTACAGTACGGTATACATCCACCGAAAAATCAGGAATCCCTAACCAGAATACTGAGGACAATAATTACTCCAGTAATCCTCATTTCACCAACGTTGGGCATATTAATGGCATACATAGTAAGACAAAAATTTCTTCACAATTTACACACGAACGTACCACTGAAGCCACTCAAGTAAAGTTGCAAGTTACACAAAATCATCACAATTTGAATATATTATGTATTCCAACTCTTCTAGTATTTAGCCGGCATGGAATTGAACTCGCAAATTGAGTGTCTACCGCACAGTTACTCAAAGTAAAGATCAATTAAGCGATAGTTATGCTAAAACTGAGCGCCACAGTCACAATTCAAAGATTCCAAGACACATTTACACAAATTCAAGAAAATTTAAAACAGAACCAAAAAATAAGAATGATAGCCAAATGGAAACTGATTCGAGGTTCAAAATACGGCACAGTTACTCAAAATAAAGATCAATTTAGCGATAGTTATCCTAAAACTAAGCGCCAAAGTCACAATTCAAAGATTCCAAGCCACATTTACAGAAATTCAAGAAAATTTAAAACGCAACCAAAAAAATAAGAATGATAACCAAATAGAAACTGATTCGAGGTTCAAAACAAAAAGAGGATGAAGCATTGCAAAAAATAAATTACCGCTCGTAAGGATCAAAATGACCGCTACTGGAGAAATTACGAGAAAATGTAAAACGAGGTGATAGTGTAGTATTAGAAGGAGATTGATTCAGCATTGGAAAAGAAGATGAAGTGGAAATTGTTCTATCCGTTGCATTCAGCGATCCTAACAAGGCATTTTGCAGCGAAGACTTGAAATAATTGCGAGGAGCAGCAGTAAGCGACTTCATTGAAGAATCTAGAACTTGAGTTCTTGCTAATCTTGCGATTGACATTGTTGTTAGTTTGATTGAAGCTTTGAATGGTGGAAGAGTAATGTAGTAGAACCCTAGATAAAAAAAAAATCTGCTAAAAGACACTTTTCATTTCATATCATTTCATTAAATAAACACCCTACTGGTCATTTAGTCGATAAGAGTTGACGAAGAATGACTTGTGAAATAAGTTAATTATTACCCAAAAAATTGACTTGTGAAATAAGTTAATTATTACCCAAAAAAATTATTTGTAAAAAGATGTTTTTTAAAGCGTGAAATAAGTTAATTATTGTCCAAAAAAAATTATAAAATAAGTTTTATTTATTTTAAGCATGAAATAAATTAATTATTGCCCACAAAATTCACTTGTAAAATAAGTCAATTAAGGCCGATTAGGTATAAATTAAGGCTATATTTGATTTACTTTATTTCATAATCTTGTTATTTACTTCCCGGATTACAAATGAATTCTTGATGTTGTTCACTTTTTGGTAAATAAAGTTGATGTTGTTCACTTGTTTGAATGTCTATGAGCATGAGCATAGATAATAAAGGAAGTTAAACTTATCCAAATGACCTAACACCTAAGTAAGACCTTATTCTTTTAGATTAATTAATCTGAACTAAAATTGATTAAATTGAAATTTTAAAAATTAAGTCAAAAATATCAGGGCCTAATTTACTTCTTTCATTTTGTAGGAAATTAAACTTCCTACAAATTTTATTTCCTCCTTAAAAAAAAAAAAGGTTTATTTCCTACATTTTTTTCCAAGCAAGCAAGTTTAAAATTTATATCCTTGTTCTAGCATATGTATAGCCATGTATTACTCCTTTAATATTCACTTTGTTTATTTAATATATAATTTTAAAAAAGAGCAATCTGAAGTAATTTTATAAGCAAAACAACTTATCAAATAAGCATAATAAATATTAAATGAGCCAAATATAAACTTAGGTAGGTGTGCAGTTGTGCACATAACCTTGCGTGGACCAAGGTGCTTAGTATAGGAGCTCAAAGAAGTTTCCATATTTTTATTTCTTAGGAATTATGATTGTATCTTGGAGACCAATTACCAAATCTTCAATGGGAATTTATTTTAACTATTTCTGTAGGTAATCAGATATGAGTTTCTTCCCAATTTCTTTCATTATAAATTTAATTAAAAAAATAAATATTTGACATTTACTTGATTTTTATCTAAAGCTTTCAAGAACAAGAGAAAGAAACAAAGATATTATTAATTTTTACTATATGTTCCCTGTGATATGATAATTGGCCAGGTTCATCAATTATGATCAACAAAAAACATGCGCGTCAAGGTACATTGGTTGGCAACTTGGCATCCTTATAAAAAGTTTTTTACACTAGGGCGATTTTGTGGTTGAATTCACTTTGCAAAAGCTTATTACACTAGGAAGAATTTGGGTGGAATTCACTTTGAACTTGATAAATGCATTGTTTGTGAAGTTGTGAAGTATGTATTCATGCATGTCCTATCGATTTAACCATTGTTACATTGGATAGAAATTGGAATTGTATATATTTGAAATCAACGGTTGCTTAATTGCAATATTGATTTTGGAATTCGTCATATATTTTGTGGTTTTTGAGTATTGTTCAACAACAGTTCGTTTATCAATAATTATCGAAGAATATGTCTTGATGGACACTTAAATTAAGCATGGATTAAAATGTAATCAAATAACTCTAGATTGTTTATCAATATTAATTACCAAAATAATTATGCAATTTGAACCATTTTTAATTTGCCACGAACAAAAGTACATTCCTAGGGTTGAAGAATAAAATTCCCTATTGGTAATTAATATTTTTTTTTTAATGCTATAAGTTTTTTTTTATCAATCTTGTCTAATAAATAAAAGGAAAACTCTTGAAATTGCCAACCTTCTTAAATATATTAGAATAAAATAATCGTAATAAGTAAGAAAGAAATTGTATAAATAAAATAAGTATTTTAATGCATTTTTTATCGATGACGAAAAATCATATTAGGAGAGTTGGCAATCATTGGGGTTAAATTAGTCAGGCCAATCACTCTCTTAAATAAAAGGGTGGCATTTTAGGTATTGATTTTGTGACTTTTATCACTTTGATTATGAAAGTACAATTTTCTATGTTTTTGCTTACAAAGTAGAAGGATCTAGTGCCAAAATCAATATTCAAGTTGAGGATTTTTATTTTATTTTTTTAAAAGAAGTTGAGGAAGATTTCTTGTTAGAAAATATAATCTATTAAATAATAATTAGATAATTAGATTTTCCCTGAAGAAATTATTTCACAAATTATTCAAGCTTCAAACATTTTAAGCATTAATTAGTATACTTCCATGTGTTATGTATCCAATTCAAAGTTTACTTCCCCGTTATATGGTAATTTAATAAAGTCTTAAATTAGTTGATACATATCAATATATCATGTCTGTGTATGAGAGTGAAGGATAGCTAAGGTGGCAATAGCTTCCCTCTCGATTTCAGGAGATACTAATACCCCTCCATTCCAAAAAAAATGTTCCATCAAGATTTGGGGTTGGATTTTTGTTGGAACTAACTTTTTGTGAAAAATAAGGATAAAAGTGTAAAGTGGTAAATAAAAAGTATGTAAAAAGTAGTGGGTATTAAGTGATAAGTAAGAATATAAATGTAAAGTATATGTGGGTCATTTGCCAAAAAAAAGAAATGGAACATTTATTTTTAGGACGGATGAAAAAAGAATGATGCATAACGGGATAGTCTCACGAGCGACTTCAACGGTCAACGACTTCAATTTTGTTCACTTTTACTTGAATAGTTTTGAACTCTTGTTTTTTAGCTTATTTTCATGTTTTTCGGGTTGTAATAAGTAGCTTAAACTCTCATTTTATTGCCTTAGTTAAGTTAGCATGTGTAACGGAGCTAGAAACATGAGCAAAGGAAGCGAAACGTAGCATGCACGACCCTTGCACGACCGTGCATATGGTCGTGCAGCATCCAGCAGCAAGGGAAAAGACTTGCACGACCGTGGAGGCTTAATCTGAAATTTTATGTAGTTTTTGCTTGTTTTGGTGTTTATTTTTAGGACGAATAAAAAAAGAAAGTGGAACAGTTTTTTTGAAACGGAAAGAGTATTAATATTTAAAATTATGTCAGATATATGAAAAAGTAAATGAAACATTTGACCTAGAACACGGTATATATTGTCGGTACTACAAAGGGATAAAGCCCTTTCGAAAGTAGTGTGAACTATAGAAAAGAGAATGTCACACTTTATATCAATAAAAAATCAACAGTTAGAATAGAAACAGTACCATGACAGTCAGTATAATTACTTTTAATTAACTTTTATTAAGTACTTTAATTTCTGGTTTGGTTGATGCCCCTATCTTTATCAAGTTTGTAACGCGTACACATTATTGATTGATTTTATGCATTATTTCATCATCTATCCCATTTACATTGCTATATATAGAGGGGCTAAGTTTTGTATACTAATATGATATTTGTGTCATCATCTTAATAACTCTTAATTAATTAAGGTTGTACGTCACTGCTTAAATAAATTATACGAGTAATTAGTGAATTATTAAGTCAAATTAAGCAATTAAGCTAACCAAGAATGGATCGTTTCATGCGTATTATTTCTGCTGTGCTTTTGGTGCTGCTTTTGTTTACAGCTACAGGTCTGTTTTCTTAGCTTGCTTATTATTTAGCCCTTAAGTTTTTATTGTGTTTATTTATTTATATATAGATTTCCTAATTTTTAAAGATAACAACATATTTAATGCGCATGGTATCATATGCTTTGATAAGCTAGATCGCGCGAGCTCTAGTACAAGGCGTCTTACAACTGAGAGGTTGTAATTTAATTTAATTCTCACTGTTTCCCTCCCCTAATGGTTCGTTTGATTGTTGATAATAAATTATGGTAATGATAATGGATTTAAAGTGTAATTTTGTTAATTAAGGAAGATCCTTATAATCCCCATAGAAAACATATTTTCATTCAATTGATTGACTTTTCTTCTTATTTTCTATTATTATCATCCATTACCATGGATGAGGCTGGTATTAGATGAGAATGAATATTTGTGAAGAAAATTAGATAAATTGGAGTTAAACTATCACCACTATCGGAATGAATTTTGATTTCCTTTCCAAATTTAGTTATAAATGTATTCTCATTACCACCATTTATGACTGGCTGTCAAATGGGTCGTAAAGGGCAACCCTAGCAGGGTACTCTTATGATAGAAGCCTTGTGTTAGTTATGACATAATTTACCTTACCATGTAAAAATAAATAAAAATTGTATGTTATGATTTTTTTTTTTTACATAAAAATATTATTGAGGCAAAGAAAAACATTTAGTGATGATGTAGACAATTCAATAACATATCATTTTTTGGTTGTATGAGAATAAGAATTTCCAATTTTGTAAGTTGTTTCGAGTAATTAATATTTATACATAATTTTTAGGATTTTTTGCTTTGAATAACACAACATTTCAACGATTTGCAAAGAATAATACAACCTATCGTTTTTTCGTGAATAATACAACCTTGTCCTCAATTTTGCAACCAATGATACAGATGACCTTTAACCTGCTATTCAGGTTAAAACTATTTTTTTTTTTTTAATTTTCTGACTTAAAAATTAAAATCAAAATCAAAATTTTAAAAAAAATAATAATTTACCCCGCCACCCCCCCCCCCACTATCAAAATCAAAATTTTAAAAAAAAATCAAAATCAAAATATTAAAAAAAAAATTAATTTTTTTTATCTTTAATTTTTTTAATTCGGAAAAAATAAAAAAAAATCAAAATCAATTTTTTTTTAAAAAAAATTAAAAAATAATTTTTTTTAATTTTCTAATTTTTTTCATTTTTTTTTTGATTTTATTTTGCAATTTTTCTATTTTTTTCTTTTTAAAAAAAAAATACAAGGACCAATCATAACGTGACACGTGTCCCTTTAACCTGTTTTATAAGTCAAAAACCGATTTTGTATCATTCGTTGCAAAAATGAAGCCAAGGTTGTATTATTCACGAATAAACAGAAGGTTGTATTATTTTTTACAAATCGTTGAAAGACTGTATTATTCAAAGCAAAAAATACTAATTTCTATACAATTTTTTCATGGAAGATACTGATAATGTTTATACAACCGTATGTTGGGATATGTAAGCTTAACTTTAATTCCATTCAAAATCTTATGATCTGATGAGCCTTTTTTTAATTATAAAATCATCCGCAATTTGAGGAGTACATATGTGATATGGGGGGTTATTATAAGTATTGAACTCCATATCCGAATGATACATGAGGTGTGAGTGATCTGATGAGCATGGCTTTGGCCGCTCTTGCCACTCCTCTTCACCTCGATCAAATATACGTTTTTTTTTTTGTTAAATGTAATTAAAGTTTCGTAATAAAAAGTTAGATAAGAATGTTTTAGATATATAACCGTTCTCGTTTGTAATTAATACTTATCATTTCAAAATATATATTTTTTTAAATATCAACTAAATATATTGTGATATATGCATGAAAAAAAAAGGAGCAAAAGTTGCGGAGGCAAGAACATGTGAGACGAAAAGTCACAGGTTCAAGGGGTTATGTGTAAGGAAGTCAAACTGTGCTGCTATTTGCCAAACCGAAGGCTTCGGGGGAGGCCACTGCCGAGGCTTCCGTCGCCGCTGCTTTTGCACCAAACATTGCTAAATGGCTCATTTGATCGTCTGATGGATTTACATAACTTTGAACTATATGAATATTGTAACTTTTTATTAAATTATAATTTATTATATTAAGCTTGTATGAAAAGTTATAATAATTTTCTAGCTAGTGAAAAGTTGTTGCACGCATCAGACGGTCTGACAAAAGACTCTTGCTGTTTATATTCATGTAGTTCAAGTATGCGAAGTTGGGTATAGTATTTTACTATTTTGGTTTGAAAAGTGTGTACTTTATTTTCTTATTGTACGTATGAGTAACTCTTGTTTTAATTTCTCGAGCTGGTCAAATGGAGTGATGTATGATGTATACTTGTGTGTGTGTAATAATGTAATAATTAATGTGAATCTTCTATAATATGGATGGAGCCAATGAAGATGATCTGATCTCTTAGCTTAGTGGAGAGTAAATTAAAGAATCTCGGGAGTAATGATCCAGATTCGATCCTCACCACGTTCACGCTCTTCTTGTTAAGGAAATTTCTTGAGATAGGTGTCTTGTACTGTGCATGTTTTGTATACCTTTTTTAAAGAAAAATTACGAATGGAGTATTACTGTTCGTTTACAGGTTCATTCTATTAGTATAAAGTTGATCACGTAAACAAATTTAAAGCCGCTAACATACTATTATATGATACCATTTTTTCATATTAGCAAAAAATATCACATTTTAAGCAAACTTTGCATATTGTATTTTCAATTTTCAGAAAATAAAATAAATCTGAAATTAAAAAACAATAGTGAACATTTTTAATCAAATAACGAATTTGAACTAAACTTTTTTAAAGCCACATGTTACATGTATAAAACATACGAAGTAAATTACAAATTTACAATATTGACTAGAGCTAATAAATAGCTACTTAATTAGATATGAAAGTAATTAAAGTACATGTTACGGCCCGTTTGGTAGTCGGTCATAAATGGTGGTAATGGGAATGAATTTATAACTAAATTTGGAAGGGAAATTAATATCCATTCCCATGGTGGTGCTACCTTAGCTCCAATTTATCTAATTTTCTTCACAAATATATATCCATTCTCATCAAATACCACTCTCCCCAATGGTAATGGATGGGAATAAAAAATGAGAAAAAAATTAAAGCTTGGGAATTAAAATTTGTTTTTTCATGAGGATTATAAAGTTCCTCCTTTACAAAATTACACTATAAATTCATTACTATTACCACAATTTATTACCAACAACCAAACGGGCCAAAGGCACAACTCGATTAGCCAGAGTCATGAACCATAATATTCTAATTTTTTTAAAAAAATGGCTCATTAACGACGGGATTACATTAATGAGGGGCTTAAATCCTGTCTCAAATGTAGATGTTTTATATATGACAGTTTTTGAGTTTGCCGCTAAAACTCACATAGCTAATATCCAACCTAACCCAAATTCTATTAAAATTGGCTTATTTACGACTGGATTGCGATCGGAAAAATTATTTACGACCCTTCTTTTATATGACAGGGTCACATTTTGCATCTTTTCTATAAGATAAAAATATTTAGTTGAATTATGTTAGTGTTCTAAAAAGTGATTTAAAGTACAATCATATAAATGTTCTCATTTTTTGTGTTTTTTTTTTTAAAAAAAAATTGTTAATGTGTACTTTTTTTTTTTTTTTTAAACTTTGCGTTATAGATATACATAAACATGCATATATGGGTGTTTATTAAAATTACATCTTGATGTATTTTTCTTTATGAATTAGCATATATACGGAGTCAAAATTTTGTCAAATTAGACAATAACTTTATATCAGATAAGATCAAATCATTAAAAATAATATCATATTAGCAAATATCAAGTGAACCAAACATAGCTCGTTTTCTATACATCAGGCCACACCATTTTCTAATTGTGCAGCGTGCATGTGACTCACGCAACCGACAAATGTAATCTCATAAAAACACTTGGTAACCCGCAATAATTGAAAATTCTAGTGTAGTCTTATGACTACCGATTACAGTAGTGGATGGTTAGGATTGGATGATTTTTTAATTGCTAAATTTAATTAAAAAAGTTTTTAAA
This sequence comes from Salicornia ramosissima, assembly GCA_951394345.1. NCBI lineage: Eukaryota > Viridiplantae > Streptophyta > Magnoliopsida > Caryophyllales > Amaranthaceae > Salicornia > Salicornia ramosissima. Next base: position 53,677,705 of record OX596237.1, on the reverse strand, counting down.
AATACTTTAATGAGATTTTTTATTTTAGGAAAACAATTTCTGATTTTCCCTAAAATCAGTTTTTATTCTCGAAAAACCATAAATTGTTTTCCTAAAATAAGAAATCTAACTAAAGTATTTAAAAAAAGAATTTTAAATTAGATTTAGGAATTAAAATAAATTAAAAATCATGCGATCCTAGTGATACACTACGGTATGTAGTCAGTAATCATAAGACTACACTAGAATCATCCCGTAATAACACTTGGTAACCCCCACAAAAACCTCCCTCCCTCCCCCCCCCCCCTCCTCTCCACAAAATAATTTTGAACCCCTAGCTACAAAAACCTTGTAACCCCCACAGGCCCACACGAACACTTGGTTACCCCAATACAAACACAAAATAAAAATTTATAACCATGTACAAGAACCTTTTAACCCTTAGGCCACCACAAGCATTTGATAACCCTATACAAACACTTGGTAACCTCATATATACAAACACTTGGTAACCCCATTCCCATATATACAATTGATACAAACACTTAATAACCCATAGAAAAACTTACTAAGACCACATAATGTCAGAAAGTAACCATAAACAAAAACCTTTATTTAATCCCCACGGATAACTTTGTAACACCCAAAAATTAACCTCAATAAATAACTTTGTAACCCCTTTAAAAAAAGTTACAACCCCCACAAATTAACCCTAAAAAAAATTATAATGCACATACAACAAACTACACCATTTAATAATGGCACAGTATAAGCTTTAATTTTGAGTATTTGGGATGTCCATATCAAAACAAAGTGTAGCGCGGCAAGCAGAATCAACTCGAAGAAAGTAGATATTGCCATATTGGGCTGGATTACTTTCTTGTTAAAGTAAGATTTCCATATTTATGTGGTGATTAATGATGTATGATGGCCCTATACCATCTTCAAAAATCATACTCACTCCGTCTTAAAATAAATGTTCCATTTTCCTTTTTTATATGTCCCAAATTAAATGTTACATTACTATTTTTGATATTATGGCACACCTATAAAATTACATTTATACTTTTAATATAACATTAATTAATTCTTCTTTTACTATTTTTTGTAATGTGACCCACATATAAATTCATACTTATCATTTTTGATATTATGACCCACCTATACTAACTACAACCTTCAAAATCATCAAATTTCTTTACGTAACATTTAAAAAGCGCCAGAGTTTTTTTTTTTTTTTTTGACCTACCTCATTACAAGATTATCAACTTGCTTTAAAGTGGGCCACATGAAATTAAAGCCCGTCTAAAAGTAGAAACAAAAATAAAGAAAGACGGAAAAAAAATTAGTAGTGGATACAATCACACACCTCTAATGTAATTAAACTTCCCCTTTCGTTTTTTGATTATTGAACTACTGTTCAGACTGTTAACCCAGTGGGATCTACTGTGTCATTTTATTTTTTCCTTTTCAAATAGACATTGAGATGAGCCCTATTGTAGGTCATTCGATCTAATTTAGTCAACATATATATACATTTTTGAGGGGGGATACAAGCACTACTATTAAAGATATTATTTTACGACGGACATTTTTGTCACAAGTATGTAATCCGTCGTAGAAAAGGGGGTCGTCAATGGTTTTTTCCGTCGTAAAAAAAAAGACCGTCGTAGAAAAGGGGGGTCACAAATGATTTTTCACGTCACAAACCTATCGTAAATGAGTCAATTTTATTAGAGTTTGAGTTATGTATTAGGTGAATTTTATCGACAGATTCAAAAACCATAATAAAATATCTACCTTTGCGGCGGAATTTAGGTATGTCACTAATGTGCGCCTATAGTTAATTAGCCAGTTTTCTATAGTGAAGGAATCCTCACAAACAAAAACACGGTGCCATGTTATAATTTTATTAATTATGTGATTTTAATTTTTTTGTACTAAAGTTAGTAATATGTAAGCAAGAATCTATAATAAAAGTTATTAAACAACATTAGGGGGCGTTTGATATAAAATTAGGTATATATGAAAATGGAGTATGAACAAATTGGTAATATTAAATTATACAATTTTTTGCTACGTTGTTTTGTATAATTAAGAAAATGAAAAGGAAACAAATTAGAGAGGAAATGATTTTGTATCTACAAGGTTGAAAAAGGTAGCCAAAATAGTGGTAATAGTTTAGGAAAGAACATGTGTTACCGATGACATTTTATATCAAACACTAAGTAATGAAAATGCTTATTTGATTCTATTTTTAACACTAAAAAATAACAATACTAAACATGTTCGTGTTCATCATCCTTACGTAAAGTTTTTATTGATGTGTGTACATATACCTGTGTGGAAATCGATTTTGTATTATAAAATATATATATATATATATATATATATATAATTTTTCCAATGCAAGCCTTAAAATAACATTAAATTATTCATAAATAATGTTGGTTGAACATAAAAAGTAATGTTAAATATTTAGTTTCCAATTTAATAGAGGTAAATGGCAACATGAAATTATACTTCGTTTAATGAGATTTTCCATGCATTTGCACTTCATACATATATCTATACAATAATTATTAGTAACCTCTTTGTCTTCTCTGGAAATGTTGGGTGGATGAGATTCGAATTTGTGACTTATGTGGACTCTGATACCATGTTAGAGGTGAAAATTCTAGTATAGTCTTATGATTACCGACTACCATAGTGGATGGTTAGAATTGCATGATTTTTAGTTTATTTATAATTCCTAAATCTAATTCAAAAATATTTTTTAAATAAATTTATTGATTTGATTTTTTGTTTTAGAAAAATAATTTCTTATTTTTTCTAAAATCAGTTTTATTCTTGAAAAATCAGAAATTCTTTTCCTAAAATAAAAATCTAATTAAAGTTTTTTAAAAAAGGATTTTAAATTAGATTTAGGAATTAAAAAGAAATCAGAAATCATACAATCCTAGTCATCCACTATGGTAGTTGGTAGTCATAAGACTACACTAGAATCATCATGTTTGAAGATCATATCAACGGAAAGCTTAAGCTGATGGTTAAGACTCGAGATTATGTTACATATTACATAAATAAGATCCAATTATTTCTTATAATAAGGCTTCGTTAATCAGGTCCAATAAATTTAATAATATTTAATAAGTTCAGATAAATTCAGGTCTAGCTAACATATCAAATACCCATTAAGATCGATGATGTAAATGTGTAATGTGAATACATGATCATATCAAATCAATGTGAATGAACAGCAAGCAAGGTAGCCTACACAAAAGAAAGCAAACATAATAATATGTCCACTAAATAACTGAATTTGAAATTATTGCCCTATGCCTTTTCCTTACTTTATATAGATTATTGAATTGAACATGCAATAGAATCAAATAGAGTGTAAAATTCCAAAAAGCATAAATTAAAAATAAATATAAAAAAAATTAATAAAAAGAAATATGCTGAGGTTCTGCTATTTAAAGGAGCAATTTGGTAGTCATAGTTGTGTGCCACAAAATACAAGTGAAGTAAATTAAAACTACACTCATTTTTCAAGTTTTGAGAGTTATTAGAGCAAAAATATTTAGAAGAGGAAAAAAAAAATGGACCGTTCTTCACGTATGTTTTCAGCTGTTGCTCTCATGCTTCTGCTTGTGATGTCCACAGGTCTATCTTTTTTCTTTTCCTCTTAAATTCTTGAATTCTTTTATTAGGGTTACATATGGTGAAGAATTAATTATTTATCGAATGGTCTAGAAATGACTTATGATAGACATTAATATGCAGTGGAATTCAATTAAGCATGAACAATTATATTCTGATTGTTTAATTTATTAGTAGCGGGAAATTTACCTGGCCTGGCTAGTTTTTCAATCAAAGATCGATGTGCTTAATTAACTTTAAATTTGTTATATGGTAAAGCTTATGTAGGTTATACTTGTATTTTGATATAGGCATAGATAATGAATGGATCTTAATTAATAAGTTGCTTTGTTCTCCTTTCATGCATGAAAGTAAAATCCATATTTAAGAGCATAACGGGTTAATTTCTTGTCGGGTTAGAGGGTCATGTGATTTTTATTTTTTTTATTTTTATATTAAGCTGTTAATTATGAGTTAGGATCGTCTCCATTTCTTAGGGGAAATGGGGAGTCCATTTCCTTAATCAACGGTTGGAGATGCATTAAGGGGAAAATGAATTTTTAGATTTTTTTAATAATAATTCTAAATTAGGTGTCATCATCTAAAGTAAGAAATGGAGATAATGAAATGGAGACGATCCTAATTCTTTAATTATAGGTAGTTGTGTTGTGTCTACCAATTTATTTAAACGATCAACCCTAACTCATTTCATAAATATGTTGTGTCTTGTTGAATCAAGCCATATAAAAAATGGTCAAGCTATTCGACCCAACCCAGTTAATAAAGGGTCGATTTTGTATTGAGTTGGTTGATCGTGTCAAATTTAATTTTCCACCTTCTAAAAACGGATCGAGCATTTTAGTACGTTATTATGATACAATGCATTGTTAGATGAATTATGAATACATGTTATATCCACTTTGCTTATCTGTGTGTGTTTTCTTCAACGTATTCGACCTGATCTGGACTGATTGGACCTGACCTAACATGACCTGATTAAACCTATTAAAGCTGACTTGATTATAACTTATTCGACCTAATCTGGCCTGATTAAACCCGATAAGTTCTGAGACCTGATAAAAAAAGTTGAAGAACGGGAAAAGCATCCTCTATCTACAAAGTTACATACTCATATATAGTCAATTGAACCGGAATTTCTTACCTTATAAAAAAAAAAAAAACTAGTGTACTAGTAATTGAAAAGCAATTTGTTTACAAATTTATGTCATTAATTACTTTTGAACTTATATCTATAATAATATAAGATCATTGATGAAATGAAAACAGAGATAGGAGCAAAGGTGGGAGAAGCAAGAATATGCGAGTCACCAAGTCAAAGGTTCAAAGGAATTTGTGTGAGCAGGACTAATTGTGCTAATGTTTGCAAAACCGAGCACTTTCCCGGCGGCCATTGCCATGGCTTCCGCCGCCGCTGCTTGTGCTTCAAACCTTGTGCTTAATTAATTAACTCAGAGTCTCAGATCATCTGCTGCGCTAGCTGCTACGTTACGTTTACGTGCTCCACCGCTTTCTTTAATTAAGTGCGTTACTACTACGCTAGCTCAATCTACATAAATTTGTAATGTAGAGTATTTATGTATGTATCATGTATGTGTTATGGTTTGTTCACTTTGTTGTCTTCGAGAATAATATGTAATCCTTTTGGTTCATAACAACAATCATTTATCATTATATTTGTACTCTTTACTCAAGAAGTTAGTATCTCTCTTTAAAAATGTGTATTTGTTATATATAAGATCGATCTCATTTGATATATATATATATATATATATATATTATTTTGGACCATTGTAAATAACTAAATATAAAATGAAAGTTTAGTTAACTACAAACAGATTAGACGAGAACAGCTAAATTTAGATTAGAAAAAATGCGTGCAGATCAACAAATAATAAATAAATAAATAAACAAACTAAACATATTCTTAAGTGCTATATATTTATATAGTATAGATCATGTTAATATAGGTATATTAAAACTAAAAATATTGTCAACCTATTTTAGCAGTTTAGGATCGATTAAAATAAAATCCAAAAATCTCCCTATTTTTTACCTTGGTATTTCCTTGACCATTAATTTGGAAAATTGACTATTAGCTAGAGGATCCCGATTCATCCAATAATATCATCCTTTCAAGCAGCAATGGATTGATAATAAAAAACACAGAAAACTATAAGATTTTTTTTTTTAATAAGTCAACCTTTGGCTGATATTCTAATAATAACTCAATCTTTCGAATATTTGAGAATAAGTTAACATTTTATCTACTTCTGCAGTAAACGAGTTAATAATGACGTTGAAATCATCAAACGTGTCACATGTTAATAGATCGACGTTGTCATTTGCGAACACGGGCGCACGGATAAATCGCCCGGAAAACCTTCGCCAGAAAAAGCTGCGAAAATCAAATTGTTGGAAAACTATTCTCGAAAAAATTCTTAAGAAATGAGTTGCCAAAATCATCTCTATTATATAAAAGGAAGGGTGAGGTCGCGACGATGTCCAAGTGAATTACCACAATACCATTACTCATCCTTCATAATTGTTCATCAAGTTGAGGACAATTTGGTCATTTGTATACTAAAAACTTCGATAATGATATTTGATTTTTGAAATCATTAATAGCATTATTTTAAAAAAGTAATTACAATTTAAAAATCCGCAAGTATAATTAATTGTAAAATTAATCAAAATTTGTTCATAAATAATAAATCTTTTAAGAATTAAATTATTTACTCAATTTGCAATATACTTACTATGTAAGAACGTAAGGAAAAAACTAGATTAAATTTTAAAAATACAAAAAAAATTATTTTTTTACAAGAAATTATGTGGAAACTTATTAATTTTATTACCAAAATATATTGTTAACGAATTTTAAGATCGCACGCATTGCATGCATAAAAAAGTAGTTTTCCTTGGACTAATTTGAAGACAGTTTAGCGAATGTCTATATTGGATGTAAGGAACCTCACTCTATTATCAAACATGATCAATAATAGCAATGTTTCATGTTTTATTTTTGTTCTTTTATCAATGGGATCATCAATAGTAGTATCACTTTTGAGTCAGATATTCACTAATTTCATCTAGTACAGTAGAGAAGATGCAACAAAAAGGAAATTTTATCTCAGGGAAAAAAATATACGGTGATACCCTCAGGGATGACAATTATTGAATCTGATCCGAGTATCTGACCTTAATCTGATACAATCATACAATTGATAGAGTATATAACATAATCTTGAGCCTCAACAATTAACTTAAGCTTTTGGTTGAGATTGTCCTTTAACATGGTATCTCTCCCTCTTTCTTCTAAGTGTAAATTAATTCGCACCGGATATGATGGAGTCTTCTCAATAAGATCTTGTTAAATTAGTACATATTTTTAAACAGGAACATATACCCTTTTTGATTTAGATGTCGTTGTAGTTAAGCTCTTCTTTTTTCTTTTTTTTTTTTTTTACTTCAACCTTTTTCTAAAGTCCATTTTTCTCTCCTATAATCTAGAGTAATCATAAGTTCAATAAATTTAAATCAGATTTAATAAGTTTAGAAAAGTTGAGATAAGTTTAGTTTTGATAATTTCAATTCAAGTAAAATCAATTCATTTAGAAAAGTTGAAGCAAGCGTACCCTAATAAACTATACAATACCTAATGCTTTAACATCAAGTCACCCATCAGAGCATCAGGAGATTTTGTAACTTTTTTTATTTAAAAATTGCAACTTTTTCCCAAATAATTGTAACTTTTTAGTATAAAACCGTAACTTTTTATATAATTTTAACAATATGCAAAAAGTAATTGATTTATACTAAAAAATTATAAACTTTGAGTAAAAAAATTTGTCACTAGCAAAAGATTTTGTATAACCGTAATTAATTAGTCCGTAAAAAAAATTAGCCCATGTATCACACATTCACACGGGTGTTGAAACTTCCTAGTTTAGAAATGGCAATAGGACTCAGACCCGACCCGAATTCGTGGACCCAGTTCCATTTTTGCGGATCTAGATACATGAAATTTGGACCCGTATGGATCCGGACCCGTAGACCCGTTTTATATATAAAAATGCATAAATTACAATATTCGTAAGTTTTTTTTTCTAAAACTCTAAAGTCATAAGCCCAAATTGTATATTTGCAATAATGTTTTGACTCAATTTTTTTTATTATTATTCTTTAATAAAACTTATTACCTTTCCTAAAAAAAAGAAATTTTCATACTTATTGAAAGGAAATATGGTGACTCGTTTCGGACCCAGACCCGTTGGATCCAACGAATCTGGATCCATGCATTCCAGACCTAGCGGATCTGGATCGAATTTGGGTCTAGTGCTTAAAAACGGATCTGGGACCGGGTCTACACAGACCCGGTCTAGATCCGACTCGTTGCCATCACTAAACTAGTTGCACACTATTCAACCAGCACTATAACAAAGACATTAGTTCTATAAATAAATAGGCTTTTACAATCCCAACAACATAAACAACCCATGTCCATAACCATAATCATGTCAAAATAAGATTTTGAGGGTTTTTTTCATGGCAGAGGCAGAAGATCCAAAAATCCAAACCATATCCGATTCGAAACTTTGGATATTCGATCAGAAATAAGATTTCTAATAACATAACAAAGACATTAGTTCTATATACCAGCCACACTTCTAAGTTCTTGCCTCTTTCTAGGGCAGTACAAAATTATCTGAAAATCCAAAAATTCAAACCGTATCCGATTTGGAACTTTGGATATTAGATCAGAAATAAGATTTCTAATATCATCCGATCCGAAATTTCGGATAGCAATACAGATATTTAGTTTAAAAAAGTTTCGGATATCTGAAAAAATTTGGATATCGGATATCTGAAAATATTTGGATATCGGATATCTGATAGCCAAAATAGTCTCGGATACCCGAAATGTTATCCCAAACAAGAGTTTAGCAAACACAAAAACAGATGGGCCAAGCCAAGCCCAAAGTAACTTTTCTAAAAATACGCTAACCCTAAAACTCTTCACTCGTTCATTCAGACTCTCTCCCTCTTCCCTTACGGCCTTACCCTAACCCTATCACTCATCACAATTTCACAAGTTCTCTGCCTTCTCTCTGTCGCACTCATCCATTTTTGAGGGTTTTTTTTTCATGGCAGAGGCAGAAGCAGAAGTATCAGTACCAGTCGAAACTTCCGATTCGTTGCAAAACGAAGTCAAGCTTTTCGGAAGATGGGGTTTCGATAATATCACTGTTCGTATCTTTTTCTTATTTGTTTGTTTTTTTTTTTTTTTCACTCATTTACTTGAATCATGTTTCTATTTTCCGATCCTTTGATTGTTGGTACGTTATAAGGGGTTAATTTGTATAAGTGATCTGTAGATTTTTGTTGGAAACTGTCACTTGTAGCTAGTTTAAAGAGATCTTGAATAATGCTTTTGGTTTGAATATTTTACTCCAAGTAGAATTTATTTTTTTTGTTTGTGTGTTTGATTGTTTGTTATCGCTGTTGGTGTTGCGAGAAAAAAAAACGGATTTTTGGAGTTTTTATAACTATCTGCTATTCTTCCACCCTATGCTATATATTTGTAGATGATGATTATTCATTTCTTCATGGATCCAACATTCAAGGGTTGAAAGTTGTTGGATTTATTAGATTATGCCTTTTATTCAAGTGATTATATTGGAACTGTTGCTTCGTTATTGAAAATTAATCTATGTATTCGACTTCATTTGTGCCTTTATGTTTAGCATTTGGGGTAATGATGTGTTAAATAAAACCCTATTTTCTTACATTTGGAATCGTATTGTTGTACATTTTTTTTATATCAAATATCAAATTTTTAGGATTTTCTATAATGAATAGCAGTAGATATTTATGCTTAAACATGTGCATTGAAAACTTTTGATAAAAAATGTAACAACTTATAGGAAAGAGTACAATTTTTGATATTGGTTTGATATGGCATATGGTGATTTCGGGATTGGTTGATATTAATTAATGACTATTTTGTTGTTTTATTGGTTTGAGAATATATAAAATTGGATAAATAGCGTTGTATTGTATATTAGTAGTAAAATTAGATTTTGTACTGAAAAAGGTGTTGGTTTGATATGTAGGTCAATGAGATGGCTTTGGCTGATTACATTGGAGTGACTGCTGTAAAGCATGCTACATATTTGCCTCACACCGCAGGAAGATATCAAATGAAGCGGTTCAGGAAGGCTCAGTGTCCTATTGTTGAGAGGCTGACCAACTCTTTGATGATGCACGGCCGCAACAACGGGAAAAAGTTGATGGCTGTTCGAATTGTGAAGCACGCTATGGAAATCATCCATCTCTTGACTGACTTGAACCCAATTCAAGTTATTGTTGATGCCATTATTAACAGGTATTAGAAACTCCTCTTTGTATGGACTGTTTTTAACCTTTTATGTCAAGCTAGTATAAATGTTTAGGACAGTTGCAAGCTTACAATGGGGAGTCAAATGATCATTATTGTTTTGTGGTTTCTAATAGTATTGGTTTTCTGGGTGTTTCTCTATGAATGGGAATTGATTATATTTCCTGAATCTTGTGTCATTCAGTGGGCCAAGAGAAGATGCAACCAGAATTGGGTCTGCTGGTGTGGTGAGACGTCAAGCTGTTGATATCTCTCCTATTAGGCGTGTGAATCAGGCAATCTACCTTCTTACAACCGGAGCTCGTGAGAGTGCTTTCAGGAACATCAAGACCATTGCTGAGTGCCTTGCTGATGAACTTATCAATGCTGCCAAGGGTTCATCCAACAGGTAATTTCACTCTACTTGGATCCACAAATGACTGCTTAATGCTTAGACGTTGATTGGTTCCATGATTTAGCATAGGAACTTAACAAGTATGGAATTTTCACTTACCATTTGTCTCCAAACAAGATTTAACAACTACACGGGAAAATATAGTTCTGAGGAACACTTACTATATTCAATCAAAGGACCACTTAGTTTCAATTCTAGCATTTGCAGACTATCAATCTATCTTTTTGTAGTCGATTTTAGTTGATTGTTTTTTTAAATGATTGTTTGAATAATTCTCTAGGAAATAGCACATCATTTTTATTTATTATTTTCTCTTGATCTTGTTGACTATGCATTGGTTTTTTGGATGGAAAGGACCCACAACCCAATCCCAACCCAACACAAAGTACCTATCTCATTAAACAGGGGGATCGAACCTGGGTCATCATCTCTGGGTGACCCCTTGCTCTAGCGTTGAGGCAAGGGGTCATCCTCAGTACAGGATGATAGTCTGTTGGTTTTAGTGATTCATTAACAACTTGTCTGATTTTGTTTTCTGGTTACTTTGACGGTTTCTATGTTTTGAGTAGATGTTCTTCAAATGTTTGAGTATGCTTTTGTTTGTGTAATACAGCTATGCTATCAAGAAGAAGGATGAGATTGAAAGAGTTGCCAAGGCCAACCGTTAAGTTTGGAGCTATGTAGAAGCTACAGTCTTTTTTTTGTCACTCCTTCAGATTTTGGTTTATGTTTAATTTTCTTTAAGAACAACCAAATTTGTACTAGAATTTTTCCAGCTGCCTGCTTGTGGTTAATTATTAGATTGATATACTTCATGGTGACAAGATTCTATGGAGTTTAATATTATGAATTTTTAGAAAAGATTTTGGGCTAATCATTTCGATATCTCCTGCTTTCATGATAATGTTCACTCCAGTTTGGACTGAGCAAGATTTCTAATTGCTTGTTTACGGCAACAAGATGTTTACTGTTCTGCACAAATCTATACCTAATATATAAAAACTCACCCTCAAATACATACTTGTCACCCCCAAATTCACTCTCACCCAAATCACTCCCCTATTTCTCTAAATAACACATGTCATCTTTAAACTAAACCTCTAACTCTCCACCTCTTCCGTTACGCACATCATTCCCTATTTCCCTTCACCTCTTGCATTAAATTTCTTCACTTCACCTTCCTCTCTTCATTATACTTTGCAATTTGCAATAATAATGTTGCACTATTCTATTTCTATTTTCAGTCATTATAAATCCAAAAAATTTCACTGATATATCGCAACATTTTAGGCAATTAAGTTCTTTCATTACAACAACAAAGAGCAAAGCAAATTCGTCCCACCAAATTTCCAATTAAATTGAAGATAAGTTGTAGACCTATACACTACATATGTTGTCACTGACAAATTCAGCCCTGCAATAAATTTAATCATCTCAAAATTTTCAGAAGTTAATTTTAAAGTAGATTAATGGCATCATTTCTCAAAATTTCACTTCTCTCTCATATGTGATCTCATGTTCAGGTAATAAACATTTGATTTCTGATTTTTTTTTTATATATATAAAAAAAAAGCAAAAATGGATTCATGTTCTATAGTGCTAATTCATATGCGTGTGGTTCATGTTCTTCATTGTCAATGACTATGAGATGTATTCCTCTTTGTAGAATGCTATGATTTTGTATAATTTCCGTTCATTGTTTCGTTGTTACTTCCAATTTTTTGTTGTTGATGATCATAGGATGAATATCATGTGGTTGGCTTTTGATACGTATCCACTTGATGGGCCAAATATTAACCGCCAAAGTTCGGCCACCATCCATTCATCATACCTCCTCATTGCCCCATGTAAACCCTAAATTTTTATTTTTTTTTATAAAAAATGTACAACATTACATGAGCATAGTTAACATCACCGGCTACACCTTCTCATTTCCCACTCCAAAACGATAAAAGGGGAAAAAAATGCCTCTGCCTTTGGTCATCCTCCATCTTCCTCCCATCAATTTACTCCAATTCAATGCACTCAAAATTTTTTTGGACCAGTTTTATTCACGTTCCTTTAAAATTTTATGACTTTCCTATTTAAATTCTTTTTTTCCCATTGATGTTATGTTCCTTGCGTGTTGGTGTTTAATGTTAGGCAAGTTATAAGAGGATATTTTCCTTAATGTAGGTTTACTAGTTAATTAGTTGTATTAGCCTTATATATAGCTTCTCTCTTTTGTCAGTAGCAAGTGGAACATTATTACTCAATATTCTTTCTAATAATAAACCATCAGTTCTCCATTTCATGGTATCGGAGCTAATACCCAAATCTTGGGTTTGATTTTTTTTCGATTTTTTTTCAATTCTTCGCTTCTGCTTCTACTCTTTTCCCAAATTCAATTGTTAATTTCAATTGAAACTCCATTTTTAAAAGATTTAACTTTGCTTTTACCTTTTCTGTTCCCATGGTTCTTTGCGTGTTGTTGTTAGGGTTTGTTTAGTTCAAATTATATTCAGTTCAATTCAGTTCATCTCTATTTAGTTCAATTAATACACTTCAGTTCAGCTCAGCTCTATGCAGCTAATGTAAACGAGCCCTTATGTTCTTTCTTTTTTTTTTTTATCCTTTTTTTAAGCTCTTTTGTTTTTGAGCCAAGATTTTGATGTTCTGTTTTGGTTTAGTATGTCGTTTTCATGTTGGTGTTCGATTTGGTTTACTTTTTTTTGGGTTTGTTTTTTAATTTTGATTCCTGTTTGTTTCCTATTTTAATTTTTTTCCTTTCCTTTACAAAGGAAGATGTATTTAGGTTTTAAATTAAACCTTATATAGCGAATTGTAAAATATCAGGCCATCCCAGAAATTAAAAGGTCTGTTATAAAAATTGAAATTAGGTAACAATACACAATCTAACTAAACAAATATTTCAGAGTGTAATTTTTTTTTTTTAAAAATAAATAAAATGAGAAAGGAACAAGCATTCTTTGACACTCCTTTTTAGTAATACATCATTCAATAATGAGTGGTTTTTAAAGTATGTATGCATTTCCCGCTTAAGAATTTATATTTGAATGATTAATTTTAATTTTTCATTTTTTTTTTGTTACGCCTTTTATTTTGACCAAATTTTGAGCTTTACACTTAATTAAAAATATAGTCGAGTAGGATCATGTTAGATTCGACTTGTAAAATACTACTGTATCTTAATATCAACTTTTTATAATTTTTAATTATTCATAATTATCGTTATTAAGGGTCAAAACAATGTCTCAATATGCGTGAAATTGATTGTTGTGTTTTTTTAAAACAGACAAAGTAATACTCAAAAAAATACAAGTACCATAGCTTAGCAATTGTATTCAATGAATCAATTGATATAATGATTCTTATCCCATTTTTCACAAAGCACGTTAACCCTCAGAATATTAGACATTGAAGCTTTTTTCTTCTTCGATCTCAAAATGAATTTTGCAGATGTCAATCAAAAATTGTAAATCAAACATACGTCTTTAATTAAAAAAAAAAAAAAACTTGAATGATTGAATTTTAGTGTAAGAAAAACAATTAAATTAATTTTTATACTTACATTATATAACATCAATGTAAAGATAAAAATTATCAAATAAGAAATATAAAAGTAATAATGGTTTAATAACTTAATGTTATAGAAATATATATATCCGCTTAAAAATAATAACAAAGAAGTACTTAACCCGCTGGGTTGAACCTGGTTCGGGTCAAATTTTGACAGGGATTAACGGTTTTTAAAATACGGATTTGAACAGGTCAAAATATTAAAATAAATGTCAAACCCAGCTATTTATGGGTCAGGTTTATTGGTTTTTTTAGGTCGGGGCAAAATTTGACAATACTTTATCGTAGAAATTTGATCACCGATACAGTATAATAAATTAACATTTGTTTTGTTCATTGTCGTGGGATGACCAGATGAAAGTGAAAAAGCTTTTTCTATGATTATAAAATATTTTATAATGATGCATATAATACTAATGCTTGATAGGGGTTTACATCTATTGATTATAAAATATTTTATATCCACCTTCACTTTTTTTTTTCTTTTTTTTTTTGTTTAGACAAATTAAATGATGCACATAAAATATCATCAGTGCTTATGTATGGTAGTGAGTAACACTTATATATGGTAGTTAGTAGCCCCTGTCAAGCATTAGTAACCCCTACTACATATAATTAGTAACCCCTGTTCAGCATATATAGTAACCCCTATAATTAGTAACCCTTGTTAAGCTTAGTTGGTAACCCTTGTTGACCATGGTTATTAACCCCTGTTGACAATACTAGTAACCCCTATATATTGACCTTACTCGTAATCTCTGTTAACCATACTAGTAACCTATTTTGACCATACTAATAACCCCTGTTGACTATAGTTAGTAACACTTCTGACCATACTTAGTTTTCGGTAACCCTTGTTAAGCTTACTCAGTAATGTAACCCCTTTGAACATATTAGTAACCTCTGTTGGCCATAGTTAGTTAATTCTGTTGATCATACTAGTAACCCCTTTGACCATATTTAGTAACCCCTATTGAACATATTAGTAACCCTATTAAGCTTAGTCGGTAAATTTTGCTAAACATCCTTTTGACCATAGTTGTAACCCTATTGACAATACAAGTAACCCCTGTTAAGCATACTCAGTAACCCTTGTTAACCTTACTCAATAACCCATTTTAACTATACTAGCTAGTAAATCATGTTGACCATACTAGTAACCCCTTTAGTAACCCATATTGACCATACTAGTAACCCTGTAGACCATAGTTGGTAACCCCTGTTGACCATACTAGTAACACAGCCATGTTAAAGTTAGTCAGTAACTTAAACTTAGGCAATAACCCCTTTTAACTATTAAGCATCCTATGGACCATATTTTTAGGTTTTTTTTTATTTTTTATTTTTTTATTTTAAGAAACCCTTGTTGACAATACTAGTGACCCCATTGACCTTACTTAGTAACCCCCATTGACCATACTACATACTAAGTATTTACTATATGGGGTTACTGAACTGAATTAAACTGAACTGAATAAAAGTGTATTAATTGAACTAAATAAAGATGAACTGAACTGAATAGAGATTAACTGAATTGAACTAAACTAAATATAATCTAAATTAAACAAGCACTAAATGCTCGTAAAAATTAAAAATCCACTAACAAAATACACTCCTATTTTCATGCATACTTAATATTCAATAGTTAACAAATATCCTATAAACTTGCTTACAAAAGGACCCATTAGTAAGATTAAAAAAAAATAATAAAAAAAAAACCAATAATAATAAAAGAAAAAAAAAGTCCATAAAAAGCATATATCCCTACTGTTTCACCATAGCTTACTCTTCTTCCACAATCCTTCCTTTCTCGCTCACATAGATACCGTCAAGAAACTTTCTGATATCCTTTTTCTTGACATGACATTTCTGTACACCACATTCATTCATACAATGCAATCAGTAATCTTGTAATTCTAAGACACAAAGTTTTCCATATAATTAAAGGATGAAAACTAAGTTATATAATAATAAGTTTAAACCTGGTTGATCAATGCAGCAGATCGTGAAACGAGTTCAATGTCGTTGCCGTCCAAGACAATCTCATCCTTAACCTTCTCGGATCTCAAGATGCTTACCCCATCCAACATATCAACTTTTCGGACCTGAGATCAATACATAGCATCGTCAATCACTACTTGACCAGTACCAAGCTCTGTTTGCAATTTTTTAGTTTTTAAATTACATTCACTACCTGTTTGGTAACCACTTACAAATGACAGTAATTGGAACTAGTTTATATGTAAATTTGGAATGGGAAACAATGCTCATTCAAGCTTCCTAATAGTAACAGAAGGGAACGAAAATATGATGAAAATTCAAGCTTAGGAAAGAAAATGTGTTTCCATGGAAATTACAAGCTTGATCCCATTGTGTTCATTCTAATTATACCATAATTCATTACAAACTACCAAACCGGTTGTAAGAAAAAAATATTCAACAAAAAGTAGTAATAATAATAATAACAACAACAAAATTTGGAAAATGAGATCTAAGGGTAACACTCAGAAAATGATGAGCAAACAAGATAGATACAACAACTGGGACTGACTAGAGGCACGTAGTTCTTTACTTACATAACTTAACACATAATCATGACAGTAATTGGAATTAGTTTATATGTAAAATTGGAATGGGAAGCAATACACATTCAAGCTTCCTAATAGTAACAAAAGGGAACGAAAATATGAAGAAAATTCAAGCTTAGGAAAGAGAATGTGTTTCCATGGAAACTACAAGGTTGATCCCATTGTGTTCATTTTAATTATACCCATAATTCATTACAAACTACCAAACAGGCTGTAAGAAAAAAATTCAACAACAAAAAGTAATAATAATAATAATAACAACACAATTTGGAAAATGAGATCTAAGGGTGACACTCAGAAAATGATGAGCAAACAAGATAGATACAGCAACTGGCACTGACTAGAGGCTGGTAATACTTTACTTACATAACTTAACACACAATCATGAAAATATTCTATTTATCAAATAAACCAGCTTGCTGAATGAGATTCTCTGCCATGATGGGCAAGTTGACATATGCAAAACTTGAAAACAAAGATCAGGTCCAAGGTAGGATGTGCATTAACGGAAAAAATAACAGGAATAGAACCTAAAATAGAAATGATTGATTAGAAAATAACATTCCTTATTCTAAGTAAAATCAATTACTTCATATGTTTAGCATTTCTTAGAATCCAAAGTGAAAAAAAGGTATGGAGTAACTAATTTTGAAAGCAATCCCTCTTTACATTATGATGTTACACTTGCATGAAGAGAATGACTTTGCCCACAGGCTAAACAAAGAAGCAGATATCATAAAGGCTATCCCCCCAACCCCAAAGAACTAAAACTCCAAATACATCCCTTGAGTGTTTAGGAACCAAAAAAAGTATCTTGAAAGTTGAAATTATCTAAACTTCACTACCATCACTTAAAATATTACTTATACATCATAAGCAAACAATAAGATCAACATTAGCACAAGACTAATCTAATTAGAATGAAACTTCCCACAAATCATTCCATGTTATTGGGAATAAATGACATCCAAAGCAATGCCCTTGGTTGCAGAACAGTTGCAAACAACTGTAATCAACATACTGACGATGATAATAAGAACAAATTTCTCTTCAAAACTTTTGCCAGAGTAAAAAACCATCTATCACCACCATGGTAACATCATCGATCATTAGTCACACAAAATTAAGAAATATATAATAAAAAATAAAACAAAATTTATTTATAAAAAAATAAAAACTGAAATGAACAATCAGAAAAGAAAATAAAAACAAAGAAAGGGAATTGAACTTGAATCAATCCAAATAACAATGAAACAAATGCATTTTGAAATCAATATTACTCTTATCATTTCCATCATAAATTCTGATACACAATCAGCTATCCCAAAAATCAACAAATTTTAAAGGGAAATTAACAACAAACAAATTAGAATAAATAACAAAAACAATCAACCACACGCACGAAATATGAATTGCGTAATATCAACACCTTTCTCAATCAATTAATGGTTCAACAGATGAAAATGGGGAAAACGATCCGATGAAAATGGGGAAAACGATCTAAAAACATTACAGGAGTAAATATGTGCAGCCCCAACCTCTATTTTTTCTCAAAAACAGCCAAAAAATTGCAGCGTAAAACTATAATAATAACTATAAAAAAAAAAAAAGACCATGAAGCATCAAACAACCAATCGATCAGTTAACAAACAGGATGACATATTAGCAAATTCGAACAACATGAAAAAAATAGTTATCACCGATTTTTGAAAACAAAAAATCGCAGGGAGAATAGATTACCCTCTTTTCGCCAAGGAAATTACGGATCTCAATACTTTTGTTGGTGTTACCGATGCTAACATTGATGGGGAAATGAGCATAAACCATCCTCATTTTGTAGCGGTAACCTAAGGTGACACCAACGATGAGATTCTGAATATGGCTAATGGCAGTACGAATCGCAGCAGAAGTCTTTCTGGTACCAAACCAAGAATCAATCTGCAACTTTCTGTTTCCATCTTCACCAGTAATGATCTGAAAATCAAGATTCAGATGCTTGAAATTGCGAGTGAGTGTGCCTCGTGGTCCGGAAACAACGATGATCTTTGCATTTACTTTGAGTTCAATCCCTTCTGGGATATCCATGAAATCAGAAGATAGAACTTGCTTCATTTTGGTTTTTTGGGAGAATACAGAGTTTCTCTATCCTAGGGTTTTTTTTAGGGTTGAAGCTATGAAGAGGCAAGGATGGGGAGAAATGGACGATATATAGTCGTTCTGGGATATTCATTAAAACCATGGTATTGGGAGTTTTGAAGATGGGTTTATGGGCTTTGGGCTGAATTTGTATCTCAATGAAAAATAACAATCTAAAGCCCAAAGGTCACGATCCACTTCACATAAAAGGCTACACCCTAAACTTTCTTTTGTTTTGTTTAAAAGTTTTAAAAACTTCGGATGATCCAATTTAGGATGGATCTGACCTCATTCCCTGACCCGCAAGAAAAAAACTTATTCGAATCCGACAAATAACGATTCATACCCGATTCTGTCTTAAAAATTCCAACTTTGAGTGTGAGTTTGATCGGAGTCGGATGTTGAAAAAAATCCGAGTGGTTAGATTTTTTTTTTTAGGTTGTATTTAATGAAATTATAGTTGTATATAAATTATTTGATAGTATTTATATATTTTTTTGAGATATGATATCTAATTTGTATTAACAATAAAATATAGAGTAATTTTTATCTTATAGTAGACATTTGTTTCATTTAGAGATAACAATTTAGTTCAAATCCGACGATAATCCAATTCGATCTAGAAGAGAAAATTCGATTTGAAAAATTAAAATACACAACTGATACTGTCTAAAAAAATGTGACTCTAACTACTATCTGGTTAGAGTTAGTTATGCATACTCTGACCCAAGTCCGACCTGCTGTCGTTCCTATTCTGATTATTGTTATTTCTACACATACCAATATTAGTTTGTTTCTAGTGAGACCTAAGCCTTGTTTGACAATCGGTTGTTTGCTTTTAGTTGGTTTGACTAGCTGGAAGTATTGGTTGTATGTATTAGCTTTTTATGTTATTTACTTAAGCCAGTTGTTTGAAAAAATAATTGGTAAAATTAATTTGGAAAAATTGTTAAAATTAAAACAACCTTTGGTCTGCTCAAATTAAGTAAGCCACTTTTTTTTAAGTAATTGACAACCACACAGATAAGATCCGTGTGCCTGGTTGTACTAGAGACCAGCTCATAGGAAGGTGTACAATTTTCGATATTGGTTTGATGTGAAATATGGTATTTTTGGGATTGGTTGATATTAATTAATAACTATTTTATTGTTTTATTAGTTTGAGAATATATAAAATTGGATATATTGTATTGTATATTATTAGTAAAATTAGATTTTGGATACATAGTATGGTAATTTGTATAAGTGATATGAAGATTTTTGTTGGAAAATGTCATTTGTGTGTAATATGGTAATTAGATCTTGAATAATGCTTTTGGGTTGAAAATTTTGGTCCGTATTTTTTTTTTGTGTGTGTGTATGTGTGTGTTTGTGTAGGGGTTGGGTCGGAAAAAAAAAAGATCTTTGGAGTTTTTGTAAATACTGTATATGGTATTTTTCTACTAGTGGTGTATATGGTGTTTTTCTACTAGTGGTGCTTATCGAACGAGTCGAGAACTTCTCAAGTTCAATAAGCAAAAGTAAGGCTCGAGCTCGTTTTAAGGCTCGAATTTATTTCTTCACTCGTCAGTTCATTTTGGGACAAGCCCAATCTTAATCTTTTTTATGGGCATGAAAGCAAGCAATTAATTTGTTAAATCCTTTCTATTTGTTTATATAGAAGTGCAATCATTTAAGCTCCCTATCAGACTTTGATGTGGGACAGTTAATAATACAATGCAATAAGCTGAATCACCTTCCTTTGTCTCACCTCTCAATTTCTTTCTGCGACAACTCGTCGGCAAGTAATGCAATTTCCAACAACTTTTTTTCAATTTCTTTTCTAGCAACTCGTCAATATAATTCAACATCAAATGATATAAGTAGGAAGTATAGGGTGTTTTAAAACATGATTGAACAAACAATTATAAGGTTATATCAATTATCAAACTAAAATTATAATAAAATCAGACAAAAGTACTAAACTAAAAAAAAATTCCAATGTTCAAAATAAACTTGCAATAGTTGCAAATACTACCTCCGTTTCGAAAAAAACGCAACAAATTGGATGGCACGGACTCCTAATCCATTTTTTGTTGTGAGAGTAAAAGGGATAGAGAGAAAAAGTAGGGTATGTGATGATGAAAGAGATAGGAAGAAAAGACTTACAGAGATGGAATGATTAAAATTGTTGCATTTATTTTGAAACTTTCTAAAATAGAAATTGTTGCGTTTATTTCGAAACGGAGGAAGTAATAAAAATGATAAACAAATTAAATCAAAGTATCAAATAAACAAATCAAATCAAATCATAAATTAAATATGTCAAATTAAATTACAGAAATTATAAATTTATAATAATGACAATTAACAAACAAATACAATGTAGGGGAAAATCTAGATTAAATTTTAAAAAATAAAAAAAATTATTTAAAAGTTTTTACAAGCAATTATGTGGGAACTAATTAATTTTATAACCAAACTATATTATTAACGAAATTTAGGATCGCACGTATTGCGTGCATAAAAAAACTAGTTCTCCTTGGACTAATCTAAAAACATTAAAGCGAAGGTCTATATTGGATGTAAGGAACCTCACTCTATTATCAAACATGATCAATAATAGCAATGTTTAATGTTTTATTTTCGTTCTTTAATCAATGGGATCATCAATAGTAGTATCACTTTTGAGTCAGATATTCACTAATTTCATCCAGTATAGGGGAGAAGATGCAACAAAAACGAAATTTTATCTCCAGGGAAAAAAATACACGGTGATGCCCTTAGGGATTGCAATTATTAAAATCGATCCTCACTAATTTCATCCGGTATAGTGGAGAATTGAAGATGCAACAAAAACGAAATTTTATCTCCAGGGAAAAAACTACACGGTGATGCCCTTAGGGATGACAATTATTGAAATTGATCCTGAGTATCCAATCCTAATCTGATACAAATCATACAATTGACAAGAAAAATGAGTTTTCACCCAAATTTTTACGTTTTATTTTTAAACGATGTAAAATAGGAAAACTGCTTTCAGGAAAAATATTTTTCGCTCTTTTAAACGGACCCGCAATGATGACAACTTTCCTCAATGATTAATGAATTAATGATGGTTAACATGTAATGAAATCAACCAAATGAGTAGTTGTAGCAACTAGCAAATCGGGATTAGAATATAAAGTATTTGAATTTGATTTTCTTTTTTTTTTTTTTTCAATTCTTAAGCAAATCTTTTTAAAAATCAAATTTGGATCCCTATTTTTGTGCGAATTTCAAGCACAATAAAAAATATAAAAAAAATATGAAAATAATAATTTTCAAAAAACCCTATTTTTGTGCGAATTTCAGTTTTAAATTTGGATGAATTAATAAATTTGGTACAGTAACTGTTGCTTTTTAATTGGGTTTATGGATTGGTTAATCTCGAATCCAATACTGGAATTTTTCTTGAGAGCTAAAGTTCCTTACTTTCTTCGTTTCGAAATAAACGCAACAAAATTTATTTTTAAAAGTTTTAAAATAAATGCAACATTTTCTAATTTTAAATTTTTTAAAATAATGCAACATTTTCTATTTTAAAATTTTTTAAAATAAATACAACAATTTTAATCTTTCCATTTTTACAAGTTTATTCTTCCTATCTCTAACATCATCACATACTCCACTCTCGTTCTATATCCCTTTCAGTGTCACAACAAAAAATGGACTACGAATCCATGCCATCTAATTTGTTGCATTTTTTTTTCAAAACGGAGGAAGTACTACCTTCTGATTAAAAAATTGGTTTTCTCCATATATGCACATTAAAAAAATGTTGATCATATCTTTAAAACAACCTACATGTAAAGACTAATCAAACGATAATCCATTGGACTGTATTTGATTAATGTGAATTTTGTTAGATTCACCTCGAATTATACTTGTTAAATATATAAATTTTATAACTTTTATACTCTTATATTTAAAGACATACCTAGTCAAAAAGGCTTGATATAACTAAGTTCAAGCCGAGCTCTTTTTTTACCCTTAATCAAGCTTGACTCCTTAAGCAGTAGCCTAACTCGAGTTCAGCTAAAAATAAAAAACAACCCATCACAACCAATTCATATATGCTGCTCCCAGGACATGTAGCTTTTTGTAATTCTGAGAATCTTAATTTTTTACTCTACAATTTTTTTTTAATCTTTAATTTTTATTTTTGTACACTATAATATTCATTTTTAAACTACAATTTTTTGTTTTTTTTTTTTTTTAAAAAAAAAATCTTTATTTTTTTTAAAACTAATTTTTTAAACTATAATATACAGTGCTCCCGGAGCACGTACATCAATTATGGTCACGCACGTTAGCGAGTCAGTATTAACAACTAAAATGAATATTAATTATTGTATATCGAATATTCATTTTATCACAAGGAACCTAAACCAACAATAAACTTTGCACCAATTAAACTTAATATTCATTTTCTAATACTGAATATTCATTTTGTTATACTAAATATTCATTTTACCACAAAGAATTTGAATTTACATTCACTTTTGCAATAACTAAAATTATTATTCATTTTTTAATATTAAATGTTCATTTTTTTAATATTGAATATTCATTTTTTTTAATTATTATTCTTTAATAAAACTTATTAACTTTCCCAAAAAAAAAAATTGAATTTTCATACTTATTGAAAGGAAATATGGTGGACTCTGTTAGTTCAATGTATACTCAAGAAGGGGAGGTTGAATTGAGTATGTGTGTTTTTTAAATCGTTTTCAAGTTTTGTTTGTGCTTTTGTGAGAACAGCGAGAGAACAGTAAGCAAAGAGTAAGGACACAAAGATTTAACGAGGTTCGGCTTCTAAACAAGCCTACGTCCTCCACTCTCTCACCAATATTATTAATCAACTCAGAATAATAACAAGGTTACACACTCAATCAAGTGCTACAACTATGTAACACTTAATTCCCCAACTGTTAACTCTAACAGTTCACTCAGTGTTCACAGAACACTCCCCAACCACTTCCCTCTAAGTGGTTCAGATATTACAAACTTAAATCTCCGTAAGTTTTTCTCTTAAAGATGGATATGGAGATAGTTTTGGACTAAGGATAGACTCTCAGAAAGTATTGCTTGGTTTTATTTGGAGAGCAAAAAGTCTTCTAGGGTTTTTTGCAAAGAATATTTATATAGGCAAGGAAACCGTTCCCTAGAAGTGTGCTGGAAGCTCCCCTAAATTGTGCAAAAGGATCAGCTGACACAAGTGTACAGTTACCTGTTCCAGACCTTTGTGTCTTACCACTGTTTGCAGCGGTTAATACCCAAAAGTTCAACAAGTACATTGCATTTAATGAGCTGATTTTGCAAATCAATTTAGCAGATTTCCAAAGTACAAGTGATCCAAATTTTTCAAATAAATTTTCAAAAATGATTTTGAACTCGAAAATTTGTACGGATCACGTGCATAATACTGAGGTATGTTCCCACAGTGGTCTCAGTACTACTAAGTTTACGTCTGGTAAAGTGAACTGTTCCAAGCTTGTTCTGTGCCTGTTCTTAGCTTGTTCTTGGGCTGTTCTCTTTACTAGATGTAAACTTAAGGTCTTTTTGCTCTTTACTTAAAAACAATAAGAATATTTTCCTAAGCCTATTTTACATGAAGATCCTAGAAATATAAAAATAAAAAGGCTCCAAGCTCTTGGCTTCTGATCTTCAAGTATTTCAAGGTCTTCATGATTGCCTTGATGAGTCCTCACTTGATTCAACCTGTTCATGTACAATTATACATAGATATCAAGTATAGAGGACTGGTTTGTCATCATTCAAATCAAACATGGTTCAACAATTTCCCCCTATTTGATGATGACAAACCATGAAGTTCCCCCTGAGAACAGTAACCAATTATTTCAAAATAAAATGACTGTTCAGAGGAACTGGTCTTGCACTGTGCCTGTAGTCAGATTCATAATCTCAGAGAATAAAAAATATACAGCAGACTAAAGCACAATTAGACTGATTACAGTGGTCAGTCACTCATCACATTACTCAATTTATTATTGAGTTTCAGCATTAGACCTGTAACCTGCAAGACTTATCAATTATCAAATGTAGCAAGAGAAATTTCAATTTCACTTAGAAGAATTTCTTCCAGTTGGGATGGATAGGGGCACTTGATCTGAATTCAAGATACTCCTAGGCAAAAAGCTGGGCCATCTCTTAACAAGGTCTGAACCTTGCTCAAGTTGCTACACTTGATACTAGGAACTTCACCTGTCCTATTCCCCCTTTTGGCATCATCAAATGACAAAAACAATCACAGCATAAAGATTAGGAGAAGGCAACAAGTAAAGTCATAAGCATAATATACACACAGCATTCTAGAGATGCTGTCCCAAATGTGAGTACCTGCAACTCACAATCCCAAACTGTTCAAATGCACACATAAGTTAATAAAATATACAGACCAGGACCATTCTGCAGAGAAATTGTTTAGCAGAAATGGTCAATAATCTAAAGGTAGCAATTGTTCAGAGAAACTAGAGAAAAGAAAGTTTGAGATCAATGTTAGTAGGGAAGGGGGGTAGGCTAAGAAGAAGTGGAGCCAGCATCATCATCAGAATCCTCAGTGGAATCCTCATCCTCTTCTTCTGCACTCTGCTCCTGCTGCTTCTTCCTGACTTGGGCTATGATGGGAACTGGTCTCTTGGTGGTCTTGGGTTTGAAGCTGGAAGAGGAGGCAAGCTTTTCTTCCTGGGAGTCCAGTCGTGCTGTTATATTCTTTATAGAACCATCCAGAGAGGTGCACAGAGCATTGACACTAGCCATCATCTGTTGCAGTAATTCCCCATGTGTCTGCACCTGTTTGGATAGTGACTCAGTAGCTTCCTCAGACCTGGAACTGCTTGTCCTTCTGGCCCCTGTGACCCTGTCTTCATCCCTCATTTTGAGCATACCTCCCTCAAAGGTCATCCCCTTCTGACCTAGGATCTGGTTGGTGAGGACAGACATTTTCTTTACCTCACCACTCAGATGAACCTTTCTACTTTGGAAAACCAAAGTAAGCCAGGCTCCATAAGGTAGAGAGTGGTTGGACCTTTCCAAAATGCTAACCATGTGAGCTAGCATCAGACCAGGGAGACTTACCTTAATCTTCTCATATAGACAGTAAATAATCACAGCATCCATCTTCCTGACATCCATTCTGCCCTGAGCCCTGGGGAGTACTATCTTAGAGGCAACTGTATGGAACAGCCTCATTACTGGTTCCCTTAATTGGCCAATAACATAGCCAGCACCATCAGTTGGAGAACCAGTAAAGAGAGTGGTCTGGATGTGTTCTGTACTGAACTCGGGAATAGTTGGCCAGTTGTTCTTGGAATAATCACAGAATCCACCCCTTGGTACACCCAGTACCTCCCCTAGACTCTTCTTTGAAAGAGTGATGTCGACCCCCTCGACCTCACTCCAGACCTTCCCTTTCTCTAACTTCCCCAACTTAGAGTAAAATTCTTCAACACAAGTTTCAAAAACATTTAGCCTCTTATCAAACAACCCTTCCCAGCCCTGGTACTCTATGGCCTCCTTAAACTCCTCTAAAAATGGTTGACTCATCCAAGACATAGGACATGAAAAACCAAATAAGACACCCCTACCACTTAATTCATACAGTGGTTCAGAAGTGGTCTTACCTTTTTTCTTGGCAGGATTCTTGTCAGAGGCAGAGGCAGCTTTCCTCTTCTTTTCTGCTGGCAGTTTGGTTGCAGGCTTGGGGCTCTCAGAGGCTTTGCCCTTCTTGGCAACACTTTTCACCCTTTTTCTCTTTTCATCCTTCTTCTCTTCAGAAACCACTTCAGCAGGTTCCTTCTTGATTTCTTCCTTACAGACCCTTGTCCTCAAGGGCCTGGTTCTTTTTCCTTGTTCCTTTTCACCTTGTACAACACCGGTGATCTCTACATCCATATCCTGAACATTGGTGTCATCATCCTTCTTTTCCATCTTTTCCTTTTCAACTTCCTTTTCTTCAGTGCTTGGCACTGGTTTCTGTGTGGTCTGTGGTGATGATGTGGGTGATTTTTCGGATGGTGGAGAGGGTAATAGGGTTGTTTCTTTTTGCGGTGGAGATGATGGTGGAGTTGTGAATTTTAGTGGTGACTGTGGGGGAGGAGTTTTGGCTTTTGTGGGAGATGGTGGTTTTAGTGGAGGTGAAGATTTTGTAGGCTGTGACGAGTGTTGTTTGGGTGATGGAGAGGGTGATTTCTTAGTTGGTGATGGTGTTTTCTGAGGTTGAGGTGGTGGTGATGTTTTGGGGCTTGGTGGAGGAGTAGATTTCTCATCGGGCTTGCATGTGCCTTTAGACTCAGCAATTGTTTCTGTTGTGGTTTGATCCTTGATTTTTTCTTCCTTTTCTTCTGTGTGGTGGTGTTCAGCAACCACTACATTTTCTGATTCTGTCTCAGCCTTAGAGGGTGTGAAATTTGGAGATTGGCTTAACCCACGACTTTTCTTCTTTGCAGCCTTGCTTTTCTTTCTTCCCATTTTGATTAAATTTGCAGAGTTGATGAAGGAGAGAGAAAGAAACCGAATTTGAATTCTTAAAGAGGATTTTGATGATGGTGCTTAGGGTTTGAGAGAAAGGATTACTTTGAGAGAGAAAGAGACAGTTAGAGGAATCAATGTGATAAAATGAATTAAAATGGAGAAAACCGGCAGTTATTCGAACAGATAAAGTAGAAGTAACTTCTACACTGTTCACAACGGTCATGTGTCAGAACACTTAACTCCTCAATTTCAAAATCGAGAATTCAGCAGTAACTGATATAACCGATGTAGGGAACTGGTCTTACGATGGTCTGACGCTGATCTGAATAAATTAAAAACTTTAATGCAACTTACAATTAGGCAACTTAGAGATACCACACATTGGAACAACATCAACATAAGAATTTTGAGACCACTTGCATCAATGACATTAAGAGTTAACCAGCCCTGCTTATTTACACTAATGATCATAAAGTCAAACATAGCCAAAAAGTGAAAGATAAGTCCTAAGGAACTAGGATCTAATCCTTACCATACCAAGTAATGTGCGGAGTTTGACAAACACTTCCCTGCTCAGGGGTTTAGTGAAAATATCAGCCAATTGTTCTTCAGATCTCTGTATAGCTTATCCTCAACATCCTTTCCTTTCTCATCTAGGCTCAGTTTAGAAGAGGTAGGGATAGGTGTGTCATAGGACTTGCTATCTTGCAGACCATATCTCTTGAGGAGCTCCTTGAGATACTTCTGTTGGTGGATCATGATTCCATCATCCACTTGCCTGATTTGAAGCCCTAGGAAGAAACCAAGTTCTCCCATCATGCTCATCTCAAATTCACTTTTCATTAGGTCTGCAAACTCATCACACAAAACAGAATTAGTAGCCCCAAACAAAATATCATCAACATATACCTGGACCACTAACAGATTTGTTTCCCTTTTCTTTAAGAATAGAGTTTTGTCCACTGAACCTCTCTCATAATGATTTTCAATAAGAAAGCTAGAGAGTCTCTCATACCAAGCACGAGGGGCTTGTTTGAGGCCATAAAGAGCTTTGTCTAACTTGTAGACATGATCTGGACAAACTCTATCCTCAAAGCCAGGGGGTTGTTCCACATACACATCTTCTTTCAAATAACCATTTAGAAAAGCAGTTTTAACATCCATTTGAAAGAGTTTAAAGTTCATGTGGGCAGCAAATGCAATCAAAATCCTTATTGCTTCAAGCCTGGCTACTGGAGCAAAGGTTTCATCATAGTCTATTCCCTCTTGTTGGTTAAACCCTTGAACCACTAGCCTGGCCTTGTTTCTGACTATAGTACCTGAGTCATCCATTTTGTTTCTGAAGACCCATTTGGTTCCAATAACAGACATCTCATTGGTTCTTGGTTCAAGATGCCAAACCTGATTTCTTTCAAACTGGTTCAACTCATCTTGCATGGCTAAGATCCAATCAGGATCAGTTAGAGCAATCTTATAGTCAGTTGGTTCTATGTGAGATAAGAAGGAGAAGTAAGCACAGAAGTTCTTCCAAACAGAATTTCTAGTTTGGACTCCTTTTGATAAATCACTAATGATTTGATCAGAAGGATGAGAGCTTCTTTGCTTAAACACACTCTTTCTTACAATATTTAAGTCACCTAAGTTAGAACCAATGTCTGTACTGGTTCCCCCTATTTCATTTTCATTTTGAGAGGGTGGACCAGTTTCTTCAGTGTTCTCTCCCACTTCATCTTCAGATGGATGGGCAGGAGAGTCACTAAGTTCAACAACCTGTTTAGCATTTCCCTCTGCTGCACCAGACTCATTTTTGTTTTCAGGAGGAGTTTGAGGGTCTGGTTCAGCAGTGTTCTCTGTTTCAGCTCCAGTGAAGTTTGTCATTCCAATATTAAAGCCTTCATCATCATCTACCTGCACAGGCTTGTTGAACATGTTAGTTTCATCAAACAATACATGGATACTCTCTTCAACACACAAGGTTCTTTTGTTGAAAACTTTATATACCTTGCTATGAGGAGAATACCCTATAAAAACAGCTTCATCACTCCTGGGATCGAACTTGTCCAAACTGGTCTTACCATTGTTGTGTACAAAACACTTACAACCAAATATCCTTAAGTGTTCAATGTTTGGTTTTCGACCCCTTAGAAGTTCATAAGGTGTTTTTCTTAGTATTGGTCTTAGCATAACCCTATTGAGTATGTAGCAGGATGTACTCACAGCATCAGCCCAAAATTTCTTGGACAGACCACTCTCTAGAAGCATGGTTCTAGCCATTTCTTCTAGAGTGCGATTCTTTCTTTCAACAACTCCATTTTGTTGTGGAGTTCTGGGGGCTGAGAAGTTGTGAGAAACACCATGCTCCATACAATAGGTTATGAAGCTAGCATTATCAAATTAAGACCCATGATCAGATCTGATGGATGCTAATTGATGATTGATCTTGTTCTGGACTTGTTTCACTAGTATTTCAAATTCATCAAAAGTTTCATCTTTGTATTTCAAGAATATGGTCCAAGTGAAACGAGAGTAATCATCAACTAAGACAAATACATAACTAAAGCCATTTCTACTTTGTACACGCATAGGTCCACATAAATCCATGTGTACTAGTTCAAATGGTCTAGAGGAACTAACCATTTTCTTTGGTTTAAAAGATGATCTTACATGCTTGCACTTTGCACACTCTTGGCAGAGCTGGTCTGCCACATATTTGATGTTAGGTAAACCTAATACCAATTCTTGTGTTCTCAACTTGTTGAGCAAAGTGAAGCTAACATGTCCTAATCTTTTATGCCAAAGCCATTGGTCATCCTCTACAACACTAAGGCAGAGGGCACTGTTCTGTGGAAGTTGATTTAAGCATGTAATATACACATTGTTATGCCTTGTTCCTTCACAGACCAGTTCCCCTGTCTTAGAGTTCACTATGTGACAAGTGTTTGATTCAAAATTCACTTTATTTCCCTTGTCACATAGTTGAGATATGCTCAAAAGGTTATGTTTCAAACCTTCTACATAGTAAACATTGTCAATTGCTTGGGAGAGTGACTTACCAACCTTACCTACTCCTTTGATAAGTCCTTTGCTATTGTCACCAAATGTCACGTGCCCTCCCTCGAATGCAGTGAGTGAAAGGAATTGTTCTTTATCCCCGGACATGTGTCTTGAGCAACCACTGTCCAAATACCAATATGGCTTTCCTTTCACTCGCACCTGCACAAGCAAACTAAAGATTAGTTTTAGGAACCCAGACCAGCTTGGGTTCCTTGTTCTTTGAAACATTTTCAATCTTGACCTTTCTAACCCACACTTGTTGGGTGTAGGCTTTATTTTTCTTGTCATGTTTCTTTTTGGTGAAACATTTGTTAGTAACATGACCACTTTTACCACAATAGGTACAAACATCCATATCCTTGGCAAATATATACTTGCCTTTCTTGAATTCATTCAACCACGTGTTGTCTCTGCCAAGAACAGTTGTAGAACTAGATCCAGAATACCCTAAACCAAACCTTTGAGAATTTCCAGGTTGGGATGTGAGGAAGTTTAGGGTTTTCTGAGCATTTAACATTTTGTTCATTTGGTTCATACAATCTGTTAGCTCATTTTCCTTGTTCTCAAGCCTCTTAAGTTGAACTTCATTTTGTTTCTCGAAAGATTTTAAGTCAATTCTAGTCTTTTGAAGTTCATCTTGTAGTCTTGAGACCAGGGAGGGATCTGGTTCGTTACTGGTCTTCTTGAGGTTTTCTTGTTTTAGCAAGATAAGTTCAGCCTCGAGATCACATATCTTGGCTGTGCACTCATCATGTAAAACATCCAAGACCTCATCAAAGGCAGTGGGAGAACCAGTCTCTTCAGAATTCTTGAGCTCACTATGCTCCTTGTGTAAATCTTCAAGTTTTTGAATTAAATGGTCATATGCAAGTATGACATCAGATTTACTCAAGGTACATGTGTCTTTTAGCAGTTCAAAGTTTGAATTATGTGTGATAAATTTCTTAAGCTCATTAAACCCCTTTTCAATTTTTTCAAAAAGCTCATCCTCTTTAGGAACTGGTTTGGAGTTTAATGTCTCAAGTTCCATTTTATGCTGATCTGCTGTTATTTCAAGCTCAGAAATTTTTTCTTTAAGTTCTTCACAAATAAGCTCAAGTTCAGCAGATCTAGCACCACATATTTCATACTCTCGAACTGTTTCTTTTAATTTCTTTTTGTTGTTCTGATAAGCAGACCCAACACTAATGCATTGATCAATAGTGAATTCAAGATAGTCAAGTAGTTCATCTCTATCTAGATTATGCATGTTTGCCTTTAAATCATTAAAACATACCTGGTTGTCATCTGAAGTGCTTCCACCCGCCATGAGACAGAGAACTTCTTCTTTTTGCAAACAGACTTCAGACTGGTCTGTGCATGTGAAAGCAGTTAGACAGAGATTTGCTTCTTCTTCTTCTTCATCATCTTCTGATTCTGAATCTCCCCACACTGCAGCCAGCATAGCTCTTTTAAAAACCTTCTTCTCAGCCTTGACTCCAGGATTTCCCTTGGGATTTTTCCATGTTGGACACTCCTTGATTCTGTGCCCCATTTCACCATATTTAAAGCAACCAGTATTGGAGCTGGTTTTCCTGAACTGTCCAGAACTGTTCCTTCCTTTTACAAACTTACCCTTGGACTTTGTCCTAAGGTATTTTTCACACCTTCTTGCCATAAGACTTATATCATCTTCATCTTCCTCAGATTCCTCAGCTTTAAGCACCATTTCCTTGATTTTTGAACTAGATTCAGCCTTTGAATCTACCAACATTTCATGAGTCATTAAGGAACCAATAAGTTGTTCTAGAGAAAGTGAAGTCAGATCCTTTGCTTCTTGTATGGCTGTAACCTTGGGCATCCACTTCCCTGATAAGCTTGTCAACATTTTCCTCACCAACTCTTCACTTGAGAAGGTCTTTCCCAATGACTTTAGTTCATTTATAATGGTCATGAACCTTGTAAACATGTCCTTTATATTTTCATCTCTAGTCATTTCAAAGATTTCATATTTTGACATAAGCATGTCAATTTTTGACCTTCTCACCTCAGAGTTGCCTTCATATGCAAGCTCTAGTGTATCCCATATTTCCTTTGCAGAAGAACAAGCTAGAATTCGATTTACCTCACATTCTGCAATTCCTTGTTGGACAAGTGACATTGCCTTTGCATTTTTCTCCAGCTTCTTGTAGTCTTCACTTGTGTACTCTTCTTCTGTCTTTGGAACCATGAGCCCTTCCTGACTCTTCTTGTGGATGGACGTGGGTCCATTTTTGACAATCATCCAGCACTCATAATCTATCCCAATGATAAGATTTTTCATGCAATTTTTCCACCAAGAGTAGTTAGTGCCATTGAACTTGGGGAGTCTTGAACTGTTTGATTCTTGAGTAGACATCTTCTTGCTCCTCTAGGTAGTTAACCTTTTGAGAAGTTAGGCTCTGATACCAATTGTTAGTTCAATGTATACTCAAGAAGGGGGGTTGAATTGAGTATGTGTGTTTTTTAAATCGTTTTCAAGTTTTGTTTGTGCTTTTGTGAGAACAGCGAGAGAACAGTAAGCAAAGAGTAAGGACACAAAGATTTAACGAGGTTCGGCTTCTAAACAAGCCTACGTCCTCCACTCTCTCACCAATATTATTAATCAACTCAGAATAATAACAAGGTTACACACTCAATCAAGTGCTACAACTATGTAACACTTAATTCCCCAACTGTTAACTCTAACAGTTCACTCAGTGTTCACAGAACACTCCCCAACCACTTCCCTCTAAGTGGTTCAGATATTACAAACTTAAATCTCCGTAAGTTTTTCTCTTAAAGATGGATATGGAGATAGTTTTGGACTAAGGATAGACTCTCAGAAAGTATTGCTTGGTTTTATTTGGAGAGCAAAAAGTCTTCTAGGGTTTTTTTGCAAAGAATGTTTATATAGGCAAGGAAACCGTTCCCTAGAAGTGTGCTGGAAGCTCCCCTAAATTGTGCAAAAGGATCAGCTGACACAAGTGTACAGTTACCTGTTCCAGACCTTTGTGTCTTACCACTGTTTGCAGCGGTTAATACCCAAAAGTTCAACAAGTACATTGCATTTAATGAGCTGATTTTGCAAATCAATTTAGCAGATTTCCAAAGTACAAGTGATCCAAATTTTTCAAATAAATTTTCAAAAATGATTTTGAACTCGAAAATTTGTACGGATCACGTGCGTAATACTGAGGTCTGTTCCCACAGTGGTCTCAGTACTACTAAGTTTACGTCTGGTAAAGTCAACTGTTCCAAGCTTGTTCTGTGCCTGTTCTTAGCTTGTTCTTGGGTTGTTCTCTTTACTAGATGTAAACTTAAGGTCTTTTTGCTCTTTACTTAAAAACAATAAGAATATTTTCCTAAGCCTATTTTACATGAAGATCCTAGAAATATAAAAATAAAAAGGCTCCAAGCTCTTGGCTTCTGATCTTCAAGTATTTCAAGGTCTTCATGATTGCCTTGATGAGTCCTCACTTGATTCAACCTGTTCATGTACAATTATACATAGATATCAAGTATAGAGGACTGGTTTGTCATCATTCAAATCAAACATGGTTCAACAGACTCGTTTCGAACCAAGACCCGTTGGATCCAACGGATCTGGATCTGGATCCATGCATTCTAGACCCAGCGGATCCGCATCGGATTTGGGTCCAGTGCTTAAAAATGGATCCGGGTCCGGGTCTACACAGACCCGGTCTAGATCCGACCCGTTGCCATCACTATACTAGTTGCACACTATTCACCCAGCACTATAACAAATAAAGGTGGCCAACGGGCGGGCTGGGCCGGGCCAGGATTGGGTGACCCGGAACCGGCTCGTGGGTGGGGTTGGGCGGGCCGGGCTGGGTCAGAAGAGGGTTGACCCACGAACCGGCCCGACGGGTTGGGAACCAGGTTGGGGATCGGGCTAGGCTGGGTTGCGGGTTCGTGGGTCGGGCTCGTGGGTTGGGCTCATGGGTTGGGTTCGTGGGTTGGACCCATTGGATCATGGGTTGGGTTCATGTGTTGGGTTTAGGGGATTTGGGGGTTTTGTGGGGTTTTTGTTGGGGTTTAAGGGGGTTTGGGGGGGAGGGTTTGAGGGGAATTGGTTTTTTTTTTTTGAGATTTTTTAAATTTGTAAATGTAATCACTAGTTGGCAAAAACATGTTAATTATATATTTAACTTGTTAATTTAAATTCGAACAATTAAATAACTAAATATTATGAATTGGAAACGAATGCTGACTGGATAGAATCCCACGTAATAGAGGTGCGATACAATGGTCAACTTAAATACCAAATCTTGCCTAAACAGATTCCGGGCTTCTGTTTAAGCCAACTAACCAATCAAATTGTAACCTTATGATTAAACTGGAAAGTTCATACAAAACAATGAAACATTTTTAAAATCATGTATTACATATATAATTTTAGTTCTTAACATATATTAAAATCATGTATCACATATATAATTTTAATTCTTATTAAGATATATTAAAATCATTAATCACATAAACAATTTTAATTCTTTACATATATTAATATCAATATCACATATATTTTAGTTCTTAACATATATTAAAATCATGTATCACATATATAAATATAATATTAATTCTTATTTCTTAACATATATTAAAATCATGTATCAAAATATATAAGTTTTGTTCCTAGCATATATTAAAATCATGTATCACATATATAAATATAATATTAATTCTTATTTCTTAACATATATTAAAATCATAAATCACATATATAATTTCAATTCTTAACATATATTAAAATCATGTATCACATATATAAATATCATATTATTTCTTATTTCTTAACATATATTAAAATCATAAATCACATATATAATTTCAATTCTTAACGTATATTAAAATCATATCACATATATAATTTCAATTCTTAACATATATTAAAATCATATCACATATATAATTTCAATTCTTAACATAAAATAATAAAAATAATAAAATGCTAGTAATTCGCACGAGCGGGCCGGGTTACGGGCTGGGTGTGGGTCGGGCTGGGATGGATTCGGGCTGAGTTGCGGGTTGGGCTACGGGTCGGGTTTTGAAACCACAACCTGTAACCAACCCGTTTGGATACCGGGTCGGTTACGGGTCGGAGCGGGCCGACCCAGGTTGGCTAAAAAACAGGCGGGTCCTGGGCCGGGCCGACCCAGCCCATTGGCCACTTTAAATTAACAAAGACATTAGTTCTATAAATAAATAGGCTTTTACAAGCCCAACAACATAAACAACCCATGTCCATAACCATAATCATGTCACAATTTTTATCCACAACTAGTGTGCCTCGGGGCACGTTGCGTCCGGTGTCTGAGTGAAGTATAACTTGATGGAAACTATATGTCGGGTATTTTTCTTATAAATAAGTTGACAAGGAAATATAGATATTGAATTCTACGAAGATATCTAATTGTCCACAGCGCGTACATCCATGTCATTGCCCAACGTTTTGATGTACCCGAAAGTCGTGTCCAACATGAAGTTTTTCAGCATTGTAAATGTATCGGATTTTGGTTTAATTGTATTTGTGCAATTAACTATATGTTGAATTTGTATATATATAAATATATTTTGAAAAAATATATATAATAAATTTTGGAGAACAATACATTTATGGAGTTGAGTGCACTTTTTGGAATGGCGAATTGATAATTGTAAAGTAAATTTATAAATGTATTCTTCACAATTTTGGATAAAAATACTCCCTCATTCGTGGTATTTAGGTTTGCGGACAAACCAAAAAATATTAATGGGCAATACATATGATAAATGTAGTCTTACACGGTTACACCTCTTTAGCATGGTGAATATTGAGTTTTGAATATTTTAAAATCTTAGAATTGAACTTTCTTCCACCTCTTTCTAATCTATTCGGTCCTTTAGCTTTAATCTATAATGAATTCCACTAATTAACCTGGAAATTTATTTTTATCTATTTAGATGGTTAAAACGTTCGTGCACGATGTTATGACTTTTGGTGGTAATTTTTTCCCTATGTTGCATCATTACAAAAATTACTCATTCACAAATTTGGTCAATTAAGATTTGGTCAAATAATTCTGTATTAACTTGGATTATTCCACGAACACGTGTCAACATAATTTGAAGAAATAACTCTCCATTTACATTAAAAAAAAAAAATCATTATAAGAACAAAATGACACAAATTGTAATAGGAATCAGATTAGAGTTAATAATACTCCTTTTCCGTTCTACAATTGGAGGTGCTAGTAAAATTACAAGAGAATTCTAATGCTCCATCATGTTGTGGTACTTCTTCGACATCTAAAAGCAACGAAAAGGCATTTGTGATATCAAATTATATTGTAACATATATCATGTTGAGATAACATTTTTGTAGACAATTCAACATCTTTCTCCGGTAGTAGAGTGTGCGTCATGCACTATAATATTGCTTAGTCATATTGTGGTTGTAATAATCCAAAATTTAGGGCCAGAAAATTTCGCGGTTTATTTATATTATTTTATTATTCTAGGTCCAAAAGGCCCGAATATTTGGACTGTTTTATTTTATTTCGTTATCTTATCTCGAAATTGGGCCGATGACCCAATTCCTTTGATCCTCTTGGCCGGCCCTTATGTATGGGCTAGGATTAATTTCCTTCCTAAGTTACTATTGATTAAGTAAATTATATTTATTTAATTAATAATATATATTAATTATTTTAATTTGAATTTAAACCTAGTCTAACCTAATTGCTAGGTCTCCCTAAAAATTCTCTTCTTTCCTATTCTTCCTCCAACCTCACGGCTACCCTCCCCCTTTCTTTTCTTTTAAATTTATTTTTCTTTGGTTCCTTATATTATAAATAGGGAACAAGCTTTTAACCTATTTTCTTTTACATAATTTTCCATACTACAAAAACTCAAAAGAAAACCCTAATTTTTCTTCCTTGTTGTCCGTGTGACTCCAAACTCCAAAGGGCTGATTTTTCTTGTTTTCTTTCCTATGCTAAGGTAACTAGACTTTCTCCCTTAGACTAGGGTAGATTTCCATATAGTTAATTAGGATTAAAACTAGGAAAAATTAAAAAAATTAGTATCATGTTTTAGGTTGAAGGTTCGAATCTTATGATGATATTTGAGCATGTTATTTTCTTGGTATATTATGTAATCTTTATGAATCTTTAACTGTTTTAATTAATTTTTATGCATGAAATAATTGTTCTAATTATATAATTGCTTGAATAATTGCATGATAATTTCGATTCTTGTTCTTGGAATTTCGAGTATGTGTCGAGTAGTGTGATGCATATTTTGATGATTAATTCACAATATTTTTTCTTGAAAGAAACAGACAATCTTGATTATTTAATTATTTAATTAAAGCCTCAAATTAAAATTAAAAGTTTTGTTCATACTACTCAAAAAGTCGAGTGGTATAAAATAACAAGAGGGATTAAAAATCAAACTTTTATTGTTGAATCTTGATTAATCTTGAATTAATATGTAATCTTGAATTTAATTTAATCATGATATTATGAATTCTTGGAATTCATCTTGATATTATTTTTGTGCCAAGGATGCCGTGAGGTTTATGTGTAAAAAGGATTGATTTTGATCTTGTTTTGATTCATGTTGTATGATTTAATGTTCAAAGCATGATTTATTAGTTTTAATTAAGTTTATATGATTAATTATTGATAATTATATTTATTGAATTAATTGTGTAATTTTCGGTATTTTCACATAAAATTTTCGAGTGGAACAAAGTATGAAAAGTAGGATTTTTATCATTTTTATGTAATCTTGTTGTTAATTATTGATTTAAATGATTTATTGTAATTTAAATGATATTACTGAATTGTTACATGATTATTGATGAGTTTAGTTAATGGTTATATTATTATAAAATGTCGAATGAAACTAGAATAATTTTGGTCAGTTTTAGTTTAATTTTTGACTTATAATAATTTAGATTATAATTTTAGAAATTAATAAGATTAAAGAATAAGAAGGAATTAAAGAAAATAAGTTATAATATGAAAGAATGTAACAATATGAATAAGAAGGAAAGTAATAAGATATGATATGAATTAGTGGTCTCAAGATGGCCTTTAGATATTGTTTGTTAATTAGTGGTCTCACGATGACCTTTAGAAAAGACAAGATACTTAAGGACGTCCATTTGATGATACACGAGTCATCAGATCGGGTTAAGTCGAAGCCACTGTCCTACTGCGGTCTCTGGGCAGTTTTGGATCTTAAGATATGTAGTCGTCTAAGTAGTAGTACACAAGCTGCTATTTAGGGGTTATGGCCATAGCTTACGCTTAGTTCTTGCAAAGGAGGGTTATGGGTTAGATACACGAGTTCACCCCGGCATGTTTTAGGAAAATTGTGGTGCACACGGGATCCACAACAAGCATTATGACCGGTCCGACAAAAAGGTTAAAAGAGGGTTTAAGGGTAAAATATGATAAATAAGTACCTCACGGGAAGGGTTATGTGTATATGTGCATTTTCGTGTATATATGCATTAATTTGGTAATATTAAGTCTTCCGCTGCATACGTCTGGTAAGTCTGTATTTTATATGTGTATTTCTGAGTATATGTATGATGTACGTATTTGTATATGTATGTTGTACGTATTTGTATTTGTATGTTGTACATATTTGTATTCGTAAGTTGTACGTAATTGTATTCGTATGTTGTACATATTTGTATCTATATTGTATACGTATATTGTATGTATTTCTAACCGTATTCTACAGGTATTGTATACGTATTTTTATACATATTTTTATACATATTTTTGTACATATTTTTGTACGTACTTTGTACGTATTTTTCTACGTACTTTTGTACGTATTTCGTATGTATTCCGTATGTATTTTGTATGATTTCCTCGTTTGATTCTATGCTATTATATGGATAACGGTCCCTCGTTTAAGCGTGACAGCCTAGTTACTCGCCACTGACGGTGGACCCCCCATTTCAGGTGATGATGCTGAGGCTTAGAGTGGGCATACGTTGGCTCTGGCTGTGTGTTTTAGAGTTGTTTAGAGCAACCGTAGTTTGTTTTGAGTATTTTCTTTTGTTTATTAGTTAGCCGTTCCCAGCCTGTTGGGAAAGACTTCATTCAATTATGTAATTTAAGTATACTTTTGGGATTATTATTTCAGTATTTAGTTAATAAAAGGAATCTTAGACTTTAATATAATTTCATTGTTAGGTTTAATGTTGGTAATGATCCATTTGTCGATTGGTCTAGCTTTGTATCCCATCTCTGAAACCAGATTATAGATACAAATATTAATCATTTGAGGTATTACAATAGAACACAAGAAATGGCATTTGAGAAATATAATACAATCAAAGGAAACAATGACATATCAGAATACTTGGGCTTTGCAAAGAACATATCTAAATCAAACAATGCAGAGGTTTATTCATAGAATGATCGTTCAAACGAAACCGAAAGCTATTGTGAATAGTATATTAGCTTCTGATTTCATTGGAGTAAGATTAAATAGCTCAATAAACTTTTAAAGGCTTCATTTTTCATGGCATTGCGTTTGTTACATATAAGAACATAAAAATACGCAAAGAAACTATTTTCTACATAACTGTTGAAATCGTCCCATGCCACATATTGCTAGATGAACTGTGTTATGCACTTTATAAAACCCAAGCCTTCACCCTTATATTCCAATTCAAGAACAAACATCCAGCCTCATGAGGTTGAGCCCAACTCATCCCAAGCAAAGAGTAAGTGTTAAAAAGAGGGGCCCAAACTCGAACAACCAAAAAGCCTTGGCGAACTCGAACAACCAAAAAGCCTTGGCGAACTTAGTTTGGTCTTAAGCTTGAGGATTTCTTATTAAACTCGGCTTGTTGACATCTCTACCAATATCCCATCTCTGGTACAACCCCACTTTAGAATAAATATCATGAAAATCAACCATTCAACGCTACTTCCTACTTTAGACTCCTATCTTTATTTTACAATACTAAGCTACCAATCAACCAGCGCATCTAGAGTTGAAAGGCAATTGCTTATGAAGGTAATATGAAAATAGGAATTGACAAATTTGAATTTTTTTTTTTTATAAAAAAAAAATAATCTTAGTTTCACCAAACACCTTTGGTAGATCATATCGCACAAATTTTTTTTTGAAAGACATATCACACATTTTAATTACACAAGAAAAAATCATATGTTTTGAGGTTATCCTCTCAGATAGTTTTGAGGCCTAATGGTATCTTCTCAGGAAAATCATATAATGAGATTATTTAACCGATAATAAATGGCATTATTTTTGCATCATGAGTTGAGAGGCAAAATCCATAATACATTAGTTTTTTAAAAGATGGTACTTTGGTGCCATTTGGGGATCAAATCAAACAAAACTTAGGACAAGAAAATGACTTCAGATTCACTTAATTATAAGACAACTTCATGGGTTTAAAGTTTATCATCCAAATTTTAAAGAATTAAAAACTTAACATTAGGAGCAGGAAATGGTTGAATGAGTGTCTGCTTTTGAAATACCTTATTAGTTACTAAAATCAAAGTTCCATGCTACAATTTATAAAGTATGGCCAAGTTACAGGAACAAATACAGATGATTATTCCACATGTTGCACAAACACTGCAAAAAGAGCAGAAGCTTTACATGTTCTTGCAACAATAAATGATGTATACCTCTTTTTGTGATGATACCAGCGATAGGTTCTTGTCCTTCCGGCTTCACAAGCAGTAATGCTCCAACATTGTGCTGTGTCATCTACAATGGAAGATGACCTAGTATTATGAGTTATGACCTTCCCTACACAAATGAAATAAAAAGTAGCATAATACAAAGAAACATGAGACACATAACGACTTAGCCCCTTTACCAGCTCTCTTTAAAATTTGTGATGAATTTCATTTTATGTTTTCAGTTTTGAGGCCAGTTTGTATCATTTGACACTAAATATCTAGCTTGAACCAGTTAAAAATTCCACAAAAAAAAACCTCACCTCAGAACCGCATCAATGGAGGAAGCAAAATGGATTCCACGTCTAATTATCGGCTCAATGGGGGAAGAGAAGCAGAAGCCGCATCAGATAATCAACTCA
Organism: Salicornia ramosissima; assembly: GCA_951394345.1. NCBI lineage: Eukaryota > Viridiplantae > Streptophyta > Magnoliopsida > Caryophyllales > Amaranthaceae > Salicornia > Salicornia ramosissima. Next base: position 53,636,291 of record OX596237.1, on the reverse strand, counting down.
GATGTTTGATTGCATTTTAGAGCTGATAAAATGGAAAAGGAAAGGTAAGAGAAGGCGACACAACCAGAAAGACAGTTGTTCAAACTCTTACCCCCGACATTGATTCCATCAACGCCATTATTGCACTCCAAAGGCATGAAAAATTTGTTAATAAGCAGAAGATTTATTAGGGCTTGAAGCAAGGCCACAAAAAACAAAAAAAAATAAAATTACATCTTAAAATTTTTCAGAATGTATAATATTTTAGCTTAAGTGAATACTTACAGGAGAAGGGAATTGAAGGCTCGACCCATCAATGGCTCTGTCCTATGAATCTTCAAAGAAAGATGAAGATAAACAAAACCACCCAAAAAAAATTAAGCAAAAACTTAAAACCCTAGATCGCGAAACCCTAAATCGAAAAAAAAATGAAAAAGGGAACAATTTAAAGAAACACCTCGATTCATCGATAAACAAAACCACCCAAAAAAAATTATGCAAAAACTTAAAACCCTAGATCGCGAAACCCTAAATCGAAAAAAAAAAATGAAAAAGGGAACAATTTAAAGAAACACCTAGATTCATCATGGATTTGCACAAATAATACCATCGAAGAAACGATCTCCCGAACAAAATAGACACCCTAGATTAAAAAATCGAAAAAAAAAAAAATGAAAATAGGGAATGAAGATGGTAAAGATGGGAGAAGAAGTAGAATGAACAAAGTAGAAGCTAGGGTTGAGAATGAACGAAGAAGAAGCTAGGGTGGCAAGCAACCCAAATTTGTTTCTCCTTGAAGCAGTGGGGGGAGGAAATGAAGTCCAGCAACATTGAAATACAGGAACACGTGAGAGGCATGTGGGTTACTGTTCATCTATGAACAGTAACCAAAAGAGCCCTTTTTTTTTAAGGACTAGTGTGCCTCCGGGCGCGTTGCGCCCGATGTCTAGGTGAAGTTTAACTTAATGGAGATTGTGTTGGGAATTTTTCTTCGAAATAAATTTACAAGGTAATATGGATATTGAATTCTATGAAGATATGAACTTATAAAAATATTATACGCAATGATGATCAATTTTTTGGCGATTAAAGTCGTTACAAATGTTGACAGCTCAAATTATTGATTAGACTATGACAAACAAAAATTCTAAACGTGAAATTTAAGAATGAGAACACATGAAAAAAAACTACAAATGTGTGTATTTTTCATAAATAAATGTACTAAATATAAAAATTAAGCTAGTATAGAAAGCATTGTTGAATTAATTTAAATACCCAAGCTTGCAATATACAAGTAAACGCAAATAGTTATAAAGCATCAAGAGTACACATAATCTACGATAACATGCATCCATCCAAAAGACACAACGGGTTGTGCCAGCTCCAATTAAGGAGCTTACAGAATTGTTTGGTACTGCCCAAAGTAAAGGTGTATGTTATTTAAGTACATAGCGACGTCTGTTCAAAACATGTCTTAATAGCATACATATACTAATAATCCATCAACACATAAAATAAATGGGAAATGGCAGCACATAGTGGAAAAAAAATTGGGGTGTTAGATGGTGTGAAAGGGCATATATCAACTCTCATTTTCATTATGAGGGTGTGCTTGTCCTGGCTGAACAACACCTTTTTCAGCGTTGATTGTTGCCATGATCTCATTGCCATGAAGTTTGTCTTGCTCCGCTTCAAAGTCCTTGCTTTCAGCCTTTAATATTTGGAGCATCTTCTGCTTGGCGAACAACACATTTTAACACATAGCTAGTTGTCAACTCAGATCAGAACTTGGAGCAATACAGAGGAGCATCTGTTTGTTCTCAATGGTTGCGATGGTAGCTTCAAATTCAGCTTGATCGTCCTATAATAGTTTAAATTATGTTAAACTAAATTATACTCAGTATAGCACAATATAAAGAACCTACTTTAATATTGAAGACACTATAATTCTATACCTTTTTTTTGTGTATCTCCATTGTTAGCTAAATTATAATGTTAAAGATCACATTCCGTTAACTCCCAAAAAAACACATAAAGAGCATTCTCTTCACTAACATTGTAGCATTTTATATGATCTTATATTAATTAATATAAAGTCAAATTAACAAAAAATACTTATTTATCACATGCATCATGAAGTGTTTTACTTTTATCTTCTACATCTTGATTGTGAAGATGAGTTTATTAGTTAATTCAAGAATATTTTTCATGTACAAAGAATGCCAAAATCAAAGAAAAATTCACTACTCCCTCTGTCCCTAAAAGATTGCCTCATTTATTTTTTCTCATCTCCCGAGACACATCTTTAAATGAAAATATCTTCAAATATGTATGATAAAAAAATTATAAGCATTATATATTAAAAAACTACATATTGAGCCGAATCAAACGAGATCCCATTTGACTATATTTTTCCTTACATGTATATAATTATAGAGAGTCAAAGTTACCAAATTAACAGTAGCAAAAGTCAATATGGGGCAATCTTTAAGGGACGGAGGGAGTATAAAACAAGGAGTCAAGATCCTATCCATTTCTTGCAAGAAAGAAATGGAGAGTATATTTACTCAATCTGGTTTCAAAATAAATAAAAATATAATAAAAGAAGTGTGAAGGAACTCCCCAAACGCTGCTATTTGTTAGCATGCTTTCAAACACGGATATCAAAGCATAGACATATCCTCCTTTGCATAATTGCATATGCAAATATCTTAATATAGCACAACAATAATCCATTTCAGTGAAAACACAAACATAATAAGGAAGGTTTGAACAGACCAAGACATGGAAAGTGTATAACTGACAAGACAAATTACTACGCTCATAATCTTATATATTACTATAAGAATTGTGCATCCTATTTTGAAAATTCTATGGTGGTCGTCTAAAAAACGACCATCGAAGTCAACTAAAATTAATGAATGTGGATCGTAGATCTTAGTTTGCTGGATGCTTAGATCTGACTTTTTTATCAAAAAAAATAATAATAATTCATTGTATTTATAAATTGTTTTATGGAGTATTATTTTTTTTAAACTAATTTCAGTATTTATTCCTCCTAAACAAAAATTATGTATTTATTAAATTTACTGTAATTTTCTAATAAAGTTTAATTGTAATTATAATTAAAACATATATTAAAAAAATCAGTGCTCAAAAAAAAAAAAATCAGATCCATTCCCTTCCTTCAACTGACCTTCATCCAACCATTGTTGTTACATTCAAACTTCGTTGAAGGTATTGAATGAAGTTTCTAAAAAGTGAAATTGATTGTTTCAAGACCTAAACAAGACCATTTATATAGCAAAACTCAAATACATTAGGGGATAATCAACTATGGCTTGAACCACCATTAATCCTCTGCAAGTAGCAATGCTGAACAACAAACATGCACCCCTTCTAAGCCCAGCTAGAGCTACAATTACAATCCTTGCATTTCAAATCCCCCATGATTGCTACCTTCAATGTCCATTTGCAATTAAAATTTGTTAGAAGAGCATACCTTAATTTGATGTTTGAAGAGAAGTAGAGGGGGAGGAAACAGAGTAGAAGAGCTCCATTACCGTAGCACCTTTTCAAGATTTCCATGACGAATTGAACAGCTGAGGAAGCAACAAATGCAAGAGTGCACATGGCGAGCAGCCCAAAATGATTTTCGCCTTGAATTGGGGGGGGGGGGGAATGAATTATAGCAACACGTGATAGGCGCATGGGTCACTGTTCATCTATGAACAGTACCAAAAGATGCGTTTTTTATTTCTTAAGGATAGGATTCCACACTTCTATCTATCTATCTATTTATCTATACTATATACTAAAACACATGCCACTAAAAAAAAAATTTCCCTCCTAAACTTTTATTTTTCCCTCTCATTACCATGTATTAAATGCTTCACATTTTTCAAAGTTGTATTTGTTTTATTTTTTTCCTAATACAATTACAATTAAATGTACTTATTTTACAATAAAAACTATACTACCAATCTATCTTCAAAAAAAATCTTATTAGTGTTCATTTTAAAATAATCTAAGTATTTTTTGCATTGTCAGCCTTAATTCATTAACGATTTGATACTCTTTGCCCAAATCCGATTTTTTCCAACTTGGATTTTGCCCTTTTTTCGATTTTTTTAAAAAAATCTTCTAAAATAATGAGCCATTATATTAAATATGTTCATATTTTTATATATAAGTTTCAAATAAGTGTTTTGATTGTCGGAAATTTTTATTTTATTTTTCTACAATAGTACGATTTTATATACAAGAAATAAGTACATATATGATAAATGAAATGTAGAATATTGCATTGTCAACATTAGAAGACATAGAATTTATGAAAATAAAGTAATGAGATTGATATCTATCCAAATTCGAAATGACTATAGAAAAAATTATAGTTAGTGAACTAACTTTAATCTATCGCATAAGTTAATTTTAAAATTATATACATTTCGGGTATAACGTTTTACCAATTTTCGCATAAAAAATTAATTTGATCTAAATAATTACTTCAGTTAAATAAATTGAGCATTTGCTCGGGTATTATCTAGTTTAAATGGAAACAAAAGTCTGTTAGTGTTTAACCCAATACATCACTTATATACCAGCAACACTTCTAAGTTTTTGCCTTTTTCTAGGACAGTACAAAATTATCTAAAAATCCAAAAATTCGAACCGTATCCAATTCGAAACTTTGGATATTTGAACAGAAATGTGATTTTGGATATCATCCGATCCGAAATTTCGGATACGAATACAGATATTAAGTTTCAAAAAGTTTGGGATATCTGAAAATATTTGGATATCGGATATCTGATAGCCGAAATAGTCTCGGATACCCGAAATGTTATCCCAAACAAGAGTTTAGCAAACACAAAAACAGATGGGCCAAGCCAAGCCCAAAGTAACTTTTCTAAAAATACGCTAACCCTAAAACTCTTCACTCGTTCATTCAGACTCTCTCCCTCTTCCCTTACGGCCTTACCCTAACCCTATCACTCATCACAATTTCACAAGTTCTCTGCCTTCTCTCTGTCGCACTCATCCATTTTTGAGGGTTTTTTTTTCATGGCAGAGGCAGAAGCAGAAGTATCAGTACCAGTCGAAACTTCCGATTCGTTGCAAAACGAAGTCAAGCTTTTCGGAAGATGGGGTTTCGATAATATCACTGTTCGTATCTTTTTCTTATTTGTTTGTTTTTTTTTTTTTTTCACTCATTTACTTGAATCATGTTTCTATTTTCCGATCCTTTGATTGTTGGTACGTTATAAGGGGTTAATTTGTATAAGTGATCTGTAGATTTTTGTTGGAAACTGTCACTTGTAGCTAGTTTAAAGAGATCTTGAATAATGCTTTTGGTTTGAATATTTTACTCCAAGTAGAATTTATTTTTTTTGTTTGTGTGTTTGATTGTTTGTTATCGCTGTTGGTGTTGCGAGAAAAAAAAAACGGATTTTTGGAGTTTTTATAACTATCTGCTATTCTTCCACCCTACGCTATATATTTGTAGATGATGATTATTCATTTCTTCATGGATCCAACATTCAAGGGTTGAAAGTTGTTGGATTTATTAGATTATGCCTTTTATTCAAGTGATTATATTGGAACTGTTGCTTCGTTATTGAAAATTAATCTATGTATTCGACTTCATTTGTGCCTTTATGTTTAGCATTTGGGGTAATGATGTGTTAAATAAAACCCTATTTTCTTACATTTGGAATCGTATTGTTGTACATTTTTTTTATATCAAATATCAAATTTTTAGGATTTTCTATAATGAATAGCAGTAGATATTTATGCTTAAACATGTGCATTGAAAACTTTTGATAAAAAATGTAACAACTTATAGGAAAGAGTACAATTTTTGATATTGGTTTGATATGGCATATGGTGATTTTGGGATTGGTTGATATTAATTAATGACTATTTTGTTGTTTTATTGGTTTGAGAATATATAAAATTGGATAAATAGCGTTGTATTGTATATTAGTAGTAAAATTAGATTTTGTACTGAAAAAGGTGTTGGTTTGATATGTAGGTCAATGAGATGGCTTTGGCTGATTACATTGGAGTGACTGCTGTAAAGCATGCTACATATTTGCCTCACACCGCAGGAAGATATCAAATGAAGCGGTTCAGGAAGGCTCAGTGTCCTATTGTTGAGAGGCTGACCAACTCTTTGATGATGCACGGCCGCAACAACGGGAAAAAGTTGATGGCTGTTCGAATTGTGAAGCACGCTATGGAAATCATCCATCTCTTGACTGACTTGAACCCAATTCAAGTTATTGTTGATGCCATTATTAACAGGTATTAGAAACTCCTCTTTGTATGGACTGTTTTTAACCTTTTATGTCAAGCTAGTATAAATGTTTAGGACAGTTGCAAGCTTACAATGGGGAGTCAAATGATCATTATTGTTTTGTGGTTTCTAATAGTATTGGTTTTCTGGGTGTTTCTCTATGAATGGGAATTGATTATATTTCCTGAATCTTGTGTCATTCAGTGGGCCAAGAGAAGATGCAACCAGAATTGGGTCTGCTGGTGTGGTGAGACGTCAAGCTGTTGATATCTCTCCTATTAGGCGTGTGAATCAGGCAATCTACCTTCTTACAACCGGAGCTCGTGAGAGTGCTTTCAGGAACATCAAGACCATTGCTGAGTGCCTTGCTGATGAACTTATCAATGCTGCCAAGGGTTCATCCAACAGGTAATTTCACTCTACTTGGATCCACAAATGACTGCTTAATGCTTAGACGTTGATTGGTTCCATGATTTAGCATAGGAACTTAACAAGTATGGAATTTTCACTTACCATTTGTCTCCAAACAAGATTTAACAACTACACGGGAAAATATAGTTCTGAGGAACACTTACTATATTCAATCAAAGGACCACTTAGTTTCAATTCTAGCATTTGCAGACTATCAATCTATCTTTTTGTAGTCGATTTTAGTTGATTGTTTTTTTAAATGATTGTTTGAATAATTCTCTAGGAAATAGCACATCATTTTTATTTATTATTTTCTCTTGATCTTGTTGACTATGCATTGGTTTTTTGGATGGAAAGGACCCACAACCCAATCCCAACCCAACACAAAGTACCTATCTCATTAAACAGGGGGATCGAACCTGGGTCATCATCTCTGGGTGACCCCTTGCTCTAGCGTTGAGGCAAGGGGTCATCCTCAGTACAGGATGATAGTCTGTTGGTTTTAGTGATTCATTAACAACTTGTCTGATTTTGTTTTCTGGTTACTTTGACGGTTTCTATGTTTTGAGTACATGTTCTTCAAATGTTTGAGTATGCTTTTGTTTGTGTAATACAGCTATGCTATCAAGAAGAAGGATGAGATTGAAAGAGTTGCCAAGGCCAACCGTTAAGTTTGGAGCTATGTAGAAGCTACAGTCTTTTTTTTGTCACTCCTTCAGATTTTGGTTTATGTTTAATTTTCTTTAAGAACAACCAAATTTGTACTAGAATTTTTCCAGCTGCCTGCTTGTGGTTAATTATTAGATTGATAATTTGATATACTTCGTGTTGACAAGATTCTATGGAATTTAATATTATGAATTTTTAGAAAAGATTTTGAGCTAATCATTTCGATATCTCCTGCTTTCATGAACTTTTTGTGTTCAACAAAACGAATTCCAGACAAACATTTACAATTTATTCCTTAATGTACTCCGTAGGAACTAGATCTGGAACTGCCAACCCAAGGCTGGATTCGGATCCAAATCCAAGTTTCCATGATTTTTTGCTCGCCCCTACTGTCCAAACAGGTAGTTATTTTTTGAGGGATAAAAGGTTAGGTTTTGGATGTAAATTTTTTCATAAGATTTTTGTTGATCAAGTAGATGCTCATTATACGGGAGAGGGAAGCTGATAAGATGACTTTGATGATAATTAACTTGCTCAATTGTGTGAGTTGTGTAAATTTCCACAAGGAAATTTTCTTCATAAATCAAAATATTATCGTTCAGGACTTCAGGTAAGGTACTTGAGTTGATTCTTTTGTTCAACCTCAAATCAACTTCCATGGGACAACCTAGGTAGGTGCTAACTTCGTGAGCGGTGAGCCTCTTGAACTTCTATTGTACATGGGGTCCCTCATGATTATTATTCATGTGAGAAGGGGAGGGGTGCTAAAATTATTTTCCGTGTACATGGTCTTTACTTCATGTATGGCATTAAAGTTGAGGATAAGGTGAGATCTTTTTAAAGTTGGCCTTCTCCACAGATGCTTTGCAGAGGCGATCAATGATTTTCCGGTTATCAGCTAAGAAGTAAGAATAGATGTGAGATTGCTCTTCTTGCTATTTTTAACTCCAAAAACCAATCTGAACATGCCTTTTGAGAGCACACCAATAATCAATGTATAGGATGAAGGGTCACCTAAGTAGGTTCCACATTGACTAGAACCCTGAATATGTCTGTTGTGACATATTGCATAATTCACTGTATCCATTTTTTTAAGAAGAAAAGGTACACAATTACAAACAATAAAATCCTTATCTAAGTGCTTTGAGCAGTAAGGGAGGGGGGGATCAACAAATGTTGGAGTAAGGATCGAATTTGGGATCTCATCCACGGGATACCGTGCTCTTACAAATTGAACCACGGTACATCCCTAATTTTTTCTATCCATGGGACAAGGAACCTATGTATTTGCTTAAGGAACACATTGTTTAAGGAGCGTCCATCCAATGCGGTCATAAGCTTTGCTAAGATATTAGTGTATTATTTCCTCCGTAACAAAATAACTGCAATGATTTGACATAAAATAAATAGAAAAAATGTCAAGTCGTTGCTTTGAATATGTTACGGAGGGAGTAGTATATATTGGTACCTGAATCTTGTTTGTATATAATTGTTTACATATGAAAGGAAAATTTGTTGGAAACTACCTTATGATACAATTTTTTTTTTTTGGTTAAAAATCACCTTTAATTTTTTGAATCTTTTTTCTTCTAAGGAACCACCTTTGGTTGAATTTTGAGTTTCAATTTTGAGTTTTTTCCGGGATGGTGGTTCAAGGGACGAAAAGGGACGGAGACGGTTTGGGGAGGTATGAAGTGGATTCGCCGGAATGACAAAGGGGGTTCGATTTAAAACATCAAAATTCGGCCAAAGGTGGTTCTTTATAAAGTTTTTTTTATTTTTTTTATTTTTATAAAAATAAGGTGGTTTCTTAAAAAAATAATAAATTAAAGGTGATTTTGTGACAAAAAAAAAGTTTTATAAGGTTGTTATTGACAAATTTTCCTATATGAAACTAGTAAATAAAATTTTAAAGAGCTATAACTTACTCCCTCCGTCCCTTAAAGATTGCCCCATTTTGACTTTTGCTATTGTTCATTTGGTAACTTTGACTCTCTATAATTTTATACATGTAAGGAAAAATATAGTGAAATGGGATCTCGTTTGATTCAGCTCAATGTGTACTTTTTAATATGTAATACTTATAATTTTTTATTATACGTATATCAAGATATTTTCATTTAAAGATGTGTCTCGGGAGATGGGAAAAAGTAAATCGGACAATGTTTTAGGGACAGAGGGAATATTTGGATTTATTTGCGTTGAAACTGGGTTATAAACAAGATAACATTAATTTGAATCTGAATATAATCCACACATTCGCAAATTTGCAGCTTAAACATCAAACTGTTTTATCCTTGGGCCCAAATGTTAGGCAGTGCAAAAGGCCCCACAGTACAGTACAGGGGCACATGGCCTCCAACTGGTGTAATTTACAAGTAGTATAATACGGAGTATATGTTGGACTAGTAAAACATCAAATGAAGTATGGCTAAATGCCTAAATGGCTGCCTTGTTGCTAAGTTGATATTTTCCCTTTTTTTTTTTTTTTTCATTTCCTTTCCTTTCACACATTTCTTTCTTTTTTCCTTTTTTTACTTACAGAAAAATTAATGCATTCCTTCTAAAGCCATTCCCCCCTTTCACACATTCCTTTCTTTTGTCTTTTTTTACCACACAAAACAATACTTTCTTCCTTTCTTTCTTTATTTATTTATTTTCAATTACCCAAAACACCATTAAAATTTAAAGTACCTCTTTTATAAATGGATATAAACAAGTCTAAAAAATCATGAAAATTACTCCCTACATAACACATTAATTGCAAAGATTTGATATAAAGTAGAGAGAAAAAATATCAAATCGTTGTAGTTAATATGTTACGGACGGAGTATAATGTTTGTATTTAGTATTTACTTATGTTTATGTATATGTATAATTTCTCTCTCATACCCAATAATACATGTGAAATAAATTCCATTTAATTTTTTTTCCTTACAAAAACTTTAGAAGATCACATAAACGAACAATACAACAAAATTCAAATCTTTTCATCTAATTTTATGGCCTTATTGTATTGCTTAATTGTAATTATATACTACCTTCGTTTCTTTTTTAACTGCAACGATTTGACATTTTTCTTCAATACATCTTGTCAAATCGTTGTATTTAAAAAGAAACGGAGGTAGTATATTCAATCATATATATGCAATTTGCTTCAGATGCTAACAAAACAAGCACAATTATTAATTCATACACAAAAATAATTGATGTACAATTGATGTCCAAAATCAAATTCCATGAATCTTATCTCTAAGACTATCTTGTTCTTGTCTACCTATCCAAAAGGAGCACAAACATACCCCCCACAAAGATTCGGACCACTATTATACGGAAACAACACTATCGGTCGATGTGGTGGTAAAGTAGGCAATTCACATTCTGTTGTCAAATACAATATTATTTCTTCCATCTTCGGCCTTCCATTATTTTCCGGTAACGTACACAACAACGCTATATCCACCACTCGCACCGCCTGTTCGGGGTCCACACCGGACCCCATACTCCGATCCACTATCTTCATCTCCTCATTTGTCTCATGCAATATCCATGCATAATCCACCAAGTCCATATTATCTATACCCGACACATCATCATTATTAGGATTACATCCGGTCTTTCTAGAATCTTCTTGCTTTACCCACCGTTTCCTCCCGGCCACTATCTCTAGTATCATTACCCCGAAATAGAACACGTCGACACTCCGGCTTGACACCGGGTCAATCCCAAGCGGGTCGCTCAGCCCGAAATCACCCAACAAGGCCTTAAAGCTGACGTCAAGAAACACACTGCTGACCTGGACATTATTATGTGCCAGGTCACGTGAGTGAAGATAAGCTAGCCCATTGGCTACATTTTTAACCACCTTAAAACGCCGTGTCCACGGCAACACCCCAACCCCGAACAACCACCGGTCAACGCACCCGTTAAACATGTACTCATAAACCACCATATACTCCCTTGTATCATACGACCACCCTCGTATTGGGACCAGCCTCGGGTGTCTGACCCGGCTCAGACACCCAACCCGTTTCTTGAACCGCCTCCGGTCCATACACAAAGAACCCAAGAACTGGGTTGAAAACCTCTTAATTGCAAAGTGCCACCCATGAGGCAAAGTGCCTTTATACATGACCCCACTTGAATCACTCCCCAAAACCTCCCAATCACTAAAACCCCTAGTGGCTAATGACAATTCTGCCCCTGTGAACCTCCTTGGTTTATTGGGCGGGGTCGGACGGGCCTTCTTTTCGGGCAAGCCCAAGAAAGCCGACCCGCCCTCGGGCTGACGCCGCTTTCCATTGCAGTACACATTGACCACAATCATAAAACAGAGGATCACAACACTAATAAAGATCAAAAAAGTGACAGATGGCTTTTTTTTTTTAACATGTACATTATTTTTACTATGATCAACTCTATATTTTCCAACTAAAATCTTACTCTCACATGTTTTTTCAGTTGGGTAACGAAGAATTCCAGGAGTATTAAATGTAAAATTCCAAGATAAAATGTTGTGTATTTGTGTTCTGTTCCCTGTTGAAGCAGAGAACCCCACAAACATGTACTCATTTAAGAACGGTGTAATATCAACGTGACCAGTGAAAACTGGTACTAAGGTGTAATCCGGGTTCGACCCGACCCGAATATGCATCTTTTTAGTAGGCCCGTCGTAGACGATCTGGGCTATGTGGTTTGACCCGTCTTCAAAAGATAGGCCATAGTCTGAGGCATTGACAATGGATTTTGAGACAATGCTGCCTAAGTTGATGCCTATGTGGTTGTCATTCGGGTCGCCGAACTCCGGGTTTTGACGGGTGTCGAACTCGACCGCGATAAAGTTGTAGTTGGTGGTGCAGGCGTCGTTCAGCATTCCGAGCCACGGGCCGGCCCGGCCCACCGTGAACTCGTCCGGGGTTATTAGGAAGGTCAGTCCACTTCCTGCATGTAAATTAAATTGTAATATCACACATTTTTTTAATTATCAACTTGTCCAATGTAATAATGCATGCTTGTTATAAGTAATGTAATATACATCTAACAATTCTTCAACCTTGTAATAATTCACTAATCATGAAATTAAGTAAGGTTTTTTTTTTTTTTTTTGAAAAATCAAAGTCGATTATTTTTTTGGGACCTAAAAGAGCTTCAAACATTTGGATTACTTCTAGATCATCAAATTCCAGATCAGATCGAGCCTTGATTAAAAAACTTTCTAAAGACCACTTTTTAAACGAAACCTATGTTTGAAACGAAGGAAATGGAGATGAGGAATAAAGTTTCCTTCATTTAGATAACGAATGAGAAAAGGAGGGAATTGAAGGGGACAAAAATAGAGGGATTAATTTGTAAAAAAATGGAGAAATTTAAAATAAAAATCGAAAATCTATCATTTTTCTGTCCCCTTCTTTTCTCTCCCTTTTTGTTATCCAAACCAACAGTATAAATGCATATTTTAGTGTGCCACAACCCAATTGGAGCCGGACTTGTCCTGCCAATGCAGAATTTTCATAAAGCGTCAGACTTTTAAACTAAAAATGCAAAATTTTAATGCACCATAACCTGCAAATTTTTCGGGCCGGGTCTTAGAGGGAAACCTCTAAAGTTTGAAAAAAAAGAAAAAATTCACATCAATAATCTGACCTTTTAACGCTCTTCTCATACTAGTCTAACGTTTAGATTAACCCAATATAAAATTGTAATATTTATATTTCACACCAATTTAATTTTTATATTTGATAATTTAGAGTATAAAATTACTGGTTATTTAGGTTGTAGGTCACTTGACTATTTTGAGAAGATTGGCCTAAAAGATGAGATTATTGCCAGATTTTTAAAAAGTTGGACCAATATGAAAAGAGTGATGAAAGGTGAGATTATTAGTGATTTTTTCCAAAAAAAAAAATATGCTACCGAAACATAAAGCATGAATTCATCAAAATTATTACCTCCATGAGCTTCTAAATCATCTTCTTCAGAAGTATTATTATTATAGAATGATGATGAGGAAGTAGTATGATTATTCAATCGAAAGGTGAAGGTAGTCTCAAATGAAGCAGGTGTTTTGCTAACAGGATCAAACACTCGCACGGGGGAAGAGTAGATTGCACGGCCCGCTAGATGTCGAAGATCATCCATCTCTGATAAATTTGGGATTTGAATACTTCGGCTAACATTTGAGAGACTAGCACTTCCTAGGAGCTTAACATCATGTTCAAGCCTTGGGTTAATATCTTTACTAAATTCAAGGAAAGAAACTGATTTTGTTATTGTAATTTCATGCTTTTTATTAGCATCATCTTTGATACTAACAACCATGTTTAAAATCAATATTAGGGTTAAGAAATTGAGTAGCTTTCCCAAGGAGGTGGTGTAAGCCATAATAATTTCAATTAATTAAAAGCGCGCTTTTTTTTAGCTCTAGCAAAGATTTATTTTATAATCGCGCTTTACAAATAGCAATTTTTTTACTAGTGATACTGATTGATGTTTCTAGTAGTGGTGGAGGTGGAGAGAGAATTGATATGCTCAAAAAGAATGTTGTGATATAAACTTTTGATGATGCAAGTGGAATTCTAATTGAATATGTTAATGACGTGGCATTTTGATGAGCAATGGTGCAATGGAAATGTAGATTTATGTAGGTTGTATTTTTGTCTTGTTATGTGTTGTAGTATGTGTCAATGAAAGATAAGAAAAAGAATGATTAGGATTTAGGACCCACAAATTCACCCCCATATGGTTTCTTATATTTCAAAAAATAACCTTGACAGGTGGGGGCAGACGAAAGAGTGGCGTGGTGTCGTTGGTGAGGATTGAACCCGGATCATCATCAACCCCAAGGAAGCATGCCTTAAACACTACTCCCTTCGTATCAATTTATCTGCAACTACGAGTTATTTAGTTCTCACATATACTCTCAATTGTTGCAGATAAACCGATACGGATGGAGTAGAATAGTCCTCTCACACACGCGCGCACACATACACACATTAACTATTAGTTATGAATATATTGACTGACAATTATAGGTGCATTGAATTTAACCTATAAATACATGGGTATATATATACATTGTCTTTAGACAATAGATACAATCATACAATGTTTACAAACTTTACGTAGAGTAAGATGAAATAATTTGATTTAATCTCAACCTTTCATTTGCTCATCCATAAATCATAGTTCTTTCTCATATTTCTCAACAGAACTAGTTTCCTCACATGATTCTAATTCTCTCTCTATATAGATATGTATAAAGTAACACTAAATATATAAAAAGTTAACCCCTAATTAAGTTACTACCTTTTTTGGCAAAAATCAAAGAAAAGTTTCAAATTACTACTTTTATTATGGGAAATTTTTTTAACTATTTATAAAGTAATTTTTACTCATATTGTACTTCAGTGTAGACCTAATGTATACTTATGCCATATAGAACAAAAAAGGTACTCAGATAAAATCGGATCATAACAGGAGAATATAAAGAAGGGGCACTTACTGGTGAAGGGGGATTAGATCAGAGTTTGTCATTTTTTTTAGCACGTTCTAACAATTTTAATTCATTCATTATATCAATAAATCAATAATGCAAAAGGTATACCAATTAATTCAACTTGGAAGAGTGATGAGAGATTCAAACCCGTGACTAGGGTGCTTATCGAGCGAGTCGATCGCGAGCTGGAGGTTGCTCGACTCGTGCTCATTAGGTTTCGAGCCGAGCCAAGCCGATCACGAGCTGCTCGTTTAATGTTTTAGTCCTTTTGAATCTTAATTTTTTCAAAAGAAAATTATTGATTATATTTTCTTTTCTTTATGAAAATTATATATTGTTAAAGTTTATTAATTTATTATATTAAATATCAAGGTTAATTTTGTTTTTCAAATATTTAACATAGAAAATTATTGATTTTTTATAAAATTATCGAGTCACGAGTTGTTTCGAGCGAGCACGAGTCAACTCGAGTTGAGCTTTGACCGAGTCGAACTCGAACTGGTCGCGAGCTACCCAGCTCAATAAGCACCCCTACCCGTGACCTTTCCACTATATCAAAAATGCAAAAGGTATACCATACACTTGGATATACGTACATCACTACTACATGCACTTAAAAATAGTATTTTGAAATACTCCATTCGTATCGGTTTATCTACAACAATTGAAAATATATATGAGAGATAAAATATTCATTGTTATAAATAAATCGATAGGAAAGAGTAATTTTATAAAAAAAGTAGCATATTAAATAAATAATAAATAAAACACAAAAACCTAAGGGTGCGTTCGGCACCACTTTGGTTTTGGGTTTTTTTTTTTTGTTTTTTAAAACCAAAATAAAACAAAACTGTGTTTGGCAAAATAGTTTAAAAAAACAACATTTTAATAACTTTAGGAAAACCAAAACAGTTTTGACAAAACACCAAAAGGGTGTTTTCTAGGTTTTGTTTTAAAATTCGGTCTTTTCCCTTCTCATCCCTAACAAGCGTTCATTTCTCTCTTATTACATTATATTACATTATGCTACATTATATTTCTCTCTTAAAAAACAATATATTACATTATATTGTATATGACATTTTTATACTCCTAATTTTTTCTCGGTCCTTTGAATTTTTTTATAATCTTATTCAATCAATAAATTCATTTTTACTATATGTATACTTTTTTTTTTGTGAAATTGATGATAAAAATTGAAAAAAATAATAATAAGAACAACAACAACATTCACTATAAGAAACTCACACAACAAGGGAAACTTATCATGATTAAAGAGGGCAATATGAGTATTGTTTTACTTAATGATGCCTACAAGGGCAATTATTTTTGCAGTCATTGATATTAACAATGAAGACAATATGATTATTTTGCCCTCTTAGACTTTTGAAACTTTGCCCTATTTGACAATAAATAAAGTGTTTAAATCAAGGAAAGCAAAATGTATTGCCTTTGTTGATGATCAATGAAGGCAATTTTGTTTGCCCTTTTTGAATTGAATCAAAGAGGGCAAAGCATCTAAAATTGTCTTCGAAACCTAATACAACGGGATTACAAGGGTAACATGAGGGCAATCCTAAAATTGTCATTATAACCTAAGAAGACAAATTTTGTATCAAATAGGGTAATTTTAATTGTCCTTCTTGAACACATTTTTTGTAGTGATTATAATAATAAGTTAAAACTTATAGATGATACAAGACTTAAATTCAAAACAAAATGAAAACAGTTTTGATAAAACTGAAAATTGAAAACTGAAAATTATTTTTAATTTTTTAAAAACAAAAAACTGAAAAACCAAAATGATGCCGAACACACCACAAAGTGATTAAAGAATATAAATGGTATCAATAATGATATTAGGTGAGTGGGACTGAAGAGTTTGGGAAATATCGGTGACATGATTTCCCAAGTCATATGAACAAATGTGCGATCTTCTCTACCTATCATTTTTTGATTGATTATTGTCTTGTTCATATTTTGCAATGAAATAATTAAAAAAACAAAAAAGGTGTACAACTATGTAAGAGGTCGTTTACATTAGCTGAATAGAGATGAACTGAACTGAACTGAACTGAATAGAAGGCATTAATTGAACTTAATAGAGATGAACTGAACTGAACTGAACTGAAAAATATAATCTGAAGTAAACAAGCCCTAAGTGATGGTGAATTGGTGATGAAGTTGTTTTGCAAATTCTTTGGAACATAATTCTTCTTTTTCTTTCCTAGATTTCAAACTTTTTTTAAGCTTCTTTTTTAAATAAAAAAATAATTACTATGTTTCGGTAAGAAAGATGTGCCTTGGTTAAGTTTTAGATGATTCTACTGTAGTCTTATGACTACCGACTATCGTAATGGATGGTTATAATCACACGATTTTTGACTTTTTTTAAAATTCTAAATCTTATTTAAAATCCTTTTTAAAATATTTTAATTAGATTTCGTATTTTAGGAAAAGAATTTTTGATTTTTCAAGAATAAAACTTATTTTAGGAAAAATCAAAAATTATTTTCCTAAAATAAAAAATCTAATTAAAGTATTTCAAAAAGATTTTTAATTACATTATTAAATTAAAAATAAATCAAAAATCGTGCAATCCTAATAACCGTTCACTACGGTAGTCGGTAGTCATAAGACTACACTAGAATTTTCATTAAGTTTTATATTGGAACGAAATGGATGTGATACTGTTAATGATAGATAAATTATTTAATTTGGTTTGGGGTTATTTGGGTATGACGTTTCTCATCCCCTTACAAACCCCTTCGATCAATTATCTACCATTCTCCCAATGATTGAGATTTCATGCCTCACACTCGTTACTGATTATAGACAAATACTTGTAGTATTTAAATTCATAACATTGAAAGAACCAAACTTCTTTATGAAGTAATATATATAGATTTTCAATCCAAACTTAATTGTTATCATTTTATTCTAACTTCTTAAACCAAATGAGCTTATGGTAAAGACTATATGAAAGTAAGAATATTTGGGTAGAGACGTAGAGTCTTGCACGAAAATTATTGTGTAATAATGCAGAAATATTTATCAAGAAAATAGACACTAGATAAATTGGATAGATGGTAATATTGAGGATAGAATAATATTTTGCATTTGGTTGAATAATAGGGCTAGCCCTAAATACCCTACACCAGAAAAATAACAAGTCAGATGTTTATTGAGGTATAAGTTTTAGCCTATTTTTGAAGTCTTGTGACCTTCAAATTCGTGATCTTGGGTTTGAGTCTCACTACACGCATTTTATCTGTGAGGATTCCTTATCTTTTCCCTTTTAGATTCGTGTGTCGACCAAATTCAGTTGGATAACGTGCAATAATTCCGATTTAAAGTCTAATACCACACACATTATTAATTTTCTTTTAAAAAAGTTGGATGCCTTAAAACGAGAGTCGATTTTGCTACCCCCTCTGTCCACAAATAAGTGTTCCATTTTGACCAAAAAGCTCTCACAATTTTGATCAAAATGGAGAACTTATTTGTGAACGGAGGCAGCAATAAAAATGTCAATCCTGCGAGCACAATAGTCATTATGCATCATCTACCTTTCATATGATGAATCACATGCAACCCAGATTGAGGTTATTATACTCCGATCCATTCCTCATATATGTGTGTTGGTTAAGTTAGGTTGGGTGACATGCAGTGCATCTGCTCGAGGTTTAATAATTTGCAACAATAATCAAACTTGCACACATGTTATTGTGTTACTTTGACCATTAATATCTACACTTAAGTAAAAGATTGATATTTTTTTTTGTATGAAGTAAACTATTGATACTAGGAAAGTATTTAATGAGACGAATCAAAAGGGATCACTAATTCACTATTGAATTTTTCTTTTTTACATGTAAATTACAAAAATTCGGTAACATGAGCAAGGTGAATAGTGCTAAAGTCAAATTGTTGCAAATAATTTAAAACAGACGATAGGATTTTCATTGGCCTTATTTGTTTATAAAGGTTCAAACTATAAGCATTACTTTTGAAGTATGTACCAACTAAATTATAAGCATATGACTTAAAAAAAAAATTCTCAATTATACATATAGACCATGTTACCATTACAGATTTACAGTCACTAAATATTTCAATCATATTATACCAAAATATAAATTTAACCGATGTAAGTAAATGATTTAATAGGTTATTTTTGGTTATATACATACCTATGAGATAAAAGATCTTTTAAGGTTTTTTTTAGAAGATATTTCAAAGTTGATACCTATATATATATGTATATTTTTTTTTTGAAAAAAAAAACATATTTGGTACCTTTAAAGAAAGAATGTTAATAGTTGATACCTTTAAAAAATAATTTTTTTAGAAAAACTCAATTTTTTTTTTAATAAGGAAAGAAACCGATTAATCTTTATTAAAAGACCAACTAAGTGCACCCTTAAGGATGATTAGAGAAAGATTATAATTATAAGGAGGGTAAATCCAACTAGGCAACAAGTCACAATAGGGTGATTATGTCCTTAATTTTTTTAGATAATTGACTGTTTTATGTCCTTTATCTTTGAAATATGAGAACCATTTTGAAAATCACTGATTGGTTATTTTTCTTGAGATTTTTTTAATTTTTAATTTGAGAACTCTAGTGGCTAGACTGTAGCTGACTCATTATGCATTAATCTCCACCATAGTTTAAGCACTTGGGCTTCGTTTAGGGTTTTGCAACATCTCAAACACAAGCTTCCTAGTTCTTTTGGTTTACGAGGTCTTTGGTGAGACCGAGTCTTGCCAAAAAAAAGTTGATAAAAAAATCTGTAAAAATTATTGTAAATATATTAAAAAAAATTATCAAATAGTTTTATACATGTAAAATTATTTACATGTTTTTTTAAAAACTTTTGTTAGTTTAATTTTTCTTAAGCTTTTTCTACTGTGGTTTTATGTATGATTAATATAATGGAGAGCCAAAAATAATTTTCAAAATTAAGAAATGTATTTAAAGTAATAAAAAATAATTTTTATTTAGATTAAATTATTAAAAATATTTTAAAGAACTAGCAACCTCAACCCTCCATTATAATAGTTGATATAAATTTAACTTTTGGTTTGGCCTTAGTTTCCCCAACCCAAAAGGTGTAAGCCATTATCCTGATTGCCCTTCTTCCAAACACACCTGGACGTGGATTTATTTAAATGATCTTTAACAGAAATAAGGAGAAATAGTTAAGCAAGGTGTTAATGATTGAATGGAGCAAGCAAAGATCTTATGCTCTAGACTAGAAATTAGCATTCTAGGAGGCTAATTTTTTTTAACCTTAGTCATGATATGAAGTTAAACTCTCTAGCGAACCACGCTAATCCATTTGTTGCAATTAAACTGATACGGATGGAGCATGAAAGTGGGAAACCTAGGTAGGTCATTAGGCACATTGTTTTATGAAATATATCATGTGAAATATCTCAAATTGTGTCCATAAAAGAGTTAGCAAATATTGGCTCAAAACAATAAAATTGACATCAATCTAGTTTTTTTGGCCCGTTCATTGCATGACCCATGCTACATCCACGCTTCAATTTTTAAACTTCAAGCACTAGTTTAAGCTTTTGATTTAGATGTCTTCTGGCAGTTTAAAATATATGAATTTTAAAATTTTTTAAATTCTTGAGAAAATCTTTATTAAAAAAAATAAATCAAATCCCTTACAGATCTCAAGCACAATACCCAAAAAAATGAAAAGAATTGTAAAATGGGGTGTAAGAAAGAGGAAAGGTGATAGCATTGCTAACGCTCCTAATGAGTTCATTATTATGAAATATGAGATTCTTAATATGTCAATACTCCTTGTCAAAAAAATAAATAAAAATGACAATACTCATTCAACAATGGATTGAGCATTTTTTTTTGTTGTTGTTAGGTTACCATGCTTTCTCCTTATGCAAAAAAAAGAAAAAAAAATGCATACAAAGGTAAGACATTGAAGAGGCAACATGAACTCTGTTGATTCTCATATGTTTTGGAAAGAATATCTTGACATGCATAGGTCATATTTTGAATCGAACAGAAAAAAATAAAACAATGTACTGAAATCGGAAACGTTGTATTAATATGGAGCGGATGAAGTATGTATGAAGTAGAGCTAGGCATGGGCCGTGGTGACACGATTTGTGCCCCGCCTAACACACATATGCTATGAGCACGACACACATATGCTATGAGCACGACACGGGCACGAAGGCACGACTAGGATCCGTGGGCCCCTCATGGACAACATTTTAAAAATTAGGCACGAACCCAGCACGAGCATGATAGGTTGACCCACAAGTTGGTTGCATGCTTATTTTGGTTAAAATTTCATTATATATAAAAATTTTGTACTCGTAATAGGCATGATGGCACAACACGAGTCAGCCCAGCACGATATGTGGGTTGGGCCGTGCATTAGCCTGATTTTTTTTATAACTTTACACAAATCCGATCCGGCACGAACTTTTCTTGGAATGTGGGTCATCCCAACATAACCCATGTCCACCTGTATATGAAGAGAAGATAGGAAAGAGATGAGACAAATGGAAAGGGGGAAAAAAAGCGATATTTCTCTCAATCACAATCCCTTCAACCACATTTACTTGTTACATTCACTTTTGTATCATTTTTTTTATGCAAAAGAATAAAGCATGTAGGAATCAATTATTTATCGAATAATAGTATAAAAAAGTATGGTATTGAATTAGAACATGACAAAAATAAAGGAAATATATGAAGAAATTATGAAGGAATTAATATGCCAAAAATAAGATAAAGTGGTCAAAGTTTAGTAGGGATCAAAACACTTACTCTCACCCTCACTTTTATTCCCCATTTAACATGTTGCATAAAAGTTAAAAAAAATAAAATGTAGGTTTATTTTTCTCATATCATATGTCAAATGGAGAGTGAGAGTTTTTTAGAGTAAATTTAGTATTCCTCAAAGATTAAAAAAAAAAGTAGCAAAAAAATTAGGGCATCTATTAAAAAATGTAATAAGTTGTTTAAGAGAGTTGTTATTCATAGCCCCATTATCACTAATTATTGCTCCAAAATTTTAAATAAAAAAATAATACTGCCTTTAACTTAAAAAAATACCAAAATAATTCTGATTATTTGGACAACGTGCCCACAAACTATGTCATCAAACACAACCACCAATGTCGAACATCTGAGATAAACGCCTCACCCAAATGCTCTTGTCCACCTCATCTCCGACATTTGTGATGGTAGTAATGGTGGTTGTATTCAGGTGCTTTCCAAAGCTTCAACTTGTCGGAAATTCGGAATTATTGTGGTCTTTTTTTATTAAGCTAAGGGCGACATTAAAGAACTAAGGGCCTGTTTACGTTTACTGAATACAGCTGAACTGAACTGAATTATCAATGAACTGAACTAAATACAACTGAATGTAACATTTTATATGAGAAGAAAATTGAGAACTTCATTGAACTGAATTTAAGCCGAAGTAAACATGCCCTAAGGCTTAATGACATCATTATTATGAAGTCTTGGATTTTGAACATGTCAATATATTCTTGGTGATTCAAAAATGGTTTGAGCATAATTTACGTTGTTAAGTGACATATAATGATGACAGCTTTCCTCTACGATTAATGAATTAATGATCGTTAACATGTAATGAAATCAACCAAATGAGTAATTGTAGCAACTAGCAAATCGTGATTAGAATATAAAGTATGTGAATTTGATTTTTATTTTTTAAAAATTCTTAAGCAAATCTTTTTAAAAAATCAAACCCCTTACCTTACAGATCTCAAGCACAATACAAAAAAAAAAATTAAAAAAAAAAATGAAAAGAATAATTTTCAAAAATCCCTATTTTTGTGCGTGTTGTAACTTGTAACTAAGAACAACTATAAGAGGGGTGAATTGTAGTTGTAGATTGTTAGAGTAATTTTCTGCGGAATTTTTAAATAAACTTTAAACCAATGAGGAACACAAAAAGATAGAGAGAGGCACAAAAGAATTTTATACTATGTTTGGATATAAGCAATTCATTTGAAATGATGGATTTGGGCAAAATTATATGTTTGGCATGTAGAAAAATTTGGAATTGGATTTGACCCAATTCTCAATCTAAATGTTTAACTAGTAAATGTTGTGTATTTCAAATACTTAACAAAACTATATCATTTTAAATTCTAAAAACAACCCAAACAAATAATTGTAATTTAAATTGTAAAATTTTAATTTTAGAAATTGAATTCATCAATTTGAAATGAATTCTACATATCCAAACACTACCTTAGGGATTTTGAATCTATTCTCTTATTCTCAACAAAGGCCAAGACACTTTACATGTGATTCTCTTGAAGTTCCTCTACGAACTTGTTCCCCTTCACCTGTCCTCCTGAACAAGTGATTTTCTTTTCTCTTTCTCAATCCTCACTCAAATTCTACTTTGAAAAATATACTAATTTTTCTCTCGCGAACTCTAGGAACTTGTACAACCTTTTAAGATTAATATGATGAACACTTAAGAATGCAAAGACTGACAAACTACAATGGTGATGATGCATAACTACTATGACCAAAACTAATAACACCTCGTTTCAAAAAAATAAAAAATGATAATACCTAAAAAGAAACTAACAACTTTTACTAATTAAAATGCATGACTCCACTTGCACACTTACTTACTAAGAGATTAGTTACATAAGAATCTCCTAATAATATGCAAGACCCACTAACAAAACTACTATAAAAAACAAGACCACCATCCTAATGAAGCTAGACATGAAGTTAAAACAAATAAATTTTGACTAACAAACTAAATGCTCGTAAAAACTAAAAATCCACTAACAAAATACACTCCTATTTTCAAGCATACTTAATATTCAATAGTTAACTAATATCCTATAAACTTGGTTACATAAGACCCATTAGTAAGATAAAAAAAAAAAAAAAAGACCCATTAGTAAATTAAACAAAGCCACTAACACAACTACTAAGTGACCCTGATGCATAATCTTAAAACTTAGGGCTTGTTTACTTCAGCTTAAATTCAGTTCAGCAGCTCAGTTCTATTAAGTTAAGTTCAGTCTAGTTTAGCTCTCAATTTCCTTCTCTTATAAAATAATACTTTAAGCTGTATTCAGTTCAGCTATATTCAGCTAAAGTAAACGAGCCCTTAGGAGTTAGGACACATAACACTTTATGTTTAATTAAATTAATTATTAAATTCTCTTAATTAATTTAATTATTCAAGCTCCCATAATCATTTTCCTTGTCTTAGTACAAAATACAAATCAACCTAAAAATATAAAAATACTTATAGATCAATCTGTTTTTCCGAAACATGCACCAAAAATGCAACTTGGACAATCTTGATCGTTAATTAAATAAGCCTTCAATTTTCTCCCACAAAATTATTCTAAATCACATTTAATAGATATAGTTAATAAAATATAACGTTAGCAATTTTTGTCATCATTAAAATATGAAATACAACGGTGGAAATTTCAGTTTTAAATTTGGATGGATTAATAAATTTGCTACAGTAACTGTTGCTTTTTATTTGGTTTATGGATTGGTTAATCTGAAATTTGCAGTTAGTTCCAATACTGGAATTTTTCCTCCATTTTAACAATTTCTATATTTTAAAGTCTAAAAATAAATGCAACAATTTTAATTTTACTAACAAAAAATAAACTATGAGTCTGTGCTATTCAATTTGTTACTTTTTTTTCGAAACAAATAAAGTATTATGAAATATCTGAGAGTCTGAATATGGCAATACTACCTTCTGATTGTTAAAAATTGGTTTTCTCCATATATGCACATTAAAGAAAATGTCGATCATATCTTTAAAGCCACATACAAAGACTATATGTAAAGACTAATCAATCGATAACCAATTTGACTATGTATTTGATTCATCCAAGATTTTGTTAGATTCACCTCAAATTATTCTTGTTAAATATATAACTTTTATAATTTTTAAACTCCTATATTTAGAAAGATATTATGAATCCAAATTGTGTTTCTAACAAGTGTGAAAAGAAGAGTATTACTGAATAAATTAAAAAAAAAAAAAAAACAGAAAGAGTAATAACCAAACATGGTAGTGTATATACACACACAAATACCTAGTCAGAAAGGCTTGATATAACCAAGCTCAAGTCGAGCTCTTTTATAGCCCTTGATCAAGCTTCACTCCTTAAGCAGTAGCCTAACTCGAGCTCAGCTAAAAATAAAATTAAAAAAACAAAAACAACAAACTCACCACTGCTACATAACATCATCTCACAATGCACTTGTGGCAAAGATCTAACATATTGTGCAAGTAATGAATTCATACACAATGTAGGAAACCAATCAAAAGGCAAAGCACGAAACAATCAAGAGGAGTGAAAAGAAAAACAAAGGCATGTAGAAGTAAACTAAATATATTCTTCCATTCAATATCCTCAACACAAAATTGTAATATTGAAAATTCAAACAAGAGCCCAAAAAACTTTAATTCTAGGTGACACCAATAATAATAAAGGAAAAAAAGAGTACATAAAAAGCATATATCCCCCTACTGCTTCACCATAGCTTACTCTTCTTCCACAATCCTTCCTTTCTCGCTCACATAGATACCGTCAAGAAACTTTCTGATATCCTTCTTCTTGACATGACATTTCTGTTCACCACATTCATTCATACAATGCAATCAGTAATCTTGTAATTCTAAGACACAAAGCTTTACATATAATTAAAGCATAAAAACTAAGATATATAATAATAAGTTTAAACCTGGTTGATCAATGCAGCAGATCGTGAAACGAGTTCAATGTCGTTGCCGTCCAAGACAATTTCATCCTTAACCTTCTCAGATCTCAAGATGCTTACCCCATCCAACATATCAACTTTTCGGACCTGAGATCAATACATACCATCGTCAATCACTACTTGACCAGTACCAAGCTCTGTTTGCAATTTTTAAGTTTTTAAATTACATTCACTACTTGTTTGGTAATCACTTACAAATGACAGTAATTGGAATTAGTTTATATGTAAATTTGGAATGGGAAACAATGCTCATTCAAGCTTCCTAATAGTAACAGAAGGGAACGAAAATATGATGGAAAATTCAAGCTTAGGAAAGAAAATGTGTTTCCATGGAAATTACAAGCTTGATCCCCTTGTGTTCATTCTAATTATACCATAATTCATTACAAGATACCAAACCGGTGGTAAGAAAAAAAATATTCAACAAAAAGTAATAATAATAATAATAATAACAATAACAACAAAATTTGGAAAATGAGATCTAAGGGTAACACTCAGAAAATGATGAGCAAACAAGATAGATACAGCAACTGGGACTGACTAGAGGCAGGTAGTTCTTTACTTGCATAACTTAACACATAATCATGAAAATATTCTATTAATCAAAAATCAAATAAACCAGCTTGCTGAATGACATTCTCTGCCATGGGCAAGTTGAAATATGCAAAGCTAGATAACAAGGATCAGGTCCAAGGTAGGATGTGCATTAACAGTCAAAACAACAGTCAAAATAACAGGAATAGAAATATAGAACCTAAAATAGAAAAGCTTGATTGGAAAATAACACTTCACATTCTAAGTACAATAATATTCTTCATATGTTTAGCATTTTGTTATAATCCAAAGTGAAAAGGTATGGAGTAACTAATTTTGAAAGCAATTCATTTTTACATTATGATGTTACACTTACATGAAGACAATGAATTTGCCCACAGGCTAAACCAAGAAGCATATATCATAAAGGCTATCCACCCAAACCCCAAGGAACTAGAACTCCAAATGAATCCCTTCATAGTTTAGAAACCCAAAAAAAAGTATCTTGAAAATTGAAATTGTATTAAAATATTACTAGTATATCACAAGCAAACAATAAGTTCAACATTAATACAAGACTAATCTAATTAGAATGAAACTTCCTACAAATCATTCCATTTTATTGGGAATAAATGACATCCAAAGCAATGCCCTTGTTTGCAGAACAGATGCAAACAACTGTAATCAACATACTGATGACGATAATAAGAATAAAATTCTCTTCAAAACTTTCACCAGAGTAAAAAATAATCTATCACCACCATGGCAACATCATAGATAATTAGTCACACAAGTAATTCAAAGTAAAAGATAGATGATAAAAAATAAAACAGGAGTTATTTAAAAAAAATAAAAATGAAATGAACAATCAGAAAGGGAAAAAAAAAGGAAAATCAAAGAAAGGGAATGGAACTTGAATCGATCCCAATAAAAATTAAACAAAAGCATTTTAAAATCAACATTACTCTTATCATCTCCATAAATTCTGATACAAAATCAGCTGTCCCAAAAATCAACAAATTTTAAAGGGAAATTAACAACAAATAAATTAGAATACATAACAAAAACAATCTAACACCCGCACGAAATATGAATTGCGTAATATCAACACCTTTCTCAATCAATTAATGGTTCAACAAATGAAAATAGGGAAAACGATCCGATGAAAATGGGGAAAACGATCTAAAAACATTACAGGAGTAAATATGTGCAGCCCCAACCTCTATTTTTTCTCAAAAACAGCCAAAAAATTGCAGCGTAAAACTATAATAATAACTATAAAAAAAAAAAACAGACCATGAAGCATCAAACAACCAATCGATCAGTTAACAAACAGGATGACATATTAGCAAATTCGAACAACATGAAAAAAATAGTTATCACCGATTTTTGAAAACAAAAAATCGCAGGGAGAATAGATTACCCTCTTTTCGCCAAGGAAATTACGGATCTCAATACTTTTGTTGGTGTTACCGATGCTAACATTGATGGGGAAATGAGCATAAACCATCCTCATTTTGTAGCGGTAACCTAAGGTGACACCAACGATGAGATTCTGAATATGACTAATGGCAGTACGAATCGCAGCAGAAGTCTTTCTGGTACCAAACCAAGAATCAATCTGCAACTTTTTGTTTCCATCTTCACCAGTAATGATCTGAAAATCAAGATTCAGATGCTTGAAATTGCGAGTGAGTGTGCCTCGTGGTCCGGAAACAACGATGATCTTCGCATTTACTTTGAGTTCAATCCCTTCTGGGATATCCATGAAATCAGAAGATAGAACTTGCTTCATTTTGGTTTTTTGGGAGAACACAGAGTTTCTCTCTCCTAGGGTTTTTTTTAGGGTTGAAGCTATGAAGAGGCAAGGATGGGGAGAAATGGAGGATATATAGTTGTTCTGGGATATTCATTAAAACCTAGTATTGGGAGTTTTGAAGATGGGTTTATGGGCTTTGGGCTAAATCTATATATATCTCAATGAAAAATAACAATCCAAAGCCCAAAGGTTGCGATCCACTTCACATAAAAGGCTACACCCTAAACTACGTAGTATTTCTTTTGTTTTGTTTAAAAGTTTTAAAAACTTCGGATGATCCAATTCAGTATGGATCTGATCTCATTCCCTGACCCGCAAGAAAAAATCGTATTCGAATCCGACAAATATCGATCCATATTCGACTCTGTCTTAAAAAAATCCAACTTTGAGTATGAGTTCGATCGGAGTCGGATGTTGAAAAAAATCCGAGTGGTTAGATTTTTTTTTTTAGGTTGTATTTAATGAAATTATAGTTGTATATAAATTATTGGGAAATTCCCAGTGGTATACCCGAGCTTTTTCGAAATCCCACTGGTATACCCGAATTTATTTTAATCCCAGTGGTATACCTGAAATTATGTATAATTCTCATCCGTTACATTTAGAAGGTATATTCCGCTAAATGTAATGGAATATACCTATTTTAAGGTTAGATTTAACTTTGGTTAATAATTTATTTAATTTTCTTTTAAAAAAATAAAATTTAAAACTAATAATATATTAAATTAATGGGTTTTTGCAAAAAAAAATGATCCGATTGCCCCCAGTTTGCGTTCCTGATTCGCATCGATTTGCGCGCATTGATCTACGTGAAAAAATAGTCCGCTCATGGTTTTACGGGTCATTTTTATCCTTACAGGATCCGATTTGAGGTGGGATTTTGCAAAAAAATGATCCGATTGCCCCCAATTTGCGTTCCTAATTCGCTTCGTTTTGCGCACATTGATCTATATGAAAAAAATAGTTTGCTGAAGGTTTTACGGGTCATTTTTACACTTAAGGGGTCCGATTTGAGGTCGGATTTTGCAAAAAATGATCAGATTGCCCCCCAATTTGCGTTCCCGATTCGCCTCGTTTTGCGTACATTGATTTATGTGAAAAAATAGTCCGCTCAAGGTTTTACGGGTCATTTTTATCCTTAAGGGTTTCGATTTGAGGTCGGATTTTGCAAAAAATGATCCGATTGCCCCCAATTTGTGGTTGTTTTTCCTTTATTTTTTTTGTTCTTTTTTTTCAATTTATTAACCATGGTTAGTGTTTTTAACAATTTTTAACCAAAAAGGTTACTTTTGGGAATTATGTTTAACATTAGGTACACCTCTGGGATTAAAAAAAACTCGGGTATACCACTGGGAATTTCCCTAAATTATTTGGTAGTATTTATATTTTTTTTTTGAGATATGATATCTAATTTTGTATTAACAATAAAATATAGAGTAATTTTTATCTTATAGTAGACATTTGTTTCATTTAGAGATAACAATTTAGTTCAAATCCGACGATAATCCAATTCTATCTAGAAGAGAAAATCCGATTCGAAAAATTAAAATACACAACTAATACTGTCTAAAAAAATGTGACTCTAACTACTGTCTGGTCAGAGTCTAGTTATGCATACTCTGATCCAAGTCCGACCTGCTGTCGTTCCTACTCTGATTATTATTGTTTATACACATACCAATATTAGTTTGTTTCTAGTGAGACCTAAGCCTTGTTTGACAATCGGTTGTTGGCTTTTAGCTGGTTTGACTGGCTGGAAATATTGGTTGTATGTATTAGCTTTTTACGTTAGTTACTTAAGCCAGTTGTTTGAAAAAATATTTGGTAAAATTAATTATGGTTGTTGGTACTTGGTAGTTTATTATAGAATTTGTGGGCTAACAAGCCAAAAACCAGCCAAAAAAATTGCTTCTGACAGCTTTTTCATTTTGGCTTAAAAGTCAGTTTTTCAACCAACCAAAAAGCCAATAACTAAACATATTTTTTAGTTTTTTGACCATATTAAAAAACCAAAAATCAAAAACCACCGAAAAAAAATTGATTCCCAAACACCCCCTGATATATTTAGGAAAGACTGTCTAACAATGATGAATTGGGCACATGATAGGCGAGTGCTAGATGATGATCTTCATGTTTTAAAAGAAAGTTTTATCAACGATTCATGACTAAAAGATGTTTCTTAAATTTCTGTAAGTGGATGACCTTGAACGCAGCCGCCACTATCACCACCATGGTAAAAAAGATTAGTTTTTTTAAGTATGGGACGTCCAGATCAGACCACCACCATTATGGTCGGGGCGTCTGATCTAGACGTCTCATACTTAAAAAAAAAATTACCACCGTTGTGGTGGTGACGTGTCGAGGTCGTGGCCCAGTGATCATCGTTGTTTATGTACTCAAAGTTTTTGTGTAATTTTAAGTTAAGAATACTATTTTTTTTGGAAAAATTGTAAAAAATAAGTCAACTTTTAGCCGATCTTCTCAAATTAAGTCAACCTTTTGATTAACTCAAAATAAGTCAACCTAATATATATGTTTTCTCAAATTAAGTTTTTTCACTAATTATTTGTTGATTAAATTAACATTTTCTATGGAAAACCATATAAACAATAACATGTCAATGCACCGCTTTAATTTTGCGTTGAAATGTTTAACTTTCTCCACCAATAAATTAGTGAAAAAACTTAATTTGAGGGATATGTGTGATAGGTTGACTTATTTTGAGTTAATCTAAAGGTTGACTTATTTTTTACAATTTTTTCTTTTTTTTTAATTTTGTATTGTGGACGATTTTAGGTAATTTACGGGTAACGATTAACAACACCCTTGTTTAATTATGCGAACATGTTATAAGTGCAAGATCAGCTTAAACGAATATATATATATATATATATATATAGGGTTAGGTTCCGGTGAGAAATTTCTTATGGTGAGAAGAGTGAGAAGAGATAAATACATCAACTATGACTTAGAGGTACATTGAGCACCAACTATAGGTACATTCACCATACACTATAAATACATTGAGTAAAAATACATTGACTTTATACCATATATACATTGACTCCAAACTATCAAAGGAGTAAGGAAGGAAAATCAAATTTAATCTTAGCCCTTCATTTGGTGATCAAAGGGCTGTGATTGTTTTTCACCCTTCTCACCAAAACTACATTTCTCACATGAGCCTACTTCTATATATATTACGGAGTATATGTTCCATGGTTAACTAAAATTTAAACTTCGAATCATTTTTTTTATAGAAAATAAAAGTAAAATTAATTATGATAATGAGGTAGCATAATGTCAATTACATACAGCAAGATCATCCACCTCACATGGCCAATAATCCTCAAGCCATACTCTTTCTTCCTCCCATAATAAGCGATTTCATGAAGACAATATTCTTGAATTAAAGTTTGAGTTTTGTCAAAAGATTGATGCATGTAATAAGTTTCTTGATCTGATGTTAGTTTATGATATGAACATGCAAAGATCAAGGGGAAATTATAAATTATATAATTTTTTTTTTGTGTGTGGAAATCAATCATTTTGTTGCCTGTTTGCTTATTTGTGTTAGCTAGCTAATTGACAATGTTGTCAATAGATTACTTTTCTTCAAGGGTTGTCAATAGATTACTTATTATAACTATTAATTGCAGTACGTAGATTACTTATTTATTTATGTTCTATTACAGTTGGTGATTCGAAAATTCAAAAAAGTTAGGACTAACAATCAGTATGTATACACGAAATGAATAGAAAAAAGAACAAATAAAGTAGGAAAATTTTACTGGAATAATATCAACTTTCACCAGTCTGCTCAGTTTGGTCCATACTTTTGATTAACTAGGTATAATCCGAAGTATCATCATATTTGCTCATTTTGGTCCGAATGACTGGTGTCTAACTTGGAAGGTCCTTCCTATACCTGGCAAATCAGTCGGTCAGGTCAGTATCGATCGGTTAATATCAGGTTTCGATCGTTTTCAGGTCAATCATTTTTGGTAACAGGTCAACTTTCTTTGTTCATAGCCCACAATTTTCGGTAACAGGTCGGTCTGTCTTAGCAGCTTTTTTAAAATGATTTTTTCTTTGATATTTTGCAAAACATAGGCTAACTATAGGAGTTGAAAATTGCATAATGTAACTAACTAACTAGGATTATTTCATTGAAATACTTCCTTTGTCTCTTTTTAATTGCAAAAAAGTGGGATAATGCATTATTTACATTTATAACTTGACTAATATTTGTGATTTGTATAGGACTATACTTTGAAAACCGATCGGTCGGGTCGGTAACGGGTCGATCATTACTTAAAATCGAATCTTCATATTCGGTCAAAAACAGGTTTCGGGTTCTACTTTATGTTCACGGCCTAATTTTTTCCAAGTCAAACTTCAGGTCGATATTGGGTCGGATTTGTCTTTTCTAGGTATAGTCTTTCCCTCTTCCTTTCTTAATTCAGATTTCTTTCTCTCTTTTTTCTATTCCTTTATCTCTCTTCCTTTCTTCCCTCTCTGCCCTTGGCATTACCGTCGCTCCGTCCGGGCATCCCCTGCCTTCGATGCACCACCACAGTTCCTCTCTCTCCCTTATTTGATTTTAATTCTATTAAACAAAAACCACTAACTTCTAACTAAGAACCCTAAACCCTAAACTAAGAATTTGTATGTGGAAGCTAAGTAGCAAAGGAGTCAAAGTACGGTGACCCGGTGGCGTTGTGGTGGATCAGAGCAGACGTGAGAAGAGAGAGAATAAGAGAAAAAAGAGATGAAGAAGTAGATCAGTAGCATGGATTGCGTTGGAGGAAGGATGAGGAAGAGGTTTGTGGGTGCGGCGATGGACTGGTTGCCGGAGGTGGGCGGGGGTTTGTGGTGGTTGTGTTTGGAAATTAGAGATGTATGTGATTGAAGCTAAGGTTTAGGAATTGATTTTGTGAGTAATTAATTTTGGAGTGGTTGCAAGTGGGCCCATAGAGTGGTCATGTAGTGGTGTGGTAGTGGCAGTGGTGGTGCATCAAATTTATTGTGAGTGGTAATGGTACTTTTTAGTTTAATTATTTAGTTTAATGGTCTATAACAAAATGTTTTAGTAATGATTTAGTTTGATTTTAACTAATTAAATTACTACCGATCAGAGCAAAAGACGTGGAAAATTAACCAATGTTACCTATAGGGGCTATAACAACCTGATATAGCATATTACAAAATACATAGTTCTCATTTGATTTGAATGAAAGAACAAATACTTATTGAATACAAAGACCAAAATTCATTTCGATCCCGTCCTAGTTCTCAATCATTTCGTGGCACCAGGCGTGGTTGAACCCATCTCCAACCATGGCGAATTGATGGTGAATCTGGTTTTGCTCAATTCTCACTGATTTTTCATGTTCGGTATTGACACTATCAAATTCGTATATATTAGGAACAATTTTAGTTAAGTGATGACGATAGATTAGAATGATCGAAGTTCGGTATTCACTCTATCAAATTTATTTAAATTGGAATCCTAAAAGAACTTGTGTTTAGTTTTGTGTTTATATCACACTTACACTACAAAAAACTCACACAATGAGGGTAACTTATCATGATTAAAGAGGGCAATATGAATATTGTTTTACTTAATGATGCCTACAAGGGAAATTATTTTTGCACTCGTTGATATTAACAATGTAGACAATATGATTATTTTGCCCTCTTAGACTTTTGAAACTTTACCCTATTTGACAATAAATAAACTGTTTAAATCAAGGAAAGCAATATGTATTGCCTTTGTTGATGATCAATGAAGACAATTTTGTTTGCGCTTTTTTAATTGAATCAAAGAGAGTAAAATATCTAAAATTGACTTTGAAACCTAATACAACGGGGTTACAAGGGCAACATGAGGACAATACTAAAATTGTCATTATAACCTAAAAAGACAAATTTTGTATCAAATAGGGCAATTTTAATTGTCCTTTTTTAACACATTTTTTTGTAGTGTTAGTATGATTAGCGAAAAAAATACCAAGTGCTAGCAAGTTGTTTTAGTATGAATAATTTCAAAAAATTTCTTGTACTTAACATATGAACAATACATGCCTATTTATAGGCACAAATTCAAGAAGAAAAATTATGAGTTGAATTCTCGCCATTAAACCATATTAAAACCTTAAATTAAGAGGCATGAATTGCGGAATTGAGTAACTATATATAATGCCATACACAATGCAAGCTCTTAATCTCTTCATTTAATCAGGTTTAATACACCTTACATCATTATTGAACCTCAAGGAACAAGTTTTAATATTTAAAGGAATCCTAGGAAAAGTATCCAAGAAATCGAACAAACAGTATGATTTTTCTAGAGAGGAATCGCGAGTCGCGAGGATCCGCGACTGCCTGAGGTCGCAAGTCGCGACGGGGCCTCTAGCTCATGGTCCCTCTTTGCCTTGTTTATTCTTCCTTTGCTCAATGCTCAAGTCCATTTATTCATAAATGTTCCAACAGGTTTCACTGAGGATGATCTCTTAATTTCGTCCAGGTTTGCGAGGCGGTCCAAGATCAAGGATTATCAAAGTACGTCATGTCTTCCATCTCGGTTAAGTCCGATAATCTCTTCAGGAGTTCAATCTAAATTTTAACCAGAGAAGAAATAAAAGTGTGTGACCATGCTCCGTTTCACCATCTCTAGCTCCAATTTTGGTTATGTTATTGTTATTGATCTTGTTAAGTTTTATTAATATTCATGTCTTTAGTTTATGTGGGTTGATGATCCGATCCATATGACTCACAAGTTTGCTCATGGATCAAAATGTGGCCATAAGATTGAAAAACTTTAAGTTAGTATGTACTTTCATTATCACTTTGCCATCTCCCAAAAAAGTA
Organism: Salicornia ramosissima; assembly: GCA_951394345.1. Taxonomy (NCBI): domain Eukaryota; kingdom Viridiplantae; phylum Streptophyta; class Magnoliopsida; order Caryophyllales; family Amaranthaceae; genus Salicornia; species Salicornia ramosissima. The sequence goes on along the minus strand of OX596237.1, from coordinate 53,601,403 downwards.
CCACACTACCATTGTACCACATTGTACAGATAGGCACATAACAACGGTTGAGATCCACTAGAGTTTGAATAAAACTATACAAGGTAGAGTTTAATCTCAAGCATTCATTTTGTTTTCTTTTTTTCTCTTTTCTTGACGAGAAGGGAAAAATAAGAGGATGAGATTGTAATGAAAAAATGTAGGAAAATGAGCTAAATCTACCCTGTAGAGTTTTTTCTTAACTTTAGAGGATCCAAACACTATAGATAGGGAAACAGATTTTCGCACCGCACAAATTAATTTCCACACCCCATGTATTTAATATAAACGCACGTTTATATAGCTTTTATGTAAAAAATGAGGAGTGCGGAAATCACCGCCCTATAGACAGTTGGCACACACTTGCATTTTACCTTTTTCAAAATTGAGACACACATAACACATACATTTATACACCCTAATCTAAAGAAGTTGGTACACTTCATTACGCTTATTAATACTCCATCATCACACGCCATTCACTTAATCACACTTCAATTCTCACTAGAAAGCACTTAACTTTTCTTTTCTTTTTTTTTTCTCTTCTCTTTTTTCTTTTTTCTATTTTCCGCCATAACATTTTCGACCTATCATAAATCATACAATCAAAAACATGTTTTAATTCTCTTCTTTATTTTAATTACTTTGATACCTTGTTATTCCCCCACTTTCTTTCATCCTTCCCCCCTTCATTTTTTCTATCTATATATATAGTCCTAAAAATTTCATTAAATAAAACAAGCTAAGGTTGAAAAAACTCATTAAAAAAAGAAAAAAGAAAATGAAGAAGTGCAAGAAAATGTTAGAGAGTTCAGGTCCATTAATAGGAATGATAATAGTTCAAGTAATAGCAACTGGTTTACAAACAATTTCAAGAGTTGTATTAACTCAAGGAACCTTCCTTTTTGCTCTTCTTACTTATCGTCACCTTCTTGCTGCTCTTTGCATTTCTCCCTTTGCTTTCTACCTTGAAAGGTACTTCTTCATCTACATTACTTTTTTCTTTTTTTTTTTTTTTGAAATGTGTTAATAATTACATTGACATTATTTAATTAATTCAGTTGTTATAAGTAATATTTGACGAAATGACTAATACTCCATCTGTTTCAAAATAACGTACTGATCCACTTTGACCAAATAACTCTCACAATTTTGATCAAAGTGGATCAGTTAATACTTGAGGCCCAAGAATATGGAGGAAGTAATTCTTTTTTAGAAAAAATTTCAGTAGTGCCTCATACGGAAATACTCCATCCGTTCATTTTTGTTAAATATGTTTTGACTTTTTTTTTCTCTTACAAAAAGATCCCAAACATAAGTTATAAAAATGAAAGATGGAATAATATTGATGGTTATGTATGAGAATACATTCATACAATGTTTTGTTTCCTTTTTTTTATTTACCAGTAATGTTGGGTAAAACCTAGAAAGACTTAATTTAGCTGACACACATGTTATGAGAATCCTTGGAGATCCATGCAACCTAAGTTTAAACAAGACATTGCTACACCTATCCACCGGGTTGACAACCCACTACATACTAATAGAGTAATTAAATAATATTACTTATATTAAGTGAAACTCTACTATCAATAATGTCCTCAATAACTGATCTTTATTAGTGGTGGATAGTCAACCCGATCGGTAAACTAAGTGTTTGAACACTAAGTTCTCATATTCTTAGTGGTGAGTTTGAATGTAATAAGTGTTAATTTATGACATTTCCAAAAACCACAGTTTATTCTCATACATGGAGTATATACGATCCTAATGTCGTCAGTTACAACTTACAATGCATATATAGGAAAAACAGGAAACGTATCAGTTTTTTTGTGCAAGTCCACAACTTTAATTAATTATTTTTTCGGTTTTTTTCACGGGTACTTTTGAGATTTTACGTAATTTATATGTTTTACTTTTATTATTATTTTAAGAATGAACCAAATATTCCTAAAGTTTTGGATGTTGTTAACAATTAATAATTAATCCCACCTTTGGACGGTCTGCTCAAAATAATTTCACCTTTTATTTATTTTAAAATGAAAGGTGGGATTATTTTGAGCAAACCACCCAAAGGTGTGATTATTCTTTTCCATTTTTCCTTTTTTAACTGTTATTTTAGCGTTTTTATCTAAAATTAGGCATCGGAGTAAGGTATGATAAGAAAGAAAAAATAATCCTCCCAACGAGTCCAAATCCTCTGTCTCACCTTATGTGTACTACTAGCTTCATATGCATGCTTTGCATCCGATTATATTTTAAATGTAACTTCTAATTTGTCTAAATAAACAAAAAAGAATGTTGTTTGTTAGAAAATTTGAAATATTTTCAAATTTACATAATCATAACAGAATTTTCCCTTTTCAGCAGGTCATCCGACAATAATGAACATAAGAAAATGTTTATTTATTATATTCTGTTTGCTATCAAATTTCTACGATAATTGAAATGATAAATTTTATGTCACATTTTTTATATAGTTTTTATTGAGCTGTAAAACAAACAACAAATAAATTAGGTTCGAACATGAGATCTCATTTATTTGGTAATAGTCTAAAAATAGGGGAAAAAAATATTCGAATTGAATTTATTTCATACCAAAAAATGAATTGAAAAAAACGTTGATCCACTATATTTTCCCTCCTACCAAATTTCCACTATAATCAAATTGAATTTTTTTATGTAAAAAGTTATATCAATATGGGTATCTATTTGTAGAGAATTAAAAAAATATGAATTTACATATTTTTATTTTATTTTTTTGAACTATAGAATTTGTATTATTTTATTTAAAAGAATTAAAATTTTTTACAAACTTTCCTTAATTATGGAGCTTGTGTTTTTAGAAAATTCAAAGGGGTATTGTGGACATTTCTAGGGGGACACCATAGCTCCCCTTGGCTTATATAGAGATTTGTGTGCCATTTATCCTCATTTGTTGCTTTTAAAACAAGAGCTCACTAAATATCAATTTATTATTTAAAAAAGTTTTTCTCAACCAATAAGAATGAGTTGTACACAAATGATACACATAAATTAAAGTGGAACAGAGGATTTGGACTCATTTCCTACATCTTATTCACATCTTCCAAAACACAGATTTAAATAAAAATATGTTTGACTATGTATATATGATTAAATAATAATAAAAATTATATATTTGGAAACTACATGTTGATCTAAGATAAATCAATTTTGACCAATCATGACTATATTTTTCTTCATGTACATAAAACTAGAACATAAAAAGTTTGCAACACCAAACAAAGCCATTTTTAAAACGTAGCAAGTAAATATAGACATGGGTCATGGGGTACGATTTGATTATAAACAATTAATAATCTAGTACATTTATTTAAAAGGGCATATGATCTAATGCACTTAAAACTTAGATGTTTAAATACAGTGTATGTTAAAATTACAATACAGGTAATAGAAAGATAGCGATTTTGGCACTCCAAAATTACTTCTCACAATCTATTTATTTTCGATTTTTTCGTTGAGAACATATTCATAAAATGGAGTATGGTAAGTAATTTTTGATTGAAAAAATCACTATCTGTAATAAAGATATGTAATTTTGTAAATATAATCTTGTGCTAATGTCTTGAGGATATGAATTGAATTCTCAAATTGTGTTTGCAGGGGAAACGGAGCGAAGTTAACTTTAATGGTGGGATTTTGGGTCTTTCTTAATTCCTTATCAGGGTAATTTGTTATTCTTCACCCAAATTTTTAAAAAAATATATATATTTCAAAAGCTTCATACTAATTTTTTTTGTTAGATTGTCTAATAGTCAGACTATGGAGTATTTAGCAAGTACTAAAAATACAAAAAAAATTATATTTTTATGGTTAAAATTACAATTTTTAAGTTAAAAGTCATATCAAACTATCAAACAGTTTGAGATGAATTTTTTTCAGTTAAAAAAATAACAAACACTAAGGAACAAATATTTAAAAATTATAGTAAGTCACATGTCATCGTATGGCAATGTAAATTTTCCATTAAAAAATTATAGTAAAATCATTATTTTTACACCCATTACTCAACATAAAGGAAATATATTATTAGTACACTTTTGTATCATAATTTTCTACAATTACATAATATCATAAAAAATATAATGATTTAACATCAGTAATATATTTATAATTTGGAGGAACAAAACAAGATACCACGTGACCATACTTTACTTTAATACACTGAAAGTTAATTACTCAAGATTTTCATTTGTGAATAGTAAAAAAAAAAAAAACACAATGTCCATAATTTCGAGGAAGGGAGATAGTATATAACATTAAATAATAATAAATAGTCATGTAAAAGTTATAAATTTATTGTAAAATTTTAATTATAGTTTTTGAGCTAAACATACTTTAGACTAATAAATAAAAACGTAAAAAATATTCTCTTAAAGTTTGAAGTTAAAAATTAGATAAAAAGAAATTTAAAAAATTATTAATATTATTAAAATTAAATAATTTGGTCATTTAAGGGTGTGTTTGATTCAAATCAAATAAGAAATTATGTGCTTATTTTAAGAAAATTTAGATCAGACCAGTTCATAAAAATTCATATAAGATCAGAAAAAATTATAGCTATAATAATAACTACAATCAGAAAAAATTAGATCAGATCAGAAAAATTCAGTACAGTTCAGATAAAAAAGTTTAGTTAAAATCAGATTAGATAAAAATAATAATTTAAGATCGGATCAGGTCAGATCAGAAATAAAATTTCAGATGAATCAAACGTACCCTATATTTGATGAGACGGTCTGACAATAAAATAAAACATGTGATTGAATTGATAAGTGTAGTAATTTTCAATTATAGTGTAAAGTTTGATGGTGACAAAAAAAGAGGCCAATATTTTTGACCCTTCACGATTAAGTCACAAATAAAACTTGTAGGCAACCAACCAAATAAATTGTTTGCAAAATACAAAACTTCTTTACGATAATTAAGGCACGACAAATGTCAAGGACAAAGTATTTTCCTTAAAAAGACATACGAAGTATATATATTTTTTATGCTTATTATAAAATAGACATATGTGCGTGTACCGCTGAGCGCGGTGCGGTTTGGTGTGGTTTGGACGTCAAACCGCATCAAACCGCAAAATTACGGTTTGCCATTTTTTAAACCGCATCGCACCGCAATTTATATCAAGCCGCATCAAATCGCACCGCAAAATACGGTTTGGTGCGGTGCGGTTTGCCGTTTAACCCATTTTTAAAATTTTTTATTTTATAATTAGGTTTATTTTTTGTTAAAGCCTTAAAGAGTTAGAGAAGCCTTAGATAGTTGCGGGTTTAAACAACTAGATAAGGCCAAGAAAAAACAAAAGGCATAATTTCAATAAAGTAGTAGGCCAAATAAAAAGTATGAAATTAAATATTTTAGAACAATTTAAAAAATTACGGTTTGCGGTTTGGTGCGGTTTCAAAATTTTCGGAAACCGCACCGAACCGCAAATTTACGGTTTGGTAAAATTACAAACCAAACCGCACTTTTCAAACCGCAAATCAAACCAAACCCCACAATTGCGATTTGGTGCGGTTCAGACCGCACTCTACTCAGCCTATATGTGCGGCGTGTAATACATATTACTCTTTCTAAATATAAACTACGGAGTAATTAAGATGTTGAATTTCTTAGGATTATATTTTCAAACGTAGGTTGGTGATTTCTTTGCACATATTCGTGCATCTCATAGCTTTTGTTAAGTTATCTTTTGGACTATTGTTAATTACTTGATTTATGGTTTCATTTCAACAATTTTTTTTTTTGTTGGACAATTTATCAACTAGATCTCGGGTAGATGGATTTGAATATATATATTTACTTTAGAAAATGAACATTATATTCAAACTTATTAAACAAAATATCAAGAAAAATATTACTCGTACATTTTTATTTATTTAAAAGCACTTATTAGGATTAGAGTTGCATGCATGTAAGCATGTCAATCGACTGATCGGATTGCGTCTGCCATGAGGCGTGCAAGCCCATTTTACAAGATTAAGGAGGCTTCATATCAAAATCATATGGTAATAAGAGGCGTAACACTCTAGTCTTATAAAGTGGACACAAACATAATATATGCAACTATTAGTTATTGTTTATAAGGCTCAACAAACTATAATATATGCAACTATTAGCTAGGTTTGCATATAATAATATACAATCATCTCTATTATATAAGCCAAGGGGGGAGCCATGGTGTCCCCCCTCGAAAAGTCCATAATGCCCCTTAAAATTTATTAAAAATCAAATAACATCACTCTTATTTATTAAGCAAAGTTAATACAATTTTTGAATTTTTTAAAATTAAAATATTACAAAATATACAATTCGGAAAAAAAAAATAAAATAATCAAAATGCATCTTTTTGAATTCTCTATAAATAGACAACCATTTTAATATAGTTTGTTACATAAATTTTTTACCTTTTTATTATCGTAGAAATTTGATAATCGATTTTGTTCATTGTTGTGGAATGGCTGGATGAAAGGGAAATGTTTGTTTACGACTATGTGAATGAGTGTGAATTTTAAAACAAATTCAATTTCTCAAACAAAAACCTTCGAGTTTTGAAGATACACTAAAATAATCGTCGCACGCAAAACGTGCACATAAGGCTAGTTGAGTATATAACAAAAGCTAATGAATGCCCCTTGGATCCGAGCGTTTAATAAAATGTTTAAAAATGAAAATATTAAATTATAATAGAAATTAGTGACACCAATCAACACATAATTTTGACTTACATTCTAAAGTTAATAATATTTAAAATATATTAAATGTTTTTTCAATGCCCTCGGACATCTGTCCCTTAACAACATCATTATTATATTTTAAAAATTTATAATAATTTAAAATACATGTTAAAATCAAATGCTATGTGGTTTAGTTAATGTTTGATTTAACTTAATGTTTTCTAATTTTGACATTTTATATGATCTCCCAATTAGGATATATTGGGTTTACATCTTCCTTTATTTAAAACTAACCTTTTATGTATGCTTTGTGTGCGATGATATTTTAAATACATATATTAATTTGTCTAAACAAAATAAAATAAAGGTTAATTGTTCGAAAAATTGAAAAATCTGTCAAATTCGCACTCATTCATATAATCAGAAACAAACTTTTTTCCTTCTCATTCGGTCATCCCACAACAATAAACGAAAGAAAATGTTTAATTTATTTTGTCATATTCTATTGGCTACCAAATTTTTATGATAATCAAAATGCAAAATTTTTATTTGATGAAATATATTATGGATGTCTATTTATAGAGAATTTAAAAATATGAATTTTGGTATTTTTGTTTTATTTTTTTGAATTTTATATTTTGTACTATTTTCATTTTAAAAAGTAAAAAAATTGTAATAAATTTCCTTAATAATTAGGAGTGATGCAAATTGAGATTTTAGAAATTTTTGAGGGTTAATATGGACTTTTCGAGGGGGGACACCATGACTCCCCTTGGCTTATATAATAGAGATTTTAAAATATGACCTCAATTCAGTTTAATTCAGCTCATAATGTGTCTAGAATTTATTTTTAATTCAATCCAATATATTAGGGCCTAAGTACTTCAAATTTAATGTATTATCTTACCATACCCATTTAAGGAAAAATTAATTGTGTACCAGGGTCAAAGTTACCTCAAATTTTGTGATCACCATTTGATTAAAAAATAATAAATATGAAATAGATAACTATTAATATTTCCACTATAACCAAAAGAATACAACAATTGCATTTTTTTTTACAGTATTCACATATCTTACTTTGATTTCAATTTATGACTTTAAAAAATATATACATCTCTAAAAATATATTAAGATAGCTAAGGATGCTCATTTTAAGGAAAAATTAAATCAGATCAGATCCAGTTCAGAAAAATTCAAATTAGATCAGATCAGAAAAGTTCGAATCAGATCAAAAAATTATAGATATAATAATAATTACAATCAGAAAAATTAGATCAGAAAAGTTCAGATAAGATTAGATCAGAAAATTTAAGATCAGATCAGGTCAGAAAATTTCAGATGAATCAAACCCATCCTAAATTAATTTAGATAAATCCAATAAAATTAAAAATGAATTAATGTTACATTAAAACAATATACAATGTTTATTTTTTAAAAAAAAGTCAAATCTAATTACTAACTAAATTATTTTGACTTTGATGGTTATTTTTTCGACGACCATAGCAGAACCATCCATCAATCAATAATCACAAACAAACAATCATTAAAATTTTAATAAGTGGGACATCCCATTGCTCTGGTTTTAATTATAGTTACATTTTTAATTTTTAATATTTCTTTGAAGAATATTTCTTCATTTTTTTTTAATCATTGCATGCACATGTAACTATTAATTTTTCTATTTATAGATTCTAAGTATTAAACTAAAAAAAAATGATAATTTGTAAATAAAAGACGAATCTAACAAGTTAGACTACACGACTACATTTTGTCTTATATATATGTGGGTATATATAATCCAACTTAAATCATAAAATAGGGTTCATTTTTTAACCAATAGTGTATAAAATTAATTTTTGGGCTTCGACAATCAATGTAATCTTTTGATTGAGATGACCATTTAATTTGCCATAATAGCAGCATCAATGTGTCAAAAAGGTCACGGTTCAAATTTCATCCACCCATTCATTTCAAAGTGGAATAATAATGAATGGTAAGGGGAGATTGATCGACTCAACCCATGCTGTATCCACATGCAATTATTCAAGTCTAGGCCAACTAACCATGCATCAGCTTAAGTTTTTGATTAAAATAGTCTTCTAACATTAACTTTAATTTTATCTTATTGAATAAATTCAAAGTTAAAATAATTTGTCCCTCTTAAAGAATAAGTTGAAAAGAATTATATTAATAATTATCACTTTCACACCTATTTTTAATTTTTTTTTATTCATAGATTATAGCTAGTAGTGCTAACTGAAAACTTTATTGTGGAACTTAATTAATTAATTGGATTAATTTATATAATTAAAATGCATGGCAGGATAACAATGGCAATGGGGATGTTTTATTATGGACTTCGCGACACATCAGCAACATATGCCACAAATTTCCTTAACTTGATTCCCATCGTCACTTTTATTTTCTCCATTATAACCAGGTATATAGCCTCCTTATAGCTAAGCTAGCTAGGGTTTACATTTGTATGCTGTTTTTAATTTGCATGCATTCTATATATTATATACTCTTATATGAAATGAATGTTACTGGTACCTTCGTAAAGCATGCATGCACCCATGCATATACATATGTACAACATATCAAGCACGTGTTAACCTATATATTAGCCTAGCTATTAACCTATTTACATCAAATAATATAATGAATTAATTTCACCTTTTGTTTTTTTACGCATTTTGATGAAGCGATTTAAGGGTGTAAACGACCAAATTAATCCAAATTATTTTGATATTAGTAACTTATAATCACATTCTTGCTTGTACTAAAACTATTTTGATTAATTCCTTCGTTTACCCCATTAAATTGCTTCCTCAAAATGCGTGAAAAAACAAAGAGTGAAATTAATTCGTTACGGAGAGAGTATATCTTTTTACTGAAATTGCTACATTTTTCTTATTTGGATGTCTCAATTTACATACTATATTATTACAGTACATATTCTGGCATGTGGAGCTTACATAAATCCTACCTATTCAATCAACATTTTTGTCATTATTTACCCACTTTATTCTATTTATTTTACCTTTAATTTCGTTATCTTCTCAATAAACACTTTTACTATTTAATAGTTTCTACTACTTCACATATTTGTCTTAAAACCTTGTGCTAAATGGAGTGTAGCAACTAAAAAAATAAAAAATGACGGAGGAATGAAGTATATTAACCAGATAATATATATTAACCTATTATATATCACCGGATATGAAAAATTATCTTTTTTTTAAAATTCATGTGCCGAAAGAGGAAATGGTAACTCCAATCAAGCATTTATTACACCAAACGAGCTATAATTTTTGTCATGTATTTTTTGTAAATTATTACCCAATCAAAAAGTATTTTAAATTCTTTTTTTTGCAAACAAACAACGTGTAAATCTTTTTAAATTATTTTTCCAATCAATTTTTTTTAATTTTTTTTTGACATATAATAAAATATTTTATTATACCAATCAACGTATAATTTTGACATGTATTTTTAAACGACGTGTACACTAAGTTAATATACATATAACAGACTAAAAGTTAGTCTAAAACCTATAAAAGTTATTTCTTGATAAAATTAGACGGAATTTTTTTATCAAGTACGATAACTTTTATGAGTTATGGTGTAAAATCTGTTGTACACTAATTATTTAATGTACAACCAATTTTTTTTTATAAAAAAAAATTGTTAAAGTTATATATATAGTAGGGATTGAATTAGTGTGTTTTAATTTTGATTCATTAAGTGGTAAGTTTTGATTAATAAGTTTAAGTAATGATAAATGTGTAAATAAGTGGTCTATTTTTGTCAAAAATGAAAGGTTTGTAAAATGGTAAAATTTTTACAGTTACAAAGATCATTAACCTTTATTTAAAGATAAAATTAAAAAACAACTTTCAAGGAAACAACTTTTTTGACTAAGCTACTTCCCTTCTCTCATTTTCATTGAGTTTGATTTTTGTAACCAATCTGACCCATCTCACACTACCTTGAAACTTGCTATTTATTACCAACACATCTTTTTGCACATTTCCAATTTATTGTATTTTGTACTCTCTAATTAGACATTTATAAATGTTTGAAGGGAAAATAAAGCCTGCTTGTATTAGACATTGCTACGTCTATCCGATGATTCGCTTACCCGATCAGACCACTACTAATGCACCATTAACATGTTGAATTAAATTTCACTATCACTATACGATGATTAATAATTACCCACTACTAACAAATAGTGTGATAATAAATAATGATAGTGATTAAGCAAAGCATTATTGTGATTAAGTTTTTTTCCGATTTAGACACTTCCTATTGTGATTAAGCAAAGCATAAAATTATACTCTCATAATGGCCTAATAGGAATGTAAAAATCAATTCTAGCTTGATGTGCCAAAAATATGTCTCAAAATACTCATTTTTGGAAGGGAAAAAAAATACTTAGTTGTCCAAATGGATTAATAATGTCCAAAACTCAACTCCAATACGCCATTAATTAAGATCAATTTATTTGTTATTGATTGTTGAGTTGGATTTCACTATTAATTATATAAATGTGTATTAGTGGGTGGATTATTTATCTAATGGTGAGTAGAAATATATACTCGTTCTGTCGTTCATCATTTGGTCCCAAAATTATGTAGGCCATTAGTTTGTTGAGTTTTTTCCTAAAACGTGGAGTAAAAGTACACATCACATGGAATTATATTATATCTATTTCTTATTTCCCTAAATTTTTTTTTTTTTTTGTTACACATGTGTGTTATGTTCTATTCACCTTTTTTTATATATATATTTGATAAACACCTTATTTTTACTTATATGAACTTATTTTTTCCAAAAATAAGTTGGATTGGTTAAAAATCACAAAATTGCTAAAAACCAATTAAGCAAAAAGGGTATATTAGGCATTTGAAGGGATGCATTAGATATTAAAGGGTATGCGTAGTTTTTAGATCAAAAGCTGTCAGTATTTATAAAAATGTCACTAATATCACATGTTTACCTCTTTTGGTATTTAATGTATGCACTTTCATTTTCCGTTTTTAAATAGATGCAACAAATAGATATACTTCCTCCGTACCAAAAAAAACGCAACAGTTTCCAGTTTTGGATGTTTCAAAATAAATTCAACAAATTTTTATTTTCCTTATATAGTAAACTATTGTTACTTAAAAGACATAAACACCCTTACTAATTCTTTATTTGTCCCCACCTTTTCTCTCTCCAATTCTTTAATATTCCCCACTTTTCTCTCCATTTATTTTAATCAACTACCCCTCACTTTTTCTAATTACCCACAACAAAAAATACCTAGGAATCCGTGTCATGACAATTGTTGCGTTTTTTTTTTTGGAACAGAGGTAGTAAATATTTTTTTGTGACAGATAAAAAATTCATTTGTTGCAACAATTCAAAAACGGAGGAAGTAAAAAATTTTAAACTGAAAACATTTTCATTTATTCATATTCCTACATAAAAAAATGATGTTCATATATTATATATGTTGTAGAATAGAGAAAATACATCTGAAGAGTACAAAAGGAAAAGTTAAAGTAGCAGGAACCATAATGTGTTTGGGAGGAGCCCTTATTATCAGTCTTTACAAAGGATGCACAGTTGTGCATGGGTTTCATAGTCATTCTACTTCTCATGCAACTTTGAAGATTCCTCAAACATTCAAGTCAAACAGGAAACGTGGCACTTTTTTACTCATTGGAAGTATTATATCCTATTCTACCTGGTTCATAACGCAGGTACGTAATTTCTTAATTAAATAAACCCTAATTAAACCCTAAATTAAACCCCCAAACCCCACTAAATTGATCTATTATATCTTTGACGGTAATTGCTTTTATTTTTGAATTTTTTTATTTTTGAAAATAGGGTACAGGCGTGCAGTTGTACTGGTTGTTCCTTACGGAAAGAATACGACAATTGTATTTTTCACGCATGTCATGACATCATTTTAAAAATTAATATGTATTTATATTTTTAAAAATTAAAAAAAATGAAAAACAATATTTTTAGAGATGTATATATTTTTTTAAATCATAAATTGAAATCAAAGTAAGATATGTGAATACTGTAAAAAAAAATGCAATTGTTGTATTATTTTGGTTATAGTGGAAATATTAATAGTTATCTATTTCATATTTATTATTTTTTAATCAAATGGTGATCACAAAATTTGAGGTAACTTTGACCCTGGTACACAATTAATTTTTCCTTAAATGGGTATGGTAAGATAATACATTAAATTTGAAGTACTTAGGCCCTAATATATTGGATTGAATTAAAATAAATTCTAGACACCTTATGAGCTGAATTAAACTGAATTGGGGTCATATTTGAGGTTGACTTATTTGTGGAAGATCGCCCAAAGATTAGCTTATTTTTGACAAATTTTCCTATTTTAAAATTAAATAAATCTAAACAAAGGGCCTTATACATGGAGTCGAACCCGTAAGTTTAAAATAACGAGTAACAACAGTACAACACCAATCAACTGCACTACACCAATTAAGCCTTGGTAATATATTTATTTATTTATTAATATCGATAAACTTCACTGGGTCTAGTTGTGGGTTTAGGCCAAATGAGAGTCTAACCATAAACAAGTATGATGGGGTCCATTATAAAATCAATTAATAACGCATAGTGAAGCTTATCATGGTAATAGAGTGGAAGATCGTGTTGAGAGTACATCCCACATGTGTTTCACATTAAAAAATTATGGAGAATTTTTTTTTGGCAAGGTGTAAATTTTTTTTATAGAGATAATGACTAATATATAATCTTGGTGGACACTCCTTGTATTACCAATTGGTTTTATAATGGAACCCCATCATGTTTAATTTGTATATGGTTAGACTTTCCTTCGACCTAGGCCCGCAACTAGCTAGACCAATGAACTTTATCAAATATAGTACGTATATTTTTTGGTAATGTAGTAGGTTACTAGGCCTTAAGCCAAAACATACTGCAAGTTACTTGATCCACAAATTTGAAATTTTGAATAGGAAAATATTATAAATCCTCATATATGTGTGCGGTGAAGTTCAAATCGAAAACCTCAAATCTGAAATTCAGATATGCTAGCGCTCGCTCTACCTCTAATTTAAAATTAGAAATTATTAATTTGTTGAACGTGACTGTTTTTTTTTTTTAAAAAAAAAATTTATCAAGGACATATAATTCTATACAAGATATCATAAGGCCCAAATTCAACAAGATGGGCCAACACTAGAAGCTAAGCCATTGGGCCTGCTTTATTTTGTGTTTTCTAAATGAAAAAAAAATGGTGTATACAATGAAGTTGATTTTTTTTTTTTTTTTTTTATAAATTTTTTTGGGCAATGAATAATGAAGGTGAAGTTGCTGAAGGAATTTCCATCAAAGTGTTGGGCAACAATGTTAACATGTATATCAGCAGCCATTCAAACAACACTTGTAGGGGTTTGCTTTGACAGAAGGTTGACTTCATGGAAGCTTGGATGGAATCTTGAACTTGTTACCATTGCTTACTCGGTATGTACTTCTTTCTTTTTCACATCCTTATTATTGTATTTATTTTTAATAACCAACCATTATTATTTCAAGAAATTAAATTAAATCAAATTACTCGAGCCTTGTTGGCCGGAGTTATATATATCATTATCCATAATTTTTAATAATATATAGTGTGTTTTAAACATCTGAATTATCGCTCTTCAAGACCACGTGAGTAATCAAGTTGCTGGGCTGATCGCCAGAGCCAAGGTAGAACAGGGAGGAAGGATCAAGTTTTCCATCGTCCACCATTGTAGAGAAAGCAGTAAAAAAAAATAGGGTTTTAGAAAATTTAGGATTTTTAGAGTTTTAGAATTGTAGAGGCTCCGATATCATGTTAGAAATAAATTTTCTATGTATTTATCTTACTGTATGTGAAGGGTATATATATACAGCCTAAAATAAAGAATTAGGCCTTAATAATTGGCCCAATAGCTAAATACAAATATATATACACAAACATAGGCTTAACACATTAATTATAAAATAAGTAACAATTATCCCTCTTCGTGTAATTTTACATACAATGTTGGATTGATTAAAAGATTTCATGTCTGACGATATGAATAACTTTTAACTACTCTGTATAAAATGTTAACTTATTACAATAAATTTATAACTTTTTACATAAGTGCTAAATTGCTAATCATAATTAACTAAAAAAAGTAGGGTGAATGTGAAATAATGCAGGGAGTATTGGCATCAGCAGCATCATTCTGTCTAATTTCATGGGCAGTTTCAACCAAGGGTCCCACTTATCCAACTATGTTTACTCCCTTATCTCTCATATTTGTAGCCATTATCGAAGTCATGATCCTTGGGGACGATCTCCACATTGGAAGGTATTTTATTTGTTGTTATGCATGCATGGAGTATATGTTGAGACGAATTAAACTAGATTCATCATAGCTATATTTTTTCTTATGTATATTAAATTAAATAAATTCAAAGTTCACATGTGAACAGTACAGTACCCAAAGTCAATTTGGGGCAAATAAATTAAGACAGAGAGTGTATTTTTTAGTGGACCTACCCGATTTAGTGGTACCCTTTTTTAAAGCTATTTTATTTTGCGAACAAAAGTTATGTAGTTGTCACTAAAATTTATTATAACTAATTTTATTCATTAAAAAAAAAAAACTTCAGTGAAACCATTAAATCATTTAGGATTTTAGGGTCCACTAAAAAATTTGGAATTCAGGTTGGTTTTATGGCCTATTTGGCACTGTTTATAAACAATGGTAATGAGAATAAATTTATATGTAAATTTAGTAGAAAAATAAATATTCATTCCCATGGTTATGCTAGCTTGCTTTCAATTCTCATATAATAATGCCTTTTCAAATAGTAATGAAAAATTGAAAAAAAAAAAACTTGAAAAATGAGACTATGTTTCTATTATATAATGATTGTAACATTGTTTTCATTGGTAAATTATACTTTAAATTCATTCCTATTACCACGATTTATTAACAATAATCAAACGAGCAGTTACTTTTATATTAATTAGCATATACCATATGTAAATATCTATAATCTCATAATATTTATTTAATTTAATTAATAATAATAATAATAATAATAATTATAATAATAATAATAATGCAGCATGGTTGGGATGATGTTGATAATAATGGGAGTGTATTCATTCCTATGGGGTAGTAGTAAAGAAGAGGAAAAGACGAAATCACCCCTTCCAAGATCAGTAAGTGCTGGCAATGGCGGTGAAGGAGAATCAACTAAAAGCATTGAGATGGAAGGGGCGGCGGCACAATCGACGGCTACAGTTTTTCCAACTGCATCACCTCTTAGTTTTACCTATGGCTGTCATGATGATGATGATGATGATAGTGAACATTATACTGGGCCTTATTAGGCCCATTAATGTATGGAAGTGTTATATTTGGTAATTAATTCGTGAATGACGTAGTTAGCTAGCTTAAGGCTTTGTGGGGCTGAATTTTGTGTTGTTATAATTCTCAATTTTGAGGGATGATCTTAATTAATTAATCCAATAGTTTAATATGGAGTACGTATTTCGTTTTAGTTAATTTATACTTGATTTGCATGGCTCTATCTATGTTATACGCACTACTAGAAAAGACGTTATTTACGATGGGAATTCCCGTCACAAAAATATGATCACGTCGTAGAAAAGGGGGTCGCAAATGACTTTTCCTGTCGTAAAATTATGACCCTGTCGCAGAAAATGGGGGTCGCAAATGATTTTCCCGTCGCTATTCTGTCGTAAATGAGTCATTTCTAATAGAGTTTATGTTAGGTATTAGGTAACTTTTAGCGACGGGCTCAAAAACTGTCAAAAAAAATCTATCTTTGCGACCGGATTTAGACCCGTCGTTTAACGACCAATTTTTTGTAGTGTACATGTGGTTTATGGAGCAACTACTTATGTGTTTTTGAGATCTTAATTAGGTTCGAAACTCACCTGGAGCATTTGGAAGAGAATAGAACAAAATTGGGTTAAAACAAATAATTTTTAGCATAAAACTATATTTTTTAACATATCAAACTTATGATCAGATAATTTTTAACACATTTGTTTTGAAAGCTATTTTCTAAAAATTGTATAATTTTAACATACCAAAGTTACTTAAGGTGTGTTTGATTCATCTGAAATTTTTTGATCTAATATGATATAATCTGATCTGATCTGAATTTTTTTTATTGTAGTTATTATTAAATTTATAAGTTTTCTAATCTGATATGAACTTTTCTAATTTGATCTAAATTTTTCTGGTCTGATCTGATCAGATATGAATTTTTTCGTCTGATCTGAATTTTCTAAAAATAAGCACAGGAGTGCTTATTTAAGTTGAACCAAACACACCCTTAATCATGTAAAAAATTATAAATTTATGGTAAAAGTTTCAATCATATCGTAATATAATTCAGGACTAATGGTATTCCCTACCTTTTCCATTTTGTAATTTTTGCATGTAATTACACATTGAATTTAGTTATACATGGAAAATTGAGATAATGAAAAATATTTGTCATACTTTGTATAAAAATTTATGAAGTTAATTATTCACCAGCTTATTGAGTTGAGTTGTAGTTTGCTTGATCTATTGGCTCCCTAAAAAAGTCTCATCACTCCTAGTCCCCGAGTTCAAGCCTGGGCCTAGACTTATCACTTAGTCGAGTTAAAGTTGTTTGCGAGTCGCTCAACTCAATTAACACTTTGGGATTCTAGGAGAGATGGGTGGAGGTTGGGGGGCTATCAATTGTGGCACGTACAGATAAAGGCTTTTAAATTAAGTGAAAGTATTGGGTCAGACGGTCTAATCAAATATTTTGGTCAGACGGCTGACCCAGTTACTCACTCTCACCAATAAAAAGTGATCTCCGTGTTCAATCCCTCTCACTACTCCACTTCTTCTTCCTCCTTTGTCTCACCTTCATCACAAACTCAAGTCCAGGTCTAGGTCCAATGGTGAATTAGGAGTACAAAAATTCAAACGTGGTGAATTAGACCTGGTGAATTGGACAAAAATTATTCCGTCCACCATTAGCAGTACAAAAATTCCAGGTCTAATTTTTGAATTAGCAGGTACACCTGAGTTTGATGCTTCATGGAACAAAAATTTAACCTGGACAAAATAATTATATCTGGGTTTGATGGTGATGAAGATGAATCTGTAATGAAGGTGATGATGGTGATGGTGATGGTGATGGTGATGAATCTTGATGGTACATCTGGGTTTGATGGTAATGGTACGTGAGCAGTCTTGATAATTTTTTTTTACATGATAAAGATGAATCTTGATGATGAAGATGAATTGAAAATAGACACCATTAATGGAGGAAGGAAGGGAGGAAAGAGAAAAATGGGGGAAGTTTTTTGCCTATGTTAAAGAAGATTTTGGTCTAGGTTACCCTTTATTTTGACCAGGTTAGTTATTATTCTGTTCAGATCTAATTTTTGTCCAGGTTATAGAAGGTTTTGGTCCAAGTTACCCTTATTTTGACAAGGTTAGTTATTATTTTGTTCAGGTGTAATTTTTGTCCAAGTGTTAAAATTTTTATCCAGGAATTTTTTTTTTTGTCCAAGTCATTTATGGGGGTTTGAGGTTAAATAAAATAATTCACCCTTAACCTTTGCTTCTTAGTCCACCTTAGGGAAGCCCAATTTTAATGGAATCTTTTTGGTGCTTGATAAGTGATGACTACCCTTAATAGTGAAATCCTATAACAAAATCCAAACTAATTCAATATATATCCGAAGTTTTGTTGCTATCCTGAATTTGGAGTTTTTGCTAATTAACATTTTTGACATTAAAAAACAACAATAAAACAACAAAATATATAAATGAAGATATACACCATATGTCCATACCAAATTTTTGTATTTCATGGACTTATGGTCAGAAAATTTTGGCTGAATAAGTTCAACAAAGGATGGGCCTCAATAATACCTCAGTTGATATAGTATGGCTATTGAAATTAATGGCGTAGCAAACTGATAATAGAGTTGTTTTGGAAGGAATAGCCGAATAGGACCGTTTAATATGTATTTATTTATTTATGCATGTATATGAATATATGATGATGTTTACCGCATCCAAGGAAAAAAGTTTATAAAAAATGAAGTCATAGTCCAATGGTTAGAGCTTCAGAATTTCAGGCACGAGGTCCTGTGTTCGATTCTCACCGCACGCATTTGCGATGATTCCTTATTATCCCCTTACCTAATAAACTGTGGATTCCTTACCTAATAATTTTTTAAAAAAAAAACGCATGGCAGTTTGGCAGATGAATCAAATCAATGTTTGAGAATTGAGAGAGGGGTCTACTTGATTTTCATTGATGGTGTAACGCAATAAATAGTGAATTTTGTAAGCACATGTTATAGCTTTGAATGTGGTAGGCTTTTAGGACCATCCTAGTTAGATATTTTTGACACAAACAATATTTGAAGAATTGATTGGCTGTTTTGAAAATTCGACCTACTGATTTGATAAACATTTATATATTATGATTTGATAATGTAAAATTTGACCTACTGATTTGATATCTATTTATCTAAATAATCTTACAAATTATCAAGTGTAGCAATAAAGTGAAACAAATGGAGTAGAAGATATCATTAGTCACAACTCACGATCTAGGAGCTTCAAATTAAATGTATTCAAATGCATAATATTTATAAAAGGATAAATACATATAAAAAATTTGGATATCAATAGAATTAGAAGAGAACATGTTAATTAATTAAAAATAGAAGCCTTGTAATTCCAAGTTTCCAACCAAAGCAAAGATTATTAATGTAGAATAGGGCATTCTACAAGTTCATGTTACATATAATTACAACAATATAATGTAAGAAATGAAACAATAATGATGACTTCAATCATACCCACATCAATACATCATACAATCAATTATACTAATAAAAATGTAAAGAAAATACAAAGATTATTAACCCTTTAAGCTAAGCTAGCTAAACAAGCTAAGAAAAGCATCATGAATGAACCTGTGAACTTCAGAGGAATTAAGAGCAATGTAACAATAAACCAACTCTTCCATTTCTCCCCAATTTCGAATTCCAACTTGGCGAACCATCTCAATTATTGATTTTTTCAAATCGTAAAAAGGATCTTTCGTGTATAATACTGCACATACTGCGTTATCTGCCAAAACCCCACAAACATCACTAGGCAAGTTAGCCGAGAAACTTATCCTAGAACTTCGATTTCTTGACAACATTTTCTTCTTCTTTAGTTGTTGTTGCTTGTATTTTGTCATTGCTTCAACTTCATCCATATAATATAATCTATGTAAATTGGGAAATATATAACAAAAAATAAGTGAGGTTTTTTTTTTATTATTATTTAAATGTATTATTTTCTTAGCTTGGATGTTAATTTTGATGTTATTTTCATATATAGTGATGGCAAGTATGGGAGGAGCCTAAAGGAATTTAATAGAGATAATGCAAGTGTGTAACGGAATGTCTTGTACAAAGGGAAATGCTCATGTGAATTGAGATAAGGAAGCACAGCTGTGTGCATTTATGTCTAAGACAATCATGCATGTCTTTCATCCATTTTTTTCCCTTTTTGGGAGGGAGGCATGTTTTAGTACATTATTTTACTTTGTTATTTTGAAATCTTTTTTTAAGGGAAAATTGGCCGTCAAATTGAAACCGAGAGAATGCATAACTTCATTCGTCAAATTCAATTCTATCTAGTTAAGTTCAATTCTTTCAACTTTTATCGAGTTAATTAAGTTAAGTTCAATTTATTTAAATTTGGTTCTGTTTAGGTTAATTTAATAAGAAGGAACGACTGAATATGGCATGAAGTCCTCTTCTTCATTAAAAAAGAAAAATGTGATTAATACAAACATACATCCTACCTCCTAAGGGTTGTATAGGTGTCAAAATAAATAAAGTACATTGAAAATATTAATTTAAATCAAACATTAATATCGAAAGACGCATGATTTTGACATGCGTTCGTTCTAAAATTTCAAGACTCTAAAAATGCGTTAATTGGTTATATACTAATATATAACCCTAATTGACTATATATATATATATATCAATATCTTTATAAAAAAAAAAAAAACCACAGTTGGAAAGATAGGCCGTAGATAAAAATGTTATGGCAGCTTAGGTAAATGGTGATTGTTATATCATGGGCCGGGTCCATATAGCTAGTTCTATCACTTCTATGTGCATTGCTTTTAAGCACCAAATATTCAATATTTTGCACATAATGTTCGTTTATATAATCTATATAACACAATGTTCATTTATGTACAATGAGTGTTCATTATCAATTTAAATATTTATTTTGTGTTAAAACGATATACATTAATTTACAAGTATTAAAATTATGCTTACAGCACAAATTTAAAAACTACATAATTATTTATTCATTTTAATAGTCGTCAGACTCGTTACATTTTATTATATAAGAAAACATATAAATAGTTAATATCATCCATTATTAATATATTGTTCAAACACGAACACTAAATGCTCACTTATTAAATCTAAATATTTTCATATATAATTATTATGGTCATATACATTTTTCAAAAGTTGATTATTGTTCATCTAAAACTATAAATATTCATTGCGATTTTATACATTGTTTCCACATACATATTCCTTTTTTAAATTTAAAAGTTCATTACTATGGCCTAAATATTAATTTTTTAATAGCCAAATATTCATAAAGGAATTATAAATATCCATTAGCAAAATTGATTAATCCTTTTATGAATTGTTCAATTGTAAACATAAAGTAGTCTTATGAGAAAATATTCATTTTTAAAAAATAGAGAAGTCAATTAAAAATATTAAATATTTATTTTCTTTTGTTACTTCTCATTTATATTTGTTAAAATTTAATTTTCATTTATAATATGAGTTCAGATTGCAAGATTTTAATTATTATCTGTAGATGAATATGTGTGGTTTTAAAATAAATATATACTACGTAAAACTAGCAATAATGAACATCCATTATACGAATCCATGATCTTATGCCTGAAATTTTAAAGCCTTAACCACTAGGCTAAGACCTCATCCTTATTTAAAATATCCATTTATAGTGTAGAATAAGTAGAAAAATACGAAGTATAGAGGAAATATTATGTAATTGCATGTTCAAATGTTCAATTGGGTTCAAAGTCCAATAGTTGGTTACATGTCTAGATAAATAAAAAAAAAAGGTGGGCCTGTGAGACTTGAAACTAATCTTGGCACTAGAAACAGGCCTAAATTATTTACTAACTATACCGAACATTACGGCCCAATACGTGTTCTAAATGATTAAATTTTTAGCTTCATCTAAATTGCATACATAATTACATACACAACCCATTTTTGCTCAATATATCTATACATTAAAAGTGTATATATATATTTGACACCATTATGTGCTCAATATAAACTCCGTAGTTTGTGAGTGAAAATACTAGGTAAATATTGAAATTTTATGCCTTGGTGGGAAGGAGAATAACTAATAATTAGATGGGAACTCTCCAAAACTGTTGGAATTTGGAAGGGAACCTATTAAAATTACAGCCAGCACGTGAATCTGTAATTTAATATTCATATGATTAAGGACGTTTTTCTTTACATCTTTAACTATGAATATTCATCTTCGTGTTAACCACGTACTATTTTCTGAAATTAGTAACCAACTTGAGGATTACATCTAGCTCAAGTGGTGGTGGAGCTAGAGGGCATGGGAGTCACGGTTCATGTTCGATCCTCACCTCATCCCTCCATCCCCAAAATATAAGGGCTATATGCCATTAGGTACTAGCCTAGCTATGAGAGGCATAGTTTAATTTTAATTCTCTCAAATTTTAAGACTAGTTAATGAATGTTTTCTAATCAATTTCACGAGAATATGACTACACTTTTGCTATAGAAGTAATGAATAATATTTTCTTATAAGAACAAATTAAATAAACCGTACATCGCACGAGGCTAACCTAGCTTTGTACTGTATGTAGTTTGTTAGGGGAAAAAAGACGTGTTATCAACAAACCTTGAGGTTGTATTGCCTTCCTTTTAGGATCATTTAAAATTATTTGTGGTGTCTAAATTTTGTATGTTGCATAAATGATTAATAAGACAGCAAATATGCATGCATCAAGAAATCATGACCTCTGAAGATCTATCATTGATAAATAATGATAGCTCAGCTCATGCATCATGCATGCATCATCCATGCATCCTTGACACTAATTAACATTATTCTCTCTCATGAAATTATGACAATCACAAAATTAATTAATAAATAAAAAAGATTGATGATGTGTTATCTTGGGACATCTCTTTCATCATATTAGCCATTCTTGTGAATGAATTATTATTATAATTATTTATGCATATATATAATTTGGCTTTTGAGATTGAGAATGAGTCAACTGCTCTCACTATAAGTTTATAGAACTATTAGTGATGGATTTTAGGTATATATCATCCCAATATAAGATGTATAGTATAAAAGAAAATTTTGTCTCTAAGAAACATGAAAGATGAAATTTAATGCTTACTTTTACATGTACGTCTCCAATTATAAGATAAAATTGCTTAATTTGTCTTTAAAAAAAAATCTAAGACGCCATCTATAAATACGTAGAAAAACTTCACATCAAATTTGTCTCTAATCAAGTTACAGAGGAGGATTAGACCCATTTAGAGAAAATATTTATCATAACTATTAGGATTTTTTTTAATTATTTTTTTAGTTTCTTTCATTTTCTTATTAGTTTTTTTTTTTTTAATTAGTTTCTTTCATTTTCTTTACTTATATATGGTTCGAGATTATTGTTGAGTTATTGCATTTCGTGTGGTTTACATTTGAAAATGTGGACATAAATTAGATGGTGATAGGATATTAGGATAATGGTACTCTCTCTTTTACATTTCCTTAAATTAGTTCTCTAGATACACTTTGCTATCTTAGGCATCAATGTAGCTTTACCCCTGTTCCGAGGGCAGTTTACTTAATTTCTTTTTATGAACCACAAGCACCAAATACCTCTTCATACACACAATACACATACAAATGCAACTCATACAGATTAATGTTTATTAAGTTGATCATAGATAATGTTCATTAAGTTGATCATAGATAATGTTCATTATTAAAACTTATAATAATGTTCATTCAAATTGAACCTTGTAATCGGACCGTTTGGAATGGATCCGGATTGGACCATTTCGGACCGATGTTTGATCTTTTAGGACTGCTTTCGGATTGAATTAGACCATTTTGGATTCGGACGTAATACGGATCACTGTACTATTCAGAATAATCTGATTAAGCTTTCGGACCAAATCGGATTGGGACTTGGATCAGATTGTTTCGGTTCTGGTAGATGATAGAGATGATAAAAATTATTATAGTTTTGTTTTTGTTTCAACAATTATATGACATAATTACTCGTTAGAGTTGTCAAATAATTTAGTGTTGCTCTGTATATAGCTTCATTGGAAGTGGAAACTGATTAATGACTCAAATTTAACGTTAAGAAAATTACACTTAAATTAATTTTTTGGATCGGATTAGTTCAGATTGGATTGTTTTTAGATCGGACAAGTTTGTATCAGACCCATTCGGATCCCGATGAATTTTGGATCAAATAAGGTTGGGGTCGTATTAGTTTGGATTTCGTATGATATTTCATATTATCTTTTTCGAACCAAAATCAAATCTCGAATCATGTATTTCGAATCTCGAATCAAATTTGCCAGGTCAAATTCATATGATTGATCTAATTGTCCTCCGGTATACTAATGTCGTCATTCCATTGACTCATGCCATTCCCATGAGTAAAATAATATCAAGTAAAATAAGCTTTTATCAATAAATAAAAGGAAAAATAATGGAATTTAATAATCCTACCTTTTGGTAGTCTGCTCAAAATAATCGCACCTTTAATTTATTTCAAAACAATCCCATCTTTATACATCATCTGCTTAAAATGGACTATATCAACCAAAATCGGTCCATTTTGAGAAAAAAAAAAATTAAAGGTGGGATTATTCTAAGCAGATGATGTATAAAGGTGGGATTATTTTGAAATAAATTGAATGTGAGATTATTTTGAGCAGACCACCAAAAGGTGGGATTATTAAATTCGATTTTTCCTAAATAAAAATAAAAACTTTAATCAATAAATTAAATCATCTTTTACAACTAATTTAGTATGGAATAAAAATAATTTCAAACTATTGCAATTCAGTCATTAATCAATAATAATCAGTAATTTTATGTAAAATGCATTAATATATCATGAAATGAAATTTACACTAAAAAAACTCAAAGAATTTCCATTTAATTTACCCCTTTATTTATATCATCAACACTTCAGGATTGACAATTGTCAATGTTATATATTGTATCAGTTTGCACTTTGCAAGACTTAATCACTAGGATAAGAATTGTATTTGTGCTCTCTCCTTATATAGTTTTATTATTTTCCTCTCTTAAACTCTGCAAACAGGGTTTCTGAATCTTCTCACTCTTTCACCACCATCACACTGCCCCACCAGCTTCCTTAACTTATTGGGACAAAATTGCAGTATTTAATGGCATCAACAAAATCTGATACAGTATTAATTAGATTTTATTTCCTTTTTTTAATATAGTATGTATGAATATGGTGAAATCACTATTATATAAGTCAAGGGGGAGCCATGGTGTCCCCCCTCAAAAAGTCTATAATGCCCCTTATAAATTTATTAAAAATCAAATAGCATCACTCTTATTTATTAAGGAAAGTTACTACAATTTTTGAATTGTTCAAAATTAAAAAATTACAAAATATACAATTTGAAAAAATAAAATAAAATTATCAAAATTCATATTTTTGAATTCTCTATAAATAGACACCCATTTTAATATAGTTTGTTACATAAAAAGTTTTCCTTTTGATTATCGTAGAAATTTGATAGCCGATTTTGTTCATTGTTGTGGAATGGCTGGATAAAAGGGGAAAGTTTGTTTACGATATATTATGTGAATTTAAAAAATATTTTAATTTCTCGAACAAAAACCTTCAATTTTTTAAGATACATTAGAAATATCGTCGCACGCAAAGCGTGCACAAAAGGCTAGTGTTATATGATGCCAGGCCATGATGGGTTAAAAACTAATTTCAACTCTATCACATGGTGGCCTGGGGTCAAAATTTTGTATTAACGGTTCGGATTAAACCCTAAATTATTGATCTTAATTCTTCTTCATACTAGCTAAAATACTTGTTTAAAATTTAATTGCAGAAGTATGCTGATGAATTTCCATAGGCTCAAGTGATCAACATAAGCCCACTCATCCACATGCAAGAGTAGACTGATAAATTTTCATGAAAATGTCCCAATTTAAGTGCTTGAAAACATATTTTTGTATAAATTTTATCAAATATTGAATGACTAGCCTCCTCTTCCTTTTCTCTCCTAAACCCTAACCTTCAAGGAAAAAAAAATTCTCAAAGGAACTTAATCGATGGAAAGTCCCAAATTAATTTAATTGTCTTTGATTTTTAGTGTAATCGATCGAGTTTCATTTTTATACGAATAATTCTTCCTCAGAGAGGATCATTTCTCCCTTGAAAGAAATGGTTCTTCGCAATCTTCTTAATTTGGAGAGACATTAGTATATTGTTGTAAATTTAGTTCGTTGATGATAAATCGTGCGTTGTCGAAGTAGAGTTTAGCTATACAATTACAAACAATGGGATCAGATTCAATTCTATTTCAGAACTACAACATATCAAGAGGCCTCCTCGTTGGAGGTTGTATCAAACATTGATGATGTGGAATAGGGTATTTAATTTGAAAATGATGGCACGAAAAATCAGTAATAATTTTGAAATTTCTGAATTTTATTTGTCCAATATTGTTATGTACTTGTTAGTAATGATTTTTTATTGTAGATGTTGTACGATTCTTTTTTAAAAAAAAGTTGCTTTGAGATAACCAATGTGAGATTTTATTTAGAAAAAAAAAATATGAGATTAATAACCAGTCTCATATTATTTTAGAAAAACAAAAAATTGAGATTAATAATGAAAAATGCTACTTTAAATTTCAGATTATTTTTTTCACAATTTTCCATGTGCATTTAATTTATAATTAGGTCTTGAGATAACAACTTTGTCCACTTCTAGTTATTACTAGTCTTATATGCATGCTTTGCGTGCAACGATATTTTATTTATAACTTCTACTTAATAAAATATACATTACAAAAAAGGTTGATTGTACTGTGGTAGTAAAAATGTGAAGTAACAATCGATAATATTTAAAGCTTTGTTAGTTTACGTAAGTAATAATAATGCATCACAAAACCAATTAATTTGTGCATTTTTTTTTTCAAAAAAGTATGCAATTGTATTGTTTGAAAAATAATCATACATAATAATAATTATTAAAATAGCAAACGTAAGTTTGAAGAGGACGGCGCCAACATGTTTAGTTCACGTTGGCACACCGCACATAGAAGTTGACTCCATGCACATTGTTTTAATTATACTCCTAATAAATAATTTATAAAATTACAATTATAATATAATTCTAATTAGATTATGTTATTATCCTTTCACTTTCCTTGCAGACCAACAGAAACTAAAAATAAATAAAATACTAAATACTCCGTATATACTTAATAGTTTGTCAATGAAAATTGATTTTTTTTTTTTTTCTTCTTTCATGACTACCAAAGTCTTCTGCGTATCTCAATGTGCAATGAAATTTGTAGTACTTTTATTATTTGTACATAAGCAACTCAAGAAAAGGACCTTATATATAATGCTTTAACCTTTAAGTATTATGCAACATATTTTATTATAAATTTATAATTATTTGCTGAAATAGCAACTTACTCCTTGCATGTGAGGTAAAGTAAATATGTTACAAAGTATATGTTTTTAATTTAATTTGCTTAATTTGACATTTGTCACTATTTACAAAGTTTAATCTGACATATTGTGATCGATATATAAGAGAAAACATATTAATGTAGAGTCTACCTGGATCTGTAATGTATTAAAAATATTATTATTTATGTTGTTAATCGAGCTGTATTCCACTTTGCATTTATCTCTATATTTTATTGGATTGTCTACCCATTATTATTGGGTAGATATAGTTTTGTTCATGAGAAAAGTAATCAAGGTCCGACACACCACGCACAATAAGTGTTTAAATTGTGGTTGATGATCACATATAAAAATTTATAAAGTATAGCTGCTTGATTTAGCTTATAAGGTTATTAGTTCCGATATCATCCTAGCTCTCCCATAAAAGAGTGCGTCTTGACGTTTAGAGAAAAAAAAAATTATAATATGAATTTGACAAACAGGTCTAGGCCACGCCTGCCATGGGTAGTGCAAGTCCACTTTACAAGACAAAGGAAACTATATGCTAGTAAGGGGAGTAACCCCTTAGCTATATAAAGCTAGTAGAGACAATGTAACTTTATTATTTTTCCAATGTGGAGTTTATAATCCCAACACTCCTCCTTAATTCCACACTCTTTTCACACTCACATGTGGGATTGTGAGCTTATACATGGGCTCAACACTCCCCCCCCCCCTCACATGTGAGTTGTGCATAATCTTGGCCCAGATCAATCCAAACCCAATGCAACCTGGGCTCTGATAGCATGACAAATGGGTTTGGGTCACGCCCGCCACGGAGAGTGCAAGTCCACTTTACAAGATAAAGGAGGTTTCACCTCAAAATCATATGGTGGTAAGAGGAGTAACCCCTTAGGCCGTAGTCATATAAAGTGGAGATAACTTTATTATTTTTTTAATATGAGATTTATAATCTCAACACTCCCCCTTAACTTCATACTCTTTTCACACTCATATGTGGGCTTATACATAGGCTCAACAATCTGACTTGTGTCAATTCTGAATTTCTGATTTGTGAGTAATAAATTATATTAATAAAAAGTATGAGATAGATATTTTCTCATAGATATTTATATGATGAGTTGGCAATACCGTTAACAAGGTTGTTAATTTGTTTATGGCTCATGTAGTTGTTAAGAGTTGTTGATTGGTATATAAACAATTATCGTTTACTATAATTAATGATTAAGATATAATAATAATAATACTAATCACTTCTTCTACAAGCGTCCTAGTCACTCTTTAAATCTTTCGTCTACGTTTGTTCTAATTAAGACTCGGATTTGCTCCACTCTAATTTCACACTAACTAACTACTGAACTAATTTCTATTTTCTAATCATAATCAAGATTTATACAAAATAAATTCGTTATTCAATATAGGACTATGTAATTAAAATTAATTACATAGTCCTATATTCAACCATAGCAACGAACAAAAAGGAACGAATGAGTATAATTGTAAATAACTTAGGGTGCGTTTGATTCAACTTAAATAAGCTCATGTGCTTATTTTCAGAAAATTCATTCAGATCAGATCAGATCAGAATAGTTCGTTCAAATCAGAAAAATTATAACTATAATAATAACTACAATTAGAAAAATTGAGATCAGATCAGAAAATTTTAGATGAATCAAATACACCCTTATTTGTTTATTTTATTTTAATTTTTTTGGTTTTTTGATATATCTAATGTGTCATTTGGTTTAGGTATCCACGTAGGGAATTATTTATAATTGGAATTTTCAATTTATGAAAATTCATTTTCTTTGTAAATTTCGTAGAAGATGTTATTATATGTTTGGTTGACACATAGAAAACTTAATTAATTACTAAAGGGGTATTGTGAGTAGCTTCATACATATTGGAGAAATTAAATTCCTGTGAGAATTTGAAATTTCTAAAGAAGTATAAACCAAACACAACCTTTTATTCGCATTTCCCAAAATTTTCGTCCAACCAAACAACATCTATGCAGTGTGTTGTTACAATGTATTTCTGCAGTTTTCCACTTCTCATGCACTATGCTAAATTACTTCCATTATTGTAACAGAAATAAATCCAATTTGGACCACAAGTCAAAGCCTTACATAAATACCTAAGTTTCAAATATTCATTGAAGGATCATTACATATTTTACTTTAAGAAATTCATGAAGTAAAAGATCGAATAGTGTATATACAATTCATATCATATCCCATGCTCATGTAGTCATGTGTATATATTTCCGGAATTTAATTTGTATTTTTCTTATTTAATAAAGTATTTATTTGTCTCATTGAATTACTTTAGATCAATTATATATCTAATTTCAAATCGTTGATTTTTAACTGGATCGGAATACATACACCCAGATCAGCCGGATGTAAGATAGGCTTTTTACAAATGGTCATACAATCGGGTCTCAAAACATTCAAACACCTAGAAAGTTTCATTTGGGGGGAAAACATAATGAGTTTTAACTTATCGTTCTTCAGTTCGAGTATTTGATTAATATTTTGGTTCATTCAAATAAATAGACATATATTAAATTACTTAGAAATACCATGCATATATAAACTAACAAGTTGAAATGAAGATTTCAATTCTATAGACTATGGTTTTGAGAGAGCTGATCAATTTATCAAGTTGTAGTTTTGCGCAAAATTAACGGTATATGCGTCCATCTATGATCTAGCTGATTATTGATCTATTCGAGATGACATAAAGAGCTTCTTTTTTTTATATAAATGATTTTCCTTTCTATCTCTATTGGGTTGATTACACTATTGATTAAATGTAGCAATGTAGCATTGCTTAATTTATTCTAAATAGAGGCAACTAGCCAAAAGCTAATAACTAGGCACATTCTACACTCCAAGAAGACGTGATACGGCAAGTTTTAACATAAATTAAGGATCTTATGTAGCTTAGCATGAAGTAAGATAAAAGTTAGTTTGAAAATGAATCATCAAACTTTGCTTTCGGCTGAATAATAGGGAGATAGGAGATCAAAAGAAGAAAAAACAAATATGAGGGTCGTTAAATGTCGCTCTAGTTGGCACCATAAAGCAATATCACTTGAATTTTGTAAAACATAAATAATTAAACATCCTAAACTATAAAAAGTGCATGACAAATTCAATAATGAGCAAACACCAATATAATTGACAAACAATCATATGACCCGGTTTCCAGATTAAGAGGACTGACAAAGTGGTGTCCACTCTTAAGTCTTAATAGTAGCATTCTCTTTCCCTATATTTGTAGCTAAAAGAAACGAATTTCTTTGCCCAATTAAAAAAAACCCCGATTTTCGTTCATGATTATTGTTTGCTCTATTTACCTGTTTCTTGTTCTAATATGTGCATTTCACTATAAATAAATATTTTTAAGGGTGCGTTTGATTCAACTTAAATAATTAAGCATTTATGTGCTTATTTTAAAAAAATTCAGATCAAATCAGAAAAATTCAGATCATATAATAAAATTATGACTATAATAATAACTATAATCAGAAAAAATCAGATGAGATAAAAAAAATCAGATCAAATCAGAAACGTTAAGATAAGGTCAAATTAGATCAGAAAATTTAAGATCAGATTAGATATGATATGTTGGATCATTCTTACTCGTAGAATATAAAAGAACTAATTGAAAATTATTATACATGACTTTACTTAATAAAACTTGTAAATTGATAAATAAGTTGAACAGAATTCAACCAGGACAAACATGCTAGTAGCTAGGTTTCTAACTAGATCCCTCCACTCAACCTGCTTAAATTTTGGCTCTTGATACCATGTGAATATAATATGAAAGGCTTACCCTCCTTGAGAGTGTAGCACTATATATATATATATATAATAGAGGATTACAATCTAATGTATAAGTACAATAATACCCTTAGGTATATTATCTATTAATGATGAAAATTTAATTTGTTGCCTTCTTTTTGTACGAATAATTCTAAAGATAATTTTGACAAGAATAGCAAAGATGTACAATTTAGTAAAGCCGTCTTCAGTTCGATCAAATTAACGATCTCACATAACTATGTTTTTCTTGATGTATAAGTAATAATTAACGATCAAAGTGAGTTGGATAAATAATGTCGAAATCAAAGTATTACATCTTAAAAAAACGGAGCCATTATATGTTATTCCCCTATTTCATACTTTTATTTTTATTTCACCCCCTTGCTAGTACAATTTGATTTAAACAATAACTTCATGCGATATTTAACCTAAAAAAATAATTTTTTCCAACAAACTTATCATGAATGCATTATCTAATTCGTATTTTTCCCGTCAAAAAAAAAAAAAACAAATTCGTATATTTAGTTTTTATATTTAATTCTCTTTGTTTTCTAATTTAATATTCCCGATCTCTTTTAAACCCATAACCAACAATTATTAAAAAAATTGGTATAAGTTCATCCAAGTCCACACACACCATGCTTTAATTTAACAGAGAATCTGGTGCTCATCTATCAAAATTTATCAAAAGAATTAGATTCATCCATCAGAATGTATTCGTCAGAGAAAATTGCACCTGAAAATTAAAAATAGTGAATCATTAGAAAACTAGCTAATAGCAAGTCTTCTCTCAAAATGTCTGACGGTCCACGTTGTGCTAACAAAAATGTAATTTTTAACATAGAAACATGAATTTTTGTATAAAACTTAACTAGATATGTAAAGAGATACGTCATAGGTCTTTTGTATTAAAATTATTATTTTTTTTAGAAAGTTGTCACTACGAAAGGGAATTGTTTCTCTTTTATTCTCTAAAACAAATATTAAATTAATTAGTTACACATATTATTTGCAACTGCAAATAGAGAGAAAAATATGAATTCATGTGATGAGGGGCCGAGGGGGGACATAGAAAGAATTGATAACCTAAAAACAAGAAAACGTTTACTGCAAATGATGTATAGCATCCATTTTTGGTAAAAGTTACAAATAATAATATAGTATGTCGCCTTTTTTTATTTGTAAATGTTGGGTGGTAATACCGTAATAGTCTAATATACCTTTGGTCAAACTATACTCCAAATCACTAAACTCAATTTAACTAATGTGTGTATAGAAAAGAGATAATATGAAATTCTCTCAAATGTGTAAGTATCGAATCCAAGAAGCTAAGAACACCACTAACATTTGAAAATTTTATGCCACTTTAACACAATTTTTTTAATCTTACTTCACTTAACTAGGAATGGGAAATATTTCTCTCTTTCCTCTTTTTAATTATTCAAATTGCTTTTTGGTACTATTTATTTACTAATTTTGATTGACATTTGTCAATTGAGCATAATTTTTATAGTAGTATCCTCCCATTTTTGGAGAGTATAATTTTTACCATTATATAACTTGAGATATTTTGGATTTAAAAAATGTTATTGTGAAAAGGTGAATTGAAGGAAAAAAAAACAAGCGAAAGAGATTTCGGGTTTTTCACAGTGAGATACAAAATAAAAAAAAAAAAACAGAGGGGTTTATTGAGAACATACATATTTTGAGTAAAATCTAGAGCTAGGCATGGGCCGGGCCGGCACATGGGCCAACTCGGCACGACACAATTTGGGTCCGGCACGCCACGAGCCCGCTATGAGCACTGTACGATACGAAGGTACGACTAGTGGGTCTTGGGCCACCCATGAACAACATTTTAAAAGTTTGGCACGAATCCGGCACGAGCACGACAGACCGGCCCGCACGTTGGCACAATCATTTTGATTAAAAGTTCATAATATATAAAAATTAGTATAAGGCTCGATGGCACGCACAAGTCGGCCCGGCACCGCACGTGGACTGGGCTGTGCATGAACCTTATATTTTATAACTTGGCACGAGCCCGGCACAACATGAACTTTTTGACCCGTTATAAACACGACACGTTGTGGCACGAGACAGACGGGCTTGGCACGTGGACCGTGCCGGCACAACCTGTGCCCAGCTTTACTACTAAAATCATAAAAATGGTACTGTGAGTCTGTGACCCCCCTGTTCCGTGAAGTACTAGTACAGTGCCAAAGAGCATATATAAACTATACATAATCATTGATCAACGTTCAAGGAACATGGACCGTTCATTTACACAATAATTAAAAAAGCCAAAAGGCATAATTGTTTTAATTAGTTAGTTATAAATATTCATCTTTTCCTCAAGTGGTACTTAGTATAGGTTCATTTTTATTCAACTGAAAACGAATAAATAAATTCCTTAATCAACCATATTAAGAGACTTCATTAGTTGTAGTTTTAATCTTGAAAAGAAGATTACAGTTTATACAACACGATTAGTAGAGTGTGTCGGTACCGGTATTTCTGTTAATTATCCCTTTCTTCTTTCTCTCTCTAATTTTAAATAATTTTTTTTTAAACCAGGTCGGCAGCCTCATTTTCTCTCTCTAAATTCTGTATATTTCTCGATTAAGTTCCTCAATTTCCTATTTTAAGCAATTCCTAAAAATCATAGAGAAAAATACCAAAAACCCAAAGAAAATTATCTGAATTTTTTTTTGTTTTGTTTTTGGGGAGTTTGTTTTGCACTTTTTACTGTAACCAATGATAAAGACAATTGCTTGCAATTTGAAGAACCTTTCAGGTAAGGGAAAAGGCAAATTAGATTATGAGTTTTTTCATTTTTTGTTATATGATAATGAGGGTCATTTTTCTTTTTTGAATTGGGTTTATTGGGTTTTAATCAATTTGGGATTTTGTGCATTATTTTTCATGTTAATTGGAATGCCCATAAGGTGTTTGTTTCTGGGTCTCTGTGTAATTCATGTACTGTAATTGATTGATTCATTCTGATTTTTGAGCTTTAGATTCATGTTTTACAGGGGGAAGTTCCAATTTATTTCATTCAAATGGCCTGTTTTTGAAGTTGTTTAAGTTAATATTTTTTTTCCTTTTAAATACTGGGTATGTTTGCCAATAATGGAATATGATTTACTGCTTTTGGCTTTTGAAACTAATATAACAAAATTCTGGGTCTTTTGATTAGCCATGGTTGAATATCATCATATGGATTGGATGCATCTTTCAATTATAAAAACTAATATCAAAGTTTTGTATTTGGTTTTGATGGGAAGTCTAGGTAAGGAGCATTGAATTTTTGGCTTGTTGCGCTGGAAGTAATAGAAGAAGAAGAAAAGGAGAAAAAAGGAATGGTAAGAAGAAAAAAAATGTTGAAGGGAAGAATCTCAAGGATTGGTAAATATGCAATTGCTTCATCAATTACAGATCAATGTATTACTTGTACAACCTTCAATATTCTTGCTCCAATTTACAAAAGGCTGAGTGATGAGGTTTGTTTGAATTGGATTCTTCAATCTGAAAAATAAGTTCATTGATTGTAATCACATAGTTGGATTTCTGGTGTCTTATTGCTGATTTTGGATTTTCTCTTTTCTGGGCAAGTTTCAGGATCAGGACGGTCGTGAAAGTGATTACAGGGCATATTGGTTAGCTAGGAACCATAGGATATTGGATTGGTTGTTGCGCGAAAGATCTACCATCATTTGTCTTCAGGTTGGCAATGGATCTTTTTATTTTATTTGTTAAAATTTTTCTGTAATAGCATGGCATGTTATTGGTTTTCCAATAGTCATATGATGCATTGCAATTTGATATTGGTTTATTGGGGTGTTAAAACTTGTGACTTTTATGCCGCGTTTAGGAATTTTGGGTTGGAAATCAAGAACTTGTGAGTATGTATGAAAAGAGGCTTGGTGATGCTGGTTACATCAATTTCCAGCTTGCACGAACCAATAATCGAGGAGATGGTATGTTATATTGTTATGGTTGTTTTATTTTTTAAATTCAATCACAAACAATTAATGCATCTTAGATGTATGATTTTTTTAATATGTGATTCTGTGTTTATTTTTATCATTCCCTCTGTTTTAAAATAACCGCTCCACTTTGACTAAAAATCTCTCACAATTTTGGTCAAAGTGGAGCAGTTATTTTGAAACGGATTGATTTTTTTTTTTTTGTGTGGGGGGGGGGGGGTGGGAGGGATTCTGTATTTAGTTGAACCCCTTCATTCCTTGGTATATAAATGATAATGACATAAAGATTGAAACTTGATGTATTTCTATTTACTTGACCATTATATTGAATTTTTTAACCACCTTACCCAATCTTCCTCCTAATGGTTGCTTTGTGAGAAATATAGGAGTTGAATTACAAAGGATTTGGTACTTTGTGGGAAGGAAAGAGAGAGGAATATTGCTTAGTCTGTTGTTTGATGAGATTTGGAACGTCACATTCATGTGGCATTACACATATTATATTGAAAGTAGTTGCCATCATTTGGGTAGATGAATCTCTATCAGCAGTAGACAATAGTTGGTAGTAGTGACTACTGACCATCTAAAGTATTGTTATATAATGCTATGTTATACAAAATTAGCGCCAAACTAATATTAAACAATGCTTTCATTCTATGTATGCTTATGATGCTGCTGACTATTTTAGGATTCTGTTTCTTGTCTGATGTGTTTTTCTTGGAACATGTAGGTCTGCTGACTGCTGTACACAGAGATTATTTCAGGGTTATAAGTCACCGAGATTTATTACTTAATGATATTGGAGACCGTGTTGCTCAGCTACTACATGCTGAGTTAGTCAACCCATTTTTCCAAAATCGAAGCAGTAATGTTCGACAAGAGATTCTTATTGTGAACACGCACTTGTTATTTCCTCATGATTCGAGCCTCTGCCTCGTGAGATTACACCAAGTATGTTGTATTCAAAATGCTGGCTTAGGTGTCTCCTTGCTCTTTACCTGTTGCTCATCATTAATGTGCGTATTTTTCAGGTTTATGAGATCCTACAAAGCGTGGAATCTTATCAGAAAGAATTAAAGCTAAACCCCATGCCCGTTCTACTCTGTGGGTAAGCCTCTCTCATATAATCATCTTTTGAAGCGAAGGATTTTCAGGTTTATGGTGATATATTGAATCATTTTGGCCGCAGGGATTGGAATGGGAGCAAACGTGGACATGTTTACAAGTTTTTAAGATCTCAAGGGTTTGTTTCGTCATATGACACAGCTCACCAGTACACGGATGCTGATGCTCATAAGGTGATCATTACATTTATTTTTATCTATTTTTTATCTCAGTAATTGGTTTTGTCTCTGCTTATGCAGGTGTGGCTGCTGTTGTTTATTTTTTCATGTTATTTTCTTTCACACAGTGGGTTAGTCATCGCAATCATCGAGGAAACATTTGTGGGGTTGATTTCATATGGCTTCTCAACCCAAACAGATATCGAAAGCTTCTCAAGACAAGCTGGAATGAGACAGTATTTAGCATGTTCAAGGTGAGAAACCTACTTCATTCATCTATTTTGTTCTGTCTGAAATGCAGCACGTTTGTCTATTACTGTCTTGTTTTCCTTTTCTACTTTATTAGTGAAAGAAGAAGTGTGAATTCTTCCAAAATATTGGAATATAAATTTGGAATAATTGCTTCTAATAAAGCAACCTTTTAGCCACTTACAAATAATAATGTAACCTTTTGATTATTTTTTAATAATGCAACCTTATACCTTATTTTCTTTGAGTAGGACCTAACCCCGCCCCCAAAACCACTAAAAAACAAGAAAATCCATCACCTTTATACCTACCACATTGAAACCCACTCCAAATCGATTATCAATTGTTCAAGTAATTATTCCTTATATCCTACTCAAAGAAATGGTGTATAAAGATTGCTTTATTAAAAAATAATGAAAAGGTTGCATTATTATTATTTGTGAATGGCTAAAAGTTTGCATTTTTAGAAGCAATTATTCCTATAAATTTTCCCCATTTAAATTGAAACAAAAATACTTTTGCTATTTGGGTTTTTAAGAAGTAAATTTATTTATTGGTTTGACTGGTAGTAGCATCTAGAGTGCCATACAGAAAGGGCTACCTATATTTTTGAACTTTGGTGATTGAGACCAAGTCTATTATAACAAGCTTTGGTCTCAAAACACTAGAACTACATTTATGGGGTTGTGGAAAAGACTTGCTTGTATAGTTGCATGATTCTAAGTTTTAAGCGTTTGTAGTCATCATGATTCCCTCAGATTCCTCAGAAGATGGTGAACTAATCTGAACTGTTCGATTTTCTGTATTTGTTAAAAATTCTTACTGTTGTCCTCAACTGAATGGATCATGAATATACGGATTATGGGAATAAATGGGATTAGTGTCTTGTTTCAACTTTTGACTATCAGAATTTATGTTTTCAAATAACATTTTCAAGTATGGAAAATATATTTGCAGTTTGCAACCATGCATCTAACTGGCTTTTTGTTTTTTTTTCTTTGTCAGTCCCTACTTCGAAGAGCTTCCTTAATAGAACATGATGCATTTGCCTTTCTAAAGGATGATACCGGTGATTATATAACTTACTCAGGCTTTTGTGAAGCACTTAGACAGGTTGATGATTGATGCTGTAAATCAAGTTTAATATTCACGTCTCTGGATAGTTTTTAACAAATCTTTCGATTTTGCAGTTAAATTTAGCTGGTCACCCATATGGGCTTAGCGAGGAAGAGATGAAAGATTTGTGGGTTCAGGCAGATATCGATGGAAATGGAGTTCTCGATTACAGTGAATTTCAGGCAAGTCCTCATTTTGCTTTTGCTCACATTGGACTGCAATGTAAACATATGTTGCTATACGTCGTGGAACTATCTCTCTATGCTTATCATCAATGCATTTTATCCCGTTATGCGTCATCCCCACTCCCTCTCTAATGTTGACTATTTGCCCAACAATTACAACATGGCATGACATCCTCCATACAAGACATTCAGGCCCGATGAAGCATCTGTGCAAGGAGACTCATTGCACAGGGCCTCACAATGCATGGGGCCTTAGGGGCCCATTTTTAAGATTTGAAGATGGCCTAGGTTTGTATGGCACAGCTCTTAAGACATTGCCACATGGTACCTCCATCAAATAAATATTAGATGTCGTGTGGTTTCCATGGGAACTAAATTGCCAAAAGAAAACTTATTTCATTGGAAAAAAATCCCCCTACCAATTTCCTAGGAAGTAGGTTTTATACTTTGTAATTGACACAAGAATTAGTATTTATCAAGCAGGGAGTTGGTTAATTATTTTATACTCCTCATTTCCTTGGAATTTCAATTTCCTATGTTTTTGTCAACCAAACATAAGAGCCTTTGGCTATTTCCTATGAAATTGTATTTCCAAGGGAAATTGTTGTCAACCAAATAACCTCTTAGCTACAAAATAAATTATGAAGATTGGCTCCTCGGCGGCCTATTATTCAATAGATAGAATTTTGTACCACTGCTTCAACTCCACAACATTGGTCACTCTCACACGTCGTGTATAAGAGTATCATTGTGCAAACTAAAATAAAAGGCCCAATCAAACTTGTTTATAAAACCATTGCATCTTGACCCGGGGCCTCACCAGCAAAATAGTGTTCTCAACCTGAACTGAATTAGTAATTCTCATATGCTTTTCCGGCTCTAACATTGTGAGATTACTATTGCAGCAACGAATCTGGAATTCAGAAGACGCAGATGAAGATGGAAACGTCCATGGCAATGATGTCAATGATACAGTTCAAGCTATTGGGTTCAGTGTGAAAAATGCAGTTCTTTTCCCCACCGAAGTGGAAAAAGGATTATGGCCTGAAGATTACTCATTGTCTGATCATGCTCGGCTAACTGTAGTTTTTTCACCAGTACGAATGCCATGCTCTCAGATGATTTTATGACAAAAAAAGGCAGCAAAATTAGGGTTACAGCCTTTTATGATTGTTTTATAAGCGGGACATATGGACCGGTATGTGAATACTGGGATGTCCATCAACTACTTTTTGAATTGAATCGAAGGTTTCCAAGTTCAAAACCGCCCATAATTTGATGGCAAACCTCTGTTCAGGTAGGGATTAG
The DNA here is from genome assembly GCA_951394345.1 of Salicornia ramosissima. Taxonomy (NCBI): domain Eukaryota; kingdom Viridiplantae; phylum Streptophyta; class Magnoliopsida; order Caryophyllales; family Amaranthaceae; genus Salicornia; species Salicornia ramosissima. Next base: position 53,561,767 of record OX596237.1, on the reverse strand, counting down.
CTCAGACGAAGAGTTTTAATGGAAGATCAAAAGCTTGCTTTTGCTGTCACACATTGTCGCTGCTGATACAATGGTCACAGGGTGGTTCAGTTACAGTTTTGTGCTGCGACATATGTTCGGGGGGCTTATGAAAGAAAAGTCGGGGCGTGTGATGTACTGTAGTCTTGTAAAGAGGGAGGACAAGGATGAAGATGTATATTGTAATTGTTTATATCCAGCAGTCAATATAAGATTTTGTAGTTAGTGTATAAATTCATACCAGATTTTGTATTTTCACCAATAACAATGAAATTCTCATTTGGTGAAGAATTCTATCTTAGACTTGTTTGTCTTTTTGAAATCATTTCTTCTTTGTGTAATGACTCACCTGTCCACCACTCCACAGCATCCTTGTTAACACAAATACTAAGATGGATTCTTTGTTCTTTCATTAACAATACTAAGATGGATTCTTTCCTTTTTCATTAACAGGATTATTTGTTCTGGCCTAAAAGACCAGACTTTGTATCAACCGATCGGTTAATAAAAAGCTCTGCAAACAGATTTCTTTGTTCTGGCCGACCTGAATTGCGACTGTAACCAGTTTTCTTTGTTCTGGCCTAAGAGACCCGACTTTCTAACCGCTCTAGACTTTGTATAAACTTGCTTTCTAATAATATCGGCTGATTCGAGGATGGAAAAAAGAGTTGAAAAAGCAACTCGACAAGCACAAATCCGAGCTGGAGATGGCTAGTTTATAGTCCTGATGTAACATAATTATACAACCTAGTTGATATTGTATCTCTTGATGATAGCTAGTTTTAGAAATCTATCTCAACCTCCCTGGCATACTGCATGTAGAGTAATGCATTTTTCCTTCTTTTAGGGTTGATAATGAGACACTTCTTATTATAGGTAATGGTAATGTGCTAGGCCCTCATGCCTTGGCAGGCTGTGCCTAGAGTGGGCCAAGACAAAGTTGTGTCGTGTTGAGTTTGTGCCAAGTTTTAACAAAGTTAGCATATGTCCAAACCATCCCATGATTTGTGCCGGGTTGAGTTATGAAAATGTTGTTCATATATGACGGGCCCATGACCCATGAGTGTGTCTCTCGTGTCGTGTCAACTGTGAACAACTTATTCAACTACTCCAATGGATCGAATCACCTACAAAGAACAACAAGTGCAGCTAACCTTAAAGATATACAGCAGCAAATTAAGTATACCAATAGCTAGAACATGAATTCAAGACCATGCTACCACTATAGAGATTCATGCCTTTATAAAAGACCAAACTTTCACCCCTTACAAACTTCGATGAAACCTAAATCGCCAATTCCGGTACGCAAACATGCTGGAAAATTTATACACAACCTAAACTAAATGATCTAGGTCACAAAAAAATGAATCAGGTCTCGAATCGGATATTTCGGATCTTGGATATCTTTGCCAAGTCTATGCACGATTCCACAATTAACTTATATTACATATTTACTTGTACATGCCTTCAATAAAACTACAAACACTAAAAAGTTGATGCACAAACACAAATTATAATAAACAAAGCTAAAAATTTGTGATTTATAATTGATTCATCAAACTCACCCTTTAAGAGGGAGTGGGGTTACCACTTACCAGCTAAGTATGTTCTAAGTTGTCCAAAAGCACCTTTACAAAACCGACTAGATTCAAAAGACACAAACATCCTCCTTGAACCACAACATCGTAATTGCAAAACAATATCATTATCATTCGTTTGTTATGGTTTGTGGGAAGCAGAAACAAATATATAAGGAAAACAAATTCCCTTACCTTGTTACCCTCATAAATCTAGAAAAAACAATTACTGTTTCCAAATAGTTGTACTCATATACATTTTCTTAATGATACCAAACAACTAGTAATTGTAACACAATGTATTACTCTTTTTCCCCAAGAGCATGATGAAGCCTTCTTCCATGCAAGTCAGCAGCTCATGGAGGGTCTTGTTGCATCAACACTTATTACTTCTGAAACTGAGAAATTGAGAGTTTGAGTGAATTGGAATCAATTAGTTCAAAGGTTATGGCTTAATTGTTATTGACTTATTGGATACTCGTTTTTTAAGCAAAAAACTTGTGGTATTTGGATATAGTAGGGATTATTAACAGTTTTCGTTGCACCCAACAATAGAAAGCGTTGCCATTAATCTGTGACAAAGGGAGTAACACGACACCCTAGGCATCCAAAATAATCATACAATGAATCCAAAAACTAGTTTTGCATTGACTCAGGGGGAACAAAAAACTATATTTCTAAACTACTTAAGTGAAAGCACTAATAAAATTAGTAATTTTTCTCTCAAACTCTTACTTTCCCTTCTAAAGTACATTTACTCTTTTCTCTCTCCCCCACTCTCTTTAATATTCTAATTAATAGTTAATGACTTTTTAATTTTAAATTACATTGAAACTAGAAATAAAAAAGTCGTATTAATAACGGTTTGCTTCCATAAATAAATGACATTTAATTTTAAACTAAAACTCTATTGAAAACACAAGCACGTAAAGTTTTATGACGTATTTGACTGATTATAACTCTAAACAAAGTGTTTATTAAAAGAATTTTTGAGTTAGAGTTAGCCCCAAAACACTATTTTAAAAAAGTTGAAAATTGAAGCTTTTTGAAGAGAGTTTTGGTCTGATTAAAAGTAAAATGCACATCTTATCTATGTAAACTTTTAACAATCAGCAAAGTTTTACCAAATACAACTTTACACATGCTAGTAAAAAACGCTATCAAATTTTAAACCAGAATGAATGTCACCTTGACCCAGTCCCAGCTGAACTGGGCCTGTCGGGTTAGGAACTGGGTCCAGGTACCCAAATTTTCTGCTAAGCCCTAGTAGAGTTGATTGAGAAATCAAGATGATCTCAAATCTCAATCCTCAATTTTTATTTATGTTGAGATTTATTGATTTAGAATATAAATGTGTATAGTTATATATGAATATTTATAATACTAGACGTAGTATTATGTGTTTGTAAGTTCATAATTATGCAAAGTTATTTAGCGATTTGTGTCGTTAAACGTTGAGGAATGTATAGCAGAAACAGTGGCAAATCGCGAGTCGTGACGTGTGCTCGCGACCAGTGAAAACAGATCAAAGTTGCCAAAATAGACAGAAGCAAATCGCGACTCGCGACCATAGGTCGCGACTCGCGAACCTGTTGGTTCGTGTTCGCTTCTGTTCGGTTTTTTCCCGTTACGTTGTGTCGTTTGGGGATTAACTGTTATGTTTATGATAAGTTATAATAGAACTTATCATTAGAATTGAGAGATATAGGAAGTTACATTCATTGTCTCTCTACTTACTCTTGCAAAAACCTAAGTTTTTCTCGATTGTTACAAAAGATTGACATCAAATTTGTTCTCATTGGTGATAGTTGAAACTAGGCTCGATTATCACTGTTTCTTGTTGTATCTCGTTAACGAATTCCTTGCAACCCGGCCTAAAAATTGGGTAGGAATATTGTTTTCGGGAAAGTGTTCTTCGTACACGCCTCGAGAGTTTGTTCATACTATTACCCATAATACTTAAAATCTCCAACAATTTATTTATTATAATTTTTTAATCCTCAATGACTCAATAGTATAGATTTTATTATTATCACACATTTACACGGAACCACTGCTAAATTGCTAACAGAAAGCTGAAAAGTGGACTTGGCTATGGACCAAAAGCAAAAAGATCAGCCGAAAAAAAGTTGCGGGAAAAAAAAGACTATTGTAGTTTTAGTTTGGTTTTATGAAAGATTGAAAGCTTGTAAGAGTAAGAAATAAAATAAAAAATAAAGGTTATTTTAGATAAGAATCATTCATATATATAAAGTAAAAAGATCATTATTTAGTGTTTGAGGGCTTAAACTTTTGCTTTAATGAGTCCCACTATCTATGGATCATTACATATTTTTATATTTTTCACAATGATATAATTGATTTAATACCATAAATCAATAATATTTGATTAGAAAAAGATTGAGCAACTCTTAGGGCTGTCAACCCTATTGGATACATTAGAATAAAATAATACTCCTGCTTTTTTAGATGTAACACTTCACTTTTCACACTTGTCGAGACACAATTTAGACTCGTAATATCTCTAAATAGGTAAGTTTAAAAATTATATATTTGGAAAGTGTATTCCGAGGTGAATCCAACAAGATCTCACATGATTATGTTTTTTTTTATATATAAGTAACAATTAATGGTCAAAGTGAGCCAGATGAATAGTGTCAAAGTCAAAGTGTTACATCTAAAAAAGTGGAGGGAGTATGATATATGTAGTAAATTAGAGTGAGAATTTGCACAAATGTAATGTTTTAATAATTTTAGACTAATGAAAAATTAATATTAATTATGAGGATTAGCAACCTTGAAGGTTAAGTCAATCACTCTCCATATTTGATAACTAACCTTTTGTTTTGGATTCTAATTTTGTCATTCCACTTTTGATTTTTACATTCCATCTCCTCTCACATAAATAATGTTTGAAATTATTATTCATGTGATATAGGGTGAATTGTATAAATAAAAAAAAGTAGAGTGCGAAAATCACTGGCTTTTGTTCGTGGTTGTAATGGCCAAAAAAATTGCTGGTTTTATTCTTCTTCCATCTTTAATTATTTACAAATACTTTTTTTTTTTTTTTGAAAGTGTTGAAGGATTGATTGTGGAGAGTAGTGTCTAGTGTGTAATGAGTTAATGACTATATATATTGAGTCATTTGAGTGCATGGGTTTTGGTCCCTGGTTGTCTTGTCCCTTTCTGCTTTCTTCCACGTCCATGTTCACGTAGTACTAATGTACAAGCTAACTAGCTATATTTCCTCTGAAGTCTGAAGTAAGATTCCATATACGAGTAGGAATTAAATTTCCATGGTAAATCAAATGGATCAGAATACAATGTACTAAACAGAAAAATTATTAAAAATAGGTACGATTCTTAGCTTACTAATTAAGACTTGCGAATGTTAAATATGATATCTTGGGTTTGAACCTCACAGTACGCATCTGTGAGAATTCCTTATCTCCCCTTTTGAAATACATATATCAGATAATTTGAGCCAAATGACCTACAACAGTAGGGCTCAGTTCAGAAAAATAATAAAGAAGAAACTTATATCAATTTTGAGTGTGTCAATATCAATCAATTGAAAAAAAACAAATAAGAAACCGGTTGTAGCTACTATCATATTCCATCCTTGGTTTAACTACTATTGGAAAAATAGCTTATACTCTAGATTTTTTTTTATTAGAACAAGTAATGCAAATTAGGCCCGTATTAAGTGGTGGAAATTATGTAATTATAAAATTTATGATAAATATTAGCGGGTGATGGATGGATGGATGCATGTAAGTTGTAATTGTGTGTCTTGTAATCGTTAGGTTGTAACCTCATATCACAACTTATTGTTTGTTTGACCATTAAGAATTCAACCCATGGTTGATCTTGTCTTGTTTCCTCCACAAAAATATAAGTAGGGGTGAGTAAAATCGGGTACCCAGTTACTTTGCTTAAATCTAGGCCCATTTATAATCAATTGGACTCAGAATTTGAACCTGTTATATATCGGGTCTAGAATGATTGGTCATGAAACAGGATATGGAACTGGGAAACCAGTTGAATTTTACTCTTTTTTTCTTTTTCACCTTTTACAAATTATAAAAACGATAAGTTTGAAAATGATGCAACTACGAAAAGTAAAGTAGGCTTGATAGAGATTATGGCATAATGTTGTTGCTATTAGGCATAATGATTATTAGTGCCTAATATTAAAATTATCAACAACATTGAATCATAAGCAGGAGCAAATACCCTGTCCCAAAACTGATTTTGGCGTGTACGCTGAGCACTAAGTCAAAAAAAAAGGATCCAAGTTAGTTTTGTTTTCCTTTATTTGGATCTTTTTCCTTTTAGATTAGTCTCATTTTTCTCCATGTTAGTCTCAATTCCCCCAAATTAGTTATTCGTTACCTCCACTGCCATTATTCTCAAGCTTGTGTACCACTCACTGCAAATGTGGGTTTCTCAACAAGCATTGATACATCAACGAGAATTTGCATTGGCGATGGTGGAGGATCTTTCATTAAAGTAATGGATGTTGATGATGATAATGATCTAACCAAAATGTTTGAATCAAACCATTTGGGTCAATACTTTCACATAATATAAATTTTTGTGATGCATGGGCTAGTAAGCCCGAAGGTCAAGTTTATACTTTGGATACCTTGGGCCCGAATCAATTGAGTGAAAAATATCACATTCTCATCACTCTCATACACTCACTAATCACTATCTCCTTTTTGTGAAGGTCCTACCAATCCACAGACCACAGCAAATTACAATTACAATTACAATTTTAATTTAATTTAATTTAATACTCGTACTTAGGAAATGAAGAGGAAAATTCCATTTAAAACTTCGTCACAATTTCCTACAACTACACATCATCAAATCAGTGGGTCCCACAATTTGTATCTCACTATTTTTCTTACATGTCATTATCCTATTGGCCTGCTTACTCTAACACCCTCCTATATCTTCCTCCAAACTCTTCCTTAATTTACCATTTCACCCTCTAACAATTGCACAATTAACTAACAATAAAATAAAAGCCTTATACCAATACAAATATTTCTTTTATTATTATTATTATTGTTATTATTATTATTATTATTATTATTATTATTATTATTTTTGAAGGATATTATTATTATTATTATTATTATGAGGGAAAAGAATACACAAAATGTTCAGATTTACAAGAAGTTAGTGGGAATCCGAGATACAATCTGGGCCCCCACTCCCCTAGCTATAGAGAAACCTATTCTTGTGAAGATGTGAGCAGCCGCACACGCTCCAACATCCGCAGTCTGTGAATCTGAATTCGCTTCAACAAGGCAATAGCATCTCCTTCCAATTCCCCCAAGGTTGAGAAAGAGAAAGGAAGGAACCCATAACCCAATGCCCGACACCTATCTGCGTACTTAGTCTGCTTACGAAGAGTTGCACCCATCACAACACGACCCGGAACGAAGTCAGCCAACCCAAACCCAATTTTTATTATTTTTATTTTTAATGTGTGGGATATTAGGCTTTGAAATCAGCCTTATGCAAGTCACCCAACCCAATTTTAGCCAACACATACATTTGTAAAGGTATTTCGGGTCAGGATGTGCATGAATCGAACATAAAACTAAATCTTTCACTATATTTCTTAATTAAGTTTTGGGACAAAACTTCTTTTAAGGGTTAGATTACAATACCCCGTAATTTTGGATAAATATTTTATAAATAATCAATATTTTAATACTACAAAAATTATTTATAATAAGGAATCACCGCAAATACAAATATAGTGATAGAGTAATGTTATTTAAAAAAAAAAACAAAGTATTCCATTTGTTCTGGTTTGTTCTTTAGATTTAAAACCTTTTTTTCACAATTTTCAATGCCCATATTTAAACGTTAATATATTATAATATACTTTATTAAAAATTACAAAAATACAATATTAAAAAAACAACACATTTAAACAAATCAAACAAGATCCCATATAAATATTATTTTTCCTACGTATAATGAATATTTTTCATTTTTTTTAACTTTACCTCTCGTTATATTATAAAAAACAAACGTAAAAAAATTATTAAAACAGAACAAGCAATAAAAAAAAAAATTACGACAAAATCGTATGTAAATCAATGTAATTAATTCACAAATTTTTAAGAACATTCCTAATTTTGGATTCTAGAATTTCATTTGAAATTTTGGAATTGAGACAATTATAGTGTTTGGATGTCCAAGAATTTTAAATGATGAATTTGCCCAAATTCTACAAATAACAAGTAATAAACAATGAAGATAAGGATTTCAAATGACAAGGTAAATCATGTCATTTAAAATACTTAAATTCTATAATTCAAATGATGTATTTAGAATGAAATCTATTTTCTCAAACACAACCTAAAATAAAAATCCTCAATCATATGAATCATCAATAAATGGTAAATATGGAATTTCCAAAAATGGTTTAACGCGGCTGATTCAGTAACGCGGGATATACGAGTGAAAAATCTCATAAATTCAGACACACTTTCTCTCTCTTTCTTTCCCCCTTTATTCACCTCTCTAAGCAAACTCCATACTCTCTCTCTCTTACAACATAACTCAGCAGCTACTCTTCGCAATCTCTTTGATACCCAGAATTTCTTTCTGCTACTGAATCAGTAAAAAGCGAAAAAAAAAGAAGAAAAAAAAGCCAAATTAAGAAAACCCAGAATCTTCTTTTACCTCTTTAATGCTTCAGTTTCATGGTTTTTCATCATCTTTAGTTGGTATATTTGGTAAAGTTTTAATCTGTTGTTGGAAATTTGGGAAATAGCAAGTAATATGGGAGCTCTATCGACTCCTTTTGAAACCTTACCACTTGGGTTTAGGTTTAAGCCGACGGATGTGGAGTTAATTGATCACTATCTTAGGTTGAAGATTAACGGTAAAGAGGATGATGTTGCTTGCATCAAGGAAGTTGATGTCTGCAGGGTAGAGCCTTGGGATCTTCCTGGTAAAAGTGTCCTTGATTATTTTGTGTTATTTGTATGTGTTTCTTCCTTTTATTGATTTTTTCTGCTCCTTTTGTTTTCATGGTTTTGGGGGTTTTTCAATTTGTCGGGTTTGAAAATGATGCATTGACTTATCTATGTTTTTGTGTTTGGTAATGGATGGTTGGAGATTGATGTGAATTTTTTTTTGAGATGATCGCAAGTTTTGTCTTTGTTTTTAGTTTTTGTTGCTGATTTATGATTTTGAAGTTTATGAATTGGGGGCGAATTTGTGAAATTGGGAATTAGGGCTTTATAATCATGCTGCATGCTCTTTGTTGACTCAGCCTTACTTGCTGGAATTATGAACTCTTTCCCTTAATTTTCATGTCGTGAGTAACCTGGAAAATATAGGTGAAGTTGAAATCTTTTTTTGATTTTATCTCTACTTGTTTAAAGTGAAACAATTGTCCTCTTAAATTGGCTCTTGAAGGTTCTAATTGTTGTGATAGCTGTTTCACCATCTTTGAATCGTGCTGAATGTAGTGATTAATTTAGAAAATGGAAGTCCGGTCCTAAAATTTTGATTCTTTCCAAATAATTGTTGATGTTGGCTTTGTGCTTGTGAAGTGGCACTTGAATGTTCATAAATCTGTTGTTGTAGTAGTTCTACCATCATTGTAGTTAGAGTTTGTTTGTTGCATTTTGCTGATTTTTTTTGCTTTCTATGTTGATGTTGTGTTTCAGATTTGTCGGCTATCAAAACAAATGATCATGAGTGGTTCTATTTCTGTCCTCGTGACCGGAAGTACCCTAATGGTCAGAGATCGAACCGAGCTACTGAAGCTGGCTACTGGAAAGCCACTGGAAAAGACAGGACCATCAAGTCAAGGAAAATGGGGTTAATTGGTATGAAGAAGACTCTTGTATTTTATACAGGCCGAGCTCCGAAGGGGCAGCGTACTAATTGGGTTATCCATGAGTATCGTACTACTCTTCAAGAGCTCGACGGTTCACACCCAGGGCAGGTACATCTAAAATCTACTGCACTACTGATTCTTATTTGTGTCCACTTCATTCTTGTGTATAATTTTAGCTTAGGGTACTTTTTTCGTTCATGTTGCATCTTGTCTAAGTGGTTTGTTGCTTATGCTAGATGGACCTTTATAATTTATGTTGGAGTAATGATTCCGTTTTGCAAATAAATGGCAGCATATGGAATTTTATTTTAGTTCATGTATCCATTTGCAACCTTTCATCTTGCTCTGGAGGACCATAAAGTCACTATATTCCTAATTTCTTCATTTCTTGTGTGAGTTCTCACATGTGATATTATATATTGGAATAAGAATTCTAACATTGTAGCTACTATTAGTTTATGCTCCTAAGCTGGCCTGGTAGTGATATGAAGGAGAAGGTTAGGGTTTAATGATGTTATGCCCAACTTATTTTACACACAAACACATATATTTTCTGGCAAAAAATATTCATTAGTTTCAATAAGTTTAGTTCAGTTTCATTATAATAAGTTCGGTCAAATGAGTACTTTCAATTCACAGCAATGAGTCTATCTATGGTCAAATTTAGTAGAATATAAAGTTATAAACATCCTTAATACTAGTAAAGTAGGGAGGAAAGTTGTTGTCAGAAGATAAATCTTCCATTATCACTTGAGAATTTTCTAGACATAGGTTGATAAGAATTATTTTATACGAAACTAAATATGCTTTGGTAGGAAAAAATAAATGATAATCAAGTGCTGAAATGCTTGTTCTGGTCCAAGTTGTGATGTTCACTTCTATGTTGCTCAGAACTCTAGACAAATGTCCTTCTCCAGATTGCTTGTTTATCTTTCTTGTATTTGTTAGAGAATCCATGGAACTTATAATTAACTCGTCAAGGCCATATGGGCGTTGCCACTAGAATCTAGATTAGTATATAATGGAGGTGGATGCACAAAGAAAAAAGATTGGTCTTTGTTGATGTGCAATTGAAAATGCATTTTTCCAGTGACACTGATAATTCATTGACTGAATCTCCTGATGGTGAAATTTAAGCTTCCTATGTCAATTTTCTGTATGCTATACCTGTAATTTTCTAACGGTGTCCTTTTCACAGGGAGCTTTTGTTCTTTGCCGCTTATTCAAGAAAGCTGATGAGCTGAAACAAGATGATAATGAAGAGGCTTACCATTCTGATGAAGTTGAAACAAACATCCTCTCCCCTAATCCAACTAATATTTCACAAGAAGACATTCGTTCTGAACCTGCCGTTGTTCAGGCTTCTCCTTTGTCTGTTGGGCAGAGTGTGGAGCAACAAGTGATTTCAGAGAATTGCAATGTCAAAACTTGTGATAGTTTGACATCTGATACCATGTATCCTATTCATCTTCAGATGAATGAAGAGATGGTGAATGAGGTACCTATACTTATTTTAACCTCACTTGTTCCAATCTAATAAATCTACTTGCCTTTGTTGAATATTAGTCAACTTTTGATCTTGTGTGTTGCTTGACAGGTGGATTCACATTTCGATGAACCTAATTACATGTATGATCCTCCAGAGTCATACTTCAAATGGCAGTCAACGCATGCAAATCAGGGACCCGTTGGCATGGATGACATTTTTCCTGCAGATTTTGGTCATGATCATTATGGATTTCAGTTGCAGGACATCAGTGGAAGAGATCCCATATCTGACTTCCTTGATTCTGTTATTAATCCAGATGCTCCTGTCTGCAAGGAAGTTGGTCTTCAGGGGGCTACGCCTTTTGAAAGTGATACTTGGAAGTATTCATCTATCAAGGAAACTGGATCATGTAGTGGGTCTGATGTTGAAGTTGCTCAGCAGCAGGTAGGGAAGGTCTTGTTAGTTACAAATTATCATTTTTCTAAAAATCAAAATGGTGTTGAGTCTGGTTAGAAGTATTATATCACTAGATCAGGCCGCTAGTTTCATAAATAATAAAGTGATGACAAGCAACTACATAAATAAATGTATAGATTGTAAAACGCCTTACATAATAGAAACAAGGGGCAAACAAAGGAGAAAGTGATAGTCTATAAGAGATTACTAAAATCACCAAATCAAGGGAAAACAAAATTTTGTCAGAAAAGACCTTTTAATTTATTTTTTTTGCTGAGAAAAGACCTTTTAAAAAAACATTGGCATAAAAGGACCTAAACAAAAAAAAAAAAAAACTTTGTGAGAGGAGCCCTTTCATCCTTTTCCGACGCTTTTGAGAAGGAAAATATGCGTCGAAAAACAATGAAAAGGCTCCTCCTTGCAAAGGTTTTTTTTTTTTTGTTTAGGTCCCTTAGTGCCATTTTTTTTTTGGAAAGGTCTTTTCTCACAAAAAATCATTTTTGAACGGTTTTTTCGGACAAATTTTCCTAATTTTAATCTGTCACTCAAATGGAAAACTTAGTCAGTTTCCTAGCAAGTGTTAAGTTTGAGATTCCATAATTTTTATGAGGTGCATTGAACTAGTAGCCTCAGTGCAAATTGGGTCGACCACATCTTTTGTGGTGCCAATTTGAAGGCCTAATATAGCCAATGGCTGGCTGGCTTATTAGTCTGGACTGCTGGTCCCTTCCTCGTGAAGCAATGCTAGTCAATTTGCAAGGATTGCTTGCAGCCCAACCTCACCAAGGTCCATTGCAATCACCTTGTTACATCAATTAGAATGATAATTTACAAGACTCCTGTTTTTTTTTTTTTTTCCTGCCTGATCAGCTTATGGGCTGCTTTGGTCATTATTGGTGTGTTAGGATCGTTGCTACTGCTGTAGTGTTGTTGCCACATATATGATATATCAATGGTTTCAAAGTTGTAGCATCTGGAAATTCATATTGATTGTCAATTTGTCATGCACGACAAATTTTCTGGTGGCGATAGATATACTGATGACCTTATATTTATTGTACAGCATGATGTGGCATATGTCAGCTGCATTACTAGTGACAAGAATTATAATAATGAACCAAAGGGCACCAGCGAATTCATTCTACAGAGTGGCCGATTGGCTGATGATGACGACATCTTTTCTGACGATGCCTTGAATCGTTTCTGCAACTTACCCATGGCAGAACCAGTTTATTATATGCCACCACCTCATGCCAGCTTTGTGAAGACTGAGGATGGACAAGTTGTTGGAAATAATGGTATCAAGTTAAGGACTCAAGTCCAAGGAAGACAATTGCCAACTTCAAACTTCACAGAGCAGGGAACTGCATCTAGAAGAATTCGTTTGCAGATCGACAATGAAGGATTTGAATCAAACTTTACAATTACCGAGACTGATTTCCCTGTATTGGACTCGTCCACTACCGTTTCTCCTGGTGAGGATTTCCTCTGCCTAGAAGATCTCAATAAAAACACTGCTGTTACAGATGAAAGTGAGAGTGTAAACAAGGAGGAAGTAATAAACAAGGAGGAAGTAGTTGAAAGTGGTGGAATCAAGATAAGAACACATCGCCATAGATCTCGTTTGAGCCCCTCAAAGTCTGTGGAGCAAGGAACTGCTCGTAGGAGAATCCGGCTTCTGAAAAACAAACCTTTCAACACTGACACAGATGACGCTAAATCAATGGTTGCCAAGGAAGTTGGACGGAACACCCCAGATGGTGTGCCTGATAAAAAACCTAGTTCAGTCAAGAGGTCAGCGCAGGTACATATGATTAAAGTAGTTATGTTTTTCGTGTTTATGGCTTGTATTGGCCTATTATGGATAGCTCCGAGTGTATTTGTAGTGTCGAGCTAGCATTTTGTATGAGCAAACCCTCGAATCGTAGCTTCTTTAGAGAGGGATGATATCGTTACCCTAGTACAGGTTTTGTGTGTAGGAAATCTTTTTGTTTATAGTGTATCAGAGTTGAAACATATGTTATATATATAGATATATTATGACAGGTTTCCTAGATTTTCCCTCTTCTTTTTTTAATGGTATATATATGTAGTTGTAGGCTTGTAGCTCATTTTGCATCAGAGAAAATCCATCAAGCTGTGGAAACTTGTTCCAAGAGCTAGTTGCCTAGTTTCTATCTGTTAGTCTTTACTGTATCAATTTCTGTAGTAGGGCGCGCAATTAGAGGTTTCAATTCGGGTCCCAGCAGCGACCAGGCCAGAGCTCCATGGCCGTCTTCGTTGCTAGTAACATCAAGTCATCAACTGATTCAATTACTCCCTTTGTCCCAAAAAAATTTTGCTCCACTTTCTTTTTTAGTCTGTCTCAAAATACTTGCTCCATTTTTATTTTTAGTATCATGGTCCACTACTTTTTTTTACACTTTTACCCTTATTTACCTATTTCAATCCCACTTATTTTACCCAATTTTACTTCAAACCACATAAAAGCATAATCATTAACTTCCTACAAGACAAATTGGTGGGGCTCACAATAAAATTGAAGGTAAAGAGAAATGAAACAATTTTTATGGGACATAGGGAGTCGTTTATTTACCCTCTACGTAAAGCCTTATGCGAGTCATACTAAAAAAATGGACATGTGTTTATTTGAGTATATTTATTTATTTGAACTAATAACTAATAAATAATAAACACTAATAAATAACTTCAAGTAACTTCAAATAACTAATAGGAAAAATTGTACATTTTTGGACATATTTCCTATAATGGTGGTAAATTATCAAAAAAATATAAATAAAAAATGATAATTTGAAAAAAAGATGTAAACAACAAATTATTACGAGTCTAACTAATAACTTCAAATAAATACTCACAATAAATCAAAATGAGTTGAAAAGGTTCAATGTGTTCATTATTTCAATTTGTCTTTTTTGCTTATTGAATTATGGGGTGAGTGGGTTCCACATAAAATCTATTTCCTCCGTCCCCTTTTTTTGCCACATTATGATTGATACTGATTATCGAGTAACTTTGACTCTCTCTAATTTTATACATATAAAAAAATATAGTCAAATGAAATCTTCTTTAATTTGGCTCGATGTATATTTTTTTAATATGCAATTTTTATAATTTTTTACTATATATATATATCTAAAGTTATTTTTATTTAAGGGTTTTTCTTAAAAATACTCATCAGGTTTTTCAAATTCTCAAATGTACCAACGTTTTTTAAGGTTTCTTATGTGTACCCATAAGATTTCTAAAAATTCTCAATTATAACCAATTTTTTGATGATAGCAAACGGACGTTAGCAGCACCCTTAAGTTAGTTGGGAAAAAAAAAAACTAAAATAAATAAGTTAGTTTGGTGGTTGTTTGGGAGTTGATGGAGCTGATTTGTGTTATGGTTAGGACTATTAAGTTGCTACGTGACGTATATATTAAAGAAACCAAAAGAAAGATTTTATTAATTTCTCAAGATTTATGTAAATGAGCCTACTGAATGAAATAAGCCCAAAGTATCTTAAGGAAACAAAGGGGCCTTACGCCTTTTAGGACCAAAAGACCAAAAGAACCAACTAATACAAGAAGGGGAAAAAAAAAAACGACATAAAACCCTTTTAATAGAAAAAAAAAAAAAATAGCCAATATAATCCTATACCCTCCCTTCAAGCTTGGAAGCTGAAATAATTCCAAGCTTGGAACAAATAGAATGATGTTGTAAACTAGCAAGGGGCTTGGTAAGAATATCCGCAAGTTGAAGATGAGTAGAAACATGCTTGGTGGAGATGAAACTAGAATTGACTTGCTCTCTTATGTACTGGACATCCCTCCTCAAATGCTTAGTTCTCTCATGAAATTTAGGATCCTGAGCAAGAATTTCAGCAGACATATTGTCACAACACAGTTTAATAGGTAAAGAAATAGAAATATTTAGATCTTGTAAAAGACCTTCTAACCAAACTATTTCACTTGCAGTGCTAGACATGCTCCTGTATTTTGCTTCCACAGAACTTTTACTCACAATAGTTTGCTTTTTAGTCTTCCATGAGACTAAGTTATTGCCAAAAAAATAGCATAAGAGAGAGACCTACTAGTAAATTGACATGATCCCCAATTAGCATCACTATAAGCTAATAAAGAGGTACTAGGCTGAGAACAATACATTAAACCAAAATCAAGTGTACCTCTAAGGTACTTAAGAACATGTAGAGCTGCCCTTAAATGAGGCACTCTAGGACTATGCATAAATTGGCTTAGATGTTGAATACTATAAGATAAATCGGGCCTAGTCATGCCTAAATACAATAATCTACCAATTAATTTTCTGTATATTTCAGGGTTAGAGATAGGATCACCTGTGTTGATGGACAATTTTAAGCCACGAGGTAAAGGGGCTGTAGCAGTAGCACAATCTTGCATGTTACAATCAGCAAGAATATCTGAAGCATACTTCTTTTGAAATAAAAACATACCTCCCTTGCATTTGACAATTTCAACACCAAGAAAATAATGAAGCTCTCCCAAATCTTTTATAGTGAAAGCATCATCCAAAGCTTGTTTAACTTTTGAAATTTGTAAATCACAAGTTCCTGTAATCAACATATCGTCTACATATACCAAGATTATAATAAATTGAGAATCTTGATTTCTTGTAAAAAGAGAATAATCTTGTGTAGATTGGATGAAACCTAAAGAAAAGAGTAATTTCTTTAACTCTTTATTCCACTGCCGTGAAGTCTGTTTTAGGCCATAAATGGATTTATTTAATTTGCACACTTGACCATCTAAACATTTGGCATAACCAGGAGGAGGAATCATGTAAACCTCATCATCTAATATACCATGTAAGAAAGCATTATTTACATCTAATTGATGTAATATCCAACCATTCATAACAGCAAGAGAAATAACAACCCTAACAGTGGCTAATTTTGCCACAGGAGAAAAGGTTTGATTATAATCAACACCCTCAATTTGTTGATAACCAATAGCAACTAACCTGGCATTGTGTCTCTCTACAGAACCATCTGGATTTAATTTAGTTTTATAAACCCATTTGGATCCTATAGCTTTCTTTCCACTAGGTAACCAAGTTAAAGTCCAAGTTTTATTTGCTTCTAAAGCTATCAATTCTTTATTCATGGCTTCAACCCATTGAGGAGAACCTTTAGCTTGTTTATAAGTCTTTGGTTCTATAATAAGATTTGTGCTAACAGCAAAAGAATTAGACTCAGAATTATTTTGAGAATCTGTCCTATGAGGTTTATAAGTGCATATAAAATCCTTAAACTTTTTAGGAGTAGTGACATGCCTACTAGGTTTAGGAGAAACAGGAGGAGTTAAGGAAAAAGAAGAAGATTGAGAAGGATGGCCTTCTCCTGAGTTTAGCACAATATGTTGAGTAGAGGAACCAAGGTCAGAATCAGAATCTGGAATAATTATGTTCAGATCAGGGGAGACAGAATGCATTGTGTTCTGATCTGAGAATAGCTCTATGTTCTGTTCAGGAGCATTCTGAACAATTATGTTTTGTTCAGGAGCAGTTCTGTCCTGTTCAGTACCAACAACAACATGATTGTCATGTTTATTAGTATTAAAATTGTCTCCAAAAGTAACTATAGAAGGAACAAATTTATGGTTAGCAGCTAAAATTTTATCTTTATAGGGAAAAATATGCTCATAAAAAACATCCCTAGAAATTATAATAGAATGATTATGTAAATCATATAACTTGTTAGCCTTAGGATCCAATTTATCCTTATTTCTATCAAAATTATAAGCATAGCATAAGCAACCAAAGGTTCTTAATTCATCATACATAACAGGTTTTTGATGAAGGATTTCATAAGGAGACTTCCATCCTAAAATTTTAGTAGGAAGTTTATTTATAACATAAGTAGCGGTTTGTTGTGGAACACCAACAACACTTCTTTGATGTAAAATACCTTTTTCACCAAATAGTTTTAGACATTGCCCTTGAATAAACTCAGTTCCATTATCAGATCTTATAACTTTTATCCTTTTGCAAAATTGATTAGAAACCATATTAATGAAATCTGATAAAGTTTGGAAAACTTGCATTTTATTATTCAATAAAATAGTCCAAGTGCATCTACTATGATCATCAAGAATGGTTAAAAAATAACTAGTTCCACTAAGAGACTTAATTCTATAAGGACCCCAAAGATCAACATGAAGAAGATCAAAACAAGAATTAGCTCTATTAGTGCTACCCTTAAAAGGCAATTTATGAAATTTAGAAAGAAGACAAATATTGCAATTATATTCAATTATACCTTTACAATTACACACATCAATATGCTTCATTTTAGACAAAGAAACATGTCTCATTCTTGAATGTAAAATATGAAGATCATTTTTAGTAGAACTTTTATCCATCACACTACTAGAAGTTTGAGAAGAATAAATGTGATCATTGACAATGGTAGTATTACAAACACATTTATTCAGCAAACCTGTAGGTTTGGCTTGAGAAATATCAGCATGAATACAATATAACCCTCCTTCTTTTCTAGCATAACCAATCACATCTCCATTAGATTGGTCCTGAAAATAGCATATATTTTTAGTAAATTCAATTTTAACATTAGTATCCTTAAGCAATTGCCCAATAGATAACAAATTATGTCTAAAACCTTCAACTAGCATAACATTTTGAAGTTTTAGTCTATCATTAATTTGCACAGTACCAATAGTGCAAACTAATTTCACACTATTATCAGGAAGACCAATTTTAATTGGTTTTTCCAAAATTCGTTTATCAATAAACAAATCTTCATCATACATCATATGATCAGAAGCACCTGAATCAATAATCCAAACATGATGCATAACAAGATTTGAAAAGGCACAATTTAAAAAGGAAGTAGCTATACCAGAAAAATTCACAGCAGCACTATAATTGGCAGAATTGGCTCCAGCATCCAGCTTGTTCTGATCAGAAATGGCTTTCTTTACCTTTTGTCGAATGGTGTTCAAGACAGTTGTGTTAATTCCAGTTGCAATCTCCTCATCAACGTCGTCAAAAGGGGAATATGATTGAGTATTAGCAGCAAATTTCTTGTCGCCTTTAGAACTATTTAGAGCATTATACCAATCCGGATATCCAACAATCTTGAAGCATTGTTCGACATTATGGCCTTTCATTTTGCAATGTGTGAAAAACCTATCCAATTTTTCTTTCTTCCAATCTTTCTTATTAGAACCACTTTGCTTCGAGCCACCTTTTCCAGTTTTCTGTGTAGCCATGGCACTACTGTCAGTAGTAACTTCTTGATGATTTCCAGAAATTTCCATTTTCTTTTCAGTCTTCTGAACCATTGAAAAAGCATGATTGATTGTAGGTAAAGGCTCCATAGTCAGTGCATTATCCACAACATTGTCATACCCTGTGTTTAACCCTAGAAAAAATTGATGTAATTTTTCTTCCTCTTCAAAATCAGCAAGTTTCTTGAAGAGGCCACAAGTGCAATTTTTCATTGCACCACAAACACACGTTGGCATTTGCCTAATATCCTTCAATTGATCCCACAACTTCTTGATTTTGCTAAAATAAGAGAGCAACGTAAGATTCTCTTGCTTCAAATCTTGAATGCCCTTTTTCAATTGGTAGATAAGTGGACCATTACTTTGTCCAAATCTTTCTGCAAGTTCACGCCATAGTTGAATCGAGGTAGCAACAGACTCAAAATCCTCAGCAATGTCGCTATTTATAGAGCTCAAGATCCAGCAAGTGACCATATAATCAGCACATTTCCACTTCTCAAAATCTTTATCATTTGCGTTGGCCTCCTTAATCACTCCATTAATAAATCCTTCTTTTTTTTAGCTCCAAGAGCTCGCCTAACACCGCGACTCCAACGATTGTAGTTATTGCCATTGAAAAGCACCTTCACCAAAGAAGAATTAGGGTTATCAGAATTGGAAATGAAGTAAGGATCAATTGTGTATGAGGTTGAATTAGGTGCTGAGATTGAAGATTCAGCGCTTTCCGCCATTGAAGGAGCAAGGAAAAGCTTCGAATCTGGAAGAAGAAGAGAGAAAAAAAATGTAATCTCAGAGTGAGAAAAGCTCTGATACCATAAAGAAACCAAAAGAAAGATTTTATTAATTTCTCAAGAATTATGTAAATGAGCCTACTGAATGAAATAAGCCCAAAGTATCTTAAGGAAACAAAGGGGCCTTAGGCCTTTTATAAGAAAAGGACCGAAAGACCAAAAGAACCACCTAATACAAGAAGGGGAAAAAACGACATAAAACCCTTTTAATAGAAAAAAAATAGCCAATATATCCTATATATATGTTTATTTATTTTGGTTTTTGTTTTGTTTTTTCCAATAAATTAACGGTGTTGTTAACGTCCGTTTGCTATCATAAAAAAATTGGCTACAATTGAGAATTTTTGGAAATCTTATGAGTACATATAAGAAACCCTAAAAAAATGGATACATTTGAGAATTTGCAAAAATTGATGACTAGTTTTAAGAAAAATCATTTATTTAAAGTTGTGTATTGGGAGATGTGAAAAAGCAAATGTTGCAAACAAAAGAGGACATAAGGACTAAGGAGTACCTAGTATGCCATTATTTTACGGAGTACTCCGTATCATTTACCCATATTTTCATCTATTTTGCTCTTTTTTTCAATTACCTTCTTAATAAATACATTCATTTTTTATGGTCTCTACCAATTTACATATTTTCCTACAAACAAGGGCTCGTTTACATTAGCTAAATTTAATAGAGATGAACTGAACTGAACTAAGTGTATTAATTGAACTCAACTTAATAGAGATGAACTAAACTGAACTGAACTGAATTTAATCTTAAGTAAACAAGCCCCAATTGTATAAAAGAAGGTAGCTACAAAAACGGAGGGAGTAATGATCTTAATAAACCATTATTTTTACTCTTTGATTCTCCATACTTTTTTTTTCTTTTTTTTTTTATAAAAGAAACCAAAAATTAGAAAAAATAATTTACATTTTTCTGTTGTCAGTTTTCAAAATTATAATCATCTTAATATAATTAGCTAATTTTAAAATTCTTTTATGACATATATTGTGTGGCTATAAAAGACGAAAAAAAAAAACAAAAACTAGAACGATACCGAACCATACCGTAAATGATGGAGTATTCGCTTCGCCACATATTGGAGAGTGGAGACTGTACATGTCCATAGAATGATCGCTGAAACTAATAGTGTATCCTATTGGGAGTTTGGGACAAATTTGATTGTTGCACAGTGAATTTTTATGCCACAATCACTTTCATCTTGAGAGCACTTGTATTCAGGAAGGAAATTTGCCTTTATCCTTCTCTCTCTATCATATTCTCACTCATTAATCATCAATTTAAGAAAATTTCATTCACCTCCATCATAAGGATAATTTTAGTGTAGTCTTATGACTACTGACTATCGTAGTAGATGGCCAAGATCGCACAATTTTTGATTTATTTTTAATTCATAAATCTAAATTAAAATACTTTAATTATATTTCTTATTTTAGGAAAAGAATTTTTATTTTTCGAGAATAAAAACTAATTTTAGGAAAAATCAGAAATTATTTTCCTAAAATAAAAAATCTAATTAAAGTAATTTTGGGTGGTTAGTGTTTTTTACCCGAAAATTAATCACAACCTTAAATCTACATCTAACGGTCATAACTAAAAGTTTTTAGTTTTCAACTTAACATAGGTTTTTAGCAGATCCTGACTCTATATATATATATATAGGGTTGGGTTCCGGTGAGAAATTTCTTATGGTGAGAAATGTGAGAAGAGATAAATACATCAACTATAACCTAGAGGTACATTGAGCACCAACTATAGGTACATTCACCATACACTATAAATACATTGAGTAAAAATACATTGACTTTATACCATATATACATTGACTCCAAACTATCAAAGGAGTAAGGAGGGAAAATCAAATTTAATCTTAGCCCTTCATTTGGTGATCTAAGGGTTGTGATTGCTTCTCACCCTTCTCACCAAAACTACATTTCTCACATGAACCTACTTATATATATATATATATATACATATACATATATATACATATACATATATATAATAATAATAATTAAGATATTGCAAATTGACAAATAGTTCATGGAGCACTATGAAAATAATCCATGTACTAGTGTACTACCTAAATTTGTGGTTGCTTGAGGTCTTGAGGAGTACTTGATTTTCTTATTTATTATTATTATTTTTTTTGCCTTTAACTCCAGTATCCAGCAGTTGTATATACTTTACTACGTATTTATATACTGCTGAAATTATTCAATATATATGGTCTCTTTACCTTCTAATTTAGTATGTACTCTGCTCACTGCTCACCCGTTTTTGCATATCTTAGAGCAAGTTTAGGGACTAACTTGCAATTTTCATAAAGTTGTAGCTAGTAGCTGTCTTGGTGGACTAAAATATGAGTTTTACCTTGTAGCAGTTTGTGGGGGCTCCACATTTGCTTTTTGTATCACATATTTAGTTATTTACATTTATTTATAAAAAAATTGTTGATATGGTGATGAAATGTGGGACCTAAAAAAACAAGTAGTTGTAGTTTTCCATTGGGGGAGGATATAGTTTGGAAATGTTGTAGTTTGAAAATATGATGTGGCACACAAAGCTACAAGTTGTTATATGAGTTCATTTTAATTATATGACACTTCTTTAGTTATTACTTCATAATAAGGCGTTAAAAAAATGCTAACAAATACCCTGGCACTAAATAAGAATTTATACATCTTCTAAAATGATAATAATTTTAAATGCATACCGAAATCACATGTCGATCCATATAATTAATGCTTATTATAATGTATTATTTTAACATCTATCTTTTTTTATTGAGCGCCCTAGGGGCTCTAGCTAATTTTTGCAAAAAAATAAATAAAATAAAGAGAGTTAAAAAAATGTGCTCAAATGGAGTAATTTCTAAATTTGTAATTTGAGTATTTGACCAGGTTAGTGCTTAAATAAACAATCCTGTTAAAGCACCCCATTTTCATGAAAGAGTAAGCTCTAAATGTTGAACATAGTATTGGATCTTACCCATGTTATTGACTTGCAATCATATTCTAAAAAATTTAATTTATTATGACTAATATCAGATTAATTACAAACTAAACCATGTTCTTATAATATTATGTCCAAAAAACATTTGCATTCCATGCAATACTACATACAGAGTACAAAGATTTAATTTACAATGTGGCCAATACTACTTTAAAATTAACCTTTTTAATACCGGCAACTTTTACTACTACATACTCCGTATTATTTAAATTTCTTCCTGTCTTGTTTCATTCGTTTTCAAATTTTATATGGATCTAAACATTTAATATGTTTTCTAAAATGATATGATCTGAATTTTAAAATGTATGTCAAAATAATTATAGAGTTTTATCTGTGTTAATTAAAATCGATCTTTATTTTAATGTAGCAGATTTATTTTTCCGCATCTTGTCCAACACTCTTTGGCGATATTTTAATTTAATTTTTGTCCTTTTATTATGAGAAATGGTATTTACAACCCTTAGGTATATAAGTATCTAAAAATGGAAAGAACAAGAATAATTATTCATTTATTACTCCTTTGAGTGTTTTATTTTTATTTTTATTTAGCATTACCCTTTTATTATTCAACCTCTAATATTTTCCTCTCATTAGCTTCCTTTTTTTTTTTTTTAATTCCTTAATCATTAGAGCTAGAAATACTAACAAAACCAGTTAAGTAAGTACATTGATTTGGGCATAATTTTGTCATATATTTTCATTTTTTTAGACCGGAAAAATGCCGTAGAATAAAATTGCCAAAAAATTTCGCCAGAAAATATTGTCAATAAATGTGGTCAGAAATGTCGTCAGAAAACATCGTTCGAAAATCATTGCAAAAACCTTTGCCAAATATATGCACCGAAAAATCGTTGGTGAAAAAGTCAATCGAAAAATCGTTGGTGAAAAAGTCAGTTGAAAAATTATTGACGAAAAAGGTGTTCGAAAGACCATTGCCGGAAAAAGTTGACCGGAAAACTATTGCCGAAAAAATCGGGCAGAAAACAGTTCCCAAACTTAGTAAATGAAGCGGCTTGTCATAAGTATACAAAGTATGAAGCTAGCTGTAGAACTAATGGGTATGGTTTATGTTTGTTCTTATTTTACACATTGGGAGAGTCGGATGCCAATGCTATTTCGCGGTCGAAGCAGGTTTAGAAGTTGTCAACGTCTCGATTATGATATTGGGGTATGTGCAATTGTCTATATTTTTATTAGAGTCGGTTTTGCAATAGCTCGGGGTAACTACTAATTATTTTATTATTATAATTTATAATAATAAAATAAAATAATAACTGAAGAGGGCGTAACTAATTTTAGTGAGAGTGAGCATCGATTAATACGCTGAGTTGCTGTTGCCCATCAATCTCAAATCATCAACCATCTTAATTCAATTCCTAAACAAAACAACAAAAACACATAAAAACAGCCGTCACAAACCCAAAAAAAGCACTGATACAAGCAGCAGCAGTAGCTTAAGCTTAACCATAACTCAGCCAAGAGTCATCCATGGCTGTCTCTAATGGCGTCTTCTCCAACACATTGTGTCGCTCTCATCTCACCCCTTCCAGATTCTTCCTTCCTTCATCTTCTCGCATTTCTTCTCTCTCATCTTTCAAACCCTTTCTTCTTCCAAGGTTCATTCTCTTTCCCTCTTTTACTCCATTTTTCCATTGAAGATTGAATTAAATTTATATATTTGTATTCTGAGGCTGTTAATTTTGATTCCTAATGCGCGTTTTTACTGATTTTACTACTATATGCTTGATCTGTACAATCATTGTGATTAAGTTTGGGAAATTGATTCATTATATGAAATGTTATGTGTTAGTGAAGCTTCTATTTAGAATTCAAATTATGCTTTTTTTTTTGCTCTTTACATTTTGAATGATGATGGGGTTTTGCCTCAGAGTATGGGGGATGCCAATTAACTTTGAATTAGCGTTTTATTTTTCTTTTCAAGGTTTATGTTGAGTTTCTGACTTCCTCTTTCAACAGTAATTAAGAATTGCTTCTTTCCAAAAATTACGTGAACTTTGCTCATTTGTAAAGGCAATGCGATTTTCTTGCTTTAAGAACTTTACAAATCTGTTTATGGATCAAAGGTTAAGGCTTTTGGTTTGACTAAATTTGTGTGTTTTTAAGAAATTGAGCTGATTTCCATAGATTAGAAAGATGATTCTTTGCAAGTGGAAAAGAACAGTGCCTAATTGTTTTTAGGGTTGCTTAATTGATAATTCACTGAATTATTTGACCCTTTGAGAGTTTATTTGTTGTTTGATTTCCCTATATGGAATAGTCCGACCTCAGATCTTGCTCTTGGATATATAAATGTCTTTGTATTGTTTTCTTGTAAATTTCAATCGAGCAAAATTACCCTTGGTGCACCTTATACCTTACACCTGGGTGTATATAAGTATTTTTTACTTGAGATGGGTGCTAATTTTTGCTGCTCCTGTTTTTTTCTTCTTTTTTTTTCCCCTTTAATTTTAAATAAATTGTTATTTCAGAAAGAACTTGGCATCTCAATGGGGAAAGCGGTGGCCGTATCCTGTTTACATCCATGCCTCTGCCAAAGGTTCAATACACATTTTAGTAGTGGTATTAGTATTAGTTACTTGACAAAATGCCATTTCATCTTTCTAATTGGGATTACTTGTAATTGTTGGCAGCTGCTTCTTTAGAGAGTGTGGTTGAAAAGATTGGGCTGCCTAAAGGTGACATGTGGTCTGTTCATAAATTCGGTGGGACTTGCGTTGGAAGCTCCGACCGGATAATGAGTGTTGCAGATATAGTTGTGAATGACACTTCCGAGAGGAAGTTGGTGGTTGTATCTGCCATGTCGAAGGTGACCGACATGATGTATGACTCGATCCAAAGGGCACAAGCACGGGACAACTCGTTTTTATCTGCTTTGGATGCTGTTTTAGAGAAGCATACACTAACAGCAAAGGATATGCTAGAGGGTGATGAGCTTCTAAGTTTCTTATCAAGGTTGCATGATGACATAAATAATCTTAAAGCAATGCTGCGTGCAATATACATAGGTATTATTGTTGTTCTCTAATTTCTAGGCCTTTTTTTGCACTGTGGTGGAACTGCTTCAATAAAATTTCGACTTTGCTAGGTTTATTGGTTTTGTTTGAGGACAATTACTTTTAAAAAATATGGTAACCCTTATTTTTTTCACTGGACTCATATAGCCAACATGAAGCAATTGTTACTTATGGCTGTAGTTGTGTAGCATTTTTGAATGAATTTTATAAAGCTCTTCCTTTTTGTATATGATCTTTGTGTTGTCTCTGTTTGGACCCTGCCAATGCTTGAAGTATATGATGTTGTTGTATTTGATGTTACCCTTACTTCTTATTAATGTCATGTTGGCTAATTATTCTGTTATACACTGGTACCCTTGCCATTAACGTGTAAAACATGAACTGA
Source organism: Salicornia ramosissima (assembly GCA_951394345.1). NCBI lineage: Eukaryota > Viridiplantae > Streptophyta > Magnoliopsida > Caryophyllales > Amaranthaceae > Salicornia > Salicornia ramosissima. The sequence continues at coordinate 53,535,809 of OX596237.1, read as the reverse complement.
ATTGATCTGGATGGACACTTGCAGCCTAGGTAGTTAAGGTGATGGTGTTTGACTTGATGAACCCATGGACCCATGGTGCATATATCCCTTGTAAAATATGCTCATTCTAATAGAGTATATCTGTATATGCAATGGACAAGTTATTGAAATTAGTAATAGAATATGCAATTACATACTTTTCATGGAATGCATCACTATACCCAGATATATATGTTTACACTAATCATATAAATTAAAAATTGCAATTATTGGCTAAGTTCATGGATTACATGTGATATTTGCTTAATAATCCATCAATTGCATAACAAGCTAAATGATCTGATTCTTCTGCAATTTCTTTCACAGCTGGTCATGCTACTGAATCATTCACTGATTTTGTCGTTGGACATGGAGAGTTATGGTCTGCGCAGATGCTATCTTTTCTCATCAAACAGGTCTGTCTCATTGGTTATTTGTTATTTAGAAGAGTTCAGTGTTACTAATGGAGCTATTGTATCAAATCCAACCTCTTCTTGGTATTCATTTGCTAATTTGCAGAAAGGATTTGATTGTACATGGATGGATACCAGGGATGTCCTTGTTGTAAATCCAACTAGTTCAAATCAAGTTGATCCAGATTTTTCGGAATCTGAAAAAAGGCTTGATAAATGGTTTTCCCTTAATCCGTCAAGCATCATTATAGCGACTGGATTTATAGCTAGTACCCCTCAAAACATTCCTACTACACTTAAGAGGGATGGAAGTGACTTTTCGGCAGCTATAATGGGTGCTCTTTTTAGGGCTCGTCAAGTTACAATCTGGACAGATGTAGACGGTGTTTATAGTGCTGATCCAAGAAAAGGTTGAATCTCATTTCCATTTTGTGGTTCATTTTTTTAAAGAAAAAAAAAAAATCTTAGCCACAATGCACTCATGACTGAGTTAATTCTTTGCATGCAGTGAGTGAAGCTGTGATACTTTACACATTGTCTTATCAAGAAGCTTGGGAGATGGTAAAATTTTAAACTAATCAATTTTATCATGTTTGTTAAATTTTATGGTATAATTAACAAAATTTTGAGGCCCTTATTTTTTTTAAAAAAATTATTCAATGTTCTGGTCTTGAAGGTTATCATAGGTACATTTTTTATTCTTACTTTCCAATATAATTTTCATAGCCATGCGTTTTAGGAATATAATTAGTTTATGTAATTTGGTTGTAGTCATACTTTGGAGCAAATGTATTACATCCCCGAACCATCATTCCTGTGATGCGGTTTGACATTCCAATTGTAATAAGAAATGTATTCAACCTTGCTGCTCCTGGAACAAAAATTTGTCGTCCTTCTGCTGATGAGAATGGTGAACATTTGCAATCTCCTGTCAAAGGGTTTGCAACAATAGATAATTTGGCCCTTGTAAATGTTGAGGGGTAAGATGAATTATGTCGTTATGGGGTTTTCTCAGTTATCTTTATACTGTTCTCCTTTAACTTAAACTGTCTAATCTGTACTTGACAGTACTGGTATGGCTGGTGTTCCTGGTACTGCCAGTGCCATTTTTGGTGCGGTGAAGGAAGTAGGGGCCAATGTCATCATGATTTCTCAGGTACCTTGCCAAATTTTCCTTCCCTTTGCTCTAGTACGTTAGGTCTGGGCTTGTGATCTGTTCCAGGGGATAGCTTTGCCATGTCATTCAAGTCCTTTCAGCTATTTAGTTTTCTGGAATGTCAGAGGCCTAGATGTTTCCATTAAAGCATATTAAGATCAAATGTTCAATTGATTGTTTCTAATGCAGGCAAGTAGTGAGCATTCGGTATGTTTTGCTGTGCCTGAGAAGGAAGTAAACACCGTGGCTGAAGCTCTGAGGTCTCGATTTGGCCAAGCTCTAGAAGCTGGACGTCTTTCTCAGGTTCCTCATTAGCTGTTTTAGCTTGGTCCGCTACATACATGATATTATTTTCTAAACTAATATAGCTTTTCCCAGGTTGCTGTTATCCCAAACTGCAGCATTTTGGCGGCAGTTGGGCAGAAAATGGCCAGTACACCTGGTGTCAGTGCCACTCTTTTTAATGCACTTGCAAAGGTTAGCAAATCTTAGTACATATTCATACATATATGGATACCAGGATATGTGGAATTCAATTGATCAACTCTGTCAGTGAAGCTTTAATATTTGATGTCTTGTTAACTTGCTTTTAAATAATTTTGTGTAAAATATTCAGTTGTGGACATGAATGTAATGCAGGCCAATATTAATATCCGTGCTATAGCCCAAGGTTGTTCTGAATACAACATTACAGTGGTGCTCAAGAGGGATGATTGTATAAAAGCATTGAGGGCTGTTCATTCCAGGTTCTATCTCTCAAGGACCACACTTTCTATGGGAATCATTGGTCCAGGTTTGATTGGAGCAACTCTGCTGGAGCAGCTTCGTGATCAGGTGATTCAGTGAGGACTTCAATAAATTTTTTATTGCCTCTGATGGCTATTGTTCTATGTTTAAAGTCTAAAATCAGATGAAATTTCATTATTGAACGTGTTCATGATTAAAACTTGTTGCAGGCAGCTGTGTTGAAGGAGAAGTTTAACATAGATTTGCGTGTTATGGGAATCACAGGTTCCAAGAAAATGCTTCTTTCTGATTCGTAAGTTTGCACATAATTTATTTGCCTTCAATATCAGAGTATCATTCATAATTTTAACGACATAACTTTGTTGGTTGCAATTAGGAATTTGTTTTGACTTTTGTATTTGGGTTATAGTATTAAGTAGAACTCTAGGAAATGTTGCACTTTTTTGGGTGGGTGTGTATTTGAATTATGGTATTAATTAGAATCGTCGATTATGTTGCTCTTTTTTTTTGGTGGCTGTGGGTTAGGGTGTTTTTCATCTTTCTATTAGCCATTATATAGTTTTGTACGCTGTGTGGCGTGTGGATTTTCCTTCATAAATGTCTTGTGAATTAGAATCACAGTTAGTTGCTTTGTGCTTCTAGATTCAACAATAAACTTACCTGTTATCTGCTTTCTCTCTTGCTGCCTTTTCTTTCAGCCTCAGGAAATACACCAATAAAGTTAGTGCGCTGCTTTTTATACAGAAATAAAACCTTTTTTGATGCAGTTGATGAATCTTGCTGTCCTTTAGGTCTGCGTGCTTGAGTCTTAGCCTATTCATATTGCTGGTGTTCAATCAGATAGCAACATTTGGCTTTGATGGCTTTAGGACGGTTCACCAGCTTATTCATCTTAGTTTTGGCAAGTTTATTGACACTGTCATTATGTAACTATACGTGATGTCATAGTAGATAGATTCTCAATGATGCATCATGGTCTTCTTATCCATTCTATCATTTCTATTTATATGATCTGGAGTAAAAAAAAACCCATTATGTTCATCGTGTGGTTTTTTCGGTCCGTTTGGTAGCTATTCATAAATGGTGGTAATAGGAATGAATTTATGGTAAATTTGGAAGAAAAATCAATATTCATTCTCATGGTGGTGCTAGCTTAATTATTGTTTATCTAATTTTCTTTACAAATATCCATTGCCATTCAATACTACCCTCCCAGTGGTAATGGATGATAATAGAAAATATGAAGAAAATTTAAGCTTGGGAATGAAAATATGTTTTCCACAAGGATTATAAGGTTTTTCCTTGAAAAAATCACACTTTAAATCCATTACCACAATTTATTACCAACAACCAAATGTGCCATTAGGGCTTATATGCTAGTTGTAACTTTTAAACAGGGAATATTCGAAAACTCAGATGCTTTCAACCATTGTGCCTTCAAGCAACATTATTTTGGAGTTGTTATTCTATGAACCACTCTACCTGTCAACCTCTGAAATTTTGATCACATAATAGTAGGGTTTTATGGATCGAAGAAAATGCATGAAGCTATCTTGCAAACTTGTGTGATTTCCATCTTTTTTATGTATAGGAGTATCTTTTTTCTTTAAATACTAACTCTTCACCATGTTCAAGTCTTGCCATGTTGCATTTTCATGTTTTGAGAAACTTCTTACCAAATATTACATCTCATTTTTGTCATTTTAGGGGTATTGACTTATCTAGATGGAAGGAACTCCAGACTGAGCAAGGACAAGTAGCTGACTTACAGCAATTTGTTCAGCATATTCATGGGAATCAGTTTATTCCAAACACTGTGTTGGTAGATTGTACAGCTGACTCTCATATTGCAAGCCATTACCATGATTGGTTGCGTAAAGGAATTCATATAATTACGCCCAACAAGAAGGCCAATTCTGGACCTCTTGATCAGGTAATGATTATTCTCTTAGCTAAAATGTCTTGTGCTGTGCAGGCTTCATGTTGTCTTTGTTGATTGTAGCGTGATTTTTTTTAGGGTTAGGGTGTTTGGATGTTTCATAGACATCTTTTATGAGTTGAATTTTTTCGCCTTCTCTTCTCCCATTGTTTTACACTGTTCTGCTCCTGAGTCAAGATTGTCAACATCACTTCTTGCCTGACATTTATGTCAATGGAAGTATGCAACATGATGAGACAATTTTTTGAAATTCTCTTCTTTATTGCGTTAGTTTTTTGCATTTTCTGCATTATTATTGATAGATCTCTTTTAACAAATTATACCTGAATACTTGGCTAGTAACCTGTTGTCTTTTACAAAATCTTTGTAGTATTTGAAATTGAGAGCTCTTCAACGACAATCCTATACACATTACTTTTATGAAGCTACAGTTGGTGCGGGTCTTCCAATAATTAGTACTTTAAGGGGTCTTCTTGAAACTGGCGATAAAATTTTGAGCATTGAAGGTATTTTCAGGTGAGAATTTAAGTTTTAATACATTAACTTAATGCCAGTTCTGACTTTCATAGATTTTTATGACTTGCGTTCATGGACCATTATTGCAGTGGCACTTTGAGCTACATATTCAACAAGTTTAAAGATGGAAGAAATTTCAGTGAGGTGGTTACCGAAGCAAAACAAGCTGGTTATACAGAGCCGGATCCTAGTGATGATCTCTCTGGAACAGATGTTGCTAGAAAGGTAAACACAAACATATCAAGGCACATCCTAATCCATGGGCTTTGATTTAATTGTTTAGCTGTGTGGCATATGTAAGTTGCTATATCTGAATACCATACGTTCCATATCACTGAATGACTTTTCTGTGAGGATGCACCAAAATCTAATTGAGGTCTCATCTTCATATCTATGGCTGCATTTATCAGCAAGCAGTAATAGAATAAGTCTAAATTATACACCTTTGCTGAACTTTCTTGATTCCTCTTCTCTCCCCTGACAAGCTGGCAGCTGTTTTATTTGTTTATTAATGAATATGTTTTAAAATTTTTCTCAGTTGATGACTTATGAGGCAATTGATCACTTTAGAAATTCGGAATAGTTGCAAATTTTTTTATACAACTAACTTGAAACAATCAATTAGCATGAATCATGCTGAGTGCAGGGTCGCATGGGAACTATGGAAGGCAAGTATTTAACGAATTGACTGCTCTCCTATCACACGCAAAAGACGATATTTTTTTCTCTGAACTTTAGTTTACCTTGCTGTTTTGACTTCAATAATATGATCCTTAAAGAACCTTTTATGTGGCAGGTTATTATATTAGCTAGAGAATGTGGACTGAAGCTTGAACTTCCAGATATTCCTCCTGAAAGCCTTGTGCCAGAACCACTGAAAGTAAGTATTACCAAGTACCAACCATTTATGCTGTTGTTGGTAAGATGAAATACAGAAATACTTAGTTCCTATTCTTTTGGATTGAACTGAATTTGTCTGTTTTGAACCGAATTGAAATGAGCTGAATTAAAATAAATTCTGGACTCATCATGAGCTGAATTGAACTGAATTTGACTGAAGTGAATTGAAGTGAAATTTCAGAAATTCAGTCCAAAAGAACAGGTATGTGTTCTATTATTTTCTGAGTGGTTAGTAAAGAGAGTTATAAATTTATGCTGAAAATAGTCTACTGAAAGGTAAAATGTTTTATCTTATAGGAATTCCAGATCTTCCACCATATATGTTTCTCTTCTCTTCTCCTCCCCTCCACTTTCCCTCTTCCTTGCTAATATATCAGGACAAATGGATTGAAATTGAACAAAATGAGAATTGAAAAGTTGTTCTTTGCTAAGAGCATGTTTTGTATTGTTATTTTTAGTGTTGGAAATAGAATCAAATACATTTCCATTACCTATCATGTGATATGAGATATTGTTAACACATGCCCTTTCTTAATGGAAATCATGACCACCATTTTGTTACCCTTCTCAACTTTGTGGAAACATAATTTTTTCCTCTCAGTTTTCATTCCTTATTCTTAATTACATCAAGCAACAAATAATGGTATCGTTTATATTACCCTTTCCCTCTCTAATTTGTTTCCACTCCATTCTCATTTAGACAAAGCACCCCCTAAAAGTATTTTCCTTTGAAATGAAATTTAGTTCAATATATATTCCTATGAATCAAATATCTCCTTTGGATGAATTTGCTGGGGAAATGGGGGCAGCAACCGAGCAGCTCTGTTCTGGCTGATTTAAGACTGACCCCTCTTTTTTATTTTTGACTTAGGCTATTGAATCCGCTGATGAATTCATGAAGCAGCTTCCTCAATTTGATAAAGATTGGGCTGAGAAACTACAAAACGCAGATAATGCAGGAGAAGTGAGTATTCTAACTTTCTGTATGTCTTGAAATTCACAATACTAGCAAGCACTGCCTAATCCTGCACGAGTGCACGGTGCAGGATGAAATACACAATGCACCGGATATTTTAGTTCTTTTGCATGCCAAAATCACCAATGATTGTGTGTCACGTGTTTTGGAATTTGCTTTTTTTACATAAATGCCATTGTGCAGAGTTTTTTCATCTGCACAGTGCAGGATTAGACATTTGCCAATACTAGCCATGTTTTTTTTTTTTTTTTTGAAAGGCCAATACTAGCCATGTTTTGCATCTTAATCATTGACAAAATATGAAATTCATGTGTAAAGGTCTTGAGATATGTGGGAGTTGTGGATGTGGCCAATGGAAAAGGACTTGTGAAGTTGAAGAGCTACAAGAAAGATCACCCGTTTTCACAGCTCTCAGGCTCAGATAATATAATTTTGTTTACCACGGAACGATATAAGGAGCAGCCTCTAATAGTTCGAGGTCCCGGTGCCGGAGCAGAGGTCACTGCCGGTGGAGTATTTAGTGATATCTTGCGGTTGTCGTCTTACCTTGGCGCTCCTTCATAATGCGGCTTAACACTGTAGATTAGTCAGGTTTGGTTTAGTTTATAACCTCCTCCGTTATCAATATCAACAGAGTTGGCTCAATTTCCCGATTTTTGTGTTGTCAAAATTGTATGTTATGCTTGCAATCTTGCATGTATTCTAAGTTGTATCCTATTTCATCTCTATTATATAAGCCAAGGGGGAGCAATGGTGTCCCCCCTCGAAATGTCTAATGTACCCCTAAAAACTTTCTAAAACCTTAATTTGTATCACCCCCTATTTATTACAGAAAGTTATTACAGTTTTTGAACTTTTTAAATGAAAATAGTACAAAATATAACATTCGAAAAAATAAAACAAAAATTTCAAAATTAATATTTTTAAATTCTCTATAAATAGACATCCATATTGATATATTTCATAAAAAAAAATTATATTTTTATCATCGTAGAAATTTGGTAGCCAATACAATATGGTAGATAAAACTTTTCTTTTGTTCATTGTTGTGGGATGATCGAATGAAAGGAAAAAAGTTTTTTTCAATTATAAAAGTTTATTTAGACGGATTAATAGATATATTTAACATATTATCGCACGCAAAGCATGCATAGAAGGCTAGTTAGCAATAAAAGGAAGGAATCTTATTGACTTGGCTTTTTCCCTTTGAGTTTTACTTGTACAAGAGCATTTGTTACTATGACCTAAAATTTCCTTCACCATCTCTCTACCACTTTCTCACTCATCATTCATCGATTTAAGAAAATTTCAACCACCTCCATCACAAATTCAAAACCATGATAAAAAAAAACCCTTCATCCCTCTCTATCTTACTTTTCTACTTTACCCCACAACACTTTATCTTTCATCCACCTCTATTTTTAATCAAAATATTAAGTAATATATGTATCTACATGAAGTAGACAAATAATAAATTAAGATTAATGATTAATTAATTTGAATAAATTCAAATAATTACAATCGGACATCATTAAGTATTAATTAATCCGGGTTAATTTACTAAATGGAATTAGTTTTATAACTTGGGTAAAATTTAATAGTGTTTAACTAATCGTGTTAAACGATTAATGTTGAATAATTATTTGTTGATGATAAACAATAATTCAGGTTATTAATCCGGATAATTTAATTAACGTACATGACTTTCCTCGTGATTTCTTTCAATTCTATGTCTACGTTGTATAGGTGATTGTGGTGGTATGATGTGGTTAGTTTGTGAAGAAATCATCTATCATTTCTTCCATAATTTTATATCCTACCTCATATGAGTTTGATGAAGATGTGAACAACATTATTTTTGGCTTGTTAGTCTATGGTTATTTACTTATGAATTTTGTATGGGGGTATTTATTAAGAATGTAGTATGGAATAATGTTGATGATGTGAAGATACTTGTGAAAAAGCATGTATATATAACAAAAGATGCATCCATTAACGTAGATGACAGAAGATATTTCCATCATGTAGTACAATGACAAATGATGCATGCAACATCCATGATGGTGGTAATAGTGACAGATGCATGCAAAGTTAAAGTATGATGATATTGACAAATGCATTCAAAGTCACATGTATGCAATAATAAAATGTGATGATAGTAACAAATGCATGCAAATTTAAAATACGATGATAGTGCCAGATGCATGTAAAGTTACATGCATTGAAATGTACTAATGATTACTACCTTACATTACAAAGCATTCTGAAAAAGCTTAAATAGATAATGACAACAATCTAAAAACAAGTCACATCAATTGAAAAGACATTCATACATCCAACAATAACAATCTAAAAATAGGTCACATTTATGTCTAAAATAGGAAAACCCAAGTGAAAGGCAAAAACTAATCAAACAAAAGAAATTAATTAACAAAACAATCTAATTAAAATCTCCATAAATTTCTTTAATTAACTTTGCCGTCATCTTCTCTTCTATTTGTGTTAGAAGAGTGGGTTTACTAAGCAAAGTATGTAACATATTATTCTTCATGGATAGATGCTCCAATTGCATTTGCTCTTTCCTTCTCTTCTCTCTTTCTTTTTGAAATTCAATTTTCTCTCTCTTCAAATTCATGTCATTGGCTTTTAAATTTACAAATAACTGAAGCTTCTCACCTAACATGACACTAGCATCATAAGAGGTAAACCCCAACCCTTTGCCTTCCTAACTCCATTTGGTCTGACACTCTTGCCAGAGATACTTGCAGTCGAGACGATGTCCTCACCATCTAAATTATCATCTACTCTTACCCTTTTTCTGCTACTATCACTATCCTTACCGATAACACTGGGTAAGTTCTTATTTTTTCGATTTAACACTGTAAACACTAAACAGTTCAACCTTTTGTTTCCATTTTGGATACGCATACAAGATACCCCAAACATTTTTATAGGGAAAGTTTTGACCTTCTTGTTGATAGTATATGGTGTGAGTAGCTTTAATGACATTTTTTATGGCCTCGCCACTATGCTTGAATCAATCAACTTCTTCATCAATTCCAACACATTTGCACACATTCTTCTCCAATGTATATGCATCATGTTCATATTTTTTTTTGGACTTTGAATTTTCTCTTTGCAAGTGCCCTCTCATATGAGATAACAATCTTCCTCTACAATTTTGATGACTTTTGGTTTGTGCTCATTGTTTGATCTGTACAATGCTCCATATAACATGCGATCGATGAGAGCTTCTTCTTCTCGATGTGACCAAGACTTCTTGTCGCGAGTTTTTGAAGCACCACTTCTTTGGAAGGTGTTGCGCACCATTACAGTGTTAAGATAGGCTTTACAACATCAACTTATTCGTCTTCCTCTTCTTCATCTTCCTCATTACCCATACCCCTGCTACTGATACCTTGGTTTGGTATTGTAGCATGGTATTTAGCGATTTGATTTTTATAATTCGAGAAATTTTTGGTGGTGAATTGTTGAGGATTTGGATTTTCATCACTCAGATTTATGGTGTATGCCGATTGATTCGCTTGTAACATTTGATAATACGTTTGAAAATCTTGTTCAAAGGAAAGGCTTGTATTTGTTTGAGAAATTTCCTTGATTAAATGGAAAATTACTTGTTTTTTTTCTTTAGGTTTTCAATGAAAAAAAAATTAATATAAGGGGGTTTATTTGATGAACTGAAACAAATATTTTGCACTGAAAAAATAAGGGAACTTTTTTTTTTCCTAATTTTTTTCTTCTTTTACCTATTTATAACATTTTTTTTTAATTTTTTTTGGAAAAATAGAGAAATTATTGAGAGGGAGAAATGAAGATGTGAAGTAAAATATAGCAAAAAAATGTGTCTATTGATAAATCTCGAAAAATTACGACTTTTGATATATATATATTTTTTAATTTTATATAAGAACGGAATTTGCCAAATAAAAATTTAATGTAAATAATTAAATGCACCAGCAGGGTTGCGTGTCGCAACTAAAATGGACTGTGTGTCCACTACTGGTATAACAACGGAATGCACCAGCAATTTTTTTTATTTTTTTTGTGATGAAAGCATGCAAAATGCAGAGCATGGGCGCAACATCCACTAAATGGTCGTTGTTTTGTTCAGTAAGCAGGCAAAAAAAATTGATGAGTATTACACGGCCTCACAGGGAATCGATATTGACACACCAAAAATTAATATGGGCACAACTTTTGTAAGATGAGCATAGGAAAATGTGCCCTCACAATGAGGTGTGCTCATATCAATTTTGGGTGTGCCTTTATCATTTCCCGGCTCCACTAACAAATTTCCTTCATCAATTTAGTCATTCTTAGATGAGTGTCTTGATGAGTCATTCGAAGACCCAATGCATGAAGCCCCCTTTCATCTTACATTGTAATAGTTCCAAGACCACATAAATCATGTCATGACATTTTTTTTTTCATTCCCTTCATGTAGTGGATGCTCTAAGCATATCATGTATACAATATATTAAAGAGAATGTATTGTGGTCAAACCTCTTTTGATCGAATCCATCTAAATGAAACTGAAATTTATCTAATTCAAACTCAAACTCATTTAATTGAAACTCAAATACATTTAAATGAAATTCAAACTTATTTAACTGAAAGTTTGAAACCCGAAATTGATATATGCATACATTTTTTGAAGAAAAAGGTAAATAAAGGGAATCAAAATTTCTTCCTCTCGAAGAAAAATCCTGATTTAACTGTATCCACAAAAGATGAGCATCCATGAAAGGATTTGTTATGTATATATATGGTTATGAATATCTTCATATCATAGAAACAAAGCTGACATGATAATACGACACAAAATTAGCGGCTTTGGGTCAAGAACTTTGATACGATTAAGTAAATGAGTTGACACGACACGACAAGACATGCTTATTAAATGGGTCGAGCTTGAGTCAAGGGTAGAGGTGGCATTCGGTCGTTCGGATCAGGTTGGGTCAATTTAGGTTGAAGGACTTTGGTTTTGGGTCGAGGTGGGGTTTGCATTGGGTCGGGTTAGTTTCGAGTTTTCTCCAAATACATTCAAAAGACATAATAACCAATATTACACATTGTAACGTTCGGGTAATTCGGGTCGGATGAGGTCAAATTCAGGTCATAGTATCAAGTTTATTCGGATAGGTTTCGGATCATTCGTGTCAGATAATCGGGTATGTGTCACTTTTGCAACCTCTATTCAAAAGGCTTCAACCCGTTCACATAAGTGAGTTGAGATAACACAACACTATTACAATTTTAAGTAAAATGGGTTAACACATTTAAGTAATAAATTCGACAACTGATCAAAAAATAAAATAAATTCGACAACTGATCAAAAAATAAAATAAATTCGACAACTACAAGGCATATTTGCCTATTTGGCACTAAGAAAAAATTAAACAAAAAATGGGGTGAGAGAGGCTCGAACTCTCGACCTCAGGATCACTCAACAAAGCTATGAGACCTACGCGCTAGCCAACTGCGCCACCACCCCTTTGATTGATACAATGTATTTGATTAATGCTAATTTCTAAGGAAGGCCTTTCTTTTTTCTTGACAAAAGATACTTGATCACTTGGTAATTTGGTACTTAATAAATTGATTATAACAAACAATGATAGAAATTGTAGCGAAGGTCCAACAATATACACCTTTCGGGATTAATGTTCAGTTAAAACTATGTATAAATTTATATATTCTCTTATTATTTTCTTTCACGTATCCGTATCTTCAAAATTTTATTTTTTTATTTTATTTTACTTTATTCTTTTTACGTTTTCTCGTACCCATACTCGTTTTTGTGCAACCTAGTACGTGTAGTATTTTCTTTTAGGGTATATTTTATTTCTTCAAATTTTTCAAACCTATTGAACATAATTAGCTCTTATTTTAAGAAATAAAGCAACCTTATCAGACTTAATAATTTTACCTGAAAAAAATTCGTTAAACTTGATTAGACTTTGTTTCAATATCTAAATTATAAGAAATAGGTTTTATTTCTTTTGTATTAGTTAGTTTTACTTGTTACTGAGTTAGTTAGAGTTTTAATTGCTATATAAGGCTTTTGTAAGCATTCTGTTGTTTAGTTCATTTACACATAGTACTCTTTACTCCTCTGCTTGTCTTCTCTCCAATTTCATCAATAATAGATTTTCACTTTCTTCAATTGCATGTTCCTCCTTAGCTTTTCCTAGATGGTATCAGAGCTTGTTTTGTTCATCACGAACAATTCTTGATTTCTCTTTCGATTTCGATTTTATTTTTAATCGAATTTGGGAATTCTTTCAATTAGTTGTTTAACCTTCTTCTTACTCAAATTCTTGGGTGAAATGGCTGCTGCTGTGAGTTCTTCTGCAAATTCAGTTGACCAAATCAGTGGAATATCCTCTACAACCCCAAATCCCTACAATGATCCTTACTTCATCAGTGGTTCAGATAATGCAGGTATTGCTATTGTGTCTCCATTGTTTAATGGTAAGAATTATTTGCGTTGGAGTCGTGCAATTAGAAGAGTTCTTGGTTCTAAAAATAAGCTTGGTTTTCTTGATGGTTCTTTACCACAGCCTGTTGAAACTGATGTCAATTATAATGCATGGAATAGATGTAATTTTTTGGTAGTTGAATGGCTGTTGCATTCCATGATTCCTGAATTAGCAGAGGATTATAATTGCATTGAGTTTGCTGATGAAATTTGGTCTGAAGTAAATGAGAGGTATGGGCATTTTAATGGACCTTTAGTCTACCAATTGAAAAAAGAAATTGCAGCTCTAAAACAGGATAATCAAACCTTAGTATCATACTATAGTAGGCTCAAAAAATTATGGGATGAATTGCAAACTATTAGAAAAATGCCTTCCTGTACCTGTGGTGTTCTAAAGAACTGTACCTGTGCTTTCTTGAAAAGATTATCTGATTTCAAAGATGAAGAAAATTTTTTACAATTTCTACTAGGTTTGAACCCCAGCTATGAAAATGCTGCAACAAATGTTTTAACAATGGATCCCTTGCCCTCTTTAAGCAAAGCATACTGTTTAATTAGCCAAGTTGAAACACAAAAAGAAATTAATCAATCCCAAGAAATTAGTTCAGAATCTGTGGCCATGAATATTCATAAAAATTCTAATAAATCTAAAACAGAAAAGAACTTCAAAAAAGATTACAAGAAAGATAAATTGGACAGTTATCACTACAACATTCCGTGTTTTTAACGTCCGCCATCTGTGGACGTTAAAAAAGCGGATAGCGGACGTTAATATATATTAATGTCCGCCAACGGACGTTATATAATTGACGTATTTTTTTTGGTCGCTAATCAGATGTTTAACGTCCGCTTAGCGGACGTTAACCATTTAACATCCGCCTGGATTAAGTAACGTCCGTTTATGGCGGATGTTATTATTGCGTCCGTCTTTAACGGACGTTAAAATATAATTAACGTCCGCCTTTATTTAAAAAGACGGTCGTTAAATATCTTAGGCCCCACTTGCAAATTCGCTTCTAAGGCGGACGTAATATAACAATTGACGGACGCTAAATGTTTTTTTTAATTAATTTGAATTAATAATATTCAATATTATATTTAAATATAATTATCACATTCATAATTTATAATTATTAGTTTCATCCGTGCAATTCACACGTTTTTCCATTCGTTGACTATCTATCTGCTCCATTCATACAAATACCTGTTCCATTGCATATTATAAATATCCATACACAATTTTTCATACAAGGTTTTTACTAATTATAATACAAATCCAATCTAATACAATTAATATTTATACAAAGTTGTTACTAGTATTTTTCAAATACTAAAAAAAAAAAAAGTAAATCGAGCTAAGTTGCACATGCTCCGCTGGCTCCTGAGCCGTCATCTGGGCCGCCGCCCGGTGGCCGCCGAAATTGAGACATGTCTACACCGCTACATTGGCTTAAGACATTGCCGTACAACTCTAGCAACTTCTGCGTCTCGGCCACCTTCTGTTTTTCCTCATCTAACACCAATTCCAAATAAAATTAAAGCCAAAAACAATACAACAACCAACAACATTAAACAATCATCCATCTATAGAATTCTACCAAAAACTCTACAAAAAATAAGCATAACATTAAAACACCTAAATTCTAAACAAAAGAAGCATATATTCAACCTAAAACAATAAATAAAATAAGCATAAAATTCACAACTCTAAACAAAGCAACCATAAAAATCAACCTAAAACGCTAAACAAAATCAACATAAAATCAACCTAAAATTCTATAAAACTCTACCCAAAACTCTAAACGAATGTTTGAATCTTTTTTCAACTCATGGTATCATTCACCAAAAAAGTTTGCCAGGGGTGCCTCAACAAAATGGGAGGGTAGAACGTAAACACAAACACCTTCTTGAAGTAGCAAGGTCTTTAAGGATACAATCTTTTTTACCTAAAAGTTTTTGGGGTCATTGCATCCTTACAGCTACTTATATTATAAACAAATTACCCACCAAAATCTTAAATTGGAAAACTCCACATGAAATGTTGTTTAAAGAACCTCCTTCTTATAATGAACTTAGGGTGTTTGGTTGTTTGTGTTTTGCTAACAATAATAGTAAGGACAAATTTGATGCAAGAGCAATAAAATGCATATTCTTGGGTTATCCTCATGGTAGCAAAGGATACAAGGTGATGGATTTAAGTTCCAAAAAAAATTTTCTTTTCCAGAAATGTTGTTTTCTTTGAATCTACATTTCCTTATCAAAAGAATGCCCAAACACATTCTTCTTCCCAAAATATTGATTCTTGTTCTGTTCCAGTTGCTTCTTCTGAAATTACCCCTAGGGTTCCCTGTTCTGTTCCCACTACTGAGAGCACACAGCACTCTAATCAACCCCTTTCATCTGATACTAATTACAATCATGATGATTCTTTTGCTGAAACTACAAATGAAAATTCAATTGATGATTCTGTTCCTAATATCCCAAACAGGACAGATTTACCAAACAATTCTTTTTCAAGTGATTCTGTTTCAAGTGATCACAGTTTTGATTCTAATCTGAACTCCACTACAGAAATTAGAATTCCTAGGCAAAGTACCAGAATTGTTAAGCCTCCAGCACATTTACAAGATTTTGAGGTTCCTTATCAACCTCATAGAATAATGAATGAAAATGAAGATTCTCAATCCTTATCTTTTTCTGTTAACACTCTCCTTAATACATCTCACAAAATAATTGAGCCAACTTCCTATAATCAAGCTAAATATGATCCAGCTTGGATTAAAGCTATGGATCAAGAAATTGAGGCTTTAGAATCTAATCATACTTGGGTACTTACTAACCTTCCTGTTGGAAAAAAAGCTATTGGTTCTAAATGGGTTTACAAAGTAAAATATGAGCCAGATGGATCAATCAAAGGGCTTAAGGCTAGGCTAGTAGCCACAGGCTATCAACAAGTCTTTGGACAAGATTATGAACATACATTTAGTCCAGTAGCCAAGTTGGCTACTGTTAGAATTGTGCTTGCTTTGGCCACTGTGAGAGAATGGCCTTTGTGTCAACTTGACATCAATAATGCCTTTCTCCATGGTTTTTTAGAGGAAGAAGTGTTTATGAAGCCACCTGATGGCTACACAAAGTCAGGACCTAATCAAGTGTGTTTGTTAAAAAAGAGTTTATATGGCTTAAAACAAGCCTCACGACAATGGAACAAGGAACTTACCAAATTTTTATTTTCCTTGGGTTTTCTACAGTCCAAACATGACTATTCCCTTTTTACAAGACAATTTCAAGGTCAATTTTTAGTTCTACTAGTGTATGTTGATGATATGCTATTAACAGGTACTTCCATGAGTCAATTAATGAAATAAAACAGTCCCTACATGATGCTTTTACTATTAAAGACTTAGGTGAGTTGCATTACTTCCAGTAGCTCCCCTTCCTACAGGCCTGAAATTATCCCCCACAGAGGGTGACCTGCTAGCTGATCCTGAAGTTTTCAGGAGACTTATTGGCAAACCTCTGTATCTCAATATAACAAGACCTGATTTATCATATTCTGTAAAGCATTTGAGTCAGTTTTTGAGTTCCCCATTTAAGAGCAGCTTTACATGTTATTAGATATCTCAAAGGCACTTTAGATCTTGGTTTATCTTATAAAGTAAATTCTACAAATGTTATAACTGCATATTCTGATGCTGATTGGAGCAGTTGTGTAGCTCTTATTGCATATTCATTGGTGATAATCTGATTTCTTGGAAGACCAAGAAGCAATCTACTGTTAGTAAGTCCTCAGCTGAAGCTGAATATCGAAGTTTAAGCTTTACATCTAGTGAATTGACATGGGTAGCAGGTCTTCTAGAGGATTTGCATTTTGATTTTCCTAAGCCTATTAAACTGCTATGTGACAACAGGTCAGCAGAGCACATTGCTCATAATCCTGCATACCATGAAAAGACCAAGCACATAAGGAGGGACTGTCATTATGTTAGGGAGCAGGTGGAGGCTGGTTTCCTTTCTGTGGAGCATATCTCAGGAGCTTCTCAGCTTGCAGACATATTGACAAAGGCTTTGGCAGGAGGCTCTCATACTTCTATATCTTCCAAGCTTGGTTTGATATCCATGTCAAGCTTGAAAGGGGGGGTATAAGAAATAGGTTTTATTTCTTTTGTATTAGTTAGTTTTATCTGTTACTGAGTTAGTTATAGTTTTAATTGCTATATAAGGATTTTGTAAGCATTCTGTTGTTTAGTTCATTTTACACATAGTACTCTTTACTCCTCTGCTTGTATTCTCTCCAATTTCATCAATAATAGATTTTCACTTTCTTCAATTGCATGTTCCTCTTTACCTTTTCCTAGATAAATTGAAACTTTTTTTTTTTTTGCAAGATGAAGGAGAACCCTTATTTTAATATAAAACTAATGTTTTCTTTGATTAAGACTGTTAAGAAAACACAATGTTAGATAGCTTCTCTAACTTGGTGTATCTCTGTTGGAAAATAAAAGGGTAACTACAAGAAAGATTTTGAAATTGAGTATGGATTTCGTGGAACTTAAACCATTGCTTTGAAAACAAGATTTAACCCTTGAAGTATAAGTATTCCCTTTTATTGGTTACGTTTGAAATTTGTTATTTTGTATATAGCAATTTTATTGATCTCAATTATTGATAGCATTTATGATTGTAATATTAGTATCAAATTTACATTGATTGTGATTGGGGAAAATAAACAAAAAGTTGAAATAAATTACCGTAACCATTGATTGAGCTTTGGAATAAGCCTTTTCCATATAAAATAAACACCACCATCTATTTGAATAATGAATAAAAATGCAACTTTTCAAACGTACCTAACAAAGAACAAAGTTTTCTTCATCTAAATATTATTATGTATGGGGAAGTCATCTATTGAAAGCGAGTAGTGATAAACTTACACACAATTATTGTATAAAAATCCCACAAACAAATAATGATTTTCTATTGCTTAATTATATGGGGTCCAAAAATTGTATGTTATTCTAAGTATGTCATATATGAAAGCAAAAATTAGTCAAACTTATTGGAATCATTATAATTTTGACAACTAATAATAACAATAGAAAAGTGGAAATAATCACTTTATTTGGTTCTTATTTTGGTATTTTTTTATAAACAAAAAAATATGATGAATAAGTCCTAATAGTTTTTTTTTTTCTAAAATAATTCTAGGCCAATAAATTATTGACACCTAATTTAGAGATTATCATTATTTTCTTTGGTCTTTATAAGGATTCATAAAGAAATATAACAAGTTAATTGGAGTAATTTTTTTTCCCCTTTTGATATTGGTATGTAGTTGGAACTTGGAACTATAATTTTAAATTTGTCATTTCAAGACAAAGTTGCTAGAAAAGAACTTGCCTATTTCATTAGAGTTCGATAGTCTATATCATTAAGTGCATATTTTAATTCATTGCTATATTTACATGCTAATAGTAGTGTATAGATTTTTCTTATTTTTGACAAGAAATTTAATTACAAACCACCCTCTTTTTTGAAGTAGTATTTTTGATGTTCACCTAATCTCCCTAATCAGGGGTGATTATGAGCTAGGCATGTTCGCGAACAGTTCGGGCTCGACTCGGTCTCAGTTCGTTCGATAAGCACCCCTATCCCTAATGGTTAATATTGTTTGTCATTGTCACTTGGCTGCCAAGCTAGGGCATTAGTCTACTGCTTATAACTTTTAATTTGTATGGTTGTACCATACCCATTCCAAAATAAACGTTTCATTTTGACTTTGATACTACTTATTTTTTAATTTTGACTCTTTTTAGTTTGAGGGAGTTGAGCCTGAAGCTGAGAGACATGACAGTCCCTTGCAAATCTTAGCTTGTAATGAAAAATATAATCATATGAAATTTTGTTCGCCTCGACATGTACATTAATTTCCAAATCTATCTGCTTATATACAACTAAGACATTTTTTTTACATGTACAACTAAAGTTATTAATATATATATATATATATATATATATATATATATATATAGAGTCAGGATCTGCTAAAAACCTTAATAAAGTTGAAAACTAAAAACTTTTGTTACGGACCATTAGATGTAGATCAAGGGCTGTGATTAGTTTGATGGAAAAAAATATATTCACCCAATATTAAGCCATGTTTTACGGCATTTATTTTACAAAAAAAAAAAAAAAAAAAAAAACTGTTTTTTACGCAGTTTTTTTAGGGAAAAAAATTTAATTTCTAAATTTCACAGATTCTACCATTGAAGGAGTTTTCGAGTCTGAATCAAGTAAGTTTTCGATTTTGATGAAATGTTTGATTCGTTATTTTACTGGGTATTTTAAAAAAAAATTATTCGACATTTTTATGGTTTCTTTCGTAATTTTTTGGGTTTAGTTGTTGTACAATTTAGTATGTACCCTTTTATAATTATCATGTACCTCTTTAATTTAATAACTTGTTCTGTATTTCGTTAGTGAATGATGTTCTTTTCTTTTAAAAAAGTGTTGGAATTCGTTTTTGAGTATGTATGTACTCTTTATTCTTTGTATGTACCCTTTTATTATTTACATGTACCCTTTATTTTAGTATACAAAATTAACATGTCCATATGGAATTTCTTTATAATAATTTAGTATGTACCCTTTTATATTTATATGTACCCTTTCATAATTAACATGTACATGTTTAATTTAATAACTTGTTCTGTATTTCGTTAGTGAATGATGTTCTTTTTTTTAAAAAAGTGTTGGAATTCGTTTTTGAGTATGTATGTACTCTTTATTCTTTGTATGTACCATTTTATTATTTACATGTACCCCCTTATTTTAGTATGTAACATTTTAATGAACATGTTAATTTTGAAGAGAATATGTACACTCCAAATTAACATGTACCCCTACAAATTAACATGTACCCCTTTATTATTAATGAACATGTTAATAATAATAATAAAGGGGTACATGTTAATTTGTAGGGGTACATGTTAAATTACTATGAACATGTTAATAATAATAAAGGGATACATGTTAATTTCGAGGGGTAGTAATTTAATATGTACCCCTTTTCTTCGTGCAGAACAATGGAGGAACGAAATACTGTGACTTTGAACAAGGGCCCAGAAAACGAAAATGCCGTTATTTGAGGAGAGAGAATCGTATAAGAAAGAATTGGTTTTTTAAGAAAGAATTGTTTTTTTTATAAAAAAAATTGTTTTAATAAGTCAGCTATTTTTAAGAAATAATTGTTTTTAATTTTTTCAAGATTCTAAAATAAATGGACGGATAAGATCAAAGAAAGTAGATTCAATGGCCAAGATTAAAAGTTTTTAAGTTTTTAACTTAACAACTAGTTTTTACAGGATCCTATTCCTATATATATATATAGAGAGATTATCAATGGTAAATCTGTACCTTAATTTTAAGTTTTTATTGGTAAGCCTGATTAAATTTTTATTGTTAACCTTTAATTATTGAGATACTTTCACAAATGAAATAATAAAGCAAAAAAATCATTAGAGGAATTAAAGGCAAATCCAGACAATAATTAGAGGTTAATAGTGGAAAACCATTGAAAATTTTAAAAAAAAAAAAAAAACATATATTGTTAATTATTGGTCAAAGTATTCACTACTATC
This sequence comes from Salicornia ramosissima, assembly GCA_951394345.1. Classification (NCBI taxonomy): domain Eukaryota; kingdom Viridiplantae; phylum Streptophyta; class Magnoliopsida; order Caryophyllales; family Amaranthaceae; genus Salicornia; species Salicornia ramosissima. Next base: position 53,515,002 of record OX596237.1, on the reverse strand, counting down.
ATACCTTTAAAAGGTTAGTCCCTCCATTTTTTAAGTGTTCCACTTTTTTTTTTGGGATATTTTTATTTTAAACAGATATCTCATTTCCTTTTTTTAACATAATTTATTTGGATATAAAATAATTTATATAACCTTACTTTTTAATGATCATATAAGTCTATTTCTTAAAAAAGCTAAGGTTATTTTTCTTAAACTTGGTGCCATTTTAGTATGGAACAACTAATTATTAAAAAAAAGTCGGAGTTCATATTATGGTTTGTTTCTTTGGGACTGAAACAAAATTGAACTGATTAATTTTTATTATTATTTATATTTATATTTTTATATTTAGTTTCATATATTTTTTTTGCAATCTTATTTCAATTTTATATTGTATGCCATCTTATATTTTGTATTTTAGTTTTTATTTTAATTAAATCATTTATTTATTTATTATCTATTTTTTTAATTTAAATTTAAATTTATATTTTAGTTTACATCTCATAAATTTCAACTTTTTATTTTAATATTTTTTTTAATTCTTATATTTTATATCTAAAGGACTTTTATCCAAAAATCATCATCGAAAAAATGTTGCAAAAAAATATTTTGTTATTTTTATATTATATCTAAAGGACTGATACCGAAAAATATTTTAGGGAATCCATTGCTGAAAAAAGTTATCTTTTTTTTTTTTTTTGGCAAAGCAAAGTCTTGAAACCCATTAATAAAAAAGTTATTTGAAAAAGTGCAAAATCCATGCAGGAAAAGTCATGAAAACCATTGTCGAAAAATCATTACCAGAAAATTTCCACACAATTCAAAATAGATATATATTTACAGATACGATTCACCCACTCTCGTATTAGTTCATTCAAATAACATGCATGTAAATGTAAATTATAAGTGGATTCAACCGTCTGGTGGTAATTACTCAGCTCGTGTAATGATCCAGATTTTATTGGTATTTTTGCCGATAAGTTATGTGTAGTGTTGTGTTAGTTCAAATTTATTTTTTTGAACTATTTATTTTATTTTATGTGAATAATTTCGATTTAATTCAAAATATTTATTTTTAATTTTTATTATTTACGTTATTTATTATTTAATTAATTAGAATTTTATTTATTTAATTTTCTGGTTAATTATTTAATATTTTGGGTTAAATCGATTTAGGCATGATCTATCATGCGGTTTTCGTAAATTAGCCCGATGGATCACGAGAGCCCATATTTAGGCCCAAGTGACCCTTTGGCCGGTTCTCATAGTGGCATGGCAAGGATTTGCCACTTGCCTTGTGTTCACACCTTAACTAACTCTATAAATAGGAGAGTTAGTAAGGCTTTGGCTCATTTTTGTCATCCTTGCTTTTAAACACAATTAGCCATCAAAGTTCAAAACACAAACTCCCTCTCATTTGCCTAATACCTCACGCCATTTTTGATCAATTGATACCCATCAATTGTTCATCATTTTTCCTAGCCCAAAACTTAAAGATTCAAAGTTCATTGATCTTTAGGTATCCAAACACAATCCGAAACACATTCATTTCATCCAAGACTTTTAGTTCGGGTTTAGTTTTGGGTTCGTGTTCGTGCTAGTGTGGGGGGTTCGTGGTGGTGACGAGTGGTGCCGTGAAGAGGCCGTGCAAGAGCAGCCGTGTGAGGTGGTGGTTCGTGTGAAGAACCGTGCTGCAGTGGCCGTGCGTGGTGCAGTGGGCAGCAGTCGTGCGTGGTGCAGTGGGCAGCAGCCGTGCAAGGCCGTGTGTAGTGTTCGTGCTCGTGTTGATTGTGCCGTGTTTTGGTGCTTGTTCCAGATTGCATATTTGTGTTGAATTTGTGTGTGATCTTCAATAAGGTAACATACTAACTCAACTTAATTGGTATACTATGTTTATAGTATGAATTAAATGCATGTTTGGGTTGTTTGATGATGTTTATTCATGATTTTGTATATGGTTTGTAATCTGATTTTTAAATGGATTTCATGATGTTTTAATGGTGGTTTTTATGATTTTAAGATTGAATTTATGTTATTTCGAAATCATGAAGATTGGGTTAAAGTTTGATGAATTTTGGATTATTGGAAGTAGTATTTTCGTATGGTTTGATGATTGATCATGCGTGTGTTTTTGATGAGTTTGGATAAGTTCTTGGTTGAAGATCTTGAATCTTGATTGAGTTCTTGATTGAAGATCTTGAATCTTGAATGAGTTCTTTATGAGTTCTTTATGAGTTCTTTGAATTCTTTATGAGTTCTTGATGAGTTCTTGGTTGAATCTTGAAAGTTAAAGAAAGTGGTTTAAAGGTTAAAGAAAGTTAAAGAAAGTGTCTAAGATGATTAAAGAATGAGTAAAGAATGTCGAATTATGATTGGTTAGACTCAAGATTAAGGCTAGAGGCAGTTCTTGAGAATAACTTCGATGATTTAACTAATTAATTTCGAGAATCAAGGCTAGAGGCAATTCTTGAACTTAATTTAGTTATGTTGGGTAATAATAATGAATAATATGAATAAAATGATTAAATGAATTAATTAAAGTTTAGCTTGATTTCATTTTTAGACGCCTGATACTTTGAGTAAGATTCATTGTATTTGGGTTAAGACGTTGCCCCTATTCCATCCGCGGTATTGGGATAGTTGGAGTCATACTATGTGATCTTAGTGAATTTCCAGTAAGATTAGTTTCACGGGACATGGATTTCCAGTAAGATTGGTTTCATGGGGTTTGGGAGTAAGATTCTCAAACCCGAGCATAGTAGAAAGTTCGAATGCGTAAGATGCGTTCGTACGAGCACAGTCCGGTCTAGAAATTGAATGATTGCGCCAAAGATAGAGTTAGGTTGGATGTCGAGTTGAGTCGAGTTGAGATTACGAGTTTGAGGATGTTCTCGTGTCTTTTTGGGATTTAATTGTGATTATTGATGTTTGATTTATGCTATGTACATGTGTGTTCCCATTAGGGTGAGTCAGTTATGTTACTCGCCACTGATGGTGGACTGTTATTGTACTTTTCAGGTACTTCAGATGACGATGCTCTTGCTTAGCTTTGGGTTGGGCGAGCGACGTTGTTTCTTGTGTTGTCTGATATATTTACTGTTTTCTTAGCATTAGTTAGCGATAGTATTGTATAGATGTTATTACATTACTTTTGGACTTCTATATGTGAAGTTTAAGACTCTGACATGTAGTTGGAGTTAACTCGTATTTTTAGTAGTTATAATTTGACTTTTGGATTTAGACTGTACAAACTTGTGGGTACTCGTACATTTTGGTTTGTAATAATAATACTTTGAGGTTTTAGTTTTATTTCTTAAGTATTTTAAGTTGTAGTTTTTTAACTATTCGACTCGTCGGTTTCTTCTGCGCCGATTTAAGCGAGTCGGGTCGTTACAGCTCGTCCCAGTTAATCTTTGAATTGAAAGGACACTACTAGATTGAGGGCTTGAGGGCCCCCCCGGCCGCTCCTCCTCCTCCTATCCGCAACCCCCACCACTACTTCCTCCCGACACCCCACCCTATCCTCTCCCCCAAAAAAGAACAAAAAAACCAAGACAAACCTCATGACACAAGTCCCATGCATCATGTTCCCATGCATATATACTAGACATAGTACACAAATTATTCCATGCTATATATATATATATATTCAAGCTTATGATGATATCATTGAAAATCTGTAATAATTTTAGGATGCCTTAGCTTGGAATAATTTATAAACAGTAGCTTAATATATATATATATATATATATATATATATATATATATATATATATATATATATATATATATATATATATATATATATATATATATGAATAGGATCGTGTGAGAAAGGGTGCTTTAGGTGAGAAAGGTTTTTATGTGAGAAAACATCTGTACCGCTGAAAATTTTAGATCTAAGGGTTGATGTTTGATTTTTATTTTTTTTAGTAAGGGCAAATTGGTAATTTAATTTTATTATTATATTTCTAATTTTTAGTTAATTTTTTTTTTAAAAAAAAAATTGTTATGCTTTTTTTAAAAATCATATATTTATTTTTTTTACAAAAAATCTGCTTATTTATTTTTTTTTATAAAAAACCTTTTTTTAAAAAAAAAAATTGTTAAGTTTTTTTTCCTGATTTTTTTTTAAAAAAAATCTATTTTTTATATATAAATTCTAGTATTTTTAATCTAAAATTTTACTTCATTTTTTTTTGTCCGAAAGTACATCTTAATATGTTTAAAATTTTATGAGTCATGTTCTAAAATTTTTACGCCATGTTCATAATTTTATAAGCTTTGTTCTAATTTTTATACACCATGTTCTAAATTTAAAAAACCATGTTACAAAGTCATCATATTCTAATGTGTATGTGTGCTTAAAATATTAAAAATATTAAAAAACCATATTTTAAAGTAGTTTATTGTTTGTTTTATTTTAAGTAGATGAAATATTAAAAATTTTATACATCATATTCTAAATTTTATAAGATATTTTCAAAACTGTATACAATAAGTTTGAAAATAAATAAACTTATTTTTTAAAAATAAATAAAATGATACAATTATAATACAATTATTGACCTTTTACACAAAAAAATATAATAAAATATATACCTGAACAATTGAATATTATTTCAAAATATTCTTAATATTTTGTATTGAGGTTGATCTATGGAACCCGTAAAAAATAAAAAATAAAAACACAAAATAACTTATTTAATGTTCTAAATTTCATTAACCATATTCTAAATTTTATATGATATGTCCTAAATTTTATATGACATGTTCTAAATTTTATATGACATGTTCTAAATTCTATATGACTAATTGACTATATGAGAGGATAACGGTATACCACATTCCAAATTTTAGTTTTTTTTTTGATAAAACATAAATTTAAGTTTTTTTTTTTTTGATAAAAAGTAATTTTAGATTTTTTTGATAAAAAAATAAATTTTTTTTTTGATAAAAAAATAGGGGTTAGTTATGTAAGTTTTTTTAATTTAAAAAAAATTAGTCCATTAAATCCTAACCATTATATCTCACTGAATCGACGCTCTGGATATATTGTCACATAAACAACATTTCTCACCTAAGGAGGCTTTCTCACATGATCCTGACCCTATATATATATATATATATATATATATATATATATATATATATATTAATGAATTAATATCCCGGGCTATTCCATACATTGCCTATTAATCTATTTATATATAGCATCCAATGAGTTTTGAAGTCAAGCAAAGATAAATGCCAATAATTCTAGTTGTTAAATCACCTCATTTTCCTAACTAGATTACAAAAGAACAAATCATGTTATGTTCTATATTCTTCCTACATGCATGTTATAATGTGGATCAAAATTTACATATAAGTATACACTAGTATAAATTATTATTGATCCCGTCATATCATATCATATCATATCATATACAAGTGTTATATATATATATATATATATATATATATATATATATATATATATATATATATATATATATATATATATATATTATGCACATGATCAGAAAGCCAAAAAAAGGAGTGTGGTCCATCTATATTTCATTCTGTTTATACTAGGCATTACATTAGCTATATTAGAGTAGCCTTTATTTTTATTTTTAATGTACCTGTGAATATGTTTATTTTTTGGGAATATTTAAGAAAAATAAAACAAAAAACAAGAGAAGCTAGCTCATCACCATAACATTCCATCCTGTAAGGTTCAACAGCTTCACAAATTCATGCATGAAACCTTTTTGTAACATCATCAAATCTCTTACAACAAATGCGAGAAATATTCTCCCTTCTTAACATAAAGATTTCAACATTTATTTTTTTCACGCATTTTGAGGAAGCAGTTTAAGGGTCTAAATGAAGAAATTAATCAAAATGGTTTTAATACAAACAAGAATGTGATTATAAGTTACTAATATCAAAATTATATTGATTAATTTGGTCGTTTACACCCTCAAACTGCTTCCTCAAAATCCGTGAAAAAACATTTGTTGAAATCTTTATGTTACGGAGGGAGTACTAAAGATTAACAAGATCGAACAAACACTATCGTCGTTCGCCGATAATAATGTGTCAACCACCTCCACAGACAGAAGAGAGGATGAGAACTTTTATTGTTCTTGTATTGAGAAATTTCTGAATACACTAGGGTTACTGAGATTAGGAGTTTAGTGTATTACGGTATTACCAAAACACAAAAGTCAAGTACATTTTGAACCATAGTAGATTTAGAAATTTCTAAATACATTGATTGTCTAGGATTACTGAAAAGTTATGTAAGTTTTCAATTATTTTATTGGTCATACCAAGTGAAAGTACATTTTGAACCATAGCAGATTTGTAAAACTAAATGGCTGAAAAATGTCATAAAAGGTCCCCCCACAAACAGGGATGTGTCGGAGTTATTGGGGCCCTGTTCTAAAATTATACTTAGGCCCTTCAGATCTTAATAAATGCTAATATTTGATATTATTTTGACAATACATGTACACATCCCAAAAATATTTTAGTAAAAAATCGTTAATTTATATAAAAATATAAGAATAATTTAAGACAAATGACTAAGAAAAAAAAAACAGGCCCTTTATATAACGGGGCTTTTTGCACACGCACCCGACACTCCCCCTGCCCACAAATACTTTGACTATCACTTTGTGAAAACATTATCATTGGTTTAAGAATTCACTTTTTTTTCCCCTTTGTTCCGATCTAGACAAGTTAGATTTATCATTATTAGTTGGTCCACTAAGCATATAGATGCAAATGTAATGATAATTAATACATATATTAAAGCTAATTAAGGATGCTGCGACTACATAATTAGAGAACGAGTATTTTGATTGTGTGTTGAGAATCTACTATATATTCTTGCCACTAACAAAAAGCATCCTTCATTCTCACAAGGGATGCAAATAATAAATAACTAAATTAAATAACCAAAATTGATTGGTCTATGGCTACACATTCTAAAAAAAGGTCCATTGTTAAAATAATATAAGAAACAGAAATACATTATTATTCTTGCCATCCACCTACAAGTATTACTTTAATTTTTCAAATTGCAATTGAATTATTTAAATTATCTAGTGTCTCCATTATTTAATTATTACGACCAGTATGCTCAAGCTCTGTATAAGGTAATATTCACACTTTTGAGAGTACAACGAACAAAGAATACTGAATTTAAGAATATTTTTGTAATTGATATAGCAGAAGAAATTGGATGGTAAACATAGGATAAAAACTAACGGAGATGAGAGCCTATTAATTACTTATCAGGAAGGATAGAAGACAAAAGGATCTAGAATTGATAACAATTAACAATGAAGAAGAGAGTTATGGAATATAATACAAATGAATAATTTGTATAATGACATATGGAGGTCCAATGTTTATAAAAATTTAAGCAAAATATATTTTTAATCATGTGCCAAGGGGGAGGCCGTGGCCCACTAGCCCCATGGCTCCACCCCTGACTCCAAACCAACTGATTAGCTAATAAAACGGCTCCTAAGAGCATGATTAGCATAATAAAACCATACAAAATATAAAGGGAAAATACATAATAAATCGATCATCAATGGTAATCACTGGGGTGCACACTACATAGTACAATTCATGTAACAACGTAACTTTAAAAAAAGTAAACTCTTTTTGTTGAGTTTTGTTGAGTGATTTTCACACTGATTTATATAGTCATTGCAACTGTCTTATCAGACCTAGGACAAACAAATTCTTCTTTCAAATATAAAAGTAAGATTTAGATTCTTGCAATAATTTGAATAATATCAGATTCTTGCAAGAATATATATATATATATAAGATTTTCATCATACTGCAAAGATGTAACTAATTAATTGAATTATGCATTTTTGCATCATATCATGTGTAGCATAACCTAGAAAGATAGATTTCGGACATTTTGAACACAAATTATTAGAGAACTTTAATTTGTAGCCATTGCTAGGATTCATCTTTATTAGGTCAACAAATATTGTAATTGTGCTCCCCATGAGATTTTATTTTATTTATTTATTTTTTTTTTGGCATGAGAACATAAAACAAAAGATTTTTTTCATCTTATTTATTATTTAATGCATGGCCACATCACAGGGTAGCCTGGCAATCAGTTGTTTGCCTTGTTGCCCTTGTAGTTGTTAAATTGGCAATCAGTATATATGTAACTCTATATATTAGTTATTTTTAAGGAAGTTGTTTAGTTTGTTTATTAATACATATGTTTATAGAAAAAAAATACTTGTTAAATACATGGAGTGTACACTAAATTAGTGTACAACAGTTTAAAATTACCCAATTTTATCAATACCATCATGTGATAAAGTTACTCTATCTATGAAGTGGTAACTTTAAACCTTTTTAAGGTAAGTTAAAGTCATTACATACTAATTTTGTGTATACTTGATGTATACAAGAACTTTTCATCTGCATCAAAGTGTTTGATTAAATTAGTTGTAGATAATTTGTCCGCCAAGTGTATAACATGCCAAATAAAAACTCCATACGTACATACAACAAAATTTTAGCTTGAATGCTAGATAGGTTTTGGACTAATGTAATTTTTAAAAGATAAAACCTAACGAATGTCTCATAATGATAGATAATTAAGGTTCTTAATTAAAGTTGAAAATATTAAATCAAAATGAACATTAATTATATCAATTGTTTTGTGATTTTGACATGTGTCTAAAATTAATAATCCACCTATTAAGAAATATATATATATATATATATATATATATATATATATATATATATATATATATTGAGATTGAGAGATAGTTCAGGTGGTTATTATAGAGCTTCTCTCCTGATTTCAGAAGATCCTGAGACGATCGATTTTCATCCCCGCCCTTATGGGTCTCTAAACACCAAAAATAAATACTTATATTTAAAAAAAATTCAAGCATTATTTGTCGTGTTGGTGTTGGGAAAAGGGCTTTGGACTATCTAATAAGAATAGTTAAGTAAAGAAAATGATTGGGGTGCTTTGTAACTAAGCCAGAGGAAAGTGTCAAATTTCTTAGGACCGCCCTTCTAATTATAGTCCTAATTTGAGCCCACATTCTCTCATTGAAGTCTCTTATTGAGAAACATCACAAATAAAGTTGCTCCACATAATTCCTTCCTAACATAAACCGATTTAGGAATATTGTCATGTGACTATTCAACGCATTATTGTATATATATTTTTATATTTTATCTCCATATAATTTTGTATACTTCCCCGTTTTTTAAACAGACGTAATAAATAGGTATTTTTTCATAAGATAAAAAAAAATCCTTTGTTACATCTATTTGAAAATGGATGAAGTATTTTTTTCAGTTTTTTCTGATTTTTCTTTTTATATGGGATTGGGAAAGTATTTTCAAGTGTAAGAAGTACTCCCTTCGTAACATAATATTAGCCACAATTGGTTTTGCACGTATGTATTTTGAGGAAACGATTTAAGAGTGTAAACAAAGGAATTAGTTAAAATGGTTTTAATACAAACAAGAATGTGATTATAAGTTGCTAAAATTAAAATTATTTCGAATAATTCATTCGTTTATACCCTTAAATCTTTTCCTCAAAATGCGTGCAAAATCAATTGTTGCTAGTATTATATTACAGAGGTAGTACCTAGATGCTTATTTTAAATAATTTGGAAATATATATAACCCAATGTCATGTTGAATAATGTATATTCCTCCTGAAGCTTGCTTTATCTCCATTTTTGGCTAGTTTTGCCTACATTTGCACAATTTGAAGTTTTTCAAAAAGTCAGTTGAAAAATTTGTAGAAATATAGAAATTGAAGTGGAATTGTTGGGTGGTACAAAAGATAGAACACCTATAAGCTTAAATATTCTACCATCCAAGTAATTTAGTGTATAGATGTGGTGACCTAATCTAGTGACATTCTACTTGACAAATCTACCATTACGTACGAATGATATTCTAAAATGGCCAATTTTGAGGATGAAGGAGACTGAAAGCAAAATAAAAAGTGTTGTGGTTAAAGGAATGATGAGATGATCTAAAAATATAGATCAATGACAAAGGAGAGAAGGATTATTTCTAACCATCAAAATCAAATAAATGATTCCCAAACTGCCTTTTCTGATAGAGTATAAAAAGCAATTTGGGGTATGGTCTTATTATTAATTAGTTTAAACTTTTGATTGAGTTGAATCAGTTGATTGGTCTTCTCAGATCACATGGTATTAGAACTATTGTCACAAGAAACTAGCTAGGTTGCATTAAAACGGATACGGATACGGGTATTGATACGATATTGTCGATATGGATACGGGAAACACTAACTCAAAAGTTAAGGATACAAGTTCATGGGAAGATAATATTAATATATATATATATAGAGAGAGAGAGAGAGTCAGGATCTGCTAAAAACCTAACTTAAGTTGAAAACTAAAAACTATTGATATACGCCGTTAGATTTAGATCAATGGTTGAAAATTGTTTTAAAAAAAAAAAGTAAAAGGGGTACATACAAGATTAAAGGGGTGCATACAAGATAAAAAGGGTACATAGTGTAGGAGAAACAAAAAGCAAAGATTAAGGAACATATTCTAAAGGTACATATAAGATAAAAGGGGTACATATAACATTAGAGGAGGTTCACAAGTAGCATTACAATGAAATCATCTAAAATGATTGAAAACTAATATGGTACATTTTACAAAACAAGTGCGTGGTACATGTAATTCAATGATATTCTGATGCTATATATCAACCTATGTAGGATTTGAACCTAGATCTTTTGTGTGATTACACAAATGCTCTACCAATTGAGCTAATAGGTTTATGATAGTAATCACACATGACACCAAACAGTATATACCCCTAATTATTCATCATCACTTACAAAGATATAAAAGGGTACATTTTTAATTACATGGGTACATGTTAAGTTAAGAGGGTACATGTTACCAATCCAAAGTTATTGTGTTCATCCTTCAAGGATGAAACAATGGGCGATCTTAAATTAATATGTACCCTCTCAAATTAAAATGTGATATGTAATTATAATATGTATGCTCATAAAAACACCAAACTAAGAACAAAGATTTCTCTTAGACATTTTATCAAACACCATATATGCATCATCAATTATCATGAATTACCATTAGTGTAACCACCGAATGCTGAATTTGATCTGAAGTTGATCAAACTGTTTGATCCAAAACAAACAAGATTCGAATTTTATTAATATAAACGCAAATAAAACAATCATGATCAAAATCTCAAGTGGCAAATATTCATCCCAACAACCAACAAAAGGTTTATCTTCAAAACATTGTGGATTTGTGGTTCACCATATTAATTACTCGATTCACCAACTTCATTCCTCCTTCAAACTAAGTTCTTAAATCTGAACAAGTTAAAGCATAATTAGATCTCAAACATATTTCATGAGAGATTGAAGAAATCTCAAGATTCACAAAAACAATTTTGAAATCGTAATTCATATTTCTAGAAAAAAAAAAAAAAAAAAAAAACAAACAAACAAACACATACACGTTCTTGAAAACCTAATTTCAAATAATTAGAAAAGTTAAAACTTACAAAGTTAAGAAATCGATCATCTTCAATTATCTACCATCTCTAAATTTCCAAACTGTTTGATGAGGAATGATGGGAAAAAAATTGAGTGAAGTGACTAGGAGATTAGAGAACGACGAGAAGGCGGCGCAAATAACGAGAGTAATATAATGGGAAGTTTGAATGAAAATACAGAGTATACTGGACTACTAATATATTATATCAACTTAGGTATGCGGTTCAAATTCATTCCTATCTATTGATCGACGGTCAAAGTTAGTAGTTTTTAGTTTTCAACTAAGAGACTAGTTTTTATGAGATCCTATACATACATACATATATATATACATATATATATATATATAGGAAGAGGATCAACTAAAAACATTTCAACCTAAAAACCCCTACATTAGACACTTAAAGGGGTACACGTGTGATAAACTGTGATTACAAATGGCAATCTTTGTAAATATTAGTAACATTCGCTAAAAACCATTTGTACCCCTTTACACATTTAATGTACCCCCTGCGATTGCTAATGTACCCCTTTAAACCATTTTCTGTCTGGTTTTCAACCATCTTTTGGTTTTTAGCCAATCCTTCCTCTATATATATATATATATATATATATATATATATATATATATATTTCTATTTACTGAATTATTAGAAATATATATAATGAAGAAAAACTATTTTTAAAATTTGATTGTCATTATAATGTTAATTTTAACGAATATTCGACAATGTTCGTGATTTACATTTCACTTTTTTGAATTTACTTTAAATTTTAAAATATAAATTCTCATTCAAACTAAATATATAAGTTTTAAAAAAAGTTTAGAATGTGCCATTATAAGTGTCCAATATGTGTCTCGTAAGTGTCCACATAACTAAAAATATTGGACACGTGAGCTACTGTGTCCAACATATATTTAGGCGTGTCCAATGAGTGTCGGTGTCCGATACGTGTCGGACACGAGACACGTCACTTGCTAGAAGTGTCTGTGTAACCTAGACAAGAAGTTAAGGTCAATTCTCTTTTCCAAATACTTGTGATTTGTCTTCCTCTAAAGGATAGCCGACTTTTCTTTCTATAAAAAAAAAAAAATTGTTTTCCAAAGTGGAATACCTACCAATAAGCATGAAAAGACCTATATTGCATCAATATGTCTAGCTCAATTGGCTTTTAATTAGTGAGGGAAAGTGATAGCTAGAGCATAAAAAATTAATTCAGTGCTTTAATCATCTACTTACATTGAGTTATTAGTATTGTCACCTATAAGTCTATGACTAATCCCGTTCAACGGGAGGGATCAGGTCGGTTCAGAATTTTAATGGGCCGTTTCGGTTCAGAATTTTAATGGCCAAGTCAAAATGTGCCCCATATATTTTCATGTAGTTTGGGTCGAATCGGACTGTTGAACCCGGCCTGGCTTTACCTATCTTTTCCTAGAATTATTATTTTTATTTTCCATTTTATATCGTCGATATTAATTTTGTATTCTAAGGTTTAGGGTTTTAAAACAAGCATACCTAACCTACCCTCTTATTTATCTAATTTCATTTGTTAATTTTTTTTTTAAATCTTATTCATAAAAGCTCTTGTTTTTATAAAAAAAAAAATAGAAAAGAAGATTAACCAAGTATGTGGCAATAAAAAAAACTTATTCCCACAATTTCAACACAAATTCCGGAGCGTTGGAAGTTAGAATCAATCGAATTGATTTCTAGTCTTGAAACCTGACTAGCCAAATTCAATTTCAATTTTGATTCTGGGGGAGTCAAATAGGTATTCAATTGTGCTCACGTTTGACATTCGTCATCTAATTGAAGCTAGATCTGATCTATGATTTCAATCAATTTAATGGAGGTAACACCATACTAACAAGAAACGTGGGCCAGCAAATAAATCCCTTGTACCCTAAGGTTCGGTACATAGATCAAAGTAAAATATTTTAAAAAAAATTAAAAAGGATGGGAGGAGATTAATTATGAATATATAAAATCATAAAGTTCATAATATAGGTTAGGTTGGTGAAATAGTGATTAGATTAATAATATATAGGTATGTCAATAAAGTGCAACTAAAAATAAACAATTTATAAACTAAACACTTGTTGGTTAAGATCTATGATATAGTATGTATGACCTAATTAATTTAAATTAAAAGTTTGAATAAATGAGACGTTGGTTTTTCAGTTAAGTGACCCAGCTGACTCATCTCCACGCATAACCACCAAAGTAAGTAAGTGTAAGTTGGGCCTGTTCTTTCTGTATAGGTGAAAAATAACTATCTTTGTGTTTGGAAAGTTTTTTTTATTCTCTATCTTTTCTTTTTTGGTGTTTGTTTTAATTTAATGGTCTTTTAGTACCTTAGAGTTGGATACACTTGTCTTTTCTCTATACTAACTTTTGATTTTGATAGTAAGTATGTATTCGAGGATGAAGTCATAGCCCAGTGGTTAGGGCTTCAGAATTTCAGGCACAAGGTCCTAGGTTCAATTCTCACCACATGCATTTGTGAGGATTCCTTATTATCCCTCCTTACAGATGCGTGTGTTGGTTAAAATTGAGTCGGGTGACCTGCAGTAGGGCCCGATTCCAAAGCCTAGTACCTCGCACATTATCGAAGTAAAAGATACCCCTCAAAATTGAGATTGTTATTAGGTAGGTAACCTAGTAATTGAGACTTTGTTTACAACACCAACCACAATTGAGACTCCTAGATACATTCTTTTCACATTAAAAAAATAGGGTAGTAAATATAGTGAAGTTTGAGTATTTGAAATTAGGTCTGATCTAATTTAACAAGTTTAAAACAATTACGAGTTCCAATTATTTCTAAAAATCATATCTACAACCAAGTTCAATTAGGTTTAATAAATCATAATACTTCATATCGTATCATCTGTTCGATTAAAGTATATTCACATAGATATGCTCAAATATTAGGTAAAAAGATCGAATGCGCCCTTAATTATAACCTTATTATTAGATCTTATATGCACTTATTTTATAAATTAACCTTCTAAAATAAGTAATATTAACGTGAACAAAACATAGCCTAAATATATATAGGGAGGGTAGCAATTAGAGGTTTGAAGCTAACTAATAACAATATCTAAAGAACTCAATTTATAATTGTTGAAGTTAAGTCAAAATCCTACGCTGTTGAAAGTGATAATGTAAATATATTTGAATACTTTAGCTGAAATTGGTCTGGATTCAAAGACTTATTCATAAAAGTCTACTAAACTTTGGACCTCCTTACGCTTTAAGGGGAGAGCATAATTTACCAGAAAATTATGTATATGTTGATAGTCAACACAGTTTTATATTGGTGTTGGATGATGATACTAGGTCTTGAATATGCCGTATTTTAAGTTATCTAACTCAATTTTAACCAGCACACGTACATAACAGAAGATAAATAAGGAATTCTTCCAAATATGTTCAACTGTATTATTTTCAATCATGATGTTTGAAAGACTTATACTATTATGGGCCTTATGGCATAAGGTAGCCTCTAAGATAATCAGATTCAGTGGGGCTACCAAATAACTTAACCTAGCATGGCCTAAAAAATTCTAGCCATGGATTAAAGTTGCTACTTTTTTCTTTCTGGGATGTTCAAAAAGTTTGTCACATTTCTTAAATAAAGGCTTGTTTACTTCAGCTTAAATTCAATTCAACTCATTTCAGTTCAGTTCAGTTTAGCTCATTTCAGTTTAGTTCATCTGATCTCTCAATTTTCTTCTCTTATAAAATATTACTTTCAGTTGTATTCAGTTCAGTTCAACTCAGTTCAGTGCAACTATATTAAGATAAAGTAAACGAGCCATAAGTAACACGGTCTACATATGGTCACTACAACTCATCTCTACGTTATTTTACCATACTCCACATACCCAACCAGTCAATTAACCACTCTACAAAATAAAAGAAAAAGTTCATATCAATCTATACTATATACTAAAACACATGCCACTAAAAAATAGATTCCCTCCCAAACTTTTATTTTTCCCTCCCATTACCATAATATTAAATGCTTCACATTTTCCAAAGATTTATTTGTTTAATTCTTTTTATTAATACAATTATAATTATTTGTACTTACTTTACAATAAAAATAATACTACCAATCCATCTTCATAAAAAATCTTATTAGTATTCATTTTAAATTTTTAAAATATTTTTTGTCAGCCTTAATTCGTTAACGATTTGATATTCTTTGCCTAAACTCGATTTTTTCCCTACTTGGTTTTTGCCCTTTTTTCAATTTTTTAAAAATCTTCTAAAATAATGAACCATTATATTAAATATGTTTATATTTTTGTATATAAGTTTCAAATAAGTGTTTTGATATTCAGTAATTTTAGTTTTTTTTTTCTACAATAGTACGATTTTATATAAAAGAAATAACTATATAACTTGATAAAAGAAATTTAGAATATTGTATTGTCAATGTTAGAAGACATAAAATTTATGAAGATAAAGAAATGAGATTAATATCTATCTAAATTCGAAATGAATATAGAAAAAATTGTATACATTTCGGGTAGTATTACATATTCTCTATTTTTTAATATAATTAAAATAAAGTATTTAGATAAATATTCCATTTACAATAATGTTTTACCAATTTTCGCATAGAAAAAATTAATTTATATCTAATTACTCGAGTATTATCTAGTTCAGTACTAAAACCTTAAAAAAAGTGAATCACTAATCAAGAGAGAATTGATGTTAAAGCAAGGCAGCAATACACGTAGGTGACTATTGGTATTGGCATTACATTGCATGTGCCAAACCCATAGAATGAAAGAAATAACTCGTACAGAGTCACAGAGATCAGATTAATTTTTACACGCATATTCATTCGTAGCTTTCCAATCCCCACGTTTCCTCCATCCCTAGGATCCCTTTTTCCACCTGAAACTTTGCATCTATCTATATTATTATTCCTTAAACTAATTACAGTACTACCTTTTAATTAATTCCATCAATTTATTTTAAAATCAAATTTTATTTAAAGGTATTCAATCTCTTTTATTTATTATTTATTAGATTCTATCCCTATTCAAGTGAAGTATCTTGATACATGCACGTATATATACAAGTATTTCTTAGAGATAACGAAAGGCATGAGGTACCCTTTTTTGGATTTTTTATTTATTTTATTTATAAGTTATAACAAATGTGAAAAATATAGTAATGATTGACAAGTTTCACAAAAACAAACACAAAATTTATGTGATTCTTCACCGATAATGCGTCGACTACGTCACATATAAAGGAGGAGATAAATTTTATTGATCTTGATGAATTTCTGCATACAATGAAAGACCGAAAGTCTAGGCAGGGTTACAAAGATTAGAAGTATATATAGTAGAGCTCATAACAAAGAAACGGAATCGACCCTGTCATGGCCTCATGGTTTATTCAAAGGGGCACAAATTAAGTATGGGGCCCTATATATTGCATCCACATTTTAACTCCAACGGGTTTTTTTTTTGTGAGGGGGAGTGATATATATATATATAGGGTTGATCGAGTTCCGGTAAAATTTCGTATCGTGAGAAATGTGAAAAGAGATAAATACATCAACTATGACATAGAGGTATATTGACCATCAACTATAGGTAGATTCACCATACACTATAAATACATTGAGTAAAAATACATTTACTTTATATCATAGTTATATCGACTCTAAACTATAGAAGGAGTAAAGAGGGGAAATCAAATTTAATCTTAGCCATTCATTTGTTGATCAAAGGGTTGTGGTTGTTTCTCACCCTTCTCACCAAAACTACATTTCTCACATGAGCCTACTTATATATATATATATATATATATATATATATATATATAAATCATAATTTTAGGCCTCAACCAACAACAGAGCAACTTAAGCTTTTAGTTGATATGCTTTTCTGAGAAGGTAGCATGCATAGTTGATGGTTTGGTGAATCCCATTATTAATAGTTTTCCACTTGAAAGCTCATGTTTATAGTGAGCCAGCATCATTTTATGGACCTAAAACCACTCTAATATGTAGGCTTTTTTTTAATTGTAATTTTCTTCTATTAGAATAGTTATATGATTTAAGTAATGAAAGACAATGTTAGGTCCCCTATATATATTAGTTGGTCAAATATAGGGAGTAAAAATAACATATACTTGCAAAAGGTTGATAAAGTATAAATCTACTTGTATGTTAAATTTGTCCGCACTAATAAAAGTAGTCATCAACATCCACAATTGTTAATCGATCGATCTGATCATATAAAGCTATAAGTGATAGATTTTAAAGTTTAATTAAAATCAACTCAAATTTATTAGGACACATAAAGAAATTTTTGGTTTATAAGCTAAGCAAGATTAGTGACGAAATTAATGGAATAATAATTAATTTAACATTCAGGTCTCCGGTTTTGAGGGCCTAATTTAACAATTAATAACATTCAGATCTCCAATTGTTGTCAAAATATTTGAGAACTATCTATAGAGAAATCTAGATTTTTCATATCGTACCCGTCTTTAATCAAGATACTATACAAAGGCCGATCATACCCATTTAGAGACAAAATATTTAGTAAACATTTTTGTTTGGGTAGTGTTCATTGGTAAAACAACAGTAAATTTTGAGGTCATGTGATTAAAGATCAGAGATTGAAGAAATTGCAAAAAATAAATAAATAAAGATGCTAGTAGAGTATGTATGTTCATTCAGGGCCGTCTTAAAGACTTTGGGGGGCAGATCCGCAAATTATTCTGTGCTCCCGAGGCATCTTTCTCATTGTGGTCCCGCTATATACATTTCTCAATCCTGCATATACATTTCTCAATAATAATGCATATACATTTTCTCAATACTGCATATTCATTTCTCAATACTGCATATGGTCCACAACGAGGAAGGTGGTATTGAGAAGTGTATATGCATTATTATTGAGAAATGTATATGCAATATTGAGAAATGTATATCGCAGGACCAGAATGAGGAAGGTGGTCCCGGGACCATGATATAACGATTGGGGCAGATCTAACATGAAAATTTTGTCCATAAATAATTAATAAGATGGAAAGTTAAAATGAAATATTAAACATTAGATGTTGAACTACTTATGAGGAGTAGTACGCCTAGTTTAACTTTTAATTGATGATGTCTCTTTAATTAGCTAGTTCTTTTGATTTATTTGAGTTTAATTTTTGTTTCGGAGAATGTAATGAAGCTGTACACCGCTTATCTAAATGGGTGATAGCTTCCTTTAGTGATGAGGTTTGGCTTGATGGGGTCCAAAATAAATCTCTGAAGTTTGACCTAGTGTATAATGATTTAATTGTTATTTAATAATAGCCAACCTTTTATGTAAAAAAAAAATAGATGTTGAAAATTCAAATACAGGTTATCGGTTTTTTTATTAAAGGTGAAAAATAAGATCGAGTGATTTCCTTTAATACAATCACTGGTAGAATAACACAACAAGAAAATCTCTCTCGGCCGACCGTCTGTTACCGATCGTTAACGGTCGGTAACCACCTTTTCCGATCGCCACCGGTCGGTAAATGTCGGTCGGCCCCAATTTAGTCGGTAATTCTTTATACCGACCGACGGGCGGTCGGTAACGTTTTTACCGACCGCTTACCGACCGATGGGAGGAAAAGGAAAAACGACGGTACGTGCCAATTTTCCGACCGCTGGGCGGTCGGAAAATTGCCTCCATTATTTTTTTTTTTCTTTTTCACTAAATATAAAAAATGCTTTAAAAAATAAACTAAATTATATATTAATGAAAAACAAGTTAAAATTATGGAATTAAATTTTATATTATTTATATAAATAATTCTTAATACAAAAGACTAAGCTAATACATGTTACAATTTGCAAAAAAGTAAGCTATAATAAACCGAAATCTAACAAATAACTACACTCCGCTTGCTTCTTTTGATTATCCTCCAGACGACGCTGATGGTCCTCCCGATGGCTGTCTCTCTCCTCTAACTCCGCCTTAGCGCGCTCGGACTCCAAAACGTTCTTGGTTTATTTTTCCTGCAAATCATAAGTTTTGACACAAGAAGTTCAATATATTTGGGGAATGAAACAAACCCACACTAAACCATGATCACAATCGATAATAAGAAGGCCAAAACAACAATATTTGCTAATCTAATTTGTACTAATTTATGCCCGACTTAAATATTAACATTTATGCATGATAAACAACATAAAAACATGAACAAATTTTAATTTAATTTTTGTGTCTTTCCTCTTTACCGACATATATACTTCATAGGTTACTAAAAAAAGAAAATAACGAAGCATACCACTGTGTCTATCAATACCACTGTGTCTCAATACCACTATGTCAATATCAACTAAATCTACAAAAAAAGCTAAAAGAAAATTTAAAATTACAAAAAATAAAAAAAATAAAAAAAATTGAAAAAACAGGAAAAAAAAAACAGGAAAAAACATAAAATTACATTAATATTGAAAAAATAAAACATAAAAAAACATAAAACATAAAAAAAACATAAAACATAAAAAATTGAAAAAAACAGGAAAAAAAAAACAGAAAAAATTCGAAAAAAATTGAAAAAAACAGAAAAAATTCGAAAAACAGAAAAAAAAAAACAGAAAAAATTGAAAAAAACAGAAAATTCGAAAAAAAATCGAAAAAAATTTGAAAAAACAGGAAAAAAAAACAAACAGTGAATCTAAAATATAAAAAAACGAAAATTACAAGGGATACAAGAACATAATCAAACCAAATTAAATGGGTATATATTATAAGAAATTAAGAACATAAACTAAATTATGAAAAATATAATCAAGCAAAGAAATCAAAAGCATAAAACTAAACCAAAAAATCAAGCAAAGAAATGAGAAAAGAGAAGCAAACAACCAGATTTTGCATTTTTCGAACTGAAAAGTAAAAAAAAAAAAAAAAACTTACCTGCTGCAGACGGACGGCATACAGCGGCAGACGGACGGACGGCTGCAGACGGCGGCATACGGCGGCAGACGGCTGGGCTGCTTGGGTGTTTAGGGTTTTGAAGTTTGGGGTGAGATTGAGAGAAGGAGGAATGCTTGGGAGTTGGGAGGAATGGGCTGCTTGGGAGAAATGCTTGGGTGTCAAAATGAAAAGAAGGAGTCGTGTTTTAAAAAAAAACTAAACGCTCGGCCGACCGCTCAGTCGGTCGGTAGCGGTCGGTAAGCACCAAAAAAATTAAAAAAAAAACCAAAAAAAAAAACGGACGTTTTACCGACCGCTGGTCGGTCGGTAAAACGGTCGGTACATTTTGTTCCGACTGTAGTGACGGTCGGAAAATTTTTACGACTGTGTACGGTCGGGAACGGTCGGTAGTTTCCGACAAAAATATAGTCGGTCGGTAAAAGCGGTCGGCCGAAGAAGAATTTCTTGTTGTGTAATATTATTGTGAGAACTTTGTAAATTTAAGGATCTATATTGTTGGTCTCTTTACACACTTTCGATCATCTGTACTGTTGACTTAACGACGATTGTTAATTAGTGACTCTCTTTGATTTATATTATAGGCATAATTTGTTGCTTAGTAGTAATTATATTATATATAATAGATAGATTGTAGTCGGAAAAACAATACATACATGTTACGTACGTACATAACATTCTTGAATCGTTTTTAGCTTAAATTGATCAATCATTTAAAGATCAAATACACCATTAATCATGAAACAAAGTCCAAGATTGCTGGCAAAATCTTGGACCTATAATAATATCAAGTGCCATTAAGGGAAGCTAATTGATTTAATTAGATGTATGTTGCGTCCATAATAGGACCACATAATTATTCATGATCTGAATTCGGTTAATGAAGTGACTGATCACGGCTTAATTAATTATGTATGATCAGCTTAAGTTTAATTTGTGGTGTTTTGGGTCCACCAGGTGGTTAGGTATCGCATCAACCTAATTAACTAAAGTAATTAAGCTTTTGATATTTTTGTTGATATGATGTCCTTAAAAATAAAAATAAAATAAAAAAAAATAAAAAGAAGTTGTAATTACGCTTATTAGCAGTTAGAATTACCTTTTTATGAATCACACATTCCTTGCGCCCAGCCTGTCCAAATGCCATGTTGGTTGTTGTTACATAACATAACACATGTTAACCACCAAATCTTCACATTCTCATGAACCCTAAGTAAATGCATGATCATCAACTAATATTGAATTTAGTAAGTGCTTCATGTTCACTTGAAATTTTAAGCATGATATGACACCTAAAGGGATGGTTCAATTGGAACATCTATATTTCATAACATAATAAGCCAATAAGGGTGGTTGTAGATGGGTTTTTTTTTATTGACTTTTGGCTTTTTTAATAGGGTAAAAAAAAAACAAAAAAAAAAATTATTTGGTTATTGGCATTTAGTTTGACTGAAAAGTTGGTTTTTGAGCACAAAATAAAAAAACTACACTTGCTTTTGGCGTGTTGACTTTCAAACACTCTAATAAACGGCCAACAACCACACACACACAATTAATATTACTATACACTTTTCAAAATATCTAGCTTAAACAATTAACTGAAAAGGTAAATACATATAAAACAAATGCTTTCAACCAATCTAAAAGGCCAACTAAATTAAACCAGCCAACAATCGATTGCCAAACAACCCCAATATTTGATCGTAAAAAAAACACAATTTACTTACTTGAACAATTAAAAGCTGTATAATTATAATAGAAAATCATCAAATAATTAACAACCAAACTAAATAATGTACCGATCCCTCTCTCCCTTAAAGATTTGGACAATTTCCTCATATGCATGTATGTTCATTAAACATACAACACGTTTTTGGTGCAACTGGGCGCACCATTAAGTAATGGTGCGGCGCGCTGATAGACATGGGGTTATAAAGTTGATTTTTGTATGGGTTCTAAAGTCTTTGTAACCTCATACATATACTTTGTAACCCCAACTTTGTAACCTCATTTAAATATTTTGTAACTCATTTAACACTTTGTAACCCCACTTAAATACTTTCTAAACCTAAAAAACACTTTGTAACCCTACTTTGTAAATTGTAACATCACTTAAACACTTTGTAACCCCAAAAAACACTTTGTAACCCCAAAAATAAACTCTGTAACCCCAATTAAACTTTGTAAACAAAAAAAAAAACTTATTTTTATAACTCAAAAAATCACTTTGTAACCCCACTTAACCCAAAAAAAACCTTTGTAACCTCACTTTATAACCCCAAAATTTACTTTGTAACCCCAAAAACACTTTGTAACCTAAAAAACACTTTGTAACCCCACTGTAACTCCAAAATAACACTTTGTAACCCCAAAAAATACATTTTAACCCTAGTTAAACACTTTATAACCCAAAAAACACTTTATAACTCCACTAAAAACTTTGTAACCCCTAAAAACGACCGTACTATTTGAAAAATGCAGCTGGCCGCATGGTTTATAAACCATGCGGCCAGCCGCATATAAGAATTTGTGTTAAATATATGTACATTATTGTGTTTTATTATATTTTGAGACATGCTTTTACTTTTTTCTTAAATAAGTTAGGCTTAACACTTTCTCTTATTTTCAGTGATACATTATTCCTATCTAAATGTCCAGAATTTTGAGAAACGGGGCTAGTAATCTTTCATACTGTACTAATCAAACTTCATTGGTGTTAACTTTCATAACTTTAATTAATACTTATTAAATGAACATAATTAGATCTTTCTAAATAGAACCCAAAGAAGATACATAAGCATTGAATATATTTCTTAATACGGTATGAAGTTTAGAATGTATAGATGCCAAAATCACAATATCCATGTAATTAATATTCATTTTAGTTTAGTATTTCCACTTTCAGCAACCATATTCAGCGCACCGGGACCCATTTTTTACCCCCAAAAACCATCATCTCAATTTTTTTTAATTTTTTTAATCAAAAAGTCCGAATTTCAAGAAATAGAGAAGAAAACAAAATAGATTTTGAAAAATAAACAAATCCACATGGCAACAAGTCACATAAGCACTTCTTTTCGTCATCAAACTTTTTCTTTTCTCCATCAACTTAACCCCACACACACCAAAAAAATTCAACAACCTAACCTCCACTCTTGATCTATAAATTAGTTTCCCCTACTTCATTGGTTTTCCCCCCTTCTTTTCCCCCAATCTTCACTCTTAAAAAGATTGGATAAAGAAAATATAAGAATATTCTAGGCTTATGAAAATAATACACCCCCTAAAAATATAAATAAAAGAGTATTAAATTTCATATTTGCATAAATTGCATGTGCTTTGGAATCATCAACATCTTTCTTCATACATTAACATAAAACTGCACCAAAGCAGAGAAACAAATATCACCGCCCATTTTACAAATCTCAAACTTCCATCTTTATTTCTTCCCATTTATATTATTATAAAAACAACAACATTAATCAATTTAATTTCTTGTTAATTACAAGATTATTGCTAAACCAATAATCAATGGGAGAAGAAACTAAACCAGTAAGTATATATTGTGATGATCAATATTAATAATAATTTGAATATGATTTAATTTGTTTGATTTTCCAAGGTTTTAGGAAGTGGGTTTTGTTAATTGATGGATTTTATGAAGTGGGTTAATCTTAGTTTTGATGATTGAATATGATTTATTTACAGGAGGAACACCCTGCTGCAGCTGAGAGTAAGACTGAAGAGAAACCAGCAGAAGAGAAGAAAGAAGAAGCTCCACCACCGCCGCCGCCTGAGGAAGAGCAGAAACCACCAGCTGAGGATGAGAAGAAGGAAGAAGAACCACCACAGCCACCACAACCACCACCACCTTTTGTTCTTTATGTGGACTTGCATTGTGTTGGTTGTGCTAAGAAAATTGAACGGTCCATCATGAAAATTAGAGGTTCGTGTTCATCACATTTCTCTTCTTTAATTACCTTCGATGACGACATTGGATTATTGTAGTTAGGTCAAAATTTTGAAATTAATTTATATAGGGTTAGAGTTAATATATATTTAGAAAAAAAATTTTTGAATTATATTATGGAGCAAATCAAAGAAATTTTATACTCCTTATTAAATTGTGTTGAAAGTTAACTCTTTTTCTTTCCCTGCATGTTAGCACATGATGCTGCACGTTACTTTAGTGGATGATTAGTGTTGCACGATTATTTTTTTTTTTATTTTTAATTTCTAAATCTAATTAAAAATATTTTTAAAAATACTTTGATTGGATTTTTTATTTTAGGAAAATAAATTTTGATTTTTCCTAAAATTACTTTTATTATTAAAAAATCAGAATTTTTTTCCTAAAATAAGAAATCTAATTAAAGAATTTGAAAAAGGATTTAAAATTAGATTTAAGAATAAAACATAAATAAAAAATCGTGTAATCCTAGCCATCTACACGGTTGTCGGTAGTCATAAGACTACACTAGAATATAATCATCCATGATAGGCTAGTTCAATTTGCTATATTTTGATCAAAGAACTCTTATGTTATTATAGTTATATCCTAAAATAGGAGTCGCTACAAGAGTCAGTTTACCTGATTATGTAAAAAAAAATAAAAAAATTCCTCCATCAATCACAAAAAATAACTATTTAATCAAAGTGGAACAGTTTTTTTTGGGACGGAGACATAAAAAAAAAATGTACTCCATATAGTGATTGATAAAGTTTATTAATGTAAATGTAATTGATGTAAGCAGGAGTGGAAAGGGTAATAATTGACATGGGTCAAAACCAAGTAACAATAAAAGGAGTGGTGGAGCCACAAGCAATATGCAACAAGATTATGAAAAAAACCAAGAGAACAGCAAAGGTTTTGTCACCTTTACCTGCTAATGAGGGTGATCCTATACCTCAAGTTGTCACTTCCCAGGTGATTCTTATGACATGCCTACTTTCTTTCTTTCTTATTACTCCATTACTTTTTTTTTTTTTTTTTTTCCTGTTGGTTTAAAGTTGTGTCTCGATAGATAAGAAAAAATAAATAGGTTCGTAAAAAATTAGGGATGACGGGAGTATTATGTTTAAGTTTAACATTGAGAAATCATCCGTTTGTCAATGAACAATTTAAATCTATGTTACTTGGATTCGGGTACGTACCGATGTCCAAATAGGCACATGTCCAAGTGTCTGACTCCACAATTTTGTAAATAATATAATGTTCCTAATCTTAGCCCAAAATAAAGTGTCCAAGTGTTATACCCATATCCGAGTATCGAGGATCTGACACGGGTACTTGAGATGAAATGAAGAGTTCGGGTAACATAGATTAAATTATAAATATCTTTAATTTTATATTTGTAAAAATTATAAAAAAGTGGAGTTTAATAAAGTATTCATTGAATTGAGTCATTCAAAACGAATCTAAAGAGATCTCACCTGACTGTATATTTTTTATATAAGTTTAATTGTTTAATTTACATCCTTTTTTTGTTGCTTATATATAATCTTCTAACATTAAGTAATCCTTTTTTCCTTTTAATTGGGTTTAATTCCTGTAATGAATTGGTACAGGTTGTTGGATTAACTACTGTGGAACTTAATGTAAATATGCACTGTGAAGCTTGTGCTGGGCAACTCAAGAAAAAGATCCTCAAAATGAGAGGTATAACATATTGATGAATATATTAATTGTCATTAATACTATTTTTTAACTGAATCTTATCAGTAGAACCAGTCGTAGCTTACCGTTTAAGTCTTGCGAACGATAAATTTGAGTAATTGAGTTTGAACTTCAGTGTATATATGCATTTGTGACGATATCTTATCTTTCCGTTTCAGATGCTTGTTTCGAATAAATTGGTTCGTGTGACTTATAATTTGACCTAGTTTAAGGCCTAGTACCACTCACATTATCAAAATACCAAAAAAAAAAAAAAAAAAAAAACACTAGCTAGAAATTTAAAAATATATTCTTGTATATTCTGTAACAGATATGTGTCAATCCTAATGTGCATTTGTCATGGCATCACAAATTGGACTGCTGCAAAAAGTTTGGCACATAATTCTGCTGCATAAACAAACGATCCCACCTCCCAAAGAAAATTATTCGAGCAGAATATTAATTATCATAGCCATTTTACTTGTCATACATTTTAAGGAAAAAAATAATTATGCTTATATAAGTAAATTAATTAAAATGGTCAAAATATAAACAAGATGAAAAACCTAATTTACTGGTATTAAAATTATTTTGATTAATTTCATCATTTATATACTTCTTTAATTACATTTCTCAAAAAATGTGTCAAAATTGTCATATTATAATTAATATGGAGCAGATAAAGTACTATGTACGTATAATATTTTGATTATTCTTTAATAATCTGTAATATATGGACGACCTTTCCAAAATATTGAATGTTATTATTCTTGCCCTGGTTTGATATACGTTTGATGTATCGGATTACTTTAAAAACAAGCATATTCATTATTAAACCAGAAATTATTTTTAAATAATCAAGAGTTCGAATGTTATTGGAAAAATAGTTAGAATTATTCATGTCAATAAGGGGAATTAAAAAAAAAACACTATTTTTTATTTTAATTAAGTAAAAAAAAACTTACATAATATATTCTATTTTTTATTTTTTTAAAAAAATTGAGTTAGGCAAAGGTCATGACCTAACACATGCTCACCATGCACCAAAAATAAAACGTAACTTTCAAATGTGGTCCAATTATGGAATTCCGCAGGACATTTTTCAGCTAAAAAAAAACTCCCACAACTATATTTTGCCATAATAAGCGAAAACAAAAAACTAAGGGCTTGTTCGGTAACACTGTGGTTTTCTGGTTTTTTGTTTTTTGTTTTTCAAAGTTATATAATATTAGTCATATAATCATACAAAAATTGGTAAAATTTGTTGAAAACATATTGAAAATGAAAACTGACAACTATAAAATGAAAATCACTTTTTCTGGCTTCCTATTTTTTGTTTTTAGTTTTCAAAAAAATTGAAAACTGAAAACAAAAAATGATAACGAACAAGCCCTTAAATTTTCAGATTAAATCAATAACTTTAGTAATACTAGCTAGTAGAGTAGAATTCTGGTAATAATATTGTACTGTACATACATACTCTATAGTCCATATAGACATATATAATTTGTTATTTACATTAGTACGATAGAACATGATGCATGCAGTGCTTGTAAAGTTGTATTCACAAATTTGCATGCATTATTTATTCATTCATTTAATAACTATATATATAGTGTAAATTTTAGAGTAAAAATTCACCAATTATATCTTTGTTAACGTTGCATATACAATTGACAACAAGTCTCATGTCAGACCGTTTGAGTGTTTATAACTTTTTGCTTAAAATTGTAACTTTTGAACATAAAATCATATAACTTTTTATATAAAACTGAACCAATTATCTAAAAATTTAAATGTTCCAATTTTTTTCGTTAAATTTTTTTTGAAAAAATATAAATTAATCATTTATATAAATAAAATTGCAGGAGTACAAACAGCAGAAACTGAGCTAAGTAGTGGAAAGGTGACAGTAACAGGAACAATGGATGCCAATAAGTTGGTTGAATATGTGTACAGAAGGACCAAGAAGCAAGCCAAAATAGTTCCACAACCTGAACCCGAGCCCGCACCCAAGCCCGAACCCGAGAAGCCCGCGGAAGAGCCCAAGCCCGATGAGGCTGAAAAGCCCGCCGATGACCCGATACCGGAGGAAGGAGAACAAAAGGAAGGGGGTGAGGGTAAGCCACCTGAAGGAGGTGAAAACAAAGAAGAAGGGAAAAAAGAAGAAGAAGTTGTTGGTGAAGTGATAACACCAATAAATTACATAGAAGAAGAATCAATGAAAAGAATGATGTATAGTAATTACTATCCTTACCAACCACAACCTTTGTATATGATTGAGAGAATCCCTCCTCCACAATTGTTTAGTGATGAAAATCCAAATGCATGTTGCATTTCATAACCATTAATATATATATATATATATATATAAATATATATAATCAATGAGTGAGTGATTAAGAGATATATATAATCACATCATTAATGTTTGAGCTTATGATAATTAATGGTTTTTTTAGATATTATTATAAGCTCAACCATATATAGAGAATGTATGATGTACTTAATTAGTACTTATACCATATATGATGGTATGAAAATATAGAGAACTTTGTTGGGTTGGTGTCATATAGTATTGGGTTTTTTTTTTTTTTAATAAATAAGTGTTAGAAAACCATGATCTATATTGATGTAATATAAGCACACTATATTGTAATCAATGAATATACTTGAATTATATAAAGGATATTGATAACCAACGCTATCAGATAGATATTGGATACACATTTATACATTTATAATTTTGCAATGCATGTCAAAATCGCACGTTATGTAAATAGTGTTTATTGTAATTTAATATTTCAGGAAAAAAAAAAAAAACCCTAGCCTCCATGACAAAATTTTGTGCCGCAATTTCTTCCATCAATCCTATTGGTAATAAATACATACATACCTTTTAATTATTTTAAAATTTTGTTATTCGTAACAAAAATAACTAACATGAATTTTTAAATTACATTCTTTTGTAGAATGAAATCATTGACACAAATTGTGGCACAAAACTGTATCAATAAAGGATGCTAATCCTTATTATTTTCACTTTTAATTTTCTTATCTGCAGAGACGGTTAACTAGTTACTATTGTCCTTATGTAAATACAATAAGCCAATTATAAGGCATAATGTATATTCAGTTCATAATCATATATTTTATTGTGTATATGCTTTATATATTCTGTTTCTATTATTGGGACTTGGAAGAATTTTTTTGAGTGTATGTAGATCAGTATATGCTTCAGAAACTCTAACTTCCATGCACATGATGACATGAATGCATGATCACGTACAAATTAAATGTGTAATATATTGTTTATGAAAAAGCTATTTTTTCATATTTCTTCCTGTTTGTTTTTATATTGGACTTGTTTGGTTGAAAGAGTTTTGATGAGAGTTTAGAGTTTTTGAGAGAGTTTAGAGTTTTGACCAAACAAAACTCTAATTTAGGTGTTTGGTAAAATAGAGTTTAAAAGAGAGTTTTGTATCAAAAACTCTGATCAAAACTCTCTTTAGAAAAAGCTGGGTTAGGCAACTTTTTCTTCAGAGTTTTGGAGAGAGAAATATTAATTGACTAATTTGTCCACATATTAAAACCTAACAAGTTATTTTTATATGTCCATAAATGTTATTTTACACAACAAAACTCTAATCAATCAGCTATGTGTTACCAAACACCTTTAAACAATCAATTATTTAAATCAGCAGTCAAATCCTCTAAACAAAAAGTAATCATCTAACCACAAACTCTAAACTCTAACCTCTAAACTCTAAATTCTAATCACCAAACAAGGCCATTTTCTTTTAAACTATTTTTGGGCCCATTTAACATGTGCCATGCTTTGAAACTAGTGCTTTCTTTTAATTTTTATTTTTTTTTCCTCATTTAACATAAAGATTAGGAAGGAGGATGCTAATAATAAAATGGACACTACTTTCCCGCTTCTCTTAAACTTAAACTAATATACTTCGTTTGTTTCTTAGTTGCAATAAATCTATATATATATAATAATTGAAAATTATTGTATAGGTGTAATAAATATGAAGTATATCTTTTCTTTTTAGGATGTTTCTCTCTCATTTCATCACTTGTCTTGTTATCTCTCTCCTGTACGTTTAACAATCACAACTAAAATTTATATAAGAATTTGTGCGAATAACTTTAATTTGTTGCAACTAAAAACACGTAGGAAGTATATGCATAGCATTTTATGATACGAACTTTATCTGAATCAATTAATAGGTTTGAAAGGACTGATATGAAAATAATTAGTGTGGTTTGATTTAGTTAAGTTCATCATATCCTAACGAGGAAATGTTCTATTTTCATGTTACTATCATATCATACATCCTTGAACTAAATAAGAATAGACAAAAATAGATCATAAATATTTAGAATAGACGAGAGAATATATATAATCTTACTTCCGTTTATTCATCATTAAAAATATCCTTGATTGCATATTAATATAAATTATGAAACTCATATAGTCATATATTTGTTGAATCCCATTTAATGATATATGATATGAGATACTTTTGTTATTATATATATATAACACAATTGTTTCATAATGTTTATTACGCGTTTGTTTTTTCTACAATTTTTAATGTAGGTGTTTAAAAATAAATATCTTTCACTATGCAATAATTAAAAATTTATAAAATTTAATATTTAAAATCTATGTATTTAGACAGTATAAAGTTAATGAAATTCTATATGAATATATTTTTTCTTATGTTATAGTGATTATTCATCACTATTAAAGTTTCTTTTTAATCGTACTCAAGAATTAAGATTCCAAATGTAAAAAAAAAAAATTGAAATGATGAAGTACACTTACGTACATTAGTGTAAAAATATGGTTAAAGTTCAATTAATGCATAAGCTCAATCTAGATTTTTGGAATAAAATGTGGAAAAAGAGCACTATTCATTATTATGGTAATAACTAGCTTCTGTATACTTATCAAATTGATATGATTTGATTTTAATTGTATTAGAATGCAGACTTCAAGATCTTTCTAACGGCAGGTCATATGCTTAATTTTGATATAAAAAAACGAAAAGGCTACGTCGTTTTGGAAATGGACGTTTTTGCTGAGATTTTGAAGCATACGCTTTAGATTCAGATGATTAAGCATACACTTCATTAGTTATGCCAAACTCTAGCTTCTCCTTAGAGTTTTGGAGCACATGTTTCATGTGGTATGTTTGGATTTTCCGTTAGCCATTATTACTTGTAAAAGCCAACTGTTGCCAAGAGTTTGGAGCATACGCTCCATATTTTGAAGCGTACACTCCAGAGACTGATGAACTGATGCTCTAGATCCTGAATCGTACTCTTCATGTGGTTTGTTTGGATTTTTAGTTAGCCATTACTATTACTCATAACAACCAACTTTGCTCTAATTATTTTGTCTTGTTTGTTACGTTGGATTATTATTCTAATGGATTTGATGTGTAATTCGTCATCATCATCTTATTCTCTTCTTCAATATTAGAAGACTCTTGAGAAGCCTAAAGCAAAATCCATACAAAAACCATTGATAATAACAAATTTAATTTCTAAGACTCGATCTTTTTCTTGGATGGGTACAATTTATAAAACTCCAATCTTCCTTCGATCCATAGAATATCATAGTGAGTAAGATGTGTGAATCCTTGAAACACGAGCCAGTGAAAACTATTGTACACCTCAATTTGTCATGCATGGTACATTGCCCATCTTATATTTCATCTTCTCAAACAACATCATGCCCCTAAAATATTGCTACATGCATATATATATTTCATTATAGATTGTCTCTTAATAATGCTACATTTTATTTTAAAGTCATGTGATCCCCAACAATACACTTTACTTTCTACTCCCTCCGTCCACATTTAATTGCTCTCAATTTACTTTTGCACTATTCACATTGTTACTTTGACCTTATTTAATTTGATACAGATAATGAAAAATATAGTCATGTAAAATCTCGTTTGATTCGTCTCGGAACGTACTTTCCAAATATATAGTTTTTATAATTTTTTCTTATGTTTAATTAGAGGTATTAATATTTAAAGTTATGCCTCGTGAGATGTGAAAAAACAAATAGAGCAATTAAATGTGGACAAAGGGAGTAGTTTTTTCCTCCCACTCCGATCCACTTTTGACCTACATGCATATTCAATAAAACCTTTAATAAAATGAAAAAAAACTCATATAAAACCAACTTTAAAATATCATAATAAATGACGTCACAAATCATAAGGTGAAGTGAACATATAGGCCTCATGAACATGCATTAGAATTACTACATGATGTCATTATGTATTGAAATTATATTATTCAGATCAGAGAGCCAGTGAACTGTCTAAATAAGTTGGATAAACCCTAACTTCCATGCAAATGATTATGTAGTCTCCAGATCAATAGATCGTTTGACATGTGTATAGAAGTTGACGCCATACTACGTAAAGACTTCCTTTTTTTCGCACTTCAAAGTTCAACCAAACTCATTCAAGTGAATATATCATTCATTGAACTCGGGCCCAAATAAAATGTTCCATTTATTTTTTATTTTATTTTTTGAGACGCAATTTTAAATATATATTTAATTATATATTATTAAAACTTATAAATATACTTATTTAGAAAGTATGTATAGAGGCGAATCAAACGAGATTCAACATAACTATGAAATTATATAAAGTTAAAATTAAAAAGTAAATAGTAGACATAGTGAACATGGAGCATTTACAATAGGACATAGGAAGTACTATTAATTCAATTAATCGGCGGTTATTCCAAGAATAACAGAGAAATAATATTCTAATTAATGGTGAATTACAATTAAAAAAAAATTGAACTATGATCTCTGTGATTAGTTCTTAATTAAATACAGGCATCAGTGTCCTATTCTATTTCGTGATCATTCAGTACACGAATTCATCCCCCCTTTTATCTATCAAACATCATTATGCGACGACTAATTACGAATTAGTCGGTCCATCTAAACTAAAGCCGATTACACCATCTAATTAATTTAGTCGATACCTAGCTAAAAAAGGGCTTCCCTGTAATAATTAAAAATTAATTATCTTGCTAATGAAATTGATATAAATTTTGAAATACATACGGAAATCACACGTCGATTGGTATAATTAGAGATTATTAGTTACCTTATCTAATGCTTCAGGAATGCTCCTAAACTTTTGACTAATTAAAAAGTAGTTATCTTTTAATCATTCAAAAATCTTGCACTATATAAGAAGTCATAATTGTCGACTTAAAAAAAAATAACATTAATTTGGTTTTGTAATGAAAATGATGAGTCATTTTGACTGCTGGATGGAAACCAAAGTCTGAATTACACGCTTGGCCTTGAGCCAAGTTATTAAATTAATCTTTCCGCGGGACTTTTTATAGTACTGTCACTGGTAACATTGAGGAGATTCACGCTTGCTAATGTACAATTTAAACTATAAATAGTTTTATTTTTGTAAATTGGAGTTTAATAAAGTATTCATTTAACATGTGTCGCGGTTTGAAACTAGTATGCGTAATTTTAATATTTATAAATAAATGTATATCTTTTTAATATAAAATAAATCTTTAAAATTGATAAAGAACACACTTTGTACATAGATGAGCATTCTCTTCGTATACATGAACTTTGTACATAGATGAGCATTCTCTTCGTATACATGAACATTATGCTCAAAATGTTGAATATTTTATGCTTGCAATTAAGTACGTACATAGTGCTATATGAACCTGGATCCGTGATATAACAATGGTAAAAAAGACAAAGGAGTCTATATCAAAGTTATTCGGATGAGCAATGCTAGTACCAAACTTTCGCTGCCTTTTAATTGCCTCAAATGAATGTTGCTAGCTAGCTAGCTAGCTAGTTTACTAGTGCATATTTTTACTAGTGCATATTTTTTCTAGTTTGTAGCATTACATTATTGAGAGAGCAAATGAGATGATAAGATTATTGTACGTAAATCTTTTTTCATGAAAGTGTATATATTTTTTTTTTTGATAGGATAAAAAGATAATAACAAAAGATTAGGTAGCCCTTCTAACCAGGGTGATACTTAATCTATCATCCTCAAGAATAATACATATTTGAGAAGGTGGAGTACATTGAATACATAGGGTAGATGGGATTAAATGTCCCACATTTGCAATCCAAT
Organism: Salicornia ramosissima; assembly: GCA_951394345.1. NCBI lineage: Eukaryota > Viridiplantae > Streptophyta > Magnoliopsida > Caryophyllales > Amaranthaceae > Salicornia > Salicornia ramosissima. The sequence goes on along the minus strand of OX596237.1, from coordinate 53,480,623 downwards.
CTGCCGCGCGATTTCCCTCATCACGATAGATATGAGTCATATGACGGACAGTGTAATTGTTGAACTGGGGAAGGAGAGACTGTATTTCGGTGACCAAATACGCTATCTTCCACGGAGGGCGGGAAACGTTATTTACGGCATTAATAGCAAGTAGGTTTTCTCCTTCGATCTCCACATTTAAGAAGCCAGCTTGAAGTAGATGATGAATACCATTTCGCATTGCAGTTAATTCAGCAAGTAAAGCAGAAGAGTGTCCGAGGTTAAAATTATGAGCGGCGAGACAACGCCCAACGGAGTCACGGATGAGGAAGCCTGCTGCTGCCGATGTGTCAGTTGAGCTGCCATCAAAGTTGAGCATGACCGCTGTAGGGGCCGGAGGATGCCAGGTAACGAGAATGTGATGTGGTGGGGGCGGGTTGTTGGTAGTGGATGAAGGGAGGGGGAGTGGGGATAATGTTGTATCCAGTTGGGTACGAGTAGTCCATTCTGTAGCCAGGAAGAGTGTACGATAAATAGTTTGAATAATATTAAACTGAGTGTTTTAAAAAACAAGAGCATTTCGACCTTTCCAAATAGCCCATAAAGAGAAGGTGATTTTTGGGATAAGCATAGGGTGGTGTCGGTCCAGAAACGTAAACATAGCTTTAATGTTTAAAAAATTTATTTGATACTTTAGGAGGTGTTGTTTTTTCTGATGATTCCAAAAAAGGCGTACAGATGTACAATGGAGGAAAAGGTGATCAACAGTTTCGTCGTGTATTTGACAGATAGGGCAAATGCGTTGGGAAATAATGTGGCGAGTGAAAAGAGTATGGCGTAGAGGGAGGCTTTTTGCCAAAGAAAAAGTTGTAATTTGGGTGGAATATCCAAGGTCCATAGCCATTTAAACTCCCAATCAGGTGTAGGGGGAGAAGAAAGATTATCATGCGCTAACCAAGTCGCTGATTTAATCGAGAAGTCTCCAGTTGTTGTGGGACCCCCATATTGGGGCATCAGGGAGAAAAACATGTGGAATAGGAAGCCCTTTAATGTGTTGAACCATATGAGGGGGGAGGAGATTAGATAGGCGTTGTACATCCCATGTTTTTGCGGGGGTAATAAAGTGGTCCACCATAAGGTCAAGTTCTGAAGAGGATAAAGTCTTGTTGAGTAGCGTTTGGATAGGTTGTTTGTAAGCCCAATTATCCAACCAAAAGTGGATGGAGGAACCATTACAAAATTTTCCAGCGTATGCCTTTGCGAATGATAGTCCGTTGCATAAGTATGTGTTTCCAGATATAAGAGTCACTAGGTTTAGGTTTGTATGCCCAAAAAGTCGTTTGCGAGAGATACTTAGAACGGATCAGTGAGACCCAATAATTAGATGGCTGGAATAAAATTTTCCAAGCTAGTTTAGTTAAAAAAGCGAGATTCGTTGGGACAGTGCGACGTAGACCAAGCCCGCCTTTTGCTTTAGGCTGGCAGATGGAATTCCATGAAATAAGGGGAATCCCATTCTTATTTTTTGCTTGTTTCCAAAAAAATTGACGGTGTAGGATGTCAATTTTTGCACAGGTAGACATAGGCAGTTTGAAAGATGCCATTTGAAAAGAGGATAAAGCCTCTAGATTGGATTGGAGAAGAACAACTCGACCTGCTTTAGAAAGGAATTTATTTTCATGAAAGTGTATGTATGAGTACTACTACTGCAATTTTAATTTTGTATGAGTATAGATGGGCCATGGTCACATGACATAATGACCGAAGAATAACATGCATACTCCTTTTATTACTCTATTCGCCACAATTTAGTTGCAATAATTAAATAGTGAGCACAAAGTTATTTGCAAAAATTTGTTTGTAGGTGTGAAACGGATAGATTTGATAGATAAAACAAAATATGTGTGATGCCAGAAGAAGTTGAGAGAAATGATTAATTACCTATTAAATTTGAAAACATTTGTTGCAACTAATTAATGTGTAGTATTTTTTTATTAAGTATGACAGCTAATTAAATTGTGGTGAAGGTAGTCAACTAATGTGTAGCATTTCACTATTGCACTATTAATTTTGTTCACTTTGACTAAGTTTATTTGTGATTTACATATTAAAACCTATCAAGTTTTTAATTACTTATATGTAACTGTAGATAATAGTCAAAGTAATACTTGGAATATATATTTACATACTTGAAAGTAGTTTTAGGTAGTGTTGTCAAATCCTAATTATAACCTGAACTCTAAGATAATATAAACTGCAATCCTAGCTACCTGTATTTACCTATAAATATATGTACTTGATGAGCCAAACTCTACATGAGACCACACACCCGTGGCCCATATATGTAACTTAAAATTAAGACATCCTAACCCAAAACTCCCCGACCAGTATATGATTGAATCCGATAAAACATGTATTATATACATCCAAACTCAATTCACACCCAAACTAAAAAAATATAACTCAAACCCAACGACACCTGATTTAGTCCCACTTTGACCCAACCCAATTCACATTCAATCCACCTTGCACCTGACCCACCTCACGTCTGAAACAACTCACACCCGATCCACATCGTACCTAACTCACTTTGCATTCGACCCATTTTGCACTCAACCTATCTTGATCTCAACTAACCCAATTTCTGTATATGAATTAGAATTGATTGTTATAATAGTATGACAAGAATGATTCAAAAAAAATAAATTCGACAACATTCCCATTGATCTATATGATCTTGGTATATTCAAAAGGGCTTACATAAAATACGCCAAAGCCAATCCCGACAAGAGACAAATAGATCATATCTTAACACGATAACTTCTGTTGACCCAAATAAACTCAAACGTCCCACAACTCGATCTTATCCGAATAAACCTAAAATGAAATCCTTAACTTGCATGGACTTAGTATATTTTTGTTTCCATAAGAATGAATTCTAACCAGACCCGATGTGATCCGAATAGTTGTGAGCCCGATTTGGTGTTGGTTTTTATCATTACCTAAATGGCTTGGAATGGAATTGACTTTTTTGTGTATAATCCACATATTATTGCTCACCGATTCAACTTTTATGGACTTGACATGCAATCAATTCGACCAAGTGAACCTGACCTATTACTAATTAGACCCAGATGTATCCAACCCAATAGCAACCCAACCTACCCGTTATCAACTTGAACATGAAAGAACTCAACTTATTGTCAATTCGGACTTGTAATGAACTCGTTTCAACTTGCTTTTAACCCAACTCAAACCAAACCGAACCGAAAGCCACTTGACTCAAAATTTACCTGAATCAAATTTGAATCGCACTTGCAACCATTTCAACCTAGCCTCAACATTATTGAAATATAATCGAACCTTAATCTAACTTGAAAATTTGACGATGCAAATCCATGTTGAATTAGCAGACCCACATCAACCTGACCCACATTGTCGCGATTGAAAACCGATCCAAGCACCCACTTTGATACCACTAGTTAAAGGTGGGTGAAGCCCATGTTAACCTTATTGAAAAAAGTTATAAATAAACAAAATGTGTCTAACAGTCAACATAGTTACATAGAGATGCTTTCTTTAAAGAAAAAGTTTGACTAAAATTTTAGATGTGTTCTCAATTTTCAACCGTGGATCACATGGGCTGCGGGGCCCAAATGAATGAGTTGAGTCAGCTAAAGAGGGGGGCTGACAAAGGTGTTTCATTGGACCCCACATCTACGTGGCCTTTGCATGGCATTGGTCCATTTTTGTCTCCCTTTTGTCTGCAGCCCGGCCTATTCTATTATGACCCAAAAAGAGAACCTGAAAAAGTTTCAAAATCTAACTTAGTTTAGATTATGTTTGTTTTATTACCTCAGTATTTGTATCGCAATACTCACAAATTTTGTCATTTTAGGTTTTAACATAATATTTGTAACAAATATTTTTTTACTATATTTAGTGAAAAAATTACTAATGTGAAGCTTTTTTTAACTTTACTTTTGTTGTGGGCCCACTTAATTATTTATTTTTCATTCTATATCTCTCTTTAAATCCATTTTTGCTTAGGAGTCCATATCGCATATACCGCATACTTATGTAGCGAGTATTACGATACAAAAGTAGTAGCTCATATTTGGTGAGTTATTTCAACTTATTTTTCTGATTTGATTTAAACATACCGCTTATTTGACTTAATCTTAACCGTGTATATATATACTAATCAATAAGGAAAAAAATATATAAATTGGGATCTTATTTTATTTATATTAATGAGTAGTTTTTAATACGAAGTATATAATTTTAACAATTTTATTTTGTTACGGATTAAAAATATTTAATTTTCAAAAATATAATGTTGAAATAAGGTGAATCAAACAAGACGTACATTTACATTTCCTTTTTTCATTTTAAGATAGCCGATCACTTTAATTATCGGGGACAAGGTGAGAATTGAACCCTTGTAACTCGAGTCTAAAGAAGTCGAGAGTTGTACCGATGCCTCCTACTTGCGTCTTGATTATAAAATGACTCAAATTAAGGTATTTTATTCATTTGATAAAAACATGACCTACACTCTCTACTTCAAAAGCCAATATGTTTAAGTGGCATAAATATTTTGAACGTTAGAGAATGGGTGATGAGCTCTAAACTCTCCGTATGTATTTGGGAGGATTCACAATAACCCCCTCATAATGTGTGAATCGATTAAATTGAGACGAGTAATTTAGAGTACGTAAACTCCAGCTTAGAGCACAATATTTAATTATCTTCTTTAAAAATAATAACAAATTAGCAACTCATGAGTTTATATATTACACACACAACCCCTCAGTTATTCCATTTCGTACTTTTTCAAACATGCAACACACAAAGGTCAAGTACTAGCACAATAGCGTTGGAACCATCCTCGCATTGAGGTAACAGTACGTACAAGTTATATTCTCACCAACAACAAATCCCCACCCCAAGGAAATTGGAATGCTAGCTTTTAGTATTCTTGTAAGAGAAGTTATGAACTGAGGCACAATCAATTGTCACATGTAAAAAACAATCTCCAAAAAAACGAGGCCATAGTCTTACAAGGAGGACGACCCTTAGGTCTTGTTATTGAAGTATTGTATCCTCTTGAAAGTTCTTATTGATGTTGGATTGTGCATTAATTTGGGCATTTCAACTCCATTATTTAGGAATTAATAAGGAATACAATTATCTTAATATTATGAAGCTCTTGATCATTTTTAGTTCACCTTGACTTGGCTTTATACCCTTACAAATTAAAAGCTACAAGAAATTTACTCTAGTCCCAAAACGCACAAGAAATACACTCTAGTCCCAAAACGCACAAGAAATTTAATAAAACGCATGCGACAAATCATGTTCATATCGCAATGAACATTATTGCCTTAATTTTTTTTTTCATAAGTAGAGAAAGAATTCTATTTATAATTTTTTTTTTCATTTTCTACAACTATCGCCTTAATTTTTTTTTTTCCAATCCACGTTTAATTCAGCAAAACTCGCGTTTTGGGACATGAATATTTTCCTCTTAGTACTCAGCTTCATGTGCACCTTTTGCAGATTGTTATTCCCTTTTAAAGTGTTTTACTTTTGCTAAAGTTTCATCACCCATTCAACTACCAATAATCAGACAAATTGAGATTAGAGGATCTACTTTTTCATGTTAAGAAATGAAAGCTTAATCTACTAATTATATTAAAGTGGCAACTTTCTGGCCAAGCCAAAGTAATAGTGACATGGGAGCCATACATGCTAAAACTTTCAACTGCCATGCAAAAAGACACGTAGAACCCTAACTAAAGTCCAATTATTTTTTCTATTAAATTAACCAATATGACTCATTCATTCATGCAATATTAACTCCAAAATATATCACTAATCTTATATTCATAAACAAAGAATCTATGCAACAAACATCTTTTAGCCTAATTAAAGTTCCTTGTCGACATACTAAGTACCAAAAAAAAGGGTTAACATACACCAACCTCAAGAATATACTGCAAAAGAAACTTATGAATTAAAGATAATTAAAGCTAATATAAAGTTATGTTAAATTAAATCATGGATTAAATTTATGTCTTTAAGCTTTTTAATGTGTTTTATGAGATATTAGATTAGATTGGATTACGTAAGTACTTAACCTCATTAAGCTTATTAATCCTATATATATAGTTATTAGTTAGCAACAACATTTGGATAAGCTATTAATATTGATAATATTATCACTCAAAGCCCTATAATTAGCTTATAAACTAAAGTAGCTAAGAAATATAAGATTGTAAGATAAACTTTTAGGTTAAGATGACAGATTTACAAATTGTTCCGGCTTACAAGAATGTGGTAGAGCCTCAATATGTAGAGATGAAAGTTCCTCTATATTCTTATGGTTGTGAGAGGAAAGTGAAGAAGGCCTTCAGTAATCAAAGAGGTAATTTTATTTTTTTTATCATTTTGAACTTTATATACTACCTAGCCAATATTTTATTTGCAGCGATTTGACAATTTTTAACGATATACTCTCTTATGTATGTCAAATCGTTGCAAATAAAAAGTTATGAATGTAATACACATTTTAACAGCATTGTTGGTTGTTCACATCCCGAACATTGGTTTTTAAGAATAAAATCAGGACAGAAAAAGGAGGTAAAACTAATTTTTTGTTGGAAAAGTAGTACATATGCAAAAGGTAAACTAATTGCAACCTATATCCAAAATTATAAAAATACTCCCTCTATTGTTTTTTTTAGTTCACTCACTTCACCTTTACACATTTACCGAGACAAAACTTTGAATATTAAGCGAGTACCCCCGGACTCACTCACTTGAAAGGCCTCAACTGCAGTCCCCCCCCCCCCCCGACCCCCTGCCAGGGGCATATTTAATTGTGTGGTTGTTAAAATTATAAAAACTAGATATTAAAAAATACATGTTGAAACAATTCCAAAGAGATGACTATGTTTTTTCTTATGTATAAATCATAAAAGGTAGTCAAAGTATACTTTGTAAGCAGTTAAATTAAAAAAATTGGAGTTTGTAATAAATAAAAATATATAATACACAGTAAAATACCTAATTGAGTATGTACTGAATTTTTTTTTTTTTTTTTTTTGTTAAAAGATAAAGTGAAAGTTGATGTAAATGTTATTTGAACAGGAATATACTCAGTAACAGTAGATTATGGAGAACAAAAGGTGACAGTGTGGGGGATATGCAACAAGTATGATGTGCTTGCAACTATCAAGAATAAAAGAAAGGAAGCTCATTTTTGGAATACTCAAGATAACCCAACAGACTTGGAACAAGCTGAAGCTGATTACTACAGGATTAGGACTACTACTAATCCTATTTTCACCAAAGCCAAGTCTTTTAGCTACAGAGCTCTTAGAAAAGTCTTTACCAGAACTCACTCTTTCTAATTAAGCTCCATTGAATTGCTTTCTATTTTTCTTACATTTGCCATTCGAAATTTCGATTCTCTCCCTTGATATGTAAATTAAATAATTTCGAAATCGAATTCCATTACTTATTATCCTATATATGTCTGAAACATGAATTTTTCTTGGCTTGTTCATCATGCATTCAAATTCAATTGAGTTTTCAGTGTAAATCAGTGATTTTACTCTCCAAGACATGGTTTTGCCCTTTGGCAACAGGCAATCAAATTTGCATCCTAAGTATTAAGTAGTCATTTTCTATATAAATGATTATTGACAAAAGTATTGCAATGGTCCATACAACTGGACAATTACACTATATAAGACAACTAGATAAGATCACTTGGGGGGGGGGGCTGGGCTTAGTATAAATGCTGTAAATAAAATCGATATGATTTAAATAAGGGAAAGAGCAATGATAAACGTTACCTTTAAATAAGAGAAAGAGCAATGATAAACGTTACCTTTATTATATGTTCAGTGTCCTAATGGATTGGACATAATTTGGGATGTTTGTTATATAGAAAGAAACATTTTGTTATAGAATGATAACAATTGAGGAGATTTTATTACCCTTTAAAAACGGTATTTGTTACTTATAGGCTATAGTTTATACTAAACTAAGAAAAATGACCTATCAAACACCCTATTAAAGTCATTTACTCCTACCATACTAAGATTACTAACCAGTAATCCCATATTAACCGGTAATCTCATACTTACTCTGATCCATAATAAAAGTCAATTTAGAAGTCTATATACAATTGTTGCATTTTTTTTAATAATACATACCGATTATACTTAGATTTCCAAACATAACCCCTTTAAAGAGGGATCATGAAAATGAAAACTGTTATAAAGGGAATTTTTGTACAACCACAGCAAATCCTCAATCGCAAGAATTGGAACAATTTAACAATTTATTCTGGAGAAAAACAGAGTATCAAAACACTCCAAGGCTTCAATAATCTGTATCAGACGATATACATGCATCTTACTGCGCCATACAATAACAATTTGATTACTTAGATACAAAAGACAACAGGAAGATACAATAATATATAACTAAAGTACTAAACTACCTGTAAAACATAATTTTTATATATATATTAGAGTTATCAACTGTACAATAATCCTAGGTTCCTAAACCCCAAGGGATCTCCTGCCTATAATTCTAGACAAAAAAAAAACTGATATAATCGGAAGAAAATACAGAATCTACCTTACCTAGAACAGTATACATTTCTTCAGATTCACTCTTATTCATGGTGGACCATTTCTTGCTCAATCCATGCACGTGGTGCAAATATATGGAGTTTTGAAGCTCAACGATAAGGGTTTACATGAAGACCTGACAATCATGCAACAGCATAAATTGGTGATAAAGCATATCTTTGCCTTCCAGTTTAATTACTGAAACAATTCTGGAAATGACCACATTATGAGCTTTGCAAAGATGTCGCTCTCCAAGAACTCTATGTGAGCAGCGCGTCCTATGAATGTGTTTAGACTTTTACCATGAGAAGACATGTTAAAATTAACATCACAACGGATGAAAGTTCGATGCTCTACAGACGGAGATCGTATCTGGTCCAAGCAATTGTTCAACATCTCCAAGAAAACACTTCCCCTCTTAGTGAAGTCGGTTGAAGATGTAGGGCACAGTTCAATTCTAGCAGAATGGTAAGGGACATAGCCATCCTGAAAGATAATAGCTTAATGAAAAACAACACCCACAACAAATCACATATTCAAAAATATTTTCAAAATGAATCAGCGTATAAAACATTTTAACACTAGCTATGCACACATCAACTTTACCACAGATACTAGCTTGAAGAAAATAAAATACAAATTTATAAAAAATAAAAATAAAGATATTGTCGGCTAAACAAGCATTTAGAAGATATTGCAATCCATTTCACCAGAACAAAGCTAACTGTGAAGTTTCAGGATTTATATCATGCCAACGGAAGTATGGAACACAAATTCTACGAATCCAAGAAAGTACGATTCATAGATTCACAAGAAAATATGCAAACCCTACATTCAGGCAAGTGATAGGAATGCCTTCAAGGAGAACTATTGCGAGATATGTTAAAAAAATTAGATTTTAGGTTTGAAGAAATTCAGCAGGTACCTTTTCTTTAAGAATTAAAAATCTGACGATGTTGTACGGGATATATTTAGTACTACTTGCAAAAAGTAAGTTTAGGGGTGTAAAACTCAGCTTATCGTTCCTCATAAAGTCTCCTAATCGTCTGTGTGTTAAGAAAATATACTACTAAATACAAGATTAAAAAAAAAAAAACAGCAAACCTCTCACAATTTATATCATATAATCCATCTGTCCCAAAGCTGTCCCAAAATGTTTATACACTTTCTATTTTTATTTGTCGCAACTAGTTTACACACTTCCTATTTAAATAAAATTCCATTAGTATTTTATTGGATGTCAAAAACATCGTTTTAAAATATCATTTACTCATTTTTGTTAGAAACCACCTTATATAATGTTTTTGGCCATTAAGACCTTGAACTAATTTTTATTAGTTAAATGAAACCTTACACTTATTTTTTGAATTTGATTTCATTGTCTTATTAAACGTAAGGGGAAAGAAAGGGACCGCCTTTAAATGTAAAGGTTCTAATTTACTCTTTAGAATATTTTGACTACAAATGGCATAATGACCCCATAAAATATCAACAAAATAATTCTAGAAATTGAGGGGAAGGCTTTATACTTTTAACTAACACAAACAATGTTACTTTAAGCTTTCAGATGACAAAAAAACTGTAAAAGTTTATTTCTTACAAAAATGTCATTTTAAAAGGTTGTTTATGAAAAAAAATTCTATTTTACTATATCCTCATTACACATGGTCAGTTGGTCACTACTGTTTTTCTCCCCTACAATAAAACAAAATAAATTGTAAAAGGTAATGTGCTAGTGGTGGAAGAAGGGAGGATGGTGGGTAGTGGTGGTGCAAATTAAGGTGAAAGGAATTCATGGTGGTGGTAGAGAGAAAGTGAAAGAAGTGACACTTGTGTTAGCTAGGGGTATGTTTGGACTTTAGAAGTTCATCTTGAACAAATGAACGGTGTTCAAATGGTAATTGTAGTTAAATAAAATAATCCATATTTTTATGCTCTAATATTGACTTTTGCATGACATATTTCCTGCAAGTTTTTTTTTTTCATGGCATACACATTTTAGAAATTTCGATTCCAGGACTACCAAATCCAGAATACTGGCAATCTAACACAAGGAAAAGGAGAAGATTCAACCCTAGTAGATACATGTTACGAACTGGGTTGAGGAACAATAATGCTGCAGATTCAATTTACAGCAAAATGACGTATTATATGGTTATATTGCTGAAAACCCCTTAGTACAACTAGCACATTGCCACTAAAATACAATCACAAGACAAGACAATGAAATTTTTAAAAGATGTCTGATGATCTTCTCCCTCCCACCCTCTCCTTAATAGTTATTTATAAATGTAGGTATCATTCCTTCACATGATATGACATTGTTATGGTAAGTCTTGTTGATGAGAGCCCTAGCGGATTAGTCAGGAGCATAAACCAGAAAGCTCTTGCATCAATTGGGAAAAAGAAAAGTGGCACTATCAACACGTGACGATCAATCATATTCTTAAAGTGGTTGTGTGTGTGTGTGTGTTTTTTTTTTTTGGGGGGGGTGGGGGTGGGGGGGGGGGGTAGGGGGTGGGGAGTAGAGTGGCAATACCTGCGGTGAGGATAGTAGGATGATATTCTTAAAGTGTTCCAACGTTTTTTGCTGGGAAAAAGAAAGTGGCACTATCAACACATGATGATCAATCATAAATTACAATATTAAGCAGTCAAGAAAATACCAAAATAGCATATACATAAATCAAAGTTCATTGCTTTTCAATGGATTGCAACAAACTGACAATTGAATGAAAAGTGCAGGCTATACCTGGCATAGCTTGAAGAAAAAAGTGTTCTGTATATCTGGATCATCAGTTAAAGTAAGCTGATGTATACATTGTGTGCTTTTAAGCTTCTTTATAAGCCACAGTCCAGAATTAAATAAAGAGTTTGAACTGTACAGATATCCTAAATGCGGGCCAGATACAGAGACATAGGTGTGCAAGAATCTGAGGTAAGGCTCCATCAAAGTATCTGCAATGCTAAAAGTAAATAATAAGCTTAAGCAGCAATCATCAAAAAAGGGCAATCTAAGTTACAAGTTCCATACCAGCCAATGCCGTTCTAATAATGACATTTCCAATGGAATGCCCAACAAAACTAAGCTTGATACTACGCAAGCCTACAGATCTTGAAACTTTGTCCATTTTCTTCTTAACGAAAGAGACAACCTCCTTTGCTAGCCTATTACCCATTTCTCTGAAATCTCCAGATGTTTTATCTTCATTTGCTTCAGACATAAGAAACTCTACCTTCGGATCTATTAAAAGCCACTGATTACGAACAAGTCGCAGATCCAAGTGATGTCCCTGCGTGTTCAAAAATCATGAAAAATGAAATTTTGTGCTAGCAAAAGACACAAGCATTAATAAATTGGGTTTTCTTGATCCATATAGATCCATTACCAAATATTAGCTTGATCCAAGGATACATTTTCACAGTGCCTTCACACAAAATTTGAACCCAAAGTATCCTTTCAAGAACCACTAGCATTTAAAAAAACAATTATCGATGCAAGACACACTCGCTTAAAAATACATTTTTCCTATACAGTCCCAAAGAAAACAAGTTTGGAATTGCCAACAAAATAGCTGAATCTGATCATTTGAGTCATTTGACTCCAATCCATTTGATCATACCAATCTTTACCAAAGTTTCAGTGTGCACAGCTGACAAGAGCAGCAAAATGCATACTTCAATACTAGTATAGCAAGAAATAATAGTCTTACACAACGTATCTTACAAGTGCTTCAAAATCAAATATAGATATCACAATTCACATTGATATGCTATACAAAAAAACTCCAAGTCTCCAACAATAACAAGAATGTCCATTCAGATGGGGGGAAAAGTGTAGCAAGACAAAGTGTTTGAACCCTTGATTTGAAACAAATCTGTGTTAGATACTTTGATACTTGTGCTATGTCATTTTAATATGACATAGAGAGGCAATTCAGTTGACATACAATGCAAGATGTCCAAAGAATCCCCTCCAAACTCACCTTAACTGCGAGACAAGTAACACAAAGTCACAAATTCACCTTAACTAAGATACAAATAATGAACTATGATAACATTTGCTCCTAGAAGCAATAACTTCCAAAACTGACTCAATTTAAATTTTATAAACAACACCCACAGTCCATTAGCTAACAAATAAGAAAATTGTAATGCTATATGTAACTATGCAATTAGAAGAAAAGTGTCTCAGGCTCTCTCAGCCAAATACAATCGCTGTAGCACAATTGCCCTCTTTATGGGTTTTTTCCCTTCCACAATTAAAAATTAGTTTCATTTCTTTTTTAGACGTGTTGTTCCCTACTGACAACCCAGCATGCCTGAAAAACCTCCTCCCCAGTCACCCACCCCACCCCCACCCTTCTCCCTCTCTCAACACCTAAATATTAAGAAAAAGAAATGCACAAGAACTGAAACTATGCTGCAGCAATGTGTGTTTGCATTAACACAATAAAATTGAAGATAGTTCATTAATAACCCAGGAAGATGTACCTGAAACCCATGCACAAAGACAACAATCTTCAATACACGACCCTTCAATAGATGCTCGCCACCAGATACCTTGCTTGTAGTTTTAAGTTCAGAAAGCAAAGTGGATGAAGCCTTCTGATCAGCAAGAACAAAGTATGAATTGCCACTAGAAGAACGCCTTGGTGCATTGACAACACGTTCTACAATCACCACAGGCACATGTGAAGGATCTCCAAACATTTGCAAATCTTGAATTGAACGACTGTTGATCTGCAACATAACCCACAAACTGAAAAGTGTGCACGAAAGCAAGGAAATTACAGAATCATTCTAGAATCTAGAGGTATGGCTCACTTTCATTTGTGCAATACTTCGTCGATGAAGCTCAGCACGTGTAGCTGCAGATTGAGCAGGCTGGAATAAAGGTAGAAACAGGGGGTCTCAATAGTTAATGAACGGTCCACAAAGTATGTAAGATTAGCAATTTATAATCCAATTAAAAGGGGAAAGAGTAATTGAAAAAAAGGTGATCAGATCTACTTACATCGTCAGCAAGCTTTCGTAAAACTGCTACTTTCCCACGTAACCCACTATGAAGTGACACCTCGTCACTTCTGCTACTAATAAAATGGTGTGGCATCTCAACCTTTGAATGCACCATCCATATGGACCACTCAGTTCTCCGATCATTGGCCCATGAGTCCCGCAAATATTCTGTTATCTTAGTTTTGTTAGCCCTGGAATCAGAATGATAACATCAGTGTATGTGAAAGGACAGAACATCTTGCATTTTACAAAACTGGTAATTTGAGTAACAAATTTAAACGAGGGATTATGTTTCGCAATATCTGACCTACTGCAAGAAATGAAGCACAAAGTTGATTCTACCTACTTAAAATAATGTACTAATTGCGAGAGGCATGAATTATAAGTGTTATTTTGATTAATCACATATATAATGGGAGAAGTGAGATTTCATGGAAAAACAACTATGTAGTTGTCTTTTTGGCAAAGAAAACTTTTTAGGATCTCAATCCACTATTAACTTATTTTTTCTTCTTTTTTTAATCTATCAATAATAGAATACCAGCGGGACATCAGATACTCCGTTTGATCTACAGCATAACATCTAACTAGTTTTTCGATATCTGATGTCGTAGAAGTAAGAATAAGTTTCCTATCATTCAATAGGTGGAATGAGAAAGGGCCCCCTTAAATGAAAGGGAAGAGAAATGAGAGTTTTCCACACACAAAAAAAAACTGAAAATTATCCTTCCCCCCTTTCCTCTACCTCTCTTGGGCGTTCCAAATGCATGGAAATTTCAATTTTCCTAAGTGCCAAAATTTTCATTCCTACATAAACCAAACAGCACTTGAAAGAAAAGGAGTCATTTATTTTGACCGACAACATACACGGCGAACACATAATTAATTATAGTTTAAGAGGTCCAAATTCTAAGACAACCACCCTCAGAGCATGGATGCACAAATACGCTGTGGCCTGTTAAGTTACCAATCAGAAGAGCAATGCAAAACAGGAATCGAACCAAGCCTTCTGTTAAAAGTCTGCTAGAAGATTCTATATGATCATCCTCCATGTTTAATTTACAGTCTTTAATGGAATAAGTAATTAATGATTTCTTCTACTTCACTTCAAGTGCTAGCCAAATCCAAAGAAATAACAGCACAAGAAGGCTAAATCAAGAAGGGTACTTATATTGTGATTTTGTGAAAAGGTGAGAAAGATCCAGATACACCAAGTATCATCTTTAAGTACATTGACTACCAATTATATGTACATTCATTGCAAACTATAAATACATCGAATGTAGATACATTCAATTTAAGCTGCAAACTTTAAAAAGAGTAAAGAGGAAACACTCTAATAATCTTGACTCTCATTTTTTTATCCATGGGCCATTGTTTATTCTCATCCTACTCATCAAAACAAGTCTTCTTACATGAGCCTAGTTCACTCTCTTATATACATACATACATACATACATACATATATAAAGGCAGAGGATCATATGAGAACCCCTCCTTAGGTGGAAATCATGAAAACTCCAATCTCAACCCTTGAATTAATGAAAATCAAATCTAAGCCATTTATTAGCAGCCACTTTCAATTTTTTTTAATCAATAAGATTCTTTTTTTTCTCTACTACTACTCTCTCCTCCAACTACAACAATCAGGTCTGAAGATTAACATTGATTCAAAGATGAACGTTGAAAATGAACATCGATTCATTTCAGATTGATGAAGATGAACACCAGCGGATGAAGATGATCATCGGTTCATTTCAGATTAATCTATTTGCAGTCTGAATTTATTCTCCAGTGAGTTGTTAGATTAATTTGAACTGAAATTTCTAAAATTCCAAATGATGATAATTTCTAGATGAACATCGATAATTTTCTGAATTCAGATGAACAGCAATTTTTTTTCCCAGCATTCAGCTTAACACCAATAATTTTCAGAGTTCAGAACATTGATAATCTGAATGACAATTTCAGAATTCGAGATAAATTTCCAAAATTTCAAAATGACAATTTACCAAAACTTAAATATCGCCATACTTTCAGAAGAAAAAAAAATAAAATCAAAACCAATTGAAGTACTAAACTGAAAAACAATTGAATTATTACGTTATAACTTAACATAGATCTTAGATTTAATCTAATAGCTATAAAAAGACTTAATCTCATGGCTATAAAGGGGGTTCTCATGGTTCTCACCTAATAGAAGTTCTCACGGTTGGGTTCCAGTAAGAAATTTCTTATCGTGAGAAGGTGAGAAGAGATAAATACATCAACTATGACCTATAGGTACATTGATTGTAAACTATAAATACATTGAGTAATATATACATTAACTTTAGACTATACATTGCTTACAAACTTTAAGAAGAGTAATAGGAAACAATTTGAATTAATCTCAACCATTCATTTGCTCATCTAAGGATATCATTTTGGAACTCTCTACTAGAAAATAATAACAAATCATGACATACTATATCAAAATTTATTGATAATGATAACACAACCAACCTGTGAAAATTTAGAAACGTATTCCACAAGTAGTGAATTTGATTTCCAATTGTATGAGCAAAATGGAGCAGACTGTCCCTGGATAAGGACTGGAGAGCTCCATTACTTCGAAAATCAAGAAAAGGACTTGGATTCTGCTCAGGACCACAAACATCTTCATTACATTTGCAACAAGGATTATTATCTGCACAGAAATATCTGCAGTCCATATAACTATTCTAAGCACACCCATATACACAATCATCCAGTGTGTGTAATTCCCTAGGAAGTAGAAATCTCTAAATATAGCTTATAAAGGTAGATAAAACAGGGAGACACTAATATCAACAGATTCTAAAGCCTCGGTAAATACGGGGTGCTTGAAGTTATTCTGGACATGCAAATACACTATGACATTAGCGGCGAAGACATATTGTACGAGCACAAACCTCACTAGTCCTTCCAGAGTAGGGCATCTCCGCTCCTTCAAAATCAGTATCAGTTGTAGATGCATCTGCTTCCAACAAAGAATTAAACAGCTTTGTATCATCTAGCTGGGAAATAAAGTCAGTGAAATCAATAGTTTGATCAATTGATTTGCCAAGCTTTTGTGCCTCCTCCAGAAGAATGTCACGTGCAGTAAACAGCGACTTGACAAGTAGCACCTCTTTGGTCACTTTACCCACACCCTATCCAATAAAAGATTGAACATATTGTTTCAAAATAATATCAACCACACAAATTCACCAAGATTAAAGATGTTTTTAGTTTTTTTATTTGAAAAAATGCCATGATCGTAACCAAAATTGAGCAGGTCTGGCAAGGCCAATTTTCCAATTATGAAAATCATAATTATTAATAGTTTTAAAAAAAGGCTCCTGCGAATAGCTCAAATCAAAAGAACTATACAAAGTCAAAGTATAATTAACCATTTATAAAAACAACAGCAATAATCCATACATCAAATTTAGCTAGGTTTTGCTTCCCAAAACTAACCAAATCAATAAATCATTTACAAATCCAAGCAACAAAGTTAGAAAAAATGAAGTAACGATAAATAATGGATGGATGTAGCATTTGCATGATTGCATCCCACAAATAGCCATATATATAATAAAATACTAAATGCAAGTGATATTATGGCCTGCCAAAGTAGGTCTTAAAATTGCAACTAAAAGTAAAAGCAACAAAACGGACACTCAATGACAATTGGACTCCTACCTATCAAACCATACAACAATGAAATAATAAGCACAATCAGATGAAACCCATACACGAAAATCTCCCTCCAAAAAGAACATAATCATACAAAAGAATTGCTACAAAATTAGAAGTTTTTCCCTCATCAAAACAATAACACAACTTGACAAAATTCCAGATGAAAAGGCATCAGAAAACATGTTATGGATGAAGTAAGAAAAAACAGCTACAACTTGGACAGGAGTCAAAACAAGAACAGACCAATAAAAGTTTTGTATGCTAAAAAAAGAAGATAAGAAAACATACTTCTGTTGATTTGTCACGAATTCTACCATTGATAATCTCACCATTGAAAGAGTTGCTGCAAAAGTTGAATCTGTCAGTGTTGATGACAAGCAGCTATCAGAAGGATACAAGAGAAATGGAAAGAGTGACAAACCTGGGTACCTTCTTTTGGCTGCTCTGTGCAACCGTTTTCAATAGACTAATATGTATACTAACATCTACAAGCACAGAATGGAAGGCATCAAAAAGAACTGGACAATATGAATGTAGCCCCAAAAGAGCTTTAGGAGGGATTCTAAATTCATGTACAGCCGCAGCAGTGGTACTTAAGGCAGCTTGTAACTCTGACCTGCTCAAAACGTATCAAATTAATAACCCATACTTCCAAAGAAAATAGCAAGAAGAGTAGTTAAAAAATAAAAAGAGGTGATAACTTACCCTTTCTCCAATAGTGAAGAATAGATAAGCTCGAATTTGATTATAACACCAGATTTGGTGGGAACCTACAGAAAGAGTATGAATGAAAATTATTCCACAGAACATAGCATACATACAAAAGAAAAATCAACACCGAACAACATGCTGTCACATAATGACATTAAGCCCATAATCCTCTGACAAGATCAAACATGATCCTCTAAGCCAATCTGCTGGATCTTCAGACATTCTTGTAGATCAATATATGGGGTAAACATTCCAGTTTCCTTAACAAATTATTTTCTTTAAAAATTGAATAGTATTTTGCCTTTCTGATTTGGAAGTATTGAACTTACTAAATATTCCTGCACACATATTAATCAAATACACCACTCAACTATCATGCTAATTGCAAAACCAAGTCATCTGAAAAAAGAGTATTTGAGGGAGCATGCACAAATCATAATGCCATCTTTCCAGTGTATGGAAATACTTCATATATGATATATGTATAAGCTAAACAATAGTGAACGGAAAGGGTAAATATCTTCTTTGAAAGTTAATACTGCTCAATAGCTGCACTATTTACTTAGACTCTACCTCACGGTTTGAAACAGAGAGGTTAAAAGCAACCATGACCGACAGAGGCACATCTTGTCTTGCGTATCTGATCTTAAATGGTTGGGTTGAGAAACTGTTATCAGCATCATCAATTCTCCAAACCCCATAACTATCATCAGAACCCATACTAGGTGCTGCAAGACAACATAAAGACAAGAATAAGTCAACTCTGCACAAACATAGCACACATATACTAGTTATGTCTATTTTGAGTAATATAAAGCTAATGATTGGACCATTAAGCAAAGGAAATCATAGAAAAATGAAATCTTAAGCCAAGACAAGGAGATGGCCTATATTCTTTGACAATTCATTTCACAATTCACATTTTCACCTAATTTTCCTGTGTCCAATCCACATTCCATAACATGAACATATATACTTGAGACTCAATGCTACAGAATGGACAAAAACATGTAAAATTTTCATAAAATATCTGAATCCAACGACTGGACAAATATCAATGTCTACCACAACTTTACTGAGGCCAAATACTGTAGGTCTAACAGCAAATTAAGTAGGAAATAAAGTAAGGACTATGACCCTTGACTCACATTAGCACATTGCTTGCTTGCATTATATATATAAATAAACAACTATACATACATACACATGTATATGTGTGTGCGTGTATGTATAGACATATATAAGCGCACACACAAACACATACGAGTAAACATAGCTCAATCGTATAGAAAACAATTGATGCTACTATTATTTTAGGGGGAAAAAAGGGAGAGAGAAATGTTATTTATACAGATTATAAGATAAGTAAGATGATTAATAGTAGCAAAATTACAAGCTAGATCTCAAATTATCCAGGTATGAAACTTGACAAACTGAAAAAAGCATGCAAGGGAAAATGTAAGAAACAAGCCGATAATGTTGTGCAGCTTTGAAAGTCGGTACTTCCACTAAGACTCCGTTTACTAGGGGGTAAAACATTTTGGTGTAAAACTATTTTCAACTTTACATTGTTTACTTTGCATTGTGTAAAATCATGTTCTCTAGGAGTAAAATATCTCTTACAATGATGGAAAACCGTTTTCCCTTCATTTTGAAGGGAAAACTATTTCCCTTCCTTTTGAATATCTTACCTACTTACTTTCCCTTTTATTTTTCTTATTTTCCATCATTCTATTACATAAGAGTAAATAATAGAAGACTTATTTTGCAATTGTGTTTTGCCATTGTAAAGTGTTTTCCATGAAAATCATTTTACATTGAAATTTTTTTTACTAAATGGAAATCTATCCCATGAGACATGAATTTTAGAATCTAAAAATTCATTGCCTCAAAAATGACTAGGGTGTGGAGACATGACATTATGAAAGATATTCCATTCAAAAACACGTGCAAAAGTCTTTAAAATCAAGTAAGCCTGAAATTATGGCCCTTAAGACGTCCAACAATTGGGTATATACTAGACTTGTCAAAAATCGACCTGACCCGAAATGTGACCCGAAAATAGTGGGGTTTGACATAAAAGTTACAACCTAAACCCATTCCAAACCCACCAAAAACAACCCAAGAATTTGTCGGACAAAAGGCCTATGAACAGTGTAACTTCGAATTCAAACATTATTTTTATTGAGCCTCAACATCATTTATTTGTTGTAAGTTGGCTTTTAATGAAAATATTTCTTATCATTTGTAAGTTTTAGTGTTCAAGTACATTTTCGTATACATATTGCAATAAAAAAAATTAAAAGGTGATCAACTTGAACGCAAAAACTTGGGGACATAAAACAGCTAATACCAACCTAAACCCCCAGCCCGCTACAACTAAAACCCAAAACTATTTTATCCCAACTCGGCCCGTTTGACAAGTCTAGTATATTTATGCAGGGGCGGACCTAGTAAGGAACAACCGGGTACAGTTGTACCCCCATTTTCAAAAAAAAAAAAAAAAAAAAAACAAGTTCAAAAATTGAAAATAGAAAAATTACCATCCGCCAAACGGTCAGTAATTGCGTTTGGCGGTCGGTAATTTGTTATCAAGAAAATTACCGACCGCCAAATGTAAATTATCAGCGGTCGGTAATTTATCTTTTTCAGTTTTTGAGCTTTTTTTTAAAAAAAAAGGGGGTAATTGTTTCCGTTAATTTTTTAGTTGCCCTTCATTGTTTATTTAATTGTTTCAGATGTTGATTTTTTTTATTATTTACTTTAGTTATTTCTGATTTTTTTTTTTTGGATTATTCCCAATGGTACACCTGTGTATTAGCATATTCCTAGAAGTACACATGAGTTTTAAAAATTCCCATAAATATACTTAAGTTGTCAATATAATTCAATTAACACCTCCAATGATTGGCTTTTCAATTAATCTCCGACAGTCCAACCGCTCAATAGATGAACCTACTAATTGTCATCTCATTAAGCACGAAGAAAAAAAGAAGGGGTCCCCTCCCCCACCCCAAGTCACCTACCTACTCATGCTCGTAGCCTAATAGGAGGTCAAGAGGTGGCAAAACAGAAGTAGCTTATTGATACATGAATAGCTTAGTAGTGCTTTGCCACTACCATAGCAGGCAGAAATCGCTCAACATCGTTGTAACAATAATATTATTTGATAAACAATGATTGAGACAAATCAAATGAGACACCTTAAGAATATGTTTTTCTTATATTTTAGAGGACTTTAAGAGATTCCATCTGATATCAATACTCAATAGTGCAAATTCCTACGGAGTATATGAGAATAAGTGAATAACTTTTAAGGATGAAGGGGATAGCATTCAGGTTTTAGATTGGGCACAGCTATAAAAAAAATTAAAAAAACACAACAAGTTCTTTACATTAATTAGGCAGGACTACAGAAACTCAGAAACCAATTGCATAGATGGTTTCACAGCATGGTTTAATATGTGGTTTCGGTTACGGTCGCGGGAATAGTTGTGGAATCAAGGGAACGGTAAGGATGCGTTGATCGCAGGCAATGTCACGTTTGTCGCAATGCAAAGTGTATTTCAATTTAGTATAGGATTAGAGCTATTAAAGGGTAAATATGGGGGAATAATAAGGGATTAGAGCCATTAGTGGGGAAATATGAGGGAATCTTTCACTTATCTTTGAATAGGAAGTAATTTTGAATGAAACAATAGATAAAACTTCCAATATAGGGTTGATTCAGACAAAATCGCGGTTTTTTTTAACAACCTTTGTTGATACAGTCAAATTACAAAACGGCCCAACCAAGACGTCGCGGCCTTGTTTTTAAACCATGTTTCACAACAGATAAAAATAAAACGAAATCTAGCTTTATTTCACTAGCCTGTGAGCAGCTAATTTTTTTTCAAGGTTCACCAAGATTAGAATAAGTGATTTTTTTTATTAAAAAAAATACAAGGATAAAATCTAGCAGAAGTACCTTCGTATTGTACAACTCTAGAGGGAATCCCACCATGGGTTTCGTCCCCGTCCTCCCACTTCATAGAGATCTTAATTTGGTACCATCTACAAAAGGCAACAGCAATTACATTTATTCAAACAAAAATGCAAAACACATCACAACCAAGAACTGCACATAATTTAAAATGACAGCTATCAAGAAAAATTTACAAAAGCTAAGCTTTATCCATTAATCAGGGAACATCACAATCATTTACATAGCAGTAAGTAGTGAAAGCAAACAAAGCTAATAAGGTAATGGACTTACCCTTGCTGGAATAGATCAAGATTGTGAAACCTGTGAAGGTAGATAGCAACCTCGTGAAATGTATCCAACATAGCTGGCCTATATGGTTTAACCTCCGCATCGGCCAAACTCTTCGCCGTTAAATTTCTCTGAGTAAAATCAATTAACCATTTGAGACGACGAAGCATAACCTACTTCCAAGAGACAACTTACACAAACTTGCATCCCTCCCTTCCAAAACAAAATTAGATCAAAATCTTTAATCACCGTATCCATTTGCAGAAATAAATCACAACATACAAAAATAAACAGAAGAATCAGCAACTAAATCTATAAGCAACACAAACAGACACACACACACACACACACACACACTGTGTCAGCATTGCCGCAAATTGCACCAGCTCAACTGCATCAAATTTCTATTAACATCTTATCACAACCTATGGTTTCTAGCTCATTTTCCATTTAAATGCACAAACAGAAACAAAAACAAATCATATTCATAAAATACAACAATAAACAAACAAAAAATGCATCAAGTCGACAAATAACTGACAAATGAATAAATGAGAGCTTACATAGATAAAGTAGTTCTTCTTCTTATTCCACTATTAATCCTTGTAGAATCTACAAAGGTAAGCTGAAAGAAAAGCAAAATAATGAAGCACAAAAACCCTAATTTTCTCAATTTCTGAAGCTTTTCTTCAATGATTGCCTTAATGAACGAGACAAGATGGGATTAATAGGTGAAACAGAATTGAAAAAAGGGGAGACAGAAAGATCAGAAGATGAAAAATGGAAGAGAACATTCGCCGGGAAATTGATCCGGTTGCCGGCTATTTTCTCTCTCCTCGATCGTCGGAATTTGAGAGTGTCGAAATGAGGAGGGAAAAGCAGTGTTTGGAGGTGTGAGAATGGGTCTGAGAGGGGAGAAATTATTACTCGGAAAAGGTTTTTTTAAAAAGGTTTTTTTAAAAAGTTTTTTTTAACACAACATGAATACATTCGACTGTTTGGCATGCTGTAAAGTTTTTATATGAAAGATTTTTTAAATTAGAAAATTCATTTTCATAAAGTTTTTCCGTTGTTTGATTGCATGTAAAATGATTTTTCATTGTTTTGTTTAACTGAAAAATCAATTGCTTCAATTGTGACAGAAAATGTTTTACTCATAGTTAAAAATGTTTTCCTTTCAATTTGGTGAAAAAATTCAATATGATGAAAAATATTTTTTACCCCAAGTTTTACATTTTAATATTTTAATCCAAATCAAACAATGTAAAGTGATAAAAATTATTTTCAAAGAAAGTGTTTTACTCCATACCAACCGGACCTGAAAATTTATTTGCCAAAAAAAAAAAAAAAAAAACCGGACCTGAAAATTTGAAAATTGATTTTGGCCATCTTTTTTTTTAGAATAATAATAAATAAAGATAAAAAATCATAAATGGGTTGGAAAAAAGTTGGTTTTGCTTTTGTTGTGCTCCGTGAACACAGCCAAACACAGCTTGAAACCACCTTGTTATGTTTGTAAATGGGGATATGTCGTAGGTTGGAAGCACATGGAGATAATAGGCTTAATAGTCCAAAAATGGAGCAACATTCTTAAAGTTCAAGTTTTGTTGGGCTCATTTAGAGATATACAAAGGTTACATACATTTCCAAGGTAATAAATTAAATGTACACCATACTTTTATGATATGGTCCTAGCTAATACATGTCCTATCATTATGCTAATCTTGTGATTACCCCATGATTACGTTAATCCCAAATAATATCAGTTCGGGTCTTTAGTTAGTTAATTTGTATTCTATACTCTCATTAAATTAAGCGTGTATCTAATGTATGGGCATTTATTAGCGATATCTAATGCCCCATACATTAGATACACGTTTAATATTTATTAGCAATATCGATCTAATATTACTACTAAGTATTTAGCTTGTCTTTGCTAAGTATTAATTGTATTAAATATCTGTACCAAGAAATTTGATAAAACCAAAAGATTTCCTATAATTTTGGAAAATGTTATATGCAGCCCTAAGGGTTGCATATAAGCATTAATTACATTACCTAATATGGAAATAAGTTGTGAATTTATGTGAAAATTACATATTGATCAATGTAATAAATACAGAATTAATGTCTTTATTTCCTTTTTTAGCTTTTTATATGCAGCCCTTAGAGCTGCATATAGCATAACCCTATAATTTTATAATTTTAGCATAACCCTATTTACTAAAAAATTATAACTTTTTAGTATAATTTCATAATATTTATATAAAGTTTAACTAACAATGATTTAAAGGGGAATTGATTTCCACATGTTCATATTGATAACCACGCACCAAGGAACTCAATTAAGAGAGTAATTTTGTGTGTAAAATTGGTGTGTGGTAATCAAACTATGTGTGCGTAAATCACCTTTTGGTTTAAAGTATTTTGTATAATTAGAATGATTAATAAAGTAATAATGTTATTCAACCTTTACTAATTGAACCTTCTTCCATCCATTATTGATAAAATTAACCAAAACCAAAAAAAAAAAAAAAAAAAAAACTAGTGAAGCAATTATGCCCAGTTGGAATGACTATCAATCCCTAGTAATCCATGGAAAAAAGCTATATGCAAGCCTCTGCATGCATATAAGGAACAAAAAAAGGAAAGAATTTGAAAATTTGTGCATTGATTACACCAAGTTTTGTTTGATTTTGTCATAAATTCCTAAATTCTTATCACTTTAATTAGGAAGTGTGTTTAAGGCTTAATCAATTTCAAATTAACTTAATCAAAAATTAATTAGCAAAGATTTTAGTCAAGGAAACATCATTGAATCGTTATATCATGGTCCCGAGACCACCTTCCTCATTGTGGTCCTGCGATATATTTTTCTCAATACTGCATATACATTTCTCAATAATAATTCAAATACATTTCTCAATAATGCATATCCATTTCTCAATACTGCATATGGTCCCGGGACCACCTTCCTCTATGTGGTCCCGGGATTTTACGCCGTCGTTTGGCTTCTTTAAAAAAAATTGCGAAAAAGTTATAAATATTCTGTTCTGCTACTAACCACCTCCTATATTTTCTCTGTTTCATTTTTTTCGATCTCTTAAGCTTTTCGATTTTTTTTGTTTTGATGTTGATGATAATCAGATTGTTGATGATAACTTGCTTTGTTTTTTGTCTTGATGTTGGTTAGTTAATGTTTTATGTTATTACATATTTTAGGGTTTTTTATTGTTGAATGGAAATGAACATGTAGTGTAATGAAATGTATATTGTAGTATATTGAAATGAATATTGAAGTGTATTGAAATGTATATGTTTTTTTAGATTTTATTCTGGTTTTTTATATATGAATCAATATTGTTTAATGGTAATGAATATTGTAGTGTATTGAAATGAATATGCTAGTGTATTGATGAAATGAATATTGAAGTGTATTGAATTGAATATGAATCATAAAGTGGATTCAGCATTGTTTTTATATAAGAATGTATATTATTTGTTGGAAATGTATATTGCAGTGTGTCGAAATGAATAGTGTAGTGTATTCAAATGAATATTATTGAGAAATTAATATGCAATATTAAGAAATGTATATGCAGTATTGAGAAATGAATATGTAATATTAAGAAATGCATATGCAGTATTGTTGAGAAATGTATATGTAATATTGAGAAATATATATCGCGGGACCACAATGAGGAAGGTGGTCCCGGAACTATATGCAGTATTGAGAAATGAATAAGCAGTATTGAGAAATGAATAAGCAGTATTGAGAAATGTATATGCATTATTATTGAAAAATGTATATGCAGTATTGAGAAATGCATATTGCGGAACAACAATGATGAAGGTGGTCCCGGGACCACCTAATAATTTGCGACATCATTGATTAATGTTTTAGACTATTTTAAAATAACATTACATTTCAAGTAATTTCCGACACGGTTCAGTCACCAAAAAAAAATCAAATTAATCGTGCACAAACTTAATAGTAAAGTTCCCTGCCATCAATTCTTCATACATTTTGAGGTTATTGCTTTAGCCTTTGTGGTAATACCATGAAACTATAGGCAATAACCTTCATGAAAGTCATAAGAAAATGCACCTCCTAACTGGTTTTAGTTTTTCGGTTGATAAATGGGTTTTACCAAATCACCAGCCCAAATAATCATATCACTAAATTATTGCATTATTATATATTATCCTAGCTAGTAAATAATAAATGGGATTAACCTAAACTTTATGGAGTGCTACCTTCAGGAATTGTCCAACTCTTACTTAATATTCAAAATTTATAACAATTTTTTGTGGGCAATTTTTCAACAAAAATCAATCTGCAGTAATTTGACATTCAATTCATAGCATCGAGAAAGTAACATTCTATGATTCTATGGATTTATTACTTAGTATACCCCCAGAAAATTAAACATTTCTTATGAAAGACAATAACATTTCAAAAGTCTCTCACTAGTAGTCATGATCATGGTCATGATGAGGTGCGACCATATTCTATCTCAAGCATGTTAACTAACTTTTAAAAAGGCACACAAGGTCAGTATTTAGTAGCGGGTCACGATGAGACTATGTCCCTACACAAAGAGTCATACCTTTCTTACTTGTTACTTATTAAATTTTTTTTTTATATGACCTGCCATTGGAAAGATCATGAAGTCTAATTTTAATGCAATCACAAGCTCATCAATCGGATTTACATATCAAAAGTTATGATCAAAATAGTGGACATGTCACATGTGTCTTTCATGCACATGTAGGTTGTGTTATTAATTCTTTCATTGTTTTCTTTGAATGTTCTATATCATCTGTCTTCTAAGACATGACTCCTTTACCAAGTAACTTAAACCAAACATAGGATGAATGAAATCAACCTAGCTAATACTCTAAATATCCTACATTCCTCCGCTATTCAGAGTATTAAAAATGATTTATTGCACAAACATATATTACTATCGCAAAATTAAACAATCTTATGCATAAATGAAATGGTACAAAGACCTGACATTCCACTTAATATATTAAACATTCCAAGAATCTATATCCAATTGGTTTCGATTAACGATTGAACCAATAACAACAGATAATGTAAACTTGAAGATATATATTATACACCCTTTAAAATATATATATATATATATATATATATATTATTCACACAAGATTAATACTTTATCCTATTTTATCACAGACACTTTAGGTTATGTGTTGGTATATTCATGAGTGCATCAAAGCCATTCACCAATAGCTTCTTGAAGTGGTCAATTTTGACATTCACATAGGTAGATATCTTAAAGAAAACATGTTCATGTGATAATTAATATCAAAACATAATCTATTAAACAACCTTTTATACATCTATCGATCACAATTTCAAGAACGTAATAATTTTAACTTAGATGAATCGACAAGTTCAATCTTCAATCATCAAATAAGGAATTTAATATTATTGAACTTAAGATTCAATGTCCTTTTGGCAATAAACTTTAGTTTCCTTACTCATGATTATTATAGGACTGTAATTTTAAGTCGACTGCCATTCGTTCAGATTTTTTTCATACATTTTTAACTTGATAACACATTGGCCAATAATTTTTCCAAGTTAAAAACATACTACCTCCGTTAATGAATATGTGCAACAAACTAATTTACACGCAATTTAAGGAAGACATTTAAAAGTGTAAACGATCAAATCAATTATTAAAAAAATTACACCGACACCATATGATCACCCTCTTCCTTATATTTCAATTATGTTAATTAATTTTTTCGTTTAGATTCTCAAATCTCTTCCTAAAAATGCGTGTAAAATAGTTTGTTGCACATAATAATTAACGGAGGTAATATATCGTATAAATTTTAGAAATCACGACTTTATATCTATGAAATCATAATGAAATACCATTATAAAATCACCGTGCATTGTTAATTTGGAAATATAATGTATTAATTTCTTTTTTCATAAATTTGGAAATAGTCCTAAAACCAATTTCAAGTATAACATTTCTCTTTTGAGAATAACTAAAAAAAAACTAACTTTTAATTATGAATCTTAAGCTTTTTACTTAACTAGTTAAACTTTATATCAAAATTTCTGATTTTATGTTCAAAAGTTAAAAATTTTAAGAGAAAAGCTATCATGTTTGACGGTCTGACAACATACTTGTTATTTTAAGTGAAAATTGATGCTAATTAATTCAACGTCTTTGTCATGTCGGTTCTAATACCATTGGGGATGCAATTGGGGCGGGACAGGTATTGCAATTTTTATCTCATCACCACCTACTTATGGAATCTCCATCCCCATACCCACGTCGGTTATAATTTTTATCTCCATCCTCATCCCCGCCTCATCGAGGATGTATAGCACAACAAAAAACTAGTCCTCGGCCGACCGCCATTTACCAACCGTTAACGGTCGGTGCCTCAATTTACCGACAGTCGCCGATCGGTAAAAGGAGGTCGGTGTATAATTAGTCGGTAAAATTTTTTCACCGACCGACTTTCAGTCGGAAATAATTTACCGACCGTGTACTGATCGTCTACAGACTAAATAAAAGTTTTTAAAAAAAATTTGGAGAGCTATTTTCCGACCGTCATGGCGGTCAGTCTTACCGACCGACCATATGACGGCCGGTAATACCGACCGCCATGACGGTCGGAAAATGGCTTATTCCAGCCATTTTTTTTCGCGCCTAATAATTTACCGATCGTGTGTCGGTCGGCATATTAATTTTCGCGGTTTTTTTAATTTTAATATTTACCATTTTCGCGGTTTTGAGTTTTTGGATACCGACCGTTTGGCGGTCGTTAAATTGTTACGTCTTTTTTTTTTCATTTCATTAAATAACAAAAAATCTTTGCAAAATATATTAAATTATTTATTAATGAAAAACAGTTCATACATACGAAATAATATTTTATATTATTTATATAAATAATTCGTAATACACAAAAGTATGTAATATATATTGCAGTTTCCAAAAACGTAAATTAATAAACCGAAATATATATAACAAACAACTACACTACGAAGGCTCCAGAATCGCCAGAACCGTCTGTGCGATCGCCGGGGGGTCGGGGGTGAATTGAAGACTGATCACCGAATTGCCTCATGAAAGCGTCCATCTGCGCCTTCATCTGCTCGAGGTACTCCGCTTGCTTCTTCTAATCCTCCTCCAGACGGCGCTGATGCTCCTCCCGTTGACGGTCTCGCTCCTCCAGACGGCGCTCTCGCTCCTCTAACTCTGTCCTCGCACGCGCGGACTCCTCCAAACGCTTGGTCATCTTTGCCAGTTGAGCGGAAACTGATGGAGAGTAGGCAGATCCGACGTGCCGCAGCGAGGTTCTCTCATAATAGAGAGAAGCTCCGTCTTTGCCGAACCCTAGAACCTCGCCCTTCCGGAAGCCACCAACTGTATCAAAGAAGACCTGGTTGGGATCCGTCTCCGAGCCACTAGCCTGAGACTCCAAAAGGTTTTGGTTATATTGTTCCTGCAAATTATGGGCAGAGTTAGTTCAAACAATTCAAAATAAAATAAGAACAATAAAGTTGACATTATGAATAAAAGAACACTTGTCATTTAGAGGGTTTTGGAACAAAAACAACCTAAATAGGCAAACGTTCGATATTTCACGACTGTGGGGTTTTAAAACATTTTAAAATTTTCCGACCGCCACCACGGTCGGGAACGGTCGGTAATTACCGACCGCCTATGTTCGGTCGGTATTTACCCGACCGTTCCCGACGGTGATGACGGTCGGTAACCTTTTTTCGACTGCACCTTCGGTCGGGAAAAAATTTCCGACTGTGTTCAGTCGGAATCGGTCGGTATTTGACGACTACGAAAATGTCGGTCGGTAAAATCGGTCGGGCGAACGAGATTTTCTTGTTGTGTAGGGAATCATCCCCACGCCTTCACCCAGGCCAGGTGGGTATTCATACTCGCCTAATACCCATGTTCCCCCACCCCACCACCCGTCAAATATCCACCCAAACCCGTGTGATCCCCACTACAAAATTGTTTAATCCCAACAAAACATCTAACTTACAAAGATGAAAATAGGCCCATGAGACCAAAATACATAAATAATAAAATTGCCTAAAAATATATATGTTATCCATTTTATTTTCAATGTGTTTAAGTAGTCCATTAAAAAGTAAAAATAAATTCATACATAAGGTAGGGCGGGGATGGGGATAGGGCGGTGGTAGCCTAAAAACCACACATCCCCACGGTGGGTACAATTTTCATCCATATCCCCATCAAATGTGGATCCATCCCTGCCCCATTAGAGCGGGGATAGGCCGGTCTCTTACTTGACTCGCTCACTTACATCCCTAAATACCATGTCGAATAACCATACCATTAATGAAACATAACATTAATCAAATTAACCTAATGCTCCTCTAAATATCCTACAATTTCTTTACCAAAAAAAATAAGAAAATAAAAGTAATTGTCAATGCATTAGTAGTATAACCAAATTGAAGAGTGGCTAACAATAACACCATGTCATATTGTCATGTTAAGACTTTCTTGTAGAATGCAAACACTTGCATATATTATAAAGTTCAAGAAATAGAAAAGAAAGAAAGAAATGCATCACATTGCCAAAAAAAAAGTATCACATTGTCAATGGAGGTAATGAAGATTGAAGATAAGAAAGGAGACTTCGTGAAAAAGTAAAACGTGAATTGTGGAATAAAAAATAAAAAAAAAAAAAGCTTATAGACAATAACCTAACCTCTAACGCGTAGATGCGTAATTGGCAAGAAAGGTGTTAAATTTCCTCCTAATTTCCTATTACGTGTATCACCTAATGACATTGATACACAGTGTTACGGCTAATGTCACCGTCATACTTCCAAAAGTCAATTGTATTTGGCGTTTTTTTCATTCCATCAACGACATCATTAGAGCCTTTTGGCTTTCCCAAGATGCTTGAACTGTTTTGATTGATCTATTTAACTTATACTCAAATCTATGTATTTTTCTAATACAGGTGTTACCTGACCTTGAATCGGGCTCTATTATATGTCATTTGGTCTAATTTGTCGATACACACATTTGAATGAGGGTTGATAATAAATCCTTGCAAATGCAAATGATGAGGTTCAAACTCAAGACTTCCAGTTTTATATTCACATGATCTAACTACAAGAAAATTCATTTTTCGCATTGACAAAATAAATCATTGTAAAAAATTCAAAGTCGTTGCAAAAAATGTTTTTCACAATGACAATTATTATTGTCGTTGCCATGTGCCCATGTCGTTGCTTTTTATCCGATAAGGTGCACAAATAGATCCCGTACAAATATTATCTCAGGATACTAGTACCGGAAGGGGATACCCCTGGCCAACTTATCACTAAATTGTGAGGTTCGAACCTCCACCATTACTGGGGATCGGAAGGCGGATCAGCTCCCCACTCAGCTGAACCAAAGTCCTCCATAAGGTGTATGTAATTTTCGTATGCACTTATATACAAAGTTTTTTTTTTTAAAGGAAAGGTAAACAGGGTAAGCTATGTTGTTTTCCTCTCAAAGAAACAACCCGACTTGTCAGCAGCAAGGAAAAAAGAGAACTTTGCGTCCATAAAAGGATCAATATCGATGTGCGAAGGAATCTAATGCCTTAGAGATGCGATATAGTCCGCAGACCTATTAGCTTCACGCCGTAGATATAAGTTGAGGAAAAAACATCTTAAATCACGGAGGATCTTCTGAATATCTGACATAAGCAGATGGATCTTCCAGATGAAGCTGAATTTGCCTCGCAAAACATTTGAATTTATTGAGCATTTTTGGTAAAATCACTTATATATATACAAAGTGGACGATAGTTAGTTACTACATAATTTATTGAGCAGTATAGCTGTATAGACGAGTTTCTTATCCAT
Organism: Salicornia ramosissima; assembly: GCA_951394345.1. NCBI lineage: Eukaryota > Viridiplantae > Streptophyta > Magnoliopsida > Caryophyllales > Amaranthaceae > Salicornia > Salicornia ramosissima. The sequence goes on along the minus strand of OX596237.1, from coordinate 53,448,390 downwards.
TTCCTTGTAATATTTTACATTTGAATTTAGATGAAGAACATAATGACCTGTTTTGATAATTATAGGGTACACGCTTGGTACTTAATAAAAAACACAATATACTGATGAAAATTGACTAGTTCAAATGAATGATAAGATCTAGAATTGAAAATGAAAGTTGAGCTCTCACCTGGGATGATTGGGGTTCAAACTTCAAGTCTTATTACAAACATCCCTTCTTCTATATATGTATAAAAACATGAATTTTTCTTATATTACCTAATAACAAAATAAAAGTTGAGCTCCAAAATTTGACCATATCATAAAAGTGAAATATGTTATTTATCCTTTTTATTGTGATACTATCCATTTTTTTTAGAGCTAAAAATAATTACGAAGTATAAATTTTATATTATAAGTATAATTTTTCTTATTAAACCGACTGATTAGCTATTTCATAAGGAGTATGAACTTATATTGGCATATTCTAGGTAAAGACTCCCATTCGCTTTCCAACCCGCTCATGACCCCACTTTATTTTTGTTTAGTTTCACATTCCAACAAATAATAATTTCACCATACACTACTACTTTTCTACCATCATAAGTTCATAACAAGGTAATCTTTTCTTTACATATAGAGTCACCAATCACCATAGCCAAAACCAAAACCAAAACCAATTAACGTAGACAACAAAATAATGCATATTAATATTATGACAAAAGCTAATGAGCGTCTCCAAGCAAGCGATATATAATTAAGAAAGTTAAAAGTGAAAATAATAAATAATAGATTATAATAAACATACCGACACATACTTTTGGCATATATATCAAAATTATTAACATTTTAGTAGGCTTATTCAGCACTGGATGGTTAGCAGCGCAATACCATAATAATATTATAGAGCAATCAATAGAGCATTATATTATGATCATGTTTGGGAGTTAGTTGTTAGCTGCTAAAGGTAGGTGATTGAATTAGCTCCTTTGACTAGCTAGCTGCTTGTGATAACTGATTTGACTAACTCATTATATTAGCTGTTTGTGTAGAAGAGTTTGATAAATAACATTTAGCAGTTAGATTTTCAGAGTAAAAAGAACCAAAAAGCTATAAGTTCTTTCAAAAAGCTCATCGTATGGGCTTTTTGAAAAAGAGTTTTTTCATCCCAAAACTCTCGTCCAAACCTCTAACTACAAAACACTAAAAATAACATTTTAAGTTGGTCAAACCTCTCTTTATCTAAATCCTTTAATTTTCAGTCAAACCTTTAATTGTCAAACATCTCCTATATATAAATGGTTCGTTACTAGTTCAAGAGATCGATGATTTGCGCCACAAGTAAACCAAAAGCCCCACAAACTGCTTTCACCAAACATACTTTGATTTGTCTACGCTAATTAACTAAATACAGAGAGAGAAAATAGAAGAAGAAGAAGAAGAAGACAATCTAATCGATCGATCGATCGATCGATCATTATTCATAAGATGATAAAGTTGGGTGTTGTAGCGGACCTACTAGAGCAATACAAGGCTGTTCTTGCTACAATGAGGCTGGAGTTGGTCGCTAGAAGACGGTCGCCATTACCATCGCCATCTCGGTCGTCTTCTTCTTCTGATTGGCCTCCTATTTCTGAAGGCTCCCCTTCTTTCATTGTTTACTTTTGAATTTCAACCCTTTTTTTATTTTTTTTATTTTTTCTGGTTAGGGTCGTTTGGTTCATCAAGGAAGTGTAAATTCATAGGAATTTAACAAACTAAATTTCTAGGAATTTAACAAACTTGTTTGATTGGTAATAGAAGAACCTAGGAATTTTAAATTACCATGGGATGTGGTAATTAAATTCCCATGTTTTATGGGAAATTAAAATTCTCATGAATTTGCATTGCTTCCGTTTTTTATTTTTTTTTTGTCAACCAAACAATAAGATAAAATAAAATTCATGGGAAGTTTGAGTGCCCATGGGAAAATTAGGCAACCAAACAACCCCTTAGTTTATGTTTATTAATTAGCTCAAGGTTAATTTTCATCGGTCGACATTCATTCATTCATTTATGATTTATCTTAATTATGTGATGACACAATAATTAAAGTTATATATACATATATAGTGGATCAATTGCTTTTCAATTCGAAATTTGAGTACATTTATTGTATAATTTTTTGGGTGTTATCTTATTTATTATATCCCCTAAAAAAAAAAAGAATAAAGTTGGAAGGTGGAAATGTGGAGTATCATCCCGTATTCCATGGCCATGATATTGGTTCAAATCCCCATGCCATGCCAACATAATGTTTGGAAAATTTATGGATTGAACCCATGTACAAAGGCGACCCATGTACAAAGGCACATTCAAGTTGGCACGGGCCGTGCCTAGAATAGGCCAAGACTTATCGTACTGTGTCGGGCTTGTTCCATGTTTCAAAAAATAGATCCCGTGGCCAACACATCCCACGGGATGTGTTGGGCTGACTCGTAATGTTACGTGCCTCGTGCCTTAGGTTAAAATTTTTGGCTCACGAGCATCCCTTTCATTCCGTGTCATGCCACTAGCGGACTCATATACTGGATCAGGCTAAGATTGATAAGAGTATATAACATATTTATGTACCTCAACTATTAGCTTAAAGTTTTGGTTGAGATGATCCTCTAACATGGTATCAAGAGCCAACGTGAAGCAGGGGTCATGGGTTTGAATCTCTCCTCCATCTCCCTTCTAAGTGGAATTAATTTGCGCCAGTTATGAATGTATGATGGGCCTGTAATGTGTCTACATTTCAAGCCCAAAGAGCTTTTCATGTGAAGGGAAGTGATAGGGTATATAACATATTCATGGGCCTCAATAATTAATTATGAGCTTAAGTTTTTAGTTGAGAATTTGAGATGGTATCTAACACAGATTGTACTATGACCATCTGATTCTCATGCCGGCCCACCTCTAGGCACATAGCCAATGATGTTTAAGTTTGTTTTGCAGTTGCTTTAATTGTTATTTTCAATTTAATTTTTTTATGTCTATTTTCAATTAATCATTACTGTCGATGGTGGATACCCTAGTATAATTTAAAAGGATCATTTAAGCAAAACAGTTTTTTAGTTAAAATTTAACATGATAACTAGAGGTAGAAATTTGGATACATATATAATTGATTCAAATTAAAACACAAAAAAGCAACCCATATATTACATTGGTCAAAACTCAAAAGTTACATAATGAAAGTCGTATTAATGACCAATCAACTATATCAGATGAATGGGAGTGTTCGGTAAGACAACGTTAGTAACCTTAGTTGTTTAATTTTGATGGCTTGAACCTTGAACGTCATGCCAAACTAGGGTTCTGTCGTTGTGTTACTTGTGTAGTGTATAGTATACTCCTGTTATTTACACTTTGCAAGCAAATGGAAGTCTCTCCCTAATTACTTTATGCTTTGACATAATAGGTAGAATCATGTGAGAAGATTATATATATATTTTTAAAATATACATAGTAAAGTAAACCTAATCTTAATATAAGACTCCTATCACGCAGAAATACATATATATATATATATATATAGCGAACATTGCTCGTAATATATAGAAGAACAACGAGAATCGAACCTACATATAGTGAAGGTGCACTATTACAACGGCCAGTGTCAGTGGCCCACTATGCTAGAGCTTGATCTTAAGAAGATAATAGAAATATTACAACAACCAACTAAAAATAGATTTAATTTTCGATTGATTTTGCTAGGATAAACTTGAACTCCTCATTATTGAGTCGCCCAAGCCTGTTTTAGCTAACTAATAAAAAGGAATGTATTAAAACAATAGGGAAAGGATGGTTAGTATAAGAATATATGTACTTACTAAATACACTGACCTATCTTATGAAAAGAAGGATACGGAAGATAATTGTTCCTAGTTCGGAACCTCCTTGTATAATGATGGTGGTAGAGTATATAACATATTCTTGGCCTCAACCTGATAGTTGAGATCCATCCTGACAAAATGATCTGACAACCTATTTGTATCCACATCGTATTTTATCAGGAAGCATATGAGCTTCCTAAAAGAAAGATGCATCTTGTTGACATGTATAGTTTATCAAATCCTCTTAAATCAATCTCATTGGTGTTATATGACCATTTCATATATATGATTAGTTAGGAAACAAAGCTTAAAATTAAATAATGTCTTTATTAATGACGTTAGCAAAATAACATAAAGATGAATAGTTTTTCAAACCAACTAATAAGATAATTTAACAATAGACTGAATAACTAGAAATGGAAATTGCCATAACTAACTCAATTAATATAGGGTCCAAAATCCCTAATTAATTTGACTTTTTTCTATTGTTCATTGGACAACTTTGACTCTTTCTAATTTGGTACATATAAAAAAACATATAGTCAAATGAGATTTCATTTGATTCGGCTTGATGTGTACTTTTTAATATTTAATATCTATAATTTTTTATTATATGCATCTAAAGATATTTCTATTTAAAATTATGTGTTGAGAGATGTGAAAAAATAAATGTTGCAAACAAAAGACGACAGATGGAATACCAATCTAATCAAATGAAAAAAATATTACAAAGTCTAATAGCTCACAACTCAAACGGAAATAATAATGTAAAACCAACTCTGTGATGTGAAGAATTGAACCAATCCCATACAACAAATCTATGGTAGTTCGACATAGGAATAACCCTAATATGCCTCGCACGCACAATCCCAGTAGATAAATAGCTACTCAATTTGTTTATCTACAATAAAATACTTCATTCGTAACGAATTAATTTAACCTTTTATTTCTTTATGCATTTTAAAGAAGCTATTTAAGGGTATAAATAAAAGAATTGATGAAAATTGTTTAAGTACTAGTAATAGTGTGAAATTAATCAAAAAACAAAGGTGAAATTAATTCGTTACGGAGGTACATGAAATAATCCACAATTAGTAAGAAGCAATTGACAACTTGTAGAGTTGTAGTTCTCAACTAACTGAAGACTTCAACATTATATGTGCACCATGTTTAATTTTCATGTTTTGGATATGCAGTTTTATGTTTATAATCGTTTTGGTGTGGCTTTGCCTAATAAAGTCGAGGGATATTCTGTATGGTAGCATTGTATTTTCGGTGAACTATATGGTATTATTATAATTTGATCTTATTCCGTATTATAACATTCCTTTAAGTAAAATGTTAATTCATGAGTCAAATAACTTAAGGTTAAAGATTCATCTCATTTTACGTGTTTTTGTTTACGTGCTAGGAAAAAAAGCTTAAATAAGGTATTGGAGGTTACTTCGCACCTTAACGGCCCGTTTGGTTGTTGGTAATAAATTGTGGTAATGGTAATGATTTTATAGTGTAATTTTGGTAAGGAAGAACCTTATAATCCCATGGAAAGCAAATTATAATTCCCAAGCTTCAATTTTCTTCACAATTTTTATTCCCATCCATTACCATTGGAGAGGGTGGTATTTGATGGGAATGGATATTTGTGAAGAAAATTAGATAAATTGGAGCTAAGGTAGGTTGCACCGCCATGGGAATAGATTTTGATTTCCCCTACAAATTTAGTTATAAATTCATTCCCATTACCATCATTTATAACCGGCTACCAAACGGGGCGTAAAAGTCCAATTTATGGTGAAAATTGACGATGTTGATATTTGTTAATTTTTTAACATTACTTTTTTTACATTACTTTCCTGTTTTATGATAATTTTAACCATTTTTTTCATGTTTTCATATGATTTTTTAAGGTTTTTCTTACCTTATTATACAAATAAAAACTTAAGCATTCCAATTGATATTAAAAAAATAATGAAAATTTAGTAAATTTTAAAGTATTTAATAAAATCTATTTGTTATACTTGTATCCTGTATTTTTCAAATCAACATATTCCGTACCTGTTTCGTACCCATATTCATGTATCTTAATCAGATTGACGCAATTAATCTAAGTTTCTCTAGGAACTAGACTCAAGTTCCTTTGACAGTTAGACCCAAGTTCCAGCCAGACTCAAGACACATAATATACTTACAATAATCCTAGAACAATACCCTCATTATATTCTTGGAAATTCATCTCTTCTCCTCATCAAGTAGATTTGTTGGAATTCTTGATGTAATTCTTCAGTTCCTTGCCAAAATCTTAACAAGAACTTCTGCTTCTCTTCTCTAGGAACTTGGTTGTGGATTCATCTTCGTTCATGCTCCGGAATCTTCTCTTTGAATCTTCACCTTGCTCCTTGATTGTAATAGAAGCATCTTGCTCTTTCACATGAATCTTCCATTAATTTATTCAATTTTGAAACCTATAATTCTCTTAGGTACTCAAAGATATTTATTAATAATTAAGTTTGCTTCCATCGATCATGTTTCGAATCTACCTGCACGCATTTGTGAGGATTACTTATATTTCTCTTGCAGATACCTGTGTTGGCTAAATTGGATCAGTAAAGCCCAACTCAAGGCCTAGTACACCCATATTAATACATTATAGTTTTTTTTAATGCACACAATGCATGCGATCTTAAAATTCGTTAAAAATATAGTTTGGCAATAAAATTAACAAGTTGCCATATAATTGTAAAAGACTTTTAAATAAATATATATTTTTTATTTTTAAAAATTTAATCTATATTTTTTTCTTTCAATCTTTACATATATTGCAAATTGAGTAAATAATTTATTTCTCTAAAAGATTTATTATTTACGAATTTATTTTGATTAATTTTTTTTACAATTTTATTGTACTTGCGATATTTAAAAATGTAATTACTTGTTTTAAATAACGCTATTAATGATTTCAAAAATCAAATATAATTATAGAACATTTTAATACACAAATGATAAAATTATCTCCAACTTGATCAACAATTATAAAAAATAAGTAATAATCAATTTAGACACCGTCGGGACCCACCCCTTTTTCTTATATAATAGAGATCATAGTTAAAAAAAATATTCTAAGTGTGAAAATTTCCACACTTGAAGGTGGATTAAACACTGGGTCATTGGCGTTAGGCGCAAGTGTAACATAGTACAAAATCCACTCAGAAAAACCCATCCAAAGTCCAAACAAGCTGTTAGTCATTTATTTTTGCCCAAATACAGTAACTGGCTTAAGCAAAGGGCAAAACAAAAATAGAAAAGGGGAGAGAACAAAGAACAAAGAAGAAACAAGAGAGAGAAAGAGCTTGTTGTGTAACGGGTTCAACGATCATCTTCAGGTGATAACCTTAATAATCTTGAATCACTTTTCTATTCAATTTTCTTCAACCCTTTAATTTTCCAAGTATTATTCATCTATGTTATTCCCCCTTTTAGAAAATAGATATAATTATGCGTCAACTGATTTTGATTCAATTTCTATATTTAATTTTGTTTAGTATATGATTTTCGACGGAAGCTGTATGCTTTTGTGGATTCTAGACTATGTTTCAGTTAATATAATTAATCATCTACTACTATTCAAACCCTAAATAAATTGACGAAAAGGTTTTGACGATTAGTAATTGATGGGGTTTTCTCAAAGGTGTCAGCTTTTAAGTATACTTAATTAGTACTTATGTTCTTGAATTCTTTTTTTCGATATCCAATTATTTGCTTTCCGAAAGTTTGGATTGGTTATAAGAAAGTTCAGTACTAAGTAGTGTTCTGTTCCGTTTTTTTTAATTTTTATTTTAAATTTGGGTGGGGGGGGGGGTGGTTAGGATTTGATTTTGTTTGCTGAATAAATTTGCTTCATTCTGTGTATTGATTTGCTGAATATTTGGTAAGCTGAAGGAAACTTATGCTGGAAGACTAAGAAAAAGTGTGAATTTGAAGATTAAGCTGGAAATGATGACTTCTTCTGGGTCAGGATCATACAGGATTGGAGGGTCATTGTCATCATCCAATTTATCACCCTTAGCTCCGCCGTTTAAGGTTGATAAATCCCTTCTGAAATCGAATTCAATGAATCCTTCGGTTAATTTTTCTGATGGGCCTATATATGGCACTTGCTTTGACCCCGACCCTGGTCAAATTTGGAACTCCTCTTCTTCGTCTGTATCGGTACCACAATGTGTAGCAACCGAGTCAGTGGTTGCTAACACCAATTGTTCATCTGCTCCTAATATGTATGCATATCAGGATTCCCAATCAAGCACTTCATCTGCCTATTATGGTAGCACTAACAATGTGTCTGCATATGACCCCTTTACGTATGAACCATTTCCAAACAGTATTTGCTCAAATGCCGAGGAGTCTGCAAAACCTTTCTACCCGTCATTTGCTTCCCCTCAGCCCCCGAAAGATGGATACTTGGGTTTGGGGGTTGCTAGTGGTCCAAGTTATGACTTACTGTCGTACTCTGGTCCTTCTCATTTGGGAAGAAGTGGAGTTTCTCAATCTGATCACCCTCAGGCTGTTTCTGGTGATAAGGGATATAAATCAAAGTGGGGTTATTTTCAAAGTGGACTGAATGAGAGTAACCATGAAGAATGGACAGATTATGCTAAGGGGTTTGTTCCAAAGGATTTAAATATGACACATTTATCTATAAACAAGTGTCCTCTTTTCATTGATGGGAGCAACAAGAGTCAACCTTCCATTGATGTCAATAATCATCCTTTTGTTGATGGGAGCAACAAAAATCTTCTCTTTAGTGGTGTGACCAACAAGAATCATGTAAAACAAGGTATTTTACTCCCTTCTACAATTCTACTTTTTATATTCACATATAATGGTTATTTATTGTTCTATTCTGGTATTTCCTTTTTAATGCTTGTTTGCTTGTTATGTGTAGCTTTTGGTTTTTGTTTACAATCTTTACATAGTTGATTGAATAAATGAATTAATGATGGGAATTGGGGATATTATCAGTAAATCCACTGGGAAATGGTGGACTATAGAAAGTGGGACTTCTTATCAAACCTGATAAAGAGATTGTGACCTTTTTCTTTTCATACTCCCTGCGCTCTTTTAAGTTGCTATATTTGGTTTTAGTTGTTTAGAACACTATTCCAAGTGAACATTGACTTTCTTTAATTTTATGCATGTAAAGAAAAAGTAATCATGTGAGATTTTGTTTGATCGTCTCAATATGTATTTTCCAGATATATTTCTTATAATATTTTCTTATGCATAATTATAGATATTGATGTTTGGAGTTGTGTACTTAAAATTGTGAAAAATTAAACGCAGCAGCTTAAAAAAGACAGGGGAGTATTTTTTACCCTCTACTCCTAGAGTCCTAGTCCCTACATTTCTCTATCTTTGGATTGTTGCACCAAAATTGATGTTGGCGAGGCATTTTATTAATGCTTGCTAATCATAGTATTGCACCATTGCATTGCTGCGGGGTTAGTGTATATTTTATACTCCTTCCGTAACATAAAGATTTCAACAATTGTTTTTTTATGCATTTTGAGGAAGCGACTTGAGGGTGTATACGACCAAATTAATCAAAATAATTTTGATATTAGTAACTTATAATCACATTTTTACTTGTATTAAAACCATTTTGATTAATTTCATCGTTTAGACCCTCAAATCGCTTCCTCAAAATGGGTGAAAAAACAAATGTTAGAAATCTTTATGTTATGGAGGGAGTATATTATTTTGTATTTTATCTAGAGCTTTAAAATTTTTTGTGGTTGAGACTTGAGAAGAGACTTATGTTTCAGCCTCGACAGTGTTTGCTTTGTTTCTGTTTTTGGTGGGGTTTAAAAGTTTCTCCAAGATGGAAGTTGTATAGGTTTCTTGGAGCCCTATTTTAGTTGTCAACTTGTCAAACTATTTCTGATTATAATATGTATTTTCCAATGGAGAGAAAGATTTTAGTTTCTGTAGTTTTTTGGCCAAGAGATAATAGGTTTTTGGGTAAAATATTGCAAACGGAGACCTTGATTGCTTGTTCTTATATTCAGGAGCTTATGTAACTCAGGACCAAGGTTTACATGGGCAAGCCCCTTCTGTTAAGGATAACTGTTTTGATATCTTTGGTGGAGTATATAGCCTGGGTAGCCTTGGCATAGATCAGCAGGACTGTAAACCATCATCTAAATGCTCAAAAACCAGAACTTCTGCCTTTGCATCTGGTTCTAGAGAATGCCCTCATTTTCAAGAACCACCTGTGGAATCAGTTACAAGCTTTTGTGGCTCTAAAAAGGAAACCAATTCTACACCTGATGACCGTTTCAGCCAAGCAAGTTTTTATATGTTTGGTTGTGCATCAACTCCAAATACTACCAAATTACCAAATATAGGAAGCAGCTCTTCAGTAGAAGGTGCACCTTCAGCTGTTAAAGTGAACTTTATGGGCACTGATGCTGCCAACCAAAGTTACACCACTGCTGTGGGTTACACATCCTCTTCTCATATGGAGCCTCATATGCCACTTGGTTTGAAATGCCACTCTAGCATTAGAATCAGAAGACCTGTGCCCTCCAAAGCAGCATCCTCTTGTGAAAAATTAGAAAATTCATATGGTAGGTTTGATGACAAGGGTGCTTATGAGAAAATATCGACTTCACCTCTATCGTCTCAACAATTAAGTGTAGATGGCTTAAACATAGAAGCTAGTGATGTTGAAGCTGTATATTCTGTTGAGAAACATTCTGGGGGGTCTGAAGGCCATAATCCTGCTGAAGATTCGCCATGCTGGAGGGGTGCATCATCTAAACGATTTTCACCATTTGAGCAGTCTGAAAGCGTGGCTTCTGATGAAAAGTTAGATAAATGCAGAACTTTGAGTTCTCAGGATCTCCAGGATAATGTAAACACTTTTAATTCTAAAGACAACTATGCTGGAAAAGCGAACAAGTTTAATTTGGTAGGGAAGCCTTCAAGTTCTGATTGTTCATCAAATGATAATGGAGATCTTCACTCTGCTAATCCAAAATATCGTTGCTTTGATCTTAATTCTGGAGGTAACCTTCAATTTGCTGATGATTGCCCTGCATCTACTGTAGGCTGCAATATGGTAAACAAATCAAAAGCAGAGCTTGACCTGAAAGATTCTCTAGCAGAGCAACTGAATCTTGAAGCAGAAATTTCATCTGCAAGAAACATCTCTGAAGCACCTTCATCTGAAAAGAGGAGAAACAACACTCCTGTTGCTGTAGAGTCTCTTTCTGGTTTTCCTTCAAATATTGACAATATTTCAATTTCCCTTCCTGTAAATGGAGCCAGTATGAATCCAGCCAATGAAAATTCAGATTCTAGGATGGATGTTAATGTGCTGCTGAGAACAATGATGAATCTTTCAGAAATATTTAGGTCTCACTGTTCCAGTAATCGAGCTGAAATAGAGGAGAAACACTCTCTTGCTATTAAACAGATTGTCAACAATCTTAATGCTTCCATTTTGATGACCAGTGGACAGAAACTTCCAACTACAGTTCTTTCCTCACCAGACACTTCCTTACCGAAAGAATTTCATGTCGGCCAGATGGTATGTTTTTGCATGCTATTATATATTTATATTTATGTCTTAGAATTCGGGTAGAGCTGTTCCTTCCAAGGTAATTTTGAAAGTGTTCAGTATTCTATAATCGAGCTACTTATGTTGCTTAGTGTTCAGTATTTTGAAAGTGTTCAGTATTCTCAGGTGAATGATGCAGAAGCACTTGCTGCTTCTATGAAGCTTGGAAGGACAACTGAGGACTTCCTGGATAATAATTCTTTAAACAATGGCCGAAATTCATTTGGGGATGTTAATATGACGGAGGTATGTTTGTTTACATTGGAATGGCCAAGAGGAAATGGATATGAAGGAATTAAAGCAAGGAGATTATAGTTTTGTTAATATTTGTTGAACAATAATACTGCAGGCTGCAAAGAAGCTTCTCTCTGAAAATCTTCAAGAGGAGGAGATGGACAACCAGAAGTTATTATATAAAAATCTATGGCTTGAAGCGGAAGCTTCATTATCTGTCATGACTGCTAAAGCTCGCTTTATGCGCATGAAGTCTGATATGAAGAGGACACGAGATGAAGCAAAAGGTTAGGTTTATCCTGAGTCAATTTTGCTTACCCTGCTTGGTAATCTAGTTAACTAGTTTTATTGCTGCTTGTAAATGATTACTATATGATGTTGCAGATAAGGATAACCCAAGGAGCCTGAATTTTTCTGCCGATATACATAGAACTGTTGAAGTAGCAACTGAGGATAAAGATGCCCCATCACTGGGTGAAAATCCAGGGCCTACTACAAGCAGCCAGTATAATCATAGTGAGGAATCCAATATTCCAAATTCACAGGCGTCGAGCCCAAATATCCCTAAAAATGAAAGGTCAAGATTAATGGAAACCTACATTCCTTTTCATTGCTCTAGACCGGGTGGCCATAGCATTGGCTCTGATGATTCACTCACAGCAAGCAATGCCAATGATGTTGAGGCTTGTGTGATGGCCCGATATCAGATCCTTCAGAATCGTGTTGGTTGTTCTGACTCCCTGATCTATGAGAGCAAACAATACTCTGGAGAACACAAATTTCCTTCAACCTTGTATGAGTCTGCCAATAGTTTTCATTCTTCAGGTACAACAATGAAAACAAATGATCTTGAGACTTCTGAATTTGGTGGATATCAAATCTTGAAGTCTCTGGATAACTCTGATTACCTGAACAGTAAAGGCGAACAGTTACCAGGAGACGAAAACTATCTGCCAGACATTGGTTCTTCAAGTCCGGATGAAGCTTTCCAGGACTCCGAAATGTCCAACTCATTGGGCGTTATTGATGAACGTGAGTCATCTGTTATGGCTAGGTTCCGGATCATACAAAATCGCATAGGTCACTCTGATCTTGGGGTTAATGTTTCTTCACCGATTCAGCAAGTGAATACAGTGATGGCCGAGGGTGGAAGTGAAGAAATAGGCAGTTCTCAGCGGAAATGTAAAGTCAATATTTCCTCATTTGGGCCGTATCCGAGATTTGCCGAGGATGAAGATGTGAATGTTTTCAAAATTGGTGTCAATGGACAGACAGCTGCTCCTACTGTCAATACCAACAGGATGAGCAGTGAGATATTTGAGGGCTGGTATGATAATGACTGCTCTTCATCAGACTGGGAACATATTTCTAGGGTTGATGTCTGATAATAAAACTGATGCTTTCTACTCTGAGACCTTACTTGCAACCGGAACCCCCTATCCCAATTGCTGCCTGGTGCATTTAGGCCGCTTGTACAGAGACTTTTTTTTTTTTCCCCCCTGTTCCGTTTGTAATAAGCAATTTTACTCTCTCTGGATGATCAAATTGTCTACTGTGTTGGTTGTGCTTGTTTGTATTTGATATCTTTTGCATATCAGCGGTCGAAGTTTATATACGGGAAATATGCATTTCAGTAATGTGACCTGTTGTGTTCATGATATGGAAGAACATAAATAATTTGTACAGTAATAACAGTATTATAAATTGGAGAATTGCTACGGAGTAGTTCGTGAGTTGGGGCATACCTGTCCACCATTTTACTTTTTATTTTATTATTTTAGTTTTATCTCTTTTATTATTATTATTTACCATTTGGTATGCAGCAAGTTATGCAAAATGTCTGAAGATTCTGTAAGGACACAGTATTTGATGGTAGTTTTGCTTCATATCAAGTGTGGCACGTATCTATGGGTTTGTTTACGTTACCTGAATAGAGATGAACTGAACTGAACTTAATAGAGATGAAATAAACTGAACTGAATTTAATAGAGTGTATTAATTGAACCGAATTGAACTTAACTTAATTTAATAGAGTTGAACTGAAATGAACTGAACTGAATTTAATCTGAAGTAAAGAAGCCCTAAGTTCGTCTCTTGCGCAATGCACAGAAAAATGTTTTCAAACCTAGCTTTGGTACACTTGTAAGCCTGTAAGGTTCAACTTGGAAGCCAGGAGTAACAGTGCCACTTATCTAATTAAAGAGCATGAAAGTTCTTTTATGGTCATCGAAAAAACGACCATCAAAGTCAAAATAATCTAGACCGTTGATTTTTTTCAATGTTAATTAAGTTGATTTTAATAATTAGGTTTGACTTATATTGTAAATAAAAATATACATTTTTTTTTTTGTAATATTAATTCATTTTTAATATTTTTTTTATTCACCTAAATTAATTTTAGATTTTGATAATTTAAAAATTAAATTAAAAATACGAAATTAATTTAGATAAATCCAAAAAAATAAAAATGAATTAATGTTACATTAAAACAATATACAAATATTTATTTTTATTTAAAAAGTCAAAACTAATTACTAACTAAATTATTTTGACTTTAGTGGTCGTTTTTTCGACGACCATAGAAGAAACATCCGAAAGAGCAAGATTAATATTACAAATTACAAATAATTTTAAAAAGGGGTGTATTTACCCATTAGCAAGATAAATCCACACTTAAGGCAATGGAAACACTGTCATCAGGGTTGGGACTAGGAGATGTTGGATTCTTGTACAAATCATAATAAGAGGCTCTTAAATCTCTCTTTTTTTTTTTTTTTCAAAGATAATTTTATTAACTAGATAAACTCATAAACTTCATACATATAGAAAAAGTGACTGAAAAAACAGATTAAAGGAAGTTAGCTAGGAATCAACTGATATGCATTGGGAATTGGAAAATTGATGAGAGAAAAGGAACATATAGACTTTTCAACTCTGGCTGATTTAAAACCACCGCTTACGTACAAAACATTTAATGTTATGAGAGCAACGAGATTTGACCTCAAGATCTCTTAGATAGTTTGAGGCCCAAAACTTTATCACTGATCCGTATTGTTTTCAAAGGCCCTGTTCTATTGCGCATGTTGTGGGGGCCAAGCAGCCGACCTTGACTATCATACATTATACTTCCTTCGTCCCATTTTACTTGCTATATTTTATTTTGGAACAAATTTTTATGCAAATCAATTTTCTTGTGGGCCCACCATTGGTAAAGGTAAGTGTAAGAAAAAGATTGACTTAAAGAGGATAAAAATGACAAAAAAGAGGGTAAAAATGTAAAATATGTGTGGGACCCATAGACTATAAAAGAAAATGTAGCAAGTATTTTGGGACATCCAAATAAGGAAATTGTAGTAAGTAATTTGGGACAGAGGGAGTATTACATTGCGTTCAGAAAAAGAATTCTTTAAGGCGGTTTTGACCTTGAGTTAATTGTCTATATTTTAATGTTATTTCTCATCTTTTCCCTAGTGAAACTTAAGTTGCTTAGCATCACAGTCCATAAATCTGATATATCATTTGCTAAAGAAGAAAAATGAAGTTATAATAGTGCTAAGTATGTATGAGAGTTGAAGATAAATAGAAGACAAAGGCGGCTGAAACAAAAAAACTAACGCAGTAAAATTAATGGAACTTATGAAGTAATAATACACTAAATAATACATCTCCAATAATCATATATGTTTCTGAGTTTATCTTACACTTTATCACTCAAAAAACACAATGGACACTTCCTAGATAAACCGTAAGCACGGCCACTTTTTATGGATCACTAACATTAATTAGCACTTAATATAACCTACCTAGCTAGAGTGCTTCTAAATGGCCACAAATAATAATAATAATAGTAATAATAATAATAATAATAATAATAATAATAATAATAATAATAATAATAATAATTGTAGGCATAACTAGACATGGTTATTGGACATGTAGCACAATGGAATACGGTTAGGGTCAAAGACTCAAGGTTATAGGGTATTTACTGGAGATGACATTTAATGGACAATACATTATTGACTAGGGCCAATACAGGGTCAAACATAGTAGCCTAATAAATTTTCAAAAAAACAATTTTGACAAAAATAATTATATTAATATATTCGTATACATTTGTTTTAGCTATTGGCTACCTTGAATTTTTTTTATATTTAATATTTTAATGGCTCAACCGCTAACGACCTGCAACCTACTTTGGTCCGATCGACTCGCTACTGACCCTTTATAGTCGACCCTAGCCCTAACCCGACCCGCTACTGATCCTTTATAGTCGACCCTAGCCCTGACTCGACCCACACTGGCCTGACTCGCCTCGACCGATCCAAATATCCAATAACCAAGTATAGGCATAACAATTAACAAGTGCAAATTTCTTTCAATACCCGGGTCGTGCAAAGTGATCACCATTATGTTAAATATTTATGTATCTAGAACATCCATGCTTTACTTTTGAGAGCATTTTTTTTATAAAATCAAGTGATCTAGATATAAATCATGTGTAAGAGAATTTTGTAGACAAATATATGTCGGAAATAAAGTATACCAACAATTATAAGTAATTCCAACCCTACAATATTTATTTAAAGAGAACGAGGTAAATAAAATTAGGAAAATTGCCAAGAATAAGTCAACCTTTGGACGATCTTCCACAAATAAGCCAACCTTTTGAAAATCCAGAAATAAGCTAACCTTGTTATCATTTAAGCCAAAAATAAGTCAAATGATTATTTAACATGTTATTTTCTATTGTTTTTTATCATTATTTTACAATCATTCAACCTATTTTTTGCTTTAAATGATAACAGTAACTTGAAACAACAGATAGCTAATAGATTAAATAATCGTTTAAACTATTTTTGGCTTAAATGATAACAAGGTTAGCTTATTTCTGGATTTTCAAAAGGTTGGCTTAATTGTGGAAGATCGGCTAAAGATTGGCTTATTCTAGGCAATTTTTCCAATAAAATTTACTTCAGGAGTTACATAGTGAGAATGCTTTTCTTATTCGCACTGCAAATAGATGTATGTTTTGAACGAATGTGTATTGAAGAAAACTTGGAGAAGCTTCAGAAATTTTCTGAAAAATAATGCAAGAAAATATCTTAATCCATTCATCAACATAGGCTTTGCTTATTTATAGAGCATGAATATCTAAACATGAAGTGATACAACTCAAAATAGGCAACTTTATGTAGGTACATATAACTTCATGCATAACCATCAAAATTGCGGAAAAAAAAAAAAAAGAAACAAGCTAGAACAAAACGCGCAACTGTGGGGCCCGTGTGCGGGTGCGGAGGTGACCGTGTGCGGTCGCAACCCCCTCATCCGCCTTGTTTCCGCCTCAATTCCAATCTGATATTTGATTTGTGCACGGTTGCGCATATTTACGTCACGACCATAACACTTGACCCACCCTTTGAATATATCTTTTTGGACATTTTAACTTTAAGCACTATTTATCGTTAAATTCACGACACTGTAACGAAGTAAATATAACAACGTAACTTGAATTTTAATCAAACCAATACTCCAAATTCCAACAAACAAGTATTTTTTAAATGTTCAATACAGATCTCCTATTTGAAATATATTATTTTGCACCCAAGTACACAATGCACGGATGAATTAACAAATCTTCTTTTAATTTGTCTTATCTTCCCTCTTGACTGTAAACTTAAAATTACACTAATGACAGTCCACTACTTCTACATAACGCACTAAGAACTAATTAAGATCATGGAGCATAAATAAACTTAAGTATATCTATCTAATGTCATATGCAATTATAGAATTTTATATTGTTTTTCTATGACTATAAAAATCCTTGCAAAGGTGCACAAGATCTTCAAAATAATTAAACAGACATTGTTAGAAGATTACAGTAAAAAAAATAATAATAATAAGAGTGAATCAAAGATGATGAGCCCAATTAGGAAATGTCTTCAAATTTGTACTACTACTACTACTACTACTACTAGTATAGCTTGTTATTTAGTCTTGGTCTTGTTATGTGTTACTGGGTTTTTAGAAGCACAGCTTCAAGAAGGCTTTTATATGAGGTCATGCCCCATGGCTGAGTATATTGTCAAAGATGAGGTTCGACAAGCTTTTTATAGTGACCGGGGTTACGCAGCCGGCCTTTTGCGCCTGCACTTCCACGACTGTTTCGTTAGAGTAAGTCTCTGGTTCTATTTGGTAGGGTGTAAAACGTTATTTTCATTGAAAATGTTTGCGTTTGTTTTGTTAGAGTTACAGTAAGTCCCTGCTCTCACTATGGTTCCGTTTGGTTTGATGTAAAACATTTTCATTGATAATATTTTACAATCTAAATATGATTTTCACGCATGGAACTTTTTTTCATTGTTTTTTTTTTTTTTAGTGCGAATGAGTCACAAAGGGCAGGGATAAGAATCAATCCCAAAATTACCTGGAATCGGGTAGAAGGGAAGCTCTAACCACACGAGCTATCCCTCACTCTCATTTTTTCATTGATTCTTATCATTATTTTAAGTTTCCATTTTTTATTTTTTCATTATTTGGTTGAACTAAATAGGATTTCTGACAAAAAAATCCGCTCTATTTTTTCATTTTGGGAGTGTGTAATTAAGCCATTTTTCAACCAAGTTTTTCATTTATTTTTACTGGCCCAAACCAAACAATATAACAATTTTTAGAAAATTTGCCTTTTGCTCTATGAAGTAGATCTTATGTATGTGGCTATGTCCATGTTTTCAACATAATTAGACATAACTTTTTGCTTAATTTAGTACCTTCCTAATTTTGTTCTGTAGGCTACTTCCTAGTATTTAAATCTCTTGAGTTGACTAACAGGTCATGTAATTGATAATTCATTGGATTATGTTCTTACACCTAGATTTTTCCCCCACTAGCCTAACAATCAATATGCTAAGGTTAAATAATAAAAAAAATCAATGCATGGTCCCTCCTATAACAAATAAATAAAATAAAATAATCAACCACTTGATATGAAAAATGCAGTCTTTTCCAAATCTCACTGCACATATTTTTGTACAGCAACATGCAAAGCATAAGTGCCATGAGAGTTCAAACAGAGTTTTACAGGGTAATGTCACATATGGTTGAATCAAGGCATAAATAAATAAATCATTCTTGATTATCCAACATGAATTGAAACTTTCGCATAACTTTTAACTAAAAATTGAAACTTTTTAGCATAAATCTATAACTTTTTTATAACTTTTATGTATAAGTTACATAAAAAGTAACATACTATATGCTAATATGCTATGGTACTTGTAGGGCTGTGATGCATCAGTTCTGATCGATTCAACTCCCGGAAACAAAGCCGAGAAAGATGCAGCAGCTAATAATCCTAGTCTTCGAGGATTTGATGTCATTGATAATGCAAAGGCTCGACTTGAAAATATGTGTCCTGGAGTTGTATCGTGTGCTGATATACTAGCATTCGCTGCTAGGGATAGTATAGAAATGGTAACTTCATATATATTAAGATTTTTTTTAATAATTTAGCTGTAAATCTTATTTTGCAGTAGTAATTGGATGGTATTTTTGGTAATTTTTTTTGTAGACTGGAGGACTTGGGTATGATGTTCCTGCAGGAAGAAGAGATGGTAGAATATCCAGAGATATAGATGCCACTCATAACCTACCACCAGCATTTGCTGATGTTGAATTACTCACTAAAATATTTGCTACCAAAGGATTAACACAAGAAGAAATGGTTATTCTTTCTGGTATGTACTGGGTTATTTTTAATTACTCTTTTTACTATAATACTTCAATTTGCCAAATTCACCTTAAAACTCATCTGTGTCCCACGAGACCGTTAAACGAGATAACTTTTCACCACAAAGTTAAAACTTGTTAACATAAAACCACAACTTTTTATATAAATCTTAACGAGTTAAGTAAAAATTACAGGTTTATAATAAAAAGTTATAAAATTTTAGTTAAAGTTATGTCAGGCCGTCTGATATGAAATTTTGTGAAAGGTAGAATATACAAAGGCTAGTTTTGTGGAAATTAGCATATGTTAAGGATAATGAAAATTATGAGAACATTTCAAGAACTTTCTAAATGTTTTCTTGTGGGACTATACTACATGCTAACAAGCTACCTAAGATATGATGCAAAAAATCAAAGTTTATCTAGAAAGTTAAGTTTTGGCCTGATATCCCTAACTATTTTTTTGGTAACGGATTATAAATGACGATAATAAGAATGAATTCTCATTTATCTAATTATGTTCACAAATATGCATTCAGATGGTAATAGAAAATATGAAAAAAATTCAAGCTTGGGATAATGAAAGTATGTTTCCATAAAGATCTTTCTTCCCCATGTTGAATTATGTTTTAAATTCATTTTCATTACCACAATTTATTAACAACAGCAGCTGTAAAATCTAATTAACGATCATCAAATGGGTGTGTGCAGGAGCTCATACCATCGGTCGTTCTCACTGCACATCCTTCAGTGACAGGCTATACAATTTCAGCAACACAAATGTTCAAGATCCAACTATACACCCAGCCTATGCATCTCAACTAGTGCGGCGATGCCCACCAGGAAAAGCCGGGGCTAACATTGTGGTTCCAATGGACCCAATTAGCCCCACGGTTTCAGACACGGCTTACTACAAGCTCATCCTAAACAACCGCGGCTTGTTCACATCAGATCAGACACTTTCATCAGTCCCTGCTACGGCTGACCTGGTTAGCCGGTATGCAAGGGACCCACAGTTTTGGGGAAGGAAGTTTGCCGATGCTATGGTGGCTATGGGTCGCGTTGATATCCTCACTGGTGATGAAGGGGAAATCCGAGAAAACTGTAGGGTAGTTAATTAATAAGATAGTGTACTGTCTTTTTTTAAGAAAATCAAACACTTGGTCAACCTAACGGGTTGATTATCCACCTCTAATAGACATTATTATTTAGGGCGGTCTAAGTACCACTAAATATGTTCTAATTATCTATTAGAGCCTTAGAGGCGAATAATCAACCCATGTATAGATGTAGCTATCTCCGAGTGTTAAGGCTGTGCTATTTGCAAGTAATAAAATGATAGCAATATATACAAATATTGGAATGTCAACTATTACTACCTCTGGTTCAAACCATGTGCAACAAAAATACATTTTATATTTCACATACCGACCCCTTTGTTGCACATAATTTGGACCAGAGGTAGTATTAAATTACCTCTGGTCCAAACAAGTGGAACATTTCTAGAACATGCATCAGCTAGTTAACACATGATGGCAATTTATGAAATATGAGACCAATGCTTCATTGCTACCACTTGATCTGATATTTAGGCCTTGTTCTTTTGGACTTATATATTTTCAGTTCAATTCAATCCAAAAGAACAGGGCCTAAGTACTTTAGTATGTTGCAAGTTAGGTCATGTTGTGTAATATTATACTACAATATCAGATCAGGTAAAATCATGCTCCACTCTCAAGTAAATGACAAAACCTAACACTAAATGGTCATGATACTTCATCACCATTTACTATTGTCTTAAGGCTGAGGCCTGCCCTGATTATCTGAGTAGATAAAACACTAGAAAGCTTCTTACAGAGGATCTAATTTTTGGCACTTTGAGTTTTAGGTAAAGATTCAACTTCCATCAAACTGCATGTTATTAACAGTACAGAAGATATATTTATTCCCTAAGATCATTTCAGCAATAGCAATATGGTTAGTATGGAATTTTGATATCTATCTCCGCCTTATTTTAAATCAACATCAGAAATGCCATGTCCTTTTTTTTCTCTACAATTTCATTGGTGAGACGATGTTATTGTAAGACTAAATTTTAATAGGAAAAGTTAGAGAAAAACATCTAAAAGTTACAGAAAACATATAACAAAGTTTTACAAGTACAATATGAAATTATCAAATAACTTTTTTTATATATTTTCGATAATTTTTTTTAGTGATGTACCGGTTCTCACCTAGTGAGAGTAGAGATGGCAGCGGATCTTGGATCTAACCCGGATCCAAATCCATTTTTTAGGATCTAGATCTTCATATTTTGGATCCGCGGATCCGGATCGGATATGGATCCTATGAAAAAATACGGATCTTGTTTATAGATCCACAAATATTTTTTTAATAAAACAACATATACTTAATTAATGATAATCTTATAAGTTTTATGGCACACATGCCCAATACTCCAAAGCCAAAATAGTCCATTACCCAAGTTGATTATGTAATGTATGGATTTTAGGATGTTGATGATGTTAGATTGTTAGTATTAACTACTTAATAGTGAGTTTTAATTTGCATATTAACTGTGTATATGATGAAATGAGATTTTTTTTTTTTTTGGCAAGCAAGAAAGAAATCATTATATTAAGTACCAAAAACACACAACCAATTACAAACCAATCATAGCAAGACCACATAAGGGGAGCATTACAACAAATCAAACCAAATCCTATCCCCTAAAGCAACTTTTTTAGGAACAAAACCTCTAATTCTGTTTATTAAACTGAATTGCACTTGCTTAACAATAACATCACTACTGCAGTCCTTACAATCCCAGAACAGGACATTCCTTGCTTGCCAAATCATGTACGGAGTACATTGCAGCTAGGCACACAGCACCAATAACCCCTCTTTTGAATCTTGATCCTCCAAGCTTCCCAATATTAGAGATCAGCCATATATAACTTACATTTCTGACCCTCAACCCCAACCAGTTCAGAAGGCTAGACATAGCTTCTTTACTAAAAGCACGGGATGAAATGAGAATTTTAATGCATTAAAAGTTTTAATTATCTCGTTTAATTTGTTATGTATAATTCAAGAGGATTCCGAATAATATGAATCCGGATCCTCATTCTTTGGATC
Organism: Salicornia ramosissima; assembly: GCA_951394345.1. Taxonomy (NCBI): domain Eukaryota; kingdom Viridiplantae; phylum Streptophyta; class Magnoliopsida; order Caryophyllales; family Amaranthaceae; genus Salicornia; species Salicornia ramosissima. Next base: position 53,425,827 of record OX596237.1, on the reverse strand, counting down.
AATCAGATCTGGAGCGGATTTGGATGATCTAGGTTGAAAAAACAGATTTGGATGATCCGGTTCAAATCCGGTCTGCTGCCATCTCTACGTGAGACGGTCCACCAATGACCAGCTAGTTGTTTTTTCTTTTGGTAATATAAAAGTATGAAACAGGCTTGGACTAGGGCCTACTATCCTATTCAGGGTAGTCCTAGCCCAATTAAAACCCAAGTATTTGGAGGTAGGAAGGTAAGGTATGATACGGTAAATCCTAACCCCAAGCACGTAGTAGCTTGGGTAGACATGCTAAATCTTTGTTTCTTGTTTGATCCAGAAAATAGTTAGGATAGCAATAGTGAAATCCATATATTGGACTTAGTTGTTGTCCCTTGCTATTGTAGAGTGGTTGTTGTTGTTGTTATTATTATTATTATAAGTTAAATAAATCCGTAGCAAATCGATCAGCGTTACATATAATTTATTTATAATGCTATAATAATCCTAAACAAAGGCAACTACAAAGTTCTCCAGCAAAGAGGACATTGAACTTCCAACTAAACCCGGCCCGGCTGATATTCAAAATCTGCTTATACACAGATTATGGTGTCGTTTGGTTCATTAGGGAAGTAAAAATTCTCATGATTTTCAATTTGTAGGAATTTAATTCCACCACTAAATTTATGGGAATTTAAGAAATTTGTTTGGTTAGTAATAGGGGAAATAAATTCCCATAGGAATTATAACTTACCAAGGGCTGGTTGGGTTCCCATGTTTTGTGGGAAGTCAAAATTCCCATAAATTTTCATTGCCTACATTTTTATTTTATTTTTTGTCAACCAAACAATATGGCCAAAATAAAATTCATGGGAATTTTGAATGCCCATATAAAGAAAATGTAGGCAACCAAACAACCCATATATATATGACGACCCAATTTAAAATTATACAAGTCAAGTAGGCATTTGAAGCTGATAGATAGAGTAGGTAAAACTCAACACCACATTAGGTATATAACAAAACCTAACATTATTAGCAAATTAACAAAACTCAAATTTTTGTAATAACCAATCAATCATAATAAAAAGTCTGTATAATCAAACAAATCCCTAATCCGTATATAATGCATCCGGGTGCATGATCACCATGCTCCCACTGTACGTTAAAACTGAACATTTATGTCATATAATTATAACATTTTTATTATTTAGGATCCATTTGGTAGGATGTAAAATGTTTTATCAGAAAACTGTTGTACCATTTTTTACATTGTTTGGTTTGGAGTAAAACTTTACAATGTAAAACTTAGTATAGGGTGGAAAAACATTATTTCCCATCACAATTGGAAGGAAAGAATTTCCCGTCACAATTGAAGTAATTCATTTTCAGCTCAACCAAACAACGAAAAATGCTTAAAATAGAAAATCATACCAAACAACGGAAAACATTTGTGAAAATCATTTTAAAAATAATTTTCATCCGAAAATGTTTTACACCATACCAAACGGATCGGACCCTTAGAACATTTTTTTTTCTTGATTTGAGTGGTTTAATGTAAAAGACAAAGAAATGTTCTAATTGCTCAAAATATTAATGTAAAAGACAAAGAAATGTTCTAATTGCTCAAGATAAATATACTATATGGACTCAAATCTTATTTCCCACTTATTGTATCCCATTTATGTTCCACTCATTTTAATTGGTTCAAGTAATTACTATGGCCCGTCTTTTAAATTTTTTAAATTAAAAAAAATGTTTTTTCAACCAATTAAAATTAGTGGGACACAATAAGTGGGACAGAATTTTTTTTTTCCGTGGTGCTATATGAATAATAAGAACGTTCTATCTTAAATGCAAGAGCATGATGTACATTATGCTGTTAGGAGCAACTATATGTACTCCCTCCGTAACATATTAATGACAACGATTTGACGTTTTTTCTCTTTAAAATATGTCAAATCATTGCTATTAATATGTTACGGAGGGAATACAGTAGTAATTTGGAATGTTTATTTGTGCACATGTTAGTATGTCACTATATATGCCATTGTTACCTACTCCAATGGGACCATACATACAATGATCTCCCGCCAAAAACAAATTATGGAAGCTGGCTGACTGCTATCAGCTTCCCCGGACGATAATAATTAACACGAAACATCCTTCTGTAAGTTAGTACCGACACTGGTAGTTTAATCTATTATTCTCAATATATAGTTGTAAGTTTGTATGTATAAAATAAACAAAATTAGAATACTAATCAGAGCAATTCAGTTTTATATGTTAAATACATTGACAGCTTAAAGATGCCCAATTCAACCACTAACATCAACATCTTGTGCTTCTAAGTCAACTGAAGAAGGGGGGGGGGGGGGGGGGTTCATTACGTGACGAAAAACTTAAATGAATAAATGGAAAGAAAAAAAGAATAGTTACTAATTTACTTACTTCAAAATAATTGTAGCTTTCTTCTTTCATTTTTCTTCTTCCATTTTGAATTGTCCATGTCATTCAACTTATTATTAAATAAAGGGTTTCTACGCAGTTCCTTAAGATATTCACTAATTGATCTTAAGATCTGAAAATGTGTGATAAGTTAAACTTATATTATGAGATCTCATCTGATATGATTTGACCTGATCTGATCTGTACACACCCTAAGTTGTACCCATTTAAATTTTAAAAATTCAACATGGTACTCTGAAGTTTAATTATGCTTTACATAATAGCCTCAAGGTTTAATCAATAATCACATGGTATCTTTGTTGTTTTGCTGCGGTGGTTTTTAATACAAATTTGAATTAACAAACATTATTTAAATTTCAAAATTAGACCAAATGCATATTCACAATCAACTTAATAAACATCTATTCATTGTGGGTTGCATTTTTTTTCAAGTAGCTTCCTACAAGTAAGTACTTAAAAATCTAAGGAGTAACATGCGAGCAAAAGTATAACCTAAGAGAAGCAGTGTGAAATTTCATATTTAGAGAGGTACACTGTAGAATAGTGAATAGCTCATAGGGGACCGTATAGAAAAACCCAACATTAAAAAAAGATAAAAATAGGGTTTTTCTCAATGCAATTATTATAAGACTCATGCTGAATTATTTATTCAAGTATTTGGACTATAAAATGATCACAAATGTGAGCTAAAATTGTTCAAAGTCAAGCTAAGCAAAGTAGACATAATGAGTCTAAAGGCACCTCTTCACTCTTCTATCATTTTTCTTGTTCTTTTTTGGGCTCTCTCTTGTTCAAGAGTTCAAGTAGAAGCACAGCTTCAATTCGGGTTCTATAGCCAATCATGCCCGTCAGCTGAATTCATTGTGAAAGATGAAGTTACCAAAGGGTTTAGGCAAAATAATGGGATAGCCCCTGGCCTTGTTCGAATGCATTTTCATGATTGCTTTGTTAGAGTAAGTTGAAAATTTTTATAATTGTTATTTTACTTTCTATTTTTTGTTAGAAAGCATGTGGAATATGTGGTATTATGCGGCATAGCACCTTAATACTACGCCGTAAAAAATTTAATTTGCAAAAGACACTTTTATCTTACAGAACTAATTTAACTTTTTAGGCACCCCCTTCTATTTGGAATCTAATTTAATCTAAAATCTATGTAATCAACCTATATGTCACATCAAAGAGAAACAAATAGGTTAGCTCAACAAAATAGAAAGATTTTAAGTTAAAAAGAGAAAAAATGAGTCAGATCACTAGTATAATGATTTTTATACGGAAAAAGCCCTAAATTTTAAAAGGCGTTTTTTTGTAATTATTATTATTTATTTAATAAGGTGTTATGTAACAAAATCCTATATTTTGTTAGCCATTTCTAACAAAAACTTCTTTACTTTCATTACTAAGCAAAGTTATCCTAAGTTGTTTTCGTTTGCCTCCCCTTCATCTCAGGGTTGTGATGGCTCCGTTCTCATCGACTCCACTCCTTCAAACACAGCTGAGAAGGATTCTCCGGTAAACAATCCTAGCCTTCGAGGATTTGGAGTCATCGACAATGCAAAGGCGAGACTTGAAGCTCAATGCCCTGGGGTTGTATCATGCGCAGATATATTAGCTTTTGCAGCTAGAGACAGTGTAGAAATAGTAAGTGAGATTTTATCACCAATATAAGTATTGCTAAGCTTATTGAGAATTATGTCTCATTGTTTGCCTCATAAAATTTGCAAAAATTCACAGACGAGAGGGTCAGCATATGATGTTCCTGCTGGAAGGAGGGATGGTCGAGTGTCTATAGCTTCAGAGACATTACAAGACATCCCTGGACCAACACTCAACGCTGCCCAACTTACACAGAACTTTGCAAACAAACAATTGACACAAGAAGAAATGGTCACCTTATCAGGTAACAATATAGCAATAACGAGGGTCTATTGTTTTCAACTTGTTTTTATTGGTCTAATCAGAACTTAACTGAACTTATTAGACCTTACTTTATGAAAGGGATATAATAAATCTTAATTTTACTTCTCAGAACTTATTTTAAGCAAAAATAAGGTCAACAGAACAAACCCTAACGACCTATTCATACCAAAGTTCAATTGCTCAAATATTTTTGAAATTTTATAAGCATGTAGAATCAAAGACCATAACATGACCTTATAAGGTCCTGTTCTTTTAAACTGGATTGATCTGAAATGAATTGAACTACTGGACTTGTCTGAACTGAATTGAATTAAAGTAAGAGTCTGTTCTTTTAGACTTATTTTATCTAAACAAAATAAACTATATTTGCCTTAACTGAATTAAACTAAATCATAGACTTATCAGCAGCTGAATTGAATTGAACGAAATTGAGCTGCATTTATCTAAACTGAACTAAAATTTCGGAAATTAAGTCGAAAAGAACAGTGCCTAAGTCCATTGCCGATAACAGCCTAACAGGAGTTCTTACAGTTGCTCAAACATTTTTGAATGCCCTAATTTTACAAACCCACTGTTGATGACAGGAGCTCATACAATAGGCCGCTCTCATTGCACATCATTCAACAGCAGGCTTTACAACTTCAGTGGAACAGGCAGTCCGGACCCCACTCTCGACTCAAATTATGCAAGTCAATTGCGGCAACAATGCCCACAAGGAAGCACGGACACGAGCCTGGTGGTTCCCATGGACCCCCGTACCCCATTTGTGACAGATGTAAACTACTACCAAGACATCTTAGCCAACCGGGGATTATTCACATCTGATCAAACTCTATTGACAAACTCTAACACAGCTAGTGAGGTGAATCAGAATGCAAGGAGTCAGTCTTCGTGGATTAGTAAGTTTTCGGCAGCAATGGTAAAGATGGGTCAGATTGATGTCCTTACTGGCTCTGCGGGAGAAATTCGGATAAACTGCAGGGTAATCAATTAGTAGAGAAGATGGTTGTATTCATTTCGATCCGGTTACCTACATGCTTAATAGTATATTGTGTGCCAATCACTACAATAAAAGGGGATGCAATCATCCAATGGTTGTATCACCCATATTTTTCATTTCTTTTTCCAAGGGTATTCCAAGAAAATGAATGACAGGGAAACAATCCAGTATTGGTTCGATACATTAAAAAAAAAAAAAAAAAAATCAGCGTAACTCCAAATTTGTTCAATATATGATGTCAAAAGAAAAGGTTAGGGCAAAGATCAGGCAACAAAACCATTTATATCATTAATAAGCAAATCCCAAAAAATAAAACGGGCAGCAGTTCAAAATTGCATAACCTCATCAGTCATCACTAGAAATCTTGGGGCTAAAAAAATGAATAATAACTCTAGAATGGACTAATAAGCTCCTGGAAACCAGGAATCAATAAGGAGGTAAGATTTCCAACCTAGGCCGTGAGCTCCATGATAGCACCGACGATGTCACCATCATGAGCCTTGAGTGCATTGACAGCCTTGCCTCTCGAAACACTAGCCTGGGTCATAACCAAATCAATGTCCCGAGGCTCCACCCCTGTCTCATCAACTTCTTCTTCCTCTTCCTGAGCAGCAGCGGAAGCTTCTGACTTGGCTATCATTGATGACATATCAGGAAGTTTGAATTGTTGGGCAGCTTGAGTCTGCAGCTGAGAGCTCAAGTCTTCGATCTTTGCCTCCCCAAATATGACATAGGTCTCAGAATTAGGACTCTTGAACACATCAGGCTTTGAAATAAAGAACAATACCTGTCATCACAAAACATCCAAGATAGCCGCTTATTATATGTTCGAAAATAACTAAGAACCACAATGCAAAGATGAGATTTTATTACATTTTTGGCTCTCTTGATGGTGACACGACTAACACCTGTAACTGGTTTCAAACCCAGTTTCAGCATTGCTTTACGACTCTTCTTCTCACTTCTGCTCTGCTTGGTGTTATCAATTGAGCCTGAGTTTAGCATTTAGGTCAGGTGTCACATAAGAAAATTATACACCCAACAACCCCAATTCCAACCCTTGACACACAAAATTATGTGATTAATAACATCATTACTTTAAATAACATAATAATGGTAGGAATTCCTTCAAGACCAACAAACAAACGTAATTCAACCTTGTAATGTTCAAATCAATAATTCTCACAATATGGCAAATGTAATTCAACATTGTAAAATGAAATTGAAATGTTTGTACTCCATTAACGATCAAACAGTCTCGCAGAACAAAAATTCCTAGGGTTAACTATGAAGAAAAAAAGCAGTGATAAAACGATTCTTCAGATAGAACAAAATGAAATCCTGACTTTCAATCCAATAAAAATAGTCAATTTCACTGGCATCCACATTAGAATCACCCAACCTAAAATAGTTCTCAATTAAAACGGTCAAATGTCGACAAAAATTCAATAACCTCTTTCTCAATCACAGACCATAATTAATCGCCATTTCCATAAAAACAATCCGATTAAACACAGCTGCCTCTAAAAAACAGGAAAAACATATGTAACAACGCCTATAAAACCCAATACATTATCCTCCAAAAAAAACTACGACGTACTCGTACTATATAATAAAGAATCATAAACCCTAGATAAGAAATTTCCAAAAAAAAAAAAATCACACAAAAAAGAGTAGATACGTAGGACTGTAGGAGTGATATAAAAAAGGGAGAAAAAAGCGAAACCTGGAGTAGCGTCATCGTCGTCATCATCTTCGTCATCTTCATCGTCATCCTCATGATCATCTTCCTCCTTAACATCTTCTACAACTACTTCGTCTTTCTAAAATTCCAAACAAATTCCAACAAAATAGAAAATCAATTGAACAAAATCGAAATAATAATTATAAAAAAAAAACATCAATAAAAAAATATATAATACATAGTGAATTATACCTCATCATCAATAGGAATTGGATTCTGCAATTCTTCAACAATCGGTGCAGGCATTTTGGCTTTCTGAGGATATTGATAGTCTTCTTCTGGAGGAATGATGTGAGGTGGAGAGAACAAGTGAAAGGAAGGGAGTGAGTGAGCTTTTATTTTATTTTTGGTGTTTGTAGTGGAAGATAAAAGCGTTAATTGTTGGGTGCACCCGGAACTACATAGCTATGTGGTCCTAGTGTTTTTATTATAAAAAAAAAAATCAATTGTTTCGTTTCTCTCATATCCTCTTCATCTTCTCTTCTTTATTTGGTTATCTCCATCTTTGGTTGTCGATTTTTTCTCTCTCCTCTTAACTGAGTGATTTCGTTCACAATATTCATTAATCAATCGCAATCGCAATTTTCATTTGTAATTATTGTAATGGATGATGTTAGTTTTGCAATTTGGCATATGATATTTAAGCTTTTTGTGGTTCAATTGTTATATGGTCCTGGGTGCACCTAATAATTTACGCATTTGGTTCATTAAAGAAGTAAAAATTTCCATGAATTCTCAATTTGTAGGAATTTAATTATGTCACTAAATTCATGGGAACTTAAGAAATTTGTTTGGTTAGTAATGGAGGAAATAAATTCTCATAGGAATTATAGCTTACCAAGAGGGGTTGGATAAGTAATCCCCATATTTTATGGAAGTCAAAATTCCCATGAACTTTTATTGCCTACATTTTATTTATTTTTTTGTCTCAACTAAACAATATGACCAAAATAAAATTCATAGGAATTTTGAGTGCCCTTAAAAAATGTAGGCAACTAAACAACCTCTAATTATTAAATGGTTCATGCCTTAATGGTAGAATCCACACACACGTACAAGACAAACAAACAAACAAAAAAAACCCCTACAATTTCGATCTTACACCCGTTAGTACCATGATGAATGATGATGGTACTCACATATTAAAACGCACGATGTTCAAAGCAAAACGCAAGTACAAAATTATATTATTTTTTTTTTAAAAAGAAAGAAAACCGACTAACACCGATCGAAGGAGTTCTAGCGCATCCTTGCGCAAAATTAAGGAAAGATGGTGATCTAAAGGATGAAACCAATAAGTTAAATTGGTGTAAGCATGCCCTACATGGGCGAGGTAATCTGCTGCTTGATTGTTTTCTCTATATGGATGGTTTATAGTGTAATTAGTAAAACTTTGTAGATCTATTTTAACATCTTGTATTATGGAGTGAAAGTACAAAATTAATACATATTGAAAAAACCCTTAGCCTCGTACAAATTAAAGGGTAGACACATGTGTATCAATAGAATGATACGCATTATATACATGTGTTCAACTTTGATGAATACTCCGTATTAGTATTAGCATTTCTCTTGTGAGACGGTCTGAAAAAATCTTTAACTTTACAAAACTAGTTAAGTTTTATCTTTAAAGTTTTGGTTTTATTCACAAAAGTTACACTTTAAAGCGAAAAATTATCTTGTCAGGCTGTTACACTTGCTGCATTCGTATAAGATTTAATGAACATTATTTAAATTTAAAAAGTGAACTGCTAAACACAGCCCTCAAATTACATACTAAAGTCCTCATTGTTTCAAAACTACACTTATTCTAAAACACGCCCTCTTTCTAATTAGACCAAATCCTAAAATCTTTAATTTATTTTATATCAAGATTAATCATGGAATAAAACACAATATTACACTAAAATCATGAATTAAAACATATTATTACATACGCTAAAATTATGAATTGAAAACATTATAAGTGTGTTTTGCAAAGCAGTCTGATTCAAAGACTCATAAACTTTTTCACATAATTTATTTTGAGGCGATTGAACTTGGAGAAGATTCTTTGTTCCAAAAGCTTCGATTTGATGTATTATACGTCCAATTTCGCTAAAAAACACAGGGGTATGAGCATAAAATTGAAAATAAAAATAAAAGTATAATTATAATTATAAATAAAATTGAAATTTAAAATGAAAGTTAAAATTAAGCTAAAATTAAAATTAAAATGAAAAATCAATTTAAAATGAAAATCAAATTACAATTAAAACTAAAATTAAAATTAAAACTAAAATTAAAATTAAAACTAAAATTAAAATTAAAACTAAAATTAAAATTAAAACTAAAATAAAATGCTTATCTGAATTGATTTGATCCGATCTGATCTGAATTTTCTAAAAATAAGCACATGAATGCTTATTTAAGTTGAATCAAACGCACCCTTAGATTACATCTTTTGCTATACCATTCCCAAATATTTTAGTTAACCCAATCAAGAGTCCATTTGGTAGGGTGTAAAACGTTTTCAGATGAAAATAATTTTCAATGGAAAACCTTTTACATTGAAAAATTCATTTTCACATAGGTTTTCCGTTGTTTGATAGCATGTAAAATGATTTTTCATTTAAAGTATTTTTCATTGTTTGATTGAACTGAAAAATCAATTGCTTCAATTGTAACGGAAAATGTTTTCCTTCCAATCGAGATGTAAAATGTTTTCTTCTAATTTGGGTGAGGAATGTTTTCAATATGGTGGAAAATGGTGTTTCATCCCAAGTTTTACATTTTAATATTTTACTCCAAACCAAATAATGTAAAATGGAAAAACAGTGTTCAGCGAAATTTTTTTACAACCAACCAAACGGGCAAAGGGACGGTTTTCTACCTTAGATGAAAGCACTTTTCTACCTTAGGTATGATTAATGATATGATATTAATTTGTTGCCTTGAATTGCAATTCTCACTTTAGTTAATTAGTAAAGTAGATGAATCTTTGCCTTGATTCTTGATTATGTTAATCTATTATGAATTCAATTGGGCATTCTTCGTGGGTTTTTTTCACTCAAGAAAATCTGTGTTTTTTCACTTAGGGCCCGTATACTAGAGTGATGGCAAGTTCCATCCTTTATAATCTTATACCGTTTCTTATTTATATAGATGAATGTGATAATAAATTAATAAAGATGTGTAGTAACTTTTCACTTAGGGTCCGTATACTAGAGTGAAAAATGTTTTCCTTGAAAACAGTTTTCCTATTTTACATCATTTACTTTAGATGAAAAAATAAAATGTAAAACTTTGGGTGAAAACTCATTTTACACCCTATTGGAAACATTTTCCTCCAAATTTGGGACTAAAACTAGTTTTCCATGCAAGTAAACATTGAAAATTTTATATGAAAATAGTTTTTCAACGTAAAATGTTTTTCATGAAAAATCATATTACATTAAAAATGTTTTACACCAAATTAAAAGGACCCTTCTTAATCCTAGTTATTGCCTGGTCAAAATCCCACTTTTAGGTTTGAGTAATATTGGAGTAGCACAATTGGCTAGTATTTGGCATAGACTACATACAAAAGAGGATGAATCATGGCCTAGTGGTAGAGGCATGCTCCATGGTAGCTAAAGTTAGTCCTATCAAACTATGCAGCGTGTTTGGATTGATGAGCCCCTGATTTAGTAACAGATGATGTAGCGATGGATTTTTGTGAACATTTCATTATTGAATAATATGCTTCTCTTTTCCCTTCAAAAAAATATTTCATATACTGTATATATATTATATAGGTTCTCTATGCCTTGTCAATTATAATACGTTAACAAAATGCAAAGATTTTCAACTAAAATGCAGAAGAAAAAACATAAAAATAAATTTCCACAAATTAAGTCACCTTTCTTAACATTTATTTAACCATTTGCTTATGGACACAAAGTTGTGCTATAATTATAGGCAGAATTGTAGACCAAAAGTAAAGACAAACATACAAGGGCACCATATAGAGTTTTCCCAAAAGAAACAATCTTATGAGATTCATGTTGATTAGTCAGAATCTTCCTCGGAATCTTCGTCGGAATCTTTTCCTCTGTTCTTCCTCCGTAGACTCCACCATGGATTATAGCGTAAATGGAATGCATTGCAATGCTCTGACCACTTCTTGCAAGGCGCAGCTATGTCACAAACATAACAGTAACACTGCAATACATACACTTAGACTTGCTTCACCATCCATCATATCATATTAACTAGCACCAAATTTTGTTATTGACGGCATGACATAACTTTTAGTTCAAAATTTTTGTAACTTTTTTGTATAAATCTGTAACTTTTTTATATCATGTTAAACTTTGTATGAAAGCTATGGTTTTATGTTAAATAGTTACTTTTTTTTACAAAAAGTTATTACTCTGTCACACTGTCTGCCGGAATATGACTTGCTTATTATTTTTTTTTAAATAGCTGAGATGTATGTATATCAGCTACGTAATAAACTTTTTTTTTTGTTTTTTTTCAAAGAAAAATGGTAAATTGTGTTTGTCTTGTGGCTGATATACATATATATCAAATATACAACAATAATATCATGTTAAAAATGATGTACCAATTTGCAATACTTCTGATGGAGTGTGAAATTAAATGGATAATTGTGGCAGTCATGTCTTGAATGTGGAAAATCCCTCGATGCCACCTGCCAAATTTATTTTAATTTCGTCATCAATTTCACATCATAACAACAAAAATGTTTCAGTTTATAAATATATATATATATATATATATATATATACACCGCTTGACAAAAAAAAAATTATATACTTTCTCCAATTTATATTAATTAAAACATTCTATTTTTCACGTTTATCAATTTATAATATCTATTTGTAATATCTTTAGTTACGTTTTAATAAAAATTATAAAAATTAGATCACAATAAAGTACACATCGAGACGATTTAAAGAGATCACATAACTATATTTGTTTACATATATAAATGATTATATGAATGATTATAAATAGTGCCCTAATTGCCAACATTTGGAGTCTGGTATATATTTTTCAAGCGAATTATATGAATGATTATAAATAGTGCCCTAATTGCCAACATTGTAATTATATTGAAGCGGAAGAAGTATATATATATACCAGACTTCAAATGCGCTCTCTATTTTGTCATTCACATTCGTTCACTAATTAAATAACTAGCATTGGCTCTAAATTTTCAATCGCAGCTCTGTGCTAATCTATACTATATACTAAAACAAAATGTTGCTTATATCATCATGTACATGCGTCACTTTATTTTTATAATTTTTTCCCCTCCAAAACTTATTGATGATGTCTTTTTTTTGTTATTTTATATCTTTGCACAAGTTCCAATATTGACAAAATCTTCCCTTAAAATCAATAAGCTTAGAACTTTATATTTTGTATATATAAAATTATGATTATATCCTTTTCAAAAATTACAAATAATATTATATATAAACCGTACAACGCACAAGACTAACCTAGTTAATTAATATATATATCGGCAATTATCAAAAAGACAAAACTTAAAATAAGAACAATGTACAATTTGTATTAGATCAATTCATACTAAAATATTTAATGAAACCTAAGTACTACAAATTGAATTTAAATGATAAAACTATTTTGCATGCATTTTAACAAATAGATGAGGTTAATTAAAAAACAGACATATTATTATAAACAATAAAATAAAATTACAACGGTAACCGACAAATGTGCCCACCACTGGGGACTGTAAGTCCACTTTACAAGACCAATGCGATTCTACCTCAAAACCATATGGTAATGAGGAGAGCAACCCCTTAACTTTATTATTTTTTCAATATGAGATTTTATTGCCAAAATTCCGCCTCAATGCCAAATTTTTTTCACACTCACATGTGGGTTGTGGCTCAACACGTATAATAATTTCGTTCTTGCTTGTATTTAAATTATTTTAATTAATTTATTCATTTATGCTTTCATATATTTTTGTTAAAATGTATACAATAAATTTATTGCAACGAAAAAATACAGAAAAATAATTGTTTTAATTTATAGGGAAATTAAAATTTGTGACATTTTTTTCAAAATATTTTGGAGGCCGCTAGCTAACATCTTCGCCTATTCTAAGAGCTTATTTGGTTGATATTCATTAACATGAGACTTAGAATTTCCTAGAAAGTGAGAAGCAATTCGAGTGTTTAGTTGGAAATTGAACTTCTTAAAAAATCTTATTTCCTACAAAGTGGGGAAATTACTTTAACCAGACCTCATTGGTAAGATGAAATTCCCTGTGAGAAATTTCAATCTCATGATCAGCCAAACAATATTTATGATTTCCTATAAATTTGACAAAGGAAAAAAAATTCCATCAAATAAAAAATTTCTATTAGAAATTATTTCAATTCTCATGTAAACCAAATAAGCTCTGATCTATTCTTCTACCAAAAAAAAAAAAAGTGTAGAAAAAGTAGAAGAATGATAAGAAGAATATATATATATATACCTTGCCATACTCCGCTATAACAGAAACAGAAGCATTGGAAAAAGGTTGATCTTGGTTTAAACAAGAAGAAAGAACCAAGGGCTTTTTATAAGGATTAAAATCTAATATGAAGCAATCTTCAGCCTTTTCGATTTCTCTAACGCGTTTCTTGTTCTTCAGAGAAAATACTGATCTAATTGGAGGCTCTTTTTCTTCAACTTGATCATCATCATCATCATCATTATTATTGGACCCTTCATTTTCCATTTCTATGGGGATGAAGATATAAAATAAAATTAATTAATACAGATGTGTCAATATATATAGCTCTCCTAGGCAATTTTTTTTTTTTTTATAAAAGTCAAAGTGTAACTGACAAAAAGGTTTGGAGGGATTAATATTTACTTGTAGTATTTAATACTCGTACTATCTATATACTTTATATACAATGAACAATGCTACATCTACTTATCCACTAGAGATAGACTTTAATTCATAGTGGGATCCAAGTCATCAGCAAAATAAAATATATTTTATTAGTTTATTTTTAATAATGAGTTATCTACTCCACTGGGTAAATCAAGTTTTTTCCGTCCAATTTTATTGTAATCATATATGCACTATTTAACATTGCATTTTTATATGCACTATAATCAATGTTGATTCGTCATTTAATGACAATGTTTAACCTTTCTACTGTCCATTTTTACTGTAATCATATATGCACGTACTATTTAAGGCTGCATTTAAGTCGTCTTTAATAAACAATATATTTATAATAATTTTAAAATGCATAATATAAATTTCCTGTTTTGTTCCTTGGGTCAGATGTTGAATCTTTGTATCAATTAATGGGTTGATCCTACCAAATTAAAATAAAATAGTGCCTCTGTCACACATTATTAGCAATATTTGTGAGAGGTAAAATATTCAATTGTTGTTATTAATGCGTGGCAGAGGGAGTAGATTAATTTATACCTATTATATTCAACAATTAGTAATCCAATGAAAAGTGTTAAAATATGATGATATTATAATCGTCTTTCTCAATTCTGAAATATTTTCAAACCATAACTTTTAAAACTGTTTTGGGAGGTTTTGAAAAAAGGGAAAACTTAAAATAGAGCGAATAACATTTGAAAAAAAAAACACTTACACATCCCAAATTAAACAGGTTTTGCTCAATAGTTTTCATCAGTAGAAATAAAAATTTACAAAGCAAAGGGTATTACTATGAATATTAGTCGTCTACTATCAAATGTCATGGGAGAGTGCAAGTTTACTTTACAAAATATTCCACCTCAAAATCATATGATAATAAGGGTAGTAATCTTTTATCCTTACAAAGTAACGCAACTCTTATTATTATTCAATGTGAGATTCATTCCCAACATCTGATCTACATACTACATGAAATCATGGATTACTATAAATATTTCACCACCTTAGCAAGTTTTCATCTTTTACCCCTCCAAATTCCAACAATAATTAAGTAAAACTTTTTAACTTTTACCTAGCTAATATTTGTGCAGCTAATAATATAGCTCCCTAAGTAGAAGTCATACAATAGCATATGTAATTGTAAGTCCAAATGGCCTGCCCTAGCTAAATTCCTCTAATCATGCAATTGATTTATTTGATTTGCTTCAATAATGTGACAAACTTGATCATGAGAAACCTCAAATTTGGAAAAAACTTGATAAAAAAAGGGCATCAATATTCCTGTTTTTGGCGTTTTTAAGATCTCTCCAAATCTCAATATCAGGAGTGGCTTTGCAATGCTTGAAGTAAGATGATTTAGTCCATTGCTCGCAAGGCGCTGGTACTTCACATACGTAGCAATAGCACTGCAATCACACCCCCATTCATTATTATTCATACAAAATTACAAATAATATACTCCCTCCCTAACATAATACTAGCAACAATTGGTTTTGCACGCATTTTGAGGAAGGGATTTAATGATGTAAATGAAGGAATTAGTTAAAATGGCTGTAATACAAACAAGAATGTGATTATAAGTTGCTAATATTAAAATTATTTTGACTAATTCTGTCGTTTATACCCTTAAATCGCTTCCTCAACATGCGTGCAAAATTAATTTTTGCTAGTATTATGTTACGGAGAGAGTACATCAAAACATTGGCATGGTATATTGGTATACACCTAAACGAGTACTCCTTCTGCTTCACAATATTTGTTCGGTTGTTCTGTCGTATATTGTTTATATTATTTCTTTTTATATGTTACATTCTGAATCTTTGCTTTTATAATTACATATCTTTTTATTGATTTTGATCACTATCGTATGTTACTTTTCATACTACTCTACTGCACTTACTACTTTCCAATGTAATTACTATCTTTTATAATTAAAAGTGATATTTAAAAAAAAAAATGAAAATACAAATACACATTCATTATTATTACGCACGTTAAGAAAATAAAAGATTGAATTTACCATTTTGCAATGGATGTAGTCAAGAGTTGTGTCAAAAGGGTACACAGCGCAATGGTGCCTCGAATGTGGATAGTCCCTACATGCCATCACCTAAACATACATTTTTGTTTTTAACAAAAAAAGGTACGTTATACAGTTTTAAAATATGAAACTTTTTTCAAACATCATAAGATATCGTAAGTGGCACATTTGAGGATGGGAAGAGTATAAATATACAATGATTCTACTGTAGTCTTATGACTAGCGAGTAGCGACTACCATGATAAATTACTAATATTGCTTGATTTTTGAATTTTTTTTAATTAGTAAATCTAACTATTTTTTTTTCAATTACTTAAAAAATATTTTTGACTAATCTTTTTTAATTGCTTGAAAAACTTTTTATATTGTAATAATATGCCTTGAATCTGTTTTGTACCCCCGAATTTTATTGGATTATGGTAATTAGACTTTGAATTTTCTATTTTAGGTTTTTCTAGGCCTATCTAAAGTTCTATTTATACTCCTTAATCTTTATTCTAAAAATTCTTCATCAATAAAATACTTTCTCATCTGCTGGTGGACGTAGCCAACACGTAGTTAGTGAGCTACGTTAAATCCGTGTCTATTCTTGTTGATCTTTACTTTATATTTTCTTGCATCTGTTATAAGTAACACTTATTATTAGAGCATATTTTTCGAAAATAAGAATTGTATTTAAATTAATTAAGAAAAATTAGTTAAATTTACTGATTAAAAAATCAAACAATCATAGCCTTCCGTTATGGTAGTCTATAATCATAAGACCACAGTAGAATTTTTAATAAATTTGTATGATGAGACTATGATACATGCATACCTCCTGGCCTTGTTGAAGTTGTACTACATTTGAAAAATCAGGATCATGATGATCAAGTAGCAGTTCCAAATCAAAAGCAAAAGCAGTAGCAGAAGAATAAGGATCAAATTCTAGGATGAAACAATCTTCAATTTCTTCAATCTCTCTTAAGCGTTCTTCATACTTCAAACTTTACCGGGTTTCATAAAAAAGCAAACTTTAAACTTGACAGAATAATTACATGGGTGCATTTGATAACGTGTTAAAACAAAATTAGGGATTTATACACACACACAAAAAAAAAGGTTTTTTGACAAAATTTGCTATTGTAAATGTTGTTGCACGCCTATAAAGTTAACTATGATTCTCATAGATGTATAAGAAGAGTTGAGAGAGACCTCGTTGCATTGGAAGCTATGGCAATGACGACGCACATCGAGCATTGAATTAAGCGGCAATTCAGTGGGACCCACACTGTGGTGGAGCCCACCAACTGGTGGTAGTATACGGTGGTGCGACCGGCAGCCTGGGAAATCGAACCCCATCTCACCAAAGGCGGAAGGTTGAAGGTGCGGCGGACTCGCGGCTGAGATGATATGATGTGGAGTATATATATATAATAATCGATCATTAAAAGGATCGGAGTAACTTATGAATATAACCGTAATTAATTATTAAGGGTATAATAAAAATAAAATATATATATATCTATATATATATATATATATGTTGGAGAGAGATAGAAGCGGGAGAATATAAGTCATTTCAATATTCTTTGGCGCCCTTCTCAAAAAAAAAATAATAATAAATCTTTGGCGCCAAACACTTTCGTTCCTTCTTTTGTTTTTTTTTTGTTTTGGGCATGCAATAACTAACATTTCCTAATTAGATTATTATGTTTATATGGCAGCAAATCATTTCGAATTAACACCTATTAGGCTATTAGGATTCTGTTCATGTAATCCATCTATTTTATTTAGTAAATGATAAATAATTTAGGCTGTACTGTATATATCTATATATAAGTGCCCAAAGTGATAATGGGTCAGATTCGGATCGGAATATGTATAGTCTTACCAAACAATTTCCGGAGTTGGATCTTTTTAGACAAAGTTGGATGTGGGGTTTTATATTTCGTATATGGATAATCCAAATTAAATTGCCATCTAGGAATAACAATAAGGGTACGTTTGATTCAACTTATTTAAGAACTTTAATATAATGTTTATTTCAAAAAAGTTCAGATTATAAAAGTTTAGACCAGATCAGAAAATTTTTAACTATAAAAATAAGTACAATCAGGAAAATTCAGTTCAAATCAGATTAGTTAGGATCAAATCAGAAAATTTCAGACGAATCAAATGCACCCAAAGTCGGACTTGAAATAGGATTATACATAATCCGACTCCAACACAATAGTAGTTGGAGTCAATTTGTTTAGTCACAGTCATCAAATGCGGATTTAATTTTTCATATTCAAATCAGAATTTTTCATTGGGATCAGACTAGGGTCGAATTCAAACTAAATTGTCATCCTTGGACACATATTAATAAATTGTTACTCCTTTTTGTCCCTTATTTTTTTGCCACCGGTGGGCAAAAAAGTACAAATAAAATTGTTATGGGATTAATGTGGACTCTCATTATAGATGAAAATGTAAAAAAGAAAAGTTTGTCAATAAAAGTAAATGGAGTAAAGAATTCCGGACAATCAAAAAGAAAAGTTTGTCATGGAGTAAAGAATTCCAGACAACCAACTAATGAGAATAGTGCAATGAATTGTAGACGGAAGGAGTAAAAAAGTCAACTTTTTTCCTCGGTGAATAGATTTTAGTATCTCTTTATAATCATTAAATATATCTTGGTATATTCTTGCAAAAAAAAAATTGCCAAAATGTTGATTTTTTGGCCCAAGAAATGAATTATGTTATCTTCTTACAATCATTAAATTTATCTTGTATGGCTTGATCACGTGCACTGTCGGTGGCGGCGAAGACTCACCAATTGGGGCTGAGGAAGGTGTCGAAAACTCGCAGTTAGAAGTTTCCTATGAGACTGAGAGTTGAGACAGTCTGACAAGAGACTTGCTGCCTTTTTATACCTAAAACTATATATGGTCGGGCTCAATAATGATTACCACAAATTGTTAGCTTAACTCATGTATCTTTATGTGCACTATCCTATAAACATTGAATAGTCAATTTCAAACATCGAATGTTTATTTGTGCACACAAAAATGCACAATGTTTGCTTACGTATAATGAATGTTTATTGCTAATTTAGTACTATATATCTATATCTATACTTAAAATATTTAAAACAGGAACTTTAAATGCCACGTGTCATCTATTTGTCACTCCTTACTTTTTTTCTTTTTTTTTTTTTAAAAAAAAAAAACCCTTAAATGTCTTCTTACTCCTATAACAATCAGAATTCCACTTTGATCCTCAATCCTGTAAAATCACATATCACAACAAATCAAAACGCTATACTTGAAATAACTCAAAATCAGAATAGAAATCATATATTTTGCTTCAAATAAGGAAAAAAAATCCATAAATTTACATAATAATTGGTTTAAATGATCAAAATCCGTGCATAGCACGGGGTTAATACTAGTTTTATGTTAAAACAACACACATTCATTTACTAACACGAATTAAATTCATGCATGGTATGTTATGCAATCAGGACTCATTTT
Organism: Salicornia ramosissima; assembly: GCA_951394345.1. Lineage (NCBI taxonomy): Eukaryota > Viridiplantae > Streptophyta > Magnoliopsida > Caryophyllales > Amaranthaceae > Salicornia > Salicornia ramosissima. The sequence continues at coordinate 53,406,261 of OX596237.1, read as the reverse complement.
ATAAATATATTAACAAATATATATAAAAAGGTAACAAAGCAACTTGAATTTTAAAGAAAAATTGTATATGACCACTAAACAGATATGTAAATTAATATTTAGATTTAGTAAGTGATTGTTTAAGTATTTGTGTTGGAACATTATATAGTAATATTTGGATAATTGGAAATGTTTATATACAATATACTCCATCCGTAACATAAAAAATTCAACAAAAATTTTTTCACACATTTTGAGGCAGCGATTTAAGAGTATAATAAACGACCAAATTTATCAAAATAATTTTGATATTAGTAAGTTAGTCACTTATAATCACATTTTTGCTTGTATTAAAATCATTTTGATTAATTTCTTTGTTAACATCCTTAAACCGCTTCCTCAAAATACGTGAAAAAAATCATTAATGAAAATTTTGTGTTGTGGAGGAGTAATTTTTTAATAATAAAATAGAATAAATATTCAAAGTATGCATAATTAGTGTTTGCGTAGTATGCATCAATTTAATATTTGTAAAAGAATAATCGTTATAAAACAATGCAAATATTCAAAATTAACAATGAACCTTCTATTCATATAAATGAACATTAATTATGTGCAAAATGTTGAATATTTGTTGCTAGCAAGAGGGTGCACATAGAGCTATATGGGCCTAGGTACTTCATATAACAATTGGGTCGGTTCCACAGTAGGTTGGCTGATTGTGTGTAGACTTCACATACTATAACGGATAGGTTTTAAAAAAAAAAAAAGATCAAGGAAAAAGAACAATAAGGGAAATTTTAGGACCTATGCAATCAACCAATATAAAGCCACTGTTTTCATAATTTCATACAATCAATGCACGCTTAGATTTATCCATTTAATAAGACCTTGTTTGATTAAATATTATTGTGCACTCAAATTTTATTGTACCATTTTACAAGTGATTTTGGCATGTATTTCTAAACAGCATATTCACGATAAACCCGTGTCAGGATATCCAATTCATCCACCCACTTGCGACGTGTACATTCTTATCCTCCCCAATAAATGTAAGTTGGGAGGGTGGTCTTTTTTGTACTACCCCCATTTCGCAATACTCGCACCTTTTTTCATTTTAGGTTTGAACGCAATACTTGCAGCAAATATCTTTTTATTATATTTAGTATAAAAATTACCAATGTTTAGTTTTTTTTTAAAAAAAAAATTTACTTTTGTTGTATGCCAAATGAACTGTTCATTTTTCACTGTAACTCTATTTAAATTCAATTTTTTCCTAGGACTTCATACCGCATAGTTATGTAGCGAGTATTGCGATACAGAGATAGTATATACTATATAAATAAATATATAATCTATCATGCACGTTAAGTATTTAATTAATCATTCAAAAAATTTCTTCCATTTTCTAAAGTATATAAAATTCTTATACGCAGCCCTAATTATATAAAATTCTTAAATAAAATGCTTTTGTATAATTGTGAAAGGTTGAACAAGTTTAGTTAATAGTTGGTATAAATTTGAGATTAAAAGGGCAAGATCATGACTTGTTTCATTAAACTAATGGAACCCATACCCACCCCCTCCCCATGGCAGGAATAATTTTATCCCTTACCCATTAAATGTGGATCAACAGGTGTAGATGGGCCAGATCCTTATTTAACCCGTCCCATTGCCATTCTTAGACCATACGATTGTTGGCGTTTGACCTATCTTGGTAAATCATTTGTCAGACTAGCTCAATGTAGGGTTGACAAATGGTAACTCTTTAAAAGAATAAAGTAGAGAATTGTTTTATCCTTTTTTTTTTTTGCAATGATTTTATGTACCCTTACTAAACTTGTTGCTAACATTCATCTTTTGTAACATTTTATGCGCCTTAGTGTGCCTCATTAATCCAAGAGATAAAAGGAGGATTTTTTTTTGGAAAAAATAGGGATGCACCTCACGCTGCGCCTACGCACGCCTCGGTGCGTCTTTTGTACACCTACCTCAATGAAATTGCCTAGCCTCGCCTAGACCCTAAAATGTGTATGCCCCTGAGCCATGTCCGTCTTGCGCCTAGCTAGGCGTTCTTTTCAAACACTGCCTTGTACTGTAATAAAAATCTTCCGCACAACCTGACAAACCAATATATTCAGTCGTTCGTAATGTCAGGAAATCCTGTAAGAGACAGAAAAAACAACAAATCAGGGAAGTGCTTTCATGGCAATCGTTTAGCATGAAGGTTCTAACATCAACATCACTGATTCACTGCAACTCGACCTCCCAAAAAAAAGGATGCATTAGTCATCTTTTTTAATATTTGAAACTTTCAGTTTTTTTTTTTTTTTTCTTCAAGTTGAACTGTGAAACAAAGCCTTTTCCCATAGACTCATACATATTTCTTACAATATAGAAACTTGTTGAACCAGAGTTCCTTCATGGCTCATAGAAACCTATAACAGCAAACAAAGGCGATGACAACCCTGATAAATTCTTCCTGTTTAAAAGAAATCCTTTCGAATACAACATAGCATGTTCCAATTTGATAAAGTTTACAAAAGAACATATTATACATTAAGGCTAAAACAGTCCCCAACCAACAGATTACAATAATCATGAAAGATAGGCGAAAATCTGCACAAATTTCCAACCTCAGCTAAGCATTATCCACAAAAGCATTATTGACAGCATCAGAATTGTCATATTCTCCACATTTTGTTCCAATTGATTCTTAAACACCCTCTAATAGTTGTACAAAATCATAATCTAAAATCAACAGAACAAGTTATGCACAAATCAATGTCTTAATAACCAGTAGCTAAAATGAAACCGTTTTACCTTTAATTCCGATTCTGATTCTGAATCTGATTCTTTAGTATCCTTCAGATTGATGCCTCAGCTTGACAGTAGCATTACTGTGCTTTGCAGCTGATACCTGGGTTCCTTCCTATTTCCTAATGAGGCAATCAAAAGTTATATCTTGCAGAGTCGAGTATAATGTTGAGCAATACTGTATGTATGTATCGACGTATGAAGATTTAAAAAAAATCAAAACAGCAACAAATTAGACAGCAAATTAAAGAAAACTGAACAGCTTTTATCAATAACTAGTATGTCATTTCTTATTTACACAACTTTCCAACCATATCATATCCTGTTTGTACACCCTGAACTTCCTATAGTTTACCTTATGCCTACAAAAGAATGAACTTGACAAGACATTAGATTTCAGGTTATTCTTCAATCTTCAACATTTTAACCAACTTTGGACTGCTTCTTCACAAGATCCCGGTGCTTCCTCCAAGATGAAGATTCATTGGTGGCATGACAGTGGTTCAAGCCATGAATTTCGGAAGTATTATTCCAATTTTTACAAGGCGCAGGTATGTCACAAATGAAGCAATAGCACTGCAATTGAACCAAAAAATTCATCATTCGCTAACATTAGACGCTTTAAGGGAGTCCTAAAAGTTTGTTCCATATTAAAATGGCACAAAGTTTAAGGTAAACTAATTAATTCCAGTGTGATACTTGGTCTTTTAACTAATATAAGACCAAATAAAGAATAACAAACTTTAATTGTTAATCTGATTTTTGAATCATCATTTGACAATTGCTAATCTGTGATGTAAATTTTATTAACTAATGTTCATTAGTTAATTATTTTTAGATTTCCAATTCTAATATTAATTAACAATGGTAAGTTTCTGAGTTGATTGATTAGAACTTCATTTCATTTGGCAGATTTGAGAGGGAAAATGTGAACTTGAGAGGGAAAATATTAAGAAATAATTTATTTTTTAGTGGTTGTTTGATTTTCAAGAGGAAATTTTATTTCATGATTTCCCTTATAAAATTTATGGGGATTTCATTTCTTGTTTGATTTGAATCAAGGAAGTTACGATTCATGGGACTTTCAAGTAACCAATGAGATGCTTGGTAAATAAATTTCCATGATTTTGCAATTCCTCCTTTTTACATTTTATTATCAACCAAACAAAAAGCTCGTATGCAAATTTATGAGAATTTCTAATCCTCCATTTTTTAAAGTGCAACCAAACAACCCTACTAGTATAAATAGGTTTTTGTTTTGCTTCCTCACAAAACTCATGTGATCTATTAAAAGAAAGAAATTCATGTGATTATTAAAAAGTAGGGTTATATTGGTAAGTTTAATACTTAAACAATGCGGAAAAAAGAAACAGGACAACTATTAAAAAACGGAGCAAGCAAGAAGCTAACAAATGTGCTATCTTTATAGGGTATGAATCTAAAGGTTACCATCTCGCAATGAAGTTCATGAGGAGTCTTCTTAAATGGATGGGTTGCACATTGGTGTCTTGAATGTGGATAATCCCTGCAAGCCACCTGCCCAATCAAAATGTAAGCCACACAATTTCTTTCATTAACATCAATGCCATCATGAATTTCATGATCAACTCTCAAAAATCAAAAGATTCAAACATTCAACATCATACATAATTTACATCATGATGATCATCTTATAAAACAAAATGTACACATGAACTCAAACATTAAGTTATTAGCTCAATAAACAAACAACAATATATTGATATAAAAATACCTTCCCTTTTGCAGCCAAAATTGTAACATCATCCTTATCAGCTACAACTTTAGACTTGTCACAAAGAGACAAATTAGAAAACTTGTCTTCAAACGGATCAAAATCCAATATAAAACAATCCTCAACCTCCTCAATCTTCTTCACATCTTCGCTCTTCTTAACACAAACTATAGACTTCACATCACCATCATCATCATCATCATCAAGAGTAGGATTAAACTCAAGAATAAAACAATCCTCAACCTCTTCAACCTTCTTCACATCTTTCTTCTTCTTCACACAAACTATCGAATTCGAAGTGTGCCCCACCTTGACCCCACCACTGCGGGTCCCACCAAAAAGCGACGACCATGACCTTCCGTCGCAAGAACCATGGCTGATACTAATTTTTTTGGGGGAATCCCAATGATAGGGCCAACCACGGAACTTCTGGTCACAGTATTTACTAAGATGCCCAATTAACCCACAACGAAAACACTTAAGAATAGAAACAAAACTTAGAGGGCAATTCCAGATGTAATGACCAAAACCTTTGCAATTAGTACACTTAGTCCCAAATGGAATGACATTAACGGCTTCAATAGGATGTATGGATTTTGATTTACCACATAAATTGAAGCTAAATTTGACGCAATCTCCTTCTCGGAAGATGATGTTTGAAGAAAGAGATGAAGGGGTCACATATACTTCGGGGAAAAAGGGGTTATCGGGGACAATGTAACCGATGCCTTGAGAATCAAGCCATTTAAGTTTTCCGGTTACCATGTTTGTTTTTGTCCAGCTCCGACGATGATGATTATTGTCCGCCATTGCCGAGGGAGGTGTTTGAAGCTTTTAGCGCAAGAATAATTAGGATTTAAGGAGGAAGAAAAAAAAAGAGTTTTGGTTAATTCTGCTATGGCCTATGGGGCAAGTGTCTAGCACTCTAGCGTAATTGTAGACATTGTAGTAAATGGTAGTTGAATTTATTCAGGAAATTCTGTTTGTTGAAATTATTCAGGTTTCTTTTCTATTGGGCTTAAGAGTTAAGAATAATGTACCCCTTAGTTTGTTAGTTACACATTAATTTTACTTTTTTATCCGTTTCAAAATAACTATTTTATTTTTATTATTTTTTTTAAATTACTTACATACAACTTTAAATTTATATACTTACCATTTAATAGTTAATAATCATTACTTTTTTATTTATTTTGGTAGCCGGTTATAAATGATGGCAATGAGAATGAATTTATAACTAAATTTGAAAGAGAAATCAAAATCCATTTTTATAATGGTGCTACCTTAGCTCCAATTTATCTAATCTTCTTCACAAATATTTATTCCCATCAAATACCACCCTCTTCAATGGTAATGGATGAGAATGAAAAATGAGAAGAAAATTGAAGCTTGGAAATGAAAATTTGTTTTCCATGGAGATTATAAGGTTCCTCCTTAACAAAATTACACTATAAATTCATTACTATTACCACGATTTATTACCAACAACCAAACGGGCCGTTAGAGTACAACTTTATACTTCTACTCTTACTTTTTACAAAAGTGGTCCCAACTTAAATCCCACCCTAAATCCTAATGGAGTAGTTAATTCAGGACAGAGGGAGTACATTTCTTTTAGCACAATTTTGTACGGAAACATATGGAGTGGTAAGAACCATATAAAATAAAGGTATTTAATATTTATTAAGGAGATGACAAAAATAGAGTAAAATAAGTAGAATAAAAGAGTGAGGGCTTGTTTACTTCAGATTATATTCAGTTCAGTTCAGTTCATCTCTATTCAGTTCAGTTCAGTTCAATTAATACACTTCTATTCAGTTCAGTTCAGTTCAGCTTTATTAAATTCAGTTCAGTTCAGTTCAGTTTATCTCTATATAATTTATGTGAGACTCAAATATAAAAAAAAGGGGGGGAAATATAACAAATAAATTGACATTCAAATAAAAAAAAATATATAACAAGTAAAAAAATGAATATGTAATTGACGAGTTTGTCTAACATTTGGATTTTAACCATTAAAAAATTGAAGTTTGAACATTTTTTTACCAAATCAAAAGATAAAAAGCAAATTGATATAAGACATTCTAAGTGAGGCTAGAAAAAACTACCACAGAGTATGTTGAGACATATCAAGGTTCCACATAACTATATTCTTCCTTTCTTATAAGAGAAATTATGATCCCATGTCTGGTATCTCTCATACCATGGCAATCTTGTAATTAGTTGCATAATGCCACGTGGCAGTGGTCCCAAAAAAAACGTGGAAAGTTTATTTAAAAAAAAAAAATTACAAGATTCTTTCACTCCTCTTTCTTTGAATGAAAACTTCTGCTTCTCTGCTCTTTCTTTCTCATCTTTCTTTTTTTCACTTCTTTCTTTTTATTATTATTGTTATTATTATTATTATTACTACTACTATTATTATTATTATTATTAATCATTTTTCTCTTCGACATTTTCGTCGATATTTTTGGTTGGGTTTTCCGGTAGACTTTTCCGACCAATTTCTTTGGCGACCGTTTTTCGATCGAATATTCCGGCTACAGTTTTTCGATCGACTTTTCCAACACACAGTATAATAAACAACCACCTCTCAAATGGTGAAATCAAAATAGACAGAAAATTTAGTTGTAATACAAATCACAGCTCAATACATAATACAACTTACAGCTCTTCTTCATTTTTTCTGATAAGACTTGAACTAGAAGGTGACACCAAATGGGATGTTTAGAGACTTACTGAGTGAGCTATAAAATACTAAAACTTAGAGTTCAATACTAGTAGAAATACTTGAATGAAAAAATAGAAGGATTATTTGATTCTAATAATTCAACCTTTCACCATTTCGTTATTAATAACCCAACCTTTGGATTATTCGCCAATTTGCTTTCAATGGACCTTAACCTGTTATAACTTATAAAAAAAAGGTAAAATAGGACATGTAGCATGTTATAATTGGTCTATTTATTAAATTTGTTTTTAAATTTTAAATTAAATAAAAAATCAAAATTAAAAAAAAAACTAAAAAAATCTTAATTGAAAATTAAAAAATCAAAACTAAAAAAATAAATTATGTGATTTATCAATGTTTATTAAGCCTATTCCTGTTATTTCAATGCATTGTGATCGTAAAGTTGCTATAGCAAAAGTTACTAGTAAAAATTTTAACGAGAAAAGAAGACACCTAAGAGTGAGAAATAAATTAATTAGAAATTTGATATCTCATGGTGTTATTTCTCTTGACTTTGTCAGGTCATAAAATAATCTTGCGGATCCGCTTACAAAAGAGTTGACACATCAACAAGTTATTGAGTCGTCGAGGGGAATGAGACTAAAGCCTATAAAGTAGTCGCTTCAATGGACACCCAACTCTAAAAGATTGGTGATCCCATGAAAGGAGTTCAATGGGTAACAACGAAGTTGATTAGTTGACTACGGTACACCATATTTTATTTGGAGTATATTCCAAGTCCTTTCCTATGGCGAGGTGTATTTTAAACTGTGACAACTATAAGGTTGAGGTATATAATTAATTTGTAAAATACCTCTTAATAAACCCAACGACTGTAATAACTTATAAATTGTGGGGGTGAAAGTCATTGATCAACCTTGGAGGGTTTACCTAGTGAGTGTGGTAGTGGGGCCACTACTGCAAGACTTAGGCTGGTCTCAAAGTGACATTCACGAAACAAGATACCTGCACATGGCCGTAACATGTACCACTGATAGAACCTATATGAACCCATATATTGTATGTATTGTGAGCTGAAGCTCGGTTAAAGGAGATATGGCTCAAGACACTCATGTCTCTATATCTTCTCGGATAGGCGTTCATATATATTAGGTATAAGGCTCAAACTCGGAAGGTTTCTTATACTGAAACTACAATATTATAAGCTCCATAATAATATTTACATACTATTTTCAACATTATTAAGTTTTTAAAAAAATTAAATTATGTGGGGGATTGTTGGAAATTATTTTTATTTTAATTTAATTTTAAAACAACAAAACAAAACTTTTACTACGTTTTGTTATGTACTTGTACGTTCCTAAATGATAGGAACAATATGGGAGGTTTAACACTTTAGTTTAGAATTATTCAACTATAAACATGCCATTAATAAAACTTTCTAACGGTTGGTTATTTGGTTGTTTTGTTAATTATTCTCATTCCCCTATATAAGTGGTATTTGAGTTAAGCATAAAACCGAGTACTTAACTTTAGCAAAAATAGCAGTTAGAGTACTAAAGTTTGCAAAGTTGCAAATAGAGTACTATACCGTAACGTCTGTTACGTTTATGTTAGATTCTGTCAAATAAAGTGTGAAGCGCATAAAAAAAGCTCGTGGAATCACGCTCTAGTATAAAGCGGTAATTTTTAGCGGGTCAATTTCAATGTTACTCATAAATTCTCTCATCAACTCTTAAAAATTAGAAAAATAATAATAAAAAAACCCTGATTTCGTCGTTTCTCAACTCCATTTTTTTACTGATCCTCTCTCATGTGGCCTACCTCACAACATTCAAAGACAATGACATCTAAAGAAGGTATTCTTATTCTATATTTATCATCAAAATTCGTATTACTGTTTGTTTCTTTTCAATTGGTTTAAAGTATTTGTTTTTCCCCTTTTGTTAGGATGAATTTTGCTTAAAGATTGTTGTTGTGGTGTTGTAAAGTTGTTAATTTCACTTATTTTTGTATAATTAAGTATAATCTTTGTGTTTAGTGTCGGTAATTAGAGTTAGGTTTTGGAATTAGGATCAATTTGTATTGTGCTTTATTTTTAAATTGGGGTTAGGGCTTTGAATTAAAAACTAATTTCAATCTAAATGTCAAAGTTGTTGTGCTTTGCTTTGAGTTAGGTTGTAGATGGATTATGCAAGCTACTGAGTGTATATATATATATATATAAATATATATATATATGCTTGTAACTTTTGTATAATGAAGCTACTATTTTAATAGCTACTCCGTATTGTACTAATTCATTTAATTAATGAGACTACTATTTTAACTTACAGTATTTGTTGGACTTCTCTTCTTAGAGTATACTATTGTTTTAACTATTTTCTTATGCATTATCTATGACTAAACTACTTTTGTTAATTGATTATGTAATTATTCACAGATATGGGGAACTTTAAACCTTGCCTTATTGTTCATCATGGTGGAGATTGGGTTGTTTGTGGTGATATGATGTATGATGGTGGTAAGGTTGATGTGTTTCAAAACTTACCAGAATCAATTGATGCTTCTTATGTTAAGGAACTAATTGATACTTTGGGTTACAATGATGTTGTGAAGCTACACTTTCTTGATCCTAGGAAAGAATTTCACAATGGCATAAGATATATGGATTTTGATAAGCATACCTTTGACCCTTTCCTTGCATTGCTATTAGAGTTTAAGCTAATTCACATATATATAGAGCATGAAACAGTGAGTTTAGTGGACAATAATCTGCTAGATGGTGGTGGGTCATTCATGGAGTTGTTGTGTGGTGTAGATGAATCACTTGGACCTAAGACAAATGACTGTCATTCTAAGGTTCATACCAACGTAGACATCGATTACGATTCAGAAGGTACTGATGAGGATGATGATGAACTGGCCAATGCAAGAAAGAAAGTAACTGAAGAGAAAAAGAAGGAGAAATCATATGGTGAGGAAATGGAGATGCTTAAGAGGGTTGCTGCAAATAAGGGAATGAATGATAACCTTTTTGGAAGTGATTTTGATGGCGATAGTGACCTTGACATCCCAAATGAATCCGATGAGGACGACTATGGGTACCTTGCACCACCACCTTCAATGCCTAAGTCCAAACTTCCAAACAAGGGGGTAGATGAAGGTGATACTAGCACTGGTTGTAAGTTTTATGTGGGCCAGCACTTTGAAAATGCAAAAACCTTCAGGAAAGCAATAATAGATTACTCGATTGAAATTGGTAGGGACCTACCTTTCTCTAGGAATGATTGCAATAGAGTTGGGGCAAAATGCATCAATAAGGATAATGGTTGTCCTTGGAAGATATGGGCTTCTTGGGAAAGGGGTAAAAGGACCTTCATGGTGAAAACTTTGGTGCCAAATCACAATTGTGGCAGGTCTGCTAGAATTAAGAAGATGACAGCTACATGGATTGCTAAAAACTACCAGACCAAGTTTAAAATCAACCCTTACTTGAGCTTAACAGAAATCATTCAGACAATTTGGCAGGAGCAGGGGATACAGGTGAGCCATTATATGGCATATAGAGCAAGAAAGAGGGGTCAGGCATTGATCGTAGGTGAGTACCAAGAGCAATATGCACTTCTACCTAGGTATGCTGCTAAAATCAAGAGGAGTAATAAGGCAAATACGGTTGTAATTAAGATGGATGGTAATGTCTTTCAAAGTATCTACATTTGTTTTGATGCATTAAGAAAAGGGTTTTTAGCTGGTTGTAGACCATTTATATCTCTCGATGGATGTTTCCTAAAAGGGCCTTATGGGGGACAACTCCTTACAGCTGTTGGGAGAGATGGGAACAACCAAATGTTCCCAATTGCATGGGCAGTGGTGGAAAAGGAGTGTACGGCTTCATGGACATGGTTTTTGCAGCTGCTAGGGGATGACTTAACAACTAAAGAAGGTGCTGGTTACACCTTCATGTCTGATCAGCAGAAGGGCCTCTTAAACTCTTTGGTAGATGTCTTTCCACAAGCTGAGACAAATGTATGTGCTAAGCATGTTTACTGCAATTTCAGAGGTGTTTTTGGAGGTGGTTTAGAGTACAGAAGACAGTTCTGGATTATATCCAAAAGCACTACTGAAAATGAATTTGAAGCAAATGTTGAAGTGATGAAAAGCATATCTGTTGCTGCTGGTGAAGATTTAATGAAAAGAAATTATAAAAAATGGTGCAGAGCTTTCTACACTCCTCTCTCTTGTTGTGATAGTGTGGACAACAATATGTCAGAAGTTTTCAATGCTTACATATTGAAGTCGAGACACAAGCCCATCATCACAATGTTAGAAGATATACGAGAGGGGTTAATGGAAAGATTGCACAAAAAGAGGGATGAAATAGGTAAGAAAGATATGCTTTTATGTCCAAGAATACAACAACAACTTGAAAAACATAAGATTTGGGCAAGAGGATGGAATGCCTTTTGGGATGGGGGATTTTGTTATGGGGTTAGGGAAGGGGCAACACAAACCAAGTATGTTGTGAATTTGAACGAGAAGAGTTGCAGCTGTAATGGATGGCAAGTAAGTGGTATACCTTGTAAACATGCTGTAGTGGCCATTTGGAACAAAGTCGACCAACCAGAGCACTATGTCAGTGGGTACTTCAGAAAAGAAGTGTATATGAAAGCATATGAGTTCTTGTTGGAACCATTGAATGGTCCTCAAGAATGGCCAAATTCAGATACCTTGGTCATTGCTCCAAAACTGAAGAAAGTGAACAATAGACCTCAAGTGAAAAGAAAGAAACAAGTTGGAGAGGTGACCAAATCAGGGAAGTTGAAGAAAACAGGCTCAAACATGACATGTAGCATTTGTGGCATTCAAGGACACAACAAGAGAGGTTGTAAAAATGTGCCTACGGAAACTGTCAACGGAAACACAAGTGCACCAAGAAACACACAACAAAATACTACTAATGTACCAATGCACCAAAGAGGTGTAGGTGTCTACACCTACCCCAATGGCTATCAAAGAATTGCTGCCCCTCAAGCTTCAACTATACCACATTCAACCACTCGACCAACATCTTCTCTATATCAAACCCCTCAACACACACCAGCTCCACAAACAGCCACTGGATTACAAAGCCAAAGCCAGCCTTTTCAGAGAAGATCTGCATTCTACTCAGATTATGAGGGTCAACAAACTGTTTACTCTTTTAGTCAGGAGTATTCTTTCACTCAATCACAAAATGAAGCTGGTTCGCAAACTTCAAATATTATATCAAGGGAGCATTTGCAGGTATTACATTTTAATTATCTTCAATAGTTTGTGTCATTTTGTTTTTACCGATCTATTGTTGCTAATAAGTTATTTCTCTTTAATCTTATAATAGAATATGGCTATGGCTAGAAGGATGCAAAGGAGAATGTAACAAAAAACAGGTAAACCTTAATTCATTAAATATTTACTAGTACATGTAATATACAAATGATTAGAAAATAATGACATAATCTGATTCCCACTTTCTGTCCATTGCCCTACTCAATTGATTCTTCCTTGACATTGCCTTATTGCTGCACAACCAATATAATTCTCTTATTACTCATAATTTGACACTTGCATGAAATTATTAGTAATAAAAATAATTTGATTTGTATTTTAATCATTGCAGTTCAATTGATACTTGTGTTGATGGAGATGCTGTTGGTGTTTTGATGCTGTCGGATTTTGCTGCTGTTGGTGTTCTGCTGATGAAAGAATTTTTTTTTTAATTAATAATTAATATGTTGTTGGTTTATTACAGTTACAACATTAACTGCCATTATGATATTTTTTTTTACTGCATTATGATATTTATTATTAAACAAGTTTTGAGAATTAATTTGGAGTTGTTAATGATTTAATTTTCAGCAATAGCATAATTAATGATTTAAATATAGAAACAATCTAAGAAAGTTCAGTACCTTAACACCATTAATTAACTTCCGTTACTTTAATCCCCTAACTGCAACAATTTAAACTTTAGTACCCAAACTGCTATATCCACCAAAGTTTAGTACCCACAATTTATCTTAACTCAGTGGTATTTGGGCAAACTTATGAGGAGAAAAAAAAAAGACAATCTGCTCACAAGCTTTTTACACATAATGTTACATTAACTTTGTTCCTAAAACAATAAGTTATTTTTTTTTTATTATTATTTTGGAGCTTTGGTGTTCATTGGTTCGGGATCCTTCGCTGCACACGATTGATCTAGCGGGTTGTTGTATCTTGGGAGAGGAGCGTATCAATTCTATTCACCAGTACAGTGGGGCGTTTTCTCTCTAAGGATAGCGCCCAACGTGCTACAACCCAAGCTATTCTAAACCATTCTTCTATTTTTATTTAACCTTTGTACTGTTTGTATATTAATAAAGTGTTGATTTTATTATTTGTTACTTCAAATATTTGTTGTTTAATTTATTTTCTAACAGACTCTCTCTCTCTTCCTCCCTACTCTCTCTCCCCCCAGCAACCACCTTGTCTCTCTCTCCCCACCAACCACCTCCGCCACCGCAGCAATCGCCACCAACACTCTTTCCTTACTTTCTCTCTTTCCCCAACCACCTCTATCACCACCGTACCGACACTTAATCTTCCCCACTCTCTCTCCTCCGTGACGAAACCACCACACCACCACTCTTCTTCTCTTCTTCTTTCTCTTTGGGCGGGGTGTGAGGTGATTTCAGGGGTGGGGTTTGAATGGGGTAAGGGAGTTGGGGGGGGGGGGATTGGTGGGGTGGGGGGTTCGAATTGAGGGGGGGGGGGATTGGGGGTTTGGCTGGGGTGAGGGCTGTTTTGGGTGGCGGAGGGGTGTCGAATGGGTTTGGTCGGCGGCGGGTGGAGGGTCGACTGGGTTTGGACGGCGGTGGGTTTGTGCGACTGAGTTGGGTGGGGGCTGAACGGCGACGCTGGATGGCTGTTTTGGGTGGCAGTGGTCCAGTGGATGGTCATGGGTGGTTGTTAGGTTTATAAGATTAATCATATTATTTATTTAATTAATTTAAATTAAACCTGTTTTTTATAATTATTTTGCATAATTTTATTTTAAAAAGGTAAATTGTAAATAAAAAAAAAAAAGTTTACCTATTGTTCAGGTTGCAAGTCAAAATGTGCATTGAAAGCAAATTGGGGGTAAAGGTTGAATTATTGGCGAATTATCCAAAGGTTGAATTATTAGAATCAAATAATCCAAAACAGAATACAATACAAGAGCAGCAACCTTATTCAAATTTTAAACTTGCTTCTCTGATCCAATTAGAAGATCGCATCCTTGTGATAAATTGCTCAAGCCCCAGAAGAACCAGCAACCTTTTCACCAAAACAAACAGCATCCTTGCAACTTTTTACCTTGTTCCTTGCTTAATTTCACAGTAGTTTACACTTGATCTACTCAAACAAGAAGCTATGAATTTCTATCCAAAGCAGCTCCCTAAAACCAAATGTATCTATAGCTGAATCCTATAAAAAGTATATCCTACAACTGGGCATATGTAGTTATGTACACACAGTTAACAACGAGCGGTATGGAAAACTAAATGAGCAATATAAAATCTCTATTATATAAGCCAAGGGGAGCCATGGTGTCCCGCTCAAAAAGTCCATAATGCCCCTTACAAATTTATTAAAATTAAAATCAAATAACATCACTCTTGGAAAGTTATTACAATTTTTGAATTTTTTTAAATTAAAATATTACAAAATATACAATTCGGAAAAATAAAATAAAATAATCAAAATTCATATTTTTGATTTCTCTATAGAAAGACACCCATTTTAATATAGTTTGTTACATAAAAATTTTACCTTTTTATTATCGTAGAAATTTGATAACCGATTTTGTTCATTGTTGTGGAATGGCTGGATGAAAGGGGAATGTTTGTTTGAGATTATGTGAATGAGTGAATTTTAAAAAAAATCAATTTCTCGAACAAAAACCTTCGATTTTTGAAGATACATTAAAAATATCGTCGCACTCAAAGCGTGCACACAAGGCTAGTAATTTCATAAGCAAAGCTGCTAATTAAGTCAGCAAAATGGATAATTTAATGAGCAAAATACAAACATGGGAGCATGTACGCCCACGTTTAGAATATAAATGATATAAATACTAGGATGAATGTCATAACTCATAAGGCTAGACATTGGTTAATTACATGGGTCCCAAAATCCCCCTATTTTATCCCTCCTAAGGGCTCGTTTACATTAGCTGAGCTGAGCTAAACTGAACTGAATAGAAGTGTATTAATTGAACTAAATAGAGATGAACTGAACTGAACTGAACTAAATCTGAAGTAAACAAGCCCTAAATCCCTATTATTTTAAAATTTAAATTGGTATTAATTGTATACGGAGACTAAATACAATGGTTGTATGTGTATTATCTCTCCAAAAATTTAAACCCCTAATCTTCCTACACATTGAACTTAGAAAAGTAAGCATACTAACACCATGCCAACCTGCTTCTCTTAATCTGCTCCAAGAATTAATATATATATACATCAATTACAGCAATCAATTCAATGAAGTTGATTGTGAAACATATCTACCAAGAAAAAGGGGAAGTTCAGGGAAGAAAATAGCACTAAAACCGAGACAATGTTTCCATGGTAACAATTAAAATGATACCTTTCTGTTTCTGATCATTAACCTCCCTTCGTGCTTTAAGAATTGAGCAGTAATATAACTGGCTAACTGCTGCAAGAATCTTGTATCCAGGTTCTCCTTAAGTGCTTACATATGTATATCAGATATGTATCAAACAACATGAGAAATAACTAGACATAACATGTATGGCTTACTTCCAATTTTAAGGACAAATCATACATCTTATTGAATAAACTACTCCCTCCGTAACATATTAATGGCAACGATTTGACATAAAGTAGAGAGGAAAAATGTCAAATCGTTGCCATTAATATGTTACGGAGGGAGTATATAAATTTATTGGTGCTTGCAAGGATCTAAAACATTTTTTATTTGGACACAGTAGATTAATAAAGTTACCTGGCCTTCATTCAGTAATAATGATTAATGAGCAGATCTTGATCATAGCTACAAAAACACTCTCAGAAAGGAAATTCTCCACATACTAACAGCTTCACAGGACAATACACCATGATAAAATAAATTATTTTTATTAAAAAAAATATATATCCACCAGCTCAACCATTTTCACATCTCAGAGGTATAAGCTTTTCAAGTCCCTCAACAGCAGCTAGGTAGAGGCCCTCAGCTTTTTGGCTCTTTGTAAGGCCACTGTAACAAACTCATATTTAGGGAAAGGGGTATTTTAAGGAATATAGAACAAGTTGTTATTAGAAATTTGGAGAAGATTCTAGTGGAGATAGTTAGAGGTATTTTCTATAAACAAGGACAAGTGACAGAGAGTGGGAGCATGTTGAATATGAATAAAGTGTTTGCTATTAGTTTTTGGGAGTGATTAAGTCACTCGAATGCTTGAAAATCATTTGTCGAATTTTCTATTTCAGCTTATATCCATCAAAATTATCTTCTTCATTTCTTTATCCACCCATTTAATATGGCAGTTTGTTACAGCCACCACATCCACCAATAGTGAATTAGTAATTATACCCCAATCATTGACACACATAGTTACATCGCCATTCGATCACTTAAAACTAGCATTTTAATTGTAACCACCAACAAAAGTTCTCTAACCAAAAATGTTTTTTTGCTGGTGGCAATATCTGTCAGAGTGCCTAGTTCTTCACATTAAATGATTAAAAGCTGTCAAGCGCCCTGTGAATTTAGTCATTGATTCTTTGACATTTAAAGTGCTCTGATCCCTTCTGACAAGGGATACCGAAACCACTTTTTCACCCTCTGGGGAGTAATAGGGTACAATACAAACAACAATATCAAAGCTTTATTCCCAAAAAAAATAGGGTAGGCTAGATATAAATCAAATATATATATCAAGTCATCCGCATATATAATCCTCCAATCTTCCTCCAGTCCCAACAACTGCAATTCATTCTCAATCACCCTTCTCCATCTTTGCTTTGGTCTTCCTCTCCCTCACCTTGCCTCCTCTACTCTTCAAGCCTCCTTATCTGTGCATTATACTCTCTCCATTTTACATGACCAAACCATCTTAATTGGCTCT
The DNA here is from genome assembly GCA_951394345.1 of Salicornia ramosissima. Taxonomy (NCBI): domain Eukaryota; kingdom Viridiplantae; phylum Streptophyta; class Magnoliopsida; order Caryophyllales; family Amaranthaceae; genus Salicornia; species Salicornia ramosissima. The sequence continues at coordinate 53,388,864 of OX596237.1, read as the reverse complement.
CCCTCATTGTGTCCTCTATAGGGTACAAAGTATTCTTAAAAAAAGGTACAACATTTCTTTTGTAATACAATCTAAAATCTAAAAAAGGGAATGGGGGGTGAATGGGTGATCATAGATCATATGTTGACAAGAAACCAAATAAATGATGCCAGATCTCAACGAATTTAAGGGAAAACTTATGCAAATATTGAGTGCATTAGAGAAGTAAAATCAAAATAGAAGATTTATAGAACTTATCACACAACTCAAAACAAAGATATGCAATTAAGTACATATTATTAATATTATCGTCATCATCTCTCAATTTCCCTAGAACCTTCCTAACCAATGAAATTAATCACTATATTACAAGTACATAGATTAGAACACAAAGAAGAATATAGATACAACAATACAAATAGTGTTCATATTAATGACTACCTTTAATATCCAGCCTTTCCTATTTTAGCTGTTGATGTGCCTGTTCAAATCTAAGCGTCCTGCAGAAAACAAGAACTATAATTACAAGAGCCAATTCCAACCATATTTCAGTCATCCTAGATCCATTATCCTTTTCCAACAAGGTGAACGTATATCATATATGTTGCCACAGCACTGCAACCAAACCACCAAAAGTTATGGCAACCATAAAAACTCACTTAGGCTATAAGCAAATTTTTTATTAAAAAAAATAATAATACAAAATAAATAAATACAATCAAAGAGCTATATTGGAATTTGGAAGTTTTTTTTTTAAGGCAATTACCCATTTGGATCTTGGTCCATGATGGCCTTTTAATTGATTTTAACGATAGGATTTTGATTATAGATTAGATTAGTCTATCTGGTGGGTATCCTTAACTATCTTGTCTCTTGAACATGAACTTGTATGTTCCAAATTTTTTCTAGCGATTATCCTACTGCAAAATTTCTTGCTACAAGCAGCAGAATTTTTATTTTACAAGGGTTTATTCACTCTAATCGTACTACATAACATGTCAAGTCTTTGAAACTGTTCAAATCATTTGTACTGTAATGGGATATTTGAGAAAGCTACTTCCTATATCGAAGTCAATGGAATATTTGAGAAACAACATCAAAGCCAATAAAAGCCCGTCAAACTATTGTGAAATCACAAGGAACCCCAAACTCCCTTGCTAACCCTTGCTCCCCCCTTAGATCATGTCGCATTGCTATGGAGTATAAATAAAAGGAATCCACCAACTAATAGCTGAATTCCATGATTGAGAAAAGCTATGCCAGTTACAATGTCTGAGCCATATATTCCCCAATATTATATGAGTTTAATATTCATCAATGAATCAAACTCTAACTACTTCTTCATCTACTAGTCCTATAAAATTTAAAGTATTGCATTGGTTGGGGTCAAGTTAAACAAGTTTTAAGTGCATTAGCAAACTCAGGTCAACAATTCCTGCAAACTGCAAAAGCCTAACTAGATTAGTTATTGAATGTCTTATCATTTCTGATTTTTCAAAACTTCCCAGCTTTCACACTAACCCCATAAAACTAACAAATTTCCTCGTAATCCAACCTGGATATGCGCAAATTAAAAAAGTATATACTAAAAAAGTTGCATATTGCTAGCAAGAAGTAGAGAACCTTCGTTCAAAATTTTACCTTTGATTATTGTATCTCATCTCAATGGCCTTCTAAACCACATCCTTAATTCTCTTCCATATTGGGCTATCAACAGTAGCATCACAGTGCTTCAAGTCAGAGTCTATGGATCCTTTAGTCCATCTTTTGCAGGGTGCAGGTTTTTCACAAACATAGCAATAGCACTGCAATTGAACCAAACAAAAAAAAAATGAAAAATATGCACTTTTCAAACAATCAAGCTATATACTAATAAACTAATAATTTCATAAAACTAAACACCTAATAAATAACATCAAACACACACTGAGCACAAGAACTGGATAGTACCAATTTGCAATGAACCTCATGTGGAGTTGTCTTAAAGGGGTGTGTGGCACAGAGGTCCCTTGGATGTGGGTAATCCCTACAAGCCACCTGTCCTTCAAAAACAATTCACCATCATCACATCAATATATTCATGATAATCTTGGAACTCAAACATACCCGATAAACTAGAAGTAAAGACAGTCGTCATGTATCACCTCATGTTCCTTTGACTCCTTTGAAGTACAAGTACATGTTATACACAACATATCAATTCTCACAAAAAACTAAATAACATTTCAAAAAATGACAGAACCTTAGACAAATTTACATCCCCAACATGATTATCCATGTCCAAATAATATAGTTATCACCAATATTAATATCACAGTGACCATCCTAGAAGAACAAAATTGCTTGATTAGCTTGAAATCTGCCCATCATTAGTTTATCATTCTTCAATAGTTCAATTGATAATCACCACATTAGGAAAATTTATCATCTTAGGAAAATTGAACAAATTAGGGGACTTGTAAAACCCACCCTATGTTTTCTTTAATTTTAGCTAAGCTTTTTTAGTTGGTTTAAACGAAGGCTTGAAGCATTATTACGAATCAATATCATATTCTCCACTATGTGTTTCTCACTGTTTTATATGTTTTAGTACATTACTACTCGTATCATTGTTCTACTTTATACCTGCCCATCAATTATAAATCCCATATCAAAGTTTGTTTCTTAATTACCTTTATTTCTCTTCGAGTCTTCCTTAATAAGATACAAGTTGATGACCCCATAAAATGTATATTTGGGTTGTTAATTCTTAATGGAAATCTTGGTTGATTGAGCTTGCTTTCTAAACTAGTAGTTCTTGAGTTTAAAATCTTTAGCCTCCTTTACCAAAAATAAATAAATAAACTAAAAAATGAAATAAAATCTTTATCCTCAATCGATTACTTAAATGTTACTAAGAAGAGGGTTTAACAATTGAGACTTGCAGGATTGAGTTTACTGAGCCTGATCAGTTATACGTAAAGCAATGCTAATCAACATAAACATCAACATGATCATCATAGACACCCAAAATTCCAGTTCAGCTAAGAAAATTTTGATAAAAATAGTCCCAACCACCTAACTTTGGCTAGAATCACAAGTTCACACAGCTTTAAATTATCGAAGAGTATCTCCTAAACAGGGGTTTCAATGACCGATCATCAACACAAACATCAAAATGAATCAATGATAATGTTATAAGAAAATTAAAAAATCCCATTTACCTGGCCTTTCTCCGCCAAAATGCAAACGTCTTCTGATTCTGAATCATTACGTAAAGACAAGTTAGAAAACGTGACAGGTTCATCAGGATCAAAGTCCAGTATGAAACAATCCTCCCTTTGCTCAACTTTTTTGACATCTTCAACATTCTTCACACAAACTATAGACGTCAATTCCTCACAATCATCATCGTCGTCATTGTTACGCATGTTCTTCTCAGATGCATCATCCTTTGGAGCAGGATCAAACTCCAAAATAAAACAATCCTGCACCTCCTCCACCATCTTCACATCCTCCCTCCTCTTCACAGAAACTACTGAATTCTTATTATTTCCACCGCAATCCCTAGCATAATGGCCAGTTATTCCACACCGATAACACCTAACCCTAGAAATTGGAATTTTCTGACGACAATCACGGGTTGAATGACCATATTTTCGGCAATTAAAACACTGAATCTTAATTGGAACAACATCAATTGCTTCGAATTGCGGATTTGAGTCGCTGTATTTGATGCCAAATTCAACACGGTCACCTTCTTTAATGGTGTCGGAGGAAAGAGAAGGTGGAGTTACGAAGACCTCGATGTCTGGAACTATATAGCCAATTTTGTGTTTGTCGAGATATTTCATGGTTCCCTTGTAACGCTTTGCCTTTTTGTCATCATCATCCGTCATCGGTAAATGTGAAAAGAAACTTTATTGTTGGAGTAACTTGTCAGCTTAGATGAAGCTGAAGAAAAATGGAGCCTAGGACACCAGAGAGATCAACTGATGAATAGCATAATAGAAGTGAGCAACAATTCCGGGTATCCACCTATGGAACCCGACCCGGCCGGGGAGCCAGCATGTAATTACCCACATCCGGTTGGATTTGGTTTCGGGTCCCAAAATTACTAGCCGATCACAATTGGGTCGGATTTTAGTTCCAAAATCTAGGACCGGTATCCGGTGGGCGGTGGGTACCGGTTGTGAGTTGTGACTTTGTAGTATTGCAAATTTGCTAGCTAGTACTTCATTTTAACTTGACAAGAGCATCCACGATGACAAGTTCATTTCTTACTCATATCATTTCTCTGTATGTCTCATCTTATAACATACGATGACAAGTATCTTATTAAGGAAGACTCGAAGAGAAATAAAGGTAATTAAGAAACAAACTTTCATATGGGATTTATAATTGATGGGCAGGTATAAAGTAGAACAATGATACGAGTAGTAATGTACTAAAACATATAAAATTAAAATAAAACGCACATACTTGTCATCGTATGCGATAAGAAATGAACTTTTCATCGTGGATGCTCTTACACAAATTTTAACTATGAGTAAGAAAATAACAGAGAGAAACAAACGTATGCGATAAGATGAGACATATAGAGAAATGATATGTCCCTAAAAAATGGTATTAAAAAAAACACTTGTTGCACGTAATTATTATGTTTTTTTTTAAAAGTTTTTTTGAGTAAGGGTCTGTTTATTTCAACTTAATACAACTGAACTGACCTGAATACAACTGAAAGTAATATTTTATAAAAGAAGGAAATTGAAAACTAAACTAAACTAAAATGAACTCAAGCTGAAGTAAACAGGTCCTTAATGTTGCTAAAAAAAAAAAAAAAGAATTAGCATTTCTTTAATTTTGTTCAATAAAATTATAAAAGCAACCTTCTTTTTTGATCGAAGGAAGTACCCTTATTTTTTGAAACAATATCATTTGATTTTTATTTTGATGCTTTTCAATATGATGAGGCCTTTCATTATGAATCTTGTTTAGGCATGAGAATCGAGAATCGTTAAAATCAACCAAAACAAGCTCGAGGCCTCGAGTTTGAAGCTTAAGTTGTGGTTAAATTTACAAAGCTAGTATACTATGTAGAGTAAAAATGTGAAAGATGTTTCAAGTTTGTTTGCAAGTTTTTTAAACTGAGCATAATCGTGTTTAACTTAATACACTTCATTTTTTTACTCAATATACTCCAAAAAAAAAAAAACAATCGAAAAAAATGAATAAAAATAGAGTACATTAAGTAAAAAGGGAGTGCCTATATCTTCATCTGATTATTAATGACTATAAACAAACTCGAAATGTCTTTAGCCTTAAATTTTTAGTCCCACCTAATATTTAAGCACTTGTTTCAAAAGAAATACGCTCCAACCTCAACAGACATTGCTACACCAACCCACCAGGTTGACAACCCACTACTAATAGAGCAATTAAATAATATTACTTATATTAAGTGAGACTCTATTATCAATTGTTTCAACAACTCTTTATTAGTTGTGGGTAGTCAACTCGGGGTAGACTAAGTGTTTTCCAAACTCAACCCACATATACACAAACTCCAATTAATTAGTAATCCTTTCTCTGATTATTACAATTACAGCCATCACACTTCTTCAATTACTACTACACTAGTACATTACTAACCTTTTTTTTTACCTTATCTGATTCAAATTCTAAGCATGAATTTGACTTCAATTCCTTTAGAATTGGAAAAAAAAAACATATGTAGCTAACAAAATTAGCATTGTTTCAAATTAGAATTAAGGCTAGTTTTTTTTAGCCTTTAAAATTTTCCAGATTTGATCCTCATCAATGTCTGTTGCATCACAATGCTTCATCCCATTTGTCCATTCTTTGCAAGGAGCTGTCTTTTCACAAACATAGCAGAAACACTGCAAAATACCCCCCAAAAAAATTCAATAAATATTAAAAAAAATCGAGTTCAATTTATGTCTAATTGCTGCAAATAAATTGGACCGATATCCGAAGTAGTAATAAAAACTTGAAATTACATAAAAAGGAGAGAACTTTACCATTTCACAATGAGATTCATGAGGAGTTTTTTCAAATGGGAATTTCACACACAGATGTCTTGGATGTGGGTAATCTCTACAAGCCACCTATAACAAAATCCAATCATAAATTCATATTCTTCTTTTTTTAAATTTTAAAAAAAAAAAAAAAATTGATTTTTGAATAAATTACCTTGCCGTTTTCGGCAAGAACAGAGACATCCATATCGAGAGCATCGCAAAAATCAGAACTTTTGGAGATAGAAAGACTTGTAAAATTGGTGGGTTCAGAAGGATCAAAATCCAAGATGAAGCAATCTTCAACTTCTTCAATCTTTTTTATATCATCCTTCTTTTTCAAGCAAAAAACTGCTCTTATTGGAGATTCCTCTTCAATCGCTGGAGATGATTCTACTGGATTATTCAATTGAATGCCCATTTTGGAGGATTAATCTGAAAATTGTTGCTTTTTTTTTAATTATAACTTAGAAGATTGAGTATTGGGTGCTTGATGATTTGATGATATGATAGAAAATGTAATGGTTTAGGATATCATAAACGATAATGCCATGTGTTGGGAAAATGAAATTTGACCGTTGGGGATTTCCTAAATTTTGAAATGCGGATGTTTTAGTACTTTGGTAATTGCAAGAGTGGATGGGCTTTGGGTGTGGGTCAATGTTAACATAAATACATAATTTTCATGTAGTATAACAATTTGTGGGCTTCTTCATTTTTTTTTGTGCCATATAGAAGGGCTTTTCATTGGACTTGTATAAATGACCCATTGATTTCTTCTAGTATGATTTTTTTTTTTTTTTTAAAAAAAAGGAGTAACTAAATTGGTAAAAAAAACGCTAAACATTACATTGACTTAGTTTTGCTAATTATCGCCACAAATTTTAAATAAAATTTAACTTAAAAAAAAAAAAACAAGACTACAACAATTACAATTACTTGCCCCTGGAAACCACTTCACCCAAACATGCACACCATGATCGTAGGAGGCGGCGGTGGACAAAGCCCAAAAAAATAAGATAGGGTGTTTGGGTTAGACCCACCCCCCCCCCCTCCACCAACATGGTCCAGGCATTTGGACAAGATGTCTCGGCCATGGTCTAGATGGCCACCTAAAAAAATTTGGCCACCAACATCTTCGACGTTCATGGTGGTGGTTGTCGTGTTCAAATGGAGTAGTTTTTGGGGTAATTGTCCAAGTAACGAAATTGTTGTGCTCTTGTTTTAAGTTAAGAGAAATATTGTCCTTTTATTTATAATTTGGAGATGATAATCATTAATAATGAGATGAGAGAAAGTCTACACTTGAAAAACTTGAAAAAGTCAAGAGATTACAAATAATTTATCTATAAATTCATGAAAAACCTGAAAAAAATAATAAAAGGAAACTCACTGTACATGTTCTCATGTACTTTTGATTCATGAAAAACTTGAAGAAAAAAAAATGAGAGAAAAAATTGGAAATGATTATAATTTGATAGACTGCATCCTTTTTATATTTAAATATGATGCACTGACACCAAGATCATATTATGAAATATGATCTTGGGTCCAGGTAATACTTATTAGTAATTGGCTCAAACAAATAATAAGTTGTAATAAATTATCGCAAGCAGTAATTGAACTTTGAAATTAGTTTTTTTTTTCCAATTACTCCGTACAATATTATATGTCAACTCCACTATCAATTACTCCAAAAAAAAAGACCTCATTGTCAATTTGTCTAGATAAACAAGCAAGATTTTAAACGTAACTGAAAAGTGAAAATTGGAAAAGAGGGGAATAATTATATGTAATTAGAATGTTAGTGAAGTTTGTCTTAAGCTAAACGAAACCATGATATCTTGTTGTAGTTGATTAGTTGAAGGCAGTAGTTTGTCAATATCTATATTTTCAATAATGTTAGCTCATGAGTCATTACATTTTAAATTAGAGAAATAGATAAGATAGTCCAATATCAACGTTATTTTGATTTGTTTTGATCAACATTAACAAGTTCTTGAGTAAAAATCCAAGCTCCAAAGTTGCAAAAGGAACAAGTTCTAGGTAAGGTCAGAACAAAGGTCTTAATAATCAAGGCACAAAAACATTATGCATACACTATTTAAGGAAGCTATGTATTGAAGTTTCAAATAAAATATGAAGTTTCAAATAGGAACCAATGTTCCTATGAAGAGACACCACCAAGTTCCTATGAGGGAACTAGGTAATGTAGTTCCAAAATTGGAACAACTATGTTGTAGACTTGTAGTTCCAGAGTAGGAATACAAGCATATAGTTTCAAAAGAAGTCGGATAATATAAGTTTATTATTTAGATTTTATTGTAATTTGTAAAGAAACAAAAACTTTGAACATAAAATTGGAATTGAGTAAAGGAATAAGGATAAGTAATTGAGTAAAACTAAACTACTTAAATTACACAAAATATTATTTTTTACAAAATAAATTCTTTCCATGTTATTTAAAAAAATTATTCTAAAAATAGATTTTATTTTAAATGTAGAAGTGGTTTCCAGATTTAAAGATGGAAAAATACTAATTACTTTTGAGTAATTGATTTTTGTAAAAAATAGTTTTTTACTCAGTAAACCTTTTTGCAAGTTATCTTTTACTGACAATATACCAAGTCATGGTGCATGTTCTTATCTTCAAGTGAAACATGGCCGGCGTGGCATAACTTACTCCACACTGACTTGTTTTCCAAGTTTGTTGCTTTGTTCCTGAATTCAATAAGTCATGTTCTTTGTACAACGATAACAAGCAAGTGGTGGATAATTTTGTGCGTGGTTATAAAAGGACCGTTTAACTTCAATTTTTGTGTGTGACTTGAGAAGTCATCCCAAGAATTTGACTTCAAGATGTGGAAGAATTAAATGTATAATTAGTAGTCTACATTTTGGGTCAGTTCCTCTTGTGCCTATTCCTTGTTCTTATCACGAGTTCCTACACAGTTCCATTATTTCTTAGAGTTTTCATCATGAGTTTGTATTTATGAATTATTAAAGGGTTTGAATAAATCCTTGTAATGGGGAATTGATTTAGAATTTGAGTGAATTCTAGAATAAAGTTTAGAGTGTGAACTCGAGTGAATTCTTTTTGAATTATTGAGTTGTAATTTGGGGTGAGAGGATTTGAGTGAATCTTTTTGCATTTAAGTTTGAGAGTTGAGAAAGAGAGGGCTTCAGAGTTGAAGCCGAATAGCACAATTGTTAATGGGAACGATTGTGGGGAACTTGAGTTTATAGAAAAACTCAAGTTAGATCCTAGGTTATAACTTGTGACGAGTGTTGGTGCTATTACACCAAAAGAGTTTTAGAGAAAAATCACTAGTTGGCCGAGGTTTTATTTCTAGTTAGACTCTATAAAATTTTCTCGTTAAATATCTCAACTATCTTATCTTTATCTTGTTCTTATTTCAATTAATTTTAATGTTTGTAAAATTTAGAATATGAATTAGTAATTACAATTCACTCTCTCTAGTAGCATGTCATCCAAATAACAAAAATAACCACCATTTTTTACATAAAGCCTTTGAAAATTGACACAGAAAAAGTACAAAAACAGTTTCACATCATCAAACTTGAGATATATTGGGACATGAAAAGATTGGAAAAGAAAATGAATAAAAAATACTTCCTCCATTTCAAAAAAAATGCAACAATTGAGGTATCACGGACTCCTAGGTAATTTTTTGTTATGAGAGTAAAAGTGATAGAGAGAAAAAGTGGGGTATTTGATGTTGTGAGAGATAGAAAGAAAAAACTTATAAAAATGGAAGATTAAAATTGTTGCATTTATTTTGAAACATCCAAAGATAGAAATTGTTGCATTTTTTCCGAAAGGGTAGTATTAATTTTTGCAATCCATTTCTTGGAGGGGTTGGTGGAGGGTTGGTGTGGGAATTGACGAGTCACACTAGCTCCATATATCGGCCCTACTCATTCACTGACTTTCAACCTTCCAATTTACTTTATTACGTGCAAAGTAGAGTAGCAACTTCAAGTGTTTCATTGTATTCTTATTCCTACTCCGTCTTTGATTTGACATCAAATCTGATCTAATATAACCTGATTAAACCTATTAAATTTGACTTAATTATAACTTCCTGTTCTAAGACCTGATAATTTTTTTTTGAAGAGAATGCACCCTTATACGGAGTACTTTTTATGCATGATGAGGCAAGGCGATCTTCGTTAGTACCATGCAGTTTTAATTTCCCCGTCCCTAATTTTAATAATTTCATCAACGAAATTGATATCCAACTAGATCATTGACTTAGGTGTTGTTTAGTTGGAAGATATTTCCATAAGAAATCTAATTTTCTAGAAAGTGCAAATAAGAGGTTGTGTTTGACTGTTGGTTTACATATATTTATAGAAATTTCAAAAATACAATGACATACTATTAGAGTAGTTAATTATATGTGACCAAAAATATCTCCTATATTATTCTTCCCCAATCCTTGTATGTGTCACATCTATCATCTATTTATCATTGATTTGGTTAAACTATTTTAACTTGCCCTAACACTTGCTTCATATGCTTTCTCAATTCTAATGTTCATACATAAACTCATGCAATATTGCAATTTACATAGAGAAATATTTTAATATGACAAAGTACACTAGGCTCCAGCATTTGGTTGTCATCTCAAGATAATTAAACTTGCATTGACTCATTGTCTGTAGGGCTACAGGGGACACATAGAGGGGGCCCTAGGCGGGGATAACGGATGTTGAATACTGGTCTTGGGGGGAAAACAGAGGAGGTGAAAACAAACTTAACCAAGCCTTGTCGATAATTGAGGTAGAGTATGAATATATAGAGCACAACGCACACTAATAAACACTTTTTTTTTTTTTTATCAATGCCAATACTAACAATAAGTAAATATTAGAGTGATTAATATATGAATCTCAATATGGATAGAGCTTCAACGCTTGCCAAAAAAATTGTAAGATTTCCTTTTTCATATTCATATGCTTTAATTTATCATCACATAGTTGATATTCATTCTCATGTCCATACTTTTCTCATGCAATCTAGATAGAGAAAGAAGGGAGCATAACACACATAAACCACAACCCATATAAAAATGTTTTTTTAACCAATGCTTTGATACTAACAAAAGAGAAGTATATCTTAGAGTGATTAACATAGAGCTGATCAAAAGCAGTCCGGTCTGATTTTTTGTGGGCTTTTGGGTATGAAAATTAGGCCCGAATTCGGGCCCGACCCGATTTTTTAATTTTTTAGTGCGAGCTTTGGACACTAAAAATTAGGCTTTTTAGTTCGGCTCGAAAAAACCCGAAAAGTCCGCCAAATCCGCACTTATTTTTCGGGCTTTGGTCAAGAAATTTGAGCCGAACTAGGCCCGGTCCGAACCAGGCCCGCTATATGGACTTTATTTTATGCATTGAGCCCGACCTGAATCCAGCCCAACCCATGATCACCTCTAGATTAAAACATGAATCCCATTATGCATAGAGTTTAACATAAGCCATCCTCACATCCTTAAAATGTCAGGTTCAATTTTCACAATACACGAATCCCAGTAATAACGTAAGTAGTATTTATGAAATCACCTCCCACCAATATAATCCCATTATCAACAAGAACCAATATAATCCCATTACCATCTTTAACTAATTAAAGGACAAAGTAGGAGTAATTATTATCATCATTACCATAAATTTCTTACATAAGTTACACATAACATGTCAATGATATGTAGAATTCTGTATGGGGGCCTGCCGAAACCGACAGGACCTACCATACTAATGTCGCGGCCAAGATGTCAGACACCACTTAAACGCCAGCAACAAGGGCTAACGGTCACGATCAATTAAAGACAGCCAACATAGGCAGTACCTCTCAACATGTCGTCCCAACGATGACGGTATCAAAGAACCCATGTCGTCACAAAGATGCCGTCTTAGTGACGACAGCATCATAGGTCGTCTGCCATCAGAGTTGCCGGAACCGACCCTGGGAAGGCACCCCTCCTTGGCGGTCACAGTTTAACCGCCAAGCCATCTCCTATAAATAGAAGACCTCACCAACCTGATAACGGCAGAACACCAAGACTTAACTAACTTCTATCTCTCTATTCTCTCTCCTCCTTATCTCTCCTATATACTTAATCTCCCTTTGCTAACTTAAGCATCGGAGGGTCTTTCCTCGGACCTACCCCGGTGTTAGCTCACCGTGTTGTTTCCCCGTGCAGGTTGAAGCTGTCCCTGTGAAAATTTCTACACCATCACAAAACATTGTCGGTAGATCCATACCGGAACAATTGGCGCCGTCTGTGGGGATTTCTTACAAAAATCCACCTAAAAAACCAAAAACACTCTAACCCAAAAAAAAAAAACAAAATGGCCACCCAAAGTCAACTAGAAAAAGAGGCTAGCGCAAAACCTACTCACAGCGAAAAAACTGTCCACACTCCAATAACATAGCGTGAGAAAACCCCTGAACCTAGACCAGAGACAACTCCCAACTCTGGTTTAGAAATATTTAGCCAATTCACACCAGAGCAGCTGCAAAATGCCATCGTTGTTCTCAGCACCCTAGCAGCCGCCAAAAAGAAGCCCAGGACACGTCAAAGACCTGGGTCCCCAATATGGATCATGGAATCCTTAAAAACAGAGCAAGAGGAAGAGTTAGAATGGGACTTTTCCGAGGCTAAAACTAGATCCAGACCTCCGCCTGGATACTCAGCAAACATCCAGGCTACGGCTGGGAATAGAGTCACTCCCAGCAGAAGACTAGAAACGAACTTTGACGACAACCTGGAGAGAAGAAGGCCGACGGCCATCGGAGTTGCCGGCCATATAGAAAGAGTCCTCCCTCAAGGGACCCCTTTCGTTTTGGTTGTCAGCGAGGAAGAGCTACCAAAAATTAAGATGCCAAATTGCAGGTATGATGGCACATCCGACCCAACGGATCATATATCCGCGTATGAGGGTCATATGCAGCTCTACACCATGGTTAACAGCGCCTGGTGCCGGGTTTTTCAGACAACCCTTACTGGCATAGCTCAAAGTTGGTTTAAATCACTACTCAACTTTACTATAGCCCGTTGGGGGGACTTGTCCTCTCGATTCTTGTCACACTTTGTCAGCAACAAAAGAAGACAAAGGCTGACGAGCGAGTTGATGGGAATACAACAAAGGCGTCAAGAAAGCCTTAGAGATTTCACTGCTCGATTCACGACAGAGGCCGTGACTATACCTGATATGCAGCAAGAAGTTGCAGTCTTGGCACTGATGTCAGGACTGCAAGAAAGCCCATTCCGCCAGTACCTAGGACGCAAAAATCTGACTACCTTGGGGGACGTCCTAGGGAAAGCCAATGAATACATCCGGGTAGAAGAATTCTGCCGGATAGGTGTCGGCACCTCAACAGAGAACGGGGCGGTAGAAGAAAGAAGTTATAAAAAAGAGTTCAAAAAAGAAGCTCCTTTCGACAGAAAGGAATACTTCACTAGAAATGCGGAAAAAAGACGCGGGGAAGAAGGGGGAAATGTAGAGAAAAAACCGCGAACAGAGAAAGGTGGCGGCTACACAGAGCTCAGCACCCAACGTTCACGGATCTATTCGCTCCACAAACAAGATGAAAAGTGGAGACGCCCTAGGCAAATGAATGCACCAAACCGCGACCAGTCTAAATGGTGCGAGTTTCATAACGACTACGGGCACATCACCGATAAGTGTGCCCATCTGAAAGAAAATGTCGAAGAATTAGTAAGAAGAGGGCGGCTGGCCCAATATAAAAGAAAGGATGATTCATCTCGCCAACAGCACGGCGATAGGGGGTGGAAGGGAAAACAAAAACAAACAGATTTCCAACCCGACATACTGGTCATCACAGGGGGACCAGTACATGGCGGAACCCTTAGCGGCGCCCGGGCAAGCCTACGGGAGGTCCGTCATCAAGTTAACTTCAATGACCGCCACCACTGGGCGGGGTCGGCAGATGTGCCAGAAATGACATTCACGGCTGAGGACACTAAGGGCATCATATACCCACATGATGACCCCTTGGTGATCAACTTGTCTATTGCGAACTGCAAAGTCCATCACGTCTTGGTTGATAGCGGTTCCTCTGCTAATATCCTATTCCGAGAGGCCTTCAATAAGCTTGGGATAGAAGAAAAATATTTGAAACCGGTACACTACTCAATAAGTGGTTTCACAGGAGCCAGGGTGATAGCGGAAGGCATAATTAGACTGCCAACACAGCTATGGGAGGGCAGGCAAGTCAAAAGAACGATGATAGAATTTCTAGTGGTCGACATACCATCTGCTTATAACGCCATCATTGGACGACCAATGATGAATGACATCAAAGGCATACCATCTACCTATCACTTAACTATGCTATACATAGCCGATGACGGCTACCCAGCAAAAGTGAAAGGGAGCCAAGAGATAGCACGTTCATGTTACGTGGCGGCCATGAGACCTCCGCCTCCACCTCAGATGAACACCGGCAATAACAACAAAAGGAAGCGACAACCAGAAGTCTCTCCCATATCAATGGACGACATCAATGGTCGCCCAGATGACGACGGTCTCCCTAGACCGAAACCCGACGAGGACGTAGAGGATATACCTTTATCCACAATAGATGCCTCCAGAACCGTCAAAGTAGGGAAAAAGTTGTCGGCCCAAATGAAGATCAACTTGGTTCAATTATTGCAAGACAACACTGATGTCTTCGCCTTTTCTGCTGATGAGATGCCAGGCTTCCACACCTTCGTAATACAACATAGGCTTAATGTAGATGATAGCGTTAGGCCTGTAAAACAAAAGAAAAGATCATTCTCGGCTGAGAAGAATGAGGCTATTAAGAACGAAGTAAATAAACTTTTGTTGGCAGGGTTCATAGAACCTTATGACTATCCCGAATGGTTAGCTAATGTGGTAATGGTAAAGAAACAAAACGGACAATGGCGAATGTGCGTCGACTTCACTGATCTAAACCGCCATTGCCCAAAAGATTGCTATCCACTCCCAAGGATAGATCAACTAGTGGACTCTACAACAAACCATGCACTACTTAGTTTTATGGACGCTTTTTCGGGATATCATCAAATTAGCCTTCTAGAGTCAGACAGACCCAAGGCAGCATTCGTGACTAATGCCGGCGTTTATTGTTACAAAGCCATGCCTTTTGGGCTTAAAAACGCCGGCGCAACCTATCAAAAGCTGGTAGATAAAATCTTCAGCAAGCAAAAAGGAAGGAATGTCGAGGTATATGTTGACGACACAATAATGAAAAGCAAAACCCAAGGCGAACACCTTGCCGACCTTGAAGAAACATTTGCAACACTTAGGGAATTTCAAATGAAATTAAACCCTAAAAAATGTACGTTCGGCGTCACATCCGGCAAGTTCTTGGGATACATGGTATCAGAAAGAGGAATAAACGCCAACCCAGACAAGGTCAAGGCCATAGCAGACATGGCAGAGCCAACAAAAATAAAAGAAGTACAAAAACTGACGGGTAGAATGGCGGCTCTAACTAGATTCATGGCAAAGTCAGCGGCCCACGCCTTACCTTTTTTCAAAGTACTTCGATCAAACAAAAAATTCGAGTGGAACGTAGAACAAAAGGAGGCATTCTACAAAATAAAAGATCATCTCAAAAGCCTACCCACAATGACCAGGCCTGAAAAGGGAGAACAACTGCAAGTATACATCTCAGCATCCGACAACACTGTGGCGGCAATACTACTGGTCGAAAGAGAAAAAACTCAAATGCCAGTATACTTTACCAGCCACGTGCTAACCGGCGCTGAAATCAGATACTCATTAATTGAAAAACTAGCGCTAGCTATTATGGTCATGGCACGACGTTTGCATCCTTACTTTGATGCTCATTCCGTCCTAATCCTCACCAATCATCCATTGGACAGAGCCCTCATAAAGCTGGCGGTGTCGGGCAGAATGATGAAGTGGGGAATAGAATTGTCAGAATACGACATATCTTTCAAATCCAGGAATGACATCAAGGCACAAGCTTTAGCAGACTTCATCGCAGAGACATCGTTCGCCTTGGCAGACCCAACTCAAGAATGGACCATAGCCACGGACGGCTCATCATGCAATACCAGCTCTAGTGTCGGCGTCAGACTAATCAGCCCCGATGGTACCATTCATCGGTATGCTCTAAGATTTAACTTCAAAGCGATAAACAATGAGTCAGAATACGAAGCCGCCATAGCTGGAATCCAGCTGGTAATGGCGTCCGGGGCAGAGCAAGTAAAATTAATAACGGATTCCCAATTGGTAGCCACTCAAATGGAGGGCACAGCAGAGGCCAGGGAGCTTACAATAGTCAAGTACAGGGATTACCTGAAGCAGCTGACAGCCTAACTAGCATCCTTTGAGATACAACTGGTCCCAAGGGAGAACAATCAATCAGTTGACGCCTTGGCAAGGCTGGCAACATCACCGTTGGCAGATTTAGGAGGCAACATCCTCATTGAGCTCAGGGCCGCCAAAGTGATCAACTATGTTCTTATTGCCGCCATCGTCGCCACGGAGGGGTAATGGTTCCATTCAATTCTTGCCTTCAAAAATCTGGGAAATCTCCCAGAGGACAAGACACTGGCAGCCAAGATCAAGCGACAGGCACCTTGGTATTGTGTATACCAAGGCCTGCTTTACAAAAAATCCTTCCACCAACCTTTACTTCGATGTGCTACCAAAGGAGAAGCACAGAAGATTCTGGAAGAGATACATGAAGGGATATGTGGGAATCATATTGGCGGAAAAGCTTTGGCACTCAAAGCTTTGCGTACCAGATATTATTGGCTCCATATGCTAAGAGACGCCCAGGGCTACGTTCAAAAGTGCGACAAGTGTCAACGGTTTGCTCCAATGATCAACACTCCGCCAAATGACCTACAACCAATCTTGAGCCCCATACCCTTTGCCCAATGGGGGATGGACATACTGGGACCATTCACAAAGGGCAAAGGGGGACGAAGATTCCTGATAGTGGCTATTGACTACTTTACAAAATGGATCGAAGCCATCCCAATCGTTTCGATCACCACGGCCCAAGTTAAAAAATTCTGCTGGGAGCAAGTGATTACCAGGTTTGGGATACTACAGGCAATAGTCTTCAATCATGGACCCAATTTGACTGCAAGCCCCTGAGAGAATATCTTGAACCTCTGAAAGTAAAAATGACATTTGCATCCGTCACTCACCCTCAGAGTAACGGACAAGCCGAGGCAGCAAATAAGCAAATCCTAAATGCCTTAAAAAAGAAGTTAGACAACCTCAAGGGCAAGTGGGCAGACTTAATACCAGAAGTACTATGGGCTAACAGGACAACTGAGAAAGAATCTACAGGGGAAACACCCTTTAGACTCACATTCGGACAAGAAGCTATATTGCTGGTTGAGGTAGGGCTGCCATCCTTCAGAATCCAGACATACCAGCCTGAGCTCAACGTCGAGTTATTAAAGCAAGACCTTGACTTGCTAACAGAGGTTAGACTTATCGCAGAACTCCGCCAAGCAGCGTACAAAGATCAAATTAAGAGGGCGTATATTAAAAAAGTACACCACATGCCTATGCAAGATGGCGACTTGGTTCTAAGAAGAACTGACACTACAGGCAAACAGAACGGAGAAGGGAAATTAACGGCAAACTGGGAAGGGTCGTACCGTATAACAAAGACGGTAACCTCGGGAGCTTACAGGCTTGCTGGAATGGACGACAAGGAATGAAAGAATACTTGGAACGCCAGAGTACTCAAGAAGTACTATGTATAAAATCTACATATTAACGTGTCTAATAAATGTATAGAGGCTAAATCTTGGGTACAACTAAGTTTTATTTTTACTTACTTAGGTTTCTTAACCATGTATTAATTTAACATGCCTCAGCAGCCAAAAGGCCAGATGAGAGTCAAGGCCAAAGGCCACTGTCATCCAAAAATCCTAGCTGCGAAGAACCTGCCTCAGCAGCCAAAAGGCCAGATGAGAGTCAAGGCCAAAGGCCACTGTCATCCAAAAAGCCTAGCTGCCAAGAACCTGCCACAGTAGCCAAAAGGCCAGATGACAGTCAAGGCCAAAGGCCACTGTCATCCAAAAAGCCTAGCTGCCAAGAACCTGCCACAACAGCCAAAAGGCCAGATGACAGTCAAGGCCAAAGGCCACTGTCATCCAAAAAGCCTAGCTGCCAAGAACCTGCCACAGCAGCCAAAAGGCCAGATGACAGTCAAGGCCAAAGGCCACTGTCATCCAAAAAGCGTAGCGGCCAAGAACCTGCCACAGCAACCAAAAGGCCAGATGACAGTCAAGGCCAAAGGCCACTGTCATCCAAAAAGCCTAGCTGCCAAGAACCTGCCACAGCAGCCAAAAGGCCAGATGACAGTCAAGGCCACTGTCATCCAAAAAGCCTAGCTGCCAAGAACACGCCTCAGCAGCCAAAAGGCCAGATGACATTCAAGGCCAAAGGCCACTGTCATCCAAAAAGCCTAGCTGCCAAGAACCTACCTCAGTAGCCAAAAGGCCAGATGACAGTCAAGGCCAAAGGCCACTGTCATCCAAAATGCCAAGCTGCCAAGAACCTGCCTCAACAGCCAAAAGGCCAGATGACAGCTAAGGCCAAAGGCCACTGTCCACCAAAAAGCCTAGCTGCCAAGAATCTTCCTCAACAGCCAAAAGGCCAGATGAGAGCTAAGGCCACAGGCCACTGTCATACCAAAAGCCTAGCTGCCAAGAAACATTAAATTAGCAGCCAAAGGCTGGATGATAGTAAAAGTCATAAGTAACAATCGTCCTAAATATTTGCAATAAAAAGCAAAAATATCTGCAGTAAAAATACCAGATAAAAACCTTCTTTTTTTATATTTGCAATACAACATTCAAGGAAGAACTGCACTCACAATACAATAATGACAAGATCTAAAAATATTGTAGAGTATGAATTAAATTCAACAAAAATAAAAGGCAACTATTTTTTAGCAAAATAAAAGGTATTATATACTTTCAAAAGCCAGTAATGACTGACGGCATTACACATTACAAGCTTACTGGCATGGCAGCCCATTTTGACAAACATAAAAAAATTACAAACACGTATCACAAAAAATATATACAAAATACTACAGCAATTAAAACAAAAAAGAACAGTTAGAATTACAAGAAGAAAGCACAGGAGAAGGCTGCCCAACACATTATTCTGCCCCTTCAGGAGCATCTTCGGCAGTCGTAACCTCAGGACCCGCCAAACCATTTGCTGCTGTTGACACCGCAGTAAGCCGAGGTGACATATTCCTAAAATGTTCCTCAGGAAACACGTCTTCCTCATTCAAGGGTTGACTGGCGGTCCCATCGTTAAAGGCATCTTCCACAGCCACCCAGTCAACCTCTGGGTAAAGTGACAGCACACACCTTATGGCGGCTATCCAGCCACCATCAAACCTAAGTGTGCAAAATTGACGAAGTTCAGCAGACTTAACAAAATCATCCACCGCCTTCGACCTTGCACCCTCCACTTCCTCGGCAGCCTTCTTGATGGCAGACGCAATTTTCTCCTTAGCAGCCTCAACTTTAGCCTCTGCTCCAGCTGCCTTCTCTTCGCTGGACTTAGCAACTATAAGGGAGGCCTCAGCCCTACTATTGGCAGCCTTGAGACCTACCCTCACAATCTCCAACTCAGCTGCCAGAGCTTCTGCTTTCTTTCTGGCAGCACCACCAGCAGCCTCAGCCTCAACTGCTCTCTTATTAGCAGATTCCATGGCAGCCTCAGCATCAGCTGCAAGCTTTTTAGAGGCTTGGATTGCAACATCAACATTTGCCGTCTCCTCTCTAAGCTTGGCCAGCTCCACACTTCCCTCTCTTCAGCAGCCTTCTTGAGAGATGTATTCTCATCCGTCAATGGAAGAACCATCTTCTCTGCCTGCTCCAAGTCGAATGCACAGCTCCAGTAGGCCTCAGCCAACTCGGCAGCAGAATTGGCAGCCTGCTCACAACAAGTCAAAGGAAAATTTCAGCATAAAAATAACAAAAATAAAAGAAGAAGAAGAAGAAAAAAGAAAAAGTAAAGAACAAGGACACTCACACAGGCAACATCATGACACAGAACCTGAGCTGGGTTCACCCACCTCTCCTGACTACGGTCAGCCGGCAGCCTTACACCTTGCAGCAGCCGGTACCCTAAGTCACCCCCGGCCAGACTTAAGTCTGCCATCAACGACTCGTTGATGGCGACATCTAGCTAAGGGTGGAAGTAAGGCCAAAAGGCCTCGGCCTCGGCCTAAATTCGTCAGGAATGGTGGAGTAGCTATAACCCCATGATCCAGCCCTTACCTGCACGTCCTCAGGCAAGTGAAAAGAAAAAGACCCAATATTATTTGAGGCATCCACCTCAATATGCCCTCCGGCGCCGCGATGGGGCACAGAGATGCTACGCCCAAAGTGCGGGCCCAGATACTCCGTCCGGTAGTCTCCAGCTGCCGGAGAATTAACCTACATAAAAGATCCAGCTAGCCAAAGATTAAATCAGCCTTCCAAAGATTAAATCAGCTTCCAAACAATAAGTAAAAAGAAGGTTAAGACACCATACCTTGGAGGGGTCAATCTCTGGAGCTGCAGGAGCTTTCAGGGCTTTCTCACGAGTCCTCCGCCGTGCGCCTTCTTTGGCGGCATCGTCAAGACAGTCATCCTCTGTCTCGTCTTCCACCACTACTACCTCCTGTTCAAACAAGTTTGCCTCCAAAACAGGAGATCTCACATCAGCACTAGTGGCCTCAGTGGCTGCATCCGTCAGTACCTGATGGGTAGCCTCATTTGCCACATCACGAGGTGACTTATCCTGCACCACGCCACTCTCATATGGGAGCACCTCCGTGGAAGCCGGTGCAGGAAAAGACGTAGACTCACCTTGCACAATAGTGCCAGGCACTACCTCTGACCCAGGTACTACAACATCAGTAGGCTGAGACCTCGCCACCTTGGCGGACTTTTCCGGAGAGGAAACCAACTCTTTCCTTGTAACCGCTGCCCGCTCCTGATAACGAGTGGCAGCGGCCTTGGTACGACCACCCCTTGTCGAAGGAGCTGGCCTCCTCGTAGTGGCGGTTTCAGCTGGGGTGGCATCAGTACCGCCAGAACTCTGAGAAGCTGGAACTGTTATAGTAACTACTCTCTGACGGTTAGCCGGACGGCGACCCCCACGGCTACTTCTAGCAACCATAACCCTGGTGCCGGAAGAAGAAGTGCCGGCAGAAGAGTTGCCAGCACCAGAAGTGCCGGTGACAGCAACTTCAGCCGCCACCTCAACGCCTTCTTTGGGCGGCTTCAATTTGCCGAGATCCAACTCTGCACAACAAACAAAGACATAGCGTCAAAACCACAAAAACATAATCTATATATACATATATATATATATATATATAAATAAATTATAAAGGTTAGGTTCATGCAAAGCAAGAAGGTTAAGAAGACAGATACAAGGACAAAGCCAGAAGTAGGGCGCCAAGCCTCTTCATACCAGAGTCTGTACCCCCAACATCTCCACACAACCCCACGTAGGCAAGGGGTCGGTTCTCCACCATGTATCCAGAGTCTAGCATCCATCTAGTACGAATGCCACCTACGTGCTTAAAATAATCGACAGTTAACTGCTCTTCAGCAGTCAACTACCGCCTTGGAATGTGCCCCATGTTAGGGTTAGGAATCGTGAAGCCTAAGGGAATATCCAATATAAACCCTTCTGGCGCCTTAACCCAAAACCATTTACCCATGTAGTTCTTGTATGAACTAATCTTTGGGTAATACAACAGCTTCCCAGGAGCTGTCGAAAATGTATACCGCCCGGCAGCCGAGCTATTTCTCTTCACGGACATCAGTGCCCGTATAATATACAGATTCACGTTCATCTGATGATACCGGCAAACCCACAAAACCGATACTAACATCAACAGGGACAACGGCCCTAGTTGAACCAAACTTATTTGAAAATGTCGCAAAACCGACATTATGGACCAGTCAAAGGGACACCTAAGACCCCATCTAAAGTGTGCCAAGTATACTGGAAAGTAGCCATCTGGGGGCGCAGTCACCTTATCATCTTTATCTGGGATCACCAACTCCCAGTTCGCAGGAATATAGTGGTCATCCTTAAACCACTGAATATAAGCCTCCCTACCGCCGGTCCAATTGCTGATCTCATTCAGCCAATCTGAGTAGGGAGTACGCATTAACGGATGCTCATGATCCTCAGCCGGCACGACACCAAATTCTAACGCCTCAAAAACGGGTGACGGCAAGTCACTAAGAGAATCAAACCATTCCTGACCGGCAAACTGCCAGGCAGTATTAATCAAACGAGCATCACCTGGCTCCATATCAGCTTCTGCAATACACAACAACAAAAACAAGGGAAATAATAAGAAAAACACGTAGGAGTCAATATATTTACCAATCTCGGCAAATGGGTTCGGACGTGCCAGATCTTCATTCGAACCATATTGGTCAAACTCCAAGGCAGACCGCGGTGCAGAAAACCAATAATGCTCTGACATCACGGTCCACATTGGGTTGACGGACTTGCACAAAATATCACGAAGATGCCTGACTTCATGTTGTTGTTCATGATTGCAACTTGACGGGTTACGTGTGCCTTCGCAATCTACATTTCTTTTCAAAACTAAAGAAAACTCAGGAATACGCCTTTGCCTAGGCACAAGTCCACCAGGCAACACTGACGTTGCCGGATGCACGTTGGCGGATTTGGAAGATAAGGCGGCAACTTTACTCCTGGTTTTCATACGACCCGAACGCCGGGATAACCCCTCTCCTCGGTTCGAGTGAAGAGGACATCCTTTGTTAATCTTAAGACTGCGAGACACGCACGTACACACGCCAGGCTCCACCACTTCGTCAGCAATGACCTCACTGACGGCGGTGCTAGTAATAGTTTGACACAACAGCTCACCTTCTGTAGGGCACGACGACAACGAGGTAGACGATTCAGACAACGACGAAACGTCGCTGTCGTCGCTCTCCAGAATTCTGCTGTCGTTTTGACTATCACTAGCATCTGACATCGTGTGAAACACTGACAGAAGACATAAAGGTCAAAGCAGTAACATGCACCAGTATCAAGGCTTTAAAAGGAAAAGATACATTTTCGAAGTATATTTCGAAATACCTTTTCTTCAAAAATAAATTTGAAATTATTCAGGAAAACCAAAAAAGAATAAATTTGGAGATAAACCTCCATTTTTTCGAATTTCATTTTCGAAAAAACCAATTTGAAGAGAAATAATTTTCAACTTACACTCTGGAAAAACATTTCTACAAAGCTAATTTCGAAGTACACAACTCAAATAAAGCATAAAAGAGTAGCTAACCTGAAAATTATGCAGAGTTCGAAGCTTTTTCTACAGTAACAATGGTGGAACGACAAACTTTTTTCAGAGATTCGAGGAAGAAGACGTTGAAGATAAGCACAACGAACAGTTAGAGAGAGAAAGAAAAGAAAATTTTCTTACAAATTTTTTGAAATTTTTGACGTGAGGAAAGAGAAAAAGAACCATCAAGACAGATTTATATGATGCTGTGGGACCCAGTTTCCAACAAAACAAACATTTCATATCCTGCTGACACGTGTAAAGTGCAAATGAAGGGGCGGGAAAGTTAAGCCTAACATCTTGTTAGCGACTTATTTTCCTTAAAAAAGCATCACCAACGTGCCGGTACTGATACTTTTTGGGGGGGCTAGTTGTATGGGGGCCTACCGGTAAACCGGCAGGACCTACCATACTAATGTCGCGGCCAAGATGTGAGACACCACTTAAACGCCAGCAACAAGGGCTAATGGTCACGATCAACTAAAGACAGCCAACATAGGCAGTACCTCTCAACATGCCGTCCCAACGATGACGGTATCAAAGAACCCATGCCGTCACAAAGATGCCATCTTAGTGACGGCAGCATCATAGGTCGCCTGCCATCAGAGTTGCCGGAACCGACCCGGGAAGGCACCCCTCCTTGGCGGTCATGGTTTGACCGCCAAACCATCTCCTATAAATAGAAGACCTCACCAGCCTGATAACGGCAGAACACCAAGACTTAACTAACTTCTATCTCTCTATTCTCTCTCCTCCTTATTTCTCCTATATACCTAATCTCCCTTTGCTAACTTAAGCATCGGAGGGTCTTTCCTCGGACATATCCCGGGATTAGCTCACCGTGTTATTTTCCCGTGCAGGTTGAAGCTGTCCCTGTGAACATTTCTACGTCATCACAAAACATTGTCGGTAGATCCATACCCGAACAAATTCCATGTTTGTTAGAGAAGAACAATTCTTATAATTTACTTGAAAAGAAGGTTGTGGGGACCCTTCACCATAAAAAAGACAACATCAATAGTTTTCAAAACTATAGGTAGTGGTTGTTGGTGGGTGGGCATAGAAAAACCCAATATAAACACCCCTTTTTACCAATTACATTCTTCAATCTAAGTTTGTTCCTTTCCCCTGTTTTCCCCTGTTTTTTTTTTTCCCCTTCAATTTTCTTAATCCTCTGTTCTTTTAAATTTTAATCAAAAGTCAAACCCAAAAGATGGGATCAACCTCAGCTGAAACAACCACCCAAATGGGGGAAGATGAGGCATCCTCCTACGCCATGGCGCTCACAAGTGGGTCGGTCCCGCCCATGGTCCTCAAGACAGTGATTGAGCTCGATGTGCTTGAGATCATCAAGCGGGCCGGGCCTGGTGCCCATCTCAGCCCAGCCCAGATTTCAGCCCAATTACCCACCAAGAACCCGGATGCAGCAACCATGTTGGACAGGATGCTCCGGCTTCTAGCCAGCTATGAGATCCTCACTTACACCCTTGAGACCCGGGCCGATGGGCGGGTCGAAAGGCTTTACGGGCTTGCACCGGTTTGCCAGTTCTTGACCAAGGATGATGATGGTGTCTCCTTCAGTGCTCTCGCTCTTATGAACCAGGATAAGGTTCTCATGGAAAGCTGGTATATTTTTTATTCATTTATATAAATAGCCCTACCACATTTACATCAAATATGAATATATAATTATAGAAAATATAAAATATGAAAACAATATTCATCCAATCATGAATATGTATGTTTTTTTTAATATAGTAAGAAAAATTGTTCTTTTTGAGCCGTGCATGAATTGATTATAACTTATTCGACCTAACTTAACCTTATTAAATCTGATAAGTTCTGACACCAATTAAATTTTTTTTTAATTTTTTTTTTTTTAGAAAATGCACCCTAAAGCAAATTAAGTAATGCATAATTGCTAACAAACGTCGTGGAGCCTTAACCTTAACAGCTCACCTCCCACGACTGTGGTGAGGGATCGACACCCCTCCTTCCTCATTTCTTGTTTCGACAAATATGGGGGCCCAATAGTTTAACTTGCCGTTTAAAAAAAAAACAATTGATTGCTGATAAACAATACAACATTCATATAGTCAAGATCTTACGCCTCTAGGAGAAAATAAATGAATAGAAAGACATAGAGGAGTGTAATAAAAAAATAAAATTATGTACTCCCTCCGTAACATATTAATGGTAACGATTTGACATTTTTCCTCTCTACTTTATGTCAAATCGTTTGTCATTAATATGTTATGGAAGGAGTATATATATATATATATATATATATATATATATATATATATATATATATATATATATATATATATATATCCGCTTTTATTAGTTTACACAGTTGATTTTAACATTGTTTATAAGACTTTTTTTACCAAAAGTATAGGGAATAGCTCATAAGAAACATCGATCCTTAAACCTGACACTCATAAATAAATTTATTCCTTAAAGAAAAAACTTAAATTTATACCATTTTTATTTCTTTCACTTTCCAAGGAATGGAGGGTATAATTGTACCCAATGTATCCCTTAGATCTGAAAACTGAATGATAGTCACTCCAAGGTTTGTTTATACCGGAAAAATTTGTCATACCTACCACTATTTAAGTATTGTGGTTGATATTGATAATGGATTCCAACTTATATGATAAATAATATTTTAATGTCTTTATTAGTAGTGGGTAGTCTACCCACCGTATTGATGTAGCAATGTCCTGTTTATATTGTTCTCATTTTGAATATTTTGTGAGAATTAAGACATTAATAATTAAAGTATAATTTTCTCTTTTTTCTCCTAATAACATTCCGGATTAGACAAGAGTTTTTTTTTTGGTGCAAATAAGTCATAGAGGGCGGGGATGAGAATCGGTCACAGGATCACCTGAAAACGGTAAGGAAGATTTAACCACTTGACATACCTTCACTCTCTTCGGATTAGACAAGAGTGAATGTGAATATTAATAGGTGTGAGAAAAGGGAAATGCTACCCATACACAAGGTCTCTGTTTTTTTTTAGTTTTTTTTTATTTTTTATTATTGGCCTTTCCAAAAACCCAACTTATTTTTCTCCTTTTTCCAATTCGATTTTCTCAAATTGACTTGTGTATGTGGTTAGATTGTGTTTTCTTCAAGGGATTAGAATAGGTTGGATTGGATTATAATGAATGAGTGAGATTATAAAGGATTAGAATGTATGGTTAAGATTGGAATGGATTGAAATATTGAATGGTATTGGGCTGAAGGAATGAGATTGGATTGAATGATTAGAATGGAATGAAGCGATTAAAATGGATTGATTTGGATGATAATGGGTTGTACGGAGTATTATATTATATTGGATTGGATTAGAATGGATAATATTGAATTATAATTGTGATCCCGCAAAGATAATACACTCTTACGGCCCGTTTGAAAGCCGATTCCGGAGACAAAGGACATAGCATTATTACCATCTTTCTTTGCCTGTAATCGATTATTAAAGAGCGAGCTAACATACCTTATGAAATGACTTTTCATCTTCTGTAAAATGTATAAATGGAAGTAATGAGAATGAATTTATAACTAAATTTGGAAGAAAAATCAAAATTCATTCTCATGGTGGTGCTTGCTTAACTCCAATTTATCTAATTTTCTTCACACATATCTATTCCTATCTAATACCACCATCCCACGTGGTAATGGTCCTAATGGATGGTAATGGAAAATAAGAAGAAATTTCAAGTTTAGGAATGAAAATTATGTTTTTCATGGAGATTTTGAAGTTTTTCCTTAACAAATTCCAATTTAAATCCATTACCATTACCACAATTCATTATCAACAACCAAACGGGCCGTTAGTGTATGCTTAGGGCTTGTTTACTTCAAATTAAATTCAGTTAAGTTTAGTTTAGTTCAATTAATACATCTATTAAGTTCAGTTAAGTTCTATTCTATTAAATTCAGTTCAGTTCAGCTCAATTCAACTCATCTCTATTCAACTAATGTAAACGAGCTCGTAGTATATCCATAGAGAAAAAAGAGGGATGGGTTATTTCAAGTATGAAATGTATGTTGGTTTTCAGATGTTATGTGTTAGAAATTGTGAATTGTATTACAAGTTCCAAGTGTAAACTTCAGAGATTAATTTTAAAAGGGATTAATTAAGCAATAGAATTTGATTGAAGAATTGTGTCATTTTTAATTTGACATTTGTTTGTTGTTGAAACTATATATAGGTACCACTTAAAGGATGCAGTTCTTGATGGTGGAATTCCATTTAACAAAGCATATGGAATGACAGCATTTGATTACCATGGAACTGATCCAAGATTTAACAAAGTATTCAACAATGGAATGTCAAACCACTCCACCATTACCATGAAAAGAATCCTCGAAACCTACAAAGGTTTCGAGGGTCTTTCAAGCTTAGTCGATGTTGGGGGTGGCACTGGTGCCACCCTCAACATGATCATCTCCAAACACCCTACTATTAAAGGAATCAATTTTGATTTGCCCCATGTCATCCAAGACGCCCCCGCTTGTAACGGTATAATTAATAAAATCATTCTTTATTTCAATTGTTCTGTTCTTTTCTTTTGATTTTTTTTTAATAATCATTTTTCACTAGATACTCTTGCAGATTCATACTTCGTATTATTTATATGATATCCACATTTCGAAGAAGGCATTGTATGCCTACAAATTTTAATAAACCCTTCACTTTATTTGCAAATTAATCTTGTAAGGCCCTGTTCTTTTGGACTTAAAAGCTACAGTAATCAGATCAGATTAGATCAGCTTTGTTTTAATATTATATTCTCACAAAATAATACCGCACCTAATCAGATCAGTTCAAATCAGATCAGTCCTAAAAAATAAAATGTAGAAACCTAATAGTTAGTTGAAAATGATTTAAAGATAAAGAGAACGATAAATTTAGAGAGTTTTTTTTTTTTTTCCTTCTTATATAAATAATATAAAGTTTAGATTAGTTAATATAAGTATATAACAAAAAAAAAGTTTGGTAAGGTTTGACCATGACATAAAACAAAGTCAAATAAATCGGGAAAAAAAAAATGAACAAAAATCTCAAATCATTAACAGTTGATTTTTGTGTCATCTGATTAATAGGAGTGGAGCACGTTGGAGGAGATATGTTTGCAAGCGTGCCAAAAGGAGATGCTATCTTCATGAAGGTGACTTTCTATCTCTTGATTTACCACTTTACTAGTCATGTGGACTACGAAGTACATTTTGTATAACTTTTATTTTTGAGTTTTGACACTGTTTATGATAAAGAAAATTTTATAAAATTTGACACTTCTTTGACGATAAATTTACATAATTTTTAAAATTTAGACATTATTTACAATGAAGAGAATTTTGTAAATTTATAGTAAAATAGTGAAGTACCATACATAAGAAAAAATATAATCATGTAGTTTTTTTTATTTAATTCGTATTAAAGAGTGTTTTTATTTATTTATATACGGATTAATTAAAAATATTCATGATACAAAAGTAAATTCGCAAACGTGAAAAGTAAAAGTAACGAAAATTCTATGGTACGGAGGGTGTACATTGTTTACAGTCCTAGACAAATTATTAACATGAATTAAATATGCAGTGGATATGCCATGACTGGAGTGATGAACATTGCCTGAAGTTCTTGAAGAATTGCCATGATTCATTACCGGACCACGGCAAAGTGATCGTGTGCGAGTATATTCTCCCGGTGGCACCGGAAACCAACCACGCGGCAAGGACGGTTTTCCACGTCGACACGATCATGTTGGCTCACAACCCTGGTGGCAAAGAAAGGACTGAACAAGAGTTTGAGTCCTTGGCTAAACAATCTGGCTTTGAAGCTTTTAGAGTTGCTTGCTCAGCTTATGATACTAAAGTCATGGAATTTTTTAAGAAGTCCAATTAACCATTGGTTTATAGCCCAAAGCCCAATACCCCAAGCCCAACCTCTTTTTTATTTTTAAATGTATTTTGTGCTTGCCATTGTGATATTGTACACATATTGTACTTGATGAGTATACAACCTTCCAAATGGTGCTTCTCCATCTCAATAAAAGATTCTTGATCTTTTGTTTCTCTTCTTATGTTGAAAACCAAATCTTTTGTTATTATTACTCGTGTTTTTTTAGAACATTTTGTCATAGCTAATAATGCTAAAATAATCTCCTGTCTGTTAGAAATTAGTTGTGGAAATGTATGATGTAACGCTCCAAGGCGTAAAATATACACTTTCCTTCTAATCGAATTCGCCCCTTAGATCACCGGACTATCACGAATGATTAGTGAGATACAATAGAGAAAAGAACCCTACACTCTGTGATATCACGAGTATAGAAACAAAAGGACTTGTGTTTATATGTGTTTAAATACACTTAGTAAAATTAGTTAGATATTACCAAGTGCTAACAAGTTGTAGTGAGTATAAGAATTTCAAAATTTCTTGTAATTCTTGTTTATCTTGTGTCTTGCAATGAACAAACACATGCCTATTTATAAGCACATAAGTAGGTGAAGGAACTCAGAAATTTCTGAGTTTATTCCACACATCAAACCAATTCAATTTCAGAAATTAAGTTTGGCTTGAATCATGGAATGAAATAAAGATTATTCCATCAACAATGCAAGCCCTTAATCTCCCTATTAAATCTGGTCTTATCCCCATTTACATCAGTATTGAAGCTCAATAGACAAGCTTAAATGCGTAAAGGAATCCTAGGAAAGGAATCCAAGAATTCGAACAACCATTCGAATTTTCCAGAGACATAGTCGCAGGGTGCGAGATATCCCTCGCGGGGTGCGACCACTAAACAAAATTTGTCCAGATTTTTCCAGTAGGTTTTTCGCGGGGTGCGAAACCTCCTCTCGCGGGGTGCGACACTGGGCAGTATTTTCCCAAATTTCCAGTAAGCTTTCGCGGGGTGCGAAATGCTCTCTGCCTCTTGGTTCTTTTACCTAGCCTACTAAACTATTGTCCAATACCTTAGCCCATTTATTCATAAATGTTCCAACATTGTCTTGTTTCAATTTTCTAAGCTACTGTCTATATTAGCGTTTAAAGTCTCATTTGATCATATATTATAAATCTTATTATAACAGAGAAACTTTGTCTATGAAAAATCTTATTATATATATTTAAATAATATTCACATGGAATTAATAGTTTTTAATTTTATAATTTTTTAATAAAACACAAGGGAACACATATGTGCATTAAGATGTAACAACCAAAATTTTGAAACGTAAAGAGTAAAATAAACATAAAATTGAGCTGCCATAAAATCTTCAATATAAATTTATTGATGTGAGTTGTTTTTCACTGAATCATATAAAAATATTTTAACCACAAAAATAGTAATAAAAATTGTGAAACATATAGCCATGAAAATTGTGAAAAAAAGGTAGGATGATATGATGTAAATTATTAAATTTAAAATCAATGAATCATCAATATACTAATTGCTTATTACGAAGTTTTTTTTTTTTAAGACTCTCTACAAACTACAAGGC
Organism: Salicornia ramosissima; assembly: GCA_951394345.1. Classification (NCBI taxonomy): domain Eukaryota; kingdom Viridiplantae; phylum Streptophyta; class Magnoliopsida; order Caryophyllales; family Amaranthaceae; genus Salicornia; species Salicornia ramosissima. The sequence continues at coordinate 53,357,955 of OX596237.1, read as the reverse complement.
ACTTTTTATTTAATTATATTAACATAGTGTTATATTTTGAATTTATGAAGAAACTAGGAATAGCAACACATCCCTAGTCCCCAATTTAAAACGGACTATATATAAAAACGGATTTCATTATTTCTATAATTTATATCCTATATTCGGGTGGAGGTACACTCATTTGTATTTTGCTAATTGTATATCCATTTGGCTAATCGAATTTTCACAAAATGATCTCAAATTTCTAATTTAGTTTTTTTACATTGCTCATCTTAAATAGGTAGTAAAGTAGTATACATAAATACATAATACCTCTCTTTTTGCTTCAAATACAATACTCAAATTTGGGGCACTTGCCCCCTATTTCTAAAGTCTTGTAACTTGGACATAGTATGGGCCGTGCTAATATAGGCCCAAACAATAATATTATTTGTGCTTGAATGATATTTTCTCTGATTCGTAGTGTGACTTACTATTTATACCAAAAGTAAGTTTATTCCTAATGTACAAGAAAATGTATAGTAGTAATGTCAGGTTTCATCTGACTAATATATAAGTACTACGGAGGATGAAGTCATAGCCCAGTGGTTAGGACTTCAGAATTCCAGGCACGAGGTCTAGGTTCGATTCTCACCGCAAGCATTTGCGAGGATTCCTTATTATCCCCCCTTACAGATGCGTGCGTTGGCTAAAATTGGGCCGAGTGACCTGCAGTGTTTGGTAGCCGGTCATAAATCATGGTAATGGGAATGAATTTATAACTAAATTTGGAAGGAAAATCAAAATCCATTCTCATGGTGGTGCTACTTTAACTCCAATTTATCTAATTTTCTTCACAAATATCCATTCCCATCAAATACCACCCTCCCCAATGGTAATGGATGAAAATGAAAAATGAGAAGAAAATTAAAACTTGGGAATGAAAATTTGTTTTCCATGGAGATTATAAGGTTACTCCTCAATAAAATTACACTATAAATTCATTACCATTACCAAAATTTATTACCAACAACCAAACGGACCATTAAGGTCTGTTTAGTTTAAAACTAAGAAAAGGAAACAAATAAACAAAGGGTTAAGAATGGGAAATAAAGAAAAATTCTGACTTCTCCCTCATTTTATTTCCTTCTCTTCTTCCCTTCTTACCACGCTCTCTCCCATCAAAACACCACAAACCTCGCCACATGGCCAAAACTCAAACCACCATCAACCGATCACCACCGCACCCTTTACTCTGTCTATCTCGTCATGGGGTTCTTCGTGGATGGGTGTAGGGGTCCTTGTTCGTACGCTGGGGTGTTCGTGGTGGGTGGGTGTGGGATTTCGTGGGTGGGGCTTCATGGGTGGTTACGTTGGAGTTTTGTGGGTAGGTGTGGGGTTTCGCGAGGATGGTCGGAGAGGTGGGGGTGGTGGGTTTCCAACCGTGGTTTGATGGGTGGGTGTGGGGTTTCGCGAGGATGGTCGGAGAGGTGGGGGTGGTGGGTTTCCAACCGTGGTAGGGGTGTGGGGTTGCTCAAGGTGGTGGTGGGCTGCTCAAAGTGATTTTATGGTAGTTAAGATGAAGATGGAAATAGGGAAATGGTGATTCTCTTGGAGGAGGTTGACAATAGTGATAGAGGGAAATGAGGGAATTGAAGGGTGAAAGAGAATGATTGATTAACAAACATGACTAATGGAATTAAGGCAGTTGATCGATTATCTATCCCTTTGTCAAAAACTCTCAACCAAACAGGCCCTTAATTAGGTTGTTCACTCCTTTAACTTTTATTTAAATATTTATGAAGTCAAAAAGCCTAAGATGAACTTATTTTGAACATGATTTTTATTTAATACTCCCACCGTCTTAAAATAAATGTTACATTTATTTTACATCTTATGAGAGACAATTTTAAATATTAATATCTTGAGCCATATATAACAAAATAAAAAAAAGTACTCGTCGAGACTAATCAAACGAGATCCACATGACCATATTTTTTCTTACATATATAAAATTAAACAAAGTGAAGGTTATTATGTGAATAGTGTCACTGGTCAAGTGAAATAGTTAATATGTGATATAGGGAGTACATCTATACATATTAAAAAGCCAATCTTCATGTTACTGTTCATCTATGAACAGTAACGATCGGATGGCTCATGTTTCTCCACGTCACCCCTCTACTACATTTCAATTGCGACATGCATGTCACCCCCCCCCCCCACTATTTCTCTTCGAACCAAAAAAACCCTAACTCCTTGCTTTCTTCTCCACGGCCGCTTCTCACCTTCATCCCTCATCTTCACCATCTTCTCCGCATCTTCAGCTCTTCACATTCTCCACCACCTTCATCATCGACATCTTCACAGTATCACATCTTTGCCTCACGTTGCTCCACATCGCATCTGTCACCTTTATTCTCACAGCGGCATCATCGATCATTCTGATTTTCGTTGTGAAAATTATCGATTTCAGTTCAATTTAATCTTGTGGTTAGCTTCAAATTAATAAACCCTAATAATTACCAACGTTTTTTCGTCTTCGGAGTGCAACAATGGCGACGACAATATCAATTATGCTAGGGTAAGAGTTTTTTCAAAACATCAGTTAGGGTTTATCTCGAATTTCTTTCACAGAATTTTAGGGAATTTTTTTTTCTACAAACAGGGTTTAACTCGGATTTTTATTGAATTTTAGGGATTTTTTTTTGCAAATTCAAATAATGTAATTCAGCATATTCCATTTTCCTCTATAAATTTTTGTTCTTACTGAGGACTTTGCTACTGATAGGCAAGAAGATTGGAGCGATAGTGGAGTTAGTGAAAATGTTGTGCGTGAAAGATATGGTGAACAACCATTGTTGGTAGGAGATCTTTCCTTTGCACTTGAGGGTGATGTCGGATGGAACAGAAACATCTCATATACTTACAACTCAGGCTGGGTGAGGAGTAGAAAGCTCAAGCTGGTTAATATTGATTTTTGGTGCCAATTGAAAGTAGAGGGTAGTGTTAGTTTAGTCTTAATATGATTTTATTTATGGTTAAATACCATATATTTTTTTATTTTATCATTAGAAATAATTTTATTAAGACTAAGTCAACATTTTTTAGGTAGCTTAGCATTGTTTTCTGGTTGAAAAGCACTAATCAACCCCATATTATCATAACTTTCACCTTTTTTTGGTTAGAAAAGCATTGTTTACTGATGAGGAAATTTGGATGGGTAGGTTTCCTTGTGAAGTTCAATTTTGCCCATGTTTGTAATTGTATGAAATAAATGGGCGAAAGATAATATTCCACTTCACTGTATACAATTTTCTTAACAAAATACTACCTGTCAATTTGTGGTTTTATTAGAGGTGTTGCCATGTCTGAAATTTTTTGTGTTTTGGTGATTACTAATAGAATGATGAATTTATCTGATTAGATCATTTATTTTTATTTTGTTTGGTGATAACTAATAACATGGTGAATTTAGTTGATTAGAATGAAGTTCAATGTTTGATTTGAGTGATTGACATTTGTATGTTTTATAGGATATTACTGCTAAGGTTGTAGCAGAAGAGTTGAGATCAAAGAAGACTATTGTGTCCAAAATCATGACGAGGAATCTCATATTTGTCACTTCTGCATTAACCCTTCATAAGATGGTTCAAGGTTGGTAGCCTTTTTCTACAACATTAATTTTCTTTGAATTGATTTTTTTTTTTGATTTTTTTTCCTTACAGTAAGTGAAGACCAGGAAATTAGAGTTATTTTGTGGAGTACTGATTGTTTTCCTACTTTTACCCTAATCGACTGATTGTAACTGCAGTTCAAATTTGATCAATCGATCATAACCCATATACCAGTTTTCGGTCATTTGATTGTTTTTACACCTCTAAGAGTTAAGTCTGTAGTCGAGGGGAGTAACTTGAGTATGTGACCGAAGTTCGTAAATCTGGGTTCGTCGTTGGAGTAAAGGATAGACTTGCATCTATCTTGACCTTCCAAGTAACGAGGAGGATCCCGAGGTCTTTAGTGGTGCGACGAAGAGTGTTGGAGTTTGTTCAGGACTTCGACGAACGCCTTTCGATCGTGCGTGCAACGTGAGCAGAGTGGCTGAAGCATCAAGTCGCGAGGATCGGTTGATCGTTGGTGGAAGCCGAAAGTTCTGTCAGATTTCGTCTGACTTTTTGTGTGTCGAGCCCGGATTACTGATGGTGAATAATCTCCTTTGCTTGAATTTCGGGACGAAATTCTTTTAAGGAGGGGAGTTTGTAACGCCCCAGATTTTGGGCTAGTCTCGTAATTACTTTCTAGTAATTATTGTTGTTGCGGTGCGTGGTCTAAAATTTATTTTAGACTATTTTTAATGTTTTAGTGTAACCATTATTTTTAATGGTTTATTATTTCTTATTTTATTTTATTTTAATTAATTAGAATTTTATTATTTAATTTTAATTTTCTAATTAATTAATTAATTTTGGGCCAAGTGCAAAATAATCATGATTAGCCATGAAATTAGTGCAAAAAGCCCAAATGATCAATTTGAGCCCATTATTTAGCCCATGACCGGTTTCCCTCTTTATTTGATGGCAAGTTTTGCCACTTGCTTCATGTTCACACCTATACTAACCTCTATAAATAGAGGAGTTAGTAAGGCTTTAGAACTTTGGGTTCATTTGCTCATTTTGTCTCTTGCCATCATCTTTATAAGGCAAGCACCCTCTCCTTGCCCATCTTTTCCCATGCCATTTTTGATGCCATTAAACACAACTTGTTCATCCATCTTTCTAATCCTAAAATTAAAGATTCAACCTCTAGTAATCTTTAAATATTAAGACATGTTCTAAACCCCATTATTTTCATGCAAGAACACTAGTTAGGTGTGGTTTGGGCTTGGTTCGTGTGGCTTTTGGGGGTGCTCGTGTGGGCAGTAGCCGTGGCTGGCAGTGGCGTCCTGTGGGTGCAGGTGAGGTCGTGGCTGGGCAGTGGTTCGTAGCTGGTGCAAGCAGTCCGTGGCAGCAGTGAAGAACCGTGCTGACTGGGGCAGCAACTGGGCAGAACCGTGGTCTGGCTGGGCAGCGAGTGAGGCAGCAATCGTGGCTGGTTCGGGGCTGGAACGTGGCTGGATTCAAGGCCTAAACGTGGCTGGTTCAAGGCTAAAACATGGCTGGTTCGTGGCTGTACAAGGCAGCAGGTCACGGGCAGTGGTATGAGGCCGTGCTGATGGTGCAAGATTGTGTTCGAGTGCGTGTTGCTGCGTGGGCTTTGTTTGTGCAAGACTCGAATCTGGGCAGCGGGTTTTATGGTCTTCTTGTGTTGATTTTGTGTGTAATCTTCAATAAGGTAACATACTAATTCAACTTAATTGGTAGTACTATGTTTATAGCTTTGATTAAATGCATGTTTGAGTGAATTGTTGATGTTTATGCATGATTTTGAAGTAAATCTTTAATTCTGATTTTTGAAGTATTTAATGATGTTTTAATGGTGGTTTTCATATTTTTAAGATGTTTTTATGATATTTTGGAAATCATGGTGATTGGGTTTGATTTTGTTGAATTTTGATTTAAAATTGTTAAAAATGTCGTGTGATATGAGGTTTCATGCGTGTGGATTTTGAGATTTGTATGAGTTCTTGATTGAGTTCTTTAATCTTGAATGTGTTCTTTGAGTCATAGATGAGTTCTTTGAGGATCTTGATGAAGTTCTTTAGAGTTCTTTTTGAGGTTGTTTGAGTTCTTGAAAGTTAAAGAAAGTGTTAGAAAGAATCTTGAAAGTTAAAGATTTGAGTTGAGATGATTAAAGATTTGAGTAAAGATTGTTGATATGATGTTTGGTTAGTCTCAAGATCATGGCTATAGGCAGTTCTTGGGTTAACTTCGATGTTTTGGTTATTAATTTCAAGAGTATGGCGTATTCTTGTTTTTAATTAACTTCGATGAAATGATGATGATATGATGAGACCTTTAGCTTGATTTCTTTTCTAGACGCCCTTGACTTTGTGTATGGCTTATGCTTAGTTTTTGGGTTAAGACGTTGCCCCTATTCCGTCCGCGGTATCGGAATAGTTTTGGAGTCTCACTATGTTATTCCTAGTACGCTCAGAATGATTTGGGGATTAGGGACACGAATTTCCAAGTATGAAATGGGTTCGTGGGATTTGGGTGTATGGCTTATGCCCGGTCCTGACATAGTAGAAGTTCGGTTGCGTAAGATGCTTCCGTACGAGCATAGTCCGGTCTAGAACTAGAATGATTGCACCTGAGTTAGGTTTGAGAATAGAGATGTCGAATGATGATGATGTCGAGTGATGAGGTTGATTTTTGGGATTACGAGCTTGAGGTTGTCTCGTGTCTTCGAGGATTGTATGTGTGATGTTATTTGATTATTGCTATGTACTTGTGTATTCCCGTTAGGGTGGGTCAGTTATGTTACTCGCCACTGATGGTGGATATGTTGTGTTTTTCAGGTACATCTGACGATGATGCTCTTGCTTAGCTTTTGGGTTGGGCGAGCGGCGCTTTGCGTGTTTATTTTCTATTGTTTATTTCAGTTGTTTCATAGTATTAGACTTGTTGGACGTTGTTTCAGGATTTATGATATACATTTGTTGTATAAGACTCTAGCATGTGGTTAGAGTTGCACTTGACTTTTATTTTTAGTTCATTTGACTTTTGGACTTAGTTCGTACAAGATTGTGGGTTATTGTACATCTTTGGTTTAATAATAATATTTTGAGGTATTAGTATTATTTTCTAAGTGTTGAGTTTTAGTTTTATAACTACTTGACTCGTCGGTTTCTTCCGCGCCGATTTATGCGAGTCGGGCCGTTACACAACGTCTTAACCCAAATACAATGAATCTTACTCAAAGTATCAGGCGTCTAAAAATGAAATCAAGCTAATTAATTAATTAAATCTTTAATCATTTTAATCATATTATTCATTTTATATCCCAACATAACTAAATTAAGTTCAAGAATTGCCTCTAGCCTTGATTCTCGAAATTAACTAGTTAAATCATCGAAGTTATTCTCAAGAACTGCCTCTAGCCTTAATCTTGAGTCTAACCAATCATAATCCAACATTCAATAATCATTCTTTAATCATATTAGACACTTTCTTTAACTTTCTTTATCATTTAAACCTCTTTCTTTAACTTTCAAGATTCAACCAAGAACTCGTAAAGACTCATCAAGAACTCATAAAGAACTCAAAGAACTCATAAAGAACTCATTCAAGATTCAAGAACTCAATCAAGAACTCATCCAACATGTTCATACTACACGCATAACATCATCATAATTCAATCGAAAATCCAACTTTTACTCATCCAAAATTCATCAAACTTTAACATAATATTCATGATCATAAAACAACGTATAATCAATCGTAAAATCATGAAAAACCTTTATCAAAACATCATGAAAACACATAAAAATCAGATTATAAAATCATACATGAAATCATGGATATTTATCAACAATCAACCCAAACATGCATTTAATTCATACTATAATCATAGTATTCCAAATAAGTTGAGAAAGTATGTTACCTTATTGAAGATAACACACAAAATCAATACAAAAAGCTGCCCGGAAAATGAACCACACGGACCAAAATCACACGGCACAACACGCAAGGTTCGAACCACACGGCCAACCACCTTCCACGGCACCACAGCTGCACGGCTGCCACGAACACGACCCACACGAGCACCACTGCCACAGACCCACTGCACGGCCACGGCTTCACACACGGCCACACGAGCACCACCCTTGCACGGCTATCCACACGGCCACGGCACGACCACACGTGTAATAACCCGAAATTTTGGGCCAGAAAATTTCGCGGTTATTAACGTTATTATTCAATTCTAAGTCCAATTGGGCCGTTTAAATTGGACTGTTTGCATTTCTTTTAGTCCAATCTTTCCCTCAAATTGGGCCAAGGACCCAACCATGCTCTCTTTTTTCCTCTCCAAGGCCGGCCCCCTTATGTTGTTTTGGGTCCATTTTAATTTCTTTGAATTAGTAAATTAATTATTGATTTAATTAATTAATTAATTAAACTAATTAAATTATTTACCTAAAACCTATTCAAAGTTTGTTGAACAAACTAACTAACACTCCCCTTATTCCTCCCATGTACACGGCTAACCCTAAGTACATATTAGGGTTTGCACTCTTTGTTGCTTCTTTCTTTAAATAGGGCCTAATTTATACCTTTGGTTCCTATTTTGCATTATTCACAAAGAACCCTAAAATATTCTTTCTCTCTTTCTTTCTCTCAAAATTGTCGAGTGGTACAATTCACCAAGGTGAATTGATTTTTCGAGTGTTTGGAATTAATAAGCGAATTCAGGTAACTTCGCTTTCTTATTTAATCTTGGGTAGAAAGAACACATAGTTAATCAGGAATTGTATCATGAAAATTGTAGGAATTTAATCTTGTTTTATTCGAAAATGTCGAGTAGGGTGATGATGATTTTCTTGATTGTTTTCATGTATTTTCTGGATTTCATGTATGATCTTGTATGTTTAAATAATTAAAATTGCATAATTTAATTTCTTCATGATCTTATGTTATTCGAAATTCATGTATGAAATTGTTAAATTATGTTCTTGAAATAATCTTGAATTTTCGAGTGTATGAATATGTCTATGATGAATTTTCTTTGATTTTAAAAGCATGATCATGATTTATTTTCGTTAGTATAATTTAAAACTTGATTGAAAAATATAACCTTGTTTTGTTCATAAATGTCGAATGGACCAAAATGTAAAAGAAGATTAAAGATTTAATTTTTATTATCAAACATGTTAGATCTTGTTAGTTCTTGATTAATTATGTTAATCTTTGATTAAATCTTGATTTAATTCTTTAATTATGTCATGTTAAATTTTAAATCTTGAAGTTAATCTTGTTCATGTTAATGTGAGCATGTCGTGTGGCTTAGAGAATAAAAAGATGATTTTTGAATCTTGTTTTGTAATTAATCTTGATGATTGTATGATAAAAATATGATTTTTTTAGTATTATTGTTTAGTTAATTAAATTAATTCTTGTTACCTATAATTACTTAGATGAATTGATAAAATTGGTGATTTTTAGGTGAAAAAGTCGAGTGGTATAAAAGAATAAAAATGGGATTTTTAACTTGTTTTAATAATTTTTAGTGATTAATTGGTTAATTAAAATAAATATAAGAAATTAATTAATTATTGAATTAATTTGAAAAAGTCGAATGGGAATAAAAGAATTAGTCAAATTTAGTTAATTTGGATTTATTATTATTTTTTTTTGGAATAATTTAATAACAAAAGTTACGGATAAAATAGTTATTAGGGATAAGTTGTAAAGTGAAGGGATAAATAAAGGCAATATTAGTATTGTTAATACTATTCGGTTATTAGTAATAATATTATTAATATTTACGTAATAATATTAGTAATAATATTAAGGTTAGGTATCCATAAGGATAAGTTATAAAGGTTACAATATGATATTGAGGATAGTATAAGATAAGGTTTGAAGTTGCATAAGATATTACTAGGGATAAGAAAGGAAACAGAGTAATAGCTATACATGTTATGTTTCGGTCTCTGGCTAGGAAAGACTTGGTATTTAAGGTGGCCAACATACGTGCCGCACCTCTCTTTCCTGGGACTCCGAACATTTCATTTCCTATTACGGTCACCTAGTATTTCCCAATATATGATATGATATGATTAATTAAAGATATAAGATATGATAAGGACGCCCACCTGATGACCCGAGTAGTCAGACTGGGTTAAGTCGAGGCCACTGCTCAATTGGGACGAGTACACGAGCTCCCCCGAGCAGTTCTGGGTCTTAGGATATGTAGTCGTCTAGTAGTAGTACACGAGCTGCTATTAGGGGTTATGGCCATAGCTTAGGCTTAGTGATGAAACACGAGATCCGCTACGGGTTGAGTACACGAGCTCACCCCGGCATGTTCTAGGAAAGTTGTGGTGAAACACGAGATCCACAACGAGTTATAGTGACCGGTCCAACGAATGATATGATTTGATATGAAATTTATGATTATGATATGAAATGAAAGTTACGATATGAATTCGAAACAAAGGATATGAAAGGTTATGAAATGAATATGATAAGATAGGCATATGAAATAATAGGATATATTATATGATAAGTTATAATATAAGTTGATGGAAAGTTTGGGTTAAGATATACATATAATATTTAAGTTATGATATAACATAGGATATAAGATAAGATATAAGTTAAGACTTAAGGAATATGGGATAATATAAGTTATGATGGTATTATACAATAGGTATATGATTTGAGATGATATAAGACTTCCGCTGTGATTCTGTATTTTGTATGTATGACAGTATAGTTGTATGCGTATGTACGTATATGATTGATGAGTGTATTTTTATACGTATTTCTAACCGTATAATGCAGGGTTTATTGTACGTACATTATACGTAAGCATTACGTATTCTAACTGTATTTCTGCAGGTATTTTATACGTATTTTGTACGTTTACGTATGTTTGTACGTATATTTATACGTATTTTGTATGATTGTATGTAAAGCATGTATTAAGTTTCTGTACGGTTTTTATGTGCTCTCCTATGATATTATGTGTTTGGTGGTCCCTCGATTAAATGGGACAGCCTAGTTACTCGCCACTGACGGTGGACCCCCCCTTCAGTTTCAGGTGAAGACGCTGCTGATTAACGGGCTTTCGTGGATGGGCTTGAGTAGCTGAGGACCCTAGTTAATTAGTTTATTAGATGATTCATGCTATAAAAACAATTACTTAGTTTATTTTATGATCCCGGCATGTTGGGACAGTTTTAAGATAATTTGTGTAATAAAGGATATTGAGTTATTTTGGTTATTAGTTGATTATTTAATAAAAGTAAATCCATTTGTTCAAATAATTTGATTTATTGTTTATTTTAAGTTGGTAATGATCCGTTTGTCGATTTCCCTTCGTAAATCGACATGTCTAAAAAGTCGGGTCGTTACAACACGTTACCCACTCGAACCAAGCCCCAAACCGAACCCGGAAAAAGGATCTTGAATAAAATAATTGTGTTTAAGATTGTGTTTGAACACCTAAAGATCAATGAACTTTGAATCTTTAAGTTTTGGGCTAAGAAAAATGATGAACAATTGATGGCTTCAATTTGCTCATAAATGGCGTGAGGCACTAGGCAAGAGAGGGAGTTTTTTTGGTGCTTTGAATTGATGGCAAGTGCATAAAATGGCAAGGATGACAAAAATGAGCAAAAGCCTTACTAACTCCTCTATATATAGAGTTAGTTAAGGTGTGAACACAAGGCAAGTGGCAAGCCTTGCCATGCCACATGAGAACCGGCCAAAGAGAGGTAATGGGCCTAAAAATGGGCTCTCGTGCTCAATTGGGCTAATTTGCGAAAACCGCATAATTAATCATGCATAAATCAATTTAGCCCAAAATATTAAATAACTAATTAGAAAGTTAATCAAAAATTCTAATTAATTAAATAATAAATAACATAAATAATAAAAACTGAAAAACAAATATTTCGAATTAAATCGAAATTATTCACATAAAATAAAATAAATAGTTCAAAATAAATTGAACTAACACAACAACATACATAAATACACATAATTTTCGGCAAAAATATCAATAAAATCTGGGTCATTACATCTACAATATTCATATCATATCTTGTAGCATCATATACTTTGTCAGGATTCTTGTAGCATGATTTTTGCAATGGCCTAAAAGAAAATATAGCAAACTAAATCTGCTAGAAAATATAGTGAACCAAATCTGCTAGAAAATTCTTGCAATCATATCCAAATTTTTGCAATGGCCTTACAATGGCTTGAAAATATAGTAAAACATATCTGCAAGCTGCATCTTTCTTAAAAGTTTCCTTTGTTGGAAGCACTGTTACATAATCTAAACATGATTCAGGGTTTTTTCTTAGATTATGCTTTTACAATTTGACCTGTATATGTAAATCTTAGAATATGCTTTATAATTATTTTTGGATGATTGCAATGTATATCTATGTGTAATTTCCTAATTTAATATGTCAAATATGCATTTATTATTTTTATGTGCTGATGGGGATGCATGGTATCTGAAAGATATGCTAACAGATTGCAAATGTTTGGTGCCAGGTATATTTAGGGAGCTCTCCAATTTCAGTTGAGGGGCCTCATTGCTATACTATACAATTCTATGACCCTTTATAAATATATTGTTTGTGCTCAAATTTGCAACCATGAAGCTGACACTCGAAGGTGAGACTAATGAGGCAGATGCGTTGGGTTGAACACTCCACTCATGTTGTGATGGCGGAGAGAAGTTGTGGGTTTAGTTTCGGATTATTGCTGATTTAATATAGTCACTTGGGGTTCTTCTAGGATGGATACTCTTGTAGCCTACGCGGCTATGCAACTGTGATGGAGAAGTGCTGAGAGTTTATGACTATTTTTTCTTGCCTTTAGGTGTCAGAAAAAATATCAACTCCATTTGCCTTTAGGTGACTGATGGAGAAGTGCTGAAACAAAGATTTGAGCTGTAATAAAATAACAACTCCATTTGTATAGGAAAAGGAGTCTTATTGACTCTAATTTGATTTCTATTGTATGTGTTTTGTGTCATTTTGTTCTTATAATGAAGATGGGTTTTCATGAGAATGATGGGTTATTTCTTCTAATTAGTTTGACATGTGCTCGTAGAATCATTCAACCAAAACTTAATCGACCAACTATGTGAATGAAATATCTTTGTAATAACATTATGCTAACAGCTTTGAACAATCTTCGATTGCTGTCAATTGCTTCTACTCCCAAGTACGTTACTCAACGCCATAAATTTCTTGTTCTCCAAAGTTATGTTTATTGTAATTATTTCTTGTCTAATATTTTAGAGATAAAGGACAAATTTGATGTTTTATTACAAATAAAAGATACATGCTACGCTCTACAATGAGACACGATGATATAGGTGAAAATGTGTCCACAATGTTTGCTTTTTTTTTTTTTTATGCTACAATGCTTGCTTTGTAGTTACTTTTATTGGATAATCATATAATACTTATTTGTTTTGTGAATATGTGGCTGAAATGCTTGCTTTATATAGCATTAATGTAGCTTCAATCTCATTAATTGTATTTCTACTATTTATAGGTATCAATAAAATTAAAATCAATTACTTTGAACCCCTTCCCGTGCATATATCTTTTACTAAATTCAAGACAGAATACATTCAACCATAAGTTTTCTTCTATTTCATCATTCTATTAGTAATCGCCAAACTATGACCTGATACATCCAAGCAATACATAAAAAATGTTGGACTATAAAATGTTGGACACGGCGCGCATCGCGCGCCGTGGACAACTAGTTTTTTACAAAAAAACAAAAAAGAATGTTTTGTAATTAGATTTTTGTGAATATGTTTTCTATATATTGTAACTATTTATACTTTTTAGTGATTCGAGATTTAATGTATTAATAATTAAAAGTGTGATTGCATAGTCTACACATATTGGCTTTGAAACAGCTTTTTTTAATCTCTAAACTAGTATTGTTGCTCGGGCGTTGCCCCGGGCAGGGCCGTCCTTGCACATGTGCAAGATGACCAACATCACAGGGTCCCCAATTGTAAGGGGCCCCATTTTTATATTTAGCCCAATATAAAAAAAATACAAGGAAAGAAAGAAACAAATTAACCGTAATCTATAATGAATGTCGACTAATTGCTCATATTCCATTTTCACATAAAAAAATCATTCATTAATTGCAAATCTTAAATTTCCATGAATTAATTCTTCATCTTCATCTTCATCTTCATATTTAGGGCCCAATATTTTTGTATGAGCACAGGGTCCCAAAATTCAATGGGACGACCCTGGCCCCGGGTCTCAAACCGAAGAAATATAGTGAGTTTTGAAACTAAATACAATGAGAAAATATTATAGTCTTTTTAAGGAAGCTTAATATTAAAAAAAAAAAAAAGTATTGTTTGATGATGATGATATTGTTGTTTCCTTTGTTCTTGCCTCCAAAAATAAACAACAAAAGATATTATTGTGATGGTTGTAAAAATTTAACAATAATATCAATACTTCGTATATATTTTTTTTCAAAGTTTAAATAGTTGACATGGAATAAAGCATTATCGTTGAATAGTAATATTTTCTACTTATGTTAGTGCCTAAAAAAATAAGGGACACAAGATTTTATCAAAATTATTGTTATAAAACAAACCTAATAAATTGTCTAAATCTGTGGTTAGAATCTAACTTGATTTGTCAAAAGCGGTCAAATAATTTGAATGGAAAGAAAGCATTTGAATGAAATTACTGAATTAAATGACATTTAGTGCACTCTAATAATTGAACAATATGACTTAAAAAGGTAAATATTTAGACAATAAATAATGTAAGTTGAGTCGGTAAGGGTGTATTACTTGTGTGATATGGTCTTGAGTTTGAACCTTCATATGAACATATTTTTTATTGAACACCTAAACAATAATCCTACATGGCAATATTGCATATGTGGCGAAATCTAGTGAAAGAATGATGCTTGCATGTCGGCTTATGTGTCAGCTTACTTGTTGTGTAGATGATGCTTCGCGCACCTTTTAATATATTGTATAGATATTGTAAATTGATGATATACTTTCTCTGTTTTTAAAAGCTCACCTCATTTATAGAATTTTGATGCAAGTGGGATGGGCCAAGTAGGAGACCCACCCCATCTCCGTCCCAATGGGGTGGGGATGGATTCTAGTTTGGTGGGTGGCGGGGGTGGGGATGATGGAGATAAAAGTTATACCCTCGCAATGGGTGATGGGGCGGGGTGAATTTTAGGTTATACCCACCCCATCCCCACCCGTTCCGCTCCATCCCCACAAACCCTACATCTTACCCATTTAAAATATAATTTTCAACAAATCTAATGTTAAACATTAAAAAAATTCCCTTAATTAAAAACAAATTATAAGTTCATAACATTCATTTCAAATTTTTCGTATTGTATATGTGTTTTTATATTAGTATTTGAAATTTTATAGGATATATTAATATTATTTAGTGATTTTCGAATGAGAATTAACTGAATAGTGGGGTGGGGAAGGCTGGGATTTGGTGGAAATGGATATCCAAGTGGGTGATGGGGCGTAGGGCCGAGCAACGGTTCCGGGTACCCACCCACGGAACCGGAACCGGTTAGGAACCAGCGGGTAATTACCCAGACCCGGTTCAACTGGGTCCGGTTCCGGATCCAAAGTTACTGCCCGATCCCAATTGGTTCCGGTTCCAAAGAAATTGGACCGGGTACCCGGATGTAACAGATCCAATTTTGGGTACCCGGTACCAGACCCGTTTCCGATACGGTTGAATTAGATTTTATACTTTTATCCAATGGTAAATAGTGAAGTATTGAAGTGACTACTGACTAAACCAAAATATAATAAGCCTAATTTTTTTTTTATTCAAAATTTGTATATTTATGTAAACTTGTATGTAATTTGTGTGAACTTGTGTTTATGACTTTATGTAAACTTCTATGTTTTATCTTAAAATTGTAAACTTGTGTTTAAGGAAACTATCTTTGTGGATGTTTATTGATAAATAATTAAATATGTAGTAGAGTAGTTGTTGGCCATTAACCCAATTTGTTATTTAAATTTAAGAAATTGAACAAAATACACGCCCATTTTTTTTTTTAAAAAAAACGGGTACCCGGTATTGGAACCGGTACCCAGTGGTTCCGGTTCCTAAAACATATTACCCGGTTAGAGCAGTTCCGGTTCGGGATATTCCGGACCCAGTGGTTCTGGTTCCGGGTCGGGTTCCATAGAAAAAGACCGGGTACCCGATTTTGCTCACCACTAATGGGGCGGGGATGATATTAATTGTGTACATAGTGGGGTGGGATGAGATGGGTTTCAGACCCACCGCGGGGATGGGGATGAAAAAGTGAGACAGGGATGGGGATGTGAATATCAAAATTCGCCCTGTCCCACCTCACTTGCATTCCTAATTTTGACATTATATTGTCATGTAAGTGTGCCTCTGAATTCGTCTCGGAAACACTATAATAATATCAAAATTTTGTATTTTTAACTAATGTAAAATTAAAGACACTAACGGCCCGTTTGGTAGCCGGCCATAAATGGAGGTAATGGGAATAAATTTATAACTAGATTTGGAAGAAAAATCAAAATTCATTCTCATGGTTGTGCTACCTTAACTCCAATTTATCCAATTTTCTTCCCAAATATCCATTCTCATCTAATACCACATTTCCACATGGTAATGAGTGGTAATGGAAGATAGGAAGAAATTTCAAGTTTGGGAATGAAAAATATATTTTCCATGAAGATTTTGAATTTTTTCCTTTACAAATTACACTTTAACTCCATTACCATTAGCACATTTTATTACCAACAACCAAACGAACAAAATAAAATAAAAAATACATTGACAAAATGTAAAATGATAATGGACGGAGTATATTTTATTTTGATGCTGCTTGTAACAAGTTTGCGTTCAATCTGATAAGTCATAAGTCAAGATTCATTAGATATATTAGATTGTGTCATTCATAAACACAACAACAAAATTGGACTCGGCCGACCGCCAGTTACCGACCGTTAGTGGTCGGTAATTGGATTTACCGACCGTTTGTAGTCGGTAAAAATTGGTCGCTGAAATAGTAGTCGGTAAAATATTTTACCGACCGTCGAAACGGTCGGCAACAAATTACCGACCGTCTACCGACCGTTTACACAGTTGGTCAAAAATGGAGGGAAGAGGCGCGTACCGACCGGCTAACCGGTCGGTATTACCGACCGTGTAGACAGGCGGTCGGTAATACCGACCGTGAAGGCGGTCGGTACGCGCCTCTTCCCTCCATTTTTTTTGGTGGGAAAAAGTTATTTACCGACCGTTACGCGGTCGGGAAGTAACATTTTCCCGCCTTTTTTGGCGCCATTTCTTTATTTTGAACATTGATTTACCGACCGTTGAGCGGTCGGTAATTTGGTTTTTTTTTTTTTTTTAAATACCTTAAAAAAATAGGGCAAAAACAAATTAAAATTAAAATATAAAAATAAATTAAAATTAAACAAATTCAAAATTTCAAAATTGCATTTTATATTAATAATCCAATAATAGTAATATAACAATATAATACAACTATGCTACGAAGGCTCCAGAAGCGCCGGAACCGTCTGTCGGATCATCAGGAGGGCCTCGGTGAGTGAAGGAAGGATCGCCGAATCTCCTCGCGAAGGCGTCCATCTGCGCCTTCAACTGGGCGAGGTACTCCTCCCGCTTCTGTTCTCTCTCCTCCCGCTCCTTTTCTCTCTCCTCCCGCTCCTTTTCTCTCTCCTCCCGCTCCTTGTCTCTCTGCTCCATCTCTACCCTAGCGCGCTCCATCTCTACCCTAGCGTGCTCGGACTCCTCCAAACGCTGGGACATCTGTTGTAATTGAGCGGAAACCGATGGAGAATAGGAAGATCCGACGTGCCGCCTCCGCGAGGTTCTCTCGTAATAGAGAGAAGCGCCCTCCCTGCCGAACCCTAGAACCTCTCCCTTCCTGAAGCCACCAACCGTATCAAAGAAGATCTGGTTGGCGTCCGTCTCTGAACCACTAGCCTGAGACTGGGAAAGGTTCTGGTTATATTGATCCTGCAAATTATGGAGTTAGTTCCATTACTAGATTTCAAAGCTTATACACGTCCTATAACACCCTATTATACTTGTTAGGGGTTGATTATGCTGATTATAGGGCCCCACCACCAGTTTAGGTCAAAACTTGGCTTTGTAGGTCATTTTCGAGCTTTTTTTTGCATTTTCGCACCTAACTTGTCAAGTAACGTTCCATTACTAGATTTCAAAGCTTATACACGTCCTATAACACCCTATTATACTTGTTAGGGGTTGATTATGCTGATTATAGGGCCCCACCACCAGTTTAGGTCAAAACTTGGCTTTTTAGGTCATTTTCGAGCTTTTTTTTGCATTTTCGCACCTAACTTGTCAAGTAACGTTCCATTACTAGATTTCAAAGCTTATACACGTCCTATAACACCCTATTATACTTTTTAGGGGTTGATTATGCTGATTATAGGGCCCCACCACCAGTTTAGGTCAAAACTTGGCTTTGTAGGTCATTTTCGAGCTTTTTTTTGCATTTTCGCACCTAACTTGTCAAGTAACGTTCCATTACTAGATTTCAAAGCTTATACACGTCCTATAACACCCTATTATACTTGTTAGGGGTTGATTATGCTGATTATAGGGCCCCACCACCAGTTTAGGTCAAAACTTGGCTTTGTAGGTCATTTTCGAGCTTTTTTTTGCATTTTCGCACCTAACTTGTCAAGTAACGTTCCATTACTAGATTTCAAAGCTTATACACGTCCTATAACACCCTATTATACTTGTTAGGGGTTGATTATGCTGATTATAGGGCCCCACCACCAGTTTAGGTCAAAACTTGGCTTTTTAGGTCATTTTCGAGCTTTTTTTTGCATTTTCGCACCTAACTTGTCAAGTAACGTTCCATTACTAGATTTCAAAGCTTATACACGTCCTATAACACCCTATTATACTTGTTAGGGGTATTTTTTTGCAGTTTAGGTAAGTAATTAATCATGACAAACAATAAACATCAAATGCAACTAATAAACAAACAATCCTATTCGTACTCATCGGCTTATAGGCCGGAATTCCGCTCTAAACATCAAATGCAAATCATAAAAAACAATCCTATTCGTACTCATCGGCTTATAAGCCGGAATTCCGCTCTAAACATCAAAGTAAACAAAGAAAAGAACATTACCATCACTTCCTTGGCCTTCTGGCTAATTGGTTGCGGTTCCATGCCTTCTTGCCTTTTGAAGTGAGTGTCAAGGAAGACATCCGCAGCGTCAGGGAACTTCCCTCCTTGCTCCTTAGCCAATTTCTTGGCTCGCTGAATCACCGACACAGATCCAGCGCAATGAGAGGCCGGGGCGGCGCCACTAGCGTTGCCAGCTCTCCTGTTTACCTTCGCCCGAGCTGACCTCTCCTTAGACTTCTCGTCAGTAAGTCTATCCTTCATTGCGCTGTACATCTCATCACCTGTCATGAAAAACAATCAAACTTAACACTTGATGGGCAGTATTGATATTTTAGCAAATTTTAGAAATGACTATCCAATACTCACCGAGCCAGCTAGGTCGATCTTTCCGCTTGTGAACCACATCGTTGAAGATGTCTTTCAGGCGTCTTCCAGCCTTGCTCTCATAAGCATCTCGTACTGTGCCCTCGAGCTCAGGCCTCCAACGATACTGTTTCTGCATTCGACAAAATCCAATGAATTATGTTATTGTTAGAAATTATATATAAAAAAACACTATTTATTACAGAGTTTGTCTTTATCACCTTCCACATGTTCCACCAATGTGCCTTGGTTGCCTGATCCACCTCGGTGTAGTTCTTCCAAGGCTCACGGAAGTAGGACTTTATCACGTGTGATATGGATCGAACAACACTGCTCGTGTCAAACCTTGCACACGAAACAAAGTAAGATTAAATAAACAACATATGAATACAACTTAATTTCAATTATTAAAACATTAAAAAATAAAACAAAAACTCACCATAGGCCATCAGGGTCTAATGTGGACGTCGAAGCTACGTCCGGATCAACGTCGCCACCATCATCGTCACCAGAAGGCTGAGAAGACGGAGTAGCCTCAGCAGCAGCACCAGAAGGAGATGGCTCCAACTGAGGAGACGGAGTAGCCTCAGCAGCAGCACCAGAAGGAGACGGCTCATACTGAGGCATACGCGGTGTCGGCATAAACTGCGGCCGAACTGGAGGAGGCCGCGTAAACGGAGGAAACTGAGCAGATGGAGCATCAAACTGGAGCTGACGCGCAGCCCCGTGGTCCAGAGATAAGGAAGGTGAAATCGACGGCGGTGTCATAGACGACTGACGCCGACGAAGTTCACCAGGACCAATAATGGTGGGCTGGGGTTGCTCGCCCTGACTCTGCGCTCCAGATTTCTTCTTAGCACCACCAGGCCGTTTTGATGACATTTTCCTGCATAAAGTTGTTAGTAAATCAAAAGAAATACAATGACTTAGGAAAACAAACCCCAATCACAAACACAAATATAATGAATAACATAACTAAACAATCACCGTTAATAAATTACAATTTTTACAAGAATTTGGTTTTTGGTTTCAAATTACAATAAATTGCTACAATTATTACATCCTAATGAAACAAACCGATGTCATCAACGTCCTCGTCATCATCATCAACCATGTCATCGATTTCATCATCGTTAAGCTCCTGTCCACCGTCATCGTCGTCTTCATCTAGACTCGGAATGACGTTTCGTCGTCTTCATCTACAATAAGTGTCAGACGTTTCGTCTTTAACGTCCATGACGGTGTGGATGAGCTGCTCGAAGAAATTCTTCTCGATATGCATCACGTCTAAGTTGTGCCGAAGCAGCAAATCCTTCCAATACGGCAGTTGCCACAAACAAGATTGCTTATCCCATCCTATTTTTTTCTTCTTCAATTCCTTCAAAGCATCAGGACCGTCTGCTGCTCGCGGTAAGTCCTTGACACACTGCCACAGTTCCTCACCTGACATGATATGGGGAGCCGAGTCATTTTCAACTCTGTTCTTACAAAAAGCCGTCTTATTCTTTCGAAAGGGGTGATCGGAATCTAAAAATTGACGATGGCAATCAAACCATGATACTTTGCCACCATGTTTTAGCCAAAAGGCCTTGCTATTCTCCATACAATACGGGCACGCCTTTTTGCCAAACGTGTTCCAACCTGACAACATATTGTATGCTGGAAAGTCACTGATAGTCCACAATAAGGCTGCACGAAGATTGAAATTTTGCTTCTTTGATACGTCATAAGTCAAGGACCCAACCGACCATAGGTGCTTCAACTCATCAATCAAAGGCTGCATGTAGACATCCAAGTTGTTTTTCGGATTTTTTGGCCCAGGGATAAGCAACGAAAGGAAAATGAAAGGTTTCTTCATGCACATGGACGGCGACATGTTGTACGGTGTAGTTAAAACAGGCCAACAAGAGTATTGCTTTCCAAACTTCCCAAAAACAGAAAAACCATCTGTGCACAACCCAAGTCTAACGTTTCGAGGCTCGGATGCGAAGTCCGTAAAGGTCCTGTCGAAGTGCTTCCAAGCTTCACTGTCACTAGGGTGAGCCATATTCCCTTGCCCTCGACGATTCTCACAATGCCATGTCATAGCCTCAGCAATGTTTCTAGTTGCAAACATTCTTTGCAATCTTGCTGTTATTGGGAAGTACACCATAAAGCTTTCGGGAACCAAAGTTTCATTCGAAGTCTCCTTGTACCGATTCGACCCGCAATGACGACACTTATCAAGCTCAGCATCGTCCTTCCAAAACAACATACATCCTTTAGGGCAGGCGTGTATCTTCTCGTGAGGAAGCTCTAATCCCTTCAGAACCTTCATTGTTTCATAATAGGTGGTACACTTAGTTTTTTCGGAGGTGGGGAGCGCATCGTTGAACAATGACCCAATGCTGTCTACACACCTGAGTGGCAAGTTGTAGTCACACTTCAAGTTGATCATTCTGGAAGCCATCTCCAACACAGACATCTTGCTCCCATCATACAACGGCTGCTCGGCTGCCTTGAGCAGCTCGAAGAACATTTTTGCCTCCGCATTTGGTTCTTCTTCGGCCGAAGTTGCCTCCTCAACGAATGATGAGTCCACGTTGTCCCCAAAAGCATCGACAACCATTTCCCGGTAAGGATTCGGCTGAGTAGAAGACGAGGTGGACTCTGTACTCACCCTTTCACCGTGACATAACCATTCATAGTAGTTCGGAATGAACCCCTTCTTATACAAATGTACCTTGACGTTGGGCACATCCAAGTACTTCAAGTTCTTACACCGAACACAAGGACATCTTATCTTGTCCTTGTCATTGAGCTCGGGGTGCTGCTGAGAGAAGGTAACAAACTCATTCACCCCTTTGATGAACTCATCACGAAGTTTGTGTTCCTTATCTTTTCTCTTGTACATCCACTCACGCTCCTTCCTTTTCATTTCGATTAATACAATTTCTAAGACATTTACTAAAATTTTAGTTCAAAGCATTCAAACATAGTTCAATATAATGTCTTCACTCCTATCTTATTTAAGCCGTTCTTAAATATTCTTGTTAAAGCTTTCTTATGTAATGCACATGTATATATATTTAAGTCATATTTACGAAAAATACAATACATATTTACATACATACTTACATACATACATAATTAAATATATACTTACTTACATACATACATACATACATACATACACTTTAATTTTTTGCTAAAAAAAATACACATACATACATATACATACACCTATTATTACACATTTGATTCAAATACAAAAATACATTCATCATTTCTTTCTTGATATATATCTTTCATTCAAAACCAAAAAAAACCAATCACTTCATTAACATTTTCAATTCATTTCGTTTCGTTTTAGTTCAATTCATTTAATTTCAGTTCGGTTTATTTCATTTCAATTTAGTTCATTTCAGTTGTTGTTTTCTTAGCCCAAAAGAACACGGCCTAAAATGTGTTGAGTGTTTTTTTGGGCATAGGTTGAGTGTGATATTACTAAGAACAAGTGTTGAGCACCCTAGCCATAGATTAAGGTCGTTTTTTTAAAGCCGTTGTTTTGGACTAAATTAATTTGATTTGAACAAAATTTGTTTGATTACAATATAATTAAACAAAATCTTAAAGTTAGCAAAGAATGAACGAAAATTTTCAATTCATACACACAAATACATATGTAATAAATACACAATACATAAATAATAAATACACATACATACATAATACATACATAATACATACACATATACATACAAATACATACATAAATACACATACATACAAATACATACATAATACATACACATATACATACATAATACATACACATATACATACAAATACATACAAATACATATACATATATACACAATTGAATAAATTGAAAAACAAAAAAAAAAAAAACCCTAACCACAATTTGAGGAGCTGGGGCGGCAGCTGTGCGTCGGCGGAGGAACGGAGGGGCAGAGGCGGAGGGGCGGAGGGCTGGAGGGGCGAAGGAGAAAGAAAGAGAAGGAAAAGGAGAAAAGGAGAAAGAAAGAGAAGGAGAAAGAGAAAAGGAGAAAGAAAGAGAAAGGACGGCGGCCGGAGGGGTGCCGGAGGCCGGTCACGGTGGTCGCCGGTTGGAGGGAGAGAGAGAGAGGGGGTGAGGGTGTGGTGGTTCGAGGGTTCGCGAGGGAGAGAGAGAGTGAAGAGAGAGAGAGAATGCAACGGAATGCGATTCAAAATCGCAACGACCCAATTTTTGATTTTGGGTCAGAAGATTTACCGACCGCTAGGCGGTCGGTAAATCAGATTAGTAAATTTACCGACCGCTTAGCGGTCGGTAATTTGTTACAGTAGTTGGGTATATTTAAGTGGAATAAATTTTCCACCAAAACCCTGTAGACATATACCGACCGCTAGGCGGTCGGTACATCAGATTAGTAAATTTACCGACCGCTAAGCGGTCGGTAATTTGTTACAGTAGTTGGGTATATTTAAGTGGAATAAATTTTCCACCAAACCCAGAACCCTGTAGACATATACCGACCGCTAAACGGTCGGTAAATTTAGAAGTCGAATTTACCGACCGTTTAGCGGTCGGTATATGGTCTGACTAACATTGGTTTTGGGGGGAAAAATTTGCCGACTGTGTTCAGTCGTCGACGGTCGGTAATTTACGACCATCTAGACTCGGTCGGTAAGTGCGGTCGGGCGAAGAGGATTTTCTTGTTGTGAAATGGTGTGGCTATCTAAGCTCACCTAATCCGGGCCAGTGGGCCACTAGAGTTTCGGGCTTTGACAATACTTATTTTTTTTAATTGATAATTGGGTAGGCTTGGACTGGCCCATTGATATTGATGGACAGATATGGACACTGTAACTTATTTCGTGGGTTAGCCTACCCCTCTTTTTATAATATACTGCCTCTGTATTTTAGTCACAGTTTGGCATTGATATGTAAGAATAGACGTAGTCAAATGATATCTCGTTGTTACTTATTATGATACAAAGGGAGTATAATTGATTATTCTCTAATATATGTGTTGATACAATTTGTAAATATTCAACCTTTTATTTACTCTTACATGGTTGTATCAAAATATATTATTGTATTTAAACAAAAACCATGCTTTACCTAATATTGATTGATTGTAATCTAGAATTTGCATAAAACAAAATTTTAATAAGTTTTATGTCCGTTAGACCCATGAGCAAACCTGTTCTTTTAAAAGGGTGGGTATGGACACTGTTCCAAGGCCGCATAAAAGGGCTTGGAATAAGGTTTTAGGTCAGTTGAACACAAAAAAGAATAATATTGGGCTCGAACCATTATCGCAAATGATCGTGTTATGCAAATAGTTGTGTTTAGTTATCAAGTGATGGTGTGTTACCTTCGCATGATCACAATATCAATCCAATCCAAATCATTATAATCCATTCTAATCCAATTTATTCTGAATTTTCAATAAATTATCATCCCTTAATTCCAATCGATGCTAATCCACAAATCCAATCCAATTCATTCTAATTTGTTCAATTTATTGTAATGCATTATAACCCAAATCATTCTGTTCCAATCCAATTTAATCCATTGTAATCTATTGTACCACTAATTGTAATACATCTCAAACTTTGTGCCAATGAGCATAATCTTGTATCCGTGCCTGAAAAGTCGTATTTGAGTTACCCTAAAGGTTAGCAATCTATTTTGTTTGTCCCTTTAAATTTGGTACATTTACTTTTTAACATCTTGCTCCCAAAATATAATTTTAAATGAAAGTGTCTTTGGATGCGCGTAATAAAAATTATATATTAAATACTCCATCTGTTCCCATTTGTTTGTCCTATTTGACTTTGCACATATGCCAATGTACTTGTTTGACCGTAAATATTTTTTTTGTATATGTGTAAAAATTATAATAATTGGATATTAATGACGTACTCATTAAGATGAATCAAACAAGACCATATGTTGAGAGTAATTTAGAAGATTCTCTCATCTTATGAATAGTGTAAGATTCCAGACAAGACAAACAATTGGGAACGGAGGGAGTAGTACATATTGAGCTGAATCACACGAGATTTTATTTGACCATGTCTTACCTAACATAGTAACATGTATAAAATTGAACAAAATAAAAGTTAACAATTGAAAAATAGTAAAAGTCAATATGAGGCAAAAAAAAGGGGAACGGAGGGTGTATATATTTTATTTTAAAAAATGAAAAACATAAAAAATAAAAATAAAATAAAAAAACCATTACAAATGCTTCAAGCTGGCTGCAGCTAAATAGTACAGATAATTTATGATATCATGAAACATCAATATCGTAGCTGGACGGTTTCAAACATAGGAATGATACAAAATATATTATTATTATTATTATTATTATTATTATTTATTATTGATAACTAATAGGTGTCACGATGTTGACAAAAAAAATGAGAAAAATAAAATAAAAAACGATTGTAACACCTGATCTTGTATTGAACAATAATAATAATAATTATTATTATTATTACTTCTTCGGTAACAAAATAATAAAAACAAATGGTTAATATATTTCCATTTGCTAAAAAAAAATTTGTTAATTACGGAAGAAGTATTATTATTATTGATATAATAGATAGATAGGAAGGGTATATAATATAATATAATGTAAAACTAGGGTAAGTTTTTAAAAAACTCCAAGCAATGTTCTTGATCCAAGTTTCTACTCCAAAAGGATTTGTAGTATTCAGGGTATGTAAAATCCCTATACATAGTCGATGATCCATTGGCCGTAAGTGGTGGTGGTGCACTGATTATTGCGTCATTAGAAGGGCAAAGGAATGATGCCACTGATAATCTTGGCTTTTTTGTATTCACTACTGCTCTGTGCCATACACTTTGGTATATTCCGTTACTCAATGCCTGCAATCATGTAATTCACCACATTTTATTATATATTATATTATATATATATATATATATTAGAGCAGCAAAAAAAAAATTAGTTGACCTACTGGGTAAAACTACTCGCCCTCATTTGTGAGAAGAAAAAAAATGTGATAGTGAAATCCACCTCATCACAATTAATTTTGTAAATACATTGCATCAGTAGTGGGTAAACTACCCAGTGGCCAGTGGGTAGATGTAGAATTGTTCGAGCCAGCAAATCAAATGAGTTTATCAAGGTTAAATTATTGCACTTGTCACTAGGGATGCTTATTGAGCTGAGTAGTTCGCGAGCAGCTCGAGTTCGACTCGATCATAATAAAAGCTCGACTCGAGTTGGCTCGTGCTCGCTTGAAACAACTCGTGACTCGATAATTACAAAAAAAATCAATAATTTTCTACGTTAAATATTTGAAAAACAAAATTAACCTTGATATTTAATATAATAAATTAATAAACTTTAACAATATATAATTTTCATAAAGAAAAGAAAATATAATCAATAATTTTCTTTTGAAAAAATTAAGATTCAAGAGGACTAAAACATTAAACGAGCAGCTCGTGATTGGCTAGGCTCGAAACCTAATGAGCACGAGTCGAGCAACCCCAGCTCGCGATCGACTCGTTCGATAAGCACCCGTACTTGTCACATTGTAATTGCTAGATCTCGTATTTTAACTTAATTTGAACACATTTAAACAACCATTTGAGGATGTAAACAACCAAATTAAATAAAATAATTGTGATATTAGTAACTTATAAGTTATAATTACATTCTTGCTTGTATTAAAATCATTCTGATTAATATTTTCGTTTAAACCCTTAAATTGATTACTCAAAATACGTTAAAAAAAAACAATTATCGAAATTATTATATTACGGATGGAATAATAAAAAAACAATTAATAATAAATTATTATTATATTACGGATGGAATAATAAATTTAGACAATTACTCACTCCATATTATATATGAAATTATCAAAAAAATAAATAAGGGAAACAATTTGGGACAACAAAATAAGAAGAAAAAAAAAATTGGGAGGGATTAATAGTTCTAAGTGACCTCGACAGCTTCAACAAATAAGCACCATTCAAATTTTGTCACATGGAACTCATTTTATTAGTTCATAATAATAATTTGTGAAGGATATTTTTAAGGAAAATTTCTTTCATTTAAGCCTTTTCGGGCCACCCTTAACGAATTTTCAATTCGCAAAACAGTGTCCCCTTATTTTTGGGATTTTTTTCCTCATACTCTTATAGTAAGGTTATTTTCATTGACCCCATTTTCCCGGAACTCACTCAGTTTGTTCAATTTCTTTTGAGACATTTTTCAATCGGAAAAAAATTGATAATTACTCGTAGAAATGAATGTATGACCCTATTTCAGTCTTGAATTATAAAATGTGCCCACTTTCTTTATCTCGAATTTATTTTCTTTTTATTTTATTGCACATGGGAGAGGGGGCATATTAATTAATTCTTTTAACATGTTTTTCTCTAATTTTTCTACTTTTTGTCTTGTGTACATAGCCCACAAGAGACAAAGAAGTAAAAACAAAGGAACACTTTTCTCACAAATTTAAAGTAAATAGTGTGCCCTTTGTTTTTATAGTGGTTGCAATTTTTTTACCATTACTAAGCCCCAGCGTATGAGTTGGTAAAAATAGAACATTAACACAGTTATGACTATTTACCTATTATACATAAAAACAAACATTAATTACATCAAACAACGCGTGATTTTGGCCTGTATTACAAGTTTTATTCCTTTTTAAAAATATATTAAATGTTTATATATTTCTTGTTAAAAATGTTTATATGTTTTCCTTTAATTTATAGCCTTAATGATTATATATAGCAATAGCATTATCCGAATATTAAATATAATAATGAGTTTTAGATAAAGATTAAGGTCATTTATATCTTTCGTAATGTAGAACCACTTGAAAAATAAATGCATTTTATAATTTAATGGGTCGAATACGAAGATGTATTTTATATTTTAGGGTGGAATGAGCACATAATAGGAGTAGCAAAGATTATCCAAGTATCAAAATTGATATTTTAAAAGTATTTTATATTTTAAAAGCACAGAATAGGAGTATCAAAATTTCATATAAGGATTTTTTTTGGGAGAAATTTAATTAGAAGATTATCTATAAATTAGTATGTGGTATATAATAACTCCACTAGTATTAATACGTGAATCAATACTATTAGCGCTGCTTATCAGACGTGATAACTTGCGAGCAACTTGCGCTCGACTCAGTCAATAACTCAATACTGTTAGAGTTACTTATGAGACGAGAAAACTGATCAGATAATTTTTATAAAAACATTAATTACACAGAATGATACGTGATTTTAATTAGAAAACTTATAAATACTTATATACAACATTACCTTAAATTTTAACATTATTATTAATAAAAGGTGGAAGTTAACTACCTGCAATTGATCACCAATATTAATGACAAAGGCATCAGGTTGAGGTTTGACGGCAAGCCATTGACCATTCTTTAAAATTTGAAGTCCAGAGATTTCCAAGTCTTGGAGAAGAATAGTGAGGGCATTCGGGTCGGTATGACCCGGCAACCCGAATGTCATATCGGGTTCCGGGCATGGCGGGTAATAATTGAGGGCCATGTGTTGTCCTTGATCTTTTAGGACATCCTTTATGCAATCCTTCTCCAACCCTAAGCTTTCTGAAATTAGCTCTTGTATTCTAAATCCAAGTTCTCGTACTTCTTTTACATACTTGGTTGCTATTTCCCTGCCATTTTTTTTTCATTAACATTTCACAATTGTTAGTACTTGTAACAAACTATATTAAAATGGGTGTCAATTTATAGAGAATTCAAAAATATGAAATTTGATTATTTTATTTTTACGAATTATATATTTTGTAATATTTTTATTTTAAAAAATTCAAAAATTGTAATAACTTTCCTTAAGGGGCATTATGGACTTTTTGAGGGGAACACCATGGCTCCCCTTGACTTATATAATAGAGATTAACAAAAAAAACGGTACTCAGTATTCACTCACAACAAAATTAAAGGCTATAAGATAATATAGAGGATAACAATTTCGTTGTTACTCAACCTTACTATTTAGTTGCTTATATGATGTGTACTTGTTGGTTTGATTGTTGGTGAAAGGATAACTATGGATTTGCTTCACTTATTAAGTCGACAGAATGAGTAGAAATTAAATTAGCCCCACATATCAAAAAAGAAAATGTAGCAATTAAACTGAGACACTCTAATAACAAAAAATAACAAGTAAAAAAAAGGACAGATGGAATACTATTGTAGCACCATCTTACCATTAAGGCATTAACCAAAATGTAGCTGAAGTATGGATTCGATGCTTACCTTAGATTCCTTGAATTAACACCTCATTTTCTCATCAAACGCTGGTGTATTTTCTTTAACTTATTATATTTAAATTTATCTAAAATAAATTTATGTTAATTTTTCTAAACTTATTAAATATGATTGAAATTTATTGAACATGATTAGTCCTAATTATCAAAACAACTGGACATTGTTATACCTAATTGTTTCCGATCAAATTTTATTAAACTTATTACATCTGATAAAATCTTATATGAACAAAGATTTTTTTTAAGGTAGAGAGAAAGCAACCTAATACCCCCTTTGTACTTTTTTTAAAAGTTTTTTTTATTTGTGTAACGTTATTTTGTAGGAAAATGACATTATGTACATAGCTAGCTCTACATATAAAAAACTTATAAATAAAAGTTTGAAAAAAAATTAAGCATTAATTAATTGCATCGATTTACATGTAATTTTGTCACTAATTACCAAATTTATATCATTTTAGATAAGTTATTTAATTCATTACATAATCCTAAGAACTACATAACATTACCATAACTATTTCTAATACTACCTCCGTTTCTTATTATTTGCAACGATTTGACACTTTTCCTCTCTACTTATGTCACATCATTGCAAATAATAAGACACGAAATTAGTAGTTTTTAGATAGAACTCCAAATATTAATAACACTAAACTATCAGTCGGTGAAATGGAAAATAAATTAAGAAGAAAGTCTTTCAATAAATCCAAGCTAGAGGGAAACCATGACTTAAATATTCTATAATCGTGTGTTTAAATTTGACTACACGCCAGCACACTCTAGAAGTTGATGTAAGATATTGACATTGATAACTTAATTCGATTTTATATTTTGAAATTTCAAAATTGACTGCTACGATCCAGCGGACATTACTACATCTATTCGGTGGGGTACCTACCCACTACTAATACATCATTAAAATATTAATTATTAAGTTGAGTGGAGTTTCACTATCCCGATCCAGCTACTAGCTAGAGACACTACAAAAAATGTGTTCAAGAAGGACAATTAAAATTGCCCTATTTGATACAAAATTTGTCTTCTTAGGTTATAATGAAAATTTTAGTATTGCCCTCATCTTGCCCTTGTAACCCCGTTGTATTAAGTTTCAAAGCCAATTTTAGATGTTTTGCCCTCTTTGATTCAATTCAAAAGGGACAAACAAAATTGTCTTCATTGATCATCAACAAAGGCAATAAATTTTTCTTTTTTTGATTTAAACACTTTATTTATTGTCAAATAGGGCAAAGTTTCAAAAGTCTAAGAGGGCAAAATAATCATATTGTTTTCATTATTAATATCAATGAGTGCAAAAATAATTGTCCTTGTAGACATCATTAAGTAAAACAATACTCATATTGTCCTCTTTAATCATGATAAATTGCCCTCGTTGTTTGGGTTTTTTTGTAGTGAGACCTAGACTAGTGCAATATATTACTCCCTCTGTCCACAAATAAGTGCTCCATTTTGACCAAAAAACTCTCACAAATTTGGTCAAAATGGAACACTTAAATGTGGATGGAGGGAGTAATATATCTTGGTGGGAGTGATTAAGTGAACCTAATTGTTGATTCGTTGCTAATTTTTCGTACTCCGTAATTGTTTAATTTGTCACTGGTCAATTTTACATTAAAATATTTACCTTAGCATGTTACACTAATGGTCAATAACTTATCTTATCCACCAGATAGAATACCCATCATTAATAATATTAATAGTAAAACCAAACTCATATAATTAATACTCCCTTTGTTTTTTTTTATTATTATT
Source organism: Salicornia ramosissima (assembly GCA_951394345.1). Lineage (NCBI taxonomy): Eukaryota > Viridiplantae > Streptophyta > Magnoliopsida > Caryophyllales > Amaranthaceae > Salicornia > Salicornia ramosissima. Next base: position 53,326,700 of record OX596237.1, on the reverse strand, counting down.
TACTCAATTTCTTTTTTGGAATGTTTTTTTTTAATTTACTTATTTCTTACATTTATTCTTTTACGATTCCCAAATGCATTTTCCATACTCTCTCCTACTTTTGACTAACTTCAATAAAATTACCCTCTTTTATCTCTTTTCCATACACTCTTTCTTACTTTTTATACAACTTTAATCATTAATTCTTCTTTTTTTTCAACTCCCAATAATTTTTTGGTTTTGATAAAAACTCATGTAAGTAAACTACTCTGTAAAAAAATGGGGAGTAATATTTTAATACAGAGTATGATATTTCCTTGTTCCTATCATATGGGGGAATGTATTACCCTACAAGGCTACAACTCTACAAGTAGGTAGGGGACAGCAATATCATATCCCTACGTTCAAACAGTGGATGGTTTGAATTTCATTTGTTATGTCTTACTCCATATGGATGATTTTTTTTTCCTATTCCATTGATATTTTATTATTGATATTGAGAAAGTGCTACTGGATATCAGGTATCAATGAGGTATATTAATACCATGGCGCATGATGTAATTTATGACAAAAATAAGGGTAAATTCCCATGTCTTTTTGTTTGTGTCTTTGCTTTAAAGTTTAGTTTATTTACCAAAATGTCATGGTATCAACAAACTTAATTGATATCAGGTATCTACCTATCATAGCTCTTAATAATAATATAATATGTATTTTATTATTATATTATCTACAATAATATAATACTCCATTTGTTCACTATTTATATGTATTTTATTATTGATATACTCCGTATACAATAATATAATACTCCATTTGTTCACTATTTATATGTTAATTTTAACTTTTTGTTAAATTTTATATATATATGGAAAAGCATACTACACCCTTCTATTTATTTTAGAGCTTTGTCTATTCTTCATAAAACTAATTGATTTGTCTTCATATGTAAGTATGTAACTTTTATATACGGTAATTATGGATTATGTCGTATAAGAGCTACATAAAAGAATTTAATAGATCTCTATTGGTGGAAAACTGGAAATAAACAAATTTGGGAAAGCAAGAAAAACTCACACAATAATAATCAAGGTAATACATGCTTGATTCAATTTTTATTTTACATTTTAGGTTCGTTAAACATAGCCATAACGGCTATGTATCATTTTTCTTTTTGTATTATACTATTTATTTAAATATATTTTTATTTAAAATTGTGTCTTGTTGATATGAAAACATAAAGTAAAACGTACTCCCGCAAAAGAAGAATTAAGGAGTATTTAATTAATGCATATCTAATGGAGGAGAACTTATGTGTTCTACTTTTAATCTAGTCTTTTGGTTAATACAATGATCTGAGTATTTTTTAATTTGATAATCGTATTTAAAAGAATTAGTACGAACTAAACCTTTTCGGGTTTCTAAGCACGTACGTTAACTTAGAATTATTCAAAACATATATGAAGCACGGACCACATAGAATCATTCAAAACATATACCACATAGAATCACAATCATGTGTTCTGTTTACATGATTAAATTGAAGAAAATTTTGCCACTAACCACCTAATAAGTACCAAAAGTTTTGAACAACTACCATAATTTTTTTTTATTAAATTTAACTACCAATTAAGTGCCAAAAAGTTGCAAACCACCACCCATTTTTAACACCGTTAACTTAAATTACAGTTAAACCTTAATTAAACCACTTAAGTCTTAATTAAACCTTAATTAAACCACTTAAGTCTTAATTAAACCTTAATTAATCTTAATTAACACTTTTTATTTAAAAAAAAGAAAACAAATCTGGAAAATTAGAAAAAAAACCCTCAACCACCCCTCCCCCTACCCCAGGTTTTCCAAATTTTCTTTTTATTTTTCTATTTTTTTAGTAAAAAGTGTTAATTAAGATTAATTAAGGTTTAATTAAGATTTAAGTGGTTAAATTAAGGTTTAATTGTGATTTAAGATAACGGTGTTAAAAATGGGTGGTGGTTTGCAACTTTTTGGCACTTAATTGGTAGTTAAATTTAATAAAAAAAATATGGTAGTTGTTCATAACTTTTGGTACTTATTAGGTGGTTAGTGACAAATTTTTCTAAATTGAATTAGAATAGATTGAATTTGATTCGATTAGAATGAGATCGAGGTGAGAATGGATTGGAATTATAATCCCGTGAAGAGAACACATCCATATATCTTAATTATTTGAAATAACAATGCACCAATTGTAACAAACTCATGTATGTGATGGCGTACACACGTACTATGAAAACCAACTCTAAAATCACCCTCACAAATGGCCACATAAACTCATCATTTTCACAAGGAGTGCTTACAATTTACAATTCAAATTTGTAAATTAAAAGGTTATAGTACAACTTAGTCATCAGCTCCAAACCATATAAAGCACAGACCATGAAGCAGCATACGTCAATTTATGAAAGTACCATTATGGACTTTATCGTTGAAAATCATACGTAGTAAAGATCAAAAGAATCACGTACCATTTCAAAGTTGAATAATTAGACTTAAAAAACCCCTAAGTATTTCCATTAGATGAATAGATAAATAGAGATGAACTGGACTGGACTGAACTGAACTTAATAGAGATGAACTGAACTGAATATAATCTGAAGTACATAAGCCCTTACTTACCGACATACTGTATTATTCACTTTGTTTCACTTTGTTTACTATATTTAGGTGTTGTTTGGTTGTTCAATTTTTCCATGGACACTTAAAATTTTGATAATTTATTTTAGTTGACTAAAAAAAATGAAAAAAATGCAAATTCATGGAGATTACGACTTTCTACAAAACATAGGAATTTAATTACCAAATTCTCCATTGATAAGTTACAATTCTCGTATGAATTTACTTTCCCCATTAGGCTAATTAAACAAGTTTGTTAGATATTGTTTGGTTGCAATGGAGTTCATGGGAATTAACTTCCCTTATCAAATTTATATGAATTAGCTAATTGTGTTTGGTTAACTCGTTGAAAATTATCTCCTCTATTATTATGTGGCAATTGTAATTTCAAATTCCCCCAATTTATTTTATTTTTGGTTAAGCAAACAACATTGTATTCATGTATTTTCTATGAATTTTGATTTCACATGAAAAATTGAGGCAGCCAAACAACACATTAACTTCCTATAAAAACATAGCCATGAAATTTAATTTGTACACATTTAGAAATCATTGAAATTTACACTTTCTTAATCAACCAAAATTTAGGGTCAGGCAATTGTGTTTTTTTTTTTTTTTTTTTATTTTGTAAAGTCGGTAATTGTTTACTGAATTCCAAAGTTAGGCAATTGTTTTATTGTAAAGTTGGCATGACTAGTGCCTAGCTACTGCCTAGCTAGCTAATAAAACTAAGCTGACGTCATCTAGTTGACGGCAGCTATCGTCATTTAGCTTACGATAGCAAGTGATGTCATGCACATTGATTAACGGCTAGCTGTCAAAACACCAAAAAAAAAAAAAAAAAAAGGATCAACGGACATAAATTGCTACGTTAGTTTTTGATGGTATTTGGGTGCATTGGGTGAAGAGAATCAACTTGCAAGACATGCCATGTACTCGATAACCAAAGATTGGACACATGAAATGAACGTAACCCTTAAAATTGATCCCCCCATCAATCTGTCATTCCATGTTTTGTGGTCCCAGGGCAACTTGACCATATATATTCCTCCGTCCTTAAATATTTGCTATATATTTTCATTTGAAACATTTATTTTCACGTGCGCTGAACCTCATCCAGTTTTTTTTTAGATATATTTCAGGATTATCCTATACTGATTGGGATGCTACTTTTGAAGTTATCGAATATCCAAAAATTTCAGTTATTCAGATAGTCTTACAGTGAGGTGATAGCTATTTTCTATGACTCACCTGGCAACCAAATAATAAAATCACTATGATAAGAAATAATTTGTAATGTAATTTAGCAACAAAATTAGCCTTGAAATCTCTATATTAATGCAAAATTCATCTCTTACTTTGTGTTGTATTCATTTTTTTTTTATTTTTTATAATTAACACTACCAATTATGAAATAAGTGGAGCATTAGTTTGTGTGTACAAGTTCATCCTTATTACTTCATAAATATCTAACAATAATAGATTGCTATTCTTTTATCCTTTTATTTTATTATATATTTTTTTAAGACGATAAGGTACACGAATAGAACCTTGTACTTGTCCTATCTTAGAATGCCAGTATAAGGGGGGAGGGAAAATTCCAGCATATGCTAGGGTGAGGACTCGAACTCGGGGCACAACCCGAGGACGGAGGCGTAGCTCCCACTGAGCCACAACCTCTGCCTCTCTTTTATCCTTTTATTGCTCCCAATAGCCAACTATACTTTCGTTTTTATTGAATACTCCGGTATGTAAGGTCTTATTTATGAGTTTTTGACCCTTATCAAAATTAAAGGGTTCATTGTCAAATGTCTTGTTTAGAAATGCATTCGTGATCCATGATTGATTATCACATTTCACATGGGTTGGGCGAATATGCTAGCACTTCTAGACTTCTAGTCCTCCCCACCATATTACATTTCCACTTTTTTTTTTAGGCAAACAACCCCCTTATTTGAACCTAAGCTACTTGCAATTATTGTCCAAATAAATTACTCAATCATTTATCTTATTCAATTAATTTTCACTATTATATTTGTATTGAAAATTGTTATTAGATTTATAGAATAAATTTTCTTAATTAGAAATGTTATTTTTCCCCCCGAAATAGCTACAAATGGGTAAAAATTCTTTGCCTTTGGATGTTTTAGGTATCAAAAAAAGCCAATGGGTACAAATTCTTTAATTTATCTCCAAAATGATGGGAGGTTAAAGTATGTCCAAGCCTATAAGCCTTATATAGTTGGATGTAATACAAAAATCAATAATTTGAATAATTGTTTTGCAAATCTATAGTAACTGAAGTATATATAATTATACTGCATTTGATTAACTAGTACTCCGTAGCTATTTGAGTAATATATATACTTCAGCTGGTACGAGAATAAGATTATTATTTTTATTGTAATCATGCTAAAAGTCAACGTTAATGCTAAATATCAAATCATTGCTTTATATCAAAGAATTATATATATATATACACACACACAGACTCTCTCTTTAATTTGCTACGCAAGGTTTATCCATTTAGGTTTTACGCGGTTTCCAATATACTCTTTTGACTCTTAATATATTTTGATTAATATTATAAAATTTTGATAATTCAAAATGTAGATTGAAATTAAATCGGTAAGATTTCATATATATAATAATATTTTATCTTATATAGTAACAAAAGATGTATGGTCAAAACCTTTTAACTTTAATCACATAAATAGCAAATAAGTAAAATTTTATGGAATGGAGAGAGTTTGCTTCTATTTTATTTTATTTTCCAAATAATAAATAAGAGTATAGGCTAATATATATTTATAAAAAAAACAAATAATGATAATGTACGTAATTATTCCTTCACTTACATGAAGTAGATATAGGATATTTCAAATAAGATGAGTTCTTATCATCTTAAAAAAAAAAAAAATTAGTTCAGATTACATTAGATAAGTTTAATCAAGTTAAATCAAGTACGATAAGTATTAATTATTTCTATAATCAGAGCAAATCAAGTCTAAAATATTTAACAAATTTAGATAAATTCAAATTTAATAAGTTTCATAGGAGCTTTAATCAATACTGACAATTTTCAAATGCATGCTCCATGAAGTATGTACTACGGACTACGGAATACAATATAATACTCGTACTTGTTATGTTGTACTACCTCTATTAAAATGACGAAAAATATTTAAGTTTTATGTTTATTAATTGACACACTAACAAATTTGGATCACTAATTTGAATAAAAAAAGTAGCAGCCATTAACTTACTTGCGCTGTCTAGTATTAGTTATTACGGGCCAACGGGGTGCTATATTTGACAAAAAATCGTGAAAACTTTTTTAAAATAGCTCTCATGTTATATTGGCCAACCAAGGAGGGAGTAGTACGTCATTGAGTTTATAGTTAATTATAGCAAATTATTTAAGATATACTCCGTAATACAAATTCTTTCTTATTTGGCTATCATAACACACTGATATACTTGTAAATATTACGAATGCAACATTGCAACCTGCCAAATTTATAAACGACAATTGGTCTATTATAAATCCGGATGCATGTAGAGTCATGTACAGTTGTACACCTAAGGTACAATTTTAAAATAAGTAAAATTACCATTTAATTTTTCTTACATTCAAATGTGTATACAAGAATTTCAATTTATTTACAATTATGCCACTGTGATAAGTGTAGAAACAAAATAATGGTAGGAAGGACGAGAGAGACTGATGAGAGAGAAGGGTTACCTGAAGGAAGGAGGATTAGAGGGCCACTCAGATTGATAATGTTCAAGAGGCCAACAATGAAGACGAAGATAGTCCCTCCAATTGTGAACTTCCTCTTTGTTGACGTTAAAACTTGTTGATAGTCTCATTGTCTTTGTTGGATCATCACTATACAACTTCATTTTTTCCTCCACTGGCAACTTGAAGAACTCTTGTGCCACCTTTTGCATCTCCCCCGTTATTTCTTTTGACACCCCATGATTAATCACCTGCCATTATTTGATAAGTTTACGTTCATTAATCGTTTTTAATAAGTTCCAACCAGGGTCAGTCTTATAAATAATAATAATAATAATAATAACAACATAGACAAAATATATACAATGACTGCGTATAATTTTATATTTTTCAATATGTTATGTACGATGAAACATGTTATGCTTTTGTAATAGGAATAAATAGCTAGCATTTCTGTAACAAAATAACTGCAACGGTTTGACAGTATGTTAAATCGTTGCAGTTAATACGTTACAAATGAAGTATCAGTTATACGAGTTAGAACCACTCATTCAAATGGTAGTCTTTCCTTACCAAATTGGAAAAAAAAAAAACCAAAAAAAAAGTATATTATATAATATACCTGAAAAAAGCCAAAGTGTTTACAAGCAATATGAACTTGATGAACAACAGAAGAACGATCCAGGGCGCCGATGTCAATAACAGGGACGTCCAAACAATCAGAGACTTGAGACAAGTTGGGCCTCTGATTTTCGGGTCGGATATATTTTTCGGGTAGGCTTTTGTAAGGAATTCCGGTGGATAGAATTTTGTGCGCCATTGTCAATATTGCAAATGGACTTTTAAGGGTACAATCGTAAATAGACTAGGTGAGTGATAAAATAAAAAAGAAACAAAGGGGGAGATTGTGGACCCTAGTGAAGTGGCTCTCTGCAAGGAAGATGCAATTTGCAAAGGTATTGTGTTATGGATCTCTCGACTGATATGCATGTATATATATATATATATATATATATAAAATATAATAATAATAATAATAACACCTCAATCGTTATTTTGTTTGATTATTTATTGTTGACGTCTACCAAGTCTTTCCTTACTTACATAATGTTATGATGTCATTTTGAACAACGAGTTTTAGAGTTGAACGCCACCTTGCAACTCAGATTGTAAATTTGATTCTCATCCCTTTCTCTTCTTCCAACTGAGTGTGTAGGGCATTGTCAGCTCGACATCTCTATATGAACAGTCGTGATAAAAATTAGAATTCTTATGTCATTTCTTTCGGGTTATTTTATGATTTTTATATAAAATTTTCTAACCGAACATTTACTTTTTGTCATTATCTTATGTACTTGCGTATTTCATTTCTATTTTATCCTTAATTTTGTCAGATGATTATTCATATAATGCTTTACTTTCTTTCCGATCAATCATTTATACTTTCTAGAGATAGGTTACTCTATTACAAAGCTCCCATTTAACCACCAATGGCCAAAAAGTTTTAGTACATTTTACCAAGTAAAAAAATATTGTATTTGTTTCTTTTTGTTGCAATGATTTGATACAAAGCAAAGAGATAAAAGTATAATTTTTTACGATTAAAAAGAAAAGGAGGTAGTAGATGCATGTGATCTTTGTCAATTCACATGTCAAATTTTTATTAATCAAACATGACGTCATCGCTTAGGGTATGACATGACATCATATCACATGGCTTTCAATTATTATTTCTTTTTATTTTTAGTTGTTACATTTGATTTTTTAGACATTATTCTTTGCATTGGAACCTTTTATTCTCCTTAAATTAAATATATTGAGATCAAGAAAAATATAAACACATTAGATCTTGCTTTATTTGTCTCTAACGTAATGTGCTTTATTTTTAAATATAGAATTTTACAACTTTGTTTTCTCTTGTTATACCTAATTAAAAATATTGATATTTGAACTTCAAAATCATATATGGATCATTTTGGAAAAAAATACACCAACTAAAAACGGAGGTACCATATTTGAACTTTTGCTTAAGATCGCAAATATTTGACAACTAATCAACAAGTCAAAAAATGCCAATAGGTTGTTTCATTGAACTATTTTCTTCGGGAAATATAACCTCCAAAGAAATAGCCATATATTCTTGTGTTTGATTAGCAAAAAATAAAACAAATACGAAGTATAAGAAATAATATTTTAAGGAAAATATAAACTTCAATGATTTATAGGATATCATCAATCATGATGCGGATTTCAAGCACCCTCAAATCCAATGGAACGAATCTTGAACCCCAAAACATTAATTTTCTTAAAATTGATGAATGCTTGATGATGTTCGATGTGTTTCTTGAAGTTCATGGCGTATTTCGATGAAATATTGTTGGAATACTGAACCCTCACACGCTTATTTTGAACAACGGTTGATGGAGGATCCCTTGAACATACTCACACCCTCAAGCAGGGGCGAAGGGAAGGGAGGGATTGGGGAGGCTCGGCACTCGCAGCCATTTGTCGCTAGCCTTTATTTCAATTAATCATTTAATGTAAATATGTTATTTACATGAGGTTTATTAGCTAGCTACTTTGTCAAAGATTTTTATTTGATGTAATGTCTATTAAATTTCTTTTATTAAAAACATAGAGTACGATTAAAATAATTTTTTCCTAGCTAGGAATAATAAGTTATATATTTTTTATATTCATCAATTCATGTATACTGAACATAGTTTAATTAAATTGTCCGCCCCCTAACTTAAAAATCCTGGCTTCGCCCTTGCTCTCAAGTTATAGCCAGTGGTGCGCATACCAATGTTATAGGAACACAACCCTAGCTCGCTAATAGACTCACAAGTCCCTTGAAAATAATGTAATCAATTCACTCACACTTGTTTAAAACCAGATTTGTGTTTAACATATAACTCTCAACTTATGTTTATTGCCTAATGCCTATACGGGCAACTCATAAAGCCCCCAAAACCGACATAAGTGAGCATCCTATGGGTGGTGACTTGCCCTCCCCTTGTTTCACCTTGAACCAAGGCCCTTACAACTTGCATTCACACATATATGCATAGGACATACACTCTACAATTGTTTCATATACTACTACATACATGCACGATATTTTTTTTTTAATAGGATAATGTGTGGGATACTAGGTCTTGGAACCGGCCCTACTGCAGGTTACCCGGCCCAATTTTAGCCAACACACGCATCTGTAAGGGGGATAATAAAGAATCCTCGCAAATGTGTGCGGTGAGAATTGAACCTAGGACCTCGTGTCTGGAATTCAAAAGCCCTAGTCACTGGGCTATGACTTCATCCTCACATGCACGATATTTTTTTTTTAATTCATAAAGAAAAGTGGAATACAAAAGTAGGTAGCCCTTCTAACCAGGGTAGTACCTAACCTATCCTCCTCAAGTATAGTATACAACTGAGAGGTGTGATCAAACTGAATACATAGAGAAGAGTTAACTAAGTGACCAACATTGGCGACCTAATCAGCTGCTCGGTTTGTAATGACCCGTCTTAAGATGGGGTGTATTGGCGGAAACAATACACTAAGCTGGGTCACTAATATGCGAAAAAACTTAAAACTTTCAAAATAAATTAGAACTAATAGTTATTACAATTCAAACAAATATCCAGTTCAACTTTATTTCAAGAAACTCAAAAGGTGTCCTAAGCTTTCTCTCTTAGTCCCATTGCCCGACAGCCTTGGATAGTGGTGGCCACCGAACGGGTCGGGCCGGGCCGGGTCGAAGACCTTAGACCCATGAACCGGCCCGGTGGGTTTCCGGGTCGGGTTCATGGATAGGCGACCCATGAACCGGCCCGTCTGGGTTGGTGGGCCGGGTCGGACCGGGTTGGTGGACCGGGTTGACCGGGTTTGACCGGGTTGGACCGGGTTTGACCGGGTTACGGGTTATAACACTCCGACCCATGAACCGGCCCGGTCAGCACCGGGCCGGGTCGGGCCAACCCGGCCCATTGGCCAGCACTAGCCTTGGAGAAGAATCACTCCTTACCTGCATCAGCTAAAAACACAGATAATTGCCACTTAGTGGCCAATAACTAGACCGTCCTTAGCACGCATGTTCAAAATTAAACCAAGAATTAATGCAAGGCTTAAATTAAAATTCAAAGAACTTACAGAAATCAGCCACACGAGACCAACATTAAAAATAGATAAATCAATTAAACCGAATTAATTAAAAACCCAAAAATGAGTCAACCAAAAATAATTAAATCAATTAAATCTAGTAAAAATAGAAGAACATCAAAACCAATGTCCAAATTTTCAAGTTGTAACTGGAGCAGACGCAGTGAACAAATTCGCGGCCCACTAGGCTTAGAAACAGTCAGGGCGAACCTCGGGTCAACCACAACAATACGACCCTGTCTGAGAATGGCCAAACTCTCTCATTTTCCGAAGATCCAGTATAATGACACTAGTAGAAAAAATGGAATTTGCTGCGCCTTATTTGCTGCGGTTATTTGGGCTTAAAGAAATAACCGCAGCAAATGAGGTCAAGTTGAATTTGCTGCTGTTAATTTGCTGCGGTTATTGGGGTTGGCCCAAATAACCGCAGCAAACTAGTTAAAAAAAAAAACCCACTGCACTTTTAATTGAAGGCCAGTACTATACCCAATTCAAAACACGAAAAAAACCCACGCTGCACTGCAACGAACTCCACCAAAAAAACCCACTGCCTGCAACCACCGCTCTGCTCTGCTCTGCAATCGACACTCCACCAAAGGGCCCGACAGCCAGTCGACGAACACCACCACGAGCCACGAAGCATCGATCGACGAGCCATTTGAATCCAGCCCTGCAACGAACCACGAGCCTGCGAATCCAGCCCTGCAACCACGAACCACGAGCCCTGCGAATCCAGCCCAGCAACCACGAACCACGAGCCCTGCGAATCCAGCCCTGCAACCACGAGCCCTGCAACCACGAGCCCTGCGAATCCAGCCCAAAACCACGAGCCCTGCGAATCCAGCCCTGCAACCACGAGCCCTGCGAAGGTAACCTCGTCGTGCCCGGAACCCGCTGCATCTTCTTCCGGCCGTTTCTACTGCAACCACGAGCTTTAGTGAAGGTAACCTCTTCTTTAATTTTTTTTCAATTTTTTTCTGATTTTTTTTCCCTAATGTATGAATGTGTTATGTGTTGTTACTAATTTCAAGTCTAAATCTTTGTTTATAAGTTATTTTAATTGTTTGTTTGAACTATATCATAATTAATTTGATTTTTGTTAACATTAGGGTTCATGAGTTCTTTAATCAAATTGGGTTTTTTGAGTTGATTGATTGAGTTTTTTAATCTTGTGTATGAATGTGGTATTTCCATTGTGTTGTTACAAATTTTTGTATTGTTTCAAGTCTAAATCTTTGTTTATAAGTTATTTTAGTTGATTATTTGAACAACATCTTAATTAATTTGTTTTTTTTGTTAACATTAGGGTTCATGAGTCCTTTAATCAAATTGGGGTTTTTGAGTTTTTTTTTATTGATTAAATAAAATTAGAATCTTTATAACTTAATTTTGGTCATGTTAAGTCATTCTATTTTATTTTATTTTTATAGTTTGTGAATGATTAGATTAGACAATAAACATACATGAAGAATATTTGAAATTAGACATCGTATTTCATTGTTTTGGATAATTTGTTGATTGCATTTTATACCTAAAATTAATTAGAATCTTGAAAAGAATGATTAGATGATAAACATATAGTACACAATTATATTTTGTAGATTCAAGAATAAATATTTAATAAAGATATCTAGCATATAAAATTAGTTGAAAATTTTCATGTCTATTGATGATATAAGAAGATTAGATATTAACTATCTATTCATTCTTTGAATTATATATAAATATTTAGACAATTTTTGGTGTTCTTTGTGCATTTCATACCAATATAAAATATTAATAGTGCTAGTTTGTATGAAATTACAATTCTTATTAGAAATAAGTTCTATCGTCTCTTATTAGATAAACAGGATGTCAAAAGATCGTTCTTGGATGTATAATTGCAAGGACAAATCAAAATTTGTTGATGGGGTGTTTGAGTTCTGTGAATACGCTGTCGCTTATGAAGAAAGAAACAAAACAGGGGGTTTTTACTGTCCTTGTTCCAAGTGTGCGAACGACCACAAATTTGAAAATATTAATGAGGTTAGGGTGCACCTACTTTGTAATGGATTTCGACCTGATTACCAAGTGTGGAGTTATCAAGGTGAGACAAGACTCCATCGGGGTAATCATGAAGGTAGTCATCAACATCACGAGGACTTCATTCATACCACCAATGATAATGTCCTTGCAAATGATGACTACGAAGACGGTGATGATGTTCATGGTGTTGAACAAATGATGGAGGGCCTTGAGGATGGACGTGGTTTTGAATCCATTTCAGAGGCCTCTCAAAAGCCTTTGTACCCAGGGTGTGCTACATGGACCATACTTTCAGCTGTGCTGGAATTGTTTAACATGAAAGCACTGTTCAACTGGACTGACATAAGTTTCACAACCTTGTTAGAGAAGCTGAGTACCATGTTCCCAGATGGCAATGAGCTTCCTAAGTCAACCTACTATGCTAAGAAGCTAATGTGTCCATTTGGGTTAGGGTATGAGAGAATACATGCATGTCCCAATGATTGTGTGTTATATCGAAAAGATTATGAATGCTTGGACAAGTGTCCAAGGTGCGGGGTACCGCGGTACCAGCGTGAAGGGGCACAAGAGAATACAGCAGAATGGTGTTGATTGCGGATACTATGTGATGCGCTACATGTATGATATCATCTCTAGCTGTACGAACTCAGATGATCTGGAAACGGTAAGTATTTGTTATTCATTCAAGTGAGTCATAGACTGTATTTGATTAGTTCCAAAACTCTATAACTTTGCTCGAAATCATACAAGTGAGTCATAGGATGTTAATTTCAATGATACATGACATCTATAAACCTTAAAAACATGAACTGGGTTGATTAGTGCTAAGATGGGATTGAAAACACCCAAAACGAGCCAAAAATGACATATTTGGCTTGTTTTTGTTCCAAAACTCTATAACTTTGCCCGAAATCATACAAGTGAGTCATAGGATGTTAATTTCAATGTTACATGACATCTATAAACCTTAAAAACATGAACTGGGTTGATTAGTGCTAAGATGGGATTGAAAACACCCAAAACGAGCCAAAAATGACCTATTTGGCTTGTTTTTGTTCCAAAAACTCTATAACTTTGCCCGAAATCACACAAGTGAGTCATAGAATGTTTATTTGAATGTTATAGGACATCTATGAACCTTAAGAACATGAGCTAGGTTGATTAGTGCTAAGATGGGATTGAAAACACCCAAAACGAGGGAAAAATGACATATTTGGCTTGTTTTTGTTCCAAAACTCTATAACTTTGCCCGAAATCACACAAGTGAGTCATATAATGTTTATTTCAATGTTATAGGACATCTATGAACCTTAAAAACCTGACCTAAGTTGATTAGTGCTAAGATGGGATTGAAAACACCCAAAACGAGCCAAAGATGACATATTTGGCTTGTTTTTGTTCCAAAACTCTATAACTTTGCCCGAAATCATACAAGTGAGTCATAGGATGTTAATTTCAATGTTACATGACATCTATAAACCCTAAAAACATGAAATAGGTTGATTAGTGCTAAGATAGGATTGAAAACACCCAAAACGAGCCAAAAATGACCTATTTGGCTTGTTTTTGTTCCAAAAACTCTATAACTTTGCCCGAAATCACACAAGTGATTTATAGAATGTTTATTTGAATGTTATAGGACATCTATGAACCTTAAGAACATGAGCTAGGTTGATTAGTGCTAAGATGGGATTGAAAACACCCAAAACGAGCCAAAAATGACATATTTGGCTTGTTTTTGTTCCAAAAACTCTATAACTTTGCCCGAAATCACACAAGTGATTTATAGAATGTTTATTTGAATGTTATAGGACATCTATGAACCTTAAAAACATGAGATAGGTTGATTAGTGCTAAGATGGGATTGAAAACACCCAAAACGAGCCAAAAATGACCTATTTCGCTTGTTTTTGTTCCAAAACTATATAACTTTGCGATCGATTGTTAAATATATATAAGTGTATTTATCTCTTGATGTTTTTGTGTGTTTATATATGCGTATGTGTATTTATTTTTCGAGCTTACGATACTAAGTTAATTATATAATCTATTTGACAATGTTTAATTTAGTTTAATTCGTTTTTATATTAATTATTAGGTTTTATCCACATCGGTTCGAGAAGGATCATTCACCGCTGAAGAAATTGGCGAGGTTCGGGACAAGCTTGCCAAATTCTTGTATACGCATGGTTCGTGTTGATACTTGTACAATCAATTTCTCAAATTTGTATTAGTAATTGATTAAGATTCAACATTTAGTATTAATTAGTGTCTTATGAATAATTTAGTAGTTTATTGTATTCTTGTACAATTGGTAAAATTAAGTTGTATGTATTCGATTATTAGTATTTATTTGTCCGTGCAATTATACATCCAAGAACGATCTTTTGCACCTTGGATGGAGAGTTAATTGATAGCAAACGTTCTAATTCATCACAATTTAATGTGATTTATATATATTAATTGCAAAAAACCCAAATAATTCCTCATAATTTGCGTCATTTTGCTGCGGTTATTGATGAATTTTGCTTTGTTTTTAAGCATCATTTGCTGCGGTTGTTTAGAAAATACTGCTGCAAAAAAGAACTATTTGCTGCGGTTATTAATCAAAACCGCTGCAAAAAGGAACCCTATTTGCTGCGGTTATATTGAACAACCGCAGCAAATAGCTGCACCTTTTGCTGCGGTTGAACCGCAGCAAATGAAAAAAGGGGTTTTTGCTGCACCCTTGATTTGCTGCGGTTCATAACCGCAGCAATAACCCCTGCCAGAACCGCAGCAAAACGCGTTTTTTCCACTAGTGTGAGAACGACAACTAAATCTAAAACCAATCTACTATAGATGTGTTGTCCAATCGAAGGAACCACTATGGACTTACCCAACGATTTCCAATTATCAACAAAACAAACCAACAAGGATCAATTCCAAAAAAAAACCAAAACCAATTCAAAACCAATGTTCATAAGGTACCACTATGGACTTACCCTTAAGAACCCAAAGGCCACAATGACCATTTCTAAAACAAATTCCATAATTTCCATGAAGTAGATTAAAAACCAATTGAAGGTCCAACGTAGTGTATTTTTTTGTGACCCAACAAGTTGTTGAATTAATTTTACCCAAAGTCACGCCCAACAGAGCAATTTTTTGCCGTTGTCAGAAATTATATAAATTGCAAATAAAATGGTACAAATCACGAAAATTAAGAATAAATATTTCTAAATTAAATCTAAGTTATAACACGTCATGGAAAATTGCTACAACAAAAGAATTGCACAAAAATGAATTAAAACAAAAATTAACAACATAAACCGATTAAATCAATTTTAGTTTTAATTAATCCTAAACAAGAATTCTAAGTTTAATTAAGAACAAAAGGGAAAAGGAAAATCTAGTTAACTCGAAAGGGAAATGAAGGGGGGTTTTATATTTGAATTTATAATGAGGTAATTTGAAAAAGTTTTAGGGGAAAATCATTAGTTTAAATCAATTTTGGAACAAATAAAATTGTTTAAAGAGAAATAGAATTGCATTAACTAACACCACTTTACTTAAACTATCACACAACAATGTTACATCACACGACATTGATTAATAAACAAGTTGTCGAACAATAATAACATTAGTGATAATAACAAAATGAAACCACAACAAATACTAATATTATCACACGACCATATTATTAATATTAATAACAATATTACTAATATTAATAATATTAATAATTATAATAATAACATTATTATTATTAATTATAATTAAGCAACCTATATAATAAAGACTATACTTAGAAAAGAGAGGTAAGTAGGAATTAAGCCATAGAGAAAAATTTGGGGTATTACACGGTTACCTTCTCTGTAGATGTGGCGAACTACCGAAGAAGAAACTTGAGGAAGAAGGGATTGGATCTCGGTGACAAGATTGGAACCCTTCCAAGGTGGCCGACACTCATTATTGACCGAATTGACCGCTAAAAGGTTGTCTCCTTCGATCTCAACATGAAGGAACCCAGAACGAAGCAGATGTTGAATAACATTGCGCATGGCAATAAGCTCAGCAAGCATGGCAGAAGTTGTACCAAGGTTGAAGGTGTGAGCTACAAGGCAATTGCCCAAGGAATCTCGAATGACGAATCCGGCCGCTACTGAAGTAGATGAAGAACTACCATCAAAGTTAAGCATGACTGCAGGAGATTAAGGCGGATGCCATGAAACAAGGAGTGGGGAGGTGGGGTTGAATGTAGTGATAGTGGAAGTAGAAGTGGTGTTGGGGTAAGTGGGAGAGGAAATAGTGTCAGAAAGAAGGCGGACATTCCATTCAGAGGAAAGAAAAGCAACGTGGAATATAGTTGATAGGACGTTGAAAGGTGTGCCCTCAAAAACTAGGGCATTACGACTTTTACATATAGACCACAGGTTGAAGGTTATCAATGGAAGGAGGCGTGGATGCCGACAATGTAAATAACGAAACAAAGGTTTAATACTAGAAAAGTACACCGGATAGTGAAGCATACTTTGGAACTTATGGTGATTTCAAAAATGACAAACACCTTGACAATGAAGAAAAAGGTGGTCAACAGTCTCATCATGGAGGTGACAAAGAGGTCAAACACAGAGTGGATAATGTGGCGAGTAAACATGGTAAATCGAATCGGAAGACTGCCATGAAGTAATTGCCAAAGGAAAAGTTGAAGCTTTGGAGGAATCTCCAATGACCATAACCATTTAAATTCCCAGTCCGGGAGAGGCATAGGATCGAAATTGTGAGCAAGCCAGGTTGCTGATTTAACAGAAAATTCACCAGTAGTTGTTTGGCCCCAGATTGGGGAGTCTGGAAGAGGAATGTGGGGTAGAGGTAGGCCTTTAATGTGACTAGCCATATATGGTAGAACTACCGAAGAGAGTAGAGACATATTATTCCATTCATGATTAGGGGTGATAAAATGCGCGATTGTAAGAGATACATCTAACGAGGCATGTGGTAACTGTAAGATATTGCGAATCGATTGCTGATAAGCCCAATTATCCAGCCAGAAGAGGATGGAAGAACCATCCCAATTTAGCGGATTCCTTTACGGATAATTGGACGTTGAAGTAGGATATGTTTCAAGATAAAGGAGTCTGAATTCTTGGGCTTATAATCCCAAAAGGAATTGCGGGAGAGGTACTTAAGGCGCATGAGAGAAACCCAATAATTATGTGCACTAGTGGAAAAAACGCGTTTTGCTGCGGTTCTGGCAGGGGTTATTGCTGCGGTTATGAACCGCAACAAATCAAGGGTGCAGCAAAAACCCCTTTTTTCATTTGCTGCGGTTCAACCGCAGCAAAAGGTGCAGCTATTTGCTGCGGTTGTTCAATATAACCGCAGCAAATAGGGTTCCTTTTTGCAGCGGTTTTGATTAATAACCGCAGCAAATAGTTCTTTTTTGCAGCAGTATTTTCTAAACAACCGCAGCAAATGATGCTTAAAAACAAAGCAAAATTCATCAATAACCGCAGCAAAATGACGCAAATTATGAGGAATTATTTGGGTTTTTTGCAATTAATATATATAAATCACATTAAATTGTGATGAATTAGAACGTTTGCTATCAATTAACTCTCCATCCAAGGTGCAAAAGATCGTTCTTGGATGTATAATTGCACGGACAAATAAATACTAATAATCGAATACATACAACTTAATTTTACCAATTGTACAAGAATACAATAAACTACTAAATTATTCATAAGACACTAATTAATACTAAATGTTGAATCTTAATCAATTACTAATACAAATTTGAGAAATTGATTGTACAAGTATCAACACGAACCATGCGTATACAAGAATTTGGCAAGCTTGTCCCGAACCTCGCCAATTTCTTCAGCGGTGAATGATCCTTCTCGAACCGATGTGGATAAAACCTAATAATTAATATAAAAACGAATTAAACTAAATTAAACATTGTCAAATAGATTATATAATTAACTTAGTATCGTAAGCTCGAAAAATAAATACACATACGCATATATAAACACACAAAAACATCAAGAGATAAATACACTTATATATATTTAACAATCGATCGCAAAGTTATATAGTTTTGGAACAAAAACAAGCGAAATAGGTCATTTTTGGCTCGTTTTGGGTGTTTTCAATCCCATCTTAGCACTAATCAACCTATCTCATGTTTTTAAGGTTCATAGATGTCCTATAACATTCAAATAAACATTCTATAAATCACTTGTGTGATTTCGGGCAAAGTTATAGAGTTTTTGGAACAAAAACAAGCCAAATATGTCATTTTTGGCTCGTTTTGGGTGTTTTCAATCCCATCTTAGCACTAATCAACCTAGCTCATGTTCTTAAGGTTCATAGATGTCCTATAACATTCAAATAAACATTCTATAAATCACTTGTGTGATTTCGGGCAAAGTTATAGAGTTTTTGGAACAAAAACAAGCCAAATAGGTCATTTTTGGCTCGTTTTGGGTGTTTTCAATCCTATCTTAGCACTAATCAACCTATTTCATGTTTTTAGGGTTTATAGATGTCATGTAACATTGAAATTAACATCCTATGACTCACTTGTATGATTTCGGGCAAAGTTATAGAGTTTTGGAACAAAAACAAGCCAAATATGTCATCTTTGGCTCGTTTTGGGTGTTTTCAATCCCATCTTAGCACTAATCAACTTAGGTCAGGTTTTTAAGGTTCATAGATGTCCTATAACATTGAAATAAACATTATATGACTCACTTGTGTGATTTCGGGCAAAGTTATAGAGTTTTGGAACAAAAACAAGCCAAATATGTCATTTTTCCCTCGTTTTGGGTGTTTTCAATCCCATCTTAGCACTAATCAACCTAGCTCATGTTCTTAAGGTTCATAGATGTCCTATAACATTCAAATAAACATTCTATGACTCACTTGTGTGATTTCGGGCAAAGTTATAGAGTTTTTGGAACAAAAACAAGCCAAATAGGTCATTTTTGGCTCGTTTTGGGTGTTTTCAATCCCATCTTAGCACTAATCAACCCAGTTCATGTTTTTAAGGTTTATAGATGTCATGTAACATTGAAATTAACATCCTATGACTCACTTGTATGATTTCGGGCAAAGTTATAGAGTTTTGGAACAAAAACAAGCCAAATATGTCATTTTTGGCTCGTTTTGGGTGTTTTCAATCCCATCTTAGCACTAATCAACCCAGTTCATGTTTTTAAGGTTTATAGATGTCATGTATCATTGAAATTAACATCCTATGACTCACTTGTATGATTTCGAGCAAAGTTATAGAGTTTTGGAACTAATCAAATACAGTCTATGACTCACTTGAATGAATAACAAATACTTACCGTTTCCAGATCATCTGAGTTCGTACAGCTAGAGATGATATCATACATGTAGCGCATCACATAGTATCCGCAATCAACACCATTCTGCTGTATTCTCTTGTGCCCCTTCACGCTGGTACCGCGGTACCCCGCACCTTGGACACTTGTCCAAGCATTCATAATCTTTTCGATATAACACACAATCATTGGGACATGCATGTATTCTCTCATACCCTAACCCAAATGGACACATTAGCTTCTTAGCATAGTAGGTTGACTTAGGAAGCTCATTGCCATCTGGGAACATGGTACTCAGCTTCTCTAACAAGGTTGTGAAACTTATGTCAGTCCAGTTGAACAGTGCTTTCATGTTAAACAATTCCAGCACAGCTGAAAGTATGGTCCATGTAGCACACCCTGGGTACAAAGGCTTTTGAGAGGCCTCTGAAATGGATTCAAAACCACGTCCATCCTCAAGGCCCTCCATCATTTATTCAACACCATGAACATCATCACCGTCTTCGTAGTCATCATTTGCAAGGACATTATCATTGGTGGTATGAATGAAGTCCTCGTGATGTTGATGACTACCTTCATGATTACCCTCATTATTACCCCGATGGAGTCTTGTCTCACCTTGATAACTCCACACTTGGTAATCAGGTCGAAATCCATTACAAAGTAGGTGCACCCTAACCTCATTAATATTTTCAAATTTGTGGTCGT
Source organism: Salicornia ramosissima (assembly GCA_951394345.1). NCBI lineage: Eukaryota > Viridiplantae > Streptophyta > Magnoliopsida > Caryophyllales > Amaranthaceae > Salicornia > Salicornia ramosissima. The sequence goes on along the minus strand of OX596237.1, from coordinate 53,306,092 downwards.
TCGCACACTTGGAACAAGGACAGTAAAAACCCCCTGTTTTGTTTCTTTCTTCATAAGCGACAGCGTATTCGCAGAACTCAAACACCCCATCAACAAATTTTGATTTGTCCTTGCAATTATACATCCAAGAACGATCTTTTGACATCCTGTTTATCTAATAAGAGACGATAGAACTTATTTCTAATAAGAATTGTAATTTCATACAAACTAGCACTATTAATATTTTATATTGGTATGAAATGCACAAAGAACACCAAAAATTGTCTAAATATTTATATATAATTCAAAGAATGAATAGATAGTTAATATCTAATCTTCTTATATCATCAATAGACATGAAAATTTTCAACTAATTTTATATGCTAGATATCTTTATTAAATATTTATTCTTGAATCTACAAAATATAATTGTGTACTATATGTTTATCATCTAATCATTCTTTTCAAGATTCTAATTAATTTTAGGTATAAAATGCAATCAACAAATTATCCAAAACAATGAAATACGATGTCTAATTTCAAATATTCTTCATGTATGTTTATTGTCTAATCTAATCATTCACAAACTATAAAAATAAAATAAAATAGAATGACTTAACATGACCAAAATTAAGTTATAAAGATTCTAATTTTATTTAATCAATAAAAAAAAACTCAAAAACCCCAATTTGATTAAAGGACTCATGAACCCTAATGTTAACAAAAAAAACAAATTAATTAAGATGTTGTTCAAATAATCAACTAAAATAACTTATAAACAAAGATTTAGACTTGAAACAATACAAAAATTTGTATCAACACAATGGAAATACCACATTCATACACAAGATTAAAAAACTCAATCAATCAACTCAAAAAACCCAATTTGATTAAAGAACTCATGAACCCTAATGTTAACAAAAATCAAATTAATTATGATATAGTTCAAACAAACAATTAAAATAACTTATAAACAAAGATTTAGACTTGAAATTAGTAACAACACATAACACATTCATACATTAGGGAAAAAAAATCAGAAAAAAATTGAAAAAAAATTAAAGAAGAGGTTACCTTCACTAAAGCTCGTGGTTGCAGTAGAAACGGCCGGAAGAAGATGCAGCGGGTTCCGGGCACGACGAGGTTACCTTCGCAGGGCTCGTGGTTGCAGGGCTGGATTCGCAGGGCTCGTGGTTTTGGGCTGGATTCGCAGGGCTCGTGGTTGCAGGGCTCGTGGTTGCAGGGCTGGATTCGCAGGGCTCGTGGTTCGTGGTTGCTGGGCTGGATTCGCAGGGCTCGTGGTTCGTGGTTGCAGGGCTGGATTCGCAGGCTCGTGGTTCGTTGCAGGGCTGGATTCAAATGGCTCGTCGATCGATGCTTCGTGGCTCGTGGTGGTGTTCGTCGACTGGCTGTCGGGCCCTTTGGTGGAGTGTCGATAGCAGAGCAGAGCGGTGGTTGCAGGCAGTGGGTTTTTTTGGTGGAGTTCGTTGCAGTGCAGCGTGGGTTTTTTTGGTGTTTTGAATTGGGTATAGTACTGGCCTTCAATTAAAAGTGCAGTGGGTTTTTTTTTTAACTAGTTTGCTGCGGTTATTTGGGCCAACCCCAATAACCGCAGCAAATTAACAGCAGCAAATTCAACTTGACCTCATTTGCTGCGGTTATTTCTTTAAGCCCAAATAACCGCAGCAAATAAGGCGCAGCAAATTCCATTTTTTCTACTAGTGGTGGTTGGAACAAAACTTTCCAAGCCAACTTGGTTAGGAAGGCAAGGTTCGTTGGAGCAGTACGTCGAAGACCAAGACCTCCCTTAGACTTAGGCTGACAGATGATCGACCAAGATATAAGAGGAATGCCATTTTTATCCTTAGCTTGTTTCCAAAAAAATGTGCGATGGATAGAGTCAATTTTGTTACAGGTAGACATAGATAATTTGAAAGCTGCCATTTAAAAGGAGGCCAAGGCTTCGAGATTGGATTGAAGTAGAACAACTCGGCCAGCTTTAGATAGGAACTTGTTTTCCCATAGTTTTAGGTGAGCATCTGTGGTAGTAAGGATTCGGTGAAAATCAACATATTTTATACACACTTATACATGTATTTAATACATTTATTTATACAAAAATAGACAACGCCCTAGCATATATTGGAAGGGTCATCAAAATCATATAACTTTCCATCAAATCACCCATCTACTCTTGATCGATACAATTTTTTGCATCATTTATTCATTTACAAATTTTCATTGTCAAACAAACACGCATAAGTAGATATTTTATAGAAAATTGACATGGAAATGTATTTCCCATAAAATGAATTGAAAGTTCTAACGTTAATTAACTTCTCTTGCTCAACCAAATAAGCTCCAAGTAATATAGCAAAATGGATACTATAAAGACACTTATTAAAATTTGATTTAAGGTTTGTTTTTCTGAAAATTTCTATATGATGACCTCTTGTTTTTGTTTTTTTTTTTTTGCTTTTTTTTTTTGTGATGGGATTTTTTTTCCCCAGTTATATGGTCTTTCTATGCATATTTCCAATAAAAGAAAATAATTTGTTTAATTATTCTTCTAATGAGCTTATTTTTATTCTTTTAATTAGGCTAATTAATAAGGGCTATATACATATAAGCAACTAAATAAGGAAACATCTTACATTAATTAACTAAGCATTAGTTACATCAATAGATACGTGAATTTGTTAGAGTGTTTTATGTGTGCTAGTTTCAATCTGTGTTGTCGTTGAGCTGTATCCTTTATACAATTATACTCATAATATATACTCTTTTCCTCACATAACTTTGATTTTTTTTTTTTAATACAGTAAGGTGAATTGGGCCTTATACAAATTCTCACATATTAATACCCGATAATGTTGCCCTTACATATTATTAAGGGCTCATTTACATTAGCTGAACTGAACTGAATAAAAGTATATTAATTGAACTGAATATAATCTGAAGTAAACAAGCGCTGAAAGGAGGGCTACAAGGAATGATCCTACCACCAAAGTAAGTCGTTAGTTGATTACATCCAATAAAGAAGTCAATGTGAAAAGTACCCTTGCTAGTATGTAGTACGAGACGAGAAGTAATTGAGTTGCATAGTTGCCGCAAATTAAACTTCCACACCTTTTGTGTATTTTGTGAGTAGTGAGTGCAATGAAAAGTGAAAAGGGGGGAATAAAAATGAAATAAGAAAGCAAAAACGTTTTTGCTGCTGAAAAATGTTTTGAGCGAGTGCTGAAAGTAGAGCCTTTAATTCCACGTCTTCGCTAAGTCAGTGTGCCGCAATTTCTGCAAAGCTCTAACTTGGGCCAAGTTTTGGTCGGCCTGCTATAGAAAAATTGTGGGCCACTCGATACATGTAATCTATATCTTCCCAGCCCAACTTCGATTTTTCTTTTTTTTTAGGGGGGGGGGGGTGCTATTCGATTATTATTATTTTGTTTAAAAAATTGGCCTAGAAAATAATATTAATGAGTGATTATTTTAATTTTTTTGAAAAGGTTAGGAAAGTTAGGCCTTTTTTTGGGTTGACAAAATAGGAACTGAAATAAAGTAAATAAACTGAAATGAACTGAGAAAAAAATATTTTTATTTTTATTTCTTGTAAATTATTAATAATAATAATTGTTAAATTTTGATTGAATATTAGAAACGGGTCTGGGCAGCTCAATATGGAAGAAGAGAGTTATGTCACTTACAAGTCATAGGAGGTTCCATCCTAAAACCAATTGATAATAGAATGAGTAACTACTAGATTTATAAGATAGTTTAGTCTTTCATCATCTTTCGATGTGGGACACTCACTAGTGCACTATATGGGGTTCAACAACAATAATAATAATAATAATCTGATAATAATAAGAAGAAGGATAATGAACTGAATTGAAATGAAATAATTTGAACTGAATTAAATGAACTGAATGGAAGTCCAAAAGACTGGGGCCTCATTGTAAAAAAAATCTTTTAGAAAAGATATTTTTTAATTAACACTCGCTCTAAGATGTTTTTTATTAACAACATCAACAATATAAACCACTATCGATGCTAAAGATGATAAAAACAAACTAGTATTTGGACTAATGATTTAACATCTCAATATTTGATATTAGCATCCCTTTCCCCCTTAAGATTTAGTGGCTTTTTCTCTAATGAATCGGTGCATAATTATAATTATTATGTGTGGATCGGAAATCACTACTCTAGTATATTTGACATCTGACCTAGGCTCTGTTTGTTTTGAAGGAAAACAATTTTCAAGGAAAATAATTTTCTAAGGAAAACAATTTTCAATGGAAAGCATTGATTTATGGAAAATTTTCTTTTGTTTGTTTGATTAGAGGAAAACTTATGAAGGAAAATAAAGATGAATTAAAAATGAGAGGAATGAAGAAGGGAGAATTAAAGAATGAGAGGAAAAATGTGACATTCCTTCCCTACAAAAGGAAATGGTTTTCCCTTTCTAATATCACATTTTTCACCTTAAATAAAATTGTTTTCCTTCCCTTTCCAAAACAAACAAATGAAAATGAAAAGATGAAGGAAAATCATTTTCCGAGAAAATATTTTCCGTCAAAACAAATGGACCCCATGTCAAGCTAATAATATCCCTTATACTCATAGTATGTAGTCTTTCCTAATATAATAAAGAGGTATATATGTCTTAGCATACTGATTAAATCTTGTGAAATATGAGTTATTGTTTGTCAAATACTAGAGTAGTGATTTCCGATCCGTACATATCTTAGCATACTGATCAAAAAATGAAAAAAGTATTATATCTTAGCATACCCTTCACATCATGAAAAAAGTATTCAGTCCTAAATATCTTTTATGTTTTGAATTGAGAATAAAAGATATTTTAAGTGATAAGTTTTGAGATGCTACTTTTATTAGCACTTCAATTCCAACTCATTTTAAGTGATCGGATGCGTGAGTTGGTTAAAACAAAACGGTTAAGGCCGAATATTACCCACATCATAAAAAAAAAAACCACTCCGTCCTAAATATCTTTAGAATTTAAAATAAAAAATATATATATTTAAGTGATGCTACTTTATTTTTATTAGCACATCAATTCCAACTCATATAACACCATGGTTTTATTATTGATGGGGCAAAATGCACCCATTAGTTATTGGGCCAGCCACATACAAAGCTAAGGCCCAATCCAGCCATCAACGAATGAAAGAGGCATACCACAAGGAAAGCCCACAAAAAGGATCAGGCCCAAGTACAAGATAAAGCCCGTACAGGGGACCTGGCCACCTAAATCCACGCTCAAGCACCTACCTGGTCAAGATCACATCTACCAGGTCATGAGAACAACAACCTGGTCCAGGTCCAACCTACCAGGTCAAAGGAATGCCTACCAGGTCTAGGGTTACTGACCAGGTCCAGCCCAGCCTACCAGGTACAGTTCAACCTACCAGGGGCAGTTTTCCCCTTATATTCTCAAGGTATTATAAATACCCCCTAGCCATGCACATGCAAAGGCATCCAAAAAATATAAAACACACCTCAAACTTCTCCCTCACTTTCTCTCTCTACATTCTTATACTCTTACACCTAACTGACTTGAGCGTCGGAGAGTCTTTCCCCGGAACACCTCCGGGGGTAGCTCACGCTTGTTCTTTGTGCAGATCAACGAGTACACTACGTGAAATCTGGACTAGCTCTCAAACCCATAAACACATTTACATTGTTGTGACCCAAAAATCACCTCAACAATTATTATATTTTATAATTAAAATGCATAGGTAGCACTACATACCAATCATTTGAAGCAAACAAAATATGTACTACCTTATTTTCGTGAAAGATGAAATGATGTGTTCTCGAAGATAATGATAAAAATTTAAGATAACACAAAATTAAATAATTTTATTTTCAAGAACGACAAAACTTTGTTGGGCTGTTACATTAGTATAGAAAATATGATTTGCATATGCTTTTGAATTCTTCAAAATTAAATTCACTTTCAAGCCCGTGTATTGCATGGCTTAAAACCTGGAACTATCATCTACTATTACTAATTTTTTAGGATAATTGTGTGAGCTGAGATATTATGTCTTGAAATCGGTCCTATTGCAGATCACCTGTTTCGATTTTAGCCAATATACGTATCTATAAGGGGGGTAATAAAGAATTTTCGCAAATGCGTGCAATAAGAATCAAACCCAGATCTCGTGACTGAAATCCTAAAATCTAACTTAACCACTAGGCTAAAATCTTATCTTCATTGTATATGATTGTAGACTATACATGTAATATCATAATAATATACTCCCTCTGTCCCAAATTACTTGCTACAATTTCCTTATTTGGATGTCCCAAAATACTTGCTACATTTCCTTTTATAGTCTATAGGCCCCACACATATTTTACATTTTTACCCTCTTTTTTGTCATTTTTATCCTTTTTAAGCCAATTTTTTTTTCCACCTAACTTTTCCAATGGTGGACCTACATGAAAATTAGTTTGCATAAAAAATTGTTTCAAAACAGAATGTAGCAAGTAAAATGGGACGAAGGGAGTAATATGTATCGTCAAAATTGGAGTAAAATGGGATGGAGTACCTTACATTCGTACATAGTATATGTAATGACCCAGATTTTATCAGTATTTTTGCCGGTATTTATGTGTAATTGTGTTTGTTTTGGTGCTAGTTCAAATTAATTTTTGAACTATTTATTTTAATTTTATATGAATAATTTCGATTTAATCGAAATGTGTATTTCTTAGTTTTTATTATTTATGTTAATTATTATTTAATTAATTAGAATTTTATTTATTTAATTTTCTAATTAATTATTTAATATTTTGGGTGAAATCGATTTGGGCATGATTAATTATGCGGTTTTCGCAAATTAGCCCAATGGATCACGAGAGCCCATTTTGAGGCCCATTTCTTACCCTTGGCCGGTTTTTGAGCAAGTATGGCAAGGCTTGCCACTTGCTTTGTGTTCACACTACTCCCACTTCTATAAATAGAGGGGATTAGTGAGCCTTAAGGGGATTTTGCTCATTTGCCATTTAATACTCTTGCCATCAAATTCAAAGCACCAAAAACTCCCTCCCTTGCCTATTCCACACGCCATTTTTGATCAATTGATACCCATCAATTGTTCATCATTTTTCCTAGCCCAAAACTTAAAGATTCAACCTCAATTGATCTTTAGGTGTTCAAACACAAGCCTAAACACGTTTATTTCAAACAAGATTCATTGTTTCGGGTTGATTTGGGTTGAGGTTCGTGTGTGCCGTGTGGGTCACGTGAAGCCGTGAGGTGGTTCTTGTGGGTGGTCGTGCTGTGGTAGCAGTGCTCGTGGTGGTGCACGATGGTTCGACGTGAAGCCATGTGGTGGTGCTGTACAGTTCGTGTGGTGGTCGTGCTGTAGCCGTGCCGTGTGTGCCGTGTTGTTCGTGGTTCGTGCCGTGTGTGTGTGCCGTGTGGAACTTGTTCTTGGACTGCATTTGTGTGTTGATTTGTGTGTTGATCTTCAATAAGGTAACATACTAACTCAACTTAATTGATATACCTTGTTTATAGTATAGATTAAATGCATGTTTAGGATGTTTGTTGATGGTTATTCATGATTTTATGTATGATTATACAATCTGATTTTTATGTGTTTACATGATGTTTTAGTGATGATTTTCATGATTTTATGATTAGTTATACATTGTTATATGATCATGATTTATGTATCAAAGTTTGATGAATTTTGGATAAGTTTAGGTTGATTTTTCGTGTGATATGCGTGTAATATGTATGATTGGATGAGTTCTTGATTGAAGATCTTGAATCTTGATTGAGTTCTTGATTGAAGATCTTGAATCTTGAATGAGTTCTTTATGAGTTCTTTGAGTTCTTGATGAGTCTTTATGAGTTCTTGATTGAATCTTGTAAGTTAAAGAAAATGGTTTAAATGATAAAGAAAGCTAAAGAAAGTGTCTAAGATGATTAAAGAATGAGTAAAGAATGTTGAATGATGATTGGTTAGACTCAAGATTAAGGCTAGAGGCAGTTCTTGAGAATAACTTCGATGATTTAACTAGTTAAATTCAAGAATCAAGGCTAGAGGCAATTCTTGAACTTGATTTAGTTATGTTGGGTAATTAAACGAATAATATGATTAAAATGATTAAATGAATTAATTAATGATTAGCTTGATTTCATTTTTAGACGCCTGATACTTTGAGTAAGATTCATTGTATTCGGGTTAAGACGTTGCCCCTATTCCATCCGCGGTATTGGGATAGTTGGAGTCATACTATGTGATCTTTGTGAATTTCCAGTAAGATTGGTTTCACGGGACATGGATTTCCAGTAAGATTGGTTTCATGGGATTTGGGAGTAAGATTCTCAAATCCGAGCATAGTAGAAAGTTCGAATGCGTAAGATGCGTTCGTACGAGCACAGTCCGGTCTAGAAATTGAATGATTGCGCCAAAGATAGTTGATTAGGTTGGTTTATGTCGAGTTCACGTTTTGGGTTGTTCTCGTACTTTGTTTAATGATGTTGTTCGTTTGATTTATGCTATGTACATGTGTGTTCCCATTAGGGTGAGTCTGTTATGTTACTCGCCACTGATGGTGGACCGTTGTTATATTTTTTTTTTTCAGGTACTTCAGATGATGATGCTCTTGCCTAGGTTTGGGTTGGGCGAGCGACGTTTCTTTCTTTTGTTATCTGTTGTATTTACTGATTTTGTAGTATTAGTAGTGATAGTTTGTTTAGATGCTACTCTTTAGATTTTGGACTTTTATGTGTTGTTTAAAGACTCAGACATGTAGTTGGAGTTAACTCGTATTTTAGTATTTCTAGTTTGACTTTTGGATTAGTTTATGTACAAACTTGTGGGTATTTGTACTTTTGTGGTTTGGTAATAATATTTGAGGAATTAGCATTATTTCTTAGGTATTTTGAGTTGTAGTTTCTAACTACTCGACTCGTCGGTTTCTTCCGTGCCGATTTAAGCGAGCCGGGTCGTTACAGTATATATCAGTGAAAAGAAAGAAGCTAAGGAAATAAATAATAATAATAAGAGTTGGATGGAAGACAAAAGAAGAATGGAAGGTAGTGTGTCTGTATGTGAGCACGTCACTAGTATCTAGAATCTTTTATGATGAAGATGCAATTGCATTAGGTCTTGGTCGGGCACCGCCGCACCGGCCACAATTAGCTAGTCTAGTGCAGGTCCTAATTTGAATGCAATCTTTCCAAAGATTTTTTCTTATTTTTTCCACGTTGGTCTGAATAATACCACTATTGATTAAGTGAACTAGTCCCTCCCTAACATAATAGCAACCAGGGGCGGATCTACAGGGGGCTGGTGGGGGCCCAGCCCCTGCAGGCTGCGGTCCAACCCCGCGACTTTTTTTTTAATTGGGCCCCTGCAGTTTTACAGTACGTATATTTCTTAAATCATATATTTATGTCTAAATGTTCCTTGGATCAGTGGTAAGAGAAGATAAGTTCTGTGTAAAAGGTCGCGGGATCGAGTCTCCTGTATTTATGAAGTGTTTTTTGTCCTTTTTTTGGCAGTTTTCAAATCTTAAGTAAAAAAATTCACAAATCATAATTGCTCATTTTTCTTTTACTATACTTTACGTTATTCTTCCCTTTTTTCCAAACAAATTATACCATACTAATTAAATCAATTCCATAATTCTTTTCATCTTATCCAAAAAACATCTTCTCCATAATTCAAGTCCCCAATTCTTCAAGCCTTCATATTCATATTATATACGGAGTATTCTTTAATTTATTTTTTTCATATTAAATTCCAAATATATATACAGCGAAATAGTAAATTTTGAGTTTCATGAATCTTTTGATTTTAATTAATCAAAAATCATGTAAACTGTAATTGATTTGGTACATTACAGTGTTCAGCAATGTATTTGTTTTTAATTTTTCAATCAATTATTAGATTATTAGTTAGTTTTAATCAATTTTTAGATTATTGTTGACTTAATTTGTTCATTTTTTTGTTTTCTTAGTTTCTTTAGATTATTTGTTTGTTTCTTTATATTATTAGTTTTTTTTTTAAAGAATTTTTTGGCGACATCTTAGTAGGTTACATAGAAAAAGTGCTTACGAAAAAAATATTGATCTGAACACTTTGATTGATGATTTTTCTAGTTTAAAAATACGTAGGTGCAATTTAAATCGAATAATTTTGTATGTAACTCAGTTAACATTTTAATTGAGAATATTACATACTCCATACAACATATGTGTGTGTTTAGAGGTTTTTAATTTTTGGATTGATATCAAATGCACGCCCAAAAGGATCATTTTAAATGATGATATAACAATTCCATTGATAGAGTATATAACATGTTACTGGGCCCTAACCATTAACTTAAGCTTTTGATTGAGATGGTCTTCTAACATGATATCTCACTAGAAATATTAATTTTTAAATATTGTGGGCCCTGTTAGATTTTAATTCCTATGTTGCGGATTGCGATTTTGACAACATTGAGTGCAATTTAAAGTGGTGTTGCTTGATTTTTTTTATTTTAATTTTAATTACAGGCCTTGTGTAGACTATCCAAATAAATATTAAGGTTTGGGTCGTACATTGGTACATATAAGATTTGGGTTATGTACACAGCCCAAATATTAAGGGATAATTGTACAACGCTTCAAATTGTATCATCACAGTACTTGTATAATGAATGTACATTGTAGGAGAATTCGACTAGGGATAGATGATATTTTCAATTCCCTTGGAAATCCAAGACACATTTCCGCAACATATCTTGCAGGATCTTTTCGATAAGTAGGGAATTTTTTTTTTTGGGTTTTTCTAAGCTATGCCTCTGTGGTTTTGCAAATTCTAAGTTGTGTCCATGGATTTTGAAACTTCTAAGCTGTGCCCCTGAGGTTTATGTTTTTGATAAAATGTACCCACTCACAAAATTACCCACTAACAGACGTTAGGAAGTGTTAATAGCTGTTACTAATTTCCACTAAAAGGAGTTAAGAGGAGAGAGAGAAAATTGAAACCCCTCATCATTTCTCTTACACTCATTCTCTCATACTCTGATCTCCCATTTTTTCCCCAAAAAAAAATTGAAACCGTTGATTATTCAATCACAATTGCAAGAATCGGCTCTAACAAAAGTTGAAGAAGAGTTTAGGGTTCCATTTCGTTGCTGAATTTCGAGTTTAGAGCAAAATTTTCGAAAGGAATAATGTAAGTTTTCGAATTAAAACCCTTCATTATTTGAGAAATTACATGCATTTTTTCGAAAATTCTTTTGCAAAACGTATAGCTGCATTTTTATGGTATTGTTGATGGTTTTTTTTTGGTGGTATTGTTGATTTTTTTTTTTTGTGTTTTTATGGATGGATTTTTTTGTGGTTATTTGAGAAATAACATGCATTTTTTCGAAAATTCTTTTGCAAAACGTATAGTTGCATTTTTATGGTATTGTTGATGGTTTTTTTTATGGTACTGTTGATGTTTTCTTTTGTGTTTTTATGGATGGATTTTTTTGTGGTAATGTTGATGGATTTTTTTTTGTGGTATTATTCGTGCAGAATGACTTCGAAAATTTTGGAAATTCAGCATGGTGCAAATTATATAGAAATGGTAATTGATGATATATATAAATGCTTGATGATAGATGTTTTAAATGATATGTGTGAAGAGTTTAGCAAAAAGAATTATGAACTCCCAAAATACCCTCTGCTACACTACTGCCATAATAAAACAGAACACAATTTGATTGATGATGCAAGTTTGATGAAAATGTTTGAAGTGATGGAAAGTAAGAAAAATCATGTTTGGGTTCATATGTTGGATGAACCCAACTTTATTTGGAACTTAGTAGAACAAGTAAAAAGGGGTAAAGGTCCTGAAAAGCCAATTAATAACCCAACTAGGCCCCCAAAACTACCTATTAGAAAGCCCAATTCAAATAAACATGTGACCCAAACCCAATTTTCTAAAAGTCCTGAAGTTTCACCTAGGAGAAGCCCTAGGAATTTAGGGCCTGTTGATTCTACCCCCATACAGCCTGAAGTTCAGCCTTCCACCCAAGCATTAAACACTCCACTTTCACCCCAAGTTGTTGGTACCCAAACTTCTGTAATATGAGCCCACAAATGACACTTAGGAGAAGCCCTAGGAATGTACTTCATCCCTCTATCCCAACATGTGACACCCCTATTTCAGAACCTAATCCTGTACTCCATCCCTCTATCCCAACATGTGACACCCCAAATTCAGATCCCAAATAACCAACAAGGGCAAAACTCAGGCTCTCTTCATTCCCACATGGGAAGAAAATGCCCAAACAAACAGCCAAATTAAGAGGTGTGTGGGTCCCTCCAGTTAAAACAACACAAAAGCCAGTTGAAGAAGCATCTCAAGTAAGTACTAGATCTAGAAATAAGGGTGTTGCAAATCTGGGAACTTTTGAAATAGTGGTGCAAGAGGATTCTGAAAGTGAAAGTGAGGACTATCAACCTGAGGAAGAGGATGAAGTTGACAGTATTAGTGATGAGGACATGGAGTTTGATGAGGGTGACATTAATGAGCTTCTGAACCAGAATTATGTGGATGGAGGTTGGGAACCCTTTAGTACAAATGAATGGTCTGCTGATGATGAATCCTACCTTAGAAGATTGTATGACAATGGGGTGGTGTTTGATGATGCTGAGATGGGAAGAATTAATCTGAAGACATGGCAGTTATTTGTGGATAAGGATCATTTTAAGGATGCCCTTAGAGACTATTGTATCCAGGAGGGGTTTGCCTTAGTTGTCAACAAAGCTGACAACATTAGATACACTGCTGTTTGTGCTGATGAAAGGTGCCATTGGAGAATACATGCTGCTGTACTTGTGGATGGGCATACTTGGGCAATAAAGAAAATTGCAAAAGGTCATTTGTGTGACCTGAATTTGGTCAATAACCCAATGTGCACATGTGAATGGGCAGCAAGAAAATTGGTTGATGACATTAGGGCAAACCCTGATATGAAGGCCAAGACAGCAGCACAATTGCTTTGGGATAGGTATGGTTTGGAAATGGCAACCTCTTCCATATACAGGATGAAATCAATTGCATTAAAGATGATACGGGGGGGCATGATGAGTCCTACACAAACCTTTCTCAGTATTGTGCATTATTAAAGGAAAATAACCCTGAGTCAAATGCATTTTGCACATGGAACACAACCCCTGAGAGGTGTCTTCAGTTTACCTCAATTTTTGTTAGCTTTGCTGCTCAGTTCAAGGGTGTAATTGCTGGTTGTAGGGGATTGATAGGGGTTGATGGATGTCATCTAAAGGGAAATTATGGGGGTATTCTTCTATCTGCTGTTGCATTGGATGGCAACAATGAGATATTTCCTGTGGCTGTTGCTGTGGTAGATTCAGAAAACAAGACAATTTGGAGTTGGTTCTTCCATCATTTGAAGGGAATGCTCACTGAGACTGGCAGAGAGGATTGGACCATTATGTCAGATAGACAAAATGTAACCCTTGATTTTTATTTGGTTTCAAATAACTATGTTAATGCAATACTTTGAATGTAAATACTTACATATGTTTTTTTGCAGGGTGTTGATCCTTCTTTGGATACCATATGGCCTAAAGTACCTAGGATGTATTGTGGAAGACACTTATGCAAGAATTTCAAGAAGGACTACCCAGGCTTGCTCATGCAAAAACTGTTTTGGGGAGTCATCAATGCATACTCAGCATACTCATTTAGGAAGGCAATGCAACAAGTCCAACTACATGCTGGCCTAGGGGCTGTGAAATGGTTTAAGGATGTGTGGCCATTGGATAGATGGACTAAATGGAGATTTGATCCAAGTTTGTGTAATGATGAAAACACAAACAATTTTGTTGAAAGCTTCAACAGCACAATTGGAGTTGATAGGACATATCCAATCCTTACTATGCTTGAAGGTAATATCAATTAAAGAAACTAAACTTTTTATGCATTCAATAGTCTAAAATAACTTAGTTTTAATTGTTTATATTATGTATTAGGTGTGAGACGAATTGCTATGGTCAGACATGCTAAGAGGCAACAAATAGCTGATAATTGGCCTGATGAGGGAATTTGTCCAAACATTAGGAACAAATTAAGAACACTGACAAAGGATTCCAGGGTATGCGTAGCTTACCCATCTGGAAGGGGTTTATATGAAATACATGAGGGGAGGGCAGTACTACCAGTTTCAATTGCTGAAAGAACATGTGCATGTGGTAGATGGCAGCTAAGTGGAATTCCATGTAAACATGGAATTAAAGCAATTCTCCATGAAGGGAGGGATCCAACTCATTATGTTAGTGAATGGTACTCAACAACTAGGTATAAACAGGCCTACAGTGGGAATATAACACCTATTCCTAATCCTAACCAATGGCCTGAAATGCCTGACATTCCTAAATTAATACCTCCAACAATGAAAAGAGGTATTGGAAGGCCTTGAAGAAATAGAAGAAGGGAAGAGGGAGAACAAAGGAAAGGAAAAAGGAGTGCTACAGTTAAGTGTAGGAAATGCAATTCCCTAGGGCATAATGCATCAACATGCAAAGGTGGGCTCACAGCCAAGGAAAAGGCACAACAAGAGGGGGGGGGGGGGGGAGCAGGAACAAAAGGAAAGAAAAAAGCAAATAACACAAGTGTTGATGACAATGTTGACATTGATTTTAACTTCATTGAACAACTGATGAATGGGGTCTTTGATAATGACCCTTTAGTAGACTGGAGTGCAAGAGAATCAACTAACACTAATGAGGCTGGAACATCTGGTACCAAAAAGGGAAAGGGAAGGAAACGAAAGAAGTCTGCCCAACATGATGATCCCAACCTGATTGAAACAATGATGGCAGAATCACATCCTAGGCAGCCATCCATGAGTCAACCATCAACATCTACACATGCTGCTGCTCCTTCTAATGTTGTTCATGCTGTTGCTACTGTAGGGAAAGACCTCAGTCCCAAGGCTAGGAAGATTAGGAACAGGATTATGCAACTAGGCTAGTTGGGTTCAGAAAATTTAATCAATTCAATGTAGTAAATATTTTGGATGTAGTAATGAAAAGTATTAGAATATATTTTGGATGTAGTACTGATAAGTACAATTTATATTGTCACTGCCATTTTGTGTATTAAAAAGCAGTGAACAATTCAATATGCATGGCACATTTATATTAATGCAAACTACTTATTGTATTTTTGGGTATTGTAAAGCAATGAACAATTCAATATGTATGGCAAATTATATGAATATCATACTATGGCAATTAATTAGTCCCTGATCCAATTAGGTTGTTGGAATTGAATATCATACACATGCTGCTTGTAACGACCCGGAATTTTGGGCCAGAAAATTTCGCGGTTATTAATGATATGTCTTAATTCTAAGTCCAAAAAGGCCCATTTAATTTTGGACTGTTTTACTTTTTAGCCCATTCTTTTTCATCAAATTGGGCCAAGGACCCAATTTGTTCTTTTATCTACCCTTGGCCGGTTTTTAGTCTCCTTTTTGGGCTATTGGGTATTTCTAGTTTAATTGGGTAATTATGCTAATTACCAATTAAGAAGGCTTAAGTATTTTTCAACCAAGCCCATGACTTGGCCCCTATACTTAGTCCACATGGCCAGCCCTCACTTTCCCTTATTTTAGGATTTGCAACACTTCATCTTGTTCTATAAATAGGACTCTTGTCCCTTGTGTTGCCATTATGCATTTAAGCACTTAAAACTCCAAACTCTAAAGATCATTTTTCTCTCCTATTATCCCCTCAAAAAGTCGAACCTTCATTGTTTTTCCTTGGATTAATTAAGCGAATCCAGGTAACTATGCTCTCCTCTTTAATCTATGGGTAGAAAAACACATAGTTAATTAGGAATCATATCATGAAAATTGTAGGAAATTTAATATTGTTTTACTTGGATATGTCGAGCATGAAGCATGAATTTCTTGATTGATTTTTATGTATTTTCTTGATTTTATGTATGATCTTGTATGAATTTATTTACCAATCAAATCTTGTTATTTCTTGATGAATTTTTCGTGGCAGTTTGGTTACTGTTTTATTTTGAATCATAATTTATTTCGTGGCAAAATTCGATCTTTTCTTGCTTGAAATAATTTAATCTTTCAAACTGATAAAACTGTTCAGTTTTAGTTTACGAATTAATTAGTAAACTTAATCAAATCTAATGGCTACTAAATTTTAGGTGGAAGTCAGTAATACTGTTTTAAAGCTTGTGTAATTTTTTCGTAATTTTTAAAGATCGTTTTCTATGGCAGAAAATTCTGAAACCGAATTCAGCCTAATCTGACTGGTTAGTTATAAAATCACTTAAAAATAGTAAAAGATGTTATTTTTAGACGAAATTTATGCACGTTAATCCTTGAACCCATATTTAGCTCCCATAAAAATTTCCAGATTTTTAGAGATCTTTAGATGGTCGTTTTTAATTTAATTCTTTAAAAATCAGATTGTATAAAATAGGGCAATTGAATTATTAAAATATGCTATTATTAATTATTGAATTTTCGAGTGACCTAAGTATTAAAAGGGAACTAAAAATATGATTTTTATGATGAATCTTGATAGTATTGAATTATATTGATTAATCTTGAATTAAAAATTAAATCTTGTTATTATCTTCTAATTGTCGAGTGTATAGAAATTAAAAGAAGAGTTAAAAATATTATTTTTATGTTAATCTTGATGAACGTTGTTGAAAAATATGATTTTTATCTTATTTTGGTAATTTTTTTTGTAATTATATTGATTAATTAAATTAATTCAAGAAAATAGTTAATTATTGTTGTTATTTTAATGTTGCCGTGTGGGATATATGAAATAGTCAAATTTTAGTTAATTTTGGATTATTATTAATTCAGGGAATAGTTAATAATAAAAGTTACGGACAAAATAATTATCAGGGATAAGTTGTAAAGTGAAGGGATAGATAATATGACTATTATTATTACTATTAGTATTCGGCTATTACAATTATTAATAATAATATCTACAAGTTAGTATATGATATTAAGGTTAGTATCCGAAATGATAGGATTATAAGTATATGATAGTATATTATAAGATTTAAAGTTGCATAAGATACTACTAGGGATAAGAAAGGAAACAGAGTAATAGCTATACATGTTATGTTTCGGTCTCTGGCTAGGAAAGACTTGGTATTTAAGGTGGCCAATATACGTGCCGCACCTCTCTTTCCTGGGACTCCGAACATTTCATTTCCTATTACGGTCACCTAGTATTATCCTAATATATGATATGATTAAATTAAATGAAGATATAAGATACAATATGGACGCCCACCTGATGATACACGAGTCGTTAGTGGGTTAAGTCAGAGCCACTGCTCAATGGGACGAACACACGAGTTCCCCCGAGTAGTTTTGGGTCTTAGGATATGTAGTCGTCTGGTAGTGGTACACGAGCCGCTACTAGGAGTTATGGCCATAGCTTAGACTTAGTGGTGAAACACGGGATCCGCTACGGGATTGAGTACACGAGCTCCTCCCGGCATGTTCTAGGAAGTTATGGTGAAACACGAGATCCATAACGAGTTATAGTGACCGGTCCAACAAAGATGTTATATTATGATTATACGATTGATATGTTAAGATGAAATCATAAGATGAAGATTAAGATGATTTCAAAGATGAAAAAGATGATATGATATGAATCGATACGATTATGATATGATATGAAATGAAAGTTAAGATGATGATAAATGAAAGGTACGATATGTCATGAATAGAATATGATAAGATAAGAATATGAATCGATAAGGTATAATATATGATAGGTTACAATATAAGTTAAGTATATAATATGAGTTATAACATAAGATACGATGATATGATAAGGGGTATAATGTAAGATGTAGGTTATGATTTGATAAATATGTGTATTAAAATGATTTAAGTCTTCCGCTGTGTATCTGTGTACGTATGTATTTGAAAAGCATGTATGTATGAATGTGTGGGTATGTATGTATGCGAGTAAGAATGCATGTATGTACGAATGTTGAGTGTATATTTGTACGTATTTCTAACCGTATGTGCAGGGTTGATTGTACGTACATTATACGTAGATTATACGTATTCTAATCGTATTTCTGCAGGTATATTTATACGTATTTTGTACGTATCCGTATACGTAGTTTGTACGTATTTTTATACGTAATTTGTAATGAATGAAGTATAGCATATATTAGATTCTCTTATGGTTTTTATGATCTTTTCTATGCTATTATGTGTTTGGTGGTCCCTCGATTAAACGGGACAGCCTAGTTACTCGCCACTGACGGTGGACCCCCCCCTCAGTTTCAGGTGACGATGCAGCAGCGTAGAGCGGGCTTCGTTGGATGGGCTTGAGTAGTCTAGTTAGTTTCTTTGAGTATTTAGTTTATCCTGAACAGTTTGAGACATTATTTGAGTTTTGATTATGATCCCAGCCTGTTGGGAAGACATTTATTTTAATTATGTAACTTTTAGGCTAGATGCCTTGACTTTGGATTTTAGACTATTCTTTTATAATAAAAGTTGATTTATTCCAAATATATATTTTACATTTATAATTTAATTTGATTAAGTAATGATCCGAATGTCGATTCCCTTCGTAAATCGACAAGTCAAAAAGTCGGGTCGTTACACTGCTGATTTACTGTAAACAATGGTGTACTTGACTTCTTATGTAGTGCTACTAGGTTGTTCTGGTCTGTAGAGTGGTTTCTGATCAGTCTTCTGATCAGTTTCTGATCAGTCTTCTGATCAGTTTCTGATCAGTCTTCTGGTCTGATCAGTAATGCAGGTTAATTGGCCAAATCATTTTTAGTGCTAGTAATGCAGGTTAATTGGAGATGCTCTGGTGTATTGAGCTCTGGATTAATGCAGTTTTAATTATGAAACTGCTGCTAGTATCAGTTCAGGCTAGGAACTAAAATATATCACAGCTTATAAAGAAGACATGTAACTAAATTGGCAATATTTTGGCTTAATAGCAAATAAATTGGCAAATAAATTTAGCAAAATAAATTGGCAAATAAATTTAGCAAATAAATTGGCAAATAAATTTAGCAAAATAAATTTAGCAAATAAAATGGCAAAAAAATTGGCAAATAAATTTAGTAAAATAAATTCAGCAAATAAATTGGCAAATTAATTTAGCAAAATAAATATAACTTCATTAATTTCACATTTCCCACTCAAAGGGATACATTACACTTACACCAATACATAACACCTACTAAACCATAACCCCATACATACCCTTTACCCAGTAACCCCATAAATCCATTACAAATGATAACTTGCTAACAAAATCATAACACCATACATCCATTACATTTTCAGCACTATAATAAACAACAAAAGTGAAACCAAAAACCCAATTTTCACATGGAACTTCTCATAAACAGCCAAATGAGATATTTTGTTCTTCATCTCCCGTATTTCGTTTTTCAGGTCCTTCAAAGCACCACCATCTTCCGCTTCATAATCACCATTCCAAATCATGTTATGAGGGCCTACCCAATCGAAAAGCCGCAACTTTCACATCTCCAATAAGCTTTTCTAGGGTTTCTTACTGAATTAGACAAATTCAATTTGCAATGAACAGCTGGGATGCATTTACATTTTGGAGCAACGAAGTCCCATTGACATGGGGATATTAATGAAGAACGAGAAGTTGACATTAAAGAAGAATAAGAAACAAAAAAAAAGCAGAGGAATTCAGAGAAGAAGAGCAAATTTTTGGGTAAAGTAGGAAATGAGTGAAGAAGAAGAATTTATAAAGGGAACTTCAGCAAAACCCTAACTTTTTAGAGGGAAATTTGCCTCCAAATAATTCCCAAAACCAACTAACGTTAAATCCAACGACAGCTTAACGGAGTGGGTACATTTTATCAAAAACATAAACCTCAGGGGCACATCTTAGAAGTTTCAAAATCCATGGGCACAACTTAGAATTTGCAAAACCACAAAGGCATAGCTTAGAAAGAAAAAATGAAACTCCCATTAAAAGAAAACGGATCAAATGAAATTTGGGAGGGAAAAGGTTCAAGGAGAAGCTGACACATATCAATGATGATATCAATTATTTCTATGTTACTAAACTATAATTGGTGAAAATTGTTTCAATAGTGGAATCTATTATTAAGGAAAATAATAGCAGTTTTCATTACGTTGAAATATAAATATAATATATAATGCGAGGTTTTCATTACAATTTATATTTCTGACATTCAAATGTGTCATGATACTTTTCTTCTTATTCTACTCTTTCATATAATGATATTTTTGGTTAGGATATACAAAAGTAATGCAAACTTTTAATCAAGCATATATACAACATATACATTTAGTATAAGGTTTTTGTGATTAGCATAATATTATGGAGTAATTGAGTTGTAAACTTTCATATTTAAATTTTAACTTATTCAACATCTTTTGAATAGTTATAATTAATTTTTCATAAAAGAGAGGGTTTTTAAAAAGAAAAATAAAGAATTTAAACGAAAGTTTGGAGGGATTTTTTTAATGAAAAGCTGACATGTGTCAGATGATGATGTTAACAGAATTTGTTTAGTAATGGTTATAGATGGATAGATAAGTTATAGATGGATCAAGTAAGGAATATGAATGTACTTATAAGAGTACTATCAATAGCGATATATACATACTAGTTTTTGTGCACGCAATGTGTGCGATCTTAAAATATCCGTTAACAATATTAACTTGACAATAAGTTTCCATATTTTAAAAATAACAAAATTAATAGGTTCTCACATAATTTTTAAAAAATTTAAATAAATATTTTTCTGTTTTTTAAATTATTTAATTTAACCTAGTGTTTATAAATAAATCTTGAGTGATTACGTATTTTAATAAAGCTATTAATAATTTCAAAAATGAATTATCATTATGGAAGATTTTAGTACACAAATGACAAAATTGTCCTCCACTTGACTAACAATTATGAAAAATGAGTAAGAGTGGTGTGGTAATCCACTTGGACACCCGCACAACCTCCTTTTCCCCTTATATAATAGAGATATATTACATTAATATGCGATTAAAAAAAAGGGGTTGAATAATTTTTTTGGAAGACTTACTACAATATTAATGCATGCATTTAATTTGCTCTAAATAAAAAATGGAAAACACTATCAAAATTGGTTAATTTTAACAAATAATAGAAAATTACGATCCTTGCTCCATTTGAGTTTAATTTTTACGTCACTTTTTTAGGTATTTTCTTTTATTCTTCACATTTTTCATATTTTTTTGGCTCTCCTAAGTACTCCTTAATAATTTTGCTAAATTACACTATCTAGCCATAAAATATTTCGTTTGATTTACTATAAATAATACCCACTTATATTTACTACAAAAAAACACAAAAGGAATACTTATTATACTAGTGTAATTCCAATTACTAAAATATTTTAACTACAAATTCCAAGTAATTTCAAAACATATAACACTTTTAATCATTTTTCTTAATTCACAAGCAAAATTCAAAATGTAAAATATAAATCGAAAGGAATGGAGTTATATTAAATGCAACTAAAGTAGAAAGGTATATAAATAAGAATAACATCTTGAAATACCAAAAAAAAAAACTTGTAAACAATATTAAGAATTTAATACTCTATCAATTTTTTACTAGATGTATAACTTCTCTTTTCACACTTGTCGAGACACAATTTGAACCATAATATTTCTAAATATATAAGTGTAAAAATTATAAAATTTATATATTTGAAAAGTGTATTCCGAGGTGAACCCAACTAAATCCCACATGACTATGTTTTTCTATATGTATGTATAAATCTCAATTAACAATCAGAATGAGTTGGATGAGGAGAGGGAAGTCTTTTTATGGGATGAAGATGCAATTTTGCCACATAACTTCATAAGTGGCCCAACTTTAGTTTTATATACTATAGTTTGTTTTTGTTAGATTGGAGGCCCAAGAAAACATCCAACAAATAGTACTAAAAAGCCCATTAATAAGCCCAGTACCACATATACAGTAGTGAAGACTATGTAATTGATCGTGGACCAGTAGGTAACGGTTACTCTACTCCTCCGAGTCATCTCCCTCCAAAACTGACCGTTGACTTCATCTTTGTTTTTTTTGTTTTTGTTTTTGTTTTGACAATTCATCTCTGATTTTTCAGTCTTCACTTTCTCTTCCCAATTTTCCTTCTCACAAATCACGAACCCTAAAACAAATCATAATCTCTTAATTATCCCCTCTTTCTATGGTAAAATCAAATCATGGAGAATCCAATCATTAGTAACCTTGTAACCTACGATTCTCCGTATCCTCTTTATGCGATGTCATTTTCTCGCCGGAGCTCCGATCAACTAATTGCCGTCGGAAGTTTTATCGAAGACTTCAACAATCGCGTCGACATTTTAACTTTTAATAACGAAACCCTAACCCTAGCCAAAACCCCAAATCTCTCTTTCTCTCATCCTTACCCTCCAACAAAACTCATGTTTCAACCTGCTTCTTCTAATTCTTCGTCATTGCCAATTCTCGCTTCATCTGCTGATTACCTCCGACTTTACTCGCTCAATAATGATTCAATTGAGCTGACTTCTTCCCTTAATAACGCTAAGTCGAGCGAGTTTTGCGCTCCATTGACGTCATTTGATTGGAACGACGTGGCTCCTCAAAGAATTGGGACTTCGAGCATTGATACGACTTGTACGATTTGGGATATTGAGAAATGTGTAGTAGAAACTCAATTGATCGCTCATGATAAGGAGGTTTATGACATTGCGTGGGGTGAAGCTGGGGTTTTCGCATCGGTTTCTGCTGATGGGAGCGTAAGGATCTTTGACTTAAGAGATAAGGAGCATTCTACCATAATTTACGAGTCACCTGAACCTGATACTCCGCTGCTTAGATTAGCTTGGAATAAGCAAGATTTGAGGTATATGGCCACTACTTTGATGGATAGTAATAAGGTTGTCATACTGGATATTCGGTCGCCTACAATGCCGGTAGCTGAGCTTGAGAGGCACCAAGCATGTGTGAATGCCGTGGCATGGGCTCCTCAGAGTGGACGTCATATTTGCTCTGCCGGAGATGATTCTCAGGCACTCATTTGGGAGCTCCCCGCTGTAGTTGGGCCCAATGGGATTGATCCTTTGACGATGTATACTGCCGGGTCTGAGATTAACCAATTGCAGTGGTCTGCTGCTCAGCCTGAGTGGATTGGTATCACATTCTCCAATAAAATGCAGCTGCTAAGAGTTTGAAGGTGTGGTAAAACTTTTCACCTCCTGGTTAGATTGGGTTTGATTTGCTCATATTGTGTTTTTGCTTGGTTTTTTTTTTTAATATTTTTTTATTGCGTTGCTTTGCTTGTTATAATGGCCAATTTATTAGTTTTTAGTGATTGTTATCCCCGATTAGAATGGAAATTTTGGTCTTAAAATTTGAGGGAATGTAGGAACTATGTGAATTTTTCTCATAAAGAACGAGGCGGGTAGGATTAAATATGGAATGTTGGCCATATTTTACAATTGTAATGAATATTCCTGATTGATTTTGAGGATAAGGAAGAGAGTATTGTTACTTTATGAGGTTTTATTTTAGTACTTTAGCATAGAACTATAACTCTGTTTATTTTGTAGATCACATACTAGTAAGTAGTAACTGGTGAGCTTGAGCCGTTGAGGAATGCTGATAAGATGCAGTGAAAGAATTTTCCAAATAGTTAGATCCTGGTACAAAAATCCTGATTCAATTTTACCTGTATGAGAATCTGGTCCCACATTGCTTGCCATTCTGAGCACTTTTGATTCAGTTAGATTGGTGAAGTGCATGAGTGGGTTGATGAATAGAGAGGGTAGAAGCAACACCAAGCAGATTTAAAATGAGCATGGCTTAGTTTCCATTCACCATTGAATTTTCTTCATATTGTTAAAAGTACAATAATTTTCTACCACATTTTCTTTTATATTAGTCTTGTTCGAATGGAAGTGGCCTATTCTCTAGTTGGCTTTTGTATACACCTTATTGGGAAATCGTTGTTGATTCTATACACATGCACATTGGTGTGTGAAACTATGGGTGTTGAATTATTTTTCAGTTTGGAGATGCACCAAATCCATTCTAATCCGAGCTAATATTTGTTTCTTGAATTTTGAGTCTAAATTTGCAATTCCACCAAGTCCATTCCAATTTAGGATTTGCTAATTTGGATCCAATTCGAAATTCCAAATTAGAGAAATGTGTGTGTGGGTGGGTTTTTTTTTTTTTTTTTGGGGGGGGGTGGTGGATGGCCCATGTTACTTGTTATTTTGATTAAGGGCTTAAAATTAAGATTTAAATTATTCCCTTTCTAAAGCGGGTCGACTTACTCCTATTGACAGGGCGTCGCAACCCGTCAAAAATAACCTATATATCAATACTAATGTAGCAGTGATAAGTAGGGTCGAAATCCACAGAGAAGCAAATTAATTCTTTTATTACTAAAAAGTATGAATTATATAAAGGGCCTTTGTGATTGAATTATCCTAAAAAACAAAACTAATAACTAAAGAAGAGAAAATAAAGATTGAATTTTTATAAGATTAAACTGAATGAAGGAAATTCTAGGGTTTAGGGTTTTATGAATGAAATCATAAACTAATTGAATTCAAATGTTCAATAATTCATTAACAAATTCTAACCAAGATCTAACAGGCTTTCGCAATTTATTAGATCTACAGATTTACATAACAGGCTCTCGCAATTTATTAAATAAATCTGCCTAAAATCTTAAGTCTTAATGAAGTTTTCACCTTTCGGCTACCGACTAGATTATTACTCAAATTTAAATGTTCAAAACAGATTTTAGGAAGTTAAAACTAGTCATGAATTAAAGAACAAAAGATTCAATTAATTTAAATCAATCAAACATAAGTTTCCCAAACCCTAGATCTAAATAACTACTCACACATATTTAAAAGAATCAAGGCAATAAACATTATCATGATCAAAAGCATAAATAAAATAAAGAGAGAAAAACAATACCAGAATTAAAGGAAGGAAGATCTTGAATTGAATACTTGATTAATTGAATTCAAAAGAATTAAATTGTGCTTACAAAGAAAGTTTTAATTTTTAAACCCTAGAAAACAGAAAAAAACCCTAAAGAAAGCATAAGGAGTTACAAGGGATTCTAATAGGTATTAATAGGCAAATTGGGCTTAAACGGAGCCTCGAACACGGGCCCCGGTACGGGGTACATGCACCCCGGTACCGGGGTTGTCGCTGGAATCAGGTTCGCTATTTTTGGAAAATGTCGAGTGAAAAGCTGGGCAGAGACCCCGGTCCGGGGTACATGTACCCCGGTCCGGGGCCGATGCTGGGGGAACTCTGGCTTCAAAGCAAAGGAGAGAAGAGGGGGCAGCAAACACCCCGGTACGGGGTACATGTACCCCGATCGGGTTGCATGAACCCCGGTAAGGGTTGCACAAACCCCGGTACCGGGGTACATGCTGGGGTCTGGTCTGATGCCCTGACTTCGAACGCCCATAACTCTTTCGTTTCAAGTCGGAATTGAGCTTATGACCTACTGTTGGAAAGCTCTTTGAATCTAGTTTCCAATGCCACTGAAATCGCTTGAATCCGATACTCATAGCTCGAGTTATGTCCAAAATAGTGAGAGGTGGTCAAAATCATTCGAACCGAATCGAACAATTTCAAGCCAATTCTTCACTAATTGCCACCAGAACCTCTCCAACACTCACCGTGGCATCCTAGTGCTTCTCCTTTGCCTAGATTGGTGTACTTTGATGGTTTTTGTCCCATTTAGTGCATCTTCTATCAAAAACCTGTCAAAAACATGGAAAAGACACAACACTCCAAACCGACTTATTAGCGGCAAAACGGCTCCTAAGAGCACGGTTAGCACAATAAAACCATACAAAATAAGGAGGAAAAACATATACTAAACCAAGTTATCACCTATCAAAGCTACTCTATCCACCATTGCCACCTACCACATGCAAACTATTTCTCTCCCTAAGTCTATTCTTAAGGAGTTAGATAAAATTTGTAGTAATTTTCTTTGGGTTTCTAACGGGGGTAACAATAAAATCCATTTGGTCAATAAAGACACTACTTTCCTCCCCATTAAGCATGGTGGTCTTGGGATCCGTAGCCAAGCTTCCATGAAGCAGGCTTGTTTAGCAAAACTAGCATGGAAGCTCTGCCATGGGCCCACGACTCTTGCCTCTGATTGTATTCGCTCTAAGTATGTTCGGGATAGCTATGTCATCAGTTTTAAAAAAGGTTCCCCTATTTGGAAAAGCATTGGAGAGGGATGGCGAATTCTTTTCAATAGTAGCTTCTAGAATATTGGAAATGGAAACACAATATCTTTTTGGCACTCTAACTGGACAAGACTAGGACCCTTAAGGAGTTTAATTAGTGGACCGCTTGATCTTTGTACTACAGATAACCAATGGAACCTTCATAATGTGAACCCTTTCTCTTCCTCCTAATATTTGTGAGCTCATTTCCACCTTACCACCCCCTAACCCTAACTCTGGTGACGACCAACCCTGCTCCACTCCTGTCAACCATAAAGGTTTTAGTTTTTCCAAAGCATATCACAACGTCCTTTGTTTTAATTCTAGCATTGATGTCACGTGGCTTTGGAAGTGTAATGCTTTCCCTAGGTTTAAGTTCTTCTTTTGGCTTGTTTGGAGAGATAGACTACCACACAGACAACTTCTGACCATTAGAAGAATTACTACTGACCCCCTTTGTCCTAAATGTCATGCTAACCCAGAGCATTCCCTTCATATCATTCGTGATTGCCCTTTGTCCATGTCTATTTGGCGCTATATTACCCCTTCTCTTGATCTTCTGTCAAGGGATTGCGAGGCTTGGCTTCGTAATAACATGTCCTCCACTTCCTACTTCCAAAGCATGAGATGGAAAGACTTATTTCCATCCCTATGCTATGAAATTTTGGAGGCACAAAACAACTACATTTTCTCTAATGTTACTACTAGTGAACAAGAGGTGATACGAGCAACGCAAAACATGTCTATAGACCTTTGCCAAAGTAACTCTCTTTTATTTACCACTTCCGCACGAACAGTTCCTAGCACTCCTCTGCATATTGATTCTAACATGCTCATGGTTCATGTGGATGCTTCCTTTATCTCTATCAATGAGCCTTGTGGCATGGGTGGTATTATTCGTAATTTCAGAGGTAGATGGGTAAAAGGTTTTCATAAAAGAACCTTCGCTCGCGATGCCCTCCATGCGGAATTAAGTAGTATAAAGGAAGCAATTTGTTTTTGCAAAAACTCAAATTTAGATAATATTGTACTGTTTACGGATTGTAAGAATGCCGTCAGCATCATTAGCAAGCCAATTACTTTTCAAAGTATATATTCGGATGTGGTCAACATGTGCATGGAAAAGAAGGAAAAATTCCAGAGCTTCCAGATTCGGTATTTGATGCGTGAGGACAACACGGCAACAAATTTTATTGCAAGAAGGAGTATAAGTAGTAGTAATCTAATTAATGTAATCAATCATATCCCCACCCCCCTAGCTTTTGTTTCAAACTCTATGAGGATGATTGTATTAAGTTGGATGATCTGTATGGTCTGTAAGACACTATTTAATCTATTTTAATGCTGCCTTTCTATCAAAAAAAAAATTATTCCCTTTTAATCAAGCTCTAAACAAGTCTAGAATGCTAGCACTTGACATAATGATATCGGAAGGAATACTAAAAATGTGAATACAACTCTACAAGAAAAACATAGGAGTGAAAGATAGTGAGAGAACCAGGCCAGTAAGATTGAGAATGAATGTGTGTAACTAGGTGGGATTGGGGTTTTACTGAGAGTGGATACGTGGTGGCTGCCTGGTGGGTAACTAGTTGCGTAGTAGTAGTTGGCTACTTAGCCTACTTTCTTTGTCCCTTTATGTTGGATTGTTGGCTACATAAGGGATTTTTTTTTTTTTTTTTAAAACTTTTTTAAAGGTTGTATTAAGTGAGTGGGTTTATGTGGAGACTGGAGTATGATGAAAAAGTAGACTTTATAGTGTGTGTTTGGGACCATATGGCTTTTATGGGAAATTTAGCAATCTTTTAGATACAACCAAAACGAGAATATGTAGCAATCTTTTAGGGACGGAGAAAGTATTATTTTCACGGTCCAACTTTATTAAAGAGTGTATGAAACTGAATCGTTTTGTTTTATTTGGTTTTGTGAGATACAAACACCTTCAATCTGAAAACTTTTAAAATAAAAAGTAAATCCAAATCCTATCCAATACCAATAAGTCCAATCTGAATTAGTTTTTCAGCTCCACTTATTTTTTATTTAATCTGATTGATTGGCATCTTCCCATCTCTAATCGCAATTATCATTAGGGTAAGTTCCTAATATGATCTGGTACTGGTTGCTGCTTCTTAGAAGAGTTGATATGCTTTTCTGGTATGAAGTCTGTAGTCTTGACTCTTGAGATGCCTGCGGAAAATATGCTATATGATTTGTTTCATTGAAGCGTTTCGAATCTCGACACACCTTTCCCTACTGTACTTTTCCTTATGCTATCTAATCTGTGATAAACAATTCTGCTTTCGGTGTGTCAATTTATGGGGGCTATTTGCCTATTGGGGGTGGGTGAACCGTGAACATATGGAATCCACTAAACAAAGTTTGGGTTGATAATGGCTTAGTGTATGCATAAGCTATTGCTTAGATTTTTTTATTTCTGTTCAGTCATATATGACTTATTGCGGCTACAAGCCTACAACAGTGTTTAATTTGCTAAAGTTGAGAATTTGAGATTGTTTTTAATTTGCTATTTTTTTTTTTTAAAGAGTATGTTTGGTTTCTTTGTATGTGAATTTGCTGCCAGGCTTTCTTTTTTCCCAGTAGTCTAGTGATATCTGATTTATACCTGAATTTCCCGATTTGTTATCTCAGATGCCTTGCTAGCTACACTTCAATATAGCTGAGAACTTTAGTCTCGCGGTTCCTTCAAGGAGTGCTGGAGCTCTCTGTAGCAGGGTTAGTTTGTTTCTGTCTTTATATTGGATGCAGATATGTCCTTTTAGGATTATTGTGCATTAACTGAAGGCTGTTTCTCATACCTTAGCTGCTTCGTGATTAGATTAAGATATGAAACTGTATAGGACTGCTATTACTTTAGTTAGGCTGTAATTTTAAAGAAATGTTTTCAACTATTCTCTCATTGCTCTTTTTTATTTATGTTTATATCGCTGTCAGAAAATCTGGCAACCTTGGCTGCCAGTATTGTACTTGTATTACAAATTCAAGGTTTTAAATTTATTGTTTTATGAGGTATTTGAAGCTGACTATAAAAGAAGAAAAGGATACAACTTTAGAAGCAGGTTTTCTCCAAGTATGCAGATAGAGCCAGTAGGCTGTTTTTGGGGCTCTGGCTACTTCAGCCTAGAACTTGGAATAAATCGATAGGGGCCTAGGGCCAATGCCTAGGATAAAATGAAATTAGGCCACACTGCACCCAGATTCCCAGAATAATGCTAAACCAATTTTTCTGGGACAATAGTCAAAATTGGACAAGGCTAAGGTTGCTGAGCCAGTTTGATCAGTTGTATGTCACGTACCAACTTCTTGGGTCATCCGCTTCCAATGCTGTTACAAGATGAGTCAGGCCTTTTCTCAGCATTGCTACTGTAAGACGTTGCTCCTTTGGATTTAGTTTCTGAAATTTCAATTCAGTTCAGCTCATGATGAGTCTAATATTTAGTTTAATTCATTTTAGTCCAGTTCAGACAAAATCAAGTTCAGTTACGTGGCACTACCATTGTGTTGGCTACCCCGACATATGTAAATAGTGCTCCCGGCAAGTCCTATTAATTGGTGGCACCCACAATTGTTGGCACACTCCTTGAGTACTGAAAAGATGGGTTTAAAGAGCACACTTCTTGTTTAGTGAAAAGATATTATGTATTAACTCACAAATATGCTTTATTTCATGCTCTCAAGTTCTCTTAAATATACTTTCCGATTACATGTGTTCTCCAATGCTTTGTATTGTGCTGCCTATAAATTGCCCTACTCCCGGCTTCTCTAAATCTAGAATCTTCCTAACACCCTGTAATGGAGGTTCTGCAGACAACGCTATGTAGAAGTAGAACATGCATGACGCTAGGCTCTGCAACATGTGTTGTGTACACATATAGAAAATCCTCTTGCTCTCTCCATTGCAACCCAAAACGTTTTAGAAACTTCTGGGAATTTCTGAACCTGAAGCACTTGACCTAATAGCTTCCTCATCAATTGATCCCATGAAAGACCAAACAGCCCACTTATGAATTGACCCAACTGACACTATTAGTTATATAGTCAAAATTGTGTTAGTATACTTCACTCTGTATACAGGGAGTCACATGGATGGCCCCATTGTGGCCCAAGTTACACCCAGAGTTGGGGCAGAACTCAACATGTTATTTCTTTGTGAAGTGAAATTGTATGTCTTTGTGTATTGGACCTTCACCCATTCACACATGTAAAAGATCTCCACCCGTAAGGCCACAAGCTACAGTGTTAATTCTTTTTCCAATTTGCTTCTAGAATTCGTAATATGCCCAAAATGGAACAATAATAGCTCAAAACCGGTGATAACTTGCTTATCTCAATTCAAGAATCAAGATTCACAAGGAGTTTATGAAATTAGTTAACATTGTCCACACATTACGTTCTTGTCCAAAAAATATGGGTATCGTGATTTCTTGAGCCATGAATTACTAATCCCCAAACACCTGTAATTAGGGGTGTAAATGTGGGTCAGAAACATGTTTGACCGACCGTACCGACCGATACCGAACTTGTTTTTGACCGAATTTTTAGTGACCGAATACCGACCGTTACCGAACCCGAATTATACCGAATTAGTGACCGTACCGACCGTTACCGAAGTCGTTTGCCTGTTTACAATCGAACCCGTTTAAAACCGACCGACACCTGTATAGGAAAATACTGAATTCAACCGGATACCGAATAAGACCGACTGTTACCGACCGATACCGAAAGGACTTATACGACCTGTTTTTTACCGACCGTTTATTACCGAACCTGTTTTTGACCGACCTGTTTCCGACCGTTTAACCTGTTTTTACATACCTACCTGTAATGACAACTAATGATTATAATGACACATATGCCCCTACACTTAAAAATACATTATGGACTACGACTAACACCAGCACTTGACCACAAATGCCGCCGCCGCTGCTGGCTGCTGGTGTTATCGTACCTTTTTTTTTTTGAAAATATGAAAACAAAAAATAAAAACATGGTGTACTGGCTAGTGGTACCGGTTTTTCCAGCTGGTACACCACGTTTTTTTTCTTCAGGTTTTAAAAAATTTATTAAAAATTTCCGATGGTGACGGTGGTAAGTTTCCGAAAGTGGTGGTGGTTGGCTGATTCTGACGCTTATGGTGGCTGGCAAATGGTGATGGAGGTGAAAAAATTTGATACAATTGAATATTTTTTTATAAGGGCATTTTTCGAATTTTTAATTCATAAATAACAAAAAAAAAATCATTTTTTATAATCACTTTGGTTCATTTAGCCGACTCCACTTATGGGAATAAGGCTTTGATTGATTGATTGAAATAACAAAAATATTATATGTCTATGGACCATGTACTTCTATAGTTCTATTTCTATTTCTCACAACAAGGAGTAATCTTCGCTCCTTTTGGTAACCACCTTATTTTGAGGGAAAGGAAGAGTGATTCAGACCAGACAATAATTCCTCTTTGGATATGTGTTTTCATAGAGTATAACGACGATAAACATAAATGTGTTTTCATACATGATAGAGTATATAACATATTCCTGAGCCTCAACCTTCTGCTTAAGCTTTTGGTTGAGATGGTCGTTTAACAATACATTATAATGAGAGATTGATAATTTCTAACTACAGAGTGTCTGAAGGTGCTCTAGGCACAACTTCAGGAAGAAATGGTAAATTAAAGTTTCAGATTCAAGCTGCGTCTGTTGTTTAATGCTGTGAAAAGCTGAACAATGTATCCTTTCAGGCATTGTATTCAGAACAGGCAGCTTGAAAGTGGCTTTAAGTTTGTAGGTTTTGCATTTCGATCCCTTTTTTTTCAAGACATCTCTAATAAGCTTATAGTTCGTAGTTCGGAGCTAGAGAATCAGTTATCATAAAACTTAAAATTGATCTCTCCCTTGCATAAATGATTATGTGTCCTATATAAACTAATATGTTTTTCTTATGATATTCCATCCTAGTTGCTCTTTGAGTTTTCATCTCTTCTAGTGTGGTCCCAGATTTGAAGTTTATTTATTTGAAAGAACATTCTGAATGACTTAGGAGGCTTTTTAATTTAGGTCACTCCTAGTTGTAGGGTGGTTGTGAACCCAATGTGTTTGTGAGCATTAGCATAATAAGTAAATTAATCAATTCAAATAACTCCTACCAGACATGATCTTAGAGGAGATACTTTGTGTTAGTGGCTTAAACTCTTGGCTTTATATGTATGTTGCTTCTGCATTTTTAGAAGAGTGCTGCTAGTGTTTTGGGGGTTTTAAAGTAGAAATCTCATATCCTCCATCCCCAACCTAACTGAGAGAGAGAGAGAGAGAGAAAGATGAGGGAAATCAAAAGAAAAGAGCTATGTAGCATGTGTACTTTATTTGACCACAGTCTCCATAACGGGTATGATACCACTACTTTTGCTAATGTTGGTTCACACCGTACCCATTGTCATGTAATTTTTGAATTTTCCGTGTTTAATTCTCGTATCCGTATTCATTTTTATCCCAGACTCGGTGCAACCTAGGAAAAGAGAATAGTGGGATTTCATTATTGTATGCACAACCATTTAAATTCCTACACAGCTTTGATACACACCTAACTACAGCATAATTCTGTTAATTACCATGTTCTAGAGGTGCATGAAATATCTAAAACATTTGGTACATCGGGGTTAATAAGGTTATATAATTCATCCGTTCCCAAAAAAAAATGCAACAGTCAACATTTCACGCATGCCGAGACATTACTTTGACCCTTAATAACTATAATTATGAATAATTAAAAATTATA
Organism: Salicornia ramosissima; assembly: GCA_951394345.1. Classification (NCBI taxonomy): domain Eukaryota; kingdom Viridiplantae; phylum Streptophyta; class Magnoliopsida; order Caryophyllales; family Amaranthaceae; genus Salicornia; species Salicornia ramosissima. Next base: position 53,272,960 of record OX596237.1, on the reverse strand, counting down.
AAAAGTTGATATTAAGATAATATTTTGCAAGACGAATCTAAACTTGATTATATTTTTTTTATTATGTGTAAAGCTCAAAATTTGGTCAAAGTATATAATGTGAATAGTGCAAAATGTTGACTGTTGTGTTTTTTTGAAATGGAGAAAGTACTGTAATAGATTAAATAGGTATTTGAGGCTTCTAGCGTGTTAGATGGACAATAACATGCTTTTTTTTTTTTGCAATGATAACATGCTTTTAGATACAATACTTTTGAAATTACGGAATTCTCTGCAATTTTTTTGGGCACCCATTTGATAGGAGAGTGGTGGAGAGAATTCATTGTCCAAAAAAAAAGAGTTAAATCTAATTTAAACTTCTAAAATAGAAAGTGTTGCATCTCTGACTAAAAAAATGGATGAAAGAACTGATTTGCAAAAGCTTATATAAAAAATTGCTTTCTAATCTTATTTTGGATGAAGAGTTGATGGTTTCTAGTTGAAGATCAGACTAGAATGAAGTACAGTTCATGCAATGATGCCTATGGTGAGTTCATGGTTCATGACTATGTTCTTTGTTTCAAGTCCCCACCTCTACTCAAAAGTGAAAAAAGTAGGAAAGTATTAAGAAAAGAAGAAGATATTAATGTATTATGTATGTGATCTTAGTCTTAGCCTGTGGGCTCAGAGATGCCCTTTCTAATTAGTATTTTGTCCCTCTGTCTCAATAATGTCTACCTATTTTACTCTTTTGTTATTTCAGTTCTGCTTACCTACCATTTTGTGCCCTTTGTTGCTACAGACAACATTCTCAATCTAAAGGCACCCCCCTCCCCCCATTTTCCTTTTTTTTTTTTTTTTTCATTTCTTAAAATAATAATCATTTTCAGGACTCATCTAATTGCATCACTAATCACTTGTTTAATTAATTACTTCCTAATTAAACAAAGGTTGTACTGCTTTTTGCCTTATTCCATGTGAGCCCTTCAATTGGCTTGGCTGGCCACATGCTCTCTCACCATCACCCAACTAATTATTCTTAACTATCTTAATTATTTTTTTGATGTTATGTTTTGCTTTTTTTTTTTTTACCACTTGGGCTCTGTTTGTTTTGATGAATAACAATGTTCATGGAAACAAATTTCCATGGAAAACATGATTGTCAAACACATTTTCCTTTGTTTGTTTGACCATGCGAAAATATAGGTGGAAAAAAAAAATGGAAGTAAAAACGAGTGGAAGAATGGGAATATATATAGAACCAATAAAAAATAATGAATAAGATGAGAAATGTGTCATACCTTGGTTAGAAAAAGAAAATGCTTTTCCTTTTTAACAGATAAAATTTTCACTTTTAAGAAAATAATTTTCCTCTCCTTGACAAAACAAACAAAGAAAAATGAAAAAAATAAAAAGGCTATACAGACGAACCCTTGTTAAAAAAGAGTAAAAGAAGGTGATGATGTGAGATTAAATCACCCTTGTCATCCCACCCTTTAAAGTATCCAATACACAAAAAGTAAAGTTTGGTATAGTATTTCCACTTATTTGATGGTGAATACCAAGTTGAAAAGATAAAAAGATGCAAAGAAAGGGGGGAAAAAAGAGAATAAATAATAACAAATTACTTGTATTGTTTGCTTTCCTCTTGTAACCAATGGCTTTACCTCACAGTGGTTTTCCCTTGTTAATGCTTTACATTCTCTAATGTTACTTGTAATGTAACTTTCACTTCCCTGTTTGGCTGGTAAATAAGTAAATGTTAAATAAGTCTTGTTTGGCCTGCTTCTATAAAGTTTCTTACCCTCCTAATAAGGAGTGTTCTATTGTAATGCAAATGCCAACATTAGTAGATATTTACCCTTTTGAGTCACTGAAACATTTTACAGTCTTAGATGATTGTTTTCATCTGTCTGGCTGTCTGCTAAATAGGACTTGTTTGCCTTTTGCTTAATACAGAGTAGTTCCTTACCCTCTTCATTAGTGTGTTGTGAATGAAGATATTTACTAATTTAAACAAAGTTTTTTTGTTTTCAATTGCAAATCTAATAAACTCCTAGCATCTTTTAAGTGGGATCATTATAGCAAGATTGCGCCTTTCAGAGTAAATTCAACTCTTTAGCCTGTTTCTGAAGTCATGATAGCTTGCAAGGTTTATGGTGTTGGTATGAAATCAACTACTGTGTTTGTCTATTTACTGGGTTGTGAGTTTTTACTGAACTTCTGGTGCTAGTATTAGCTTATCTCTGTAAGGATCAAGGTTTGCTTCAATGGTTAAATGTCCAACCCTTCCATTCCTGTGGTTAAGGCATCGATCCTCATTCCTTGCATTAGGATTCCCCGTTACCCCCCACCCCCATCCCACATTTCATGCGCTATTTTATTTAGTTGTATGGGTTATTTAAACCTTTATCAACCACCGAGCCCTATATATAGCTTAGGGTGCGTTCTCTTCAACTTATTCAACCTGACCTGACCTGACCTGATTAAACCTATTAAAGCTGAATTAATTATAACTTATTCGACATGACCTGACCTGGCCTGATTAAACCTGATAAGTGCTGAGACCTAATAAAAAAAAGTTGAAGAGAACGCACCCTAATAAGCTAGTAGGGGTTAGCTGACAGTCTAATTTACTTACCCAAAAAAAAAAGAAGCTTATATATGTGTTTTTTACATGAGACTTTAGTAGATTGGACTGTTGGAGTACTTATCATTCAAATGTCTGCAATCTTATGATGATGGGGTATTTTTGTAATAACAAGTTGGCGGCGTTAAAGGAATACTGGTTTGCTGAGTCAATTTGATGGCAAACCTGGGACTGGAAATTTTGAGGTTACTGATGTTAAACTCTGAGCACTAATAAATTAGTCTTGTACTTGTCTGAATCACCATCACATACTGCACATGGATGAGATTAGAATCCCCAGCTTATAATGATTTTTGTTGAATTATTTTAGACAACTGAGAAATGAGCAGAAGAGATCAATTAGTGTATGTATTGACTCATGATACAATTAAGCTCTCAAGTGTGAATGCATGCTTTATAAGAGGAACATCGCTTTGATCTTTAAACAAGCTCAAACTTATCTACTATACCATTTTGTTTGTTGAATAAGAAAAAAAAACTACTTGCCACTTGCTACCCTCTTGCCATTGCATATTATTCAACTTTTTTTCCTAAAGAAAAAAAGTAACTATTCTTAAATATGTTGCAATAGCAAGTTTTTCGTCAGATAGTCTTATAAATTTTTGCATAAAATTACAACATTTTAGATAAAGTTCAACTAATTAGATGAAAAGTTATAAATTGATGGCAAAAATTTGTAAATTTTTAGTTAGGAGTTATGTTATAAAGTGTGACACAAAATTTTTTAATTTTAAAAAGACCCTAATACTATAAATTAAAAACACAATTATTCGAAGAATCTAATCCATTCAAACTATTCCATTCAATTTGAAGTCAAAATCATGCTAAAGCATAATCTCCTATAGGCTTGATAGCATTGATTAGGATCAACACCAATTATATCAATCCTACTTATACAATACGTCTAATGTTTCAGAATTTATAACTTTTGATCATAAATTGATTTTGGGCTTATAATATTCCGTTAAAAAGATTTCCAAGTCTACTTTTTAACCCATTTAGATTTTCACTTATATCAATTGTAGATCAAGTTGTGACTTGATCCAAAGAGTTAAAGGGTCTCATGATTGAGCATAGTTTTGACATAAATTGAAATCAACTTTATTTTCAATGCAAAGCTTTTTAAAAATGGTATCCAAACATTTGAATTTCATGGGCAAAAAATACGAAGTAGTTTTATGAATATTATGATTGCAATTCTTGAGTTCTCTCTTTGAAGTTTGAACTTTGAACTATAAAATTTTGCTAATTTGTATTCGTTTGTCATCAAGATTCATGAGTTCCTTTTTATTGACACTTGCACATAATTCAACATTAGTTGTCTTGTAGACTTGTAGACTTGTGGTTCACTTAGCAATTAGAAGGCTAAAAATTTATGTCAATATAGTTTACCTAATAGGTTAGTTATCTAGAATTTTAAATCATCAATCTTGCTTTGCTTTGAAAATGAGTAAATCCTAAAGTATACTTAAGTAAACTATTATTTCCATATATAAGCAATAGATTGAAAATAGATCAGCTAGAAAACAAAAACATATCACTTCGGAGTTCATATTATTTTGACAAGCTTAACCTTAATGTTCAGCTTATTCTTCAATAATAGAAATTAATACTCCGTATTATTTAAGAAAAACAAGTACAGATTAGGATTATTCGTGATGATTTTTCCTAACAGATAGATCCAAATACAGTAATGGGCGGCTATAACATGAAATTTCTTGTTCTTTCAAATTCTTTCTTTTTTTGGCTGCCCATCCGGTTCGCCGGTCCTTAACTCTGATTACATTCAGATTCAACCCGTGTCGTACATCATCTGGCTTTGATGGGTACATCTCCTTACAAGAGTTTTCTGCATATTCAACAATGCTTGAATCGGAGACCTCTCTTAAACGGCATCAAACTGTTTACCACTTGACTCAACTGTTATGGTGATGTTATTTCAAATTCAAAGTGCATTATTTCATGGACAATTTGAGTTGTGATCATTGACTACCTTACATGGTACAATAGAAAAGATATTCAAGAAAGTGAGTTTCATAATTGCATACGGAACTACTTGTATAAAATTAGTGTGTGACTAAAATGGGATTCTTTTGTCTGATAGCAATTTTTGTACAAGAAAATTGATCCAATTCTTGGCCAAGTGGGGCTGTTGGGTGATATGAGATCTCTTCACTTTCATTATTATTTTCGGTGGTTTTCTCTATTTTTAAATTGTAGGCGCAATATTATTATTTACTGCCATCTTAATGCCAAAATCTACCCCTAGTTTTCTCTTCATTCATTCATTTAATTTTACTTTATATTTTCTTTGGAATTTTTAATTTTCCCACTAAATGAAGTTGGATATTTGATTTCTTAAATCTTGGCTTTTTCCTCACCATGGAGTTCTTAGAAAGTTTTACTTTTCCCTTTCCTTTTGCTTTGTCTTTCATTTTGTCTAGTTCCATGATTTCATCTAGACATGTTTGGTAAGTGCCTTTAATGTTTCCCATCTATATATAGGAAAACTCCTTTTCTTCAATATTGATTATGTAAAAAAAATCTCGTAAATTACAAGCACATTTTGTCTTTTTAATTAAATACTTGCTATATTTTTTTATTTTGAAAGCCTAATTGTATAAACTTTTATCGATTTGTTCAGACAAATACATTAAAAGATTTGCCTCAGCGTATATTCATATAATTATATCAACATGCTATAATAGTTTGATAATATTAGCCTCTAAAAAAACCATCGATTTATTGACTGGTATGAAAATATAAACTTCAGAGAATAAAATTTAAAGGTGCTAATAAAGACATTGTAATAAGAAAAAGTGAATGAACTACAAAGTTTAGAAGGTTCAAGGTTATTTGAAATACATTATGTGCATATCAAATATCTTACATTTTGCATTTCATACGGCTCGCTCTCCGGTATATACCGTTGACCATTAATAACTACGAGTCTACGAGATATACAAAGAAATGTATATTATGATTTATGACAATAATACACAATGTAACAATTTTATTAAGAAAAGGTCCTCTTTGAAGTATGATAGTAGGATTAATTTAGAATACCATCCTAATACAAGGTTATCATAAATGTATAATCGAGTAACCATGGGTGAGTTGGTCCCCAGGGCACCTAGTTTTTCCGGAGACTAGGATCGACACCCTCCCCACCCCAATAATATGATCTTTGGTAGAGTTTGTACAGTTGTCCATAAAAAAATAATAATAATCCATAAATAAATAAATGTATAGTATATGAAGTACTTGGAGTCATTTTATTCTTGATGAATATGTTTCCTCATACAACACCGACCAACAATTAATCCATGTGTTAGCAGAATCTTAGGAAATTAAATAAATGTCTAACTAATTGGTTAGAGCAGTTAAAGCCTTAAAATACAGTTTTTTTTTTTTTTTTTTTTTTTGTAATTTAAAAGAAAAAAAATAGAGACAGGTTTTGTTCTTAAAAGTCATACATACCATAATGTATCACAAACCCTAATACTATCTAGTATTATATATGGTCAATAATGATAATAGTACACAATACCTTCTTATAATAGGATTAAGAAATGGAATGAATTATAGAATCTTGTTGAGTTTACAGAATTAATTAGCTCTTTATTTAAGACTGAGACCTTGGTTCCCCCTTGCACGTGGGACTCTTTCAATGGTTCCATTTTCTTCCCACCACTCTTGATTAATTTGTTCATACTTTTTTTTAAAAAAAATTATTTGTGGCTTATTGTTTTTTTAATTTAATTAGATCTTAGATTTCCCCCCTTTTCACTTCCTTTGATGTGGTACCTTTTTTTTGGTTTTCCAAAAATTGATTGCCAATCAATAAAATACATGTGCATGAGCACATTCTTTAGAGATATTTTTATGTAAAATTGGCAAGAAAGTTTGTGCTTTACTTGTATGTAGTTATATGTTGTCTTCTTTTTGTTGTGTTTGGTCAATTTTATTTTTTTTTCTATTTCCTTGGATTTAAATGCATCATATCATTTTACACAAATTTTGAGAAAGAGTTTTAAGGGTATAAACCAGCAAATTAATGAAAATAATTTTAATACAAGCAAGAATGAGATTATACATTACTTAATTTAAACTATGTTAGAGGACCATATCAACCAAAAGGCTTAAGCTGATAGTTGAGACTAAAAAATATGTTATATGCTGATCTATCACTTCCCCACACACAAAAGACCCTTTCTGTGTCACGTTGGCTCTGATACCATTTTAAAGGATCTTATCAACTAAAAGCTTAAGCTGATAGTTGAAGCCCAAGAATATGTTATATACTACTATCAAATTATTTTCTTAAAATGCATGCAATATAGTTTGTTAATTTAATTTGGAACAGATGAAGTATGACATTTCAGTGATTAATATACCTGTTAATCTTGGAACTTTATGTGTTTTGTCGTTGATTAATGGTGAAGAAATGAAGTAAAATGAATCCTATGCTAAGTTACTCGAACTTGGCAAAATGCTGGCATCAATTACTTGTTTGGATCATTGGACCCAATGGTTTGTCTTCACTTTCATTCTTATTGGAAGCATTCAATTATGAATTATGTCACTTTTTTTTTTAATTTAAAGAAAAAAAAAAAAAACTTTGCATAAGTAAAATATTATTTTATGCTTTTAGAGAAAATAAAGTTAAATCATAAGAAGTTTATAAGTTGAAACATAAAAGTATAAGTTACAAAAGATTTTCAAATGGTCGTTTTTCTTATTAAAAAAAATCTTAATATGTATGATGTATCTAAAGTTTTGAGCAAGTTGAAATATCTCCCTCTTCCATCAAATGGGTTATGACACCTTTCTTTGAACTGTATTAATCTAAACTTAGCTTAACTGAATTCTGATTCATCAAGAGTTAAATTGAGCTGAACTGAATTTATCTGGAATTAAGTTAAAAAAAAAAAAAAACCGGGCCTTAGTTTGCTCTCTTTATCTTCATTCTCACTCATGTTGGATATCCTAGCTAGAACCTGATGCATCTTCCTGTAATGTGGATACTTATTCCCTTTTTTTTATTAGATTCAATACTTCACCTTTCACACTTGTGGAAGCATTTTTTCATTCAATTATAACTTTTATAATGAATTTATATATAAAAAATTGTATAAATTAGATAGATACTAATTAATTATACATTGTTGGGACACATCAAATGAGATTGAACATGTTTATATTTTTTCCTTATGCATAAATCATTAAAGGCGGTCAAACTATCATGAATAAATAGTGTGGAAGTCAAAATGTTGTAAGTAAGAGGGCGGAAGTACATGAAATGGAGGAAGGGCTTTGTTGAAATAAATAGTTCCTAAGGATTTCCTATTGAGCTTGAATATTTCTTTGACAAAATTTATGTATTTTGTTGGTAATTGAATGACTAGCTAAATGTATGCTAAAAGCCTAAAACACACAAATCTCTATTATGCTAACTGTAGTAGTTGAAAGATTGATGCAACTCCATTATCTCTTAGGAAGGCCATTCATTGATGATTGGTTTAATCTCGATCATGCATGTATATGTTGACACTGCATGTTTCATGAAATCATAACTTTTACTTTACTTAGGACATGTTCTTTTCCACGTAGGGTTCGTTTGGTAGGACATAAAATATTTTCGAATGAAAATGATTTTCCATGAAAAACCTTTTACATTATTGAAAAGTTCATTTTCACAAAGGTTTTCCGTTGTTTGGTTGTTTGTAAAATAATTTTCCATTTTAAGCACCTTTTTGGTTGAACTGAAAATCAATTACTTCAATTGTTACGGAAAATGTTTTCCTTCCATTTGTGATGTAAAATGTTTTTCTTCCAATTTGGGGGGAAAATATTTTCAATAAGGTGGAAAATAGTTTTCCACCCCAAGTTTTACATTTTAATGTTTTACTCCAAACCAAGCAATGTAAAATGGGAAAACAGTTTTTAAGGCAAACGTTTTACATCCTACCAAATGGACCCTTAATTTCTTTAATTTCAGTTCAACTCAACTCAGCTGTTGTATGTTGAATCTAGAATTTAATTTAGTTCAGTTCAGATTAATTCAAATGTCAAAAAAGGGTCTTAGTTATTGAATCCTTGCAACATTTTTACTTTCATGTTTGTCAATACAGCAAATTAAAATTTTAACCATTTATATATATCTTTAATGGTCTATTATTTGAAATTATAAAAATTGATATTTTGAAAATATAAGTTCAAACAATTCTATACATATTAACATTTAAAAATTTATGTAAATAGTAGAATAATAAACATCAAACATCTCAATTATTATTTAAAAAAGAATGTAACTTTGCAAAGCAAGGGGTGACTAATACGTGAAATCATAAACCTCAATCAGTTTGAGCACTTCTAATCTACAAACAAAATATAATAGTATCAAGGAGCAATCACATCATACTGGTCATGGTTTAAAAATTATCATACTTACTGTGTTCCATAATTATTGCAACATTTATAATTTTATGTTTGTCAATACGTAAATCATAGTCTTGATATCTCTACTTACGTTTCGTTTAACATTAGAAAAATTAGATTTTAATAAAGTACACATTGTAACGAATCCAATAAAATCCTACATTATTATATCTTTTTACACGTATAAAGCATAAAACTAGTCATGTGAGTGAACGTGAATAGTTACAGATTATAAACGTAGCAATAATTACGAAGCGGAGGAAATATTAAGTTTACAAATATTACTTATCAAACTAAGCAGAAATCATATTAAATACCATTTATCAGTTGTAAATTTCCTTGACACACTAAACTACAAAAATTGAACTACTTTAGCAACCAAATGTGGCAACGAATTTTAAATTTGTTGCTCATTGGCAACCATAATTTTATTTTTGTTGCTAAAATATTTTTTAAGTGCATAATAGCAACAAATTAATCATTTGTTGCCACTTGCAACCAAAAGTTTTTAACATTTAGTTGCTAACTTCGGGATGGACATTTTTTCATTGCTATTGTAGTAACGTATTCAATTTTCGTTGCTCTTTTTAGCAACTAATTTAGGTTTTGTTGCTATTCTAGCAACTGATTTAATTTTCGTTGCTATTGTAGCAACTCATTTAATGTTTGGTTGCCATAATTTAAAAAAAATACTATATTGTAAAATAAAATGGTTGCTTATATTTTCCTTAGCAACTAAAATTGAAATTTCGTTGCTATTTTAGCAACCAAACTATAATTCCGTTGCTATTTTAGCAACCAAAACTATAATTTTGTTGCTATATGTAACATCCATGATTTCCTTATTAGGTTTTGATGTGCTACTTATATTAATAAGGTTATCGTTTCATTTAAGGTGCTCATATTCTAAGGTACTTCGTAGTTAAGCGTGCTCAAGCAAGAATAATCACCGGATGGGTGACCTCTTGGGAAGTTGTTAGATCGGGTCATTGGGGTGTAGATTTTTTTTTTGGATATAGATTTAGCAACTAAAAGTTTTCGATTTGGTTGCTATTTTAGCAACGAATTCTAATAATTTGGTTGCCATTTAGCAACAAAAATGGTGAATAAAATAAAAATTGGACACAAAGTTGGCAACTAAAATAAAAAAAATGGAAGCCAAGTATGGCAACCAATTTGGCAACTAAATTTGGTTCGATGCGAAATGGCAACCAATCTATGTTGCCATTTTGTTGCTAATATCAAATGTCAACTTGCCTTTTGGCAACCAACTTTTTTGGTTGCCAAACAGTTGCTAACTAGAGTTAGCAACCATTTTTTCAATTATAGCAACTATTTTAAATGGTTGCTAAAATCTTGAATTTTTGTAGTGCTAGTTAGTCTTTGGTGTAGTAACTTGTAAGGAATGACTAAAACCTCCAGTTTGTGAATTGATTATGGCTTATTATTCCTATGAGTCTATGACTAATATTTACTCCCTCTATCCTTTCCTTTATTTTTTTTGCACTATTTTCATTTTTGGGGTCAAATTTTTATAATTTTAACTATTTATGTAATTCTCTTTAAATTATAATAAGACATAAAATTATCATGTTGGATATCTTTGATTCATAGAATTTATATCCGATCCTACACCCATGTTTATATTTTGGTTATTTAAATATTTAATATTTATTTTGCTTGTTTAATGTCTAGTTTTAGAAAATGAGCAATATAGATAACTAAATGAGCAATATGAAATCATTTTCATGCACAAGACTATATATTAAATGAGCATAATTAATGAATATTAAATGAGCAAAATTTAAACGTGGATGCACGTTGCTCTACGTGTATGTACCCGGGTGCGTAGCTAGTATAAGAGCTCTTTGATTCCTTGCAATGTCTATTTCTAAATATGTAATTTATCTTTTTACAAATACATGTATAATTAGAGATACGTGCCATCAAAAGTGGACCTTGATGAAAACGTGCAAAAGTAAATGGTGCAAAAAAAAAAAGCATGGAGGGAATAGTGATATAGGGATGGATAACATTTGGTTTAATTTGTTGATATCAAATTTCACCAACGTTCCGCAATGTTGTAGGTTCAACACCCTCCTTCCATGTACAATGCTATCTGGTGAGCTTGTACATTGGGGTAGTTACTTAAGAGAGCTTGGATGACTAAAGCTCTGTTTTTTTGGACTTAATAAATCTAAAGTGAATTAAATTAAATTAAATCCTAGACTAACAGAAGTTGAACTGAAATGAATCTATCAGACATTACGGGTCCGTTTACTAGAGCGAAAAATGTTTTCCATGAAAACAGTTTTCCTATTTACATCGTTTAATTTGGGTGAAAAAATAAAATGTAAAGCTTTGGGTAGAAACTCATTTTACACCCTATTAGAAACATTTTCCTCCAAATTTAGGAGTAAAACTTATTTTCCGTGCAAGTAAACATTGGAAAATTTATATGAAAATGAATTTTCCAACGTAAAATGTTTTTCATGGAAAATCATTTTACATCGAAAATGTTTTACACCAAAGTAAACGGACCCTACGTCCAAAAGAAACAGGGCTTAAACATGTTGAACACGAACTCTAGCTATCGGAGTAGCAGTACTCAAGAGAGCTTGGACGACTAAAGCTTTGTTCTTTTGGATTGAATAAATTTGAAACAAATTGAATTAAATTAAATCTTGGACTAAACATAAATTGAATTAAATTGAAATGAATTTGTCCGATATTACATCCAAAACAAAGAGTGCTTAAACTTTTTGAACATGACTTTAGTGTTCTAGAGTATTTCATAGTATTCCAGTATTATTCCATGTCCTAGAGTTTGCTAGATTTAGAAGAGCAGTATTGCTCTCAACAAAGGAAATTAAAGACACCTGGTTTTTTTTTACCCTTTATTTTTAAGATGAAAAAAAAAAGAGAGAAGGGAACTGTGTAGATCATAGAAAATGACAAGAACCTTTGATACGGTATCATACGAGGAGTATCATGTTCCTCAAATTTAGATACAGAATTGTATCTCAAAGTGGCAATTTGAAATAATTTTGACAAGCTTTAGGGACAGAGATCCAAGCACCAACTAAATAAAAGATGTTTTGGTAATATATTTTCAACAAAGTTACAAAAATGCCATTAAATATATTTTGAGATACTTGTTTTTTTTGAGAAACTGGGCATTTTCCGGTATCATACTATCAGGTATCACTATCATGGTGGTTTTCTTTTCTTTTTTTCCTTTTTTTCCTTTTTATTTTTATTTTTTGTAGTCTAATTTTTTTTCTTTTTTTTTCCCCTGGATTATTACACTGAGGTCATCAATCAGGCCTGGAGGGGGTGGAGTCGTGCTGATCTAGACTTCTCTATCAACACTTGGTGCCTGTTGTTGCCATTGTTCCTCCATTAACATTCTCTTTTACTTTATTTTTTTTGTTTAAGAATTATATTGAATGAATATGCAAATTTGTATTGTAGTATACGAAATAAAAGAATGTAAAAAGTAATGATGTAGACTATTGTTTTTAAAAGAAAATGAATCAATTTTTTTTAGAGACAAACTAAAATGATAAATCAATGAGATTTTTTTTAAGAATGAAAATGAATTCTAGGACAATATGAAATCATATACTACCTCTGTTTCTTATTATTTGCAACGATGTGACATAAAGTAGAGAGGAAAAGTGTCAAATCGTTGCAAATAATAAGAAACGGAGGTAATACTTCTTTTTCACAATACGCGCGTTTTCTTCTACTCTAAAAAAATTCAATTCAGACGAGTTTAGATAAATTGAAAAACTGCTCAATTCGATCAATAAGTTCAATGGAGTTAAATTAAATAAGGTGTAATAATGTCCAATTATTTAGTAGAATCAATACTAATCAGGTTCAATCAAGTCCAACAAGTTTTAGTTAGGTCTGGTTAGATTTATTAATTAAGTTTAGATCAATTCGGTTTGGAAAATTCTAGGTCTAGTATGGTGAAAAGATTCATCCTAATAAAGGTCTTAGCATAGAATCTAAAGTAAAACTGATTATTTAGTGATACATAGATCGATAGCTAGAAATAAAAAGGCATGTAACAAAGATGTTATAACAAGATTAACAAGAACAATCACATAATTTACATGGTTCGTCGACAATAATGAGTCAACTATATCCACAAGCAGCGGAGAGATGAAATTTTATTGATCTTGAGAAATTTCTGAATACAGTAACAGTTTAGGTTATAGATATTAGGGGTATATTGTACTTCTAATAAAGAAATAGAAAAGACTCAAAAATAAGCCAAAAATATAAAATCCTAACCCTACATGTAACGACCCGACTTTTTAGCTTGTCGATTTATGAAGGGAAATCGACATTCGGATCATTACTTAATCATATTAAACAATTAATCAAATCATTACCATATCTTATCATCTTCTTCTCATTATATAACATATCTTATCATATCAGATCATATCATATCTTGTCATCTTTTGAAATCATCTTACCACTTCATCTTATGATTTCATCTTAACATATCAAATCGTATGATCTTAACATAACATATCATCTTTGTTGGACCGGTCACTATAACTCGTTATGGATCTCGTGTTTCACCATAACTTTCCTAGAACATGCCGGGATGAGCTCGTGTACTCAACCCGTAGCGGATCTCGTGTTTCACCACTAAGCCTAAGCTATGGCCATAACTCCTAGTAGCGGCTCGTATACCACTACCAGACGACTACATATCCTAAGACCCAGAACTACTCGGGGGAACCCAACCTGACTACTCGGGTCATCAGGTGTGCTCGACCCATTGAGCAGTGGCCTCGACTTAACCCAGTCTAACTACTCGAGTCATTAGGTGGGCGTCCATATTGTATCTTATATCTTCATTTAATTATATCATATCATATATTAGGATAATACTAGGTGACCGTAATAGGAAATGAAATGTTCGGAGTCCCAGGAAAGGGAGGTGCGGCACGTATATTGGCCACCTTAAATACCAAGCCTTTCCTAGCCAGAGACCGAAACATAACATGTATAGCTATTACTCTGTTTCCTTTCTTATCCCTAGTAATATCTTATGCAACCTCAATTCTTATATATATACTATCCTTGAAATATACATATACTTATAATCCTATCCTTTCGGATACTAACCTTAATATCGTATCATATACTAATTCGTAACATTATCCAAAATAATATAATTATATTAATAACACTATTAGTAATTCGGCCTTAATAAACGTGTACTAGTATTATTATTCCTTTTTATCCCTACACTTTACAACTTATCCCTAATAATTATTTTATCCGTAACTTTTGTTATTAATATTCCCTAAATTAATAATACTAAATTCGACTAATTCCACTAATTCTTCACGGTAATCTCAAAATATAACAATAATTAATCAATTTCTTTAATTTAATTTAATTGATCAATTTAGTCACTAAAATTACCAAAATAAGATAAAAACCCTACTTTTCCTTATTTTTCCTCCACTCGACATTTACATGGGTTTTACCCAATTATTCAATTAATTACATAATTTCAATCTACAACAACTAATTAAATTAAATAAACAATTATCACAAAAAGCATACCTAACATCAAATATCAAGATTAAATTAAAGAACCAGATCAAAAACATGCTTTTAGTTCATCATACCTCCACGGCATACACATGTAAAATCAAGAAACAATTATATATTCAAGAATTAAAACAACAAGATACGAATTAAAGAACTAATTAGAGATTTAATCAAGAATTACATAAACAATTCATGTGATCAAGATTAATCAATAAAAAAAACATTTTTAATCTTTCTTCAATCTTTAGCTCACTCGAAAATTTCGAGAACAATTAGATTTTAATTTCCAAAACAAGATTTAAATTATACCAATAAAATAAATCATGATCATGCTTAATTAATTAAAAAAAATCATCATAACATACATATATCACTCGAAAAACTAGAAATAAAATCAGTATATTTCATGCTAAAAATTTCGAATTATACATAGATTTCATGAATTTAATTATACAATTCTAATTATTAAAACAAGCATAAATCATACATTTAAATCAAGAAAATCATGAAAAATACATGCATAAATTATCATCATTCCACTCGACATTTTAAGAATAAAAACAAGATTAAACTCCTACAATTTTCATGATGTTATTTCTAATTTAACTATATGATTGGTTACCCTTAGATTAATTGGAAAAGCGAAGTTACCTTAATTCGCTATAAAATTTCCAAAGGAAATTCACCAAAGGTGATGAATTTAGCACGGTTCTTTGAGAGGAAAGGAAAGGAAGAAAGTTGTAATTTTTTTTAGGGTTTTAACTCAAAATAGCAATTAGGACCCAAAAGAAGAGAAGGGGTCCTATATAAAGAAAACAACAAAAATAACCAAACCCTAAGCCAAGCCCTTGGGGCTGCCGTGAACATAGAGAAAGAGGGGGAAGAAGTTTGTTGGTCAACAACAAACATTTGAATGGGTTTAATTTAATTTAAAATTAATTAAATTAATTAATTAAATATTAACTAATATCTAATTAATTAAACCAAGTAAAAAAAAATTGGCCCAAGCAACAAGAACAAACCGGCCAAGGCCTCATAAGGGGAAAAGTTGGGTCTTTGGCCCAATTGAGAATTCAAGATGAAGCTGCCAGTTTAAAAGATGAGGCTTCAAAGCTGCCGGTTTGATCTTCATAAACCGCCGGTCTTGGACTTCGCAAGGTGCCGGTTCTATACCGCCGGTCTTGGACTTCACAAGCTGCCGGTTCTATACCGCCGGTCTTGAACTTCACAAGCTGCCGGTTCTATACCGCCGGTCTTGGACTTCACAAGCTGCCGGTTATGAGACAATATTCTAGGGAAATCACATTAATAACCGCGAAATTTTCTGGCCCAAAATTCCGGGTTATTACACTACATAACGAAAATAAAAAACACAACACAAATTAAGGGCACAAATTAGCAAAAGAGAATTAAGGATGAAAAGAAATTGCAAGAAAGGAAATAGTTGTTGCAACTGATATAAAATTTCTTATAATTGCAAATGTTGGAAGTAATTTGATATCATGATATGGATGGGGTAATTTCTAGACCTAATCAAAACTAGTCCGATCTGATTTTTTTGCCAACTTTGAACATGCATATTAGGTCCGAATTTGGATTCGGTCCATTTTTTTTTTTTTGCGGGTTTTGGACACTTAAAGTTAGACTTTTTGATTAATTTTTTAAGTCCGGCCCAAAAACGTCTGAAAACTCCGCACTAAGTTTTCAGGCTTTAGGCAAAAAATAAATCCAAACCCGACCTGACTAATAAGCATCATTTTTCTGTATTAGTCTCGACCCGGCCCAACCCCATGATCACCCACCACTAGTAATTTCAAATAGGATAGTGTATTTAATTGGAGTTCAAAATTCAACACCTATCATACTAATTTCTTTTGTGGAGGATGATGAATTGGTAGTGCTTTTTTTTTTTTATCTAGCACCTGAAAGATGATGCATTTCTCTTATAGAATAGTTGAAAGTATAAAGTCAACGTCAAGCATTTTTTTACCTTATTATTCCTGAGAACTACATGATCAATTTTCTAATAATTATAGCATCAAATAAAGGACCACCTTCACAATTTGCATGATTTGCTGATTGAATTCTTTTGTGCTACCCAAGCTTAGTGATTCAATGATTGAATCACTTCACTTGAAGAAATTTTATTATCTCATTTCCTATAATATTTAAATTAGTTAATTGGAGTTGCTCAAATTCAGGTACAAGGATTTCATACTAGCATAGAAGAGTGCATAAATATTTGTATTTTGTATTTTCCGATTTTTTCAACATTTTTCTTATATTGGTTGTCCCTAA
The DNA here is from genome assembly GCA_951394345.1 of Salicornia ramosissima. Lineage (NCBI taxonomy): Eukaryota > Viridiplantae > Streptophyta > Magnoliopsida > Caryophyllales > Amaranthaceae > Salicornia > Salicornia ramosissima. Next base: position 53,256,003 of record OX596237.1, on the reverse strand, counting down.
TTCTTTACTCGAGTTACCTTTTAATCTACTTTTTCTTCTTCACTTTTTACATCGATAGTGAGTGCCCACATAAATCTCCTAACACTTTTCTCTTCATTTCTTTTTACTAACTTGAATTAAGTATCAAGCTCACAAAGAGCAAAAAATAACGAACATAGGCAATAGGTTCTATATACTTGAATTGTGTCAAGCATAGAAGGTAATGCTTGAATTGGTTGAATGTTGCAAATAAAAATTCGTCTATAATTTTTGCTTATATAATTTAATTTCTTTAAAAAAAAAAACAATCTTGTTTGGATGCCACAATTTAATTATTTTAAAAAAAAAAATGAGATAATGAGAAGTCTCTTCAGATAAATAATTTTATTTGATATAAAATAAAAATTAAAGATGTCTAATCATTACAAATAATATGAAAAGTAATTGTTTCTTATTCAATAAAAATATTTAGAGAGCTTCCCATATGAGTATGGATGGAAACCAAATAATACCTAAGTTTTTTTGTAATTTTTATAAACTTAGAACTGTTTAATGAAATTGTTCATCTGAATATATCTGAAATGTCTGTCCTACTCCTACCTGCTTTAATATGGAAGAAAATGATGGTGTCCAACCAAGATGAAAGTTGAAGACTTTAGGTATACAATTTTCTCCTGAGAATTTGTTAAGCAATCATACCACAACAAGACAAACAAACAAACAGTAACCACATTCAGCTTTTCACCAACATTAAATTAAAAATAAAATAAAAATCTTCATCATACAATATGCAAGATTATACATATAATTAATTAATTACTGCAATAATGGGTACACTTATATCTTGCATAATTCATCAATAATACACATTTACCCCCAACCCTGTAGTTACACCCTACTTATTCAATAATTAACCCCTCCCCAAAAAAAAAGGAAAATAAAAAGGACTAAATCCCCTCTTAAGACCCTAAAAAAAACCCAAATTTCTTTTTTACTTTTTACTCTCCTAATAATAATTAATTAACATGTTCATCAGGGAACAGTGATTTTGGCACTCCTTCAATTCAAATCTTTTCGTGAGTAGCAATTAGAGCGTTATCAAATTTTGAAGTGCCGAAATCATTTTCCTTGCTCAGTACTGAAACATGTCAGGTGAAGCCATAATAGGCTGATTCAAATAAGTAGTAGCAGAATTCCATGGATTCATCAAGAAGCTGTCAGTAGTAAAAGGCTCTGGAATTACAGAGAAAACCCCATGTCCATCTCCTTGATCATCACCACTTCCACCATTAACAGCACCTCCATAAACTCCCATACTCTGATTATTACTACTATGATTATTGCAGGAATTGAGGGCATTAATTATGTCATTGAGTGACTGTAACCTGCTACTTAGCTCTGAAATTTGAGCTCTCAAAACTCTGTTTTCAGCTTCAATCTTACCATACTGTTGGTTGGTGATGCTTATATTATTCAACAGCTGATTATTTGTTTTCCTTACATTTGAAACTTGCGCCATTAAATCATCCAAGTGTTTCTGCTTCCTCATCCTCGACCTCCTCGCCGATTCTCGGTTCGATTGCATCCTCTTCCTCTTCCTTTCGTCCATAATCTGCATCTGCATATCCTCTTCTGAGCTTGAATTCTGCTGCTGCGATGATGTTCCTGAAGATGTCACACCTCCAGGGGACGCCATTTTTGGTTTCTTAGGAGAGCTTTTGATTCGATTCGATTTGATTTGATTTGATTTGATTTGATTGATAATAGCAGGACCTCAAATATATCTAGCCAATTACCTTACTCTTAATCTTTTAAAAAAAAGAAAAAAAAAACGAAGAACAGGAAAAACAGGGGATTTTTATTTATTGGACACACTATATATAGATATATAATATGATTTGAAGTATATAAATCTAGATTAAAGAGGTGGAAAAGGGTTTAAAACTACGAGATGTAATAAAACCAGTAAAGGAAGACGACGGAGAAGGATTGAACAAGATGGGTCCTGCGCCTGTATGTGGAATTTATCATCAACCCAGAAAGATACAGTTCACTGAGAATTGGAGACATGAATCTCAAACATTAAAACCCAGTGATTCCGCATCAAGGTTTTTTTTACTGGGATTACAATTTCCACCAATCTTCACTCTATTTTTTTTTCTTTTTTAATGCCCAGATTAAGGGGCTTTCTTCTAGTCTAGAAGAAAAAAAGAAGAGGGTAGAAACTGCAGAAGCTTGAAATTAATGGAGTAACAGAATGATGAACAAGATTAGAGAGAAGAAGAAGAAGAGAGAAGGGAAGGGGGGGAAGTGAGATGGGTTTGGGGGGAGAACTTATAGACCCAGAAAGATGAAGGGAAAAAGGTGAGATGATGAAATAAAGTATTCAAAACAAAGAAAAGCAACCCAGAATTAGAATGGAAATGGACTAGTAGTGGGTTAAACAGAAACAGAATCACAGATCTCCTTTTGCTTTTCTGTTTTTCTTTTCTTTTCTTTTCTTTTTTTTGTCAATTTTTTTTCTTTCTAAATCTCATTGAATATTTATAGCTGTAGAATTTTATTGAATTTATTTTGGTGTATACTTTCACAAATTACAATAGGTGGGATTGTAGGATTTTTTTTATTTTATTTTTCCACTCCTTCCTCTTTTTTTGTTGTTGCTATATTTACTCTCTCTTTTTTTTATTATTCTTCTCATTTTTATTGTATGACGATTTGATATAATTTTTTTACTAAAAAATTGTAATTTCAAATTATAAATCTTTAACATTTTAGAGAATTCAGATTAGTTCAGTTTAATTTAGAAAAAAATCAGATCAAATATAAAAGTTCGGTTCAAATCAGAAAAATTATAACTATAATAATAATTACAATAAAAAAAAGTCATGACAGAAAAGTTCAAATCAGATCAAATTAGATCCAGTCATAAAATTTTAGACAAAACAAGCGCACCTTTAGTTAAACTTTATACGTATAATTAAAAGTTATGGTTTTATACATAAAAGTTATCAATTTGTTTGATTTCCTTTGTTTTTTTTTAGTCTCTATATTTATTTTTTCACATCTTCACATATTAATATCTTTAAATACGTATAATAAAAAATTATTAAAATTACTTATTATGTCAAGTAAAACAAGATTTTATATGACTATATTTTTTCCTTATATGTAATGTCATATGGTCAAAAGAGACAACTGTAAAACAATATGAAGGGAGTATAAATTTTAGAGTTTTTTGTCCAAAACTACCTTACTTACACCACTTTTTGCAAAAAACTACTCCCTCCGTCCCCCTTTTTTTGCCACGTTCTTACTTTTTGCACTATTCATTGGACAACGCTGACTTTCTCTAATTTTATACATATAAGAAAAAATATAGTCAAATTGGATCTCGTTTGATTCGGCTCGATGTATACTTTTTTAATATACAATTTCTATAATTTTTTACTATATATATTTAAAGATATTTTAATTTAAAGTTGTGTGTTGGGAGATGTGAAAAAGTAAATGTTGCAAACAAAAGGAGACAGAGGGAGTACCTTACTTACAAAAGCTTGTCCAAAACTACCTTTATTAGTCAATTCCTTGTTGACCACTACCTTGTTCGTTGTTCCGACGTTGACTTTGCTTTATTCTCGAAAATAATTAGTCCAATCAATGTTTTGGGGTCACTTTTGCCATAAAAGGGTTAAATATGAGGTTGAAATTTACAAAAATTGGTCGCATAAGCTTCTATTTGCATTACAAAATTTGTCTCGATATGCGTTCATTGATTTGCGTGCCACAAAAAATTATCCATATCAAGGTTTTGGTGGGTCATTTTTGCCCTGAAGGGTCAAATTTGAGTTCGGAATTTGCAAAAAACGACCAGATTGGCCGGCAAAGGCAAAATCAACGCCGAAATAGTGAATAAGGTAGTGGTCAACCAGAAATTTGCTAAGTAAAGTAGTTTTGGACAAACTTTTATAAGTAAGGTAGTTTTTTTGCAAAAAGTGGTGTAAATAAGGTACTTTTGGACAAAAAACTCTAAATTTTATTATGTTAAAAAAAATAGCTGATTTTCCATCATATCATATCATTTTGACATATAGACGTCCGCTTATTTTTCACTCACAAATTTTATTCTTATACAAAACAAAAAAAATGTAATCTTTACTTATAAAAAAAGTAGGGTGTTACTGAATGTAGTCCACATTTTACTTACTAAAGCCCGTATTTGGACAATTTTGCCCTTGGCTACACGTGCGTATGTTGGACGTAGAAAAAAAACACAACATATACTAGGGCGCATGACCTATGCGCCCCTGCCTAAGTCCAAGCGCATGGACCATGCGTCTGAACCTAGGCTGGGGCGCATAGTTCATGCACCCCGGTCATTCTGATTGCGCATTTTTCAAATGCTCATATCTCCTTCGTTTCTCAGCGAAATTTGACGTATAATATATCAAATCGAAGCTCTCGGAACAAGAATCATATGCAAGCTGAATCGCCTAAAACAGAATTATGTGTAAAAAGTTATGAGTATTTGAATCTGACCATTGTGCAAAAGCACTCGTAATGCTTTCAATTCATAATTTATGTTTTAATTCATGATTTTAGTGTAATAATATGTTTTGTTGCATAATTAATCTTGATATAAAATAAAGGGTGGGTGGAGGTGAGAAGTGATAGGTGCATTGTTATGTTTTTAGGGGTCAAGAACAATTTCGTCAATAGAGGGCTTTAGTAAGTAAAAAGAGATCTTTGTTTAGCAATTCACAAAAAGTATATGTAATACTAGTATTTTTTTATGTTAATTATATATGGTTGTATGGTATAAACTATTACGAGTATTTATTAGATCAAAAAATTATGTGAGACCTTCATAATAAAAAGTTAAAATAAAAAAAAAAGTATGTTGGGCATTGGTGTTTAGAAATAGAGATATTAAATTAAAGGAAATTAATATATCACAACTAGAAAATCTGATTCGGCCGACCGATGTTACCGACCGTAAAAAATCTAGTCGGAAAATACCGACCGTCACCGACTGAAAGCAGTCGAAAAAATTTTAACGATCGTCATCACGGTCGGGATAAAAATTTCCGACCGATTAGGGATCGGTAGCGGTCGGGAAACACCGACCGACTTGTTACGGTCGGTTTTTTCTGACCGCTACCGACCTCTAGTCGGTCGGAAATTTTTTTTCCTGTTTACAATGCAGTCGGGTTTTTTTAAATTAAAAAAAAACGTGCATTTTATTGTTACCAAAACCAAAATACTCGAGTCACCCAGAAGCAAAACTCAAAATTCAAAAAACCTAAAACCCTAACTCCTCTCACTGCCCCATGTTTGGCGTCGGCACCGGCAACACACGGCACCGCCTCTTTGCCCAGTCACCCAGAAGCACCGCGGCACGACAGTCGGCACCGCTTTGCACCACCGCTCAGTCACACAGTGTTTAATGTGAGCTTCTATGTTTTGAAGTTTATTAATTTGCATGTGCCCATTTGAACTTAATTCAATTACAACTAAAAAAAGTGTTTGCTTGTGATTTTTTCATTGTTTTTTGCTCGAATTGTGGCGCCTTACATACTCAGAGGCCCTAGACGATGGTCAGCCAGCGTTCTCCCTCACCCAGTAGCGAAGTCAGCCTCTAGCCCTTGCACCACCGCGGTACCGCCCTGTCCGCCCAGTCTCCTTGAGCCCTTGAAGCCTGAGCCTGATTGTATGCTTCATTTATGTTTTTTTTAAAATTTAGATTGGGTTGTTTAATTGTTTGATCATTGTTTGTCATGTGTTTAATTGATAATTTGTTTGTTTGTTTATGCTATTTTTATTTCTAATTTTCTGTATTTTTTTTGTTTGTGTTTGTCATTTTTATTATTTTAAACATTGGACTTGTTTGTCTTTGTTTAATTGTTTGTTTGTCACTGGAATTTTTAGTTTGAACATTGGAATTGTTTTTTTAGTTTAGTAATTTAGTTTGATTTTATTTTAATTTTTGTTTGATAATTGATAATTTTATATAACCTTAGTCCTTTGTGAGTATTGAGTAGTGATTAAATGACTTGGACTTATAAATTAGTTATTATTTCAATTACTCAATTAGGCTCAAAGGATGCAATTTTTTTAAATTTTTTAATTTGTTGAATTTTTATTGAAATACAAAATTGCCTCTGTATTTGATTTATTATGAATCTTTGTAATTGTTGTGAATGAATATAAGTAAAATAGAACTAAATATGACTTAAATATATATATATATATATATATATATATACATGTGCATTACATAAGAAAGCTTTAAGAAGAATTAAGAAAGGCTAAAATAAGATAGGAGTAAAGACATTGAAGGATGTTTGAATGCTTTGAACTGATATTTGTTAATGGCTTAGAATAGGCATAATCGAAATGAAAGGGAAGGAGCGTGATTGGATGTACAAGAGACACGATAAGGACCACAAACTTCGGGATGAGTTCATCCAAGGGGTGAATGAGTTTGTTGCCTTCTCTCAGCAGCACCCCGAGCTTAATAATAGGGACAAGATAAGATGTCCATGTGTTCGGTGTAAAAACTTAAATTACTTGGATGTGCCCAACGTAAAGGTACATTTGTATAAGAAGGGGTTCATTCCGAACTACTATGAATGGTTATGTCACGGTGAAAGGGTGAGTATAGGGTCCACCTCGTCTCCTACTCATCTGAATCCTTACCGGGAAATGGTTGTCGATACTTTTGGGAACAACGTGGACCCACCATTCCTTGAGGAGGTAACTTTAGCTGAAGAAGAACCAAATGCGGAAGCGAAGATGTTCTTCGACTTGCTCAAGGCAGCCGAGCAACCTTTGTATGATGGTAGCAACATCTCTGTGTTGGAGATGGCTTCCAGAATGATCAATTTAAAGTCTGAGTACAACTTGCCACTCAGGTGCGTAGATGGTATTGGGTTATTGGTGAACGATGCGCTCCCCACCACCCAAAAAACTAAGTGTAGCACCTATTACCACACAATGAAGGTACTCAAGGGATTAGAGCTTCCTCACGAGAAGATACACGCATGCCCGAATGGATGTATGCTATTTTGGAAGGACGATGCTGAGCTTGATAAGTGTCATCATTGCGGGTTGAATCGGTTCAAGAAGACTTCGAATGAAAATTTGGTTCCCGTAAGTTTTTTGGTGTACTTCCCAATAACACCACGATTGCAAAGGATGTTTGCCACTAGGAACATTGCTGAGGCTATGACATGGCATTCTGAAAATCGTCGAGGGCAAGGGAACATGGCTCACCCAAGTGACAGTGAAGCTTGGAAGCACTTCGAAAGGACCTTTAAGGACTTTGCGTCTGAGCCTCGAAATGTTAGACTTGGGTTGTGCACTGATGGTTTTTCCGTTTTTGGGAAGTTTGGAAAGCAATACTCTTGTTGGCCTATTTTAACTACACCTTACAACATGTCACCGTCCATGTGCATGAAAAAACCTTTCATTTTCCTTTCCTTGCTTATCCCTGGGCCAAAAAATCCGAAGAACAATTTGGATGTCTACATGCAACCTTTGATTGATGAGTTGAAGCATCTATGGTCGGTTGGATCCTTGACTTACGACATCTCAAAGAAGCAAAATTTCAATCTTCGCGCAGCCTTGTTGTGGACTATCAGTGACTTTCCAGCATATAGTATGTTGTCAGGTTGGAACACGTTTGGTAAAAAGGTGTGTCCATATTGCATGGAGAAAAGCAAATCCATATGTATCTCAGGCTTCTATGTCTCAGCCTACGTCGCTGCCTGAGCCTACTCCTACGTCTGAGCTCACTCCTTTGTCTCAGCCTACTCCATCCTCGCTGCCTCAGGTCACTCCTTTGTCTCACTCTACTCCTCCGCCTGAGACTACTCCGACGCGAGAACCCGAGAGACAAACTAGTGAGGTTGAGGGTGGAGACAAGGATCAGGGAGAAGCTTCTACATCAACAGCTGGGGTTCGAGAATTGGACCCCGATGGCCTATGGTGAGTTTTTGTGTAATTTTTTAATGTTTTCACTATTGAAATTAAGTTGTATTCATATGTTGTTTTGTAACGACCCGACTTTTTGACTTGTCGATTTACGAAGGGAATCGACATTCGGATCATTACTTAATCAAATTAAACTATAAATGTAAAATATATATTTGGAATAAATCAACTTTTATTATAAAAGAATAGTCTAAAATCCAAAGTCAAGGCATCTAGCCTAAAAGTTACATAATTAAAATAAATGTCTTCCCAACAGGCTGGGATCATAATCAAAACTCAAATAATGTCTCAAACTGTTCAGGATAAACTAAATACTCAAAGAAACTAACTAGACTACTCAAGCCCATCCAACGAAGCCCGCTCTACGCTGCTGCATCGTCACCTGAAACTGAGGGGGGGGGGGGTCCACCGTCAGTGGCGAGTAACTAGGCTGTCCCGTTTAATCGAGGGACCACCAAACACATAATAGCATAGAAAAGATCATAAAATCCATAAGAGAATCTAATATATGCTATACTTCATTCATTACAAATTACGTATAAAAATACGTACAAACTACGTATACGGATACGTACAAAATACGTATAAATATACCTGCAGAAATACGATTAGAATACGTATAATCTACGTATAATGTACGTACAATCAACCCTGCACATACGGTTAGAAATACGTACAAATATACACTCAACATTCGTGCATACATGCATTCTTACTCGCATACATACATACCCACACATTCATACATACATGCTTTTCAAATACATACGTACACAGATACACAGCGGAAGACTTAAATCATTTTAATACACATATTTATCAAATCATAACCTACATCTTACATTATACCCCTTATCATATCATCGTATCTTATGTTATAACTCATATTATATACTTAACTTATATTGTAACCTATCATATATTATACCTTATCGATTCATATTCTTATCTTATCATATTCTATTCATGACATATCGTACCTTTCATTTATCATCATCTTAACTTTCATTTCATATCATATCATAATCGTATCGATTCATATCATATCATCTTTTTCATCTTTGAAATCATCTTAATCTTCATCTTATGATTTCATCTTAACATATCAATCGTATAATCATAATATAACATCTTTGTTGGACCGGTCACTATAACTCGTTATGGATCTCGTGTTTCACCATAACTTCCTAGAACATGCCGGGAGGAGCTCGTGTACTCAATCCCGTAGCGGATCCCGTGTTTCACCACTAAGTCTAAGCTATGGCCATAACTCCTAGTAGCGGCTCGTGTACCACTACCAGACGACTACATATCCTAAGACCCAAAACTACTCGGGGGAACTCGTGTGTTCGTCCCATTGAGCAGTGGCTCTGACTTAACCCACTAACGACTCGTGTATCATCAGGTGGGCGTCCATATTGTATCTTATATCTTCATTTAATTTAATCATATCATATATTAGGATAATACTAGGTGACCGTAATAGGAAATGAAATGTTCGGAGTCCCAGGAAAGAGAGGTGCGGCACGTATATTGGCCACCTTAAATACCAAGTCTTTCCTAGCCAGAGACCGAAACATAACATGTATAGCTATTACTCTGTTTCCTTTCTTATCCCTAGTAGTATCTTATGCAACTTTAAATCTTATAATATACTATCATATACTTATAATCCTATCCTTTCGGATACTAACCTTAATATCATATACTAACTTGTAGATATTATTATTAATAATTGTAATAGCCGAATACTAATAGTAATAATAATAGTCATAATATCTATCCCTTCACTTTACAACTTATCCCTGATAATTATTTTGTCCGTAACTTTTATTATTAACTATTCCCTGAATTAATAATAATCCAAAATTAACTAAAATTTGACTATTTCATATATCCCACACGGCAACATTAAAATAACAACAATAATTAACTATTTTCTTGAATTAATTTAATTAATCAATATAATTACAAAAAAATTACCAAAATAAGATAAAAATCATATTTTTCAACAACGTTCATCAAGATTAACATAAAAATAATATTTTTAACTCTTCTTTTAATTTCTATACACTCGACAATTAGAAGATAATAACAAGATTTAATTTTTAATTCAAGATTAATCAATATAATTCAATACTATCAAGATTCATCATAAAAATCATATTTTTAGTTCCCTTTTAATACTTAGGTCACTCGAAAATTCAATAATTAATAATAGCATATTTTAATAATTCAATTGCCCTGTTTTATACAATCTGATTTTTAAAGAATTAAATTAAAAACGACCATCTAAAGATCTCTAAAAATCTGGAAATTTTTATGGGAGCTAAATATGGGTTCAAGGATTAACGTGCATAAATTTCGTCTAAAAATAACATCTTTTACTATTTTTAAGTGATTTTATAACTAACCAGTCAGATTAGGCTGAATTCGGTTTCAGACTTTTCTGCCATAGCAAACGATCTTTAAAAATTACGAAAAAATTACACAAGCTTTAAAACAGTATTACTGACTTCCACCTAAAATTTCGTAGCCATTAGATTTGATTAAGTATACTAATTAATTCGTAAACTAAAACTGGACAGTTTTATCAGTTTGAAAGATTAAATTATTTCAAGCAAGAAAAGATCGAATTTTGCCACGAAATAAATTATGATTCAAAATAAAACAGTAAACAAACTGCCACGAAAAATTCATCAAGAAATAACAAGATTTGATTGGTAAATAAATTCATACAAGATCATACATAAAATCAAGAAAATACATAAAAATCAATCAAGAAATTCATGCTTCATGCTCGACATATCCAAGTAAAACAATATTAAATTTCCTACAATTTTCATGATATGATTCCTAATTAACTATGTGTTTTTCTACCCATAGATTAAAGAGGAGAGCATAGTTACCTGGATTCGCTTAATTAATCCAAGGAAAAACAATGAAGGTTCGACTTTTTGAGGGGATAATAGGAGAGAAAAATGATCTTTAGAGTTTGGAGTTTTAAGTGCTTAAATGCATAATGGCAACACAAGGGACAAGAGTCCTATTTATAGAACAAGATGAAGTGTTGCAAATCCTAAAATAAGGGAAAGTGAGGGCTGGCCATGTGGACTAAGTATAGGGGCCAAGTCATGGGCTTGGTTGAAAAATACTTAAGCCTTCTTAATTGGTAATTAGCATAATTACCCAATTAAACTAGAAATACCCAATAGCCCAAAAAGGAGACTAAAAACCGGCCAAGGGTAGATAAAAGAACAAATTGGGTCCTTGGCCCAATTTGATGAAAAAGAATGGGCTAAAAAGTAAAACAGTCCAAAATTAAATGGGCCTTTTTGGACTTAGAATTAAGACATATCATTAATAACCGCGAAATTTTCTGGCCCAAAATTCCGGGTCGTTACAATCACCCCTCCTTAAATAAATTTCGTCCTCGAAATTTACTTAAAGAAGCTCACGTAAGAAAACAATGGAACAACTAAAACATAAACGATCAGCCGTAAACGGAGACCGTACACGTAGTTACGTCAGCTGCGCGTCCGCCTCTTCTTGGTCACGTAGAAGACTCGGTTCTTCGCTTGCACCCGGCTCACCATTGCTGCCGGTTGTTCTTCGGTCACGCCTAAATCTTGTGCCTTCATTGACTGCACACGCCTCACGCTATCGTAACCCGTCGCACCTCTTTCCGGAATGACGTTCGTTCTCGCATCCTCTACAAACCGGGATCTTGGGAACGTTGGTTGCTTGCCCGTCCTGCGATTGCGGCTCCTGAAATGGTTCGATTCGTGGTCTCTTCTCGACTGCGGCTGGTTGGCTTTCCCTGGTTCTCTTCTTTGTAGCCTTTTCCTCCTCGAACGATGCTTGAACCTCTAAGGCGGTCTCGTACGCGTTCTGAAACGATGCTGACCTGTTGCCGTAACGTGTACCCTAATGCGAGGACTCGTCATCTTGATATACCGCTTCAGCTTCTCGGCTTCCGATGGAGATATTGCAGCGACAAATCTGGACAGCTTCGCGAACTTGTCGGTGAATGTCTGAACTGACATGGTCCCCTAAGTGAGCGTCAGGAACTCCTCTGGCTTTTGCCACCTAAGCTCGTCGGAAAAGATACGTTCTTGTAGCTTGGATGTAACGACCCGACTTTTCGACTTGTCGATTTACAAAGGGAAAGCGACATTCGGACCGTTACTAACTTAAATAACAATAAATCAACTTAATTGAATGAATAAATTATCTTTTATTAAATTAACTACTGAAAATCCATAAACCAAAAGTCACTAATACATATAAAGTCTGGAAATTCTGTCCCAACATGCTGGGATCATAAGATAAACTAAGTTAATGTCTCAAACTGTTCTGGGAATACTAAATACTCAAAATAAAATACTAATCTACTCAAGCCCATCCAGCGGAGCCCGCTCTACTCTGCTGCATCGTCATCTGAAACTGAGGGGGGGGGTCCACCGTCAGTGGCGAGTAACTAGGCTGTCCCATTTAATCGAGGGACCACCAAACACATAATAGCATAGAAATATGCATAAAAACTGTAAAGAAGTCTAATACATGTCTTTATAAAAATGTACAAAAATACGTATAACAGTACGTATAAATATACGTATAAAAGTACGTATGCGAATACGTATAAACACACCTGCAGAAATACGGTTAGAAATACGTATAATCTACGTATAATGTACGTACAATCAACCCTGCAAATACGGTTAGAAATACGTACAAAAATACACTCAACATTCATACATACATGCATCCTTACTCGCATACATACATACCCATAAATACAGAAATACACAGCGGAAGACTTAACATACTGAACTTATACCTTATACTATACATCTTAAATTATCCCAATCCTTAACTTATACTTAACCCTTCTTAAATTATATCATTAATAAATCTTAATCATATCTTATCATAATCTTATCTTAATCATATCATATCATAGTCTTATCTTGATCATGTCATATCATAATCTTATCTTAATCGTATCATATCATGTCTTTCTTATCATATTAGATCATAACATATCTTATCATCACATCTTAGAAATCATCTTAAACTTCATCTTATGATTTCATCTTATCAAATCGTATGATCGTAATATAATATCTTTGTTGGACCGGTCACTAATAACTCGTTATGGATCTCGTGTTTCACCATAACTCCCTAGAACATGCCGGGAGGAGCTCGTGTACTCAATCCCGTAGCGGATCCCGTGTTTCACCACTAAGCCTAAGCTATGGCCATAACTTCCTGGTAGCGACTCGCAGATACGGTTACCAGACGACTACATGTTCTAAGGTCAAACTACTCGGGGGAACTCATGTGTTCGTCCCATAGGGTAGTGGTTCTGACTTAACCCACTAATGACTCGTGTATCATACAGGTGGGTGTCCATATTGTATCTCATATCTTCAATTAATTCAATCATCTCATATATTAGGATAATACTAGGTGACCGTAATAGGAAATGAAATGTTCGGAGTCCCAGGAAAGAGAGGTGCGGCACGTATATTGGCCACCTTAAATACCAAGTCTTTCCTAGCCAGAGACCGAAACATAACATGTATAGCTATTACTCTGTTTCCTTTCTTATCCCTAGTAGTATCTTATGCAACTTCAAATCTTATAATATACTATCCTTAAAATATATGTATACGTATAATCCTATCCTTTCGGATACTAACCTTAATATTACGTCATATACCAATTTGTAACTTTATCCAAAAATATTTATATTAATAGTACTAATATTATTTCGGTCCTCTTAATAATAATACTAATAATATCTTTTTATCCCTTCACTTTACAACTTATCCCTAATAATTATTTTGTCCATAACTTTTATTATTAATTATTTCCTAAATTAATAATAATTCAAAACTAACCAAAATATAATAAAAATCCTATTTTTCCTACTTTCACCACACTCGACATTTTATATCAATAATAGCCAAAATTATTCAATTAATTTATATGAATTCAATCATCAAGAATTAAATAATTTAACTAATTAATAAACATAAAAATCATATTTTTCAACAACATTCATCAAGATTAACATAAAAATAATATTTTTAACTCTTCTTTTAATTTCTATACACTCGACAATTAGAAGATAATAACAAGATTTAATTTTTAATTCAAGATTAATCAATATAATTCAATACTATCAAGATTCATCATAAAAATCATATTTTTAGTTCCCTTATAATACTTAGGTCACTCGAAAATTCAAGAATTATTAATAGCATATTTTAATAATTCAATTGCCCTATTTTATACAATCTGATTTTTAAAGAATTAAATTAAAAACGACCATCTAAAGATCTCTACAAATCTGGAAATTTTTATGGGAGCTAAATATGGGTTCAAGGATTTACGTGCATAAATTTCGTCTAAAAATAACATCTTTTACTATTTTTAAGTGATTTTATAACTAACCAGTCAGATTAGGCTGAATTCGGTTTCAGAATTTTATGCCATATCAAACGATCTTTAAAAATTACGAAAAATTTACAGAAGCTTAAAAACAGTATTATTGACTTCCACCTAAAATTTCGTAGCCATTAGATTTGATTAAGTACACTAATAAATTCGTAAACCTATTCTGGACAGTTTTACCGGTTTGAAAGATTAAATTTTTATAAATAATAAACGGACGAATTTTGCCACGAAATAAATCATGGTTAATAATCAAACAGTAAACAAGATACCATGAAAAATTCATCAAGAAATAACAAGATCTGATTGGTAAATAAATTCATACAAGATCATACATAAAATCAAGAAAATACATAAAAATCAATCAAGAAATTCATGCTTCATGCTCGACATATCCAAGTAAAACAATATTAAACTTCCTACAATTTTCATGCTTCAATTCCTAATTAACTATGTGTTTTTCTACCCATAGATTAAAGGAGAAAGCGAAGTTACCTGGATTCGCTTAATTAATCCAAGGAAAAACAATGAAGGTTCGACTTTTTGAGGGGATAATAGGAGAGAAAAATGATCTTTAGAGTTTGGAGTTTTAAGTGCTTAAATGCATAATGGCAACACAAGGGACAAGAGTCCTATTTATAGAACAAGATGAAGTGTTGCAAATCCTAAAATAAGGGAAAGTGAGGGCTGGCCATGTGGACTAAGTATAGGGGCCAAGTCATGGGCTTGGTTGAAAAATACTTAAGCCTTCTTAATTGGTAATTAGCATAATTACCCAATTAAACTAGAAATACCCAATAGCCCAAAAAGGAGACTAAAAACCGGCCAAGGGTAGATAAAAGAACAAATTGGGTCCTTGGCCCAATTTGATGAAAAAGAATGGGCTAAAAAGTAAAACAGTCCAAAATTAAATGGGCCTTTTTGGACTTAGAATTAAGACATATCATTAATAACCGCGAAATTTTCTGGCCCAAAATTCCGGGTCGTTACATTGGAGGTAAACTCTTCCCGTGTCATGCTCTTCACAGCTCTTCCCTGCGGCGAACCGTTATCAACTAGTCGTCTGCTTCTAATCGAAGGTAGTAGCTAGCGATCTGAACTCGTTTATCTTCCGGACAACCGATTGCGTCGAACCGTTCTTCCATCTCTCAAATCCAGCTCTTGCGCATCACGGGGTCAGACGTGCCATCATTGGTAGGAAGCCGATGACGAGAAATCCGATCCTGGACCTGTGGGTTATGGGCTTACTACACCTCCGCTGCGCCACTCTGATAACACCGATCACGGCTACTAATTTGATGGTTCCGGCGTCGAAGTCTGAGGTTAGGCCTTGGGGGCGTCATACTTTACGTACAAACTTAAACATTCCTATGGTTAGTTCACACAAAAGCACATAGTAACGTCGGAGGACGTAAACGAGCAATCCGATCGAAGGAAGACGACTGGGAATTCTGGACTCGCATGCTATTCTGTGCCAAAGTAAGAATTGCGTCTTCTAAGTTGCGACGACGACGGCAGGAACTTGAAGGTCGTGGGACCGACATCCTGAAACAACAATCGCGTTAAGAAATACACGACATACGAAACGGCGCCAACGCGAAACGTGAACGATAAATCGTCTTAACCCTGGCTTCTACGCATGGTTCACTCATCTAGGTTTTCCATATTAAGCTAAGGTTCACTCGGGTTCATAAAGCGCTCAACTTTCGAAGTTACTTGTGAAGAAGTAACTTAGGGTCAAACCTATGGCTCTGATACCAACTGTAACGACCCGACTTTTTGACTTGTCGATTTACGAAGGGAATCGACATTCGGATCATTACTTAATCAAATTAAACTATAAATGTAAAATATATATTTGGAATAAATCAACTTTTATTATAAAAGAATAGTCTAAAATCCAAAGTCAAGGCATCTAGCCTAAAAGTTACATAATTAAAATAAATGTCTTCCCAACAGGCTGGGATCATAATCAAAACTCAAATAATGTCTCAAACTGTTCAGGATAAACTAAATACTCAAAGAAACTAACTAGACTACTCAAGCCCATCCAACGAAGCCCGCTCTACGCTGCTGCATCGTCACCTGAAACTGAGGGGGGGGGTCCACCGTCAGTGGCGAGTAACTAGGCTGTCCCGTTTAATCGAGGGACCACCAAACACATAATAGCATAGAAAAGATCATAAAATCCATAAGAGAATCTAATATATGCTATACTTCATTCATTACAAATTACGTATAAAAATACGTACAAACTACGTATACGGATACGTACAAAATACGTATAAATATACCTGCAGAAATACGATTAGAATACGTATAATCTACGTATAATGTACGTACAATCAACCCTGCACATACGGTTAGAAATACGTACAAATATACTGTAACGACCCGACTCGCTTAAATCGGCGCGGAAGAAACCGACGAGTCAAGTAGTTATAAAACTAAAACTCAACACTTAGAAAATAAACTAATACCTCAAAATATTATTATTAAACCAAAGATGTACAATAACCCACAATCTTGTACAAAAACTAAATCCAAAAGTCAAATGTACAAAAACAAAAGTAAAGTGCAACTCTAACCACATGCTAGAGTCTTATACAACATATGTAATACCATAAGTCTGAAACAACGTCTATAGAAACTAAAACTATAAAACAACTGTAATAAACAACAACAAAGTACACAAAGCGTCGCTCGCCCAACCCCAAAGTTAAGCAAGAGCATCATCGTCAGATGTACCTGAAAAACACAACATAATCCACCATCAGTGGCGAGTAACATAACTGACTCACCCTAACGGGAATACACAAGCACATAGCAATAATCAAATAACATCATACATACAATCCTCGAAGACACGAGACAACCTCAAACTCGAAATCCCAAAATCAACTCATCACTCGACACCATCAACCATACGTCATCTCTACACTCAATCTAACTCAAGTGCAATCATTCTAGTTCTAGACCGGACTAGGCTCGTACGGAAGCATCTTACGCAACCGAACTTCTACTATGTCAGGACCGGGCATAAGCCATACACCCAAATCCCACGAACCCAATCAATCTGGGAAATCGTGTCCCTAATCCCCAATCATTTTGAGCGTACTAGGAATAACATAGTGAGACTCCAAAACTATTCCGATACCGCGGACGGAAATAGTGGCAACGTCTTAACCCAAAAACTAAGCATAAGCCATACACAAAGTCAAGGGCGTCTAGAAAAGAAATCAAGCTAACCATCATACCATCATTATCTTTTCATCATAGTTAAATTAAAGACAAGAATAAGCCATACTCTTGAATTCAATCAACTAAATCATCGAAGTTAACCCAAGAATTGCCTATAGCCATACTCTTGAGACTAACCAAACATCATACCATCAATCTTTAACTCAATCTTTAATCAACATATCCCAAATCTTTAACTTTCAAGACTCTTTCTATCACTTTCTTTAACTTTCAAGACTCTTAAAGAACTCATCAACCCTCAACAAGAACTCTAAAGAACTCAATCAAGAACCTTAAAGAACTCATCTATTACTTAAAGAACTCATCAAGAAACCATTCAAGATTCAAGAACTTCAATCAAGAACTCAATCAAGATTCAAGAACTTCAATCAAGAACTCATACAAACTCAACATCACACGCATGAACATCATCATAGCCACACGAAAATCTCAACATTATTTTATCAAAATTCAACAAACTTAAACCCAAACACCATGACTTCAAAATATCATGAAAACAATCTTAAAATATGAAAAAAAACCACCATTAAAACATCATTATAATGCTTCAAAATCAGATTATAGAAATACATTCAAAACCATGAACAATCATCAATAATTCACCAAACATGCATTTAATCAAAGCTATAGACATAGTATTACCGATTAAGTTGAGTTAGTATGTTACCTTATTGAAGATTACACACAAAATCAACACAAAAATCATACAAGAACGTGCTGCCCGGAACGTCTTCTTGCACGGTCATCAACCCGGTTACCTTGCACACGAACATGGCAACCAAGAAGCCACCACGTAGCCACCACGTTGCTGCCCAAATCAGCACAGTTCTGCCCTGAAATATCCACACGGCTACTGCCCAGAAACAGCCACGAAACTGCCCAGAAACAGCCACGAAACTGCCCAGAAACAGCCACGAAACGCACGGCTTCTCTGCTGCACTTTGCACGGCCCTCTGCTGCACCTTGCACGGCCCACTGCTGGCTGCCCCTACTGCATACACGGCCCTAACCTGCTGCCCAGCCAGACCATACGCACAGCCACACCACTAACCACGAACACGAACCCAAACCACCCCAAACTAGTGATCTTGAAAGAACTTGTTGGGGTTTAAATTGTATATTAATACTTAAAGATCAAAGGATACATAATCTTTAAGTTTGGTTTAGAAAAGATGATGAACAATGATGAGTGTTCATCTAATCAAAATGGTGTGAGGTTGATGGAGAAATGGAGGGAGGATTTGCCTTTGAAAAGAGATGGCAAAGGATGAACAAAAGATGGCAAATGAGCAAATGAATCCTCATGCCTTACTACTACTTCTATTTATAGAAGTTAAGTGAGGTGTGAACATGAAGCAAGTGGCAAATTTGCCATCAAACAAAGAGGGAAAACCGGACATGTGCTAGCAAATGGGCTCAAATTGATCATTTGGGCCTTTTGCACTAATTTCATGACTAATCATGATTATTTTGCACTTGGCCCAAAATTAATTAATTAATTAGAAAATTAAATAATAAAATTCTAATTAATTAAAATAAAATAAAATAAGGAAATACTAAACCATTAAAAATAATGGTTACACTAAAAACATTAAAAATAGTCTAAAATAAATTTTAGACCATGCACCGCAACAACCATAATTACAATAAAGTAATTACAAGATTAGCCCAAAATCTGGGGCGTTACATATACACTCAACATTCGTGCATACATGCATTCTTACTCGCATACATACATACCCACACATTCATACATACATGCTTTTCAAATACATACGTACACAGATACACAGCGGAAGACTTAAATCATTTTAATACACATATTTATCAAATCATAACCTACATCTTACATTATACCCCTTATCATATCATCGTATCTTATGTTATAACTCATATTATATACTTAACTTATATTGTAACCTATCATATATTATACCTTATCGATTCATATTCTTATCTTATCATATTCTATTCATGACATATCGTACCTTTCATTTATCATCATCTTAACTTTCATTTCATATCATATCATAATCGTATCGATTCATATCATATCATCTTTTTCATCTTTGAAATCATCTTAATCTTCATCTTATGATTTCATCTTAACATATCAATCGTATAATCATAATATAACATCTTTGTTGGACCGGTCACTATAACTCGTTATGGATCTCGTGTTTCACCATAACTTCCTAGAACATGCCGGGAGGAGCTCGTGTACTCAATCCCGTAGCGGATCCCGTGTTTCACCACTAAGTCTAAGCTATGGCCATAACTCCTAGTAGCGGCTCGTGTACCACTACCAGACGACTACATATCCTAAGACCCAAAACTACTCGGGGGAACTCGTGTGTTCGTCCCATTGAGCAGTGGCTCTGACTTAACCCACTAACGACTCGTGTATCATCAGGTGGGCGTCCATATTGTATCTTATATCTTCATTTAATTTAATCATATCATATATTAGGATAATACTAGGTGACCGTAATAGGAAATGAAATGTTCGGAGTCCCAGGAAAGAGAGGTGCGGCACGTATATTGGCCACCTTAAATACCAAGTCTTTCCTAGCCAGAGACCGAAACATAACATGTATAGCTATTACTCTGTTTCCTTTCTTATCCCTAGTAGTATCTTATGCAACTTTAAATCTTATAATATACTATCATATACTTATAATCCTATCCTTTCGGATACTAACCTTAATATCATATACTAACTTGTAGATATTATTATTAATAATTGTAATAGCCGAATACTAATAGTAATAATAATAGTCATAATATCTATCCCTTCACTTTACAACTTATCCCTGATAATTATTTTGTCCGTAACTTTTATTATTAACTATTCCCTGAATTAATAATAATCCAAAATTAACTAAAATTTGACTATTTCATATATCCCACACGGCAACATTAAAATAACAACAATAATTAACTATTTTCTTGAATTAATTTAATTAATCAATATAATTACAAAAAAATTACCAAAATAAGATAAAAATCATATTTTTCAACAACGTTCATCAAGATTAACATAAAAATAATATTTTTAACTCTTCTTTTAATTTCTATACACTCGACAATTAGAAGATAATAACAAGATTTAATTTTTAATTCAAGATTAATCAATATAATTCAATACTATCAAGATTCATCATAAAAATCATATTTTTAGTTCCCTTTTAATACTTAGGTCACTCGAAAATTCAATAATTAATAATAGCATATTTTAATAATTCAATTGCCCTGTTTTATACAATCTGATTTTTAAAGAATTAAATTAAAAACGACCATCTAAAGATCTCTAAAAATCTGGAAATTTTTATGGGAGCTAAATATGGGTTCAAGGATTAACGTGCATAAATTTCGTCTAAAAATAACATCTTTTACTATTTTTAAGTGATTTTATAACTAACCAGTCAGATTAGGCTGAATTCGGTTTCAGACTTTTCTGCCATAGCAAACGATCTTTAAAAATTACGAAAAAATTACACAAGCTTTAAAACAGTATTACTGACTTCCACCTAAAATTTCGTAGCCATTAGATTTGATTAAGTATACTAATTAATTCGTAAACTAAAACTGGACAGTTTTATCAGTTTGAAAGATTAAATTATTTCAAGCAAGAAAAGATCGAATTTTGCCACGAAATAAATTATGATTCAAAATAAAACAGTAAACAAACTGCCACGAAAAATTCATCAAGAAATAACAAGATTTGATTGGTAAATAAATTCATACAAGATCATACATAAAATCAAGAAAATACATAAAAATCAATCAAGAAATTCATGCTTCATGCTCGACATATCCAAGTAAAACAATATTAAATTTCCTACAATTTTCATGATATGATTCCTAATTAACTATGTGTTTTTCTACCCATAGATTAAAGAGGAGAGCATAGTTACCTGGATTCGCTTAATTAATCCAAGGAAAAACAATGAAGGTTCGACTTTTTGAGGGGATAATAGGAGAGAAAAATGATCTTTAGAGTTTGGAGTTTTAAGTGCTTAAATGCATAATGGCAACACAAGGGACAAGAGTCCTATTTATAGAACAAGATGAAGTGTTGCAAATCCTAAAATAAGGGAAAGTGAGGGCTGGCCATGTGGACTAAGTATAGGGGCCAAGTCATGGGCTTGGTTGAAAAATACTTAAGCCTTCTTAATTGGTAATTAGCATAATTACCCAATTAAACTAGAAATACCCAATAGCCCAAAAAGGAGACTAAAAACCGGCCAAGGGTAGATAAAAGAACAAATTGGGTCCTTGGCCCAATTTGATGAAAAAGAATGGGCTAAAAAGTAAAACAGTCCAAAATTAAATGGGCCTTTTTGGACTTAGAATTAAGACATATCATTAATAACCGCGAAATTTTCTGGCCCAAAATTCCGGGTCGTTACATGTTTAATCTTACAATGTTTTGTGTGCAAAGTTTGACAAGGGCGCTGTTGTTCGATCAATAACACACGTCATCAAGTCCTACTTCCATCAGCCTTGGAAGAACTACACTGAGGTAGATCAGGCAACCAAGGTACATTGGTGGAACATGTGGAAAGTCAGTAAGACGAATTATGTAATTTGATACAATATTTTTTTAAATATAATCTCTTACATTAACATATTTGATTGTCTTTGGTCTAATGCAGAAACAGTACACTTGGAGGCCTGAGCTCGAGGGCACTGTGCGGGATGCATATGATACCAAGGCTGGATTACAGCTGAAGGACATATTCAATGACACAGTGCACAAGCGGAAAGACCGACCAAATTGGCTTGGTGATGAGATGTACCAGGCAATGAAGGGTAGGATCGATGACAAGGTATTCAAGGAAAGGTCAGCTCGAGCGAAGGCAAACAGGAGAGGTGGCGACGCTAGTGGCAAGGCCCAGGCCTCTCACTGCGCGGGTTCTGTCTCCAACACTCAACGAGCTAAGCAATTGGTTAGTCTACTATTTCATTAAATTATTGTAATTAATGCTCGTTCGTTAACATTTGATTATATATCCTACCCTTACGCACATTTGTTTGTGTTGACTAAGGCGAAAGGAGGGAAACTGCCTGATGCTGCGGATCTCTTCCTTGATACTCACTTCAAGAAGCAACCAGGGAAGGATCCGGTTCCGATTAGCCATAAGGCCAAGGAAGTGATGGTAATGCTTTCTTCTTTACTATGCATTTGATTTTTAGAGCGGAATTCCGGCTTCAAAGCCGAAGAGTACGAATAGGATTGATTTTTTATTATTTGCAATTGATGTTTAGAGCGGAATTTCGGCTTTAAAGCCGAAGAGTACGAATAGGATTGTTTTTTAATTATTTGCAATAGAATGTCTATAATAATGTTATGAATTGTGAATTAACCTTTAAAACATGATCTACGTTGATCGGTGCGAAGTTGGGAATGAAAACACCAAAACGAGCCAAAAATGGCCTATTTAGTTTGATTTTGTTCCAAAACCCTCTAAACTTTCCCAAAAACATGCAAATGAGTGATAGAATGTCTATAATAATGTTATGAGTTGTGAATTAACCTTTAAAACATGATCTATGTTGATCGGTGCGAAGTTGGGAATGAAAACACCTAAAACGAGCCAAAAATGGCCTATTTAGTTTGTTTTTATTCCAAAACCCTCTAAACTTTCCCAAAAACATGCAAATAAGTGATAGAATGTCTATAATAATGTTATGAGTTGTGAATTAACCTTTAAAACATGATCTACGTTGATCGGTGCGAAGTTGGGAATGAAAACACCAAAACGAGCCAAAAATGGCCTATTTAGTTTGTTTTTGTTCCAAAACCCTCTAAACTTTCCCAAAAACATGCAAATAAGTTATATAAAGTTTGCATGAATATTATAGGAAATGAATGACACTTAAAAATACAAATTAGGTTGATCGATGCGAAGTTGGGAATGAAAACACCCAAAAGGAGCCAAAAATAGCCTATTTGGTTTGCTTTTTGTTCCAAAACCCTCTAAACTCTCCCAAAAACATGCAAATAAGTGATAGAATGTCTATAATAATGTTATGAGTTGTGAATTAACCTTTAAAACATGATCTACGTTGATCGGTGCGAAGCTGGGAATGAAAACACCAAAACGGGCCAAAAATGGCCTATTTGGTTTGTTTTTTGTTCCAAAACCCTCTAAACTTTCCCAAAAACATGCAAATAAGTGATAGAATGTCTATATCAATGTTATGAGTTGTGAATTAACCTTTAAAATATGATCTACGTTGATCGGTGCGAAGTTGGGAATGAAAACACCAAAAGGAGCCAAAAATGGCCTATTTGGTTTGTTTTTTGTTCCAAAACCCTCTAAACTTTCCCAAAAACATGCAAATAAGTGATAGAATGTCTATATCAATGTTATGAGTTGTGAATTAACCTTAAAACATGATCTACGTTGATCGGTGCCAAGTTGGGAATGAAAACACCAAAAATGAGCCAAAAATGCCTAAAATGGTGTAAAGTCATTATAACCAACGCGATCAGCCTCTAGTAAGCATAATATTGTGTTATAGGAAATGTGTAAGGTTTGAAATCTAGCAATCGATAGACAAGTGACAAGTTAGGAGCGAAAATGCCAAAAAAACCACCTAAAATAGTTTAAAATGACAAGTGTTCTTTTATTCACAATGTCAACTTTATTGTTCTTTTATTTTGAATTGTTTGAACTAACTCCGCCCATAATTTGCAGGAACAATATAACCAGAACCTTTCAGAGTCTCAGGCTAGTGGCTTGGAGACGGATCCCAACCAGGTCTTCTTTGATACGGTTGGTGGCTTCTGGAAGGGCGAGGTTCTAGGGTTCGGCAAAGACGGAGCTTCTCTCTATTATGAGAGAACCTCGCGGCGGCACGTTGGATCTGCCTACTCTCCATCAGTTTCCGCTCAACTGACAAAGATGACCGAGCGTTTGGAGGAGTCCGAGCGTGCGAGGACGGAGTTAGAGGAGCGAGAGCGCCGTCTGGAGGAGCGAGACCGTCAACGGGAGGAGCATCAGCGCCGTCTGGAGGAGGATCAGAAGAAGCAAGCGGAGTACCTCGAGCAGATGAAGGCGCAGATGGACGCTTTCATGAGGCAATTCGGCGATTAGTCTTCCATTCACCGACGAACCCCGAATATCGCACAGACGGTTCTGGCGGTTCTGGAGCCTTCGTAGTGTAGTTGTTTGTTATATTTCGATTTATTAGTTTACGTTTTTGGAAACTGTAATATATATTACATACTTTTGTGTATTACGAAGTATTTATATAAATAATATAAAATATTATTTCGTATATATAACCTGTTTTTCATTAATAAATAATTTAATATCTTTTGCAAAGGTTTTTTGTTATTTAATGAGATGAAAAAAAAGACATAACAATTTAACGACCGCCAAACGGTCGGTATCCAAAAAGTCAAAACCGCGAAAATGGTAAATATTAAAATTAAAAAACCGCGAAAATTAATATACCGACCGACACACGGTCCGTAAATCATTAAGCGCCAAAAAAAAATTGGCTGGAAGAAGCATATTTTCCGACCGCCAGGCGGTCGGTATTACCGACTGTCATTTGGTCGGTTGGTAATACCGACCGCTAGGCCGGTCGGAAAATAGCTCCCCAAATTTTATTTTTTTAGATTTTTATTTAGTCGTTAGACGGTCGATAAATTATTTCCGACTGAGAGTCGGTCGGTGAAAAATTTTTACCGACTAATTTTACACCGACCTCTTTGTACCGACCGGCGACGGTCGGTAAATTTCAGTACCGATCGTTAACGGTCGGTAAATGGCGGTCGGCCGATGCTTATTTTTTTGTTGTGTATATATTTCCTTTGCTTCATATCAATCGTGACGTTGTCATTTTCACGCTTTCCAATGTATTGTTTATAGTCGTAATATATTTGGGGCTTGTTTACTTCAGATTATATTTAGTTCAGTTCAGTTCATCTCTATTTAGTTCAATTAATACACTTCAGTTCAGTTCAGTTCATCTCTATTCAGCTAATGTAAACGAGCCCTTAGTTACGTTTGGCCAAAAATTATAAAAATTAGATTATAATAAAGTATACAATGAGTCAATACCAAAGAGATCCACGTGACTATATTTTTTTTATATATATAGAGCACAAAAGCTAAATATATAAATGTTTGTGAATAATGCTAGATTTCTAATGTTGCAATTATATAATAGCAGAGGATAACATCCATTTATTTTCATGTGGGATAACGTTTTTAATGCTAATATTAATACCAATTGAATCATAATTTTGACACACATTCTAACATTAATATCATTATGAAAAATGAATAAATAAACTATAATAAATGCTTATATAGGGTGTGTTCTCTTCAACTTATTTTTTCTGATTTGATCCGATCTAATCTGATATGGTCTGATCTGATCGTTTTAATTTTATTAATCTTTTAGCTTATCTCACATTTGATATGGTCTGATCTGATCTGATCGATTTGATTTTGTTAGTCTTTTAGCTTATCTCACATCTGATCTGATCTAAAATGATCTGATTTAATTTGATTTGATCTATTATAAGTTGAAGAACACACACCTACAATACAGTATAAAATTTAAGGGGTTGTTTATTTTATTTTATTTTTTTGCCAAGGAGAAAACTTTGTAGTAAGGGAATCTAATAATAATAAGACTATAAATACATGAATGTATGTATAAAAGAAGTGTAATAAAATGGGTACTTGTTTGAGATAAAAGATGATTGAGACATGTGAGGCTGCTGGTGAGATTTTCTGGACCGTCCAAAATTTTCCCAGCTAAGGGGATTTGCCAACTTGGACTTGCCAAAATTTAACTCCCATTCAATTCAATTCAATACTCACCACTCCACCGTATAGTATTTTTTTTTTTTTTATTTAATAATTTGGTAAAAATAAAATAAAAACTTACTGTATTTGTTTTGTGCATAAAGCCATAATTATCCCATCCTATTTTGAGTAATTCAGTTCATATTATTATGGTTATTTAAACTGATTGTAGTTTACTGTTAATCCGACACGCAACGGCCATCTATTGTAAAGAACGGTGAATCTTTCATTCCATTTTTATATGGGCTTGTGTTATTATGGCCATGGAGTCAAGTGCTCCATTTTTTATTTTATTTTTCCAATAATATGGGTGGTATCGGGCCTTTAATTGAGCTCGATTGTGGCTCATGCAGTCTATTTTGGTCGACACACACATCTAAAAGAGGAAGGTAATGAATTCTAACAAATATGTGTGGTGATGCTCGAACTCAATTCCTTAGATTTAACGTTAGACTCAAACCTCTAGAAAATACAATTATTTAAGTAGAACACCCTAAAGATTACAAAGCCCGACACTCTCTATCATATACCAATGTCGGGCTAATAATACTACGTTAGTGATTTCTTTTAAGTTTATGTGGCATAATATAACCGTGCCACAAAGTAAATTAAAAGCTCCTAACCTACCCATTTGATCACGTGAGCAACATTCTCATCCAATTCATCATCATTTTGTTAGATACTATACCGACTAAGTTAGAACCTTGAACTTTCCATCCAAGTTGATCGAACTTATCTTCATACTTCCTAATTCCTATCCCATTAAATTTACATTCTGAATATTATATCTGATTTCTGCTATGTTAAAACCGCATGATTCCAAAGCCTTTATCCACAATTCCAATTGACAATGCTACTACAATAATAAGGAAAAAATGTAACCCCCAAATTGTGAGGTAAGTTATTATTAGATCATTTATTTTGAGATAGAGGGAGTAATTTTCCTTGAAATGCAATAATGTTGAATTTGTTGGTTAACAAACTCATAGGAAGCTATTATTCCTACAAAATGTAAGAATGATCAAGGTAAGTGAAACTTTTTATAAGATACTTGATTTTCAGTGAACAAACAAATAATATATAATTAGTATTCTTAGAAAATAAGATAACACAGGAAATCCTAATTCATAGATAATTCTATTTCATATGTTGAACAAGCAAGCACTTACTTAAATTACTAGTAAAAGATTCATTATTTGAGTTTCACACAAAATCTAAAATAACTTGAGTGTATACTAACTTAATGTACAACGGATTAGAAGTTACGTACCCTAAAAATTTACCTCTTGATAAAATTACTCAATTTATGTAATTTTATCAAGGGGTAACTTATATGAGTTTTGGGTAATTTTTAATCTGTTGTACAGTATACCTAACATATAAACTTTTTCAATGTGTATATTTCATCTTGAATTGCTAAACCTAGATCGTGTTTTAATTAGTATTGTCCGCGTTTTGACAGTATTGTTCTTACTCTATAATTTTTAATCTCTTTTACTTAAATGGACACTCAGACTTTATTGAATTTACTTCGATGAACACCTTAAGTGTATAGAAAAATGTCAGATTCGTCGCGGGCAACACCATTAAAGTAAGTACCATCGTATATAAATGATGAGTAGGACGCATAAAAATCATATCCTAACCTAGCTAGGTAGTGTCGCCTAAAACAATCGCCCCAACCTAGATCAGGTTGCCTGTAGTTTTAGGTGCTCCTACCCAGACCAGCAAATGATTTTTCATGCCACCACTCACTTTTACGAAAAATACTTGTTGCTCGCGATGGTTTCAATATTTTCCGATGCGCTTAAAGTGGTTGTTGGATAAGTCCAATAAAGTTCGGGTATCCAATTGGTCCAAGTTAATGAGAAGGATGAAAAGTTAACGTGTACTAGGTCATTGTTTGATTGCTCTTAACTTTTATAAACACTCACAATTCCCATAATTTTCCTTTTGGTTATGTTTTTTGGCTGACATTAAAAAAAAAGAAAGAAATTACTATTCACAGGCATTTCAATTTCCCACAAAACATGAACATTCACAATTCCTAGAATTTACAAATCCGTACGTAACAACAAAAACATATTTGGACAATTTCTAAAATGTTCATGTAAAAAGTACGAGTAGCTTTTTATAGAATAAAAAGGGAGTTGTTAAACATCGCCCACAAATTGCTTAAAATCGCCCACGATAAAAAGTAAAAAGACAAAATTGCCCTTGATTTAAAATTACACCGCAACAACTTAGATTAAATATACAACGACGTCAGACGCCACGCCATGACCTCGACCACCACCACCACCACCACCACCAGCACCACCATGGCGGTGGTGCTGGTGGTGGTGGTGGTGGTGGTGGTCGAGGTCATGGCGTGGTGTCCGACGTCGTTGTATATTGTTGGCTCAATCATGGTTGGGGCGTCTGATCTGGACGCCTCCTTATTAAAAAAAATTTAACCACCACCATGGTGGTGGTGGCGGCAGTGGTGGTCAAGGTCATGGCTTGGTGTCCGACGTCGTTGTATATTTAAGCTAAGTTGTTGTGGTGTAATTTTAAATCAAGGGCAATTTTGTCTTTTTACTTTAGCTGTGGGTGATTTTAAGTAATTTATGGGCGACGTCTAGCAATCCACAAAAAAAATTAGTATAGAAAATAAATTCTCAAAACAACCAAATGAGTCTAGATTAAACCAAACCCTTTTCATTGTCTATAGTAAAAAAGTACTCGTAAGATATTTTGACACGGCAGAGGAAGAATCTAGGGGTATTATGATTGTTGATGCGCTATTATTAAAGATTTAAAGTCCGCCTAATTGGAATGGTTTTTTAATTCCGGATTCAAAGAGTAGCATCCTTGCTTTTCTAGAATTACCATTTTACTGTAATTTTTTTTTTTTTTAAAAAAAAATTATTGAGTACTAGTCTAGGTTGTATGGACATTTCTAACAAGTGACTCGTCCTATATCCGACACATATCTGAAACCGACACTCGTTGGACACACCTAACTAAATATGTGTCGGATACACCAACTCACGTGTCCAATATTTTTAGTTATATGAATACTTATGAGACACATATTGGACACTTATAGAACACATTCTAAACTTCCTTTAAAACTTATATACGGAGTATTTAGTTTGAATGAGAATATATATTATAATGTGTGAAATGAGTTTATAAAAGTGAAATGTAAATCACAAACATCTTCGTATATTTATTAAAATTAACATTATAATGACAATCAAATTTTAAAAATAATTTTTCTTCTTCATTATATATTTTTCTAATAATTTAATAATAGAAATATATATATATATATATATATATATGTTGGGTTCCGGTGAGAAATGTCTTATCGTGAGAAATGTGAGAAGAGATAAATACTTCAACTATGATCTTGAGGTACATTGACCACCAACTATAGGTACATTCACCATACACTATAAATACATTAAGTAAAAATACATTGACTTTATACCATAAATTCATTTGCTTCTCACTTTTCTCGATCACCAAAATTACATTTCTTACGTGAGCCTACTTCTCTCTCTCTCTCTCTCTATATATATATATATTATTCTTATATTCCCCCTTGTATCCTTAACTTTTGAGTTAGCGTTTTTCCGTACTCGTATCGTACCAGTACCTATATCCGTATCCGTTTTCATGCAACCTAGGTACTAGTTTCATTTCTTTTTATTTATTGGACATGTGTACAACATTTATCAAAAAATGAGCTTCAAATTCTAGATGTAACACATTGACTTTGGCAATAATATTCATCCAACTTACTTTGACCAATAATTGTTACATATACAGTTATACATAAAGAAAAATATAGTCTTGTGAGATCTTATTGGATTCACCTCGGAATACACTTTTCCAAATATAAATTTTATAATTTTTAAACTTGTATATTAGAGATATTATAGGTTCAAATTGTGTCTCGACAAGTGTCAAAAGAGAAGTGTTACATCTAAAAGAATGGAGGGAGTATGCAATAAATATTTCATTTCTTTTTAAGGATATCATTTCATTTTGATTTCTTCCCTCATTATATGCGTCTTTATTTTTCTCTCTTTATTTAACACAATCGAAATTTTCGTGGGAGTTTGTGCAAGCCTATCGTTACAAATAAAAAGAAACAAAGTAGTACTACCCTTGTTACAGATTATTTGCAACTTTGATGATCGCATGAACTTCTTATGCATAATTTATTTGCGAGAAGAAAATCGAGAGAAAAATATAGATGCATGTGATAAGGAGAGATAGATAAAATTGACAACCTAAAATAGAAAGAAAACTTTTGTTGTAAATAATGTGTATTATTCATTTTGACAAAAGTTGCAAATAATATGAAAAGGAGATGGTGTTGAAAATATTTTGTTATTGACCACCTTTTTTTTTATCACTTTATAGAACTAGTTTGGATTCCATGATATACACAGATAATATAAAGTTATGTATTTTACCTGCTCCATATTAAACGCAACATTTGTCTTTTCATGTTTACCAATGTATAATTTATATTCGTTATAACTTCAGTTACGTTTCCCAAAAATTATAAAAGTTAGATCACAATAAAATACACATTGAGATGATAACAAAGAGATCTCATATGACTATAACTGTTTACATGTATAAAGCACAAAAGCTAGTTATACTAGTAATTATTATGAATAGTACTTGTTTAAGAATTATTTTCAAAATTTCCATTACCTCAATTTCTTATTATTTACAATGATATGAGATAAAATAGAGAGTAAAAATAAATAATTGTTGCTAATAATAAGAAACAAAGATAGTAATAAATATTTTTTCACTGTTAGTTTGTCCCTTGAATCTGATTTATGCCCCATTCGAATAACCCATGATGGGGGTCTCAATGCACGGCCAACGAGTCAAGGTCCAGAGGTGAAACGTCATGGTTTGGGGGTTCAGGGGGCTGTTATGTATGTATGTATGTTTAGGGTTCTCTGATTTGGGCTTATTTTGAGTCTTTTCTATTTCATTATTAGGAGATCGATCTATATATACTCCTAGCTAGTTAATCTTTGTAACCCTAAACTATTACTGAATTCATAAATCCCTCAACAATACAATAAAACTTCCCCAGATGTTTGCCTTTCTAAGTCAAGTAATGGTGACCTGGTGTGGTTGTACGAGCGGTGAGTCCCCTCACCCTAAACCTTAGTTAGTACTTTTATTTCATAGTTTTCAAATAGTTTATTTGACCATTTCTTGCCCCTCATAACTCTGACTTATCTTGTTTAATTCATATTATGTTAACCCCTATTCATATTATGACGAAGATTTATTTGGTATCTAATTTGAGTCCATGACGTACTTAGACCACTCTGGTGTACGGAATGTCTTTCCTTCGAAGCATAAGTTAGCTTTATGTGGGTAAAACTTACATATAGTGCAAATTCAGAGGGAGAAGTGTGTAATATGCTTTGTAGAGACTAGAGAAAAGGCAGAGGAAACCAAATCTGTATTGAATGCCCCTCATATGCAGTAAATGAAGGTTGTTAATAGTCTTGTGTTGGGGGATTTGGTTGGAAAAATATTGGTTGACCCATCGGGTAGACTACCCATCTTTAATATAAGGTTATGATAACTATGATAGTGTAATCCAATTTGGCTTAAGTATTAATATTTTAATAATACTTGTGGGTGATTGCCACGTGTCTAGGATATGATAGTAGCGGGTAGTCTACCCGATGGGTAGGTGTAACAATGTCCGATTTGGTTGGGTCATATGAACCATACAAAATCTCTAAACTTGTGGGTGACTGCCACGTGTCTAGGATACAATCAGTTGGTTGGGCAAAGCAAGAAAGTTTAGCATTCTCATACAAGGTTGCATGAAAACAGATACAGAAACTGATATGATATGGATACTAAAAAACGTTAACTCAAAAGTTAAGAATACAGGACACGAGAAGATAATATTATAAAATATATATTTCTATTTATTAAATTATTAGAAAAATATATAATGATGAAGAAATTTTTTTTAAAAATTTGATTGTCATTATAATTTTAATGAATATCCGACAATATTCGTGATTTACATTTCATTTTTATGAACTCATTACTTAACACATTGTAATATAAATTCTCATTCAAACTAAATATATAAGTTTTAAAAGAAGTTGTGTCTAATATGTGTCTCATAAATGTTCATATAACTAAAAAATAGTACACACATGAGTTGGTGTGTTTAACACATATTTAGACATATCCAACGAGTGTCGTGTTCGATACGTGTCATACACGGGACACGCCACTTGATAGAAGTGTTCGTGCGACCTAATCTCATATAGGGACACATGTTAGGTCCTATATTGGCCCTTATGTATGTGAGCTTTATCTTTGGGCCATAATAAGTAGCTAAGATTTTTGAAAATTATTTTTTCTGTTTCATATGCTCCTTTGTACTCCATATACGGGTACGTATATCGTCGTGCAATGTCATTTTTTGCGAAAATCTATCCAATCCCTGTCACATTTCAACTTAGACTGTGTTCTCTTTGATCAATTAATTTAAGCACTCTTTTACTTATTGGAAAAAACGAATTAGTTTAGACCAGATTAGAAAAATTGGATTAGAGCTTTTTATTTGTTTTTATTTATTACTAAATATATATAATTTCGTACTAAAATAAAAAGTGAAAATTACACAGTAGAAATCTAGTCATCAATACGAGTATAATGATACTACATTTGATTTTTTTTTTGTTCTTATAAATTAGTATATAAAGAAGATCAAAGTTTAATCAAAATTTTAATTTCGACCAGATTTGAAAAATTGAGATAAGATCAAACCATATTATAAAAATTCAGATCATCAGATCAAACTAAATCAGATCAGATATAGAGAACATACCCTTAATAAATAATTGAATCCCATAAAATGCATGATATCTAGATTTTTGCCAAATGAAATACCAAATTTCATTCAATAGACATTGTTTTCATCCCTTTTTTTTGTCTCATTTTCCTTTATCAAATATCTTTAATCGTTTGTTTTTATTTTCATACACGTATATGATATAAATTTTGTCTCGATTTTGAAATTTCATAGTGAGCCCATTGCCCATACAGTTCCATCAACAATTTTCTCTCTTGTTTTTTCTTCTTACTTGGCTAAATACATGTGTTAATTAAATCATAATAATAATAAAAAGGGCAAAAAATGGAGAAATATTTTAGATCACTAGCTAAATAGACGAGTCAGGAAAAATCAAGATTGTTGTCAATTTCAATAGTTTTAATGGTTTTAAAATCCTTGTGTCTGGATACCATTGGTTGATATTGGGGACCTTCAAATAATCCAGAGGCCTTTGGTTGGACATGAATCCTGTGAAAGTATATATACTCCAAGCATGTAGTTTGTTCTAGGTTAAATTCTCTTACTTTTGACAAGTAACCTAGCTAGCTTTTTGCCTATAGGCCAAAACATCATTTGTCAAGCAAACCTTATCGCCAATCATCATCATCAATACTATTATTGTTACTGTTACTGTTACTCTCTCTGTAACATATTAATGGCAACAATTTGATATAAAATAGAGAGAAAAAATGTGAAATCATTGTCATTAATATGTTACAAAGGGAGTTCTTATATTATTATTGCTATCCTTCGTTTTTCTTTAGAGCGTGGCAAAGTTTTGACTTTGGCATTACTCATTCATCAATGCTTTGACATTCTTTAGAGATTTATTATATATAAGGAAATTAAAATATAGTAATATTGGGTCTTATTTAATTCATCTCAATGTGTAATTTATTAATATCTAATTTTTACAATTTTTTTACATATGCATAATTGATGTTATAAATGAATAAAAAAAGTGTATCAACAAGTGAGAAAAGCAAAATTAAACATTGCATCAAAAATAAAATGGAGGTATTATTGTTGTTGGTGGTGGTACGGATGATGTTGTTGCTGCTATCATTATTATTTGTTATACACGAAAACACAAAATGTCTACAAGAAGTTAGTGGGAACCCTAGATACAATCTGGGCCCCCACAGCCCTAGCTATTGCAAAGCCAATACGAGAAAAGATGTGAGCAGCAGCCCGCGCACCAATATCATGTGCTCTTGAAAAACTCTGAATCCGCTTAAGCAGTGTAACAACATCCTCCTCAAATTCGCCAAAAGTAGAAAAAGAGAAAGGTAGGAAACCATACCCAAGAGTAGCACACCGATCCGCATACTTACCCCGTTTTCGAGAAGCCGCATCCAACACAGCACGACCAGGAACAAAATCAGTCATACCAGACTGAGTCAAAGGCGAGGATCCTGTCAAATCAACACAGACATCGCGACCACGATCCCAAGAATAAAGCAGCAAGTCCGCCAGACGTAGAGCCCCAAACTCTGTGCCCAATCCAATATCAACCTCTTTTCCAACAGAAATCCCCGAGCGAGTGCAGATATCAACAAGAGTGTCCCGTACAATATTATGCCGATGCTTGACACCCACAATCCCGGCACACGACACTGCATGATCACCAAATATGTCACCCTCAAAAACCCTCGAACAAGCGGAACAAGGCGCGGAAGCAGAAAACAAAGGAACACCCAGCCTGTAACATAGCACACACCGATACGTTTTACCATTCATAGTCTGACCCATCCCTGAGATCGGAACCACCCTAAGCCAATCAGAAGTATGATCTCGTTGTTGCGATTTCCAAAGAGCAACCAGTCGTGGAGATAAAGAAAATGTGGTTTCAACAGTCTTAGTAACCTTTGTGAAATATTTATCTGCCAGTTTCTTCATGAGTTTGGGGGCAGCGTTCTCACTAGGATTACCAAGAATATCAACATCCACAAAAGCATTAAGCCGACATAAAGCATCAGCAAAGGCAGGCCCAGGATCCACAACGGAGAAGCTTAAGCTGCAACCCAGCAGACTGCAGTCGTGATGCTACAAATGCATAGTGCAGAACATCCGCAACAGAATAGACACCTAACCCACCAAAAGCAAAGGGTAAGGTGGCGAGCCTCCATTGCCAATCTCCGAAGCCAGGGCCAGACGCAATGACAATACGCTCCAAAGATGAACGAAGTGCAACATCGAACTTCTGCCGAGCAGCCTCAAATGACAAGTCCGCATCGCAAAGTAAAGCTTCGAAACCCCAGTGCAAGCACGAAGAAGTAACAACTCACACTGCGGATCTTCAAGCCGAGCAACCGCATTCATAAGCTCAATAGTCTTATCCACCCGACCCACCACAAGCTCACTGCTGAAATCAGAATTTGCACTAACTGGCCCACCAAGCAGTTTAACACCCCGAAGAGGCCGAGCAATGTTGGGCGGGAAAACTCCAACTAACCTACTCCGAGGGTCCTCTGCTGGCCAAAAAACCTCAGAGACCTGAATTATGGTCCTATATATGTACTATGACTTCTATGAGTACGCAATACGTGTGATAACTTTAGAAATTTTGTACATAATTTTTTATTTCTATTTTTGGTTTGTAGTTTATTTTTTGTGATTAAATTCCAAATAAAAAAGACTTAATAATTTTGATTAAAGGATTATTTAGGTTGCTGTATGACCATTATTATTGATTTATAACAATGACGCATTGTACAGAGTAGTTTAATAAGTTGACTATATATGGATTCAAAAAAATGACGCTATGAAATTTGATTAGAGAGCTATATATACTTGATTGTTGAATATTTTGAAATTTATAATTTGTATTGATTAATTATTGATTGCTAATTAATTAAAATTTCCTCTTTTATTGATTGAAAATGTAATGACCCAGATTTTATCGGTATTTTTGCCGGTATTTATGTGTATTTATGTTTGTTATGTGCTAGTTCAAATTAATTTTTGAACTATTTATTTTAATTTTATATGAATAATTTCGATTTAATCGAAATGTTTATTTCTTAGTTTTTATTATTTATGTTAATTATTATATAATTAATTAGAATTTTATTTATTTAATTTTCTAATTAATTATTTAGTATTTTGGGTGAAATCGATTTGGGCATGATTAATTATGCGGTTTTCGCAAATTAGCCCAATTGATTACGAGAGCCCAATTTAGGCCCAAGTAACCCCCATGGCCGGTTTTTAGCAAGCTTGGCAAGGCTTGCCACTTGCTTTGTTTTCACACTCAACCAACTTCTATAAATAGAAGGGGTTAGTGAGCCTTATGATCATTTTGCCATTTGCCTTTAGCACTCTTGCCATCAAAATTCAATCAACACAAATTCCCTCCACTTTCTCTTGCCTCACGCCATTTTTGATGAACAAGCCATCAATTGTTCATCATTAATTCTAACCTTGAACTTAAAGATTCAAAGTCTATTGATCTTTAAGTATCCTAAACACAATCTAAACCCATTTGTTTTATTCAAAGATCGTTGGTCCGGGTTTGTTCGTGTTCGTGTGGGGGTTGTTCGAGTGGACCGTGGTGGTGTTCGAAAGGGTGGGCCGTGCTCGTGGTGGTGCAGCTGTGCAGACGGGCCGTGCAAGGCGTGTTCGTGCTGGGGCTGCCGTGCTGGACAGCCGTGCAACGGTGGCTGTGCTCGTGTGTGCAAGGCGTGCCGTGCGTGTTTTGGGCCGTGTTGTGTGCCGTGTTGGTGCTTGTTTCCGGGCAGCAACTTTTGTGTGTTGAATTGTGTGTAATCTTCAATAAGGTAACATACTAACTCAACTTAATTGGTATACCTTGTTTATAGTATAGATTAAATGCATGTTTGGGTTGATTGTTGTTGAATACCTATGATTTCATGTATGGTTTCTAAATCTGATTTTCATATGCTTATATGATGTTTTAGTGATGATTTTTCATGATATTATGATTGATTATATGTTGTTTTGTGTTCATGATTAATGTGTTAAAGTTTGATGAATTTTGGATAAGTTAAAGTTGAATTTTCGAATGAATAATGATGATGATATGCGAATGGTGTATGGTTGGATGAGTTCTTGATTGAAGATCTTGAATCTTGAATGAGTTCTTTATGAGTTCTTTGAGTTCTTTATGAGTTCTTTGAGTTCTTTATGGGTTCTTGATGAGTCTTTATGAGTTCTTGGTTGAATCTTGTAAGTTACAGAAAACGGTTTAAAGAATAAAGAAAGTTAAAGAAAGTGTTTAATTTGGTTAAAGAATGATTAAAGATTAATGATTAATGATTGGTTAGACTCAAGAATAAGGCTAGAGGCAGTTCTTGAGAATAACTTCGATGTTTTAGCTAGTTAATTTCAAGAATCGGGGCTTTAGGCAGTTCTTGAACTTAATATAGTTATGTTGGATAATAATGATGATAAATTGATGAAAATGATTAAATGAATTAATTAAGTATTTAGCTTGATTTCATTTCTAGACGCCCTGAACTTAGAGTAAGATTCTTGGTTTTCGGGTTAAGACGTTGCCCCTAATCCATCCGCGGTATTGGGTTAGTTGGAGTCATACTATGTGATCTTTGTGAATTCCAGTAAGATTGGTTTCACGGGACATGGATTTCCAGTAAGATTGGTTTCATGGGGTTTGGGAGTAAGATTCTCAAATCCGAACATAGTAGAAAGTTCGAGCGCGTAAGATGCGTTCGTACGAGCACAGTCCGGTCTAGATTATGGATGATTGCGCCAAAGATAGTTGATTAGGTTGGTTTGAGTCGAGTTCGCGTTTTGGGTTGTTCTCGTACTTTGTTTAATGATGTTGATCGTTTGATTTATGCTATGTACATGTGTGTTCCCATTAGGGTGAGTCAGTTATGTTACTCGCCACTGATGGTGGACCGTTGTTGTATTTTTCAAGTACTTCAGATGATGATGCTCTTGCCTAGTTTTGGGTTGGGCGAGCGACGTTGTTTCTTGTGTTGTCTGTTGTATTTACTGTTTTCTTAGCATTAGTTAGCGACAGTATTTGTTTAGATGTTATTTCATTACTTTTGGACTTTTATATGTTGTTTAAAGAATCTGACATGTAGTTGGAGTTAACTCGTATTATAGTATTTCTAGTTTGACTTTTGGATTAGTTTATGTACAAACTTGTGGGTATTTGTACTTTTGGTGGTTTAATAACAATATTTGAGGAATTAGTTTTATTTCTTAAGTATTTGAGTTGTAGTTTCTAACTACTCGACTCGTCGGTTTCTTCCGCGCCGATTTAAGCGAGTCGGGTCGTTACAGTTGGTATCAGAGCCGAATAGGTTTTAAGCGAAGTTTTTAGGATTTGAGTTTAAACCCGGGAGTTGAGAGCTTTATTATTCCCGAGTGATCAACCAAATTCTAGTTAAGTGAAGGGAGAAGAGTTGGGTAGAAAGACCGGGATAGGATCTTTTTCTATTTTCTTTCTTCCTTTATTTTGTGTACTTGACTGTGGTGGAGTGTTTGACTAACATTTTATCGTTGTTATGTCTTTTGTTGTGATGCGTTGCAGCATGTCTACACCTCGCCGGTTGAGTACTGGACGACAGAGGTTGCGGGCACTCGAGGAGGCGATCCTTACATTGGCGCAGCATAGTCGTCAACCGCCGAATATGCAGTCGACGTTCGATCGTATCGCACGTCATCGACCTCCGACTTACGACGGGGTTGCCGACCCCACTACTTTGGAGAGCTGGATCCGCGAGATGGGGAAGCTCTTCGACGCGACGTTTTGTCCCGATCACGAGAGGGTGCTGATCCCCGCATATTACTTACGTGGAGAGGCCGATAACTGGTGGACGTTGGCGAAGGACGCGTACTAGCCGTTGCATGCGATGACTTGGACCGACTTTATCGATAAGGTCCAGGAGCGTTTCTACCCCGACGAGTTGCGGTGGCAGAAACAGGAGGAGTTTGTTACTCTTGCACAGGGTAAGATGTCTGTCCAGGCGTACACCGATCGATTTACAGAGCTGTCGAGGTTCGCTACGTCTGTGGTTCCGTCAGAGAAGGATCGGGTCAAGCGCTACATCAAAAAGCTAGATCCGAGGATCCGAGTTCACGTGATCAGCAGTGGAGCGGCTACGTTCCAGTAGGCTTACGAGGTAGCACTCGAGATACAGGCATCGGTTACCGAGGAGGATTCGAGCAAGAAGAGAGCTCCAGTTCCGACGACTACAGCTTCGTTTAAGAAGCCCCGGTTTGGCACATCTAGCAGTACCCCTTCGACTCCGAGTTCGCGTAAGGGTAGCGATGGCTCGAAGTGTAGAGGTTGCGGCCGAGACTTCCATCCAGGGAAGAAGTGTGACGGTTCTCCGATCACTTGTTTCACTTGCGGTAAGGTAGGCCACAAGGCGTCGACTTGTCCCGAGAAGAAGCCAGATTCGGAGATTCAGCGACTTCCAGCACCGACTCAGACTCCAGTGAAGAACCGAGTCTACTGTATGACCGAGGCGGAGGCCGAGGTTCAGCCTGACGTCGTATCAGGTAGATTTCTTGTCTCTGGTATGTTAGCATTAGTCTTATTTGATTCTGGTGCTACTGTTTCTTTTGTGGCTAGTAGTTTCGTCTCGAGGTCTAATCTTCGAGGCAGCCTTCCTGTTAGTTCAATTATTACTCTCCCTTCCGGAGAGGATTTTGTTTGTCAGCGTGAATTCCGAGGAGTGCCTATCGTGATAGCTGGGGAGCAAGCGACGGCCGATCTGAAGGAGTTTCTGCTGATGGAGTTTGACGTAATACTTGGTATGGACTGGCTATCAAGGTATCGAGCGATTATTTGTTGCCGAGATCAGTCAGTGACATTCCGAGGATCTCAGGGCAACCGAGTTACCTACTCTGGGTTCGTCCTTAAGAAAGGAGTAAAGGTAATCTCTGCCTTGAAAATGAGGAAGCATCGCTAGAAGGGCGATACGGTGTATTTATGTCAGGTACGAGACTTGACTAAAGAGTCTCTGTTGGACGATATACCTGTAGCGAGGGATTTTAGAGACGTATTTCCTGATGAGCTACCAGGCGTTCCACCTGAGCGTGATGTCGAGTTTCATATCGACTTGGTACCCGGGACAGCGCCGATCTCGAAGGCACCGTACCGGATGGCACCGTCTGAGTTATTGGAGTTAAAGACACAACTCCAGGATTTGATCGATAAGGGCTTCATTAGGCCGAGTGTTTCTCCATGGGGAGCTCCTGTGCTCTTCGTGAAGAAGAAAGATGGTAGTATGCGCCTGTGCATAGACTACCGAGAGTTGAATCGGGTAACTATCAAGAATAAGTACCCATTGCCTAGGATTGAGGACATGTTCGATCAGTTGCGAGGAGCAGAAGTGTTTTCAAAAATAGATCTTCGGTCTGGATATCATCAGATTCCAGTCAAGAAAGAAGACATCCCGAAAACTGCTTTTCGTACTCGATACGGCCATTACGAGTTCGAGGTGATGCCCTTTGGCCTCACTAATGCGCCAGCCGTGTTCATGGATCAGATGAACCGGACGTTTCACCACTTACTCGACAAGTGCGTCGTAGTATTTATAGATGATATCTTGATCTATTCTAGAGATGAGTCCGAGCATACGGAACATCTCCGGATGGTACTCGAGATATTGAGGAGTCATAAGTGGTTCGCGAAACTCTCCAAGTGTGAGTTCTGGCTTCGCGAAGTAGCCTTCCTAGGTCATGTGATTAGCAAAGAAGGCATTAAAGTAGATCCAGCTAAGATTAAGGCTGTGGTAGATTGGAGTAGCCCGACAAATGTGGCGGAGGTTCGTAGTTTTCTAGGCTTAGCCGGATACTACCGACGATTCGTCCAGGACTTCTCCAAAATAGCTAGACCGATGTCTAGTCTCCTGCAGAAGGAGGTCCGATTCGTTTGGATAGAGGCTTGCGAGCAAGCATTTCAGGAATTGAAACAGAGATTAGTCTCTGCTCCGATTCTTACTCTTCCGAACGATGAAGAGGGCTTTGAGGTCTTTAGTGATGCTTCGAAGTGTGGCTTAGGTTGTGTACTCATGCAGGGTGGGAAGGTCATCGCTTATGCATCAAGGCAACTGAAGGTGCACGAGCGTAACTATCCTACGCATGACTTAGAGTTAGCGGCTGTAGTATTCGCGCTCAAAATTTGGAGGCACTATCTCTATGGTGGTTCGTGTAAGGTATTCACGGATCACAAGAGTCTCAAGTACATCTTCACTCAAAAGGACCTCAATATGAGGCAGAGGCGGTGGCTTGAGTTGATCAAGGACTACGACCTGACGCTCAACTATTGCGAGGGTAAGGCGAACTTGGTCGCAGATGCACTAAGTCGCAAACAACGCTTGAGCTTCAGTAGAAGCCGTGGTTCCGTCAGATTTCGTCTGACATCTATGAGTGCCGAGCCTGATTTCTTTCAGGAGTTGTGCGAGGGTCAGCAGAACGACCCACAGTTTGCTAGGATTCGAGAGGCTATACGGCAAGGTAAAGCTGTAGGTTTCGAGACCCCTTCTGATGGTGGTATGCGCTTTCGAGGGAGATGGTGTGTACCGGACTGTTCTGATCTTAGGAACAGAATCATGTCCGAGGCACATAACTCGCCTTATTCTGTTCATCCCGGTGGTAATAAGCTTTACCAGGATCTTAAAGGCCAATTCTGGTGGCCTAAGATGAAAAGGGATGTAGCAGAGTTTGTTGCTCGGTGTTTGACCTGTCAGAAGGTCAAGATTGAGCATCAGAGACCAGGAGGTCTGTTGCAGCCACTACCTATTCCGACCTGGAAATTTGAGTCGGTATCTATGGACTTCGTAGTAGGCTTACCCACTTGTAATGGCTTGAATGCTATTTGGGTCATAGTGGATAGGTTAACTAAGGTCGCTAGATTCATTCCGATGAAGATGACCTGGTCGATGGAGCGTCTAGCTGAGGCGTATACTCAGGACATAATCCGACTTCACGGAGTTCCGAGGGAGATTGTTTCTGATCGAGATCCGAGATTTCTGTCTCGTTTCTGGAAGTCAGTTCAGGAAGCCTTTGGGACGAAGCTGAAGTTGAGTACCGCTTTTCATGCGGCTACTGATGGTCAGACTGAGAGGACCATCCAGACTTTGGAGGATATGCTCCGAGCATGTGCTCTGGAGTACCACCAGTCTTGGGTACGCATGCTCTGCTTGATAGAGTTCTCCTATAACAACAGCTATCACTCCAGCATTGAAATGGCTCCG
The DNA here is from genome assembly GCA_951394345.1 of Salicornia ramosissima. NCBI lineage: Eukaryota > Viridiplantae > Streptophyta > Magnoliopsida > Caryophyllales > Amaranthaceae > Salicornia > Salicornia ramosissima. Next base: position 53,213,368 of record OX596237.1, on the reverse strand, counting down.
TACGAGGCCCTATATGGTCGGAAATGTCGGAGTCCTATATGTTGGAATGATATCAGCGATACTGTGGCTTTAGGACCTGAGATGGTACGCGATACTATCGAGAAGGTTCGAGTCATCCGGTCTAAGATACAGGCCGCTCAGAGTCGTCAGAAATCCTACGCCGATAATCGACGTAGACCGCTGGCTTTCGAAGTAGGTGACAAAGTCTTGCTTAAGGTTTCGCCATTCAAGGGAGTGGTACGCTTCGGTCAGAAGGGGAAACTCCGACCGAAATATGTGGGACCTTACGAGATACTTGAACGAGTTGGGGAGGTGGCATATCGATTGGCATTACCACCTAGTTTGGCTAATGTTCATGATGTATTCCATGTTTCCCAGCTAAGGAAATATGTACATGATCCTACTCATGTGATTACAGCGGATCCGGTCGTGATCGAGCCGAATCTGACTTATGAGGAGCGACCCGTCCAAATCTTGGATCGGGAAGTTAGGACCCTGCGGCGTAAGCAGGTACCGCTTGTCAAGGTGTTATGGAGAAATCAACACCGTGAAGAAGCGACTTGGAAGACGGAAGCGTCTATGCGGCAGAAGTACCCGGAGCTGTTCGATGGGGAGCGATCTCCTGCACCTTGAAATTTCGGGACGAAATTTCTTTAAGGAGGGGAGGTTGTAATGACCCAGATTTTATTGGTATTTTTGCCGGTATTTATGTGTATTTATTTTAATTATTTTTGGTTTGTAGTTTATTTTTTGTGATTAAATTCCAAATAAAAAAGACTTAATAATTTTGATTAAAGGATTATTTAGGTTGCTGTATGACCATTATTATTGATTTATAACAATGACGCATTGTACAGAGTAGTTTAATAAGTTGACTATATATGGATTCAAAAAAATGACGCTATGAAATTTGATTAGAGAGCTATATATACTTGATTGTTGAATATTTTGAAATTTATAATTTGTATTGATTAATTATTGATTGCTAATTAATTAAAATTTCCTCTTTTATTGATTGAAAATGTAATGACCCAGATTTTATCGGTATTTTTGCCGGTATTTATGTGTATTTATGTTTGTTATGTGCTAGTTCAAATTAATTTTTGAACTATTTATTTTAATTTTATATGAATAATTTCGATTTAATCGAAATGTTTATTTCTTAGTTTTTATTATTTATGTTAATTATTATATAATTAATTAGAATTTTATTTATTTAATTTTCTAATTAATTATTTAGTATTTTGGGTGAAATCGATTTGGGCATGATTAATTATGCGGTTTTCGCAAATTAGCCCAATTGATTACGAGAGCCCAATTTAGGCCCAAGTAACCCCCATGGCCGGTTTTTAGCAAGCTTGGCAAGGCTTGCCACTTGCTTTGTTTTCACACTCAACCAACTTCTATAAATAGAAGGGGTTAGTGAGCCTTATGATCATTTTGCCATTTGCCTTTAGCACTCTTGCCATCAAAATTCAATCAACACAAATTCCCTCCACTTTCTCTTGCCTCACGCCATTTTTGATGAACAAGCCATCAATTGTTCATCATTAATTCTAACCTTGAACTTAAAGATTCAAAGTCTATTGATCTTTAAGTATCCTAAACACAATCTAAACCCATTTGTTTTATTCAAAGATCGTTGGTCCGGGTTTGTTCGTGTTCGTGTGGGGGTTGTTCGAGTGGACCGTGGTGGTGTTCGAAAGGGTGGGCCGTGCTCGTGGTGGTGCAGCTGTGCAGACGGGCCGTGCAAGGCGTGTTCGTGCTGGGGCTGCCGTGCTGGACAGCCGTGCAACGGTGGCTGTGCTCGTGTGTGCAAGGCGTGCCGTGCGTGTTTTGGGCCGTGTTGTGTGCCGTGTTGGTGCTTGTTTCCGGGCAGCAACTTTTGTGTGTTGAATTGTGTGTAATCTTCAATAAGGTAACATACTAACTCAACTTAATTGGTATACCTTGTTTATAGTATAGATTAAATGCATGTTTGGGTTGATTGTTGTTGAATACCTATGATTTCATGTATGGTTTCTAAATCTGATTTTCATATGCTTATATGATGTTTTAGTGATGATTTTTCATGATATTATGATTGATTATATGTTGTTTTGTGTTCATGATTAATGTGTTAAAGTTTGATGAATTTTGGATAAGTTAAAGTTGAATTTTCGAATGAATAATGATGATGATATGCGAATGGTGTATGGTTGGATGAGTTCTTGATTGAAGATCTTGAATCTTGATTGATTTCTTGGTTGAAGATCTTGAATCTTGAATGAGTTCTTTATGAGTTCTTTGAGTTCTTTATGGGTTCTTGATGAGTCTTTATGAGTTCTTGGTTGAATCTTGTAAGTTAAAGAAAACGGTTTAAAGAATAAAGAAAGTTAAAGAAAGTGTTTAATTTGGTTAAAGAATGATTAAAGATTAATGATTAATGATTGGTTAGACTCAAGAATAAGGCTAGAGGCAGTTCTTGAGAATAACTTCGATGTTTTAGCTAGTTAATTTCAAGAATCGGGGCTTTAGGCAGTTCTTGAACTTAATATAGTTATGTTGGATAATAATGATGATAAATTGATGAAAATGATTAAATGAATTAATTAAGTATTTAGCTTGATTTCATTTCTAGACGCCCTGAACTTAGAGTAAGATTCTTGGTTTTCGGGTTAAGACGTTGCCCCTAATCCATCCGCGGTATTGGGTTAGTTGGAGTCATACTATGTGATCTTTGTGAATTCCAGTAAGATTGGTTTCACGGGACATGGATTTCCAGTAAGATTGGTTTCATGGGGTTTGGGAGTAAGATTCTCAAATCCGAACATAGTAGAAAGTTCGAGCGCGTAAGATGCGTTCGTACGAGCACAGTCCGGTCTAGATTATGGATGATTGCGCCAAAGATAGTTGATTAGGTTGGTTTGAGTCGAGTTCGCGTTTTGGGTTGTTCTCGTACTTTGTTTAATGATGTTGATCGTTTGATTTATGCTATGTACATGTGTGTTCCCATTAGGGTGAGTCAGTTATGTTACTCGCCACTGATGGTGGACCGTTGTTGTATTTTTCAAGTACTTCAGATGATGATGCTCTTGCCTAGTTTTGGGTTGGGCGAGCGACGTTGTTTCTTGTGTTGTCTGTTGTATTTACTGTTTTCTTAGCATTAGTTAGCGACAGTATTTGTTTAGATGTTATTTCATTACTTTTGGACTTTTATATGTTGTTTAAAGAATCTGACATGTAGTTGGAGTTAACTCGTATTATAGTATTTCTAGTTTGACTTTTGGATTAGTTTATGTACAAACTTGTGGGTATTTGTACTTTTGGTGGTTTAATAACAATATTTGAGGAATTAGTTTTATTTCTTAAGTATTTGAGTTGTAGTTTCTAACTACTCGACTCGTCGGTTTCTTCCGCGCCGATTTAAGCGAGTCGGGTCGTTACAGAAAAATCTAATTATTATTTTCAAGTGGACACCACCTTTTCATTCTCTTATACTAGCCTTGTATGCACGCTTTGCGTGCCATGATTTTTAAATGTATCTACATGCTATATTCTAGTGACTATCAAATTTCTATAATAATCGAAATGTAAAATTTTTATGTGACAAATATATCTAGTTATAGAGAATTCAAAAATATAAATTTGGGTATTTTTATTTTACTTTAACGAAACTTATATTTTGTAACATTTTGATTTTAAAATTTTCAAAAATTGAAATAACTTTTCATAATAGTTTGTTGGGGAATTTTCATAAATTTGGGTAATAGTATGATGAACACTTGAGGCGTGTCGGGGACACTTCCCTGAAAACAATATTTCCACCCAATTCGTAGGCCGGGTTACAGGAAATTTGTCAACAAGATACAACAAGAAACCGTAGAAATCAAGCCTAGTTTAATCTCTACAAAAAAGTGAAAATTCTGTCCCTTTTTTGCACTTTTGGCACTTTAGTCTGTTTTCACGTGTCGCGAGCTTAAGTTACGACTCGTGATTTTCCACTGTCTTTGTTGTACTTACCTCAACGTTTAACAACGCAAATCGCTAAATAACTTTGCATAATTACGAACTTCAAACACATAATACTACATCTAGTATTATTAATATTCATAATTATGTACATTTATATTCTAAATCAATAAATCTCAACATAGTTAAAAGTGATACTAATTGATTTTTTTTGAAATTTTAAAGGAGGTAACACATACTTTTTCGCGCGGGGTGCCCCTTGGCTTATATAATTATTATCTTATATAATAGAGATTATTTGGCTACATCAACATTAATTTGCCCCAACGCATGCACCTTACATTGTGATTTGTGAAAGGAAATATAAGTGCACTGACAATAATGGGTTCTTTAGGGTTTGTTTTAACCTTTTCAAGTTTTATAAACAAACCTTGCTATCGTTGACAAAACTTACAAACCTTACACTAGTTGTTTTTCATGACCAAAAACAAAGGTCGCGTAGGGCCCAACAAGATTTCAAGTGTGAAATAAAATGTACGGAGTATAATTTATATTGATATGTAGTAGGTGACTAGGTCGGTGTCATGCACAATTTTTAAAATAGGGTTATATGCATGTTAAGGGTTTATTAAAATACAGATTTATATATTAGTGATGTGACAGAAGAATGAATGTGTGATCATAAGATGAGTATAATCCTCGGGTCTCCGGTACGGTCCGAGAAAATTAACCGGAGAAGAAAACTCCCGATGTCAAAAATTAAAAGAAGCTATGTTGTCAATTTGACATTATTGAAATACTGCTACTATTATTAATAATACAGTGAGCACATTAACAAAAAGAAAGAAAGAAAGAAAAATAAGCTAAGGTATATATGGTACATGCATGGTTCGAACATAGGGCATGACTTCCGGGGATGACCTTCACCTCTAGGTCATGCTTCGACCTCAATGGTGCATTGGTGCCTATGGTTTTGAATTAAACTTGGGGGTGTGTATATAGTATATTACATGACTTGAATGTTGTAGGGTCCTTTTAGAAAAAGTTCTAAACTAACTCTATTTTGTTTGGAGTGTATATGTGCTGCATTAATAATGCTGAAGATTTCTATATAATTATATACTACGTATTATATTAGTGACGACACAAGAAACCAACTCCATTCATAGGGCCATATATATGGGAATTTATTTTCAATCACAGGGAGTATTATTATTACTGTATTATTTAATTTTTTATTTGTCTGTCTCCAATTTCCCTCATATATTTCGCCACGGACTCATTGAAATATATATCTCTATTATATAAGCCAAGGGTGAGTCATGGTGTTCCCCCTTGAAATGTCTGTGTTGCCCCCTAAATATTTCTGAAAATTCAATTAAAACCACTCCTAAATATTTAGGAAAGTTATTGTATAATTTTTTAAACTTTTTTAAATGAAAATAATACAAAATATAATATTTGTAAAAATAAAATAAAAACACCTAAATTCATATTTTTGAATTCTCTAAATAGACACCCATATTGATATAATTTGTCACATAAAGTTTTTACATTTTGATTATTGTAGGAATTTGATAGCTGACCTAATATAGTAAATAAAAAATTTCTTTTGTTCATTATTATGGGATGATCCATGAAAGGGGAAAAGTTTGACTATTGCATTGTGATTATGCGAATGAGTATGAATTTGACAAATATTTCAAATTTTCGAACAAACAACATTTTTTTGTTTAATTTGTTTATACAAAATAAAGATACATTCAATATATCTTCGCACGCAAAACGTGCATACAAGGCTAGTATCCATGTATAGCACAAGACTGTGAGAGGTGGCACGTACACTACGCTATAAAAAAAAAAATGATTTATATTCAAATAAATCTTGAAGGTTTATAATTTTAGATAAGAATACATGCTAGCATCTTGTTACTTAATCACAAATAAATTGATTTGCGAAAGGTTACAATTTTGTGGTAGTGGCAAAATATATCCCTCGAACTCAATTACTCAAACTTCGCCAGGTTCATTTGAGAGGATTCTTTTATTTTTTATTTTTTATTTTATTTTAAGGTGAATGGTTCAGATAACAATCGAAATGAGAATATTATATTAGTAGTAGGGCTCCACTTCAAGCACACTATATTAACAATTAACATCAATACATCATTACACACACATTTTAAATAAACTATTGTGTAATTTTATGAACTAGCTAGTGTTGTCACATCTTCTTATATTTTAAGTACAACATTTCTCTATATACTTGTTTATGTTTTCAGAGGAAAAGTATACAAGTGAATTTCAGGATTTCTTCCTCTCGAAAAAAAAAATCTTGAACTATCAGTAGAAAAAAATTAAAAAAAATTATAACATAAAAAAAAAACTATATCAACGTGCATAAGCTAAGGGTCCAGTGCCCTTAGGACACAATGTCATCAACCTTATAATTATAAGTTTCACGATAAAAATGAGCATAGTTGGTCGTGGTAAAGTCTCGGAGGATCGGAGGATGCATATATTTTCCATAAGCAGGTAGATTTTCCATTTAGTACACCCATATATAAATACCCAATAACACATAATTGTCTTTCTCTAGGCAAAACAACTATTTTTGCTCAATTTGATACATACCTCAAACAACACTATTAAAACTTATAATTACTTGGAGTTGGTTGTTTTTATTTTGTTTTGTTTATACAAGAAAAAAAAATCAAATTGACAATAAAAAAGAATGTAAAGAGGGAAAACCAAATGTAAGTGTATCTTATTCCCTAGGTAAGTTACATAGTTGTACAGTCAGATTGTAAGGCTATTCATTCCTTTTGTTTTCATTCTTTAATTATGCAATAAAGAGAGTTGTCATCTTTTTCTTTCTTAAATATTAACATGGTATCAGAGTAATCAATTCCCTCTTGAATCTTGATGCCTAGACTATAGGCAGGAACAGGGAATTGATTACTCTCATACCATGTTGATATTTAAGTGAGGGTTCCTTCAGATGTGGGTGATATAAGCATTTTTCTTCATGATTTTGCATTGGTCTCTTCAACGCATATCTATTGGAAAGCTAATCGTAATACATATTATGTAGCGTCTCTACGGACATTGGAACCCCACCCATATTGATTTAGATCCCTTTTTTAATGACAAAATTTTGTTTCTTTCTAGCTTCTAATAAATCAAAATGTCAGATGAAAGTCAAATTATGCACAATCGCATACAAGTTTAACCCGTTGTCATTTCTAACTGGCTTGTATCACAAGATAATCAAAGTACGTAGTTAGCAATTACGCTGGTAAGGAGAAAGAACGAGGTTCAAAAACTATATACTCCCTCCGTAACATAAAACTTTCAACAACTGGTTTTACACGCATTTTGAGGAAGCGATTTAAGGGTGTAAACGAAGTAATTAGTCAAAATAATTTTAATATTAGAGCTTGTTTACTTCAGCTTAAATTCAGTTCAGCTCAGTTCAGTTCAGCTCTCAATTTTCTTCTCTTATAAAATGTTACTTTCAGATGTATTCAGTTCAGTTCAGGTCAGCTCAGTTCAGTTAAGCTATATTCAGCTAAAGTAAATGAGCCCTTAGTAACTTATAATCATATTCTTGCTTGAATTAAAATCATTTTAACTAATTTCTTCATTTACACTTTAAATCGTTTCCTCAAAATACATGCAAAATTAATTGTTGAAAGTTTTATATATGTTAAGGAGAGAGTACCTTAATTCTTAAGAACATAAATACTCCGTATATAATATAATATTATAATACTATAATGTCAGAGACCTGAGAATGACAATAGTGACAATCACCCGCACATTCCCACATATGTCATGGGCCATGGGCCCCATGGCCTGTGGCCCATAGGTAATTAAGACAAAAAAAAGCAAAGAAAGAGTAATGTTATTGACTCATTTATAAAGGAATGATTTCCCTTGATAAACCAAGTCCAAGGATGAGGTACAACAAGGGCGTTATTGGCTCAAAAATATCACGAAGTCCCTTTTTTGCTTCATATTGGGGGGTCCCTTTACAGCTAAGCCTATCCAGTGGCAGTGGCCATTCCCACCTTGACAACTCCATCCGCCTAATATATAAATTTTAGGTTTTAATTTATTATTATTTTTTTGTTTTTATCTTGTTTTATGATCTAGCTAGCTTCCATGAAAGTGAGTCCTAGCCCAACACTCATTGAAAACATGTATTAGTTGGGGGATGAGGTTGAAGTCTTATTAACATCGCACTTTGAGATTCTAGGTTCGAACATCACTACACATATTTGAAATGATTTCTTATCTTACTAAGTTCGTGTGTGTCGGCTAGATATGTTCAATGGGTTGGTCATTTATTGGGAGTCCTAGCCCAACCCTTATCTAAATAGCTAAGCCTTTTTATTTTAAAATAGTTGGACTCTTAATAGGCTCATATCCAATTGGGCTGGGTACGAGTTGTACATGCTCTTTGTGGGTGAACATGGATAATCTAATACTTCAGTATTTAGTTTTTCAACCATTCTTTTACTCCTCACTTTTTAGTTGTTTTTTAATGACTTTTTGATTGTTATTCGTCCATTCTTTTTTAAATTATTTTTTAAAAAAAAAACTAATGGGTTGGGCCATGCCTCATGGGCCTTGGCACAGCCTAACCTTCTATAACTTTACATTTGGCTCGGCCTCGTTAGGCCCAATGTATTTCGATCCAGCTCGTTGCATAGGTCTAGTGTCCGCTAAATTGAAATTGAATTGGTAGCTTTTAAACTCTATAAGAACATATTTTTCAACTATTTTAGTTCCATTTATTGTTATTAGGAAATGTACTATTGAGTGTGAATGAACTTTTGTTAAGAAAATTAGATATACATAGAAATTAAGCTAACATAAATGGATATTGATTTTTCTAACAAATGTACACATAATTTTATTTCCAAACCTGTCTCTTACTAAATAGGGTGAAAATTGTACTACTCAGGGATAATAAGAGATAATGACAAATAGAAAATGAAACATCTTGATAAATATGTAGACTAACTAATAACTACAAGAAAGAGGGGTGAATTGTAGTTAATGAGTTTTTTGGATTTTTGCGGAATTTTATAATTTTAAACTAGTAATAGAAACGAAAGCAAGAATAAATTATAATTGACTTCACCTCTAACTCCAAGTAATTCCGCGCCATAAAAAAAATAAAAAAAAATAGAGGTAGTTATGGATCATAAGGCTTGAAAAGATATCCATTACCCAAATCTTAAGTGAATCTGATTTTTTTTTTTTAAAAAAAAAAAAACAAAAAACAAATCCCATAACTTCTAACTGGATGTAGTCAATGATCATGCGCCAGAACAAAAATTAATATACACCTAATTAACATTCTTTAATCTAAAATCCAATCATCATTCTTCAACAACTTCAAAATTTACCCTTATTTGTTTTAAAATCATGTCGACTAATTATGCTCTTTTTTTAATATTTATATAATTACATCCATATCTATATTAATTTATAAAAAGAAGATGTCTTTTTGGTTAATAAAATTTATAGAACTAAAACACCTTTCTCAATTTGCAAAATTTTCATTTTTACCCATTATAAATTTTTAATTAGTTGCAATGAGTAAATTTGTATTATTAAAATTAGTAAATTTTTATTATTAACTAACTATAAAAAGCTTGTTGTATAGTCTTTGTTCAAGAAAAAACCTATTTTATTTTCATATATACATAAATATTCAATTTTCCCCTAAAAAAATTAAATATGCTAAACTTGATTTAAGGATCTCATAAATAATAATACTACCTAAATTTGATTAAAACTTGTTACCAATCATTTTCAACCATATGCATTGCTTAAAGAATTTGAAGAGCAATGCTCCTAATAAAGTGGTAGAAGGTAAGTCGGTAAAATTCATTTTCAATATTGCTTATTACCAACAAGGCCCTGTTCTTTTGGACTTAAAAGCTACAGTAATCAGATCAGATCAGACATTATAACTCTTTATTATTATTATTATTATTATTATAAAAATAAATTTGTTATACACGAAAACACAAAATGTCTACAAGAAGTTAGTGGGAACCCTAGATACAATCTGGGCCCCCACACCCCTAGCTATAACAAAGCCAACCCGAGAGAAGATGTGAGCAGCAGCCCGCGCGCCAATATCATGCGATTTAGAAAACCTTTGGATCCGCTTCAGCAGCGCAACTGCATCCTCCTCGAATTCACCAAAAGTAGAAAAGGAGAAAGGAAGGAAACCATACCCAAGAGCAGCACACTGATCTGCATACTTACTCCGCTTCCAAGAAGCCGCATCCATCACAGCACGACCAGGAACAAAATTAGCCATACCAGATTGAGTCAAAGGCGAAGACCCCGTCAAATCCAAACAAACATCTCGACCGCAATCCCAAGAATAAAGCAACAAATCAGCAGGACGAAGATCCCTAGTTTCCGAGCCTAACCCAATGTCAACCTCCTTACCAGCAGAAATCCCAGAACAAATGCAGACATCATAAAGAGTGTCCTGGACAAGATTATGCCGATGTTTGACGCCCACAATCCCAGCACAGGACACGGCATGATCCCCGTAGATGTCACCCTCAAAAACCCTCGAACAAGCAGAACAAGGCCTTGAAGTAGAAAATAAAGGTACACCCAGCCTGATTTTTTATTATAAATAAAAATAAAAATAATATAAAAAAAATAAAAAAAATAAAAAAAAAATATAAATAAAATATAAATATAAATATAAATATAAATATAAATATAAATATAAATATAAATATAAATATAAATATAAATATAAATATAAATATAAATATAAATATAAATATAAATATAAATATAAATATAAATATAAATATAAATATAAATATAAATATAAGTATAAATATAAATATAAGTATAAGTATAAGTATAAATATAAATATAAATATAAATATAAGTATAAGTATAAGTATAAATATAAATATAAGTATAAGTATAAGTATAAGTATAAGTATAAGTATAAGTATAAGTATAAGTATAAATATAAATATAAATATAAATATAAATATAAATATAAATATAAATATAAATATAAATATAAATATAAATATAAATATAAATATAAATATAAATATAAATATAAATATAAATATAAATATAAATATAAGTATAAATATAAGTATAAGTATAAGTATAAGTATAAGTATAAGTATAAGTATAAGTATAAGTATAAATATAAGTATAAGTATAAGTATAAATATAAGTATAAGTATAAGTATAAATATAAATATAAATATAAATATAAATATAAATATAAATATAAATATAAATATAAATATAAATATAAATATAAATATAAATATAAATATAAATATAAATATAAATATAAATATAAATATAAATATAAATATAAATATAAATATAAATATAAATATAAATATAAATATAAATATAAATATAAATATAAATATAAATATAAATATAAATATAAATATAAATATAAATATAAATATAAATATAAATATAAATATAAATATAAATATAAATATAAATATAAATATAAATATAAATATAAATATAAATATAAATATAAATATAAATATAAATATAAATATAAATATAAATATAAATATAAATATAAATATAAATATAAATATAAATATAAATATAAATATAAATATAAATATAAATATAAATATAAATATAAATATAAATATAAATATAAATATAAATATAAATATAAATATAAATATAAATATAAATATAAATATAAATATAAATATAAATATAAATATAAATATAAATATAAATATAAATATAAATATAAATATAAATATAAATATAAATATAAATATAAATATAAATATAAATATAAATATAAATATAAATATAAATATAAATATAAATATAAATATAAATATAAATATAAATATAAATATAAATATAAATATAAATATAAATATAAATATAAATATAAATATAAATATAAATATAAATATAAATATAAATATAAATATAAATATAAATATAAATATAAATATAAATATAAATATAAATATAAATATAAATATAAATATAAATATAAATATAAATATAAATATAAATATAAATATAAATATAAATATAAATATAAATATAAATATAAATATAAATATAAATATAAATATAAATATAAATATAAATATAAATATAAATATAAATATAAATATAAATATAAATATAAATATAAATATAAATATAAATATAAATATAAATATAAATATAAATATAAATATAAATATAAATATAAATATAAATATAAATATAAATATAAATATAAATATAAATATAAATATAAATATAAATATAAATATAAATATAAATATAAATATAAATAAATATAAATATAAATATAAATATAAATATAAATATAATCAAATCAGAAAAACTCAGATCAGATTAGAACAGATCAGACAAACTCAAAACAAATCAGATCAGATTAGATAAGTCCTAAAGAACAGAGCCTAACATGATCAAATGTTCTTTTGTGTTGAATTAATTTAAAATGAACATAAATGAATGAATTAAACTTAACTGAATTAAATCAAATTCTAAACTCAGCAAGAGTTGAAATGAACTACATTTCGCCTAACTAAACTGAATAAACTAAAATTTCATAAATTTAGTCTAAAAGAACGCTAAATTTTATATGAGATGAATTGTCATTTCTAGTCTAATACTTTCTCCATTTCTTTTTATTTGCAACAAAATATTTTTCACTCATTTTAAAGAAGACATTTTAGGACTTTAACTTATTAATTAACATAATTTAAACACAATAAAGAGGGTGATTAGAGGTTAACAATGTTAAATTTATAAAAATTAATTTATCCGTTTGCACCCTTAAATTTATTCATCATTAAGTGTGCAAGATAGTTTGTTGCAAATTAAAAAAAAAAACAAGAGGTAGTATGTAACGACCCGTCTTTTTAAGCTGTCGTTTGACGAAGGAAAACGACTTGCGGATCATTACTTAAGCATTAAATTAAACATTAATTATATAATTAGAATAGAAACATCTTTTATTAATTTAAAAGTCTAAAATTAATCCCAAAAGTCGATAAAGGTAGAATACTTAAAGAATTACATAAACTACAATAATGTTTTCCCAACATGCTGGGATAATAAAAGAAATAATGTAATATTGTCTTATTGAAACTCTAGAGAAGAAATACTAAGGTGAAACTAGAACTCTGCCTCAACAAAGCCCAACCGGCGGAAGCCCGACTACTCAGCTGCATCGTCACCTGAAACTGAGGGGGGGATCCACCGTCAATGGCGAGTAACTAGGCTGTCCCGTTTAAGTAAGGGACCGCTAAACACATAGTAGCATAGGATAACACACGAAAATACATGTAAGCAAATAACATTTCATACACAAGTACATACGGGGTACGTATACAAATACGTACAAAAATACGTATAAGAATACGTATACAATACGTATAATAATACCTGCAAAATACGGTTAGGAATACATACGCAATACGTATAAAAGTACGTATACAATACGTATAACAATACCTGCAAAATACGGTTAGAGATACGTACCAAAATACGTATACAATACAAGTGTAATAACCCGAAATTTTGGGCCAGAAAATTTCGCGGTTATTAATGTGATTTCCCTAGAATATTGTCTCATAACCGGCAGCTTGTGAAGTTCAAGACCGGCGGTATGGAACCGGCAGCTTGTGAAGTCCAAGACCGGCGGTATAGAACTGGCAGCTTGCAAGGTCCAGTACCGGCGGTTTATGAAGACCAAACCGGCGGTATAGAACTGGCAGCTTGCAAGGTCCAAGACCGGCGGTTTATGAAGACCAAACCGGCAGCTTGAAGCCTCATTTTTTAAACTGGCAGCTTCATCTTGAATTCTCAATTGGGCCAAAGACCCAATTTATTTCTTTATTTTTAGTGGTGGCCGGTTTTTCTTAGGCACTTGGGCCAATTTTTGGGTTGGTTTATTTAATTGATTATTAGATAATATTTGAATTAATTAATTTAATTAATTTAAATTATTACTAATTACTTTGTCAAATGTTTGTTGTTGACCAACAAACTTCTTCCCCCTCTTTCTCTATGTTCACGGCAGCCCCCAAGGGCTTGGCTTAGGGTTTGGTTGTTGTTGTTGTTTTCTTTATATAGGACCCCTTCTCTTTTTTGGGTCCTAATTGCTATTTTGAGTTAAAACCCTAAAAAAATTACAACTTTCTTCCTTTCCTTTCCTCTCAAAGAACCGTGCTAAATTCATCACCTTTGGTGAATTTCCTTTGGAATTTTTATAGCGAATTAAGGTAACTTCGCTTTCCCATTTAATTAAAGGGTAGCAAATCACATAGTTAATTAGGAATTAATCATGAAAGTTGTAGGAATTTAATCTTTGTTTTTATTCAAGAATGTCGAGTATATGGATGATGATGTTCTTGATTTATTTTCATGTATTTTCATGATTTGATGTTTTTCTTGAAATCTCTAATTGTTGAATAATTACTTGTATGAATTTATCTATTAATCAAATCTTGTTATTTCTTGATGAATTTTTCGTGGCAGTTTGTTTACTGTTTTATTTTGAATCATAATTTATTTCGTGGCAAAATTCGATCTTTTCTTGCTTGAAATAATTTAATCTTTCAAACTGATAAAACTGTCCAGTTTTAGTTTACGAATTAATTAGTATACTTAATCAAATCTAATGGCTACGAAATTTTAGGTGGAAGTCAGTAATACTGTTTTAAAGCTTGTGTAATTTTTTCGTAATTTTTAAAGATCGTTTGCTATGGAAGAAAATTCTGAAACCGAATTCAGCCTAATCTGACTGGTTAGTTATAAATTCACTTAAAAATAGTAAAAGATGTTATTTTTAGACGAAATTTATGCACGTTAATCCTTGAACCCATATTTAGCTCCCATAAAAATTTCCAGATTTTTAGAGATCTTTAGATGGTCGTTTTTAATTTAATTCTTTAAAAATCAGATTGTATAAAATAGGGCAATTGAATTATTAAAATATGCTATTATTAATTATTGAATTTTCGAGTGACCTAAGTATTAAAAGGGAACTAAAAATATGATTTTTATGATGAATCTTGATAGTATTGAATTATATTGATTAATCTTGAATTAAAAATTAAATCTTGTTATTATCTTCTAATTGTCGAGTGTATAGAAATTAAAAGAAGAGTTAAAAATATTATTTTGATGTTCATCTTGATGAATGTTGTTGAAAAATATGATTTTTATCTTATTTTGGTAATTTTTATAATTATATTCTGGATAACGTTACGGAATTGTTATATAATGTTAAGGTTAATATCCGAAAGGATAAGGATATAAGTATACGGATATATGAGGAATAGTATATGTTATAAGAATGAAGTTGCATAAGATATTATTAGGGATAAGAAAGGAAACAGAGTAATAGCTATACATGTTATGTATCGCTCTCTGGCTAGGAAAGACTTGGTATTTAAGGTGGCCAATACACGTGCCGCACCTCTCTTTCCTGGGACTCCGAACATTTCATTTCCTATTACGGTCACCTAGTATTATCCTAATATATGATATGATTAAATTAAATGAAGATATAAGATACAATATGGACGCCCACCTGATGATACACGAGTCGTTAGTGGGTTAAGTCAGAGCCACTGCTCAATGGGACGAGCACACGAGTTCCCCCGAGTAGTTTTGAATCTTAGAACATGTAGTCGTCTGGTAGTGGTACACGAGCCGCTACTAGGAGTTATGGCCATAGCTTAGGCTTAGTGGTGAAACACGGGATCCGCTACGGGTTGAGTACACGAGCTCCTCCCGGCATGTTCTAGGAAGTTATGGTGAAACACGAGATCCATAACGAGTTATAGTGACCGGTCCAACGAAGATGATATGTGATGATCATACGATTGATAAGATGAAATCATAAGATGAAGTATAAGATGATTTCTAAAGAAAGTTATGATATGATCAGATATGATAAGATTAAGATAAGATATGATATGATCTAATATGATAAGAAAGACATGATATGATTATGATAAGATTTATATGATGAAGGGAATGTGATGAAATTATGATTAAGATTTAATAATGATATAATTTAAGAGGGGTTAAGAATAAGTTAAGGATTGAAGATGTATAGTATAAAGTATAAGTTTAGCATATTGTAAGTCTTCCGCTGTGTATTTCTGTATTTATGAGCATGTACGTGTATGTATAATTATACGGATGTGGAATGTATTTGGTATGTATTCTAACCGTATTTGCAGGGTTGAATGTACGTATTTTTATACGTAATTATACGTATTCTAACCGTATTTCTGCAGGGGTATATATACGTATTTTTATACGTATTTTATACGTACTTTTATACGTAATATTATACGTACGTTTTTATGGAATTTGTGTATCTTGTGTAAAGCATGTATTAATTCTTTTACAGTTTTTATGATATTTTTCTATGATATTATGTGTTTGGTGGTCCCTCGATTAAATGGGACAGCCTAGTTACTCGCCACTGACGGTGGACCCCCCCCCCTCAGTTTCAGGAGATGTTGCAGCAGAATAGAGCGGGCTTCGCCGGATGGGCTTGAGAGATTTAGTCTTTATTTAAGGTTTCTAGTATTTTCCAGAACAGTATAAACCTTTACTTAGTTTATCTTATGATCCCAGCATGTTGGGACAGTATTTTCAGATCTTCTATGTAATAACGATTGTTGGAATATTTATGGATTTGTAGTAGTTATATTAATAAAGGACATTTCTTCCATTCAATTGATATGACTTATAGTTTAATTTGATTAAGTAATGACCCGAGTGTCGCTTCCCTTCGTAAATCGACAAGCTAAAAAGTCGGGTCGTTACAACAAGCATACATACGAAATACATTTATACATACATACATTCCAGAGTTATACATATACAGACATACACAGCGGAAGACTTATACCAACATATTATGTTACAACTAATGCTTAACTTATACTATAATTCATCTTATTCTTCAATTATCATAATATACCTTATATTATCTTAATTCCATAATCATATCATGTCGTTCATCTTAACTTTATAATCATATCATATTATTCATCTTAACTTTATAATCATATCATATCATATCATCTTTATCTTTTAACGGACCGGTCACTATAACTCGTTGTGGATCCCGTGTGCACCACAACTTTCCTAAAACATGCCGGGGTGAACTCGTGTATTCAACCCGTAGTGGATCCCGTGTGCACCACTAAGCCTAAGCTATGGCCATAACCCCTAAATAGCAGCTCGTGTACTACTACTTAGACGACTACATATTCTAGAACCAAGAACTGCGCGGGGGAACTCGTGTGTTCGTCCCATGGAGCAGTGGCATCGACTTAACCCAATCCGACGACTCGTGTATCATCGAATGGGCGTCCTTATCTTATCTTATATTTCATATCTTAAATCTTATCTTATATCTTCTTGAATCGGGAAATACTAGGTGGCCGTAATCGGAAATGAAATGTTCGAAATCCCATGAAAGAGAGGTGCGGCACGTATATTGACCACCTTAAATACCAAGTTTTTCCTAGCCAGAGATCAAAACGATTCAAATTCCTTTTACTCTGTTTCCTTTCTTACCCTTTTTAATATCTTACTATATCTTATTATAACTTATCCTTACTGATTTCTTAATAATAATAATAATAATAATAATAATCATAATAATATTATTCGTAATACTAATAACAATAATTATAATATTACTAATAATAATCGTAATAATAATAATAATAAATATTAATAACGATAATCTTTTAATCCTTAATATTGTTATATAACCTATTCCTTAGTCATATTATTACTTCCCTTCATATTACAACTTATCCCTGACAATAAGACTTATGATTCCTAAAATTTAACTATCTATAATCTTATAAAAATAATAACATGGCACTCGACATTTTAGGAATAATATAACAATTACGTAAATTCATCAATTAATCATATAATTAATAAATCATATAAAGTAACATTTAACATCATAAATTACTCAAAACATGATAAAAATCCTATTTTTCATAATTTGACTCACTCGAAAACTTCATGAACAACAATACCAAAAATTACATCTTTAATTAATTAAATACAATTATCAATGGTTAGCAATTAAACTTAATAATATTAATTTAAAGATCATACTTTAAAAATTAAAATTATCAATATTAGATTCAAGAATTCAATGATAACATGTTTTAATAATTTAATCACACTATTTTACACAGTCTGATTTTAAAGAATTAAATTATGAACGTCCATTTAAAGATCTCTAATAAACTGGAAATTTTGATGGGAGTTAAAAATGAGTTCAAGGTTTAACGTGTATAAATTTCGTCCAAAAATAACGTCGTTTACTATTTTTAAGTGATTTTATAACTAACAAATCAGATTAGTCTAAAATCAGTTTCATATTTTTCTTCCATAGCAAACGAACTTTAAAAATTACGAAAATTTAACACAAAATGTCAAACACAATTACGGACTTCCAACTAAAATTTCGTAGCCATCCAAATTGATTAAGTTCCTTAAATAATTCGTAAACCAAATCTGGACAGTTTTACCGGTTTGAAAGATTAAATTGTTTCAAGCAAGAGAAGGACGAATTTCGCCATGAAATAAATCTTGATTAAAGATCAAACAGTAAATAAGCTCCTAAAATTATTCCAAGACACTCGACATTTTAGAACAACAAGAAAAAAATTAATTCTTTTTAATTCAAGACTTTAATATAGCAATTAAATAATCAAGATTAACAATAATAATTCAAGAAAATACATGAAATAAATCAAGAAACATTCATGATGAACAAATTCCATATGGCTCGACATTCTTAAGGAAGTTTTAGAACATTATTCTTAACAGTTTTCATGATCATACCCTAATAAACTATGTGATTAACTAGTACCGAAATTAAACAGAAAAGCATAGTTACCTTAAATCGCTTAAATTTTCCAAGGAAAAATTCACCACTTTGGGTGAATATGGTTCGGCCTTTTGAGAGGAAAAGGAGGAAAAATATTTTTGGAGTTCAAAGCTTTTTGCAATTAGGAAACAAATGAGTTGCTAAGCCTTGTATTTATAGAAGAAAGAGAGCAAACAAACCCTAAAAAAAAATAATAGGATTGCCGTGAAAAGGGAGGGAAAAAGGGGGCAATTGGACCTAGCAAATAGGCCTAGAAGACTAGGTTTTAGGGTTTTAAAATAATTATTTAATTTAATTAATTAAATCATTTAACTAATTAAATTAAACAAAAGAAGTGACATTGGCCCAAAAGGAAGGAGGGGGTCGGCCATGTCATAAAGGAGAGGGAAAAATTGGATCATTGGCCCAATTTGAGAAAAAGAGAGGAAAATAAAATAAAACAGTCCAAATTAATTGGGCCTTTTGGACTTAGAACAAATAAATAGAACTAATAACCGCGAAATTTTCTGGCCCTAAATTTCGGGGTATTACATAGTATTATAATAGAGTGTTATTAACCGCACGATTAGTAATATTGATAATAAACCAAACGAAATTGACAATCAAAATAATTAAATAAACATCATTGAGATTAAAAAATATTTTGAGGGGATGCTAGTTGTTGTTTGTTGTTGCATTATTATTTTACTCTCGTAGCCTAGCTATTCTCTATGAAGCCCTAAAGTATGAAATGAAACCAAAAAGACAAAAATGGGATTGCAAAAATTAAAGAAAACTTCAAGGTGAAGGAAACCAAATAGGGAACCCACACCTTCGGATTTGCAAAGTCAAACAGGCCCCAATAGTTAATGGGCTTTTAGTCTGGGCCCTGGCCTTTATAAATAGAAAATAGAACTGCTTTACCTTTTTTGTTTTTTTTTTTCCCTTCTTTACTTTTGTACATTTTCATTACATTTTTTATATAGAATATGACCTACAAGGGCTATTTTTATAAAGTTATAAATGTTAAATTTTAGTTAAATTATACAGTTATATATATATTTTTTTTAAAATAGTTTTTACATGTTAATTTTGAAAGCAAGTAAAATTACGTGTCAATAATTACATGGATCTTGTTGAACATCTCAAACACTTTTACCTTAATATATTGATCACATAACTGTAAGTAAAATTTACCTATAAAGTTGATGTCAAGAGTCCGCTTTAAAACAAATCTAACAAAATCGCATTTATTTTTGGTTTCTTTCAACATTTTAGTACTCCAGTCTTCCTATAATTTTTCGATTTGATAATGCAATTAGTCAACTAATTAAGCCTTATATATATATATAGAGAGAGAGAGAGAGAGAGAAACAAACTTATTACTTATTGGCCATTAACGATCATCTAACCTAGCCAATTAAATTTTAAACTTATATTCAAATGAATACTTAAATCCTAAATCTTAAGGATCTTATATTGAGTTGGAATCCTGTTCCAACTCTCATGTTTCTGTACGTCCTACTTACAAATGAAGCATTATTTGTGGAGAAAGCTTTGTAAATAAGAAAAACTTTTGGACTAAGTTTTGTGCTAGATGTTAGCTTTCAAAATAAGTCAAAACACTAGCTACTTCAAAAAAAAACTTATTGTATGAGAGTTTCCCTGGTAAATTTCCTATAAAATGGCTAGCTATATGTGTTTGGTTGACATTACGAACGTATAATCGAAATAAGAATTTGCATTCACCAAGGTGATGATATAGGACCGTAGATGATTAATTTCATACAAATCATAAGAATTTCCATTTCATTTAGAAAATCTATTTCCTAAGCTTGTTTTATTTCTAGTTAACCTCATTTTACCTAACACAAAGACATATATTTACCTTATTCCTTAGAAAATATACACTAATCAAACCACCTCTAACTATGATTTATAATTAGTATTTTTTGTTTAATTAGTGTTAAAAAAACCCTAATATGCCATATTATATACAAATTAAACAATGCGGTTTTAGTTTTGTCTTTGGCTCCTTAGTCCTTGCATTGCATCAAGACAATTCAATAGGTTTGGGCGGTGATTCTATAGTCCCCACAAACCTACAAATCAACAAGCTAAAGTCTACAAATCTTTTTTTTTTTTTTAAAAAAAACATTTTTTTTTTTAAGGAAAAAAAAAGAACATTAATTTTCCCTTTTTCAACAAAAGAATAATAATAATGCGATAAGGTGGTTCTGTTATATACTGTTATATGCACCTTTGCAAGTTATAAGCATTATTGCATATGAGGATTGGACTGCCTATAAAGTACCAACCATGCAATGTGATTTTTTGCGTACTTTTGTTTCTTTTTTTTAAAAAAATAATAATTTATTTTAGGTGAAATAAAAATAAACAACCAACCACCAAAAAAAAATTTATTCTTTCTATTTAGGAAAGCATGCATGACATTTGACATTTGTGGTGGTTATAGCTCCAAGATCAAATGAAAGATTGTTTTAAAGAAATTTAAATCCTTGAATTATTATTATTATTATTATTATTATTATTATTGTTATTATTATTATTATTATTATTATTATTATTATTATTATATAAATAGAATTATGAGTAATGAATAATCCAAATATTGAGTTTATTTAATTAATGAAGAAAGTAAAATAGAGGTCCAATGATCGAGAGAATGGGAGAGCCTTAAAAGTAGATTTATGTTATGATAATTATATATGTTAATCATATATGGATCAAATCAACCAATTAGTTGTAAAGGGAGTTAGAAGAGGGCTAGTCAAAGATGATCGATACTTTATGATTTATTAAAGCTCAATTAAGCAACTAAAACTTTATGATTTATTAAAGCTCAATTAAGCAACTTTTAGTTGTGGACTACTTGTGGTGAATGAGCCTAATATATAGGGGGTAATTATCTCATGTTAAATAAATAAATAATTATATTTTAAAAAGATGAATTTTGTGAGAACAAAATTATTTTGAGTCTTTTCTGAATATATGATACAATAAATAAATTGTAGAATTGATTATTAACTAATTTAATTTTGGGAGTACAATTTATGTAGACAGTTTATATGCAAAACAAAGTCCCTAGATTCTATTAAAAAACAGTAAGACAAGACGTGTCACGAGTCAACTTGAGTTGAATGTTTTGTTTGAATGTATTCGAACGAGTGTTGCGAGTTGCCAGAGCTTGAATAATATCAATCAAATGTGTTTGAATGCTTCGGAATCGAACATCGACATAGGGTGTGTTCTCTTTAACTTATCTAACCTGATTTGACCTGACTTAATTGAAATTTATTAGACTTGACCTGATTAAAACTTATTAAACCTGACCTGATTATAACTTAGGGTGTGTTCTCTTCAAATTTTTTATTAGGTCTCGGAACTTATCAGGTTTGAATAGGTCAGGTCAATTCAGATTTAATAAGTTATAATCAAGTCATGTTTAATATGTTTAATCAGGTCAGGTCAGATCAGGTCAAGTTAGGTAAAATAAGTTAAAGAGAACGCACCCTTATTAGACCTAACCTAAACTGATTCTAACTTATTAGATCTGACTTGACCTGATTATAACTTATCAAACCTGATCTGACATGTTTAAAACTGATAAGTTCTGAAACATGATAAAAAAGTTGAAGGGAACACACCCATAATTTGTGGTGCTAATTGACTTTTTATCTAGAGAATTTTGGAGTGCATTTTGAAAAATTATTTCTCTTCTTTTTCTCTTTAATGAATTTTCTTCCTTCGATAATTCCCCCTTTGAACTTTAGGATGTAAGATATATTTATAGGATAATACTATCCTATTTCCTAGGACGGATGATTGTGGACTCAACTATATTTAGATCCAACAGAGTTTTTAAATAACCCTACCATGCAAAGTTGAATCTCAAACACACAATTTTAAATCAAAGGTTTACATCGGTTAGAAAGAAAACAAAGGGGTGAATTTTAATGAGAAAAACTAGGGGGTTTTTAGGAAATTAAATTATCAAATAATCAATGGTTGATTTTGCACAAACTAGTCCATATAAGTAAAACAAGACTTTCAATATTGAAAAATTAATACAGAAACTTCTAACATTAAAATTAATTGCATCCTTAAACAATTAAGCCTTGTTTACTTCAAATTACTTTCATTTTTATAAGTTCAGATAAGTATCAACAAGTGCAAATAAGTTTCAATAAGTAAAAAAAAATTCAGATAAGTTTAGTAAAAATAAGTTGAAGAGAATAGACGCTTAGTGCAAACTACAAAGTTAAAAAAAGGCCAAATAAAGCTATAAATCATTAGGGTTGTTCATTTTGCATTAAGCAAAAAAAAAAAAAAAAAAAGAATTCCTAAGCTTCTACGAGCTCATGGACACTGGACTCCCTACGTTGGGCGCTTTGAATTTTGATGAATATGGGCCTAGTGTGAGCTAACTTGCCCAAATGACCTGTGAAAATGTTAGAGCCCAACCGCCCAACCCAAAATCAAAGCAACATTTTGTCCCTTAGCCACAATTTCCTTTCATCAACTACTTTTCTATACATGTGAGAGTTTTGATGCTTATGATGTGAGTCGGGTTCGAGTATTGGGTTGTTGTTGCTCAACTCGACTCGTTAACATTTTGAGTCGAATTCGAATCAATCCGAGCTCAGACGCCTTGAATGCTGAGCGAGCTTTAACCGAGTGTTGCTCGAGTAGAGTTTTGACCTAGTTTTTATAAGTCGAGATTTGACGGAATTTTCGAATAACTTGTGAATTATTTCATCTTTGTAACATTTTACTTTCAGCTACCATATTATTTCAAATAATTAGTGATTGAGATATGTTTTAACATATGAAATATTTTCAAAAAGTTAATAATTCAGTTATATTATTAAGATATATATTATATATGAAATTTTATACATCGAGCTTCTTGTAAATTTGCAAGTCGAGTAATGTGTTGCTCTAACCCGACTCGTTAAAAACCCGAAACGAGCTCAAACTTATACTGGTATCTGTTAGTATGTTAAATGAACAAGACCAGTTACTTGTACTATTATTTAAGCCTTGTAAATCAGCTTTTTTTTAGGGCCTAAGAGGGTCATACGGTCATACCATTGTTCAAAATCCAATTAAACCTATTATAAAAGGCCAATTTCTTATCATGGCCTTCCACCATCCCCAAGCAAAAGAAATAACCAAAGAGAAGCAAAATTTTGTGAATTATAGCTTCATATTCCAATAAGCACTTTAATCTTTTTATAAGGATATACACAATATTTATTCCTTTTTTTGCCTAAATTTTGAAAGGAGAAGGCTAACCTATCTTTCATGTAGCATTAAATAAGGTGGCTAAAAATGAAAATATTAAATTAAAACAAATATTAATTACATCGATTAAAGTATGATTTTGGGATGCGTTCAAAACTCGTACCACATTAGTCTTATGTTTTATTTTATTTGTTACATTTTGACAATTTTTTTAAAATTACAACTGGACAGATATTCCAATTTTTTTTTTTTTTTAATTTAATAATCTGAACTACATATTTTTTTGAATTGGGCCCTCTAAATCAGAGGCCTTGTGCAAAAGGCCTGATTGCACTTGTTGATGCTTGGCCCTGGTAGTGACATCAATCAATAATATAAGGATTAATTTGACAACGAAACCTTGATAAGTTAATTCCATCACTTTATAGGAAATATAATTTTTAAGATAATTCAATTTTCTATAGTTAGGTTAACCAAACACCACAACCACATGTCATTTTAGAGTTATTTTACATACTAATTTTTATTAACTAAAAAGCTGAGCTATGATTATCTATTACCCCAACTCAAATTATAAGTAGCATTTGACTTAAAAAAAGTGAGAGCGTTTTTTGTGTTTTTGTTTTGTCAAATCTCAATTGTTACTTACTTATGTGTACCCTTATTTCAGTTATTTGGATTAAAGCGAGTTTGATTAGTGGATAAAATTCCACCTTGTAGCCTTCGGATTGCGAGGTGATATAAGATGTGCGCTGAGCCCAATATATTCCTAATTGGATTGGAATCGAACATGTGATTATGAATTCAAGTTTGAGAATGAAAGACATGTATTCTATAGATTTATAAAGTTCTTTTTTAACAAAATTACACTTTAAATTAATTATTATTACCCTAATTTATTACTCTGTACCAAAAACTAAACAGACCGTTATTAAATTGGAATCCAACATGTATGTGATTATGAATTCCTCAGCTCCAACTCTCCAAGGCGGCAGCACATTCCATTTTCGCATCCTCCAATTTCCACATTTTTTTTTTCTGTGTTCAATATCTTTCCACAACCACAGAAAAAAATTCCAAATTTTCACCAAAATCATGGTATTTCGACATTTCCAAAGTTTCTCCCAAACTTCAAAACCCCATCATCACAAACCCCTTTCCAGGTACTTCACAAGACCACAACCATTAACATGCCCCATCTCCCAACACCCCATCATTCACCGTCCAATCATTACCATCCAAACAATCCAACGGTCAATAACCAACCACATCTTAACAGCAGTTTCTCCAAATCTGCTAATCTCCCTGATTTCCTCCTTACTGCTCTCTCTCTCTTCCTTTTCATCACTGCCCCCAAACACCATATCCCTCTTTCCACTAATCGTCGCTTTCCTCGTTTCACTTCTACCATGTCTCAGACCCTAAACCCTAATCCTAACCCTAATTTCCGCGCTTTCCCTAACCCTAAATCTCTCTCTGATTGGCTCAAACCTCGATTACCCTCTGATTCTTTCGCTGCTTGGGGCACTAAACCTGGCACGAAAAACGTCCATAATCTTTGGCTTGAACTCGCAGATGGCGAAACCGCACTCGTTGATAGAATTCCCCCAATTCGGAATTTGGAGGTTGTTTGTGTTAGGGTTTTGGGGAATCATCATGGTAATGATAAGAAGGTATTGATCGAATCGCATCAGGAGCTATCTGACGGGTCTATTCGTAAAAGGGATCGTTTTTTGTCGGAGAAATTGAAGGCTGGTGAGGATATTGAGGCTGCTGTGAAGCGTGCAATCAGGGAAGAATTGGGGTCTGTGATTCTTAGGAGGGATGATAATAATGATGGCAAAGATGTGAATTTTGATGAGAATGTGAAGGTTGTGATGGATTCTTATGAGAGAAATGTTGAAGAAAGGGATTCGGTTTCGTACCCGGGTTTGCCGGCTTGTTATGTGTTGCATACGGTGGATGCATTTGTGCAGGGGTTGCCTGAGGGTGAGTTTGTGACAGAGGAAGGGACAGAATATGAGGGTTGTAATGATGAGGTTGTTGAGGAGGCAATATCTGTAAAGAAGCATTTTTGGAGATGGCTTCCTGCTGATTCAATGTGATTCTTTAAGAGAAGCATGTTATTGTTCATGATGATGACTATGTTGGTGAGTTTTGACAAACCCCCAATTGCTGGCTGAATTTATTTTTGTGATTGTGATTTTGTGGAGTTATACACCATCTTTATAACTTTATTCTTCTTGTTTTTTCTATTTTTGATGTAGAGTGTATGACATATACAGTTTTGATCTCTTTTGATGTGTAAATATTAGTTTTTACATTTTGGAGCCTCACTTAATACGAAAAAATAAGTTTGTTTCTTGGTGTCAATCTTCTTAAATTTTGATGCCTTCCATGTTTTATGTTAGATTATTTCTTTAGTTCTTTGCAAACGAGGATCATAATTTTCATCGAAACTATGATCATAGACATGTATTGGAATCAACTTGGAGAGTTTGGAGACGTAATCCAGAGTTAAACCTTTCTCATCATGTTTTATAGTGTTTATTGTTATGATACCATAGCTTATTCCGGTCAATAGTAGTGAAGTTTAATCTATTCTTAGCTTAGACAGCAATTTATGTACGGGAAGTTATGTTACTCAGACACTGAGTAAAGTGTCTACTCACATAGTCACATCCGGGAAGTTTCGACAAATTCGAGAGTGCGTTTGTAATTGATTTATACACATACACGGATACACTTACTGTATGTGGTTGTGTATGTGGTCCCTATATACACAAGCTAATTGAGAATCAAGTCATAGTCAAATGGTTAGGGCTTCAGAATTCCAGGCACGTGATCTTGGGTTCGATTCTCACCGCACGCATTTGCGAGGATTCCTTATTATCCCCTTACAGATGCGTGTGTTGGCTAAAATTGGGCCGGGTGACCTGCAGTAGGGCCGGTTCCAAGGCCTATTATTCCACACATTATCCTATAAAAAAAAATAAAAAATATACACAAGCTAATTGGATTTAAGGAAAAAAGGAATGGGGAGGGAGAAAGTTAGAAAAATAAGGTGATTTTTTTTTTTAAAGCCAATAGAAAAACAACACACACGTTGTGTATGTGGGAATCATTTGCACCTGGCGTGAAGTTTTATCTTTGTGATTGGAGCTTAGAGAAAAGAACAGTGGAAATTTTAACGGTTGTGTTGTCATGGAAGTGGTTTGTAAAGGGTATTATTATTTACCGCCCTTAAATTACCGCATACCGCCCGTATTTTGACAGACATTCCCTATTTTACCCTTACCCCAATTAATATCTTTCACCCCCTCTCTCTTCTCAAATCTCCATTTCACGCATCTTTCAGAAAAAAAAGATCTTCTTTCTCTTTCTCCATTTTTTCTCAGATCCACCACCAGCAGCTCCTATCCGACGCCAAGCTCCACTACCAACAGCTCCTACCCGACGCCAAGCTCCATCACTTGGGTAAATGAGGAGGGGTAAGTGTAGTTAGGTTGGGTAAATGGGGAGGGGTAATATAGAAAGTATTTGTATAAATACAGGCGGTATACAGTAATTTTAGGCGGTATTTAGCAATTCAGTTAGTAAATTCTAATCTATGATTCTATGAAGTATGGGATGGGTTGCGGACAAAACGACAAATGTTTCCGTTACTGTGCTCTAGCCTCATTTAAATTTATGATTTTAATTGAAGATTGTATTTTCCAGCATAATATCCAGTGCTATCTTAGACCTTTTGGAGGTCCTATGTCCTATGCCAGTTGATCTTTGAGAAAAACACTTCATTGCATTTTGTAATTCTGAAGAAAATTACTGTACTTCTCAAAATTTCTCAATATTCCCTTGATATTTCATGCTAAATGACAAATTTGATGTTCTTTTACTTTGCCTTATGTTATTACTTGTTTGAACCTTGAAATCCCTCTATAAAAAGTGGCAACATCATGTTGGTAAATGTACTTTAGAGATAATGAAAATTGGTCAATTTAGTTACCACTATTGAAAGGGTGGTGGAAAAATTCCCCGGGAAAACAATCCTTTAATCAAAGAACTCTATGGGAATAACCATTAGGGCAATATTTACGAAAGGGGTACTCCTATTAAGTGAAATTTTGTAAACTCCAACATAGTTGCATCAGTAAATTAATCCTTATTTTATTTAAATACATGCTATATGGAGAAATTGGCAAAGACTTCAAATTTTAGCCATCTGTTCTTTAACTGATTTAAGAAGAATTCACTACGAGTTCAACTGCAAAGCTTGTATTGAAATACCAACAAAATTCTCCACTAACATTACTAAATTACGTACTCATGAAATTGAACTTCAATAATCCAAACAAAAAAACGTGAAACCCCACCAAATTGCGTGTTGGAAAAGGCGCGCCTAGGCGCTAATTGGCTAAGTGATTAATTTGGCCAAGGCGAGACATTTGTGGTTGAGGCGCACCCTAAGGCACACTTTTGCTTTTTCACCATTTTTTTGAAATTTTTCCTATGCCTTCTTAGGTGCACCTAAGGCTTTAGAAAATCCAATCGCCTTGGTGCGCCGTGAGCCTTTTTATACATTGCCCAGATATGTAAGGCTATATAACAAAGTCAAAATTTAATAGGTTGAATGCATCAATTGCTCGTGAATTAATCTTCTATTTAAATTTATTTTCAAACAATCTCAATCATTGTGCTAGGGGGATTTGATTTCCCACTTGATTAGCAAAATAAAAAACTGAAGAGGTTTCATTTGAAGAAAAAGAAACTTAACTTTTTTATAATAAAAAACCTTGGACTTAATCTAGGAGAGGGAAGATATCAGAGGGCCGTGGTTTTTTTTTGAGTTCCCTTTAGTGTTTTCATCTAGATTGAACTTTGAAAATGATTAATTTTAGTGCCCCATGCCCATGGATGCGAGTGATTGAATTGAAGTAACTTCTGTATGTTATAGCTTGGTCAAATGAGAGGTCATGATTGTGAGGATATGTGAGTTACAAACGATTCTTTGTTAGTGCAAAGGTTTCTAGATGCACTTAATTCCAACTTTGCCAATCGATTAGAGGCATAAAATATACTTCCTTCAGTTCCTTGGTCCTTATTCTATCCCTATTGTGGTTTGACATTGGATTTAAAAGAGTATGGAGAAGAGAGAGAATATTAGGTGGGTTGGTGTGGGCTTTAATATGTGGGGAATAAGTCTAGGGATAACCCAAAAAGAAAAATAGGACAAAGAACCAGGGAGAGGGAGTTTTTTAGTTTTAATAAGTCATATGTGCTAGAACTATACAAGTTTTCTTTTGATGTAGAAGCATGAGAGTTTCTAACTTGCTATGGAGAAATCTATCATATACATGTCGGTGGTATAAGACGCATGTGTTAGATCCAATTTCTGTTTTCTAATGCTGTCTCCTTGAGGATGTTTTACAGTGCAATGTATCCTTGAGTAAATCCTGAATCTTGACTTGTTATATATGTTTGAACTTTTAATTCAGTTTTCAGTATAGATCTGTATTTTTGTTACGACAGCAAGACCAATATGGATCTGTCCTTGGTGGGATTCTAAGAGATTTAGATGTATATAACTTGCCTCTATTCACTATAACTGGTATCAAGCTTGTTTTCGAATTTCGAAAGAAAAGCAATAAGCCCCCGTTTTAATTTTAATGTGTGAATACTTGAATTCAATACAAGCTTAGCAGCTTAATAAACCATATGTTTCAGCATAGTAAACCATTTATAAGAAGGTATTTTGTGAGACATATTTCTTATTGGTCCACCTATTTCTTTGAAATATCAATGTAAATTCTTTTTATAATGTCACAACTATATCTGTTGTTATATATCTTTGACCATAACATCATCGTATGTCGGAAAATGATATCAATTTGGAATTATGGTGGGAAGGGTGGAGGGGGAAGGGTTAGTGAGCGAGTCACCCCTGACTTGCCAGTAGTGTCTTGACGAGTTTGCTGTCCCAATAGTGTTGATTTCATGCCTTGTGGTGCTCGTTGAGGTTGTACCTTACTCCCTCTTGCTCCTAGTATGTAGTTATGGGGGTGCATGTGGGCATGATCCCAAACTCTCAATGAAGCAGTAGTTTGTATGGTCGATGGGCTCTATGCTTGTGCATTGAATCGTTTACTAGCAAGCCTCTTCACATTTTGCTCCAACTCTCCAAGTGCATAATGTGGCTTTGGTGACATGTGGTCCCTATGTTGAACTCGTTTACGTTCTTGAAAGTGTGATAATCCTGATAGTGGAGTGTCGAGCGGACAATGTAGCTTGGTCCATTATCCACTCATCATGCGAAAACATGCGCAACGGAAGTGGATCATGGTCTCAAGTTGGGCCACTCCATATTTAAGGTTTCCTTTGATAGAGGGAAGGACTTGAGATTGAAAACTTCTGCAGGAATTGAAACATTGTTGGCAACTTAAGTGGATATTCAGGAAATATCTGGTTGGATAGTACTGAAATCTATTGGTTTCACACTCCTAAGATATAATCAATGCTCTTACCATATTGACAAAAGGAATTGTTATAGAATTGGATCCACACATACTCAAAAGGCTTGGGGGCTATTATTACAGTGTTTAAGCTGGCATATGGTAAGTGACATTGAGGAGCTGTTGTTGATAAGTAAACTATTTTCTGATCATTGTTATGTTATGCCTAGCTAGTAGCTAATGCTTTAGCTAGGTCTTCCCAGTATCTGCTGTCACCAGTTTTGATCTTAAAATCAGTGTCGTCAAAAGCAGCGTCTCCGAGTTGTGAGGAAAATTGCACTGACCCTTACGTTCAATTTGTAATAAATAGTAGTAATGAGAATGAATTTTAAGTACTCGGATATTTAGTAAATAAAATCACTTTTTGATCTCCATGGAAACATAAGCTCATTCACAAACTTGTATTTTCTTTATAATTTAGGTAGTTTTGTCTTCTTTATCTACTAGGAAATGTGATGGGAATAAAAATTTATGAAGAAAGTTAATTTTGAGGTAGATTAGCACTACCATGGAAATGGATAGTGATTTCCCTTCCACATTTACATTAAAATTCATTACCATTATTGTTTATGATCGGTTACAAAACAAGATATTAGATAATTGTTCTAAAAATAGTCAGCTACCTGGTTTGAATTCAGTTGAGGAGAGAGAAACCTCTATAGCACCCTGTCCCAATGTTACACAGTTTGCATTTTAGTTCGCTTTTATAATTCACAGTTTGCCTAAAATGTGACAAAAATAGCCCAAAATCAATCATAGTTCGTTTTTTTTCGAATCATGATTCACTGGCACTTTAGGAGAACTATGTGAAACTGCCCCGTCCTATTGAGGAGAACACCTGAGCAAATTTTAGCGGTTCACAATACCCCATTAAGCTTAATCTGAGTTCGCCCGTGGCCAATAGAAATTCTTATATACATCCGGATGTAATGTACACCCAACTGATTAAGGGTAATTTTTCTTATTTTATAGGGTTTTTTTTTTCCTCATTTTAAAATTTAAAATGAGAAATAAAACACCTTTGGATGTACCTACCTCTACGTGCATCCGGATGTAAAGTACACCCATTGCGATGCCAAAGATAGCCATGAATGAATGCTAAGATCATGGCTATTTGGGAGAGTTCATTGCTATTTTGGTTCCGGTATATGGCTATCTGTGAGCCTTGAGAGGACTTGAATGGTTAGGTTGTGAACGATTTTGAGCTTTGATAAGAAGCAATATATAGGTGTTTGAGATGAGGATCAAGTCATAGCCTAGTGGTTAGGGCTTCAGAATTTCAGACACGAGGTCCTGGGTTTGATTCTCACCGCACGCATTTGCGAGGATTCCTTTATCCCCTTACAGATGCGTGTGTTAGCTAAAAAATTGGGCCGTTTACAGAAAAAAAAGATTCTATGGTAAAATTAGTTTTTCATGTTTGGCTGCATGTTTAAAAATCATGGGAAAATGTTTTTTTTTTATTATTTATTTAAAAATTGTATGATATATGTTACGTAGGAAATCCAAAATTTGCCTAACCTACTAAAACATTTTAATTTTAATTTTAATTATAGATGGGCATATCCCTCAAAAAAAAAAATTATAGATGGTATAGCATTTCCTTTTACGCATGTTTCTTAGTTTTAGGACATTTTTGCTTAATTAATAAACATCTAGCTCTAAGATTTACTTTGTGGCATTTCAGCAGATTTTTTTTTTCCCAAAAAGCAAACACAGCTTGTATATAATAATGTCTTTTACATATAATATGAATGTTATTATGGATTAAAGCTCCATCGCAGTGGCAGTAGAGTACACTTTGCAAATAAGAGGGGAGGTTGTAATGGACGTTCTGCTGTCCCATAACTCCAAGAAAAAAGACTGCTTAATTGCTTTAACAAAGTTGATGAATGGGAAAAAAAAATTGGACAATGACATTTGTTGATTGCTAAGTTCTACTAGTTGCTCTAAGATCTTGTGATTTTGCATCTATAAAAACTCTCATCACATTATGTAATTGCTTTAATCAGAGTGCAAAGCACTTTACTTTAGGCCATACTTGGAGTTGATAAGTACAAAGTTCATAATATTGGTACAAAATTTTAGTGATTTGAGCTGCAAAACTGGGTTTTGGTAATTGGTATCACTGCTGTTTTTTTTATCAGGTAAGAAAATACAAAAACCGATTACCCTATCTCAAAGGGTCAACAAACTGCGTTTTTTTTTATAATTTGATCAACTACATACTGATTAAGAACGGTAGAAGAGGAACTAGTCCATTTTCTGAGATAAAAAAATTTCATGCACTTTGTAGGCTAAAAGAATCAGCTGCCGATTTGATTCTGTGGGTTATCCGATTGGGTTTTTGGTGCATAATCAAGATTAACTCTGTGTTAAGATAAAAGAATGACATTGTGATGTACTAGGTTGAGATTCATAACATCAATTATTTTTGGAAGTTTGAGAGATAAGGCCGTCTTTTTCATCTTTTCCTGCCCACACAATGATCAAGTAAAGAAGCCAAAGAAAAAGGTGGATGATTGTACAACATTTTGTAGTTATTGTTTTGCTCAATAATATCCCTATGGGGGCAAATATGAGAAATTTTAAGTTCCTCAAAATCTAGTATCTCATTTTTTTTATTTTTTTATTTTTATTTTTTTGTAATTTTGTTGATATATATTTTTAAAATATCCCTTTTTTTCTCGTAATTCAACAACATATATCAATCAATCAATCAAAGCCTTATTCCCATACGGGGTCTGCTACATGAACCAAAGTGATTGTTTTGAGAGGTCGTCCACATAGATTTTCCTCCTCCACCCCGCACGGTCGAGAGACTCAATCTCTTGTAAATCCAACTGTTTCATATCTTATAATCTAATATTAATTAATTAATCACGTGTCAATTAGTGTGATTAATGTTATTATAATTTAATATTTTCATTTTTAGTTACCTTATCTAATGTTGTAGAAATGATCATTAGATTTTATTTTGTTGAAAATAATCTTAAATATTAACTTTACATATAAATAATTGTGATTAGATTCCAAATAGAAAAACAAAAAAGGAGTAATGGTTTGAACTAAATGAGTATTTTATTGCTAGGTCAAGACAGAAAGACATTTACCTTTGGATTCCCCTTTTTGCTCTTATTATATTGTTTATAGCTCAGTTGGGAAACGTTCCAATACAAAATTCTTGCCCATGCTTGTATAATACAAAACATTGCTATGACATTCATGATTTTATGTGGTAATGTAATGGAATTACTAATGGTTGCAATAAGAATTAAATTCCTATGTAAATTTATATGGAAGGTTATTTTCCTTACTAAATTTTTAGATGCGTCCTAAACTTCTTTGGTTGATATTGTCTGAATTTGAAATTTCACATCACCATTATATTTGAGGTTGGAGATTATTGTGCTGCAGTGCCACAAATCCTTCAAAATAATATCAGGGGTGCATTGAGATTTTGAATTTGAATGTCACTATATGCATATGTAAGGATTTCAATTCTTATCCTCCTATCTCATATGTCCGTTGACTGAATTGAGTCGGTTGACCTATTACCCAACATCTTAAAAAACCCTAATACTCCGCCAGCTAGGGTTTTGTGTGATTGACTTGTTGTTACAAATTAAAGATGCCTTAGTAGCAAAGACATTGCTAATCTAGCACCCTACTGTGTTTGGCATGCATTTGCCCTTCTGATTCTCTTTAGAATCTCAATTTGTCAACCTCCTTTTTACTTTTACTCAAATTTTAATCTTATCACATTGATACCAGACAGTATCTTCTCATCTGATTCTCTTTAGAATCTGATTGATCCTCCCTTTTTTCATCCATCTTCTGTACTACCTCTACCAACATGGCAACATCTCCTTGTATTAATGCTGATTCATGTATACAAATAATAAGTTCATCATGACCATTTATATGTAACTTGCAACGACCCAAACATTCAGGCTCTTACAAAAACGACACAAACTTAGCACACTAATGAAATTGACACCCACCTGACAAAGAATCATTTTATGTAATTTTTGCCAAGTGTATGTCAATTTTGGTTTTGGTTTTCGCTTGCTAAGTTCTTGTCGATATTGTTAGTCTGCCAGGTTCGTGTCATATTTTTGTAGTCTCACTAAAGTTTGGTTCATTGCAAGTAATTTTTGTTAAATCAATATAACATAATTAAATCAAAAAGTAAACCTATCTATACAATATTTATGTTCATTTAGGTAAATATGATACTTTGATTCTATATTAGAATCTTATAACTAAGATTCAAATATAGAACTAATATAAATAAACCTAGATGTCAGTAGAACATTGAATCCCCTGCTTAGAATTCAGGAATCCTGTAGGATTATTTAAGGGACTAAGACGGAGAATAGCTACACAGTTAACGTCTACACGGTATCTTCCTGAGACCCAAGTAGCCACCTTCCATCTTATCCGTCCATCAATCTTGATCACAAACGCGATCTTCCCTGATGCTTGATCTCGGCCTAATTCATACCCAAGGGAAGGGCCCACGGGGAGGCTGTTCCCAACGAGTGAGGCCGAGATCAAGGTGTTGTCTTGTTGTTCTTGGTAAAATGCAGGAATTGAAGTGTGTAGTGTTATCTGTTGCCCTTTATAGGAGACATAAGCTTGTAACTCATCATAGTAAATTCCAACCTTTTGGTTCGGGTTTCGTGTTTCTAAGGTGATTTCGATGGACGAGTTGAGGAGGTTTGGGGATGAGAAGTTGAGCTTGTAGATGTTGATTTCTTGGAGGATGAATTGGGGTTTTGCAGGGTGGAGAATGAACCAAATTAGGAGGATTAAAGAGAGAATAGAGAGGGTGAGGGTTGAGAGGATTTTGAGGAGCTTTTTGTTGAGGAAGTTGAAGTTGAATCCTTTCTTGGCGCAATGTTTGGGTGATTTGATGTTGATTTGAGACATTTAGTTTTGGAATAGGGTCAAGTGATGAACAAAAGTAGAAGGTTAGTTTGAGAGAATATTGGAATTGAATTAGAGGATTTGGCATGGCAAGAAGGGGTTATGGCTTAACAAAGGGTTAAATACATGAGGGGTACCAACAAATCAATGCACTAAGGAAAAAGGAGCAATAATTTTGTTTGTCTTTTAATAATTGCTTATTATGCTATTGGAATTTTGGAAAACACTTCACATTTCCTGGCCATAGTAATAAAGTGTCACTTTTGGGATATGTCAGTGCTCTTCTTTTGGAGCGTCGTCATTTTAGGATGTCTGGAAAAAGTTGTTACCTTAACTAAAACTGTAATAGCTAATGAATTAATCTATATAATTATATAGGGTTGAGTTCTGATGAAAAGTTTCTTATTGTGAGAAAGAAATAGATACATCAATTATGAACTATAAGTACATTCATTACAAAATATAAAGACGTTGGCTATAGTCGTATAGATACATTCGTATAGATACATTCACTTTATACTATCGATACATGCAAATTTTTAAGTGGAATGGAGAGAGAGCATTCTAATTTTATTTTTTTTGGCAAAGGAAGAGCATTCTAATTGAATCTCGTTGTTTCATTTGTTGATCCAAGGATCATTGTTCTTTCTAATCTTCTTACCAGAAAGTCTTCTCACACGAGCCTACTTCTATATATGTGTGTTCAACGCGTTTTTGGTGCAACTGGCCGCACCATTAAGTAATGGTGCGGCACGCTGATAGACATGGGTTACAAAGTTGATTTTTCAAAGTCTTTGTAACCCCATACATATATTTTGTAACCCCAACTTTGTAACCCCATTTAAATATTTTGTAACTCATTTAACAATTTGTAACCCCACTTAAATACTTTCTAAACTTAAAAAACACTTTGTAACCCTACTTTGTAACATCAGTTAAACACTTCGTAACCCCCCAAGAACACTTTGTAACCCCAAAAATAAACTTTGTAACCCCACTTAAACTTTGTAAACTAAAAAAACACACTTTATAACTCAAAAAATCACTTCGTAACCCCAAAAACACTTTGTGACTCTAAAAAAACACTTTGTAACCCCACTTAAACCAAAAAAACCTTTGTAACCTCACTTTATAACCCCAAAATATACTTTGTAACCCCACTTTAGCATTTTGTAAAAAAAACACACCCTGTAACCCCAAAAACACTTTGTAACCTCAAAAACACTTTGTAACCCCACGGTAACTCCAAAATAACACTTTGTAACCCCAAAAAATACATTGTAACCCTAGTTAAAAAAACACTTTGTAACTCCAAAAAAAACACTTTGTAACCCCACTTAAACCAAAAAAACCTTTGTAACCTCACTTTATAACCCAAAAAATACTTTTAACCCCACATAAACACTTTGTAACCCCAAAAACTCTTTGTAACCCGAAATAACAATTTGTAACCCCACTGTAACTCCAAAATAACACATTGTAACCCCAAAAAATAAATTGTAACCCCACTTAAACACTTTGTAACCCCAAAAAACACTTTGTAACCCCACTAAAGACTTTGTAACCCCTAAAAACGGTCGCACCATTTGAAACAATGCAGCTGGCCGCATGGTTTACAAACCATGCGGCCAGCCCCATATAAGAATTTGTGATATTTGTTTACATGATTATGGCAAAGGATGTTTTTTGATTTTTGAGAAAGTCTTGTTAAATATATAATCATAACTAACAAGGTGTTTGGATAATTTAATTGAATCCAATTGTAAGGTGTAACAAAATGTCTGAGGTTATTAGACAAAGCGATGAACAAAACCAGCCTCGTCAATCATGGTTGGGAACTTGGGATCCTCTCGAGTTTTAATTAAACTCTACAAGTTAGAGTTCTATCTCAACCATTCTTTTTTAGAATTAATGGCTCATTGATGTAAGGGGAAAATAAGAGGATGTGATTTTGATGAGAAAAATGTAGATAAATGAACCAACTCTATCTTATACAGTTTTTTTTTAAAAAAAAAACTTTAGAGGATCCAAACACCGTCAATCATGCCGGGATATTAATTAAGAGATTATGTGGGTTTGGTATTCAGCAAAACTTGTGTGGACCAAACAACAGGTTAATGTTTGAAACTCTGCCTTTAGATTTTTTGTTTTCATGGTAACGTTTTCTTAAGCTTTAAAAGCAGTTTCCACATTTAAGAAAAGGCACATCAAATCACTTTTAGCTTTACCGCATGAGTATTTGTTACGCGACACATTCAATCATTTTACCTGCACAGCTGCACTGCCTTAATCACATTTATCAAATATTGTACTAAATGGTTGTCGCAATACTTGTTATACTCCTTCCGTAACATATTAATGACAACGATTTTACATTTTTCCTCTCTACTTTATATCAAATCGTTGCCATTAATATGTTACGGAAGGAGTATAAGTATGCGATACAGACTCTTAGGTAAAGAAATAGATTCAAAGAGAGATAAAATAAAAAATAAATAATTGATTGGGCCCACAACAAAAGTAAAGTTAAAAAGATAAAAATAAGCTACACATGGGTAATTTTTTCACTAAATGTAGTAAAAAAAAAATTGTTGCAAGTATTATGTTACAAACTAAAATGACAAAAGTTGCGAGTATTGCGATACGAAGGTAGTACTAAGAATGTATATTTTTTAAAAGTTGTTCCGAAATCTGAAGTAGGTGTGGCAACTGATAAGCTTGTAAGATGAACACATGTGAGCTACTTCTGAGATTTTTCCGAGAAAGGCCCTCCGACTCTCAATTTAGTAAAAATATAATAGAGAGAATAATAGAGAATGTATTGTGTCTATACTGGATACCTTTTAGTTGATGTAATGTTACCTTTTATAGGTACTAATAGCTTGGCACGACAACCTGGATAGCTTACACGTCTTGACGTGTATGGACGCCCTTGGAGCTCCGGCATCATTTTAGTTTACGTAACAAAACTCCAGGATTAAGCCTAATCGGCCTATACGTGGCTATATGTGGCTGACCTTATAGGACCAACATGTAGTTTGTGATAAGTAACAATTTAAATCTAGTCTAGCGATGAGTGGATGACAGTGTCCTTAATTGGACTATTTTGTCATATTGGAATGTCAGTGTATAATCATATACAGAAGTAAATAATAAATACAGACCTAAAGGTAGTACAAAGTATAAGGTGTCAAAAGTGAAAACGTTAAATTAAATATTGAAACATGAACTGAACTGAACTGAACTTAATATAATCTGAATAGTAGTTACATTGAACGACGTATAATTTTGACATGCATTTTCATTTTTTTACTACTTCAACTCTTTAAGAAACGTATCAAATAGTGAAAAGCCTACAATTTGACTCTTAATCAATATACAACTTTGATCATTACTATGTATAATTTTATATAATTAAGATGGTAAAGCTCAAGAAGAAAGAAAAACAAACACTAGAATCCTAGATGCTGTTTTCAATTCATCAATGGAGTGCTTCTCCTTTAAAGCGAGACTAAAGTTCGTAATGCACTTTCTGATGAAGATTTGTGCAAACAGAAGTCAAAAGCAATTGTGTAAGGTTGCACAAGTTTATCAAAAGCTCAATTGACAAACTTTCATTGAATATCTTAATTGTGTTTCTAAGTGTGCCAAATAGTTGTAATGAATTAGTGTGTAGGACCATTTGGGGAAAATGGCACATATGTATTTAACATTTTTTTAATATGATAATGTGGGTGGGGGATAAAAAATCCTCACAAATGCATACAGTGAGGTTTGAGATTTGATAGATGGTACGAAAGACCAAAGCCTCCACCACTACACCACACACTATTACTCACCATGTATTTACCACTTACGGCTTATAACACCTCCTAAAATATTAATAGATTGACATTTTCCTACGTTCAATTGCCTCTCTAAGAGAAGGAACTCTCGCACAATCACATTTATCGTTTAACATTATTTTCTTTCCATCGCAATAGTCGGATCCATTAAAGTATTGTAAAATAAGTAATTTTCTCGATTTAGGCTGCGTTCAATTCACCATAAAGAAATAATAAGATTTATTTTAGACAAGTTCAAATAAATTCAGATTATTTCTAATCATGAGTAATAAATTCAATAAGGTTTGATATATATGTCCAATGAGGTGTGATAAGATCCGATTGTTTTTTTATAACATGGCTAATCAGATCGATCCAACCAGTTTTAATTAGGTTTAATAAGTTTAGATCTGAAAAGTTCACGCGTACGTCTATTAGTCAGAGAACGCACCCCTTATAATGAACTTGTTTAAGTTGTGAAGTAGTTCTTTAATTGGCTATAGTCTATAGCTTGTGCGTTACACATACAATAACATCATAAAAACGTAACTTTTGTTGTTATAATGTTATGACTGGGATTCTTATTCAGATCTGTGTAATAAAAATGACTTTTTTTCCATTTGCTGAATGATAGAGTATATAACATATTCTTGGGCCCTAAACATTAGCTTAAGTTTTTGGTTGAGATGGTCCTTTAATATGGTATCAAGAGCCAACGTGACGCATAAATCACGGGTTCGAATCTCTCCTCCCTCTCCCTTCTAAGTGGAATTAATTCGCGCCAGGTATGGTGGGGTCTGTGTTGCGTCCACATTTCAAGTCCAAAGGCCTTTCATGTGAGGGGGAGTTGTAACGCCCCAGATTTTTGGGCTATTTTCTTGTTTATTTTGTTTGTAATTATTTTAATTCTGTGTATAGTCTAAATTTATTTGGACTATTTATTGATTGATTATGATTATTTTATTATGTGATTTATTTGTTTTATTTTATTTTATTTTATTTTGATTAATTAAAATTTTATTATAATTTTCTAGTTAATTAATTGAGTTTTGGGCAAGTGCGAATTTAATCATGATTAGTTATGATTTAGTGCAAATGGCCCAAGTGATCATTTGGCCCATCTTTCCTTAGGCCCAAGCGGCCCTCCCTTGTAATTAGTGGTCTAATTTGCCACTTGCTTCATGTTCACACCACTTCTATAAATAGAAGGGTTTGTAAGGCTTTAGAACTCATTTGTCATCCTTTATACACTTGCTCATCTTTTGCCACAAAATCAAAACATAAACTCTCCTTTCCATTCCCTTTGTCACACGCCATTTTTGGCTAGTAAAAACCAACATTTGTTCATCATTTTCTTCAACCCAAAACTTAAAGATTCAACCTCTATTGATCTTTAAGTGACTAAATTCACAAATAGCCTTCATTACCTTATTCAAGACTTGGGTCTTTGGTCCGGTTTTGGGTTTGGGGTTCGTGTTTGGGACGTGTTCAAGAGTGGTGCCTCGTGTGGGTGGCCGTGTGGTGGTTCGTGGTGAAGGCCGTGTAGTGTGGCCGTGCAAGTGGTGAAGCCGTGCAAGTTCGTGTGCAACACGGCAGTGCTGTGTGATGTAGGGCCGTGTGGTTTGGTTCCGGGCAGCGAGTTTTAGGTATTTTTGTGTTTAATTTTCAATAAGGTAACATACTATCCTAATCCTAGTTGGTATACTATGATTCATAGGGTAGATTAGATGACTTGATTAGACTAAAATTTGATGATTATAACCTTGTTTATGCGTGAAGCATAGGCTAATTTTTGGGTGTTTTGATTATGATATTCTTGCTTGTTTATATGTATTTTATGATTGATTATGTTG
The DNA here is from genome assembly GCA_951394345.1 of Salicornia ramosissima. Classification (NCBI taxonomy): domain Eukaryota; kingdom Viridiplantae; phylum Streptophyta; class Magnoliopsida; order Caryophyllales; family Amaranthaceae; genus Salicornia; species Salicornia ramosissima. The sequence continues at coordinate 53,172,066 of OX596237.1, read as the reverse complement.
ATTTTTATGTTGTGTAAGTTCATATTCAAGTTTCATGAAGTTTTGATGCATGTGAGTTGATGAATTGTTGTTGAACTTTAATGGTGACATGCGTGATTTTGATGATGATTATGAGGATGAGTTCTTTATGATTTCTTGATAATCTTGTTGAGTTCTTTATAAATCTTGTTGAGTTCTTTATGAGTCATGATAAGTTCTTGGTCAAGTCTTGATTAAAGAAAGTTAGTTAAGATTAAAGAAAGTTGAAAGAGGTTCAAAGAGAAGATAAAGAAGGTATAAAGAATGATTTATGAGGTTCAAAGATTGATGGTTTACATGTTAGTCTTAAGTCAAGGCGTAAGATGCAACTTAAGATTAACTAAGAATGTAAATAAAAGATTAAAGATTAGCTTGATTTTACTATTAGACGCCTAATCTTAGAGTAAGATTCTCAGAATTGGGTTAAGACGTTGCCCCTATCCTATCCGCGGTATTGGAATAGTTGGAGATCTTACTATGTCGTCTCCTGGCATGGATTTCCCGTAAGATGGGTTTCATAGGGTTGGGAGTAAGATTCTCAATCCTGGCATAGTAGAAAGTTCGTTCGCGTAAGAGGCGTTCGTACGAGCATAGTCCGGTCTAATATGTAAATGATTGCGTCAAAGATTAAGTAAAGATAAGTCTAAAAGTTGAGTGTTCGGAGTTAGTCGAGTTTTGGGTATTATTGTTGGTTGTTGTTACTATTATCGTTATTATTATGATTATTGTTGGTATGATATGTTGTTTCGCATGATTGTATGTTAAATGTTTGATTTGGTTGTTTGATTTATGCTATGATCATGTGTATCCCCGTTAAGGTGGGACAGTTATGTTACTCGCCACTGACGGTGGACTGTTGTTGATTTCCAGGTAATTCTGATGATGAGGTCTTTGCTTAGCTTTGGGGTTGGGCGAGTGCCGAAGTTATTGTATTTTGTTTTAGTTGTATTACAATTTCTAGTTTGGACTATCGTAGTTGTATTTGTATTTACTAACTCTGACGTTGTTTTGGAGTTGATACTGTTATTAGTGATAATATTAGTATTTGGGTTTAGTATTGTACAATCTTGTGGGTGTTGTACATTTGGAATTAGTAATACCATATTTTGAGGTTTGTTTTTAAATTTTAAGTATGTTAGTACGTTAGTTTTGACAATTCGACTCGTCGGTTTCTTCCGCGCCGGTTTAAACGAGTCGGGTCGTCACAGGAGTGATAGAGTATATAACATATTCCTAGGCCACAACTATCAGCTTAAGCTTTTGGTTGAGATGGTTCTTTAACACTGAACATAAAAGTTGATTATGAATATACAGACCATGCACTTTCATCTTTATTTAAAGAAACAATAATGATTTTCGGAAGTTGATACGGGTATATCTATCTTTGCTTGCTAAGTTGCTAAGTATCTAATTTTTAAAAGGTTGGAAAACTTTTATAAAAGTTAATTAAACAGCTTTTTGTTTAGTAAGTAAAATGGAAGACTCAAACAAACAATAATCAGATAAACTAGAGGCTTCTATCTTGTCCATGCCATTACCAACAATCAGCTTCATTCCTGTTAATTTATGGCGACTTGTTTGGGGTTTAATTAAATTTCCTAAAATTGAATCGTACCACAAATCGTGTAATGTTAATAGTTCGATCTCTTGGATGCAATGCAATGCTTTGTTCTACTCAATTTTATTTTTTTTAACTGAAAAACCAAATTCCAAACCATATACAAAGTATGTAAAAAGATTTGAACATTACCGTACGTCTTTGTTCAAACATGTCTTGTACTATGTACCTTTGTTTCTTATTATTTGCAAAATTGCAACGAGGTGACATGGAGAGTAAGGAGTAAAAATTCTTAACCCTTGTAAATAATATAATAAAATGAAGGCAGTATTTGTTGATGATCGAACTCCAGCGCAATGGCATTGGAGTGCACATTGTAACTAATAGGTTACGTGTTCGATTCTCACTAGCATCACTCCCCCAATAATTAATTTATTATAAGGACAATGCCAGCTTCGTATTCGATCTTGTGAGAAGAGTAGTCGTGTGATATAGAGTAACTTGTAAAAAAAAACCTATGTTTGTTCGTTGGGGCATTCAATCCAAGTCCCACATGAATGAAAAAACTAAGGTATTGTTTTAAAATCATGGGAAACTAGATTAGTCACGTGTTATGCCACGGTTTTATCAAATAATATTTGATAAATTTGAAATTTTATTAGACAATAAGTCAATTGAAAACAAATTGGAGCAGACAATATCATTGTATCAATAAAAAGGATTTTAGTATAAATTCTTAATGATTGAAAATTGACAAAAGAAAGAAAATATTATGATATTAAAAAACATCATATTGGTCAATATTCATATTTTCAAAGTATGTTAAATAATAAGGAAAAAAAAAAAGAAAAAAAAAAGAGAAGATGACGTCATAAACATTTTTGGAGGGAGAATTTTGATTGACAAATTGACACATGTACATCTTTAGGTAGATGTCGGCAATATTTTGTTTTAGTATATAGTCTAGATAGAAAATCCCATGAATTTTAAACATGTATGCAATGGTTATTTGGTGGATCAAAACATAGGAATTAGAAATTCCATTTCACACAGAATAGGCAAAATTATTTACCTTAGGGGGGCCTAGGTAAATGAAATATCCCATGAAATTTTTACTCCGCGTGGTTATCCAAAAAACATTATTCACTTCCGAGAAAACTAAATTATATGTGAAATTAGATTTTATGGGAAATATAATTTCCAACCTTCAACCAAACATTACTGAGAGTTAAGGTCAAGAGAAGTGACAAAGTGGTACCCACTCCCACCTTGTATCCAGGGGATACAAGGTTCAAACCTTATTACTAGCATTCTCCTTTCCTTATATATGTAGCTCAAAAAGAGCGGATTTCCTTACCTAATAATAATAAGAAAGAGATTACTAAGAGTTGCCCGACTTATATGCCCACCTAAGCTTAATTAGTGTGAGATGTTAAAAAAACAAATCCGTTTGGGCTAGGCCAAATCTAATGGTATCATACTAACAAATAACAATATGATGGAGTTAAAGTGTGTTGTGGATCCAACATAAATATACTATGATAAAAATTATATAAAAAAGATATTTGTAAAGAGAAAGTGGATTGTGTATAACAAAATCACACATAGTGTACATATATATATCATTATCATTAAAGTATAGCTAAATTTCAAAATTATACAGATCGGACTAAACCAATATCAAATTAGAGCTATATCAAACTCACCCTAAGGCCTAAGGCCATCATTATCAGCAAATCAACAAAAAAGTTTCACATATTTCTCTCTCATCTACATCGCCCAAACCAAACCATTTACAATTCACCTCTTAACAACAAACCACACAAAAAAAGTTCATTATTTTCTCTCTCCTACTTTTTCCTACCTCATTATATTTTCTCTTTCCTATATTTCTCTTTCTTATTTTTTCCCACCTAATCATATTTTTTCCCACACAAAATATGACCGTTGTAAATATGACCGTTGTAAATATAGCCGTTGGGAAAAATATTATATTTTAAAATTATATCAATATGGGTGTCAAATTGTAGAGAATTTAAAAATATGAATTTTGGTTTAATTATTTTATTTTTAAAAAAAATACATAATAACTTATTTTAATTAAATTAAATTTTCTCTCTCTTCCTTTTCTCTCTCCTCTGCATTTTTTTCCTGCTCTCTCCACGTGTAGGATGCTAAGTGCAAACAAACCATTTCATGTTTGTTGTTAAGAGCAAAAAAAAAAGGTTTGATTGAGAGCAAAACATTAAATATTTGCTGTTAAGGGTGCCCTAAGGGTTGTCAAACTTTCCATATATGCATTCTATTGGTTGAAAATGCATTAGAATATTAATTTTATTACATTTCTCTTTCTAATTTAGGACAGATCTACCAATATTTTATTTTAATGTGTTTAGAGGGTTTAGAACCTTAGACTTATTCAAACATTTTCCTATCTTAAAATGTCCAAACCAAATCACCTTATTTGGTAATGAAGTGATAAAGCTCATCACACTTTTTAGAGAATAGTGATTTTTTATTCTTTGAAATTTTGGCACGAAACTCTTAATTTGTTGTCTGTAATATTTTGGTGTGTCTTAACTCTTAAAGTGTAAAATCAAGCATTAAACGTGCATGAAACCGGACTAATTATTGTTCAATATGGTTTTATTTTTGTAAAAATGACAGATTATAAGCTGTTAATGGAAACGGATTGAGAACCTCCCTAATGGTATACCCTTCTCGATCATTTTACACAATTGTTCTGACAATTGAAGCTAAGGTGGTTTGCTGGATGTTGGATTGGCGTCAGCTGACTGCGATGAGTCTGCAAAAACGGGAACGTTGAGCTAATCCTAAGGCTTTTTTCAAGAAAAAAATTCTTCGATGCTTAAGTCAGCGTTTGTAGGGAGAGAGAAAGATGGAGTAGAGTAAAAAAATGTTAGAGAGTGAATACTGTGGGAATTGAGTCAAGTTCTTTATTTATAAGTTGTTAACTGCATGGAGGACTCCTGATGGCTGACACGTGTTTTCCATTTCAACTTGTGTCAGCCATGCACAAATTTTTTTTAACATTTTATTTTATTGCACTTTTAGGAACATGTTAATATGTTTTTAACATGTCTCACTACAATGAGCCCACTAACTAATAAAAATCATTCTTTTTCCTTATTTAATTTATCTTTGGATCTATTTTACAATATATTTATTTATTTATTTATAATTTGTGTACAGTCTATTAAATAATTTTATAGAATAGATTGACTATATCTTAAATATTGAATACATATCTTCTTAGAGCATAATTATTGTTACCTAGTTAATCAATCAAACTTAAGTAAATGGGTATAATAAGGTCAATATATATTGGATTAGTTGAGAATGAAAATACCGAAAGGAACGAAGGAAGACTTGAAGAGCATGTAATGTAATTAAGTGGGCATCCAATGTAACCCTTAATTACTTTGACGTTAAGCAAATAACAGTCCAACACCACAACATTTGGATAATTTTTTTAAGGTTGTCATCAGACACAACTCACAACAACCGTTATATAATAATGTATATATAGCAAATTAGCAATTATATATTCTAACTACAATGATATTTACCTATGCTATTGAAAATGACTCGTCAAAAAACAAAAAACTCCAATCAATTACCACATTCGTTTAAGAAACTAATAAAGAATGGTATAATAATGGTTAAGAGCCCTATAGAGTTAAAATAAGTTTTTCTTTTGGGTTACTCTATAAGCCCCCCTATCGATTCCAAGATGTTATAGGTGAAAATGTTTGGATTATCCACTTTAACTCCCAAACACTCCCAAAAACATCACCTAACATATGAGAGATAGTATTAAGAGTAATTATATATCACCATCACACATTTCATTTTTTTTTTATTAACAAGTTTTCTATTAGATCGCTTGACGATTTGACATGATAGAATGTCCGACCTTGGGGTTTTCACAATAGTTTGAGATTTTTTTCATAGGCCTTGTGATTTTTTTTTATAAGTGTTAATTATTGGCTTTGTTTTCACCTCTTGGGTGATATTTTCAGATCAAACTCTGTTTTCATCTTTTTTTCATCCTAGTCCTAGGGTCTTTTGGGTCGTATTAGGCTTTTACAGAATTATTGTGTCTTTTTGAAGCATTTTTTAATGTTGTGTCATGTATTATTTTGGGCATTATTACAATTTACATCATGCAATGTCCGATACACATTGCAGGGTTTTCCTTTCATCCAAAAAAGTTTCGGTATATTTATATTTCTATTCTTTTATAATTGATTAAAATCTAATTATTATAAATATCTGGGTAGAAAAAATGTTAGTTTTTTGTGTAATAATTTGCAATAATTTTTCATGGAAACTTTCTTTTTTAAGGCCTCTATTTTTCTAGGTTAAGCTTTTAAAATAATTATATATTTGACGTTTGAAATTAGCATTTAATTAACTGGAATAGTAAGTTCTGATTGGAATCAATTAGTATTGCATGTATTATCACTATTATGTATAAAATAATGATGGCAAATTTTCGATCGATGATGATTTAGAAATTTGAAGAAAGATTTGGAGTGAGAACATGTACATTTTTGTCAAAATTAAATATTTGAAGGCAATGGTGTGTATATATATTGATAAGCTAAGGAATTTCACTAACTCGTTGACTGGTAATGGGTCATTAATCCACGTGACACAATAAGTCTACACCTCTAGAAATGCAAGATAGGTGTAAGCACCACTTCCTCACTTGTGCTTCTTATGGGGAATTGGGAAGTTATTTTTTGCTTACCCTAGGAAATTCAGTTTTGTATCCCTAAAGTGGAGAATTCCCAATACATCTTTGAGATGTATTTGCCAAATATATTTCCTGACTCAACACATTATAATATTAATATTAATAATTTTGAATAATAATAAGGAAAATTTGTTAGAAACGACCTTATAAAATATATTTTTTTGTCAAAAATCACCTTTTTTATTATTTTTTTGCATGGAATTACCTTTAGTTGAATTTCGGGTTATTTTTGGCGTGGTGGTACAGGGGAGGAAAAGGGACATAGACGAATTTGGGAGGTACGAGCATTTAGCCGAAATGGCGGAGGGAGGTTCGATTTAAACACCGGAATTAGGATAAAGGTGGTGCTTTATAAAAAATAAATAAATAAATAAAATAAGGTGGCTTCTTACAAAAAAATAAATTAAAAGGTGGTTTTCGACAAAAAATATATTTTATAAGGTGGTTTTAACAAATTCTCCTGATAATAATTATTATAATATGTTGAGTGAGGAGATGTATTTGGCAAATACATCTCTGAGATGAATTAGGCATCCCCCTAAAATATTGATGTTGTATTATGAGGCTCCTAATATTATATTATACTATTTTCTTTTTTTTATTTGCAACAATTTGACATAAAACAAAGTTAAAAACTGTTTAAATAATTAAAATTAAAAAGAAACAGAAGTGATATATATATATATATATATCCTCATAAACGGACCCATCTATCTTTAAGCCACGAGATATATATCCATGTTGAAATCAAATGATGTTTGGGAATTACTGTAAAAATCTTGTGGTCACACAACTCACTCCTCACTATCTTAATTGGTTGAACTGATTCAAATTTCTCTTAAGTTTTCATTATTAAAGCTCAATGGACCTAGCTCTTTGATAGAAACTAGTCAAACTACTATGATAAATATGTTACACCAAATAATTGAACTCTTTCCATAATAATGCTGGGAAGTTTCTTAATTCCCGAAATGCATTCACTTTTATATCTATTCCCAAATTACTGTCCACTTCAGCATAGGAAAAAAAATCATTTTTTTAAAATGAAAAACCGCTACTGGCAGTAAAACCGCTACTGGCAGTAGCGGTTTTCTCAGATAAAGAAACCGCTACTACCAGTAGCGGTTTATGTGCAGTATTTTTTTTGTAAAGGTTGAAAGCTAATAGGTTACCTAAGAAACTTGTATTTTTTTTAACTAGGACAAACCGCTACTGGGAGTAGCGGTTTTCTTCAGTAAAACCGCTACTGGGAGTAGCGGTTTTCTTCAGTAAAACCGCTACTCTCAGTAGCGGTTTTGTCACAAAAATTAAAAAAAAAAAAAAAATTCATTGAACCGTCTACGTGGACGGTAATTTGAGAATTAAAGAAAAAGTAGCAGCATTTTGGGAATTAAGATTATTCTTAACATTATTTAGGGAAAAAGTTCCCAAATAATTGGACCAGCATGCATGCTTTTAGTGGGTTAGATTGTAATGACATTTTACATACTGTATTTTGTAAACAGTGTTGGACCTAAGATTTTAAAATTAGTGGGGCGAAATAGAAACGTCCGAGCACTCGAATGTTAAAAAAAAAAAGTTTAAAAGTTACTACAATACATAATTTGTTTAATACTAAAATTTTACATCCTAAAATAAAAAATATTTAAATTCTTACAATCCAATGACATTAAAAAAATAAAATTACACAAGCTCAAATGAAAACATCCCCACTTTTTAACCTCGACATAAAAAAATGGTAAACAAAACAAAAGGCCTAACATTTTGTAATTAAATTGATACAAAAGATTCAATTTTAATTCTTGTATAATTTATCATACCCTAACAAGGAACAATTAAGCATAAAATCAGTAAACAATTCTATTCAAACAAATTCAGCCACAAATCAGTAAAACTAAGCAACAATAAACAAATAAGCTAATCTTTTCTTTTTTTTTTAAGTATGAACAAACTTATAGTGGTCCCCTTATTCAATTGTACACTCGAGCTTCATTCAAATTAGGTTCTTTAGGACTGATCTGGTCTAATCTGATCTGATTTGTTTTGAGTTTGTCTGATCTGATCTGATTTGAGTTTTTCTGATATTATTTTTATTTTTATTTTTATTAGGGACAAAAATTCAATGAGCCCAAAGCCTCAAGCTCATTTCATTTCATCTCTTTAGTATTTTACTTTTCATTCTTTTCAAACCCTTCATTCAATCTGACTCCAAAACCGTCACCGAAAAAGTGGACCGAATAATCACCGCCGGAAAAGTCATTCCGAAAACCGTCGTCGGACAAGTCGTCCCGAAAACCGTCGCCAGAAAAGTCGGCCAAATAATCACCGTCGGAAAAAGTCAGTCCGAAAACCGTCGTCGAAAAAGTCGTCCTGAAAATCGTCGCCGAAAAACTCGGTATGAAAATCGTCGCCGGAAAACTCGGTCGAATAATCACCGCCGGAAAAGTCGACCGAATAATCATCGCCGAAAACCGTCGTCGGAAAAGTCGTCCCGAAAATCGTCACCGGAAAAGTCGGCCGAATAATCAACGCTGAAAAAGTCAGTCCGAAAACCGTCTTCGGAAAATGTCGAGCGGAAAAAACAATGCTCGAAATAATAATAATAATAATAACAATGTCGGATCTGATCTGATCTGATCTGATTACTGTAGCTTTTAAATCCAAAAGAACAGGGCCTTAGTTGGTACATTTAAAAAAGAAACTTTTACATCCTTTTATTAATGTTGCAATTTATTTTGAGTGGCACCAACAAGGCAACAAATGTTTAGATCAGCTGGTAATGAAACTATTCTAGCTTAACCAGAGCTCTCGGATTTGAGTTTTGAATTTTTTACTTAACCAGTTAATTATGTTTTATGTAAAAAAAATTGACTTCTACGGAGTATAATTTTAAGCAAAAAATTATCTTATCAAAGGATTTGAAAATGCATGAGTGGAATCACTCCTCACCTTGTATGCTGTGAGTACAGGTACAAAGGTTTGAACCTCATCATGAGTTTCCCCTCCACACTAGTCACCCCTACAAACAAAAATGCTGAATTTTCTTACCTCATTAGTCCCTCTACTAACATAATTGCTTCATTTTATCTTTTGGTACTATTTATATTGTAACTTTAACTCTATCTAATTTTCTATATGCAAGAAAAAATATAGTCGTGTGAGATCTCGTTTGATTCTTCTCTCTATATACCAAAAAAAAGTGTTTTGATAGATGTGATGAATTATTTCCAAAATATCAAATAAATGTAGTTCCATCAACCCTTATTCGTGCCACAAGCTTTTTTGCGCACTTCCATAGTCCAATGATTTTGATTTTTATTTCAGTGGGATCGACCTAACTTAGTGAAATAGTACAAATTCATCATCTACTTAACTTTGATTCTCAATTTTTTTTTTTTATAGGATAATGTGTGGGATACTAGACTTTGAAATCGGGCCCTACTGCAGGTTGCCCGGCACAATTTTAGCCAACACACGCATCTATAAGGGGGATAATAAGGAATCATCGCAAATGCGTGCGGTAAGAATAGAACCCAGGACCTCGTTCCTGGAATTCTGAAGCCCTACCACCGGGCTATGACTTCATCCTCTCTTTGAATCCCATAATTGGTACGCTGGAAGGCTCTAGGTAGAGCTAAAAGTGTATACTACTCCCTCCGTCCAATATTAAAAAAAAAAAACGTGAGAGCTTTTTTGGTCAAATGGACCAATTAATATTGGACAAAGAGAGTATGTCCGTTTCACATCATCCGAAACGATTTAACATAAAAGAAAGAGTAAAATTGGACTACATTAACCTCTTAATACTTTAATTCACATGTATTTCGATCTATTCTTGTTTAATATAACCACATCCAAATGAAGAAAATTTTACACTAGTAGGTAAAGTTGGGCACGGGCCGTGCCGGGACGGCCCACGTGCCAAGCCCGCGTGTCTCGTGCCACAACATGCCGTGCCTATAACGGGCCAAGAAAAGTTTGTGCCGTGCCGGGCTCGTGCCAAGTTATAAAATATACGGCCCATGCACGGCCCGGCCCACTCGTGCCGTGCCATCGTGCCTTATACTAATTTTTATATATTATGGATTTTTAACCAAAATGAGTGTGCCAACGTACGGGTCGGCCCGTCGTGCTCGTGCCGGGTTCGTACCAAACTTTTAAAATGTTGTTCATAGGTGACCCACGGCCCACTAGTCGTGCCTTCGTGCCGTGCTAAATTGGCCCGCGTGCCAGCCCAGCCCAGCCCATGCCCATCTTTACTAGTAGTGAATAAAGTATATCTTTGATTGTACTGTATTCGCTAATTGATTGCATTTTTTTGAAACTTTTGATCTCTATTATAGACATTGTACAACTCATTTATCATGAATTTGTTTTTATTTTATTTCATTAAAAAATCTTTGATGGCATATAATAAAAACTACAACTTCAATAACCTATCAATCCTATCATGCCACAAGGGGAGGGATAAAAATATATAATAAGAAGAAAATCAAATTCAATAAGGATTGTATGACATGTATTCTCACCCTAATAGTTTTGTGAAAGTCCCGTCACCAAAACATGTAATGTATGTCATTTCATCTACTGATCTAAATACTACTAAATACATACAAAATTCTCATGCTAACACCCTATCTAAAGGTACTAAATACTAATACTAATATACATCAAAACCAAAGGTTCTGGCATTTCATCTCTGCTAAATGACAGCCAAATTGCCACCAGAATGGTCTGACTTTGAAGGAGGAGGATCTGGTGGTACTTGCCGTACAAATTGACCTTTTACTCTCGGACGTTGCTCTGCAAGCTTTTTCCGGCTTTCGTATCGAACCTGTAAAACCAAAAGGAGTCATTAGCATCTTTCACAGTACACCTTTGTGTTGCATTCTAACACTATCAACATTACAAATTCAAATAACTGAACTGAACTAAATCCTAGACTCAGCAAGAGCTAAACTGAACTGAACTAAATTCTAGATTCAGAAGGAATTGAGCTAAAATGAACAGAATTGAATGTCTTAATTAAACCAAGTTTAAAAGAATAGGGCCCAAGTCTTTACCTTCTTCTCGTAGCATCGATCCTTTCTCTTCAACCGGAACTTGTTGAGGGCAGCCTCCCTTTGAAGAGACCTTTGGCGATTCAATTCACGAGTAACATGATTTTGATCGTTCCCTCCATCAGAGCCACCTCCATTCAGATGCCCTGCTCCTGCTGTATCATTATGTAAAGAGCTACTAGCACTTTGATCAGCAGCAGAAGAAAAGTGGGCCCGTTCTTCTACAGACTCAAGCTTCTGATCCTGTTGCATACTTATTGGCTGATTGGAAGATAGTTTCGGACTTTGATCAAGAGGGTGGTAATGTTGCCTGCCATTCATCACATCAATGTTCAACTGATGATAAGATTTCATTTGCTGGTTTGCTGTACTTGGGCTCGGTGAAGTTGATGTAGTACAAACCATAGGACAAACATCTAGTCGTACCCCTCCCATTGCAAATGGGATGGAAAACAGTTTTGCTGAAGCATTTCTGTACTCATTTTCTACTTCTTTACTGAGATTTGTTGGAAGTGACATCACCCTTCTGTCACAAGGAAGCAAAGGATCCTTGGCATTGTAGTTGCTCTCGGGAGCATTATCCGAGGAATGATCACCAGGATTGACTTTGCTGTTTTCTTCCGGAGGAGAGACAAAAGTTGGATTTGAATTTGACATATTTGATACCTTGTTGACATACCTAGAACAATCAACATCATAATAATTCAGAAAATCCGCAAAATATATAGAGGGTGTTTGGCAAAGAGAAGCTTGGGATAAAATTAGAGATTCGGACCCCTTTTAGAGTTTAAAATGGGTGAAAACCACCATAACAAGGTGTTTAGTAAAAGGGCTGATTTGATAGCGCCATAATATTTATACATCTTCTCTTTAGAAATTAAAGAGAACTCACCGAGTAAAAGGTGACGCTTTGGAATGATTGAGCATCTGTTTTTCACTGCTGGTCTTATTTTCAAGAACACTGGGTAGAAATCTCATCAAGGTGAGATCCAATTGTTCAGAGGGATCCAATTTGTTTTCTGCATCATTTGAGCAAGCATTGTGTTTCGAAGGACTATCTAAAGCACCTATAAAATCAATGGCTTCTCTTGAAGAGCTGGTGAGACCATGATCCTTATTTTCATTAGCCTCTGTGTAGAAATTCACATTCTCCCCTCCACTTTGATGGTCCACCTTTTGATCTTGATCCATTGCATTGTTACTGTTACAAGCAGCGGTACCTGATCCTGCAACAAAAAATCATTTCTCGAAACTCAGACACTCCTCATGATAATGATGATGAGTCAGGAATGCAGAAATCTTTGGGATAATGTAATTTCAAATCTGGTATAAGAAAACAAGTCTTTACCTGCAAGTACAGCACTCTCTGGTGTATTTAAGTTATGACTTGAATTTCCGAAATTGTTGAATTCCTGAACTATCAATTCTGAAGCAGGAGAAATTCCCTGTTTTGGCTGTGAATAATCATCTGCTTCAGTCATGTAAGCGCTCTCAGCTTCCACATCAGGCTTTCCACATGAGCTCTGCAAGAGACAAACATGAAGTCCCTATATAAAACCTCATACAGCAAAGTTTAACTCCAAGGGATCCTTCCTATCATTCCCATCATGAATTACAACACACAAAACACGAGATGGGTGTGAAAAATTTCCTAACATTCTAAAAGATTCACAGGTTATCATTATAACCTGAATTTCATCGGTATCTCAAAGATTAAGTTTCGCTAAGCAAAATCTATAACAAGTAGATACTAGATAGACATAGACATGAATTTACAGATACCATATCTCTTTCAAGCATTATGGATTTCTTTCTTCTAATTATGTGTTAATAATGGAAGAAAATCATGTAGTTGGAGTCTTGGAACAACAGAAGATTCCTACAAGGCAAAGTTTCCTAATTACCTGTGCATCACTTCCTTTTTTGATACACGGGTCTTGCCTAGGAGCACAAGTTTTGGAGCTGCTTGAATGATCACTTGTAGCATTGTTCTCGGCTGTGGCTTCGAGCTTGTCCTGTGCGACACTCTCGTCCTGTGGGCCAACTCCTCTTTCTCGATTCAACTGCTGACACAATATACACTCATTAGATAAGAAATTTGTAATATGAAAGGCCAAATGACAATTTAAGCAGGTTCAAGTGACAAGACATACAGATTGCCTTCTCCAAACATGCTGCCATAAGTTTTTCAGCTCATTTATCCTAATAGGCTTAACAAGAAAGTCGGCTGCTCCTCTCAACATGCATTTATAGACCATACTAACGGAGTCGTGTGTAGACATCACTGCATAAAATTGATAACATCATAATCTGATCTTTTTTTTTTTATAACAGAAAAAATTATAATTACAAAATAATAGACAAATATCATACTTATAACCGGGATGTTTTTGCAGAGCTCGTGTTCCATAATCAAGGTCAAAAGAGCATATCCCGATATTGATGGCAACTCAGCTTCTGTCAATATCAGATCTATGTTATGAGGTCTTGCCTTCAATACCTCCCAAGCCTTCAAACCATCAGCTACAGAAGCAACTGCAGAACAGAACATGGCAAGTCAAGTTATGTCTCATTGCTGAAATTTACATCTTCTAGTGTTACATAATTCACACTTAAATTCGCTTCTATAATTTGCTGCTCGCCCAAAATTGGCCCAAAACCGACCTTTTTTCGGATCGCAACTCGCAAACACTCTAAGTAACTATGTAACACCGATCTGACTAAAAAAACTATGCAATCATGAAAGATTCAACCAGGGAGGTGATTAAGTGAAAGTTTGTCACATTTTATTCAGAAGCTCTGATATCTTAAAACCAACATCAAGTCAAAAGACCAAAGCTATCAACAAACAGTCATTCAGCTCCCTGTATCAGCTGACCATATTATCAAACAAGAAGTAAGCATATAAATTTTGACATATTATCCATTATCAATGTTCAATTTATCTAAAAATCCCAGATTGTAAATCATTATTAAGATTTAACCAATTGGGGACCAATCAAGGATAAGACCAATCTAGCAAAACTTTACACTTAATCTAGAAATTCCATCTAATCAACCAAAACCCATCTTCTAATTCATTAATTCTAGCCAACATAGCATAGATTAATCAACTAAACAACAATATAATTTCTCAGCAAAAGAAAATTAAGAGCACTAAAAATCAAAAGAGGGCCGGGAAACCTAAAGCATTCAAATTAGAACAGTGAAAAACAGGGAATTCAAGTAAAAACCACCCAAAAAAACCCTACTCAAATAACAACATAAATACAAACATTACCCCCAGAAATTAAACCCAGAAAACAAACCTTTATAACTGCATTTTCTAAGAAGAGCACCAATAATTTGCCTAGTTGAATCATCAGCTTCAACCAACAATATTCGAAGACCTAATCTGGGTAAGAAATTTTCCCATCTCACCATTGAACTAGAACCTTCTTTACTTTCTTTCTTCTTCTTCTCTTCTTCTTTATCAACCTCCATTATTTCTATACCATCTTCACTACTCACCACAACTTCCCCCATTTTTTTTTTCCTTTTTCTTTTCTGGGTTTCACTCTATCTTTCTCTCTCTCTCTAATTCAGACAAAAATTTCACTTCTTGGGTTTGTCCTCTTTACTATTTTATCACCCCCTGAATATGTTTTTTTATAATTATTTTAGCTCATTTACCTAATAAAATGATCCACAGAAGTTTAGTTATATGTATATCCTACTACTTCAAGTTACCCACAATATTTTAAAAAAAAGAAAAAAAAAAATTTCTTTTTTTAGTTCATTTTGCAAAAATATCTGAATGAAGGGAGCAAATAAGATTTTGCTAAGACTCATCCAACGGCTGTAATTGAATTCAACATGAGAAAGGTAGCAAAATATCTCAAACGTTGTATGGCCCAAATTTGCCACGTCAAAATCTTTTTTATTTTTTTTAATAAAGTATATGTGGGACACAATCAAAAAGGAACAAGTCATTGGTGTGTTATTTTAAATTTTTATGTTATTTATGGTTGGTTCATAGCATTTTGCAAATATTTTTTTGGGGGGAGGGACAACTTGGTTAGTAATTTATTACACCACTGTTCCTTTTTAAATACTACATAGAAAAAATTGGTAAATTTTCAGATTTTAGTTATTTTTTGTCATTTAGGAATATAAGCGTAATTTTACAGGTGAATCACAATATCAAAAATAGTAAATGTGAATTTAGGGCAAGGGTCATACTATCGAAAGTAGTAAAAGAAAAATGGAGCATTTATTTTGGAACATACAAAATAAAATTCAGGCATGAGATATTTTAGATTTTTTGGGTGCCGTAGGAAAAAGAGGTGGGGGCCACAAAAGGAAAGATATTAGTTGGTGGTTACATTAGATATGTTGGAGATATTTTGTAAGGGTGGGACCCATTTACAAGTTGGACTAGGTTGAATGATGGGATGCAAGTATGACACGTGGTTGTTGACAAAGGTTACATGGGTGTTTTTGATTATTATTAACTTCAAAATTTGTATATTTTGTGGTTTATAATCTAACATAGTGGTGAATTGGTGACCTAAAAAAGATTAGATTTAGAAGAACGTTTTTCTGCCGGCTTAGATCACTTTCTGTGGAGGAATGACAATCTACGAGTTCTTCACATTTTCTTTAATTTAATCACATATGGGCTTTTATTATTGTGTACTCTTTTTTTTTTTTTTTATTAATATAATGGTTGGTTCACTTTAGCTAGCTAGGTTTGTTTTAATTAATCAATCAAGAACATATAATTGTGTAAATAAGATGAGTATGTTAAATACTATATATCTTCATAAGATGAGTACACATGTTGTATATAGCTTGATAGCAGAGCAAAATTATCTCAAAGTCCGATCCAAACACAATTCGGTTTTTTTGATACTCCCTCCGTTTTTTATTAGATGTAACACTTTGACTTTTGTTACTATTCATCCAATACACTTTGACTACTAATTGCGATTTATTTATAAGGTAAAATATAGTCAAGTGAGATCTTGTTGGATTCGTCTCGGCACACACTATCCAAATATATATTTTTTTGTAATTTTTATAATTATATAATTAGAGATATAGTCATTCAAAGTTGTGCCTCGGCAAGTGTGAAAAATCAAAATGTTACATCTAATAAAAAACGGAGGGAGTATTTGATTTGAAAAATTCATTTTCGATACAAAAATTGGATATTAGATAACAATTTCGGATATTGATTTTGAAATATCCAAAAAATTTCAAATACCATATTTTCAAATATGCGATATCTAACGTATTTTGGGTATTCAGATATCCAAAATTGAAAAAAAAAGTGTTTTGGATATTCAGATATCATATATTTTCAAATATTTAGATTTGCAAATACCTAATATATTTTGTAAATTAAAATAAAAAATAAAATTTCAAATATTTCGAGTATCTGCTATCGAATTAAAATGTTGACAAATAAGTGCATTTTCATCTTTTTATCTTAATATAATTAAACAGACGATATCAGAAAATGCGAGCAGTGATTAGAAATGCACCTCTAAAATTTATACCGTTTTGAAAAATATATTTACTCCGTAATTTTTATCTAAAAGTATGAGATACTATTAGGGCTCGTTTACATTAGATAAATAGAGATGAACTTAACTGAACTGAACTTAATTAATTAAATTAAATAGAGATGAACTGAACTGAATAGAGATGAACTGAACTAAACTGAATTGAACTGAACTGAAATGAACTGAATATAATCTGAAGTAAACAAACCCTTAAACACTAACAAGATCCTTTTTTTTTTGGCAATAACAAGATCCTTAAATTAATAGTATGAGATGATGAGACAGGGGGGAAAAAAAGGAAATTGTTCCAACTGTTCAAGATATTATAATTATACACAATTCAAAAATCAGGTGATAACAGCTATTGAACTCGTTCAATATGCACAAAAGTCAATATTTGGGAGTGTTTTTGGACTTTGTATGTATAGTAACCTCGGTGCCACTTGAATAGTAATGCCAAATTGCCAATGGCCCAATACAGATATATATGGAGTACGAGTAATAAAAAGAGAAAGGTGTGGTGTCCTTTAAATTCTTGAGTGTTACGTAAGTGTTATCCAAGATATGGATATTATATTATGATTATTGTTAAGCTATGAATCTTAGCTTATTGACTAAAAATTACTCCTTCTATTCCAATTTATTTGGCCCAGTTTGACTTTTGGCACTATTCACATGTGAACATAGTCATGGTTGATCTAGTTTAATTCGTCTCAACATGTACTTTTCAAATATTTAATTTTTTATTATATATAATTAAAGATATTTCAATTTAGAGTTGTGTCTCGGGAAGTGTGAAAAAGAGAATGTAGCAAGCAAATTGGGACAAAGGAAGTATCTTATAAGAAAATGAAAAAAGATTTTAAGACCACGCGAATTAATTCCACTTAGAAGGGGGAGGGAGGAGAGATTCGAACCCCCTGACCTATGCGTCACGTTGGCTCTGATACCATGTTAGAGGACCATCTCAACCAAAAGTTTAAGCTGATAGTTATGGCCCAGGAATATGTTATATACTCTATCATTAAGCGATCTATTAAGAGAGCTAGGAGAGCAAATCCATTCGAAATACTACGTAGGATTTTAGAACTTGAAAAAAAATGAGTTTATGGAGAACGTATCATTATGGAATATAAATTTATAAATGAATTATGAAGTACGTACATGATTGCCACATATTCCAAAGGATAAATGTAGTTTTTAGACATAATAGATAAACTTATTTTTCGAAGAGCCAATTTTGATTACTCGGAAATGACCAAAGATTTGCAATATATGGACAGATAAAAAAGAGGTGGTCCTTTATTTCTCTATGTTGTTAGATTACAACGATTGAGATGATCTCTTATAGGTAGACTAGTATTGTGAGATAAATGATACTCAGTATAAAGAAGATTTTTTTAATTTTACTTATAAAATTATTTTGGATTATTTTTTTTTTATTTTTAATTTTTAAAAAAGTTTATTAAATGAGCAAAATATAAACATGAATTATACCCGGACGGCCGAATGTACGATATAAATTCTATAAGTTTCCAGATGCAACCCTAATTTGGAATGCTTATAGTCAAATGGAGTAATTAAACTTTAGGTGAATTAATTTTTCAATTTACTCTTTATACGTCCCTTATTTTTGCAACATTCACATTTTTCTACTTTTTAAATTTTGCTATAGTATTGCATATAGCCATATATTGTCCTTTCGTGCATTTTATTAGTGGAAAAAAGTGTTCTTTAAATTTTGCTATTGTATTACATATAAGTGTATTGTCCTAATTCTTTTAATTTGTGCATTTTATTAGAGGTGAAAAGTGGTCTTGTATTACTAAAAAAAATTGTACTAAGCATTTAGGAGGGACAAACTAAAAAAAGAAAATGTGGAAAATAGGAAGGCAGGGAGGGATTACATGTTTACCATATAACGCGTTTTTAGTGCAACGGATTGGACCATTTAATAATGGTGCGACGTGCATGTAAAATAAATGGAGGGATTAAAAAATTCATTTGTGTCAATTGTGTGGGTATTACAAAGTTTATTTGTGTGAGAATTACAAGGTTAAATTTGTAACCTCTTACAATAACTTTTCAGCCTACCCTTAAAATAACTTTGTAACCATTCACAATAAACCTTCTAACCTCCCATAGTAATTCCACGATAACCTTGTATCCCCCACACAAATGAATTTTGTAACCCCAATTTATAACCCCTGTCAAAAACGTTTGTAACCCCTTCTTATATGCAGGCCCCACAATTCTTAAACGGTGCGTCAGATTACAAATAAGAGTTTGTGTTTACAATATACAAAATCTAAGAGGGGAAATTTTTTTAGAGCAACTAATGTACCAATTGTGATAGCACAACTTAGAATGCTCTACTCAAATATAGGATTAAAATCAAAACTACGGGTGCCCAAATTAGTTGCCTTATCACTTTTACATGATAAGCTTAATAAGGCTCAACGTTAGACTCCTATCAAAGTATTATCAAATATCTACAGTTTTTTGAAGGAACACGAATATCTACCTAGCATTAACTTTAAGAGACCAACACATGACATGCTTAGATCAGCTGATAAGGGAGTTGTTCTAGCTTTACCAAGGTCTTGGGTTTGAGCCTTAAGAATGCAACAGTTTGTGTTGGAGGAGCTTCCCCCCAATTGGGGCCTGACCTTGCTCGAATCCGAATTAGTCGGATCCAAAATAGATTTCGGAAACCGCATAAGGACCCCTTAAAAAAAAAACTTTAAGAGAAAGAAAGACATTTAAAATCAAACTCAAATCATCTCGATTTCTTGTAAGGTGCTCTCCAACACTACTACTCTATGAGTACACTCGATATTCACCGGTTGTTCCGGTTCCCTAATCCCTTTAACAAGTTGTAATGGCCGCCACCAACCTTGGAAGAGATTGCTTTCATGACATCCAGACATCCTCTTGACGTACAATTTTGTCCATTTCCTAGCCTTTAAATTTATACCGCTTCTTTTTAAGACTATCGAGAGATTTTCCCCTTTTTTCAAGGGTTTTTCTTAAAGAATTTAAGTTTGTGGTTATTGTTAGACTATAATATAATTTCGGGCTTCAATTATCAGCTTACGCTTTTGATTAAGATTGTGCTTTGACATATATAGTGAGTCAATGTTACATAAAAGTCACAGCCCACAAGTTCATCTAAAGGTGGGCACGGGCCGTGTCGGGACGGCTCACGTGCCTTGTGCCACAATGTGTCGTGCCTACAACAGGCCAAGAAAAGTTCATGCCGTGTCAGGCTCGTGCCAGGTTATAAAATATAAGGCCCATACACGGCCCAACACACGTGTCGTGCCGGGCCGACTCGTGCCATGCTATCGTGCCTTCTATTAATTTTTATATATTATGAATATTTAACCAAAATAAGCCTGTCAACATGCGGGCCGGCCCATCATGCTCGTGTCGAGTTCAATTCGTGCCAAACTTTTAAAATGTTGTTCATGGGTGGCCCACGACCCACTAGTCGTGCTTTCCTGTGCTGTGCTCATAGCAGGCTCGTGCCGTGCCGGGCCTAAATCGTGTCGTGCCAAATTGGCCTTCGTACGGGCCCGGCCCATGCTCAACTCTAGATTCATCCTTTAACAATTATCTTATTATTGTTGTTCCATATGGTTTTTATTATTTATTTTTTTATTTTTAAAGTAAAGGTAATCAGGTCTCACACAAGGCTATCTATCACAATAATACATAGCCGTGTAGCCGACATTGTTTGTAGTGAAAAGGGTTTGGTGAAGATTGAACTTGTAATTTTTTGGTTACGAGGTGTACTTGAACACTATTGCGCTAAATTTTTGATATACTATGTGATACGTATTTATTATTGTTGGTTTACTTTGTTTTGAAGGACAAATAGAACAAGAAATAATTTGGTCAATTCTTTTTGTAGTAGTTTAGAATTTTTGGTGGCTTGAAACATTATAACCCTTCCAACACGAAAAATTAGCCTGAAATAATTTGGTCAATTCTTTCTGGAGTTCCTGATAGAGATTGACTACTGATTCAGTACGGGTTGGGTTGTGCACTATCCAAATAAGGCTTTGTTTTTTAGGACTGATCTGGTCTGATCTGGTCTGATCTGGTCTGATCTGATCTGATCTGATCTGATTTGATCTGATCTGATTTGATCTGATCTAATTTGATTTGTTTTGAGTTTGTCTGATCTGATCTGATTTGAGTTTTTCTGATTTGATTTTTAATTTTTATGTTTATTTTTATTAGGGACAAAAATTTAATAAGCCCAAAGCGTCAAGCTCATTTCATTTCACCTGTTCAGTATTTTACTTTTCATTATTTTCAAACCCTTCATTCAATCTGACTCCAAAACCGTCACCGAAAAAGTCGACCGAATAATCACCGTCGGAAAAGTCATTCCGAAAATCGTCCTCGGACAAGTCGTCCCGAAAACCGTCGCCGAAAAACGCGGCCTGCAAATCGTCGCCGGAAAAGTCGGCCAAATAATCACCGCCGAAAAAAGTCAGTCCGAAAACCGTCGTCGGAAAAGTCGTCCTGAAAATCGTCGCCGAAAAACTCGGCTTGAAAATCGTAGCCGGAAAAGTCGGTCGAATAATCACCACCGGAAAAGTCGACCGAATAATCATCGCCGGAAAAGTCATTCCGAAAATCGTCGCCGAAAAACTCGGCTTGAAAATCGTCGCTGGAAAAGTCGGTCGAATAATCACCGCCGGAAAAGTCGACCTGATAATCATCGCCGGAAAAGTCATTCCGAAAACCGTCGTCGAAAAAGTAGTCCCGAAAATTGTCGCCAGAAAAGTCGGCCGAATAATCAACGCTGAAAAAGTCAGTCCGAAAACCGTCGTCGGAAAATGTCGAGCGGAAAAACAACAACAACAACAACAATAATAATAATAATAATAATAAAGAGTAATTATGTCTGATCTGATCTGATTAGTGTAGCTTTTAAGTCCAAAAGAACACGGCCTAAGTGGGTGGATGTAATAGCTTATGATTATTGCAATTCATGATAATATTTTATTTTTTAAAAAAAAGTTAAAAATTTTAAAGTTTGGGTTTTTGAGAAAAATATCTAATACAATTTCAATTTAAGATAAATATATAATGTGAATGTTTTTGGGTGACAATACTACCAATAGACATAGGCTAACAATTCCATCAATGAGGCATCACAGTTAACTAAGAGCTCGTTTGGTTCACATGAGAAATAACTTCCAATAAGAATTCTTATTTCATGGGAAATTTTTTTCCTTGTCAATTTCCTAAGAACTTAGATCATAGATATTGTTTGATTGATCAAGGGAATTACAAATTTTAATGGGAATCCTAACTTACCAAGGGGGGTCTTGGTGAGTTAATTCCCCCATTAGGTAGGAAATAAAATTTCCTAGGAAGATTAATTAATTTCCTATGGTTTTGTGAACCAAACACAATAACTTCTTCTCACTTCATAGTAAATTCTAATTCTCATGCTAAAAAATGTCAACCAAACAAGTTGTAATTAAGTCTATTTACTTTTGTTTTCTTTTCAGTTATATCGGACATATCTCATTTAAATGCCCACTAACTTGCTTGCTGCTTCCTTCAATTAAAATAAGTTTGTTTTAATTCCTTGATGTCCAATACACACACACACACGAAATCCTTTTTTTTTCTCCTCTCTGCATCTTAAGGTGAAAATACAACGAATTAGAATTCTCTGAGTATTTTCAAGATGCATATAAGATCATTCCAAGTAATATCCTTTTACTGTAGCGATGTAGCCCAAAATCTAACTACAAAATTTAAGGGTCGTCTAAATTTCACAAAATTGATTTTTAAAATTGGACGTGAATTTTGTTTGGATTTGTATCTCCTTCTAAAATTGCCTAGAATTAGGTGTTAATTATGTTACAATTTTTTTATAAAAAAGTTTCCTTATTTTTATTCAAATAAAGTGTCTTTGTTTAAACTAATTTAAATTTATTTTTTGATTCAATTTGTTGTACATTTACAAGTGACTACTGCCTTGCTTTTCACATTAATTGTTCTTGACTTCTTGTGGCAAAAAGCTTTATAATAGTAGTAGAAGTCAACCTAATTATTTATTAATATTTTAATAATATATTAGTGACCTTTCATAATAATAATAATAATAATAATAATAATAATAATAATAATAATAATAATAATGTATTAGTGATGAGTTCCAGTTAACTATCTACTGGGTAGATATAACAATGTATGTGACTCATAAATTAAATATGGCAGATGTAATATGAGAACATAGTTATTGAAAGTAGGAGCATGAGCTTTAGAGAGGTAATTAATTGATATATGTGGACAACACAAACTAAGATTTGTGAGTTCCCTATTAGGTTTTTTTTAGGACAAAAGGTTAATTACAAGGAAATTAAATCAGGAACCCTTCCTCTCGATGAAATGACATGATTTATCTAGAGTTAAAAAATAAGAAAATTTAGCTTTCAAAACGGGATCAATATCGATATGTGTAGGGGTCCAATGCCCGAGCGACATAATATAGTCAGCAAAATATATGTTTGGCTTCTCGAAAGATGTGCGAAGAAGAGGCTATAGGAAAATCCTGAAGAATAGATCGAATATCATCCATTATCCCTATTAGGTTATGATATGATATATATATGTGCATATTGTTATAATGAGCTGCATAAGGATATAGTATAGGATATATAATTAGCATACAATATGCACATATCATAACCTCATATTCCCCACCGCTTGAACTTGAGGGTGAATGCACGCACAAAGTATACATAGGAAAAAGCAGAGCTGGAAGTGTGAAAAAGAAAGAAATACAGTATATAGGATGAGCTACAAGTATTTTGGTGGAGCAAACAAATTTGGCGAATTAAGAAAAGAAAGAGGAAAGAGATATACCATTGAAGATTTTAGGTGATTTACAGGTAGAATGTGGGTATGTAAATACACGAACAATACAGGACCACAAGTTTATAATGTCCTAAAATAATATTATTCTAATACTTTTATTTTATATTAAAAGAAATCACTTTTATTTTTCAACTTTAATAAAAAAAGGTATTAACTTATAATTAAATTTTCAACATTTAATCTTTAATACAGTGTTTTATTTTATCCTTTTATCTTAATTATTCATGGGGTATAATTTTCTTGTTAGAACTGGAGACTTGAAAACTTAAAGATGGCCCAGTTTACGGGTAGAGATAATCTGTGTAAATTAAAGTTCATTTTATGGGAAAATGCTGGTGATTAGCGTTTTGGCCAAAAATCGTCAAGATGACAATTGAAGGTTGGAACGGGCGATAGCTAGACTAAGGTACAGAAAATAAATGACGAAAAATAAAAGAGAGAAGACACAAGAAAATGGTGACGCGGAAAACCCAAGAACAAGGGAAAAAACCGCGGGTGGCTATGAGTCCACCAATCACATATGATTCGGGCATAAAAGTCGTTTGGTACACGTACAATATTTTGAGTAATATATATCGAAAATGGCTGAAACTAGCTGAGTAGCACCCTAGGTGTATGGGCAACATGCCCTGCTTCTTTCGAGCACAAACGATAACTGTCTGGTTAGATATGCTAAGCAGAGTATTTCTAGGTAGTGGAGATACGGGTTTGAAATAAGGTTTTTTCCTCTTTTTTTCTTTCCTTCTTTGCCTTCTTTGAACACTTATATAGGCATAAGTGTTGTTGACCCTTGATGCCCACTCTCCTAGAAAATAGGTAAGTGGTCCTTAGTGGTTTGACTTGGTAAAACTACTTGTTGAAATGTAGGAGTTTGTTGCTCATATTCCTCCTGGCCTTCGGCTACGCGGGTTGCTTCATTTTGACTGTAAATGCTTCCTTGTTTGTAGGACGTTAGTTACAACTCAGTTTAAACAAGTCTTCTTGCTTGGATAAGTTTTAGGCACGTGGAGAGGTTTGTTGTGAACCAACTCCTATTTTCATGCTTCACATGCAACGACCATGTTGACAGCTTCATGATGACATCATCACACACACGCACTGTACTGACCCGTATTTTGGCAACGTTGTTTTCGGAGAAAACAACAACACGAGTCAACAATAACCAAATACTTTTAATAATAAATTAAAGAATCACAGCGGAAGCTCTAAACTTAATCATTTTATTAATTAAACTTTAAAAATTGTTCCAAAAACAATGGACTTGACAAGTCCTTATTACAAGCTAAAACTACTAAACAGGAAAAACAGTAAAATAACAGGTGCCTAAATGCTCGCCAAACACTCATCCCGACTTTAAGTTCTATACTAATCACCTGCAAAATAAAAATTGGGGTCCACCGTCAGTGGCGAGTAACTAGACTGTTCCACTTAGCACTGGAACCAAACAACATAAGATATTAAATTAAATAGAAGGCACGAACAACACAACTTGCGAGACAACATTCAATAATAGAATCATGCAACAGAGATCACAACAGCAGAAGACTCCATCAACGGCAAATTCAAATACGAGATTCTTAATACAACATTCAATTTATTAAACAACAACAAGAATTAAATGACACGACCGAAGTCGATACAACAAGTAAAATCCCCGACACGATTCATCACAAATGAACCGATACGATACGGTGCAAGACCGATACAACAAACAAGTCCCCGACACGGCGCAAGGCCGATACAACAAGCAAGTCCCCGACACGATTCATCACAGATGAACCGATACGACACGGCGCAAGGCCGATACAACAAACAAGTCCCCGACCCGATTCATCACAGATGAACCGATACGACACGGCGCAAGGCCGATACAACAAACAAGTCCCCGACACGGCGCAAGGCCGATACAACAAACAAGTCCCCGACACGATTCATCATAGATGAACCGATACGACACGACTCGACAAGACTCATAAGACTCCAAACAAATCATTTAAACGAACCATCATACATCATCACGCATTATCAAATTCACATCTAATAATTTCAATCAAATATCAAAGGAAAACCCATGACCCCACTAAATACACATATACGTATGAAACTATCATGTTGCTACTACCATTCCACTCGCATAAAATATCATGACATGGCAAGCATATAAGCATCAAAGTAAATAAACATCTAATTAAAGCTTACAAGTGCCAAATGCATAGAACAACATATCATGCATTGAATTCACGTGTAAACACCAACAAGGAGTCAACCACATAAAAGCTTGCAAGGATTCATCATGATTCAAGTAGTTTGATCACAAAACAAAAATAAAAGTCTGTGCCATCACATACAACTCCTACACGCATATCACCATCAAAACCTATCAAGATATTATTGAAATTTCAAGAAGGATAATTACCCAACTCCATTACATTCATTCGGCCATCCAAGAGATTCAAGATTAAAGATCAACTTCATCAACATGCGTAATCAATCATCAAGAATCATAAACTACATCAAGAGTTCAAGTTTAAGAAAGGTTACAACAAAAGGTCTCGAACTTGAATATCGAACAAGCATATGCGCATAAACCGAGAATAAAAATACAATCTTTCTACACAACCATGATTCACGAATTCAAGATGGTCAAGGATTCATGTTTATATATTCAAGTTATACAAATAAACATCCAAAAATCCATGCTTTGCTCTAACATAATCCTACGCCTATTTCATCATCATTCACGATTCCAAGACTTCAACTATTCAATCAAGATTCATGTAAATTCATCACAAAAGAACTAAACAACACATAATCATTTAAAGATTCATTCAAATTAAACAAATAAAGAAACTAAGTAGAACACTCTAAACCACTCGGCATTCATAAGCTTAACAATGCTATCAACATTAATCTATCTAATCTAGTATTCTATATTGGTTAGTCCTTATGCTAAGTGAAATAGCTAGTTACCTTTAGATTGATTTGAAGGGGAAGTTGAATAATTGTGAGGGTTACAAGAGGGGGGCCGTGAGTTTCTTTGAGAAGGAAGGTGGTGATTGTTTGTTGTTTTGATCAATAATAATTAAGGGTATAAAAAAGGGCTTTTATGTAGGGGTTTACTAGGTATTAGGAGTTATATTATGAAGGAATTAAAGGGGGATTAAACCCAAGGGTGGCTGGCTAGAGTGAGGAGGAATAGAGCTTAGTTCCTAAAATTTAGAAGGAACAATAGGAGATCAAAGGTTAGATTTTTAAGTAGGGTTAAACATAGATATGATTAATAATAATATAGATTAAGAAATAAATAAAACAATTTTAGGAAGCGGTCTAGTAGGGCCGGCTAGGAGGGTTAAAAAGGGTTTTGGACTAGCTTCAACAATTATTAAATTAAGTCTGTTGGCCCAATTTTTTATTATTGGACTTTAAGGCTTAATTTATCACGAAATTTTACGGCCCAAAAATCCGGGTCGTTACACGCACAATCTTAAGAATTGGTTAAGTAAGTGGAGTTAATGGCTCCATTTATTTAGGAACTAACTCTTTGCACCATTGACCTTGCATAACTTCCATAATTCACTTTGAACATCCTTGGTGCTAGTTGATCCGCTTGCTGTTCTGCCTGCTACTCAGCTTACGAACCCGACTCAGCTTAATTACTCTCAGCTTACCCTCGGCTTATGAACCTGATCCAACTTATGTTCCAGCTTACGCTCAACTTATGTACAAGATCTAGCTTATGTTCCAGCTTATGAACCCGATACCTAGCACCATTCGGCTTATGTATCTGTTCCTGCTTATGCTCCTGCTACTCCCGACATGTCCTATTGTCCTTGGTTTATAACCTGTAACTCTCGACTTACCAAGTTGTGCCTCGGCTTTCTACCTGTAATCAGGTTAGCTAAAATGCACCATAACAATTAGCTGATTTAATTTAATTCTTATTTTGTTGCTATTTTACCAACCTAACTAAAACTATAAATTACGTTGCTATATGTAACATACATAATTACTTTAAGAGGATTATTTGATATACTATTTATGTGAATAATGTGCAGCTTTTCTTTAAAGAGCTAATGTGTTAAGATACTCTATGGTTAAGCGCGCACAACTAGATGTCTAATTGGGGGTTGGGATGCCTGACATCCTGGAAAGATGTTTTGTTTCCAATTTGTCTACAAATCTTGGCTACCAAAATTGTTAGAATTGGTTGCTATGTTATGCTGTTATCAACAAAATTTAAACATTTGATTGCTATTTAGCAACAAAAGTGAAAGTTTGACTACTAATAATAGACACCAAGCTAGCAACCAAAATACAAAAATGGAAGCCAATCATATGAACCAAATTTCATTTGATGCAAAATGGCAACAAATTTAGGTTGTATTTGGTTGCTAATATCATATGGCAACCAACTTTGCAACCAACACATTTTTTCAATAACAGTAGCAATTTTTATTGGTTGCTAAAATGTTTACTTTTTATAGTGTCATTCGTGGATCCTATCTCAAAAGTATCAAGTTGACATTCTCCGGAGGGAATAGTGGGATCTGGACTTTGGTCGAGTGTTTGACTCTTGGAAGAATAGTGGGATTCAAACTTCGATCGAGTGTGTGGAAGGTGTAGATTATAACCCTTCGATTTTGACTATTGAGGTCCATTCCAGAGTCAAAAACTATTTTCATCTTGTTTTTCATCCAGGTACTTAGGCCTCACACGGAGGATTCTTTTCTTTTTAGAAGCCCCTATAACAAAATATTTTCTCAATCTCAAAAAAAAAAAAAATCGATGCTTACTCATTCGATATTTTGGATTTTCTGGCTACTTAATAATTAATATGAATCCACATCATCCAGTATTCGTCTGGTGGGGCCTGGGGTATCTTTATGTACGTCATCCAAGGACCCCGCTACAATAATTTTGGATATTTTTATTCTTCGGCTTTGAGATCGTTTTAGGGCAAGTTTCATCCCAAGGCGGGGCATGGTTCATGACTGTGGTGTGATGTGGTGCGGTGCGGTGTAGTTCAAACGGAGGAGAGCTAGGTTAGTGTAAGTTTGTTCATGTTTTTCAAGGCAGAACAAGCTCCTCATCAAGAAGCTAATTAAGGCTTCAACTACTTGCAAATGCTACACATCTCACTAGCAGACTTTGTAACAAAGTAGTGTTAATTAGAGCTGATGAGAAGCAGCCCGGTCCGCGAGCTTGTCCCGATTTTTTGCGGGCTTTGGGCATAAAAATTAGGCCCGAATTTGGGCCCGGCCCGACCCGATTTTTTTAATTTTTTAGTGCGGCCTTTGGGCACTAAAAATTAGGCTTTTAGTTAATTTTTTAGGCCCGACCCGAAAAAGTCCGGACTAATTTTTCGGACTTTGGCTAAGAAATTTGAGCCGAACTAGGCCTGGCCCGCTATATGGGCTTTATTTTATGTATTGAGCCTGGCCCGGTCCGGCCCATGATCACCTATGGTGTTAATTAGCTTGGAGGCCAGGGTGGCATGAGAAATTTCCCTTTTGTATTGCGTGTGATTGAGTTTAATCAGTTGAATAAATATCTTGCCTTTTGGCTTTGATGATTACTCCCTCCGATGCTCCAAACCTTGTTTGTTTGACCCATAAAAAATATTTACACTGTTTATTTGACTATTTTGACCCTCACTAGTATATTAATTTACATGAAAGAAAAATCTAGTCAAATAACTCAAATCAATTCTTTTTGTTCGTCTCAATATGTACTTTTTTAATGTATAATCTTTTATTTTACATTTTTTTTAAGTTGTAAAATGGGCCTAAATGGCCAAATGAGAAATACAATAAGGGTGTGTTGCGTTTTCTTCAACTTATTAGATTTAAACTTATTGGAATTT
Source organism: Salicornia ramosissima (assembly GCA_951394345.1). Classification (NCBI taxonomy): domain Eukaryota; kingdom Viridiplantae; phylum Streptophyta; class Magnoliopsida; order Caryophyllales; family Amaranthaceae; genus Salicornia; species Salicornia ramosissima. Next base: position 53,142,323 of record OX596237.1, on the reverse strand, counting down.
ATCTGAACTTATTATATCTGAAACTTAATTTTTAAGGTTTATTTAGACCTTAGACTTAGAACTTATCTAAACTGAATTTATCTGAACTAAAGTTATCTAAACTTTTTTTAAGGTGAGGAGAGCATACCCTAAAAGACTAAGGGTGCGTTTGATTCGTCTGAAATTTTCTGATCTGGTCTGATCTGATCTTTGGTGAAATTTAATTGTACATTATTGTAAATGTAAACTATTATTAATATTGTTTAAAATAGAAATAAAAAAAAATAATAATAATAGAAATAAAATTAAAAAGAAAAAAATCAAAATCAAAAAATAAAAAATAAAAAAAATAAAAAATAAAAATAAAAATAAAATAATATTGGAAATAAATGTAAAAAAAATAAAAAAATAAAAATAAAAATAAAAATGAAAATACATATAAAAATAAAAAAATAAAAAATAAAAATAAAAACAAAGATAAAAATATAAATAAAAAATAAATTAAAAGCAAAAAAATTAAAATAAAAAAATAAAATAAAGATAAAAATTAAAAACTAAAAAAAATAATAATAAAATAATAAAATAATAAATAATAAAGATAAAAATAAAAACTAAAAAATAAAAAATAAATTAAAAGCAAAAAAATTAAAAAAAATTAAAAAAATAAGGATAAAAATAAAATAAAATAAAAATAGTTGTTTCACACGTCTTCCATATATATAATGGTAACTTACATATGTATGGGACATGTGTTTTGTATATATATGTGTGTGTGTGTGTGTGTGTGTGTGTATATATATTAATAATTAATATCATCATTGTGTATTATGTATATAATTTTCTTTCAAATAAAAAATTATGTAAATAATTTATAATTAATATTATCCTTCAAAGTTGGTAGTAATTTTTTTTATTTATGGCTATAGTATTACTTCCAAAATATAAGCTAAAATATCACAACAATTCAATTTTTTTGTCATCAATAAATATAATTAATCATTAGTATGCATAATATTATAATTATATAACACTATTCATTATTATTTGTTGAAAGAAATAATATTAATTGAGTTATAAGGAACAAATAACAAAATGCTGATCTGATCTGATTTTTTCTGATCTGATCTAATATTTTCTGATCTGATCTTATTTTTCTTATCTTGTCTGATCTGATCTGATCTAAATTTTCTAAAAATAAGCACAGAAATGCTTATATAAGTTGAATCAAACGCACCCTAAAAGGTTCTCCATTCATTATTTGATGTTCTATCCGTGTTTAATTTTAAGAGTATATTTGGCTTGCACTTTTTTTTTGGTGTACGGTCAAATGGAATTAACTACCATTTTCATTGCCGCCCTATCATTTGATATCAATTTATATGATAACTCAGATATTTTTCAGGATTACTATTATCATAATTTTATTATCCTTCACACACATATGAAAACAAATTATTATCCTTCTAATTTGTTTCCTTTTATTTTCTTAGTTATACTAAAGAGTAGCTAGGGACTCTTTTGTCAGCACTCAACAATCATATAAGATAAGAGGATCGAAGTATAGTCATGACATCAAACATTAGAACTAATGATTATGCCGTAACATAATTTTCAATCACAATTCATTAGAGCACATTGCAAAATACTCGTATTTGTTTATAACAAACAAACAAATAATTTATCTTTTTGTTCATTGTTGTAGACGGCCTAGCCTAGTAGCTAGCCATGGACTGAAGATGGCCAACAAGGATGAACCAAGGGAAAAACCGTGAGAGTCCTTATAACAAAAGTAGGATCACCAAGACACTTGCTAACCACTTCCAATGTTCTATTTCTAATATTACACTTCATTACATGATTATGACACCTCAAATACACCACATCCCCGTTATTTGGATGAAATCCCAGCACAATATTAGTTGAAAACTCTAGCAAATCAAACACACATTCATTAACAAACACCATTTCTTTAAGACAAATCCTGTACTGCAACACCCACTCTCCCTTACCGTAGTCCTTCAGCTCCCAAACCTTGAGCATCCTATTCGGGTGCAACCCTTTTATTGTCGACACCCTCAGCTCCCCTCGGTACGTGCCGAGGCACACGTGGGCCATCTCGAATTTCAGCTCGGGTGGAGGGTCCATGACCCGACACTCACAAACGGGCCCACGAGACGGGTCCAGTACTAAGATGGCTTCACCGTTATTGCCGTTGATGATCCAATGCAAGGCGTGGTTGACCGTTACAGCACCTGTTCTGAACTGCCAAAACCGACGAATGCTGTCTGGACACGTCAGCAAGGACTCACTCCACTCCCCTGTGTCGGAGCAGTACACCTCAGCAATAAAATGGTTACTGTGGGGCCCATGTTTAAGGATCCGAACCACCTTGTACTTGCTGACTGGGAGGTCGTGCTTCTGAGGAATTAAATAACAAGATATGAAAATATTTGCACACTAGTCCTCCAAATAAAATTTTAGGTAATTTGATAAAAGTTAAAAGGACCAGTTTACAAAATGATAAAGTGTAATATAAGGTTAGTGTTATTATTAATGTGTCCATATTTTATACTTCGTATCATATAATTTGTGCACAGTGCATCAACTTATGTTGTCTGTGTAATATTTTTCTATTCAAAAATAATTATTCTATTTGATTTTTCACAATTGATCTCTTGATGCATAACTTTTAATATTAATATCTATAATTATCCATAAGAAAAAATTATAAAAACTACTTCCCCCGCTCCTATATTAATTGCAACATTTTGACACTATTCACAATCACTATAATAATTCGCTTTTGTGCTTTATACATGTAAATAAATATAGTCTTGTGACATCTCTTTTGAATGTCTCAATGTATATTTTATTGTGATCTTATTTTAATAATTTCTGGTTAAGTGGATTTAAAGATATTACAAATATAAATTATATATATATATATATATATATATATATATATTGTCAAGCATGAAAAAGAGAACATTGCAACTAATATGGAGCAGATGAAATATATATTTGGAAAGTATGCTCCGAGACGAATCAAATGAGATCCACATAACTATGTTTTTCATAACCTATAATCTATATCAAATTATAAAAAATGTCAAAGTAACAATGTAAATAGTGTCAAAGTCAATTTGAAACAATTAATTATGGACAGAGAGAGTATTAAATAATTTACTTTGTATATGCAATTTAATAAAATTTAAAAGATCATAATTCAATATTCAACTAAATAAAATATTAAGGACTAATGTGCAAATATTTTTTATTTACCCGGTAAACGTTTATCATTCCTTGTCGTTTCTCAGTCTCCCCATAGGTGACCAACCCGGTTGCCATGTCATCCTCCACGTGGCGAGTAGGGATTGGCGGGAGAGCCCGCCACTGCCTTGTCAGCACATTGCATACATAATACATGCTTTGATGGGAGAACATCTTGTAGTCGTGGCAAACAACAAGGTCCCCATTGGATGCAACAATACGGGTCGGCCACGGGTCGAGGTGTCGGAAGCAGGGGAGAAAGTCAAGCAACGGGTCGTCCCGGGTTTGCAAAACGGGGTGCTCCGAAATTGCTTGGATCCTTCTAGAAGCTGACTCATTAATATGGTGGTGCCAGTAATAAAACTGGTGGACCAAGGTGAAGGCCGGCGAGTGACGAAGGCGGCTTTCGTGGTGGTGGATAAAGCCGCGGATGAAAAAAGGGTCGGAGATTAGGGTGAGCCACCGCCTACAGACGGCTTTGCATTGGAAAACGAGGTGGGAAGGTAGGCGTTGAAGGATTTCAATAAGCAAGGTATCAGGAAGATGGTCAATTTGCATTGTATGCATAATTTTCTAAGGCTGAAATTGGGGGTTGGGGTTAAAATTAAACATTAATGTTTGAAAATTTCTAAACTTAGGGGGAGTATTATTATTTTAATTTGTATACATTACATTACATATATGATATATATATTATATACGTGCTGTCAGGTTTATGGGATATTCTAAGACGTGATTCCCTCAATCTTGATTATGAATTAATTAAATTATTTATCGATCGAGTGAGTTTAATTATAGAATTGAAGATGTCAATGAATTAAATTATTGGATGTTTTTTCATTTATTTTAGTTGGATAATTAATTATATATAAAGTTAGTGTAATACCATGATTTATGATGTGCCTAACATTCTTTCTGCACTTCTATTTTGGTGCTAATTAATGATAATCCAATTAAATATTAACATGAAAGAAATTAGCTAAGCAAATATACATGTGTTACCAAAATAGTACGTATTGAGTTTTAGAATTTATTAAAATAAAAATAGCCTAGTTACAATTTTAGAATAGGACCCTAAATATTTTCGGGATGATCCTGAAAGTGACCATCGCATTAAACCATGCATTATTATGGCTCATATGCAACTGTGCAAGACGATTTGAGCCTTTTTGTTGGCCCGAAGGTGATAAATGGCCTATATTCAGGTGATGATGTGTCTTTTGATTAATTCGCACATTGTTTTGATAGAAGAAAATGGGGAGATCAGAATAAAACTCCTTGTTTAGGAAATAGGTTGTGGAAAGAATTTGACGGAGAGGCGTGATCTATTTTCATTTCAGAATTAGAGTTACTTGGAGGAAAAATAGAGCTCCTCCTTCCCCTCCCCTTCATTTCTTCTCTATATTGATATCTAAACATAGTGTTAGTTTCAAATCTGATATTCCTATGTTCTTATGACTTTGTTACCCTTGTTTTTTTTTTCCAATAATTTCTAATACGTTACATCTAAAAGATTCTAACAAAATTAAATTTCATGACTATATATTTCTTCCTATATATAACAAAGATTTTTGTTGTTAAAATTTCTCTCTTCTTGTACCCAATATTTCATACCTAACCAACTCACAAGGAAGGAGGAAGTATATATATATCATATATACTTTAGTAGCATTGTGTTAATTACTTTACTAACATGGAGGCTAATGTCTTAAAGATTTCGGGCCCCAATTTTAACTTGAAAATTGGGCCCACAAATAATTAAAATGAAATGTTAAAATGAAATATTAAAAATTAAATATTGTACTCTATTTTTTTTTTTTTTTTGAATGGGGCCCATGAATAATTTAAGATGGAATATTAAATGAAATATTAAAGATTAAATATTGCAATTATTATTATTATTATTATTTTTTTAAACGAATTGTTGCAAATTTAAATATAGTCCAGTCATCATTTTTTTATGGAAAATTTGTCAGAAAAGACCTTATAAAACGTTCTTTTTGTAAGAAAAGACCTTATAAAAAATTTGTTGTGAATAGGGACCTAAAACCAAAAAAAAGTTGCAAGGAGGGACCTTACCTCTATTTTCCGACGTTGACTGTGAATTTCCGGCGTTGACTCGCTATTTCCCTCCAATTTTTTACGAATCCTTTCTTCTCTATTTAACCTTTCCTTTTCTTTTCACTATAAATTCATTTTTCCTCCACTCCCCCTCCATTTTCCGTCCTAAATTCATCTACATAAACCTTACATAAACACTTCCTTCTAGCATTTAAAATTCTTTTCTTCTGAATTTGGGTTTCCTCATCTCTTACCCCCTTAAATACGAAAGGATTCTTGCAAAAATGGAGGGAAATAGTGAGTCAACGCAGAAAATTCACAATCAACGTCGGAAAATAGAGGTAAGGTCCCTCTTTGCAACTTTTTTTTGTTTTAGGTCCCTACTCACAACAAATTTTTTATAAGGTCTTTTCTCACAAAATAAATGTTTTAAAAGGTCTTTTCTAACAAAATTTCCTTTTTTTATTAAAGGAAAAAAAAGAGCAATTTACTTTAATATAAAATAAAACTATAAGAATAATTAGGTGCAATCCACCTCAAAGAATAATTGGACGCAATAAATTTTTATTTTGGGGCCTTGTAAATTTGGAATTGTCTTGTTTCAGTTACACCTCAAGGGATTGAGTTATCTTTTCATGTTTACGTACATTCATTAATTGGGCGCAATCCACCTCAAAGAACAAGATATTGTACAATACAATCTTTCTATAAAAATGGCAACAAGAGTATTGCATTACCAAGCATTATCAATACTCCAAATTCCCCAAAAAAAAAAAACCTAATTAAGGTTCTAAAAAAAAAATACAATTTATACTTGGGATGTTTTATTAATATAAAAAGGCGCATGTTTAAAACTTCCGCAAATTCTTGTCACGTATATTGTATGCGAGCGCCGCATGGATTGTTTATTGTGCGGCCAGCCGTGCAGAAAACGCTTTGTAAAACTTCGGAAGTGAAGGGATTTGTGACGGCCAACAAGGGTGCATAAGTAGAAAAACACCACATGTTCCTACAGAAAAACTAGAATCCTGCAAATACTCACTAACCACTTTCAATGTTCTTCTTCCCACATTACACACCACTATCTTATAATCAAGTCTCAAGTACAAGATTCCCATGTCAGATGGATGAAAAGCCAGGACCTCCATAGTCGAAAATCTGAGCTCACTGAACTCAACATTTGTCTCAGTGAACACCATCTCATTGAGACTAAACTTGCCTTCAAAATCCCACTTTCCTGTAACATAATCTTCAAGTTTCCAAACCACCAACACACATTTGAGCCATTCTCTTGTGATTTGGCACACTTTAAGATAGTCTTGACAACACCCTAACAAAATTCCTATGTCGCGGTTCAGCTCTGGTGGCAGATCAACAACTTGGCATTCTCCCCTGGTTATTATCTCTAAAGGATCAATCACAACAACATGCTCGCTGTTCACGATCCAATGAAACTTGTTGTTGAAGATGATTGAGTCGGGCCTGAATTGCCAAGTCCGTGCAAAACTCCGTGAAGAAGTTATCTCGAATTCCTTCCATTCACCCAACTTCGAGCAAAACAAGTTTACCTTGAAGCAGCACAAAGTGTATCCTACACCACGGTGTATGTACAAACAGTTAAAAGTGAGCAGTCTGAAATAATTTCGTTCGTAAGCTGCTAAACGGCATATTAAGGCTCCGTGTTGAGTTATATATGGTTTTGATGATTATAAACAAATGATTATCAAACTAACTTGTGTGTTGACATGTACATGTTATATTACAATGAACAAGTCATAAAAGGCTGATCATCATGCTTTGCAAAGATGTCTGCAACAGTTATCAGTGAAGTTACTAAGGAAGAACATCAAAAGAAAAGAGAAAGTTTTCAATGCTGATTAATAGGTAAGTTCCTGTAGGCGAGTTCCTATAAGCTAGTTCCTATAGACGAGTTCCTGTAGGCGAGTCCTGAGTAGGAACCCAAGTTTCAGAGTTGGAGCAAGAGGAATAAGTTCTAACTAAGGTTGGAACAAAGGTCAAAGGGCCTTTTACGTGAAGGGGACTGACAAAGTATATAATATATTACTGGACCTCAACATCAGCTTAAGCTTTTGGTTGAGATAATCCTTTAACAAAAGTAGTGTAAAATCATCTTCACTACGAGTAAAATATCTCTTATAATGATGAAAAATCACTACTATTTTCCTTCCTTTTCCTTATCTTACCTCCTTATTTTCCCATTCATTTTTCTTATTTTCCATCATTTTCCTTGCATAATAGTAAACAATGGAAAACTTATCGTGCAATTGTGTTTTACATGAAAATTATTTTACATTAAAAATCTTTTACACCCAAGTAAGCGAAGCCTAAATGAGCAAAATATAAACAAGGGTGAGGCAGTTACCATTACTGCGAGGACATGAGTCTAGTTCAGGGATTTGCACCAGCTTGAAGCTATTTTGAGAAACACATTCCTCAGAAGTTATGAAGCCAACGGCAGTATCGGCTAACCTATGGTGGCTCGGGGCAGGTGGTAGAGCGAGCCATTGCTTGGTTAGCGGATTGCAGATGTAGTAAACACCTTCGAGTAACGACATTTTGAGATGACAACAAACCAAGAGGTCTTTGTGGGAGGCAACCAACCAAATAGGGTGAGACTCCCATGACTGAAAGCAAGGGAGGAAATCCAGGTGAAATTTCCTGGACTGAAAAAGCTTATGATCTGAGACTATATGCAGAATGTGATGAAGATTTTTCGTGAGACGTGGATGCCATAGATGGAATTCATACACTAGGGTGAATGGTGGTTTGTGGTGGTTCTGGTGGTGGTGGCGGGTGAAGGTTTTGTGGAAGTGAGGATCAGAGAGGAGAGAAAACCAGTGTTTGCAGACTGATTTTGCTTGAAATACAGAGATGCAAGGGAGTCTTTGAAGAATCTCAGTCAATAGGCTATTAATTAAGATGCTGTTAATGTTAACAGTAGTAGTAGTATTGATGGGTGTGGTTGGAGTACTAATAAGTGGAAGATTAGTATTGCTTAATTTGTCCATCTAATCGTACAATTTTGTATCATAATCATTGATTAAAATGCATCTGGTTTTATATATATGTGTGTTTCATTTCACCAACTATATATATGGAGACGTGCTTACCTCTTTGGGAAAGCTACTTTTGCTTGTAATTGCTTGGCACAACCAGGTATAGCACTAACTAAAACTAAATCTATCAACAATTATTCGCTTAAACTATAGCTACACTATATCTACCAACAATTATTGGCTCCAAAAAAAAAAAAAAAAAACTATTTATATGACTTGGACAGGAGAACCACCAAGTGATACCTCAGACTTTGATAGGATCTATTCAAGAAGATTCTTAGTCTTGATGAATTAAATTCTCTACATTCCACCCCATTAAAATAACGCATTCAACCTATCATGGATTTCAATACTCCCTCTATTTCTTTTTATCAGATACATTTGGAATTTGGATGAATTTTAAAGAACTAAGTATAAAGTTGAACCTAAAAGAGAATCTCCCGTTTAAAAAAAAAAAAAATCTTTGACTGGTCAAAGATAGTAGACTAATGATGGACATAATTGTTAAAATCATATGATGTAAAGTGATCCCAATATATATAGTAATATATTATTTAAAGATAGTTTATATATGGAATGATTCAAAGTGTATCAAACTTTTTAAAACATGCTAAAACAAAAACCGCATCAAACTTTTTAAAACTAAGGGGAGTAAAATTAGTTTTCATTTGGACATCAATCCAGGCTTCTTATTTTTTTGAACAAAGGGAATTCATTAAAAACGAGCCAATATAACAAGCGTCTATTGCTACAACGTCCATTGCATAGTGCGGGACACAATCAAACCAAACATTTTCGCCTATAGTACCAAAGCAATTATTGGCTAAATAATGAGCCACTACATTACCATGCATCCCTTTTAACATGCGACCAACTAATATTATCCTATCAAAGTTCCTAGCAAGCTAAAAAATATCAACAAAAATCATAGACAAAGGAGAAAGATGAGATGTTTTAGCTTGGATTTTTGCCAGGCTATTGTAAGCATGAAATATTTGATTTTGATAAACTGTATACACCTCACTTGAAGTTGAAGATCAGATCAAGATCAGAAAGCAGGGTACAGAGAACAAGAACAAGCAAATTAAAGCAGGAAGGCTCCATATTGGATCTCCATAAAAATAACATCTAACATCAAAGGATGGAAAGTGAAACAACACTTCACAAGAGTTATTCCTGGGGTCTCAACTCTCAAGTCACAACAAGTTGAACACAATAATTTTCAAGTTAATTCAGCCCAGGCCAATTTGTAAGTCAGATGATATATATTGAAATCACACATAATACCAAAAACAAATATGGTAGAACTTCACACATGACACATGCATTGAAGTTGACAGCATTCCTTATCCAATACGCATATTACTTACTCCTTTCGCACATGAGAAAAGGCGTTTTTTATTAATTCGATCAACATTCAGGATCAATTAACTTTAATTAAGGTCTGTTTACTTCAGCTTAAATTTAGTTCAGTTCAGTTTTCAATTTCCTTCTCTTATAAAATATTTCTTTTTCAGTTGTATTTAGTTCAATTCAGCTGAATTAAACAAACGCTTATTTGGTTATTCGATCTCCTTTTGTATTCATCTAATTTTTCTTAATTTTACAAATTTATAAATAGAGATGTTACTTGATTGGCAAACATAAAAACCTAGGCTAATGCCTAGTTCTACACTCTGCACCACATATAGTGACATTTTTTTTTATATAAAAACAGGCTAATATACACAACAAATGTCAGTATGTCACACACCAATAGCTTATATGCACTTTACAACGAATTACATGCAAAATGAGCAATGCTTAAAAACAAGATATTGTGAGACTAAATTGAAGAATTGAACTTTTTGATTTTTTATTTACAATTTTTTTTAAATTTTTATTTTATTATTATTTATTTATTTATTTTTCATTTTATATTTTAAACCAAATAACATTCTTTGAAAAACCATTGCTAGAAAATTCAGACAAAAACATTTACCACAAAAACTCGCTAGAAAATTGTGGCTGGAAAATTTCAAAAAAAAAAAAACATTTCTTCAAGAAAAAAATTTGTTGGAAAAAAGGTTGATAGAAAAGTTCAACCATCGCCACAACAACGACACTTAAAAACATTTGTTGAAAAAAAGGGAAAAAAATCATATGTTTTACATTTTGTGTCGCATTTGTGTTCCACTAATTTTGATTGATTCAAAATTCAATTTTTTTTATTTTTAAAACTTAAAAGGTGGATTATAGTACCTTTTAAACCAATCAAAATAAATTAAAGACGCAAAATGTGAAACAAAGTATTTGAGTGGAAAAAAAAAAAAAAGAAACTCTCCAAAAACTCATGTAAAGTCAAAAAAAAAAAAAAGGCGCCTAACAAAGGATAAAGTATAATTTATAATTTGGGACCCACGTGGGTTTATTGGATTTGGGAATCTGGGCATAAAGCCATAAACCGGATAACATGCCACGTCAATCCCCTTCTTCTTCCTTCTCAGTTCTCACTATCTGCAACTCTACAAAAACCCCTCCCATTCTTTCTCACTATTCAGAAAATCCAATCAACAAACTCAAAGCAAAACCCTTTATGGCAACGCTGTGTACTTCTGCCATTAACATGAACCCAAACCTCACTCATTCTCTCTCTAATTCCATAAATTTCTCATCAACCCCCACTAATCTATCTTCAGTTTGTTCAACATTCACTAACCCTTCGTCTTTAGGACTTAATCTTTCAATTAAACCCATTAAACTGAGCATAAACAAGCTCAATGTTGTTCGCATGTCATGGGATGGTCCTCTTTCTTCAGTTAAACTCATCGTTCAAGGTCGCAATCTTGAGGTAATTTCGTTTCAGTATTGATTTGTTTCCTGAATTGTTTTCTGTTTTAATTTATCGGTGAAAATTCGTGTCGATTTTGGATTGTTGGGTGGGACTTTGGTTATCTGGGTCAATTGTGTTTAAACCTAACCTGAATTTTACTGAGAATCTGAGATTATTGCATTGCACTGTGATGGAGTGACAGTGATTTGGGGAGATGTTGGTAGTGTTCGTCTTAAGGATTTGGATTTTGGCAGTGTGATAAGTTAATTTACTACTGTATTTCAGATAGTGTGCTATGGTATGACTGTTCCTTTACTATTTGGAGGATCTGAACAATATTGTAAGCAGCTATATTTAGTTCTGATATCCGGTATCCCAGATCTAGAATTTTCCCTACTGCTACTGTAAGTTTAGATGGTTTGCATTGACCAAGTTTAGATTATGTTAAAAGATAATTTAATCATGCTGCTTCACAAAATGCATTATGTGCTATCTACACAATAGTAAGGTTTACTTCAACTAAATACCACTCAACTACACTATCTTGAACTAAATACAGCCGAACTATCTTGAACTGAAGTGAATATAGCCGAAAGTAATATTTTATTAGAGAAGAAAATTGAGAGCCGAATTAAATTAAATTGAATTTAAGCTGAAGTAAACATGCCCTTAGTTGATTTGGAACATTTTGCTTATACAAGTTGTTTCTTGTGTGTTTATTTTTGTTACACTAAGGCATTGTTCTTTTGAACTCAATTGAACTAAATTTTCTAAAATGAATAAATTAAACTAAATCCTAGGCTCATCAAGAACTGAACTGAACTAAATTTGCACTAAATTAATCTGAAATTTCAGAAATTAAGTCCAAAAGAACATGGACTAAGGCCTCAATTCTGCAAATTAATTTGGAATGAATTGAATTAAATTAAATCAAAGAGTCAACAGGAACTGACTAAGCTTAATTGAATTTGTTTGGAATTAAGTCCAAAGGAACAACGCCCAAGTCTCTTGCACAATCTAAGTTTGTGTTCTAGGATTTACTTTCATGCACAATGATAATGTTAATAATTTCATGATAATTTCATGCACAATTTAAGAATTTAATTCAATTCTTAAATTGATTGATATTGAGTAATTTTCGGTGACAAGCAGAAGCTTTTTTCGTTCATATGTTCTCCTTTTACCAACTTAAAGGTTAAAACTATTCTGGGTTATTGAATGTTGATGTCAATAAACAATGAAGGTCTTACATTGTGGTTGTTTATGGAAATTTAACCCTGTATGGTTGTTTTATACAGTTAAATGATAATGTTAAAAGCTATGTGGAAGAAAAGGTTGGAAAATCTGTCACTAAGCATAGTCATTTGGTGAGGGAAGTGGATGTGCGTTTGTCTGCTAGAGGTGGAGGGCTTGGCAAAGGGCCGAAACTTAGGAGATGTGAGGTATTAAATTTCACCTCTTGTTTGTCAAGCAAAAATACTCTATATTTTACATGATTATTCTTAGTTTTATTGAAAGAACTTTTTTGTAGGTCACATTATTTACCAAGAAGCATGGAGTGATTCGAGCAGAAGAAGATTCCGAAAGTCTCTATGGCAGTATCGATTTGGTCTCGTCTATTGTACAGAGGAAATTGAGAAAGATTAAGGACAAAGAATCTGACCATGGTCGCCACATGAAAGGTTTCAATCGCTTGAACAAAAGGGAGCCTGAGCCAGTAAGAATTACTAGAGAGGAAACTTTGGAATTGCAAGAAGAAATGGAAACAACAGCTCCAGTATCTGTTGAAAATGAGGACTTTATTGAAGAGGTCAGTTTCTCTTTCTTGCACTATTGATTGCATATTTGCATGTCTATAAGGGATTGTTTGGTTGCATTTTAAAAATGGAGGAATCAGAAATTCCCATGACCATGAATTTGCATATGAAGTTGTTTGTTTGACAATTACCACTTAAAATAGAGGAATTGAAATTTCATGGAATTTTGATTTCCTACAAAAGATGGGAATACATTTACCAAACCTCCCTTGGTAACTTAGAATTCAAGTGAATTGTGACTTCTTTGATTCAAACCAAACAAAAAATGAAAATTTCCATGAATTTTTTAAGGTATCGTGTGGGTATGTGGAGAATTCATTTCAAATTGATGAATTCTGTTTCTGAATTCAATTGTTATGATTTAAATCTCAATTCTTTGTTTGCGATGTTTTTAAAATTTGAAATGACATGGTTTTCGTTAAGTATTTGAAATACACTTCTTTTATCTATTAAGGATTTGGATTGGGAATTGTATCATTTCCAATTCCAATTTTTTTTACTTGCCAAACATATAATTTGGCCTAAAACCATCATTTCAAATAGGTAAAATTGTTAGAAAGGACCTTATGTTATCATTGAATTTTTTCAGATTGTTCGTACAAAGTACTTTGACATGCCACCTCTGACCATCACCGAAGCAATTGAGCAACTCGAAAATGTTGATCATGATTTCTATGCTTTCAGAAATGAAGAAACTGGTATATAATCTTCAACATTGTAACTCACTACTATACATAATTGCTTTTGTGCCAAGCTTTTGTAATGCTGAGTTCTCTGTTCACATATCAGGTGAAATTAACATACTGTACAAAAGGAAAGAGGAAGGATATGGACTTATTATTCCGAAAGATGGCAAAACAGAAAAGTTGGAACCTTTGCAAGTGCAACCTAATAGAGAACCCTCCTACGCTGAGTAGTCTGAGGTCGCTGGTCTTCGGCTCCTATGATGACCTTTCAGAGTGTCTGTTTCTTGTTAACTGTGTTTCTTGTTAACTGTTCAAACATCAAGGCCGGAGATGAGGAATCGAAAATCCCTAGGGAAGTTTTCGAGTTTTAGAGATTCTCATGTTGATTGTAACCTCGTCTTTTTGGATGAATTGTTTGTCAGGGTTTTAGAGTAATGTATAGAGTAAAATTCCAGGAAACACTATACTTGTTAGACAATCTTGTAAATGCATGAATTAACATAATTAAGTTTTAGTTACATTCTATTATGCTGTCTTCAATTCCAATCGGTTTTGGATTTCAATACTAGCAAATGGGTTGCAAAAGCTTTTTATCTGGTGCTTATGGCTGCAGAAAATTGTTTGGTCAAAAACCTTTTTTGCAAATCACCTTTTTGAAAGTAAAAATCTGGAGTTTTCATCTGAGGAGAAAGATCATAATCAAGGCTCATCAATTTTGTGCTACAAATCTATATAAGCTACAGTATTTAGTTTGTAGGGTTTATATAAAAGTAAAATCCAATCCATTTACTATCTTTGTTACATACAACGACTTCTGCACCTTTTTTTCATTTACATGGAATAAAATTTATGATTTACATATATGGAAAAAGTAATCAGATAAAGTCTCGTTAGATTTGTTTTGTTAAATACTTTCATAATATGAGAAATTGGAGAGAAAAACATGGATGCAATCAGGAGAGAGAAAGATAATTGAGAACCTAAAAAGGAAATAATGTTTTTGTTGCAAATAATGTATCTATTTTAGCAAAAGTTACAAATAATATGAAATAGATGTGGTATATGTAATTGTAAATGCTAACGGCTAAAATGATAACATAGGTAAAAGCTTGATTGTTGCACATAATATGAAACAAATGTAATAGAACTTATATGATAGAGTATATAACATATTCCTAGATATCAACTATCAACTTAAGTTTTTGGTTGAGATGATCATTTAATATGGTATCAGAGCCAACATAACGTAGAGATTACGGGTTTGAATCTCTCCTCCATCTTCCTTCTAAGTGAAATTAGTTCACAGAAGACATGAGGTAGTGCTCATTTATCATTTATTGAGCCGGTAAACTTTCCTTACTAAATATTTAAATAAATAAAAAAAGAGTAGGGTGGTAGGTCTCAAACGTGTGAAGCTTATTTGCTATGCTAATTGCAAAAATGTCGAGTAGGAAGTCTCTCGTTAGATCGCGATAACTTTATTTTTAAAAAATTGCAACTATTAGACCTAAGCAGAATATTTTTCTGTTTGTTTTACTTCTGGTCGTGAAAAGATGCACAGCTAATAATGATATTTAATATTTCTATTGCTACATACTCTTGCCCTTTAATTTTGCAAGAAAATCACCAATTTTTTGTTGACATGAAAATTCAAACATAATACAAGTAGAAGCAATCAATACTCCATACCTCATTCGATCATTTTTTCTCATTGGGGTCTCTTGACTCCACGTGAATTTTAATATAGAAAATTTTCTCTTATAATTTTTTTTTAAAAAAAATCCTATAATTTAATTAATGGACAATAATAAAATAATAAAAAAATACTCATGTTTATCACATGGCATGGAAAGGCATGCAATAAATTTACCGTTCACGAGTCACAAGCTAGTGCATATATTAAAGATATGTCATACCACTGAACCGAAAGCTACCACGTGTACATTACATGAAAAGAGAACAATTATTCGCCCAAAAAACTATACATGAAATAACAAAACACCATTGCCCAGAAATAAAACATGGCAAAGCTAACGAATGCCCTGGGGCCGTTAGATAAGAAGCTAAAAGTGAAAATAATAAAATATAGCAAAAGCTAGCTAGCAAGATTTTAGCATGTATTCTAAAATTATTACTACTAGATTACCAGCATTGTTCTTTTTTTACTGTTAAATCATGGCACATTATTCCATATTCAAGTAGATTGAAATTTAAGGTACTAACCTCATTTGTATGGTGAATCCCAAGCTTAATTCAGAACGCCCAAGCATGTACTTAGCTTGCAGTGTCCTGATTATAAACTTCGTGTCAAAATCTTTACGATGAAGAGGACGCCCGGCCCAGCCCGGCCAGGCCCAGCCCGGCTGTCTTTCCGGGCTCATCATATCCTATTGCAGGTGTAGGAGAAAATCAGCTCCAGTTCAATGACCTTCAAAGGAAAGCTGCCATTGTATGTATAATATAATCAATAGGAAAAAAATATTATTCTTGCATGGCTATCCGTCTCAGTTTCATTCTGCCAATCTTCAATGTGAGAGTTTAAGAGTATAACTGCATATTATTGCATTTGCATATTGGTTCCCCAATTAAAATGCAGTCAATATATAAAACATACTGCTATGTACATATTATTGAAAAATAAGATGTATATGTCAATTATTCAAAGTAAAAGAGACATCTTGATCAATCTATATATATATTCCACAAAATCAAGCAATATATATTGACCAACAAGCATTACAATGAACCAAAATCACAACCAGCTGAGGTATTGAGTATTGACCAAACTTCCAGATGAAAACATGCCATGCATATATATATATATATATAGTCATCTTGGAAATAAACATGAAATAGTGACCTAGCTAGCATTGTCTTCTACACTATCTCATCAATATCCTCTTCAACCAAAGTGCAGCCCGCTTGGACGAGCTGCTTCTTCGTCTTTGAGAATTTCTCAGTGGAAACACTCAAGAGCTTGTTCAGCGACATATCGTCGCCTACAAGCTTCTTCTTCAGCTCATAACGACGTTTTATCCTCTTATCAAGATTGTACCCAAGAAACGCAGGAAATGACAAGAGCTCTCCTATTTCCCGGTCCATATCTTCAATCAAGTATTCCATCTTCTCCTCTAAAGACCTAGGATTGTACTGCAATATCTGAAAATGCTTTCTGCTCATTTCAACAACATCATCACAAGAAAACCCGTACCTCAAAAACAAACCTACGACTTCCTGCAAGTTCTCAGAGCTTGTTCTTGACACTGCTCCCATTGCCATAGCAAGTTCTTTGGTTCTATAAGCATAACCCGTCTTCACCAGCAATGTCAGCTTGTGAGATAGGTTTTTCTCAAAAGAAAGCCCTAGAAACAACGGCGATTTAATCAAGAACCGATAAATCTCTCCTGAATCCAATCCACAATCCTTCAAGAACTCAATTCTAGGTCGCAATTTCCGGTGTTTGCTGACACTTATCACATTGGGGTAAACAAGCACAATCTTGAAAATTTCTAAATCATTCAATCCTACAAATGACCTGAAGAACTCCACTTGACCTTGAAGGTGCTCTAAACTGTAAGCTAAGATAGCAGGAAGTCTGTTCAAAACTTCTCCAACACCATCTGTATCACCCCCACTCAAC
Source organism: Salicornia ramosissima (assembly GCA_951394345.1). Lineage (NCBI taxonomy): Eukaryota > Viridiplantae > Streptophyta > Magnoliopsida > Caryophyllales > Amaranthaceae > Salicornia > Salicornia ramosissima. The sequence goes on along the minus strand of OX596237.1, from coordinate 53,124,981 downwards.
CTTTGGAGAAACCCGATTCGAGGAACTAGCAGAGTGTCCAAATCATAATTCAGAATCGAAGGGCGCTTAGCAATTATACAGACAGCATCAAAACGGCTTAAAAACACTAACATTCTTTCGATTTCTTCGCATGATTTAAGACAAATTGCCTTAGTAAGATTAACCTTGTTCAGAATATGAACAATCTTATCTTGAGGGATACCATATTCAATCAACAAATTAACTTTTTTATCAAAACCTGCAATAAACCTAGGGTCTGTCCCCAATAAAAGACGCTCAATCTGAATAGTTTCAATCTTGTTATTCATACCATTATGAATTAATTCAATCAAAACATCAACTTCTTCAGCTGTTAATACATCTGGGTGTTTGGAAATCAACCGAGACAAAAAAACCTCATTGAGCCCAATTGATTGTAAACTACGAATGCGACCTCGAATCCACTCAACAGGTAGGAGCTCCAAACCCGGATTTTTCATTAGAATATCCTTAATTATTCTCTCACTAAAACCCAGAAATTGGAAGAGTGAAAAGAGATGAAGTCCTAAATGATCAAAAATCAGAATAACATCCATTATCATATGAAAAAAATTAAAATATAAGGATTGCAGATAACGTGTTTGTGAAAAGGGCTGAGAGAAGAACGTACCTGTTTCAGTAAAATCGCTGCTTTCTGTTCTGGGTTTGCTTGAAATGAGCACATTTCTAGAGTGTTGAATTGAGATAGGCAAAAACAAAGCTCGTTCTCCACCAAAAAACCCAGAAGAAGTGAGGTTGAAGAAAGAGAAATAAAGATGAGGAGAAATATGAGTTTTATAAGAAGGGAGATGTGGTAAAAAGCTCAATGCTTGAGGAGAAGAAGAGGCATATGCCATTAAAGAAATAATCTTTCAACCTAGTGTACTGTTTCTTTTTGAGGATTGTGGAAGATGATAATCAAGTAAAACATGAAGAACAATTAACCTACAATTGGTTTAAAGCAAGTGTACTTGGCGCCAATTTATCTCTCCCCCCCCCCCCCCCTCCCAAAAAAAAAAGACTATCCTTGTGAATTGGGAAATGATTTTGTCACTCCTCCCTCTTCCACATGATGACATGAATAGTAATATTGAGGAGTGCTAAAATTAAATTGAGAAGTGCCAAAATTACTAACCTTATGAATTGTATACTAGATAATACATGTTGACATCACCTACTGTAACATTTTATAATCTCACGAATTTTTTTCTCCAAAAACGATGATTAATTAATTACCTCTCAAGTTTCTAAATCTAATAAATATTTCATAAGAATTGTAACTGCATTTTTTCTACATGAAAAGAAAAGTGTCATTTTTTTGCAATTTACAGTTATTCGAAGCTTTACATTTGTACTGCAACGCACAATGTTCATTCTATTTGTTTATTTTTTTGGATTAATACTGCATTAATAGAAAATAAAGTAGTGAAAGTTTAGAATTCAGCTCTTGGCTTTTTAGGGGTATACAGAGTACAATTCATATAATATTAACACAATTTGACGCTTCCCAATATTTTCGTTACTATTGCCACGATATTGATAAAATTTTAAAAAATTATTCTAACAAAAAACTTTTGGCCTCTTGGGGGGTATACGATTTTTTTTGTTAGAATTAAAAAAATGTGATATTATATTTTCAATTTTTTTAACAAAAAAAAAAATCATTATATTAAAGAACAGAATAATGAAAAGTTAACATTGAATTATGATATATTTAAATAATAATAAATAATTATTAATATAAACTAAATTTACTAATTACTTTGTTAAAACCGTACATGGCACGGGTGCTAATAACGTAGTAATCTAATATTTGTGAGCAATTGTAATGATAATGAAAGTATACAATTTGTTTCATATAAAACTAAAAATTATAACATGTAACTTACATGATATGAATAAAATAAGATCTTAATTGATATATTTCTTCCTTATATTCGCGGTCAATAATGTATAGACAAAGAGGTAAGAATTTGGATGTTTATCTAACTGCATGCAAAGTTGGATTGAATGAATGGTAAGAACAAATTATTTAAGTTATTAATTTTATTTGATTTTATTAAATATTAGTGGTTTTTGCGATTTTCTTCCCAATGAACTATGATTCTATTTTTATTCTCTTTGATGTGCTTATGCATTATTTTTAGTTATTACTTTATTTATGGTTCTTGAAAACCAATCAGGCATGAGTGTTTTTGGTTCTCTGTAATCTTTAATGGTTATTGAAACCAATCATAGCATCCAAACCCCAATTTTATTTTAATTTTGAGATTTCATAATTTAATTTCATGCCTTTTCCCATTTTCCTATTTCTAATCTAAGAATCTATTTCTTTATTTTCTGATATGGATGTAATCATAGCATCTAAGACATGTTATTATATGTAGACATGAAAAAATCATTCACCGGTTAGATATTTAGGTTCAATAAAAATAGTGGGAGTAAGACATATTTAATCACGCTTTTGGCTGAAATATACTTTTGTATGTGAACAATTGATGTTGATTTTTTGCTTCAATTTTCTGAATGAATGCTAAAAGGTTGGAGGAACAATTTTTCTCCAGACAAAAGAGGCTGATTGGTTATGCTTAACAGCTTAAGTAATGAGTGATTTGTTATACTGAATGATTTATTCTACTGACCTATTTTTTTCCAGAAAAACTTATTCAATGGACAATACTGACTGCTTTACTATGCTTAAATAGACTGTTATAAGGAAGGATGTCATTAGACTTGGACATAACCAAAAAATCTGAGAATTAATATATAATGGGCTCTTTGCCATTTCTAATGCAGACTGTAATTCCCAAAAAATGGAGCATGGTTAAGGGAGAGAGAGGAGGGAAAATTGAAGAATTGATAGACCAAGCATTGAATGTGCACTAATTAATGTGTTGATGATGGAAGATGGGGGAGGAAAATTTTGTAGATTGAGAGGGAAATTGATTTTTTGTAGGCAATTGATTTCCCTAGGTCCAAATTGATAACCGCACAACATTGATTCAACTAAGAAAGCTATTTTTTTTTGTAAAACATATGTGCGGATATCAAAAGCGGATGTGTGTAAATCACCCCCTTTTTTTGTAGTGGCAACAACTTTAGTAGTATAGAAAGATAGAAAGATTCTTTGTTTTCCTTTTTGTTTAATGTTTTCTACCTTGTTCCTTTTATAACTTATCAATCACAACAATTCATTTTGTACGTACTTAAGGTAATGATTTAAGGGTGTAGGTGGACAAATTAATCAAAATGAGTTTTAATACAAGTAAAATGTTATTAGTCTCAAATGATTTTATACAAGTAAAATTGGGATCATAAGTTACTAATCAAAATGGTTTTAATATAAGTAAAATTGGAATCGTAAATTACTAATTTTTTATCAATTTGTTCTTTTACACCCTTAAATCACTATCTTAAAATGCGTGCAAAATGAATTGTTGTCATTAATGCATTACGGAGGGAATAGATAACACATCAGTAATATATCCGCACTCCCAATAAGAAACTTGAATATTAGGAAAAATCGATAAAAAAAATGCGGATATAAATATTTGGAGTGCGGACATCAATTTCTTGTACATCACATATCTCAATGTCTCCCAAGACACTAATTCACACCATGAATCATCCATAGTATCTTCTTACTCTCTTATAATTGAACTTTGAAAAAAAAAAATTCTTGATCCACAAAGTTATTAGGTGGTGTTTGGTATAAACCGAGGAAAGAAAATGTAATGAAAACAAATTAAAATTGAAAAGTTAATATTAAATTATACCATTATTTACTGGTTAGTGTAATTAAGAAAATAAAATGGAAACAAATTAGGGCGAAAATGATTATGTTGCCATAAGGTTGAAAAAAGTCACAAAATCGTGACAATGGTTTCCATTAGGGAAAAACATGTTTTATCAATATTTTATATCAAACAATAGATAGTTGAAAGACTTATTTTATTTCATGTCCAAGATTAAGAAATAACAATACCAAACATACTCTAAGAGACTAATGAATTTACTTTCTAGTTTCTACACTATAAATTTAATAAAATCTTACATAATTTTTGCCCATCTCAAGTAAATGTACAAGTAACAATCAAATTTAACAAAAGACTTTCATTTTTTAATTACGAATGGAAAAACGAATTATTTTCGCAAAAAAGAACAACCTAACTCATGGGAAATAATATTAGCACTCCACATTGTGAGTAAACATTAATCATTGTTCTCTTACAATGAGGGATACTAATATCAATTTTGAAGTGTCAATATCACTTCTCATAGGCACTAACTCATCCATCTTGACCATAAAAAAGTGAATGTCTTTAAATTGTTTCCATCTCATTTTAAATTTATTTTCTTTTTAGGTTATAGAGAAAATTTCACATAATTATGATGGAAACCCTTCATCCTTTATTTCTATTCTCTCTTTTTTTTTTAAAGATATTTCTATTCTTTCTAGGTCTATAGAAAGTTGCACAAAATAATAATGATGATAATGGAGGGGACGGTCATCACTTCAATTGTTTATCAACTAAATTAGCCAACATTCATCCTCAAATTTAATGTAGAAATCAATATTATCCTTAATATTTCAAAATCACTATATAATCTAAAGGATAAACATCATTGTCAATGAATTATCCTTATGAAACTTGAATAGTTCATGATAATAAGGGCCTACATAAATTATCATCATCTACACCAACCAAACCTTTAGGCCATTTTCTGTAACAACTTCATTGGACAGAAAAAATGAATACATATGCATATGATATCAAGTAATGGGATAATCAATAATTCAATATTATGCATCACCATTAAAGGCTAAGGTACAATCTTTAAGACAAGAAGCACATCAACGGCTAAGCTGTATTTGAATATGACCACACCTTTAATTTTATCTTTCAGTTCAGATTCTGGTATATCTTCGACTTGACTACTCCACAAGTGAATAACATCATCCTCTGGTTTAAACTAAAATGTATGAGCTTTGATAATAAGCCAATTGGCATTGGAAAAAAAAAAAAAAAAATTGTATTGTAGATCATGTGAATTTCTCCATTGAAAATTCTTGTAAATTTTGCTCAATTAATTTTCATCTGTTTCGGACGCTTCTTCAAAGAGCTTTTTCCGGGTTTGATGGTGGCTACATTAGTACTCGTATCATTTAATGGAATCGATTTTATGAGAATCACCGGTGAGGCTTCTTTCCTTACTTTCTCGGGTGGTCTTGGGCAAGGAAACCTGTATAATCAAGTTATAAAATTAATACTAAGATTAATACTATGTTTAGTTCACCTTATTCAACGACTTTAATACTTATTTCATATCAAATTAGAAATAGTAAGTTGTGAACAAGTTTTTATAATTTTTTTGGTTTTTTTTTTTTATTGTTATATATGTTTGATTCCATTATAGAAAATATTTTTTTAAATGACATACTTTTTTTAAAGTATTAAGAAAGTACACGTTAATCTCATTTGACATTTTTTTTCCTTGGATTAGTGTACATAGCAATCACAGTTTAGTCAAATCAAATGATAAGTTAAAATCAAATCAAGAAAAAAAAATTGTATCAGGTCAGATCAGATGAGTTCCATCGGCATGAATCCATTGAACCAAACATATTCTAAATTCTAATGGCATATAATGCATACATTTCAGAGCACGAAAGAATGAACTTAAATAAACTTGCCTCTTTTGACGAACTTTGCCAAGAAAAGCTTCCCTCTTCTGAACAGGAACTCTTGTTTCATCAATCTGGGGCTGTTTCTGCATGAAATAATAGATCATAAGGCATAAAGAATGACATTTACTCAAACAAAGCAAGTATTCCCAAGAAATAATGAGGAATTTCTGTTAAAATCACTTGCTATTATTCAATTTTGGTTTAATAAAATCTTCTAACTAGAATTCGATTTTTTCACCTAGCTACCATTGAAAATGGATCATTTTACTACACTGAACTTGGACAAATTCAGAGCAGCTATTATGGACCAAGGATGAAAAGTCAACAGGAAGAAATGTTTATTTAATACCAACTTTATTCACATGTAGTAATTGGAATAAAATAACAGTTCATGAAACACAAGCTGACAGATACCTAACTAAATTAAGAAACAAAAAATCTTTAAATTAAGATTTTGTGTACAGGTGGTAAGTGGCAGCATCTAGCATACTGACAAGACATAAAACACATACTAACAAGAAAATTGCAGATGAACACCATAAGCTTGTTCATTTTAGTTGAACAGGGAAAAAAAATCTCAAACATAAAGGAAAAAAGAAACAAAACAACACCCAATCATGTTTTGTCATCACAAGATCAAATGTATGTAGGGCTTGTGCTAATCCCTACAATAGCAATGTGAAAATAGTACTCCTTAAAATTGTTGGGATTTTTATTTATTTATTTGGGTGCATATTTTGATACTCACTATAAATGCTTCATTTTCCATTTTTGTCTGTCTCAAAATAAATACTCCATTACTATTTTTTACTACTTTTGATATTATGTCCCACCCATAAAGTTACATTTATACCCTTAACATAACATTAATTAATTATAATTTTACTACTTTTGATATTATGACCCACCTATAAATTCACAATTACTACTTTTGATATTATGGCTCACCTATACCAACTACAACCTTAAAAATCACCTGTTTTCTCTATGTAGCATTTAAAAATGGACAGAGGGAGTAGTAAAGTTATGTCAGTTGATGACATCAACATTTTTTTTTTTCATTTAAAACGAAAACCAAAAAAAAACAAAAAAAACACTGCTCTATTTTTTTTTTCTTCCCAAACTGAGTATTAACAATGCTGCCTTGATTTTAAATTAATATCAATTAGGTCTCTAATTAAATTATAATTCTTTAACAAGTTACAGCATATGATAGTCCATCGCATTGGCATCAGATCCAACTTAAAAGTTGGGCTTATTTACCAAAATGCCACTTGAGATGTGTTTTAAACATCTCAAGTTGAGGTATTAGGCATTTTCCCCGCTGATATAAAAACCTGAGAAATGAATATAATGATATATGCTCTTCTTTATCACAACAGCATATGTTAGCCCATTACAATATAAAAATCAGTGCAGAAAAGAAATACCTCATCATCTACCAGTTTGTCTTAAGCAACTAATAAAATAACCCCATGACTTTATCAACTATATATACATTCCCTTTTATTATGGTTGACAAAAAGTCAATGTGCATCCCAAATTATAGCTTTGTTTCTTGATTGATTGATTGAATGAAAAAAAATGTTGAAATTTCTCCAGCATATCAGGCATGATTTACAAATCAGTACTTTGTAAAACAGCAAGATAAAACTAAATACTTCTTGTTGCAACTTGCAACCATATCTGAAGAAAACTTAATAGATTTAAATGAAGCTAAAGCTAATTATTATACTACCTCTCTTTTCATCACATGTCTCTTTTCCACTCTCTATCCATTTAACATAAACAATCAAATTTTCCCTAGGAGTCCGCGTGCAACTCAACTTGTTGCACATAACTAGTTACGGAGGTCGTAGAAAAAAAAAAAACTCAATTGTTTGCCTGTGAAGAATGCATGATAAAGCATTAGTTCTTAGCAAATGCCTGCAGGTAAGAAACTAGGATAAGGATTCACTCATGCATCAACACTCGAATATATGTAAAGATTATCATATCCATTACTGTTTACTGTCTTATATATTCTCTAATGTTCTTTCTTATAATTAGGTTAGCACCTATTGGAATAATTAAGAACAATAAGGTACATCAAACCTAGATCTGATGGGATCCGGTGCATTAGTGCTTGTATGATTGCACCTATCAATCCAGCACTTATGCAGCTAGATCCATTCCCAAAAAATGGGGAAATACATCAAACCTGGATCTTTCACAGTAACTCCAACATATACAAAACTTCCTTCAGAAATTTATGTCAGGTTCACAAATTCTCTCATAAAATAGTTAGCAAAACAAGGGTAATGAAGCTGCTATGGTAAACAACTAAACATGCACAAGTAACTTATCAAGAAACAGTTTGAACCATTCTCTTTACCGAACATACTAAACAACATCGACCCTAATACATGAAAAGCAAAATTATAAAAACTTCTTGCAAAGTTTAAAATCATTCAGACTGTTTTCTTGTTCTTGCCCTTGAGTCATATCAGAAGAACAAGAAAGCCCTAGTATACGACCGCCAAAGGACATTTACCAGGTTCAAAATAGTTATGAAAAATGCAACAAATATTAGAGAAAATACAGAGTTTTCTATACATCCCTACATCAAAAGATCTGTATCTTATGATTTGAAGTTTACAAACTATGATTGGTTTGAATTGCAGTCCAGCTGAAGTTTCTAAAACCACCAAGGCATGAAAAAACCCAAAACCACTAATAAATGAACAGTAATAGCATATGGCCCTAAAATTTTCAGCAAATACTGCTATAATGAGATTCTTTTAGGCTGATACTCCTAATAGAAAGACTACTTAAATAAAACACATAAACACAGTGTATAAGCAAATTAGTAAAGCACTGACAAGTTCTACAAAGCAAAAGTGATAATCACAGAGTTGAAACAAAGCTGCAGACCAAAATCTTTGATCTAGACTTATCATATGTGCAGCATAATTAGATCTTAGAAACCAGCCAAAATTTGCAACTAAGGGCCTGTTTAGGTTTATTGAATACAGCTGAGCTGAACTGAATTGAATATTTGAATTATCCTGAACTGAACTGAATTGAATTATCCTGCTGAACTGAATATAGCTGAAGTAAATAGGTCGTAAACTAAACATCATGGTTCTCAACTTCACACTCACCAAACTATAACAATATGAATCACAAAATCACTCAACAACTAACTTCAGAGTTCAGCTACAACCTCAGGCTATCATCTTGAAAATCACGAGTAAAAAACAAAAAACTTGATAATTTCTCCCTAATTTGACACCTAAACCCAGAAAAGTAACAGACCCATGAATTTTTACAGCATCTTGAACATGAAATATTAAGATTCGACCAAGGAAACTCAAAAAAACAATACTAAAACTCACAAAAACAGAATAAAACACCCCAAAAATTCAATCATTGACATCCCATGTAAACAAAAACCTCTATGTTCAACCATAGAAAGAGACCAATCAAACTCAGATCAACACAATCAAATAAAAAAGAAACCATTACTGTTTATCATCTTACTTTATTTGTTTGTTCCTCTTCCTTCTGCTTCTTCTTCATCAACTGATCATCATCTACTTTATTATTATTATTATTAACCCCCAAACTACAATCCAACAATTTCCTCTTTTTACTCCCACCACCACCACAAACCCTTGACTTAAATCTACTCTTCTTCTCTTTAATTTTCCACTCATCATTTTTCCTAAAAACCCATTTATCAGACTTCCATTCATCAAAACTCGTATCAATTACAGTCACCTCACTTCTCGAAAACCCTTTCAAATCAACATTATCATCAACACCAACATCTCTTTCTTCAACATCAACATCAACCCTAACATTAACATTATCGTTCCCATTATCATTAATTACTCGTTTCTCATGTAAACTATTATCGCCACTGGATAGAAACCCTCCATTATCGCATCTATCTCTCCTCAAATCATCCGAAGAAGTCGGTAAATCATTATCGACGCAAAAAAATCTAGGGTTAGGTTGTTTCCGCGAAGCCTTCTTCTTCGAGTAACTTCTAGAAGATTGGTCACCACCCATGTTGAAGAGGTCGGAAAGCACGGCGGCGAATTCTCCGGGGGGTGGGGCCCACTGAGGAGTTTTCTCTCTCATCACGTGAGCTGCTGACTCCGTTGAACCGGAGCTAGAGGAGAGAGAAATAAACCGGTCTAGATCCGGTTCTTCGCCGGTCGGAAAACCTCGAGATGACCGTAGACGGTCCAACCAATTTGAGCTCGACGTTGAGATCATCACTGACTCACTGATTACTCTACTTGATTGATTGCTACAAAAAAAAAAAAAAAAAACCCAAAAAAAAAAATTTTGTGGGACTGAAAAATCCAGATAAAATAAAATAAAATTGGAGATTATTCTCTTATTTTTGTTTAGGGAGAAAAAATGTCTATCTTGTGGAATCAGGTGAAACATCAATTTTTCTAGTAATGTTGTAATGAGAGAATTGAGAATTGTTGAAAGATTTAAACAAGAAAGTAAAAGCAGCTGCAGTGCAGCACTCCTGCACTAATAGAGTAGTAGTCTAGTACCACTTCTTTTTATTTTTGATTTTTATTTTGTTTTTTATGTTAACATTTTGTTTTGATTTTTGGGCTTGTATAAGAAGCCCACTTAAATGGGCTTGTATTATAATATAAGCCCACTTTAAGTAATCAATCATAACTTTGTTTATTGAATGCTAAGTGCTAATATGTAGTGCAGCCCGTTCAGCTCATTAACTTGATTGAGTTCGTCTACAAGACTCACGAGTGTTTGGGTTTAAAGTTTTATATTGTCCATATTTAGGTAGTGGATGGCCGCCACGTGTTCGGTCCTGATGCTTATAACCCCCTTCGTACTTCCCCAAGCCGTTTTCGTCCTTTTTCATCCCCCGAACCACAACGGGAGTGTTTGGGAGTTAGAGGTTTGAGGGAAAAAGAGAGGTTTGAGAGGGAAGAGAGGTTTGACCAACTCAAAAAGCTAATTTTGGGTGTTTGGTTGTTATAGGTTTGGAAGAGAGTTTTGGGGTGAAAAAGCTCTTTTTCAAAAAGCTCATATGAGGAGCTTTTTGGAAGAGCTTATAGCTTTTTAGTTCTTTTTACTCTGAAACATTTAACAGCTAACCGCTATTTACCAAACACTTTTACACAAAACAGCTAATATAAATCAGTTAGTCAAATCAGCTATCACAAACAGCTAGTCAAAACAGCTAATCTAATCAGCTAACCTCTAACAGCTAACTTCCAAACAGGGCCAACGCCAAAAATAACCCAAAATAGGAACTCGAAATTCAACCGAAGGTGGTTCCTTGTAAAAAAAATTCCAAAAAGGTGGTTTCTTACCAAAATTATTTTAAAATGTGGTTTTTGACAAAAAATAAAAATAAAAATTATAAGGTGATTTCTAACAAATTTTCCTTTATTTTATTGGTGTATTAAATTGTTTCTTGTGTGTTCAAACATTTTGTTAGTATATTAATATATATTCAATTGTTTTTCATTTGTTTCTGTGTTATTATTTTTCTTGAGAGAGTTTTTTTGTCATTAATATATGCACTTGTTTAGGTTGACGTAGTTACATGACCAAAAGAATTTCTTCCTTTGCTTAGGAAATGGACTTTTTCGGATATAGGGTTTGGTTATTTCATGGGCCTTTTTGAGAAAGTTTGCTTCTTTTTAAATGCTTTGGGTTCTTGAATATTGCGAATGTTGGTTTGAGTATGTTATGATTTGGGAGATTATTTATTCTACGTTTTTACTTTTTAGTACTAGTTGCTTGGTTACAGACCGTAGTTTTTAGTATGATTTATAAGTTTATATAACGGCATGGTTAATTTTTTAAGTTTCTTTGCAATACACATTAAGGTGTGTTCTTTTCAACTTATTTCAGAACTTATCAGGTCAAGTCAGATCAAGTTTAATAAGGGCAATTTCTCTTACAAAATAAGGGCAAATTAGGTCAGACCAAGTCAAATAAGTTGAAGATAACACACCCTAAATTGTGTTATGAAGTATGAAAGGGTGGAAATTTTTTCTGGTTGTTTTCAATGTTCGCTTGTTTTTTTTATTTTTTTATTATATACTAGATTAGTATTCTGCGTTGCACGATATAGATAATGTTTTTTTTTTTTATACTTTTTGAAAAAATACTCATTATTCTATATGTACAAAATATGAAATTATAAGCTTATTAATTAATTTTAAAGAATGATTTTGTCAACATTAGAGCTTGTGCAACAATGTAAATTAGCAAAACAAATGACATCATCAATTAGTTTTGGAGGGAAGATTTTTAATGTTAAAGTGACATGTGTACAATGATGACCTAAGCACTACTTTGTTTTAGTAAATATTACTAGCCTTTTATGCACGCTTTGCGTGCGATTGTATTTTAAATACATATATTAATCTGTTGAAACAAACAAAAAAATAAAGGTTATTTGTTCGAAAATTGAAAAATGTGTCAAATTCACACTCATTCACATAATCAAAAACAAACTTTTCTCCTTTCATTCGGTCATCCCACAAAAATAAACAAAAGAAAAGTTTTATTTACCATATTCTATTGGCTACCAAATTTCTACGATAATCAAAATGTAAAATTTTTATTTGATGAACTATATCAATATGGATGTCTATTTATAGAGAATTTAAAAATATGAATTTTGGTATTTTTATTATATATTTTTTGAAGTTTACATTTTGTACTATTTTCATTTTAAAAAGTCCCAAAATTGTAATAAATTTCCTTAATAATTAGGAGTGATAAAAATTAAGATTTTAGAAAGTTTTTTAGGGGTAAGATGGACTTTTCAAGGGGAGACACCATGGCTCCCCTCTTGGCTTATATAATAGAGATACATTGCATGTATGTTAAATTATTTTTCATGATTTTTATGGTTTATTTTATGATCTTGATCGATTTTCCCGATTATTAGAAGTAGACATCATAAATGAATTATTAGTAGTGATACTCTAATAGAGTATGTGATGCATTTGTTAATTTAATGTCGGAATCATGTGATTTTATCATCACAATAATTAATACTCATATATATGCATATGTTATACTTCAAGGTATAATTTATACTCCCTCCGTCCCTTATTGTTTGTCCCATATTGACTTTTTGCACTGTTCATTTGGTAACTTTGACTCTCTATAATTTCATGCATATAAGGAAATATATAGTCAAATGGGATCTCGTTTGATTCAGCTCAATGTGTATTTTTTTAATATGCAATTTATATAATTTTTTATTACATGTATCTAAAGATATTTTCGTTTAAAGTTGTGTCTCGGAAAATGAGAAAAAGTGAATGGGGCAAACAAAAAGGGACAGAGGGAGTAGTAAGTTTGGCTGATTGGATATATAGTAATGTATAGGGAAAAGAAAGGGAATGGTAGAGGAAGCACGGAACGGGAAAGAAATGGAGGGGAAGGGGGGATTCCATTTTTCCTCCAAATCTCTCCAATTTTGAAGGATAATGGTTATTAATGGAGAGAAAATAGAACCCCTCGGCCTCTTCCCCTCTTCCCCTCTCCCCTTCCTTCCGGCTTCCCCCTAACCTATTTTCTAAATAAGGAGATTTATTTTTGGAAATTTTGTCAGAAAATATCTTTTAAAACATTCATTTTGCGAGAAAAGATCTTATAAAAAATTTGTTGTGAGCAGGGACCTAAAACAAAAAATAAAGTTGCAAAGAGGGACCTTATCTCTATTTTCCGACGTTGACTGTGAATCTCCGACGTTGACTCACTATTTTCCTCCAGTTTTGCACGAATCCTTTCGTATTTAAGGGGGTAAGAGATGAGGAAACCCAAATTTAAAAGAAGAGAATTTTAGATGCTAGAAGGAAGCGTTAATGTAGGGTTTATGTAGATGAATTTAGGAGGGAAAATGGAGGGTGAGTGGAGGAAAAATGAATTTATAGTGAAAAGAAAAGGAAAGGAAAGGTTAAATAGAGAAGAAATTATTTGTCGAAAATTGGAGGGAAATAGCGAGTCAACGCCGGAAATTCACAATCAACTTCGGAAAATAGAGGTAAGGTCCCTCCTTGCAACTTTTTTTTTGTTTTAGGTCTCTGTTCACAACAAATTTTTTATAAGGTCTTTTCTTACAAAAATAATGTTTTATAAGGTCTTTTCTGACAAATTTTCCTTTATTTTTTTATCTTTTCTTTCCCTTCCTTTCTCCCCTTTTTCTGTATTTAAACAATGCATTAACCTTGAATTAATTGAATGAATGGGCTCATTAGTATTTAACAGTTAACACTACTCTTTGGTTTGAAGGAATAATATTTAAAGTAATCTCAAACGATTATTCTTTCAAGTTAAATCATGACTTAAATGGAGTCACACTCATTAGAATTCACGGCTCATTTGGTAGCCGGTCATAAATGGTGATAATGAAAATGAAAATGAAAATGAATTTATATGTAAATTTGGAAGGAAAATTAATATACATTTCCATGGTGATGCTAACTTAACTCCAATTTATCTCTAGGTAGCAAGAATACTTTATTCGTTGAGGTAGTCTCACCTGTACCGGATACCGATACGAGACCAATACTTTATCCAATTTCAACATTATCTTTTTGACATGTTTTATGATAATTCTACCATTTTTCATGTTTTCATATGTGTTTTTAAAGGTTTTTCTTATATTTTTATGCTAATTTAATCAAAACATTCCAAATGATATTAAAAATTGATAAAAATGACTTCATTTTATTTTAAAGTATTCAATAATATCTATTTGTTGTATATGTATCTTAACATTTTCAAATCAATGTATTCCGTATCTGTACCCATTTCCGTACCCGTATCCATGCATCTTAGATTTATCTAATTTTCTTCACAGATATCCATTTCCGTGCCATCCAATACTACACTCCCCAATTGTAAGATTCTTCCTTAACCTTATGGTTGGATTGTAGTATTTCCAAAGGAAATACAAATTCCTAGGAAATAGCGAAAGAAATGCCTTTGTGTTTGGTTCACATGAAATAACACATACACATGAAATTGAAATTCCAAGAGAAATAGAATTTCCCATGAAGTGTAGAAAATTGATCACCTACCTCCCCCTTGGTGAATGAAAATTCCTGCGTTAATTTCAATTTCTTATGGTCAACCAAATACAAATAGCAATTTCCTAGGAAATTGATATGGGAATTTATTTTCCATGAAATAAGACTTTCCTTGGGAATCAACATCTCATGTTCAACCAAACGAGCTCTTAACCTATTATAACTTATAAGATTCAAGACTAAGAATAAAAATATATTTTTCATGAGGATTATAAGATTCTTCCCATTCAATGAAGAAAATTCAAGACTGCGAATGAAAATATATATATTTTCCATGAGGATTATAACATTCATACTTAACCTTAAATTTGTTATGTTATCATTACTACAATTTATTACCAATAATCAAATGTGCTGTCAAGGCGCAATGAAATAAGTTCCTTAGCTTTCTGCTATAAATTTAGTCAAGATGATTGCAAATAAGAGAAAATGAATTGTGTGACCTGTACAATTTTAATTTTCAGTGAATTATGGATGAAAAGTGTCATATTCTTTTGGACTTAAATTAAAGTAAATTTTGACTAATCAGGAACTGAAATGAAATAAATTGACTTTATTTGAAATTAAGTAAAAAAATATTACGTATAAAAGAACAAGTCCAAGGTGAATATAAATTAGAGTGAGGAAATTCTTATTTAGTGTGTGAACAAAGGCTGAACAATTTAAGATAAAATGAAGTAAGAAAAACACTAACAATTTTTTTTGTGTATTGTACTCCGTATAAAATTGTGGTAATCATAATGATTTAGTTTTTTAATTGAATTTGATAAAAATTTATCAGTCAATACCATGGAAATGAAAATATACTCACATTTATCTCTATTTTGTTCTTAGATTTTCATTATTATCCATTACCATCTACAAGGAAGATATATAGGAAGAGAATGAAAAATTAGGTAGAATTTTACATTTCTTAGCAAATAAATTCATTACACTGCCATTACATTTCTCAGCAAATTAAATGTAAATACATTCACATTACTACCATATACTAATATATACTCCGTATTATTGATAAGCAAAGAGACATTTAAAAAATAGCAAGAGAATGTAGTCATGAAAAAATGAAGTGAACAAAATGAAATTCAAGTAATTAGTGGGGCTCAGAAGAGAGGTTTTGATTTTATAAACATGATAAGAATGTAAAATGTTATAGAATAGGTTATAAACACGTTGAAATATTTTTATTATTTTTTTAATGATAAATGACAAATATATGAAAAATAATTTTTCCTTGTTTATATAGGTGTTTGT
This sequence comes from Salicornia ramosissima, assembly GCA_951394345.1. Lineage (NCBI taxonomy): Eukaryota > Viridiplantae > Streptophyta > Magnoliopsida > Caryophyllales > Amaranthaceae > Salicornia > Salicornia ramosissima. Next base: position 53,108,922 of record OX596237.1, on the reverse strand, counting down.
TAACGGAGGACGAAATCAATATAATATAGGAAAGCCAATGGAATGAAAATGAAACAACAAAAAAAAAGACAAAAAGAGTGAAAAGAGTAGTGAAGCAACAAATTATTGAGGTTGTGTTTATGTGGTGTGATAATATGGCCTTATTTTCTAATTATGTGGTGTAATTTTTTTTTGGAAAATTCTACATAGTATCATCCTATTTTTGACAATTTCACATGGTACCATTATCATTTCACCTTTCATTACATACCATTAACTCTTTGTTGCAGTTGATACAATAATGCTCCTTCGTTAGCCAAACGTTAAGTAAAAAGTTATATCACTCTTCAGTTTAAGTAATTGGCCATGATATGATGATATGTTATATTCTAGGCTTAAGTAATTGGGCTAATCAACTGTATTGGGCAATTTAAATTTATAACCCGGTTTTTAGTTAAGTAATTTTTTTTTTGGAAATTCTTAATGGTAGCCCTAAGTTTGAGCATTATCTTTTGTGATTGGTTTGAGTAGAATAGTAACCTGTTAAACAAGTTAAATTTCGCTGGGTCCCATGCGTATTTTGCAAATTTCTACCTCAAATATGATTCTTAGGGGTTAAAATGACACGTAAAACCTTGATAGGATAATATTTTGACACACAGATTAATCCGCGCAAATCGAGGCGCATCGGGAATGCAGATCAGGGCTAATCGGATCGGGTTTTTTTTTTTTTTTTTGCAAATTTCGACATCAAATAAATTGTGTACATTTCAAACAAGTATACTAAGTTAACAACAAAAAAACTATTGTTACATATCCTCCTATCTCAAGTCTTTTAATGTTGTTCTCTTTTAATTCCAAATCTTTTAAGATATTGTATATAATGTTACACATACAAACATCCTATATATCAGTTCGCATTAAAAAAAATATAGAATAATAATAAAATCAATTAATTACAACGTTTATGAAAAATATGTTAGGGGTCGAGAGTGCGCAGCGGAAGTGAAGATGTATTGATCGAGAAATATAATAAGGGAGAAAATATGCAAGACTAATATTGAGATAAAAATGGACGATTTTGTGTGGGAACACCCACTTGACGACGAGCCTTTTATTCCACTATATGAAATATAGGAGAGTACAATTATCCCTTTTAAGGGTGTTTGTATTACAATAAGACTCTCTCTATTTTTACTCACAATGGAGTATTACAATAGGTATAGTGGACTTATAAACTAATTATTTTGATGGAGGTTTAATATGAAAGGCTTATGTATTTTGTGGGTGAGTATGTGTGTGGCTTCTTTGGTTGTTGATGATGATGGGTGTGTGCATGTAAACCTATATATATAGGTGAACTATGGAGGTGGTGTATAGATCAAGATTTTTCTAGAATATTCTATATTATTCAAGCTCTAGAATGATGGTGGTTCTTTTTAGTATTCTCCATCATTCTCTAGAAATTTCATTCTAGAAAAATCTTGATTCTTATATGTAACTTCACCATCTTTAAGTAGATTCTAGAAGCACGTAGAATTTGGGCCAAAAATTTGGGCCACACCCAACAATCTCCACCTTGGACCAAATTTTGTATGCGCTCGCCGTATATTTCCCGATCGACATTACTTGAGTTTTCTTGGACCCGTATTATAAGGGTGTTGTTGCCGATTCAGTATAGAGTGTGATGAAGCCACTATTGAAGACCCTTGTAGTACATAGAGATTTCTATTTTTGATGGCCTTCAATTTTTCTTGAGCACCTTTTGACACTTTGAGTACTCCACCTTGAGCCGAAATCTCGTATCCTTTAGAGTCCAGGACGCCAAGAGAGATGATGTTCTTCTTTAGATCAGGAACATGATGAACATTGACTAAAGTCCTCATCACACCATCTTCGGTCTTGATCCGAACAGAGCCAACACCACGAACTTTGCAACGATACCCGTTGCCCATGGAAACTGTTCTATTCTTTACCGTTTGATAATCGGTAAAGTGAGACTTTTGTGAACAGATATGGTTGGCGGAACCGGAGTCAAGCACCCAATCATAATTTTTACTTCTTCTAGGAGAAGTAGCTAAGAGAACATCATCGGACTCTATTTCTCCAAAATCGACTTCTGCCGTTTCTTTCGGCTTTTCTTCTTGCTCTTTCTTGTGGAGCTTTTTATTTGCGAACCAACATTCTTCAACGGTGTGCCCAAGTTTCTTGCAATATTTGCAAGATTTTCCGGATTTATGTCCATTGAATTTGGACCTTTTAGTGGTACTTTTATTGCCGTTTGATCTGCCCTTTATATTTAATCCTTCAGAATTTTCATTTGAATTTACTTCAAGGTCAAACTTTTCTTTTGAGAGTAAATGTGATTTTACATCCTCAAAAGAAAGAGTATCACTATTGCCATATAGCATAATTTCCTTGAAGTGTTTATACGAAGGTGGTAGGGAGACAATTAATAATACGGCTTTGTCCTCATCTTCGATTTTAATATCTAAATTTTCAAGATCAATAATAATTGAATTAAATTCATCGAGATGAGTTTGAATTGATGTACCTTCGGCCATCCGGATAGTGTATAGCCTTTCTTTAAGCCGTAATTTATTAGCGAGGCTTTTGGTCATGTATAGAGACTCCAACTTTGACCATAATTTGGCCGTTGTCTCCTCGTGAATGACCTCGCGTAGAACCTCCTTTGTCAAGCATAGTTGGATTGTGGATAATGCCTTTTCATCCAACTCTTCCCATTGCTCGTCTGTCATTGACCCAGGCTTTTTAGCTTTCCCATCCAGAGCCTTTTTCAATCCGCTCTGCACAAGAACGGCTTTCATCTGGACTTTCCAGATGCTAAAATTAGTCTTGCCGTCAAATTTCTCAATCTCAAATTTTGTTACCGAAGACATCTTCAAATGATACACTCCAACGAACCTTTGGCTCTGATACCACTTGTTAGGGGTCGAGAGTGCGCAGCGGAAGTGAAGATGTATTGATCGAGAAATATAATAAGGGAGAAAATATGCAAGACTAATATTGAGATAAAAATGGACGATTTTGTGTGGGAACACCCACTTGACGACGAGCCTTTTATTCCACTATATGAAATATAGGAGAGTACAATTATCCCTTTTAAGGGTGTTTGTATTACAATAAGACTCTCTCTATTTTTACTCACAATGGAGTATTACAATAGGTATAGTGGACTTATAAACTAATTATTTTGGTGGAGGTTTAATATGAAAGGCTTATGTATTTTGTGGGTGAGTATGTGTGTGGCTTCTTTGGTTGTTGATGATGATGGGTGTGTGCATGTAAACCTATATATATAGGTGAACTATGGAGGTGGTGTATAGATCAAGATTTTTCTAGAATATTCTATATTATTCAAGCTCTAGAATGATGGTGGTTCTTTTTAGTATTCTCCATCATTCTCTAGAAATTTCATTCTAGAAAAATCTTGATTCTTATATGTAACTTCACCATCTTTAAGTAGATTCTAGAAGCACGTAGAATTTGGGCCAAAAATTTGGGCCACACCCAACAAAATATCATGAATGCAAGATGAAACTAACAAATAACAATCTTTGACAACAACAGATTGGGTTGGGGTTTGTGATCGGAGCAAAATTGTGTATGGATCACATCATGAGGAGATGAGAAAATTGATAAAGGAATATAATCACCACAAGAGGTGATTAGCTATGCAACCAAAGATATTTTACATACGAATAATTAGAAAGCCTTTTGGATCATACAAATATATATATATATATAAATAATATATAAAATGCTTTACTTGTTTGATTGTTTCAATAATTAAATCCTATATATGCAATATTTTAAACGTAACTAACGTTCAGATAGAGAAAGGGTATCTGAATAAAACATTGCTCGTTCAACTGTACTCAACTAGTCTTCTATGCACGCTTTGCGTGCGATGATTTTTTAAATACATATATTAATCTGTCTAAACAAAACAAAATAAAATAAAAATTATTTGTTCAAAAAATTGAAAAATCTATCAAATTCACACTCATTCATATAATCAGAAACAAACCTTTTCTCTTTCATTTGGTCATCTCACAACATTGAACATAAGAAAATGTTTAATTTATTTTGCCATATTCTATTGGCTACCAAATTTTTACGATAATCAAAATGTAAAATTTTTATTTGATGAAATATATTAATATGGATGTCTATTTATAGAGAATTTAAAAATATGAATTTCGGTATTGTAGTTTTATTTTTTTTTAATTTTATATTTATACTATTATCATTTTAAAAAGTACAAAAATTGTAATAACTTTACTTAATAATTAGGAGTGGTAGAAATTGAAATTTTAGAAAGTTTTGAGGGTTAATATGGACTTTTCGAAGGGGGACACAATGGCTTCCCTCTTGGTTTATATAATAGAGATATAATGTGTAATTAGTATTTGCGAAAGATAGTGAATAAAATTAGAAAGCTTTAAAAAAAAAAAGCTTAAATTCTTATACAAAAATGTTAAGGATGGAGAAAAAATGTGCAAAAATGAATTAGAGAAAAAATGTTCAATTCAATATAATGTGTAAATAGTATTTGCAAAACTGTGCAAATTAGAGAAAAAAATGTCAAATCATTGCAGTTAATATGTTACGGATGAAGTCTAACCTTAGGAAAGAATGATATTGCATAAGAAGCTAAGAAATAAACAAATAAAGGTTGTTTAAAAAAGAAATAAGAAAATAAAAGTTAAATTCTGTTTTTAGTGATAGTTATAGCTAATAGAGTATATGTAGATAAAAAATTGGAGATGAAAATTAATTCAATAGAGAGATGGAAAGTGACGGCCCATCTTTTTCTTTTCCTCCTCTCTAACCTAAAAACACTAGAGTCGTGCCGATAACGTGTTATAAAATGAGGATAGAAGTTGTGTCTTTCATTGATCAAGGAGATCTATATATATATACAAGCTACGAAGAGTATTTCCAACAAACCCTAGTTCTAGAATATTCCTAGAGTATAGCTAAGGGTATAATGGTCATCCACTAATACATATTATATAACATGTAGCAAATTTGTTTATTACGGAATAGTGTATTCTTTTTACATTATGAAATTTATTTATTTTTCAAATTAGTGTGTGTTACCTAACTTTAAATCTTAAATCCGCCTCTGTCATAATGCCACACTGCCACTAATATACCTTTATTGAACCCTACAACCCTTGATAACGAATGGGGGAGGGAGGGAAAAGGCCAAAAAGGGTGAAATCAACTCGTTTAGACGATGTTGATGGCAAAGCAATTAAATTAGGTGTGCTCGTTTAGTACATTGAAACTCAACTAGTCAGTCAACTTTGAGATTTGAGTGGTGTTGTGCTCAAACTCAACGGCCCCCATTCATTATTTCCCATTTTTTTACTCGTAATTTGCACTTTCATAGTTTCATCTCTTCTCACGTTTTAAATGTTACAATCTATTGAGTGATCTTCTGTTTTTTCATATAAAAAATATAGGACTTGTTTGGTTGAGAGAGTTTTGATGAGAGTTTAGAGTTTTTAAGAGAATTTAGAGTTTTGACAAAACAAAACTCTAATTTAGGTGTTTGGTAAAATAGAGTTTAAAAGAGAGTTTTGTACCAAAAACTCTGATCAAAACCCTCTTTAGAAAGAGCTGGGTTAGGTAGCTTTTTCTTCAGAGTTTTGAAGAGAGAAATATTAATTGACTATTTTGTCCACATATTAAAACCTAACAAGTTATTTTTAAATGTCCATAAATGTCATTTTACACAACAAAACTCTAAACAATCAGCTATGTGTTACCAAACACATTTAAACAATCAACTATTTAAATCAGCAGTCAAATCCTCTAAACAAAAAGTAATCATCTAACCACAAACTCTAAACTCTAAACTCTAAACTCTAATCACCAAACTCTAATCAACTATTTAAATCAGCAGTCAAATCCTCTAAACAAAATGTTCTTAGCTTTTTTAATATTTTTATTTTAATCATAAATTAGATAATAGATGTTATATTTTTATAACAAGACATAAAGACAAAGAAATGAAGATGATCATAATACAATCATCCAATAAACTTATTGATCAGTTACGGTCTGTCATAAGTAGTTCAGCGGTTTCAACCCTTCCCTTTTTAAGTTACGGAGTATCTTATTCATGATGCAAATGATAAAGCTGTACCACTAGCTACTTGCCTACACTAGTATGTAGTGTACTTGATCACAATTGTCAACAAAGTCATTAAGGCCATGTTGTTTAGGACTGATCTGATCTGAATTGATCTGATTAGGTGGGTATTATTTTGTGAAAGTATAAAATTAAAACAAAGATGAACTGATCTGATCTGATCTGAAAAAGTCTGATCTGATCTGATTACTATAGCTTTTAAGTCCAAAAGAACATGGTCTAATTATTAATCGGAAATTATACTCATTATTTTATTCTATACACGGAATAGGAATCAATTATCTATTTGTTTATTTATTTATTTATTTATTATTATTATTAATTATTATTATTATTATTATTATTATTATTATTATTATAAAAAACAGACAAAATCTTGCTTCAAAAATAAAAAGACAGAATCATAGAATCTACAAAAAAACAAAAAAAAATAAAAATAGTGGGAAGTCAAAAATAGGATTTGGTCTCACACTGCTCTTGCTATTATTTCATTGATATTATATTTAAAAAATTGGTCATATACAGAACATGGAATTGCATTATAGTTTTATAATATTATAACCAAATATATTGATTGAAATAGTTTCACACAATCTATTTTAAAAGTATTTTTCGATTCAGTAATTATGATTTATAAAATAAAAGTTCATTCAAAGGGTTAGTATCCAAGTGGAATAAAACATACTGTATACAGTAATTGATATCATTAGAAAATAAATTTTTTTCTTAGCTTGTCAATTTATTAAAAACACGTTTATTATTTGACATGAAATTACCTCATCTATTTGTTATCAATTAATTTTAAGTGATCGGACTTGGAAATGATTTGATCAATAATTATATTATAAACTACGTAATATTTATGATTTTAATTATTTTGAACTTGAGATGAAAAAGACATGACATTCATTCGAATTGCAGAATTTAAGATCCAAAATTAACTATAACTAACTTAATCAAATACATCAGAATTTGATTCAAACTTGTTGAGGTGATTTTTGGGTCACAACAATGTAAATGTATTTTATGGGCCGAGAGCTAGTTCAAATCCACGTGAATGTGCTCGTTGATCTGCACAAAGAACAAACGTGAGCTACCCCCGGAGGTGTTCCGGAGAAAGACTCTCCAACGCTCAAGTCAGTAAAGTGTAAGAATGTAGAGAGAGAAAGTGAGGGAGAAGTTTGAGGTGTGTTTGATATTGTTTGGATACCTTTGCATGTGCATGGTCATGGAGTATTTATAGTACCATGAGAACGTAGGAGGAAACTGCCCCTGGTAGGTTGAATTGGACCTGGTAAGCTAGGCTGGACCTGGTTAGTAACCTTGGACCTGGTAGGCATTCCTTGGACCTGGTAGATTGGATCTGGACCTGGCTACTGTTCCCTGGACCTGGTAGATGTGATCTTGACCAGGTGGGTGCTTAAGCGTGGACTTAAGTGATCAGGTCCCCTGTACAGACTTTGGCTTGTATCTGGGCCTGATCCTTTTTATGGGCTTTCCTTATGGTGTGCCTCTTTCATGTGTTGATGGCTGGATTGGGCCTTAGCTTTTTAAGTGGTTGGCCCAATAACTAATGAGTGCATTTTGCCCATCACAACTCAACAAAATTTTGCTGTCATTTTTCCTATATTATCAAAGAACCAACAAAAAATTAATAATTTTACTTTTATGATTTAATTATGAAATTTTCAAAAGTTATATGAGCAAAAATTATGTAACCTTTTTGGGTCCAAAGCTTGCATTATTGCTCTACTGATTTAGAAATAACAATGGCAATCAATGTGCAACGACAAGAATAGTACTACTACATTTGAACTGATAAAAAATTGTTGGTTGAATTGAATAGACCTAAACCCAACCTTAATGGATGAAAATCAAACTCAGGACATCGTGCCTGAAATTCTGAAGTCCTAACCACTGGGCTATGACTTCATCCTCTCACCGACTTTTCTTATCTACAGTATTGAACATTTTATCCTACAAAAATAAAAAAATTCATAATTGATTATGTTGTTTTTACCCCGTAATTTTTCCCTAGTGCTAAATTGATGTAAATGGCGTCATTACGTGTGATTAGTAATTTAGTATTTAAATAAAATAAACAAAATCAAACTATATATAGTATGAATGAAGAACCAAGTTTGAACTTTCTACAACTTTAGTTTCATTCATGTTTCCAAACTAAGGGCTTGTTTACTTCAGTTGAATATAGCTGAACTGAATTGAACTGAATTGAACTGAATTATGCTGAATTGAATTAAACTGAACTGAACTATCCTGATGATGGAAATTTGGGTGCACGCGGAAGTTTGATGGACCCGGATTGATATTTCAAGAATACATTTTCATTGTTGATATTTTGTGAGAAATTGTACACATGTGTTTGTAAGAGCTCATGTCTCTTACTCGCTTGATGGAATCCTTTGTTTCTACCTCTCCTAATATTTTGGTAGAGTTTTCTTTGACTTAGCTCTTTTTTTTTTTTTTTGTTTCACTTACATCTCATATTCACATAATTATACTTGTTGTAGCCTATAGAATTTTCTACACTTGTCTAATACTTAATATTTCTAGAAACATCATCACTTAATCTCTACACAAGAATTTTCTAGATTACATATTTATCTAAATTTCTTTATTAGACATCTAGCTTTTTCTAGATTAATCTCCAACAAACTGAACTGAATACAACTGAAAGTAATATTTTACAGTATAAGAGAAGGAAATTGAGAGATGAACTGAACTGAACTAAATTTAAGCTGAAGTAAACAAGCCATTAGTTTATGTTAGGGTTTTCAAGAAGTGCATATGATCTGATCATCCTCTTTATTAAGCCCATATATAACTCTGTAAGGATTCTCTAACTCTTTAAGGCTCTAACAAAACATAAACTTATGTTTTTCTGTGTCCTTATAAATTACTAATTATAAAACAAAAATTTAAAGTGGGTTACAACTGCATAGCACCAACCGTATTTTGCGATGCGGTTGATATAATTATGGTGCGGTGCGGTTTCATAAAAATGTCATTCCGTAATTTTGCAGGTTGGTGCGGTTTGACATCCAAACTGCACCGCGCTCGGCCCTAAATGCCACCTTAATGCTTTTGTTATGAAAATAACATCTTCAAAGAACTGGAGTCAATGAGTATGTAGTAGCAACAAGTTGTTGTTATTGCATTAATAAAAACTTTAAAGATGTAGATAATTAAATTATAATTAAGTGATTTTAGTTGCATATAAGCATAATACTTTATGATGATTTACTTAGAAATAATAAGCAAATATATTAAAATGGTTTAGTGGTTAACTTCTTATACCACGTATTTTATTTCATAGGATTTTATATATTGGAACACATTTTAATAGACAGTATAAATATCCGTAGAAGTATTGAATTAAATAGAACTAAACTTCCTTAATAAATTAAAATATCGACTTTAGTAGAATTTCAAAGTCTAAGTCAAAGAGAATATTTATTATTTAGTTTGACAAGATTAAGTTTGAATTAGTACAATGAGTTGATCAATCTTAAGTATAGTAGTTGATTTTTTTCATGTCAACTAATTAACAAACATGTTTGGACAAATCAAGAAGAACTTATTTTCCCGTAAAAAAAAACAAGAACTTATTTTTAAAAGTTTATTTTTTAAAAATAAAGTATCATCACATATGCGTGTAATGAAATTCAAACATGAAGATCCTTAGCTTATTCAAAACCTAAAGAACCAAACAAAAATCAATAATATTTCCCTGAATTTCTCCCTCCCCCGGCACCAAAAAATATCAAATTAAATTTTGATGGATCCTAAACTACAATATTCAGAATCTTGATTTTCATAGAAATTCCTTTGCCTTATTTGTAGAAGTGGGTAAATGCTCTTATGAAAGGTTAAATAACTGTCGTAATGCTTGGATAAAAAATCTAGTCATATAAGGCGATAATATTGTACTCATTATTGCAATTAGAGGAATTTGGAGAATGTTATGGGGAATTCATAGCACTACCCAATGTATATATTAAAACAAACCTTTTAAATTTTGATAATTATACAAACTATATAGAAAAATTAAACAAACAGCGGCCTATTTATCTCACATCGATCAGTCATGAATAAGTATCAAAATCTTATTGTTGGTTTCACCTTATAAATTCACCTCAAAAAGTCTTAATAAGCTCAAATTCCATTTAACTTGGTATCACATGTTATCTTTAAGTTATTTAAGGAAGGTCAATCTTTTTTAAAAGGAGACTTTAAGTTTCAAATTTGCTTACAAGTAATTTATTAGATCCTTGTATTTTACCAAAATCAAACCAATCCTTCTTTCAAAAAAAAAAAAAAAAAATCAAAAGATTGAAAATTTCACAATTCAACCTAAGTGTTCATACATGTGAACTTGGACTTCACCATCCACACTTTTAAATTTTTTTATTTTGACCAATTCAACTAACCAATTAGTAAAAAAAAAAAAGAAGTCATCTACCCCATTTAATAGTTGAAAACATCATCAACACTTTTAAAGACAATTAATAAATTCATCACAATTCACAAATCTTCCCTTGTTTTACCTATTTAAACAAAGGGGAGTGATTGACTAATCCTCATAATTTTAATTTTTCATTGGTTAAGAATAAATTTAAATATTAACTTTATGCAAATTCTCTCACTAACTTATTATTACATACTGTATATATTACTCCGTATTATGTAGTATTTTAGTGTAGTGTATCTAGAAGAGTTGACAACCTTAAAAGTTGCTCTATCATTTTCATTGAACAAAAACATACATCCTTAAAGTTAGCCAATCATCCCAAAATCGCATAAAAAATTATCACTAACCACAAAAAGTCCCATCAAATTTTATATTCATGAAACAAATTATGAACCCATTGATGAATGAAATCATGTACTGTAATGGTTTCCCAATCATAGCTATTAGTAGTGTACACAAAATGAAGTAGGTTTTTTTTTTTTTTTTTTTTTTTTGGAAGTAGGTTAGGAAAGAGTCATTTGTATTTGTATTTTTTTTTTGTTTAATACACAACCGTCCAAATTTTCAAAGAAACGTGAAAAATAACAATAACAATAAAAAAAGTCTCTCAAAGGCCTCAACCTCAACCGCGCAAATGCGTGTTGTTGTATACTGCTTTATCTGTATATATTTCAACAATCCATCAAACCAACAGAGCAAACCAAAGGCTGATATTCAAGATAACACAAATTACATTAACTTGGTGTTTTGTTTTGCACTTTTGCTGGGTTATATTTTTCTTCTTCTATCCCTACAACACCCAAAACTTTATTCTTGTTTCGTTTGGTATATTCTACATTATTTATTCTTCTTCACTTAAATAAAATAAAATAAATAAAATAATACTTTAAAAAAGCTTCAATTTTCCAATAACAAATTCCCAGATTCTTTTTTTGTGTTTGGTTGTACTGAGAATTGTTGATAAATATATATTATATTATATATAATATAAATACAAATTAAATCTGATTTCTTCTGGTTTATGTGGTTTAGGGAAGGGGACTTCTTACCCTCAGACGTCCTCATCCATTGTGGCATCCTTATCTCCATATCTCTAAATCTTACTAGCAGAAGCACACACTCTTTTCTCTATCCTCTTCTCAAACACATCTATTTTTAACCCCGTATTTTTCCCCATTTCTTACTTTCTGCCCAATTTTGATTTCAAGAATTGGGGGAAAGTCATTTGTTTCCCCCCCCCCCCCTTTTTCTTTCTGGGGTTTGAAGCTAATTCTTTGCATTTCTTGAATAAAACCCCAAGTTTTAATTTGGGGGGAAATTGAAATTGGGTGTCAAAGTTGTGATCTTTTATCAAAATTAGTATCTGGGGTTTGCTTGATTTGTTGGGATTGGTATTGAAATGGGATTAATTGAGGCATTTTGGGGCGTATTAGAGAAACCCACTTCAATTGGGGGAGGATTTGCGATTGAAATTATGTTGTTTATAACTCCTATTTGGACTGCCTTTCTTCTTGGTCTTGTAATTGGATGGATATGGAGGCCAAGGTGGTGGCAAAGCTTGGATAAGAACAAGTTTGAATCTTTCATGTCAAAGATTGCTGATTTTTCATCTCCTTCTTCTACTCCAAAAGGGTTTCCTTCTATTCAGAGCTTCTCTCCATTTACCATGAAATTTTCAAGCTCCAAAGGTCAAACAGCTGGGGATGATATTGTTCTTAATAAGGAGATTGTTTCTTTTCAGCCCAATTTTGGTGAAACTAGTTGCAGGTAATTTTGAATTGAATGAATGAATGATTGATGGATGATGGGACATTGCTTTTGAATGGTTTTTGTTAACTATGTTTAGCCATGATAAGTTTTGTTGTTCTTAGGTTATCATATTGGATAATCTTGTTTACTTCTTGAAATCTGAATGTGAACATTAAAGATTAGGTTTTCTTTGTCTGCTTCTATTTAGTTGCTTAATTTGTATTAGGTTTTGCAGAATTTTTGAATGAGAGATTTGGTAGTAGATGAGTTTGATGAGGGATTGTCGAAATGCTTATTTGTTGATTATTCTCACCATGTTTAGTTGGCTATTCATTGTTTGGTTATTGGGCATTCTTGATTTCTAGTTTTATCTTTGGTCTTTGGAAGTGAAAAATAAAGATGGTGTTTTGCATGTTGTTTAGACCATCACAGCTAAAAGGTGAAGAGCATCCTGGTGTGAATGGAGATGATCTGGTACATCTTTATAAGCTTGTAGAAGAGAAAGATGGAGGTCCTTCTTGGATACAAATGATGGACAAATCCACCCCAACTATGAGCTATCGAGCTTGGCGACGTGATCCTGAGGTAAATTTTACTTTACTATTTTGGAATTTATTTATTGATAGGAAGTAATTTACAAGGCTTTGTTCTTTGGGACTAGGCTAGACTGAACTGAACTCTCTGGAACTGAACTGAACCCTACACTTATCAGGAACGAAACAGAAATGAAATGAATTGAATTTGTTTGGAATTAAGTTCAAAAGAATAGGACCAAAGTGTATTTCAAATGAAATTTGGATTTAGTTAGTAACTCTATGCCAATTGCCAACCTTGCCTTTCACATATGATAGTTTTTTTCATTGTTTAGTTATCTTACTTGTAGTTTGGTAATTAGTTGGAATGAAAGGAAATATGCTATAAATGGAAATTCCTCATGAATCGATGGTCGACTATATATACATATGACAATGCATGCAGTTAGTTGTGAGAAATTGGAGTGCCTATGATGTTTGAAGTTTGAAGGTTTTACTGTAGACTTATTGTAATTTATGGGTTTTTTTGTTTTTGTTAGACCGGTCCTCCTCAATATCGTAGTAGTACTATCTTTGAAGATGCAACTCCTGAGATGGTAAGAGACTTCTTCTGGGATGACGACTTTCGACCTAAGTGGGATCCCATGCTCATACATTCTAAAATTATTGAAGAGTCTCGTGACATTGGAACCATGACCGTGCAATGGGTTCGAAAGGTAAGAAGTTTTTCATGAAATCTTGTGGTGGATTGACTAATCTGCTGCTGTGTGATTGACTTTTGTTTGCTTTCGTTGCAGTTTCCGTTTTTCTGCAGTGACCGAGAGTACATAATTGGCCGTAGGATTTGGGAGTCTGGAAGAACATTTTACTGTGTGACAAAGGTATAGACCAATTATCATGTAATTATAAGAATTGTTTTCCCCCCTCCATTTAGGATTTCGATTGTTGTATATGTATTTATTACTTAAGATGTTGAGATGAATGCCTGAATCGATCCTCCTCAAAAGTGGTGTCTGCTCTGAGTGGGATAAGAAGCCAAATTTGCATTGCCTGTTACTAAAAAATGCAGTGGTCAAATCTGCTACTAAAAAATGGGAAATTTGATAAAAAGATCTCAACCAGCGTTAACATAGTTCCCTAAACTCCCTGCTTATTGCGATCCAAAAAAGCGAATTATGATCGGTTTTGGGCTATTTTTGGTCATTTTGGGGGCGAAATGCAAATTATAGAAGTGAACTAAAAAGCGAACTATGTAACACTAATCTTAACTATGTTCGTTTTTCCTAAAACAGTTTGAACCATTGATTATCGCAAACAAAATACTTTGTAAAAACTCTTTACTATGATATGTTTTCTAAAAACTAACCATTTTTGAGAGTTTTTTAAAAAGATATTCAGTAGGTGGGAATGTTTTTTGTAAAGCACTCCTTAAAGTTGGAATTGCCATGAGATATTCAAATTTTCCTTGAAAGATTCAGCATTTAATGAGACATTAGTTCATTTTGCTCTTATCAAATTTTCCTTAAAACATATTCAAACATTATGAGGTGCCGTTATAATGTCTGAAAGTAGCATTCAGATAATCAAATAAGTGGGATTTTTCTGATGGATGGTAAGAAAGCATTGCATTTGTCATGTTTATAACACAAATTATATCTTGTTTACTCCCCAAGTATTCTGAATTTCTCATGCTCAGTATTTGAAGCTCACTGTGATTACTTTACTGACCATATTATTTCTTTTTCCGGTTTGTTCATTAGGGAGTACCTAATACTTCTGTGCCAAGAAAAGACAAGCCAAGACGCGTGGATCTGTACTACTCGAGCTGGTGCATTCGCCCAGGTAGCTTTCAGCGCTTCTAATTGTACATGATGTTCTAACCATTTAATTTTAGTTTCAAATATTAGTAAGCCAACTTTATTATTAATTATTAATATCTGGTGTTCTTAAATCAGCGGAATCAAGGAGAGGAACGGGGCAAATGACGGCATGTGAAGTGCTTCTCTTCCACCACGAAGACATGGGTATCCCATGGGAAATAGCTAAACTTGGTGTCCGACAAGGGATGTGGGGAGCAGTTAAGAAAATCGATCCCGGCCTACGGGCTTACCAGAAAGTAAGAGAAGTGGGCGGGCCCCTCTCTTCCACGGCCTCCATAGCCCAAATCACCACAAAAGTGAACCCAAATGATTTAATATCTTTGTTGAGTGGTGAAAAACAACAGCCGGTGACCGAAGTAGCTCCTGCTGAGGAAAAACAGCGAGGGATGAATGTGCCAAAGCTCCTCGTTTTTGGAGGGGCAGTTGCTTTCGCGTGTAGCCTTGACCGAGGACTTCTAACGAAGGCAGTCATCTTTGGGGTTGCTCGAAGGCTTGGAAGAATAGGCGGGAAATTATAACCGGAGGTTCCTCCCTTGAAGAAGGTTATTGCATCATAGAGTTGTGAACTTTGTTTCATCGGAAAACGACCTGAAACAGTCCCCCTCTGTCCCAAGTAACTTTGGAAAAGAAAAAAAAAAATGAAATTCAGAAATGTAAGCTTCATAAGGTGATGTCTTAAGGAGTTTTGCATGTTGTAACAAGTAGCTTGAAGCTACAAAAGCTGTACTTTGAAGAAAGCAGATCATTCAGCTGTATATTTGCAGAGATTTGCTCTCTTTCTTTCTTTCTTTCTTCAATTTATTGCTGCTAGTTGAGTAGCTATCTCTTATTATTTGATATGCTAAGCCTCCAAAATTTCCAGTTAAATTATTCTTTACTTTATAAGAATTTTTCAGAATAACATTTATTGGTACTGTGTGAGGCCTTTTTTTTTACATGGTATGGCACTCTCTAGTGTCATTGGGTGCTTTCTCTTTGTCTGAAAATTTATGATAATTAGTGAGGTGAGATCTGATTTGATGTGATATAAGTTAAAGAGAACATACTCATTACTCATGTTGGTGAGTGGGATGAGGATCAAGATCGAACTTCATATCACAACTTCACAAGGATACTCTTACGAGTAAAGAGTTGAACCACTATTGTGAGACTGGCATACTATTATGCTTTGTTCACCTTATTTTAAAACCTTATTATTATTTATTTGAGATGGACAAAATAAGTTTCTGTTTAGCCTTATGATTTTATTTGCCTTTTAAAACATTATATCTTTCATTTCATAATGAAAAGTATATGAAACTTGTATCTTTGGAAAGTACACTAATAATACTTGTATAAACATAGTGCGTGACATCTTTTTTGGCTTTTTTTTTTTTTTTTTTTGAAATTAGTGTATATAGGTCAAATTTTGATCAAACCAGATACTCCATCCGTGTTTCAATGATTTGGCAATTTTCGCAAGTAGATGTTCCTCAAAGATTTCTACATTGTGCCTTATTACATTTCGGAATATTATTTTACTATTTTAATAAGCGGTTCCTACCACTTTTTTTTTTTTTTTTTTTTTTTTTCTAATTTTCCTTATTTTTTTCCCCTTTATACATTCTCTATTCAATCTATTTTTTTAACATCACACTTAGGCCCTGTTCTATAGGATTGAGAAAACATGAACTTAAATTAAATTAACTGAACTTAAATTAAATTTACTATAAATTAAATTAAATTAAATTTTTATTTTTATTTATTTATTTTTATTTTTATTTATTTATTTTTATTTATATTTATTTATTTTTATTTTTTTATTTTTTTATTTTTTTATTTTTTTATTTTTTTATTTTTATTTTTTGATTCTTTTATTTTTATTTTATTTATATTTCAAAGTAAACCCTAAAACCTTCATTTTAACCGCCGGAAATTCGTCGTCAAAAAACTCGGCCGAATAATCACCGCCGGAAAAGTCACTCCGAAAACTGTCGCCGGAAAAGTCATCCCGAAAATCGTCGCTGAAAAACTCAGCCTGAAAATCGTCGCCGGAAAAGTCAATCCGAATATCGTCGCCGGAAAAGTCACCCCGAAAATCGTCGCGGAAAAACTCGGCCTGAAAATCATCGCCGGAAAAGTCGACCGAATAATCACCACCGGAAAATTCAATCCGAAAATCGTTGTCGGAAAAGTCGTCCCGAAAAATCGTCGCCGAAAAACTCGGCCTGAAAATCGTCGCCGGAAAAGTCGGCCGAATAATCACCGTCGGAAAATCAGTCCGAAAATCGTCGTCGGAAAAGTCGTCCCAAAAAATCATCGCCGAAAAACTCGGCTTGAAAATCGTTGCCGGAAAAGTCGGCCGAATAATTACCGCCGAAAAATCAGTCCGAAAACTATCGTCGGAAAAGTCGTCCAGAAAATCGTCGTCGAAAAACTCGGCCGAATAATCACCGCTGGAAAAGTCAGCCTGAAAACCGTCGTCAGAAAAGTCGTCCCGAAAACCGTCGCCGAAAAACTCGTCCCGAAAATCGTCGTCGGAAAAGTCGGCCGAATAATCAACGCCGGAAATGTCAGTTCGAAAACCGTCGTCGGAAAGTGTCGAGTGGAAAAACGATGCCCGAAACTAATAATAATAATAATAATAATAGTGAAATGAACTTAAATTAAATTAAATTAACTGAATTTAAATTAAATTAACTGAACTTAAATTAAATTAAGTCAATAGAAGTTCTAAAGAACGGGGCCTTATTGTCCTAAAGAACGGGGCCTTATTGTCATACATTATTCTTCGTTTTTCATCCAAATAGTAAATATACACATCCTTGAGGAATGGAGAGAGTAATAGGTTCAAATCAGATCAAATAAGAAGAATTAAGTTTAGACAATATCAAATAAGAAAAATTAAGAGGGATAGATGCCTAATTCATCTCAAATATGTATTTGACAAATATATCTCCTCACTTAACACATTATTGTAATTATTATTAGAAAATTTTGCCACTAACCACCTAATAAGTACCAAAAGCTGTGAACAACTACCATAATTTTTTTTTATTAAATTTAACTACCAATTAAGTGTCAAAAAGTTGCAAACCACCACCCATTTTTAACACCGTTAACTTAAATCACAATTAAACCTTAATTAAACTACTTAAGTCTTAATTAAACCTTAATTAATCTTAATTAACACTTTTTATTTAAAAAAAAGAAAACAAATCTGGAAAATTAGAAAAAAAAACCCTCAACCACCCCTCCCCCTCCCCCAGATTTTCCAGATTTTCTTTTTATTTTTCTATTTTTTTAATAAAAAATGTTAATTAAGATTAATTAAGGTTTAATTAAGATTTAAGTAAGATTTAAGTGATTTAATTAAGGTTTAACTGTGATTTAAGTTAATGGTGTTAAAAATGGGTGTTGGTTTGCAACTTTTTGGCACTTATTGGTAGTTAAATTTAATAAAAAAAAATTTATGTTAGTTGTTCACAACTTTTGGTACTTATTAGGTGGTTAGTGGCAAATTTTTCTTATTATTATTCAATATTATTAATATTAATATTAATATTATAATGTGTTGAGTCAAGTGATGTATTAGGAATTCTACAAAAATTAAGTTTAGACCAAAGCAAATAAGAAACATTTAAGTTTAGACCATATCAAATTAGAAAAATTAAATTCAGATCAAATCAAAGTAGAATAAATTCATATCAAATTAAAAAAATTCGGTTAAACAAAACATGACCAAATAAAATTGCGTTTGCAATACGTCATTATTATTTTTAAAAGAAAAAAAAAAGTGTGAATTGATTTTCTGTGAATATTTTGTGTGATATGAAATTGATTGTTAAATTTGGGATAACGGGGCTATTGCTTTTATTCCTTTGTGAATTTATTAGCAAGTTCCCTACCACTATCACTAGTCAGTACTCAGTAGTCACTAGTTCACTACACTAGCAGAGACCCACTAGTGAGTTTGGGATAAAGGAGGGAGAGTGTGACGCTGATGCATTGCCAGTCTTATCAAATTTTATGGTTAGTTGTATATATGCTTTCACTTGTTAGCCATTAAACATACTTGCACATGCATTTAATTAGAGAATTGGTCCAATAGTACCTTACAAAGAAATGTTTCTAAAATAGATCTCGATACGTACTATACACTATGTTACTATAAATCACTCGTTTAGGGAAGCTAACAAAGTAGCAGATTATCTTACGAATTTAGAACATAAATTCAATTCTATGGCTTGTTGGTTTTATCCATATGATTCGTTCTACTCTTTTCTATACCATTTGTAAGGATGCCTTTGGTTGGCTTGACCCCCTTAATATGAGGTCAATCGGTTTATCTGTCCTTGTAAAAAAAGAGAGAATTGGTCCTCCAATTAACTATGCAAGTACTGGTGTGTCTATTGCGCTGCCTTTGCTCAATCATCATCGATCTATGACGGTATGCCATAATACAAAATATTGATTTTGACATTCATTTCTGCACATATTATATATCAACTAAAAGATTGAAGAAAATGAAGTGTCAAAATAATTATTTCATAATCCAGGACCATACTACATACTTCAAATTTGATGGTTGGGAACTTGGGACTTGGGATTCAAATTTGATTTTTTCTTCTTTTTTTATATATATAGAAAGAAAAAAACTCTAGTTATTTTAAGGCAAATATTTTATGAGTACTTTTTTAATTTTTGTATTTGCAAGTTTACTTTTTAAAAAGTTTCAAATTAGATAAAATGTATTTTTTTTAAAAAGATATTATTTTGACATGCTTTTTTACTTTTTTCTATTTAATACTCAAAATATTAATTTTGTATAGGGGAACCTGCTAGCTCATTTGTTGCAAATAAAAAGAAACGGAGATAAAATAAATTACATTAAAATAAAATTTCATAAAATGAAGTACTCCCTCCTTTTTTTTTTCTTACATTTTTTTTTTGCACAGTTTTCCATGCATTTGTTTAAATATTTATATCTTCCATTATAAAAAAAAATTAGTTGATATTTTAAAAAAAACTATTTAGTATTTAGATGAATGCGAACAACATCCTATATACTTTTTTTATTATATACAATAAAGATTCTTTATAGTTAACTAGCATTCTGGAACGGAGAAAGTATCAATTTAATTAATACATTAAGCTTTCCTAAGTTTTTTAAAAGGAAAAAATCCCAACCCCACCCCCAATTTTTTTTTTTTTTTTTTACAAATTGACAAAATATTATTTTTTTTGAAGGAAATGTACACGATTACAAACAGTCAAGACCCTATCTCAGAGCCTTATGCAGTAGTAGGGGAGAGCCTTATGCAGTAGTAGGGGAGGGGGGACCCAACAAACATTAGACGGTTGGGGTAAGGATCGAATCAAATATTCTTTTGTTTAAAAAGAAAAATTCTCTTATAATTATACAAACAAAAAAAGAAGGTCTTGAGTGTTCCACAATCAATACAATATATATATATATATATATATATATATATATATATATATATATATATATATATATATATATATATATATATATATATATATATATATATATATATATATATATCGTCTGTTGTTGCAAAAACTAAGGTTGATTGCATTGTTGAAATTTGATTTGATTTGTTGTTGCTAAATTTAGAGCTGAGGAAGGCATACAGTTAGGAATTCTTCTGTGCTTTTTCTTAAAGGTTCTTCTAAGGGAGTTTAATTTGCTAGTTTATTTGGGGTCCTATGTCCTAACAACCAAGTCAATTTTGCATGAAATTTTATGATGATGCAGATGTCTAAATCTTACTGTTTTAATTACTCTGGAGTCTGGATTTTTTGCGTACAGATTATAAATATAACCAATAAAATAAAACATTCAAATGGAATGCATAACCAATAAATTGAAACCAACGAAGTATGATATTGCTAATTAATGCATTATAAAATCACACGTCCATCGATGTAATTAATTCATTAATTATTTTCAATTCTTGCCAACTAGTCTAAGCTCCTCTTATACTGCACAACCAAGTGCACGCAGAGTTAATTATGTGCACTCAGGTTAATAGTTTAATTTGCTCATTTAATTTTCTTTAAAGCTCAAAAGTGAATATGAAATGAACAAAATATACACATATGTGTGTACATTCACCATTTCATCACCCGAATATATGATATGAATTCTAAACTTATCTAGCACCTCGGGTTTAGGCTATAAATTCTGAATGCTAAGGATTAGCACGATTTATCACATTATTATCAACATTTTGCTAATTGAGACACCCTGGGCATTACATACTTAAGCATTTAATGTATTTTTTAAGCATAAAATTATAACTACTTATTAATTTATTTCCAAAAGTGATATGGTTTTTGGGATACATGCCTAGCTAAAGCATGCGTTGCTCATTGTAACTAATATTCATATATTTTAATGTTATATTTTCACTTTTAACTATCTTATCTAGCACCGCGAAGGATCATGATTAGCTTTCGTATTATTATTATTATTATTAGAAACAAGTAGGAGATTATTAACTCAAAAAAGATATTGATTTTTTTTCTTTTTCAAATCATTGTCTAAAATCCATAAAGGGTAATGCTATATGAATACTGAAGAGCTAATATACAAATAATATATATTTCCTAAATTGCTATAAATTTAAAAATTCGTGACAAAATGATGTGTAAATCAATGTTAATATTTCTCAAAAAATTATTTGGGTATTACGAACTCTCACAGTCTCATACCATGTTTAATTTCGTGAGATTCAAGCTAAGCTAAGAATGGTAATTTAAATCATCATTGTATTATTGTTAATTCTTGTGTACCACACAAACACGTCAGGCCAAATGTAACAATAATCTGATGATGTAGAACAATACGGATCATGAGTTCATTAACAATTTGGAAACTCTCGATTGAGAATGATGGATGGCAAACTCATACGGTTCGTTGTTTACGTGATACTTTCTCCCACTCAATTTTATTGCCTTACGTACAATCTCACAAATACATGCACTACAAATCCTGCTTTCAAAACATTGGTTATTTTATGTATGCAACTCCCAATTAAGGATCATTTCTTTCGTTTTGTAGAAAAAGAGTTGGACTCACTTCTTTCGTACAGAATTTGTATGAACTGAATTGGACTGAATTCTAGGCTCAACACTGTCAGCAAGACTTAAAAAATAAACTGAACTTGTTGTCTGAACTGAAATGAAATTTCAGAAATTACGTCCAAAAGAACATAGCCTTAGTCTGTGTGCTTTTGTTACATGGTCTCTACATCCGTATGTAGCTCCTATCTCTAAACAATCACGTAGCATTGCCTTGTGAAGGGGAAACAAGAATCGATCTTGCATACACCATGCTTAATTGGATGATTCTACTGTGATATTATAACTAATTGTAAAGATCAGACTAACAACACAATAGAGGGCTGAGATTGATTGTTTTTTTAATAATATTTAATTACTAAATCTAAGTATAAATTATTTTTTAGTTACGTTGGATGCACTCTTTAATTTTCGTAAATTATTTTCTTTTTATTTTATTTTTTTGACATAAATTATTTCCAAAAAAAATGTATTTAAAGCAATTAAAAATGATTTTTAGTTAGATATATAGTAAATAAAAATAAATAAAAAATAAGCAATTCCATCCTTTCATTATAGTAAATTGGTAATCATAATAATACGACTATAGTAGAATTTTCATTAGAATAGAAGACGATGGGAAGACGCATCATCCAACGGCTTCCTTGACTCCTTGAGTTAGTTTGTCCATGATGTATGCATAGGTTTCGTTCTGCTTTTCAACTTTTCTTATTAGATTATTTTAACTCATTAGAGTTTATTATATGAGGGTGACAAATCTAATTTTTGTTTGTGTTTCCATAATGGACAAACAAACCTAATTTTTATTGATTTGAACTTATATGATTTTTTCCATAATACTCTTCCCGTAATATATTAACTGCAATGATTTGAGATTTTTCCCACTATTTTATGTCAAATCGTCACAATTAATATATTACGGATGGAGTATAAGCAAGAATTTTATGAAAATAAATGATGCTATAGTTGAATAAGTTACTAAGGTTTCATAAGAATGCAATTATGCAAGAGATAAAATTGAGGTGCCATGTAAATGTCGAAGTAGCTAGCGCATGCTCTCCTATGATCATTGAGGTCGTAAGTTTGACGCTTTCTACAATAAGTATAAGGGCAATGTTATCGCC
Source organism: Salicornia ramosissima (assembly GCA_951394345.1). Lineage (NCBI taxonomy): Eukaryota > Viridiplantae > Streptophyta > Magnoliopsida > Caryophyllales > Amaranthaceae > Salicornia > Salicornia ramosissima. The sequence goes on along the minus strand of OX596237.1, from coordinate 53,085,889 downwards.
TTGTCGGGTGTTATTTTAATTTGTAGAAAAGGGGCCACTTTGACTCTTTAGCATCTTTTTTTTACCTATCTTCATAATTTGTCATACTACCATTTAATTTGACGGTTAAATTGAGTATATAGAAGTATAGAACCCACATAAACCTATTAATAATCGTTGTAAGTAACATCTCTAAAGCTTAATAATGGTTTCATTAAGTAAGTATATATTGACCTTATTTATAGATTAATAATATTATCTCAAAATTAATTTGGCTCACCATTAATTAATTAATTAATGATGCATGCTCCACCCGTTTGATCACAATGAATTGAATAATTGGACGAAAGCCAATGAATAATATTAATAATATAATGCAAGTGAGTACTATATGCATATGATAATGTAGGACAAATAATATTATTATGTATAAATATATATATATATATTTTAAGGAAAGGTAAACAGGTAACAGTTAGGTCGTCTTCCTCTCGAAGAAACAACCCGACTTGTCCATACTTAAAAAATAAGAGAACTTAGCATCCATAAAGGGATCTATATCGACATGCGTAGGGGCCCAGTGCCCGAGAGACGCAATAAAATCAGCCGACTGATTGGCTTCCCGGTAGACATGAGCTGAAGAAGAAACATTGAAGTCGCGGAGGATGCAACGAATATCATCCATTAAGAGCTGAATCTTCCACGGACAGCGGAATTTACCCTGCAAAGCATTGATAACGGTTAGATTATCACCTTCAATAAAAATGGACGAAAATTAAACACCCGAGCAAGAAGAAGACCATTGCGGAGTGCCAAAGCTTCAGCAACCAGGGGAGCAGTGTTGCCTAAGGGGAAGGAACGGGCAGCTAGGCAATTTCCTTGAGAGTCACGAAGAACAACACCAGCAGCCGCAGAGGCATCTCTCGAGGAACCGTCAAAATTTAATTTCACAGTACCAGGTGAAGGGGGAAACCAACGAACCCAACGAGGCGACTTAGAGAGGGAAGGCAGAGGAGTGGACCATGTAACTGCAGCAAGAGAGTCAATGGAGAGACGAGCCTTCCATTCCTGGAAGTAAGAGAAAGCCCGAGAAAAAACAGAAACGGAGGAGAAGGGAGTGTTGTTAAAGACTACCTTATTTCTGGCTTTCCAAATACTCCAGAGGACATAAAAAAATTTAAGCAGGGAGGGATAATGAGAAGCATGAAGATGCAAAAGGAGAGACGGGATAGAGTACATATTGGAAAGAGGGGCTAACCACCGAATGGCTTGGCAGTGGGTCCAAACTGAACGAACTAATGGACAATGAAGAAAAAGGTGGTCCTGAGATTCATCACAAGACTGGCAAAGGGGACATGTCGGAGCAATCGGAACCCTGCGAATGACAAGGTTCTCACGAACCTGTAAGCCATTATGAAGGCAAAGCCAAATAAAAATTTGGAGTTTAGGATTGATATCCAGTTTCCAAATCCAGGCATAATCCCATTTAGGAGAATAAGCTGGAATGCCATGAGCAAGCCAGGTAGCAGATTTAACTGTAAAAGAACCATCAGAAGAAAAGCCCCAACAAGGGGCATCTGGGAGGGGCGAAGACGGGAGGGGGATACCAATAATAAGCTGCACAATCGAAGGGGGAACAAGGTCAGCCAGGAACCGGACATCCCATTGAGCATTGTGGATGACTTGGTCAACAGTAAGGTCTAGGAAAGGTAACGAGTGGGCAGCCAGGCTTAGGTGCTGAAGTAGACTGTTCTGGAAAACCCAATTATCATGCCAAAAGAGAATCTGCGACCCATTTCCCACCTTCCAGCGAATGCCGCGGTGCAGAAGAGGGCGAATGTGAAGAATTTGCTTCCAAATCCATGAGTCCGAGGGGCGAGCGCGGTACTGGAAGAACGAGGACGAACGAAGATACTTAGCAGAAACGCCTTGAACCCAGAGATTATCGGGTTGGGTTAGGATTTTCCACCCAAGTTTGCAGAGAAATGCCTTATTAACAGCAGCCGTCTTACGAAGACCAAGGCCGCCTAAAGATTTAGGCTTGCAAACCTTGTCCCAAGAAATCATCGGAAGTCCAGGCTTGGCAGGACCTTGTCTCCAGAAGAAAGACCGATTAATGTGATCTAAGGAAGTCGTAATAGACATGGGGAGGTGAGAAGAGAACATCGCGAAGGCCGGGAGAGCCTCAAGGTTGCTTTGAATAAGAACCGATTTACCGGTCTTCGATAACCATTGAGCGGACCAGATGTTAAGCTTAGCGTCCGCTTTCTGAAGTAAATGTGAAAAATTAACCTTTGAAGAGACAGAGGAGTTAAAGAAGACTCCGAGGTACCGACCGAGAAAATAATTGGGGGTCATATTAAAAATAGCAGCTAAGGAGCGTTTCCTGGAGTTCTCAACCATCTTAGAGAAGATAATAGAGGATTTGTTAAAGTTAATAAGCTGACCGGACAGGTGCATAAACTCCGTAAGTACACTAGTAGAAAATTGTCTATTAGTATCGCCCCAATAGTATCGTTTTAACCAAAAACGATAGTAATATAGAGCATATTACTATCGTTTTTAAAAAAACGATAGTAATAGGGAGCCTATTACTATCGTTTTTAAAAAAAACGATAGTAATAGAGAGCCTATTACTATCGTTTTTAAAAAAACGATAGTAATAGTAAGGCTATTACTATCGTTTTTAACAAAAACGATAGTAATAGAGAACCTATTACTATCGTTTTAAAAAAAAACGATAGTAATAGCCTTACTATTACTATCGTTTTTAAAAAAACGATAGTAATAATACGTTTTTATAAGGACCTTTTTATTAGGACCTTACAATATAATATATCGTGCTCTTTCTGCTCTTTCTTCTGCTCTGATTGCTTCTGCTCTTTTTCTTCTGCTCTTTTTCTTCTGCTCTGATTTTGCTCGAGAGAAAGAAAGAGCAAGGGATCGAAGATCCGTGCTACTGGTTCTGCTTCTGCTCGAGAGAAAGAGAAAGAGTGAAGGCTCGTCTTCTTCCTCGAAACCCTAGGTTCGAATTCAAGGCGTATGTGAGCAGAGGGGCACGGAGGGCTACTGCTTGGACCAAGGTAAACCTAGCTTTTCCTTTTCGCCATTGTTGTTACTCTTTTATTTAATTCGTAAACCCTAAACGTGTTGATTGTTTTGAGGGTTGAATTTTAGGGCTGAGTTCTGGGGAGGGGGCAGTGTAGAGGGCTGCTGCGGACTCGAACGAAGCTAGGCTTGCTGCGAAGTAGAACGAAGGCCTGTTACGAACTCCAACCAACATCAACGACCTAAATTTCCAGGTTTTTTTAAGATCTTTTGAATTGAATTTCAGTTTTATTTGAGTTTATGTATAAAGAATGATTTTAGGGTTTTACAATTTTGTGGGTATTATGTTGTTTTTAGGTATTTTGATTTGAATTTTAGGGATTTGCTAATTTTAAGGATTTGAATATTAGGGATTTGCTAATATGATTTTTATTATTGCATATTAAGATTTTTCAACTGATTAACTTACTTTGCGTTTTCTGCTTTTCCACGCTTAATTCTTTCTGAATGTTGGATTTTTATTTTTAATTTAAATTAAGATCATATATCTTCTTCTTATTTTTCTTCTTTTATTTATTTATTTTTTATTTTTTTAGCTTGATATAACAATGTACAGGGTTGAAGCAATTTTGGAATTATTCAAAATTAATTTTGTTTGTTAGTGATTTATTGTGGGTGTTAATTGAACTTGTGGAGTTGTAGTGGCCTTAGCTTAAGTTGTTAATATGTTTTTTGAAGGTGAAAACACTTTTGGGTCTACTGGTTTTGGGACCTTGTAAAGTTTACTTGTGGAGTAATTGCATTCATAGGTCTTTTAAACCTTGTTATTATTACATTTTGAATGCCCTTGATTCAAATACAAATTGAGGGTTGGCATTATAATATAATGATATTTTCAATGGGCTTGAAGTTGCAAGACCTGTTTAAATAAGTACATTACCATGGATAATGTTTTCTTGCTTCATTTGTATGATATGCCCAGGTAGAATGTTTAGTAGAGGATCATCATAATATGTTCCATGGCATCACATGGTACAAGCTTTAAAATCTCATGTTTTGAAACAACTCAAACGAAAATGCTCTTAGTTTGATATGTGATATTAGAAATTTGTTATCAACATAATGTATAAGTGTCAAACCTAACCTATTGTATTGAATTTTTTATCAGAATGTTGTACCCCAATAACTCAATAAGGTAGATTCTATTCATCATTCAAGTATGTGTTTTACAATTCTCCTATATTCCACAGAGAGTATTATTTTGCAAAATTTCTATTTCCTTTGTTCTGTAAGGTTGTAAATATGTATTGTTGAAAATCAAATAGCTATGATATGCCTGTCAAACTGTTAGTTTTTTATATAGTTGTGACTTATGCAGCACCTTCTTGTTGGTATATGAATTGCTTGAAGTATCAAATGAAGCTATGTGACGGTTTTTAAATCCTTCTTGTTGGTATATGAATTGCCTAACAATTGAAGATGGTGATGCCTCGGTAAGTTCTTTCCAACTCCCCTTTTATTTCTTGGTTGCTTAGTTTTTTAGGTGATGATATAGGATTGAGACGATAGTTTGAGGATGTTTGCTTTGTTAGGGGCAAGAGGTTCCCGACCTGAGGACACTGGATGGTTGATGGCGTTGTGCCACAACCTTATTTGATGATTTTGGGAATTATGTGCCTAATTTGCTTGCCTTGTGGTTCGATTCTCTTGATTTGTTTTGATTTCTTTTGAATTAATCCTGTTTTATTTTGTTTTTGTTTTACTTTGGTTTAGGTTTTGTTCCTTTTGTTTCACTTGCTTTCTTTGCTTTGCTTTTGCTTAAATCAATGTAACCAATCACTTGCTTCTAATTTTAAACAATCTTGCTTATCGCTTTACACAATCTCACTGTCACTTGCGTGGGCCGTCTCAAGGATCTAAATCTAACTATGTCGATCATGAATGGGGGATGGGTGCCCATTGACATGGTAAATGATTAGATTCTTAAACGGGGGCGTAGTTGTGGCATGAGATCGCAATCGCGTCACTCTAATAATTAATAAACATATAACCAATCACATGATTTTAATTTTAAACACTCTTGCTTATCGCTTTACACAATCTCACTGTCACTTGCGTGGGCCGTCTCAAGGATCTAAATCTAACTATGTCGAGCATGAATGGGGGATGGGTGCCCATTGACATGGTAAATGATTAGATTCTTAAACGGGGGCGTAGTTGTGGCATGAGATCGCAATCTCGTCACTCTAATAATTAATAAACATGTAACCTATGCTGCTTGTTTTTGTTCCAAAACGCCATATTTTCCCCAAAACCCATGCAAATAAGTCATTTATTGCTTACAAGAATAAAACACCTAAAAACTAGCCAAAAATGACCTATGCTTCTTATTTTTCTCTATATTAATTAATTAAAAATTGAATAGTCTAAGAAAATTAAAAATGACCCAGCCCACCCTCTGCCCCCAGCCACCCACTGCCACCCCCTGCAGCCCCCGCCCCCCACTGCCCCCCACACCTCCCCCCCCACAGCACCCCCCCATGCCCCCATCACAGCCCCTTGTCCCCTCACATCCCCCCCCCCCTCATCCCCTCACTGCCCCCCCCCCCCACAGCCCCTCACTGCCCCCCCACAGCCCCTCACTGCCCCCCCCCTCAGCCCCTCACTGCCCCCCACAGCACAGCCCCTCACTGCCCCCCCACATCCCCCCCCCCTCAGCCCCTCACTGCCCCCCCCCCCACAGCCCCTCACTGCCCCCCCCCCCTCAGCCCCTCACTGCCCCCCCCCACAGCCCCTCACTGCCCCCCCCCCCCCATCTGCCCCTCACTGCCCCCCCCCCTCAGCCCCTCACTGCGCCCCTCAGCCCCCCCCCACAGCCCCTCACTGCCCCCCCCTCAGCCCCTCACTGCCCCTGCCCCCTCTGCAGCCCATCCCTCTGCCCCCCCAGTCCCCCTATAGCCCCCCATCTGCCCCCCTGCAGCCCCCTCTGCCACCCCCCTGCCCCCTTTGAGCCCACATGAATCAAGAGTTTTTCTGACTTGAGCATGGAATCATGTAGATGCATACATATCATTGAATTGGCCAGCATGAATCAAGAGTTTAATAATTCATTTGAATGAGAATAGTAGGTCAACAAATTCATACAGTTTTTTTTTAAAATTTTTTTTAAAAAGAAAGTGATGCACAGTAGATGTTGTTATCTTTTGATAATAGCTTTTTCTAAATTTTTCTTTCTTCTATCCCCAATTATCTGTATCATTTTCCTGTTTGGTTTGTATCTAATTCTTTGCTCAATCAGTCAATCTCTATGCGTTTTTTTCTCGCTACTTTATTACGCATGGTGGGGGCCATATAAACTCCATTCTGCCCTCTTCTTTCCCTCTTTCTTGGCTTGTGTGCATAGCCCACAAAGGACAAAGAGATAGAGGCAGAGGGAGTAAAATATTATAACCAAGTGTTATACCTTATCAAGAATACTAGTGTTTTCTTTTTTACCCGAGCAGCTATGGTTGTTGCTAATTTATACCTTGCATTATGTGGTGGCAGATTAGATTAAGGTGATGATTCCTGATGAAGATCAAGGATGTTTTACCTAGGGATAAAGTAATAATGAAAGTGTAAAATATGACTTATTTATACCTTGCATTATGTGGTGACTTATTTGCATTATGTGGTGTTTTCTTTGTAAACTTTATATGATTTTGTAAACAACTTTAAAACATGAAATGGGCTTGTAGGAGCGAATGTAGGAACGAAAATGGTAGAATTTAGCCAAATATGACCTATTTGGCTATTTTTCGCTCCAAAATGAGCTTCTAGTTTGTAGAATCATACAAATAAATACCTAAACCTTTTTTTTAGTTTGCAAATATTGTGGCCTTAAAAGTCTAAGCAAGATGGCGTCTTTAACATTACTTATATGTTTTTTTTCAATCTTTAATTTTGAAGGACTACATTCGAAGATCTGTCCCATATACCAAAGGAGAGTTGGATGAGGTTCGCGAGCAATGGGCGAGATTCTTCAGGCTAAATTTATTATCGTCCGATCAAAATTAAATAAAATTTGTATTAGTAGCACATTATTTATACATTTTATTTATATTTACTGTAAACATCGATCGTATCAAACGTTCTTGTAAACTATATATATTTTATATGAATACATCGAACTTGTATTATATATGTATTGTTTACAAATTTTAATTAATTATAAAAAAATATTATATTATTGTAAATTTAAATATATATATATATATATATATTTGGCCCAATATAATAATAAAATGTAAATTTAAATAAAAAAAGTACATTACTATCGTTTTTAATAGATAGTCTATTACTATCGTTTTTAGTAAGAAACGATAGTAATAGATTTACTATTACTATCGTTTTTAGTAAAAAACGATAGTAATAGAACTCTATTAGTATCGTTTTTAACTAAAAAACGATAGTAATAAGCTTACTATTACTATCGTTTTTTACTAAAAACGATACTAATAGAGTTTATTACTATCGTTTTTTACAAACGATACTAATACGAATCTCTATTACTAACGCCTCTATTAGTGTCGTATGAAAAACGATACTAATAGGCTAAAAAAAACGATACTAATGGGGGATTTTTCTACTAGTGGTAGTGACTGAATTTGCCGACATCCCGACTGGGAAGCTTTACAGAAGAGCAAGCTAACATCCGCGAAAAGGAGACAAGGCAGAACTGGGGCGGAGTGCGAGATTCTGAGACCGATAGGTGAGCCGGTAGGGGAAGCTGCCGAAGCTAACTTACGGGAGAGAACTTCCATGCAAATAATAAAGAGGCACGGGGAGAGAGGAACACCTTGACGGATACCACGTGAAGGAAAGATAATACTAGAAGTATGACCGTTAATGGAAGGAGAGAAGGAGACCGAGGTCACACAAGCACGAATCCAGGATACCCAAGTTTGATTAAACCCAAAGCTGTGCAAAGCTGCCCATAAAAAATCCCATTCTACGCGATCATAAGCCTTTTCCATGTCCAACTTAAGAGCAACCCAACCTACGGAATTTCGTGATTTAGAAAACATGTTTAAAACCTCATGTGTCAGAAGGATATTATCCTAAATGGCCCGGTCTGGAGCAAAAGCATTTTGGTAGGGGCTAATAATTTTGGCCAAAAAAGGCTTGAGTCGATTAACTAACAGCTTAGCGATACCTTTATAAATTGTTGTACAAAGGCTGATGGGACGGTAATGAGAAGTGCGGGAAGGAGTATCACATTTAGGAATAAGGGTTAGAATAGTATGATTTAATTGGCGAAGGAGTATGCCATTGTGAAAAAACCCTCTAATAGCAGTGCAAATGTCGTAAGCAATAATATGGCAGTAGCATTGGAAAAATTTAGGGCCAAATCCATCAGAACCAGGGGCTTTATAAGGAGACATCTCAAAAAAGACGGACTTGATTTCATCATCTAATAACGGGGCGGTCAAAATGGCGTTATCTTCGTCGGTAATAAGATGGGGAATCCAAGGGAAAGAGAAGAGACGCAGGTTAGTGTGGGCAGACGAGAAGCGTGTCGAATAATCATTTTTGAAAAGAGCGGTAATTTCATCGGGGCCATCAACCCATTGGTTATCGTCATTTTGAAGACGGAGGACCGAAGACCTGCGATGTTTGTATTTGACGGATTCATGAAAAAATCGAGAGTTACGATCACCCTGAGAGAGCCATCGTTTGCGGCTAAAATTACCCCAATACTTTTGTTTAAAGAGTAGCAGGCGTTCCCATTGTTTAGTAAGACGTACGAGATGTTGACGGATGTGTACATTCGATGGGAATTGCTGAAGCTGAGATTCAACATTTTGAAGTTTTTCCTAATTAACATATAATTGACGATGGGAGTTACCGAATTTACAAAAGTTCCATCGACGCAGATTGGCTTTGATATGACTTAATTTTTGTGAAATACAAAAAAGACGAGAGCCAGAAAAACGAAGTGACCACCCTGCCTGAAAAATGGCTTTAGCTTCGGGTTCTAATGCCCAAAAATTCTGGAAACGAAACTAACGAGTTGGATATACGATTGAGCGATTAGTATTCAGAATAATAGGAGCGTGATCCGAACATGAGAAATGTTCATAAAAGAGAAGACAGTGCGGAAACGCCGATAGCCAATCAGAACTAGATAAAGCACGATCAAGACGTTCGTAAATGATTTGATTTCGAATTTTTTTTTCCAAGAAAATGGGTTAGAAGTCGAAGGCACATTAGAAGCTCCAGTGTGATGACAAAAGGAGGACAGGCGGTGGGTGCGATTGGAAGAGAGTGGAACACCCCCGGCTTTGTCTTGAAGGAGAAGCATTTCATTAAAGTCACCAATAAGACACCATAGGTAGGATAAGTCCAAAATGATTGTACAAAGTTCGCGCCAAAATGTTGTTTTAGCGTGCTCCTGAGCAGGAGCATAAATAGGCAATAAAATAAACGTAAAATCGGCTTGGCGATCTAAAACTTGGAGTTGTGCTAACCGGTGGTGGAAACTCAGAACCTGGACCTGGATAAGGGACGTATTCCAGCAAATCCACATACCACCACAGTGACCCAGGGGATCAATAATGAGAATATGATCAAACTTGAGAATCTTTGATAAACACACACTATTACGGTTGGAAAGCATTGTTTCGCTAAGAATAAGAATATCAGGAGAATGACGTTTGATTAGGAACAAAACCTCGCTCAAAGCATGTTGGCGTTTCGCCCCATTAATATTCCAAGATAAAATCTTCATAAAAAAACCGAAAAAAGGGATATGAGACCTAAAAAAGAAAACCAAGAAAAATAACATAAACCCCAAAAAAGGGTGATCGAATTGGGGTGAGCAGCCCCTGGGCCTATGAGAGAAATAAAAAATATATACAAAAAACCTGTACAATAGAAAGGGGAGAGACCCAAAATAGCTAATAATAAGAAAGACCATATACAATGCTGCAAAAAAAAGAAGGAATGAAAAAATACAAAGGAAAAAATACAAAGAAAAAAGGTAAATAGGTAATAATGGGTAGCAACCTAGAAAATTTCGTACAAGGGGTAAAATAGAATACAATAGCAAAGAAAAAATGCAAAGGAAAATAAACAAAATATACAAATTAATACAGAGAAAAAAAATGCAAAATGAATGGTTACACATGAAAAATACAAAAATAAGAGAACATAATGATACAACAGAAGAGTATATAAACAAGGGGAAATAAATTACATAAACAAGAGTACGTAAACTAGAAGAAGAAAGGTCTTCCAAGTAAACTCTTAAACCACCGAGGAATAAAGGGGGCAGCTGAGAAGGACATGGGCCAGGGCCACACGATAAAAGCCAACTTAGCACCTGCACATCAACAAGAATAGGATAACAAATAGATGAAAAATCAAAAGGGAACTCAGGTGGAGGAAAAAAATACAAAGAGTAGGAAGAGAGGGGTAAATATATGTATAAATATACTATCTCCGTTCCAAAAAAAACGCAACAATAGTCATGCCACGAATTCTTAGGCATTTTTTTGTTGTGGGTAATTAGAAAAAGTGAGGGGTAGTTGATTAAAATAAATGGAGAGAAAAGTGGGGACAATTAAAGAGTTGTGAGAGAAAGTGGGGACAATTAAAGAATTGGAGAGAGAAAAGGTGGGGACAAATAAAGAATTAGTAAGAGTATTTATGTCTTTTAAGTAGCAATAATTTACTATATAAGGAAAATAAAAATTTGTTGCATTTATTTTGAAACATCCAAAAATAGAAACTGTTGTGTTTTTTTTTGGAACGGAGGAAGTATATGGTAATATAGGAAAGAGGATACATGTGGTGGGTCAACCCTTAATAAAGAATTAATTAGCACTTTGCATAAAACTTTATGGAACATTAATTATATGTAGGGAAAGTGCACAAATTAAAACATAGTGGAACAAAGGGATATAACACAAACATATAAGTATATATAAATATAGACTAGTTTTAACCCCGTATCTTGCACGGATTTTGTTTATTGACTTATAAATTAATTATATAAGATCGAGAAAAATTATAATGTTTTACCATAGATATATAAGAAACATTTATTCATATATATACACCAAATTGTATATTAAAAAAATAAAGAAATTGAACATGCATGTAAATAAGAGCATGTAATCCGTAAATAAGAGTTTAAAAGTATGCATTTAGTATTAAATTAATATATGAAAAGAAATTATGATATAAAAAAATATGAATTTTAAAAAAATAGCCAATTTAAGGAAGTTAAAGAGATTAAAAAGATGATTAGTTAATTTATCATTAATTAATTTCTTATTTTATTTTTTTTAGAAATTATAAATTCAATATGTTTTGAACGAATGCCACATGGCCTAACAAATGATCCTGTTATAAATATTTAGTACACATATATATTTTACAAAGTTACCAGGCCCTAGCGCACAATTCCTCTCATAGAAATACCGAATTGACATTGTCCTAAAATTTATTGCACAACAAAAATTCAAGATTTTAGCAACCATTAAAAATCGTTGCTATGTTGAAAAATGGTTGCTAACTCTAGTTAGCAACGGTTTGGCAAAAAAAAGAGTTAATTGCCAAAACGTTGGTCGTTGCCATTTGATATTGGCAACGGATTACAACATAGATCGATTGTCATTTCACATCGAATGAAATTTAGTTGCCAAATTTGTTGTCATGTTTGGCATCCATTTTTTTCTAATTTTGGTTGCGAACTTGGTGTCCATTTTTCTATTTATTCACCATTTTGGTTCGTTGCTAATTTAGCAACCAAATTACTAGTTTTCATTGCTAACATACGAACAATTCAAGTTGCCAAATTTTGGCTAAAATAAAATCTGAGACCCATGATTACTCTTGGTTGTGCACACTTAACTATGGTGTATATATCTTAGCACATGAGTACCTTATATCACTATATGAAAAGGTCGCCTTATTGATAAGTAGTACATCAAACCTAATAAAGAAATAACAGATGTTACATATATAACAACTGAATTATTATTTTAGTTGCTAAATATATAGTAATGGAATTATAGAAACAAAATTAAAGTTTTATTTGCTTTATGCTGAAAAGGAGGGACAAAGCAAGGAATTATTAGAGTAAGCAAAAAAGGATGGCTGTTATTTTCTTCTATGTTTGACTGAGTATTAGTTTGACTGTTGGCCATTTGAGAACTTGAGACTAGTTTTAGTTGTTGACCTACGAGGCTTTGACTATTGAAATCATGAGATGAAATTTGGTAATTAAGGTGGGATCCAAAAGGGGCTTAACTTTAAAATTTTAAATTATGTTCATCAACCTTCCTTAGTTCCTTTCGATGGATTCGTGCATCTATGTAATGTAAGCCAATATACAAGTAAATAAATCAATTATAATTACCATAGTATTATTTATTTATACCATTCAATTATATTCTTTTTTAATGTTTAATGCTCTACAAAATACACATGTATCATTAGAGAAAGTGTCTATATGACTTTTGATTACATTTTGGCCTAATCTAAATTTGGTTTTTGATTTTCTTCCAAATCTAATTTATTTGATTCAATCCAACGGGGGAGTAAGGGGGCTAGCGGGGGGCTTGGCCTCCCTTTTGGCCCAAAATTGCTAGTATATCTAAAATTTAAGTGAAGATAAACAATAAAAAATATAGTAACTCAATTGGTTTGATCGCTTGTTTATACTACCTCCGTTTTTTTTAGTTTACTCAGTTTGACTTTGGCACTATTCACAGGTTTACTTTGACTATCGTTTGTGATTTATATATAAGGAAAAGTATAGTCATGTGAGGTCTCGTTGAGTTTGTTTCAAGATGTAGTTTTTTAATATGTAGTTTTTATAATTTTTACAAACACACAATTAAAGATATTAATCTTCAAAGTTTTATCTCGTCAAGTGTGAAAAGTGAAGTGAGTAATTTAAAAAAAAAACCGAGGGAGTATTTCTATAGACTAGGATTTTTGGCTCACTAGCTATTCCCTCCGTCCCCCTTTTTTTTCTACAATTTGACAATTGTTACTATTCATCGGGTAATTTTGACTCTCTATAATTTTATACATATAAGAAATAATATAGTCAAATGGGTTCTCGTTTGATTCGGTTCGATGTATACTTTTTTAATATATAACTCTTATAATTTTTTATTATATGTATTTAAAGATATTTTTATTTAAAGTTGTATGTTGGGAGATGTGAAAAAGTAAATGTTGCAAACAAAAGGGAACAGATGGAGTACATTCTTAATTTTTTTTCTCTTTATCATTACCATGCTATTACTTTTGTAAGTTTCGGGTGATATTGATTATTTTAGCTAGCCCCCGTGATAAAAAAAAATTCTAACTTCGCCACTGATTCAATCCAAATTAAAATAAACTAATCTTCTAATCCCATATAAATAAACATTATAAGAAATAACGAAAACAAAAGATTTCAATAGTTATTTGTAAGTCCAAATTTCCAACAATCAACACTAGAACAACCAAACCCAATCAAAACATATATAAACACACACACATGTACATAATTTTTTTTATAACTAAGTATACTGGGCCCTAGCACACAACTATTCTAACAGAAATATCGAGCTAACGTTGCCATATATTGAGTGAGTGGTTGGCGAGAATTGAACTTGTAAGTCTTAACCTTTTGAGTGCAAGGTATAGTACATTTTAGTGCCAAAATAAAATATTGCATATATAAGGTATATTTATTGGGAGGAGGTTGGTGAGAATCTAACTCGAACTCAAACACGCGCATATACATATGAAAAATGAAAAATATAATATTCCCAATAATAGTATAATAGACATGGATTGGAATGAATTAGATTGGATTGAATTACGTGAAAAGAACAGGCCTTAAATCCTTTATTTATTTATTCATTTATGGTATAAACGTCAGCTTAGCTTAGCCTAACTAGAACCATTTGGTCAAATCGTTTAGTATAAGTTAATTTCTTTATTTATGGTTTTTATTTGGAAGATTAGTTTAAATATTTCTAAGAAAAAAAGAATGTTCACATAAAAAGTAATACGCAAATAAAATTGCTATTATTAGTTTGGATCAAATTAGATTTGATTTGGACTTAAAATTTTTATTTGGATCATATTGTATTCGACTAAACAAATTGAGTTGGATTTGAACTCAAATTTTCAAGTCGAGAATATTTTGGATTGCATTTGGACTCATATTTTCAAGTCCAAAATATTTTGGATTGCATTTGGACTCATATTTTCAAGTCCAAAATATTTTGGATTGGATTTGGATCTCACAAAATTGAAGTATAGGTTTATAATTAAAAGTTACAATTTTGTAGTTAAAAAAAGTGCCAAGTCTCATAAGAGACTTTGTATTCAACAATGACTATATTTTATCTCATATGTTTGTCAAAATAATTTGTCAAAGTTAATAATCTTTGACTTCAAAATAAAAATATGGGTATGAAGTAAAAAAAATTTAAGTTAATGGCCACTTTCGTTAGAATACTGAGTTTGGAGAAGGGGATTTGTTGGTAAAAATCGAACCTCATACCTCATGTAACAGTGATTCACTGATTCCGTTCTAGTGTCACTACGTTGTACGTGGCTTGATACTCATAAATACTGGTATTATATTGAAAAGATTTGGAGAAAGGTATGGATTTTGGGAAGCCATAAGACATACCCAATAGGATCCACTCGAATATGTTTTTCTTATGTACAAATTACAAATCTCCAAAACTCAAATGGGGCTTCTCATGCTATCCCTCCTAACCCAATTCTATTGTGTGTGTGTATATATATATATATGTGAATATGAAATGTTAACACATCCTTATATTGTTAATTTTTTTAAAATAAGATTAAATTTTGATATTTTTGGATAGTTACCATTTTTTTATTAAATTAAAAAGTATAGGATGGTTTAGGAGGGATTGCATGAGAAGAATATATATGAAATGTTAAAAATATTTAAAAACAGTTTATCGTACATTGTTTTTGGAGGCTTCACATGCAAATTTAATCCTAAATTACATAATAGAAATATGATAACTACACACAAATAATATTCAAAGTTATAAATGTAAAAAGAGCATAAAGTTCACTTTTTGCAATTATAAAAAGAAATGAATGAAGTATTACGATGAAAAATGCCTAGTTATACTTAGTATAGTTGCATTCTGCATTTTTCAACCAATAAAGCTTAAAAAGTTAGCATATCACTTTTGAAAAACATTGAAAAGTTTATAAAACTTCACCGACTAATCGATTGTTACCAAAAAAAAGTCATAAACAAAAAAAAAATCGATCTGTTACATAAAATAACAACCTTAAAACGACTAAAACATGATATTGACCGACCTAAAAATGACTAAAACGTGAATACATGGTAATGTGATATTAACTGACCAATACGGACCTGACCAAGTGATTCCCGTATGGAAAATGATAGAGTGACCCTAAGGGTTATCAACTCTCTTAAATACATATGAATAAAATAATATTATATGTGTAATAAATTAAAGAGAGATAAAATATAAAAGTAGTGTTTTAATACATTGTTAACCAATCACATTTGAGTAGTAAGAGGATTGACAACCCTTAGGGTTGCTCAATCACTCCCTTTCGCGTATATGTCTTTGAGGTCGGTTACCCTTACCCTTAGACTTCAATGATTAGTTTTTTTTTAACAAAAGTCCTGAATTTTTTCCAAGTGCGGGTAGTCGGGTAATGACTCGGATTTTCACGAACACCCGTCTGTCTTATTGGTTAAAAATTTCGCTTTTCATCTTCAATATTTAGGTAGTATCTTGAATCAAAACACCGATGATCTGTTTCAACTTTCAACAAAAAGATGACTCTATCAACAAGCAAGTCCAGCCAATTACTTGCTTCTTCCACAAGCAACCAAATAAAATCACTTTCACGCGATTAGTGAAGGCAAGAAACCTTGATTATATTTAGCCAACAAATTATTAAAAAAAAATATATATTAAACAGAGCACATAAACAAAATTTGCATCAGACAAATTATAAAAAAAAAAAAAAAAAACGAATGAAATTTCATTGATATCAATTGTAAACTTTTCGTAAATGTAAATATATTCACATGAATTAATTGATTAAACTACAACGAATCAAGATCTCTGAAAAAGAAATTAAACATAATGATTGTCAAATAAAAGACTAAAATTAGTAAGACACAATAGTCTCAAAACAATGGACGCCATCAAATTCAGGAGCAAATCGAGGATTCTTCTTCGAATTCGTCATCAAGTGATTACTCTTCTGCTGCGAATTCTCAGTATCTTTCTTATTAGGCGGTGAAGAACCATTGCTCTTAATCTCCTTCAAAGTCTGATGATCATCGACAACACTCGATGATTTGGGAGGAGTGAGATCGGCGGGTTTTAAACTGGTGGATTGAGCGCAGATAGTCTCAATGTAACTGAACATGGACATCATCTTTAAATTTTGTTTAGAGAAAGAATTGAGAATATGAAGAATGTATAACACAGAATTAGGGTTTTTGATTTAGGGGAGAATATAATTTGACTTGTAGAAAAAGAAAGGAAAAAGAGGGGTTTATATAGAGATGGGGAGAGAGAAAGGAGAAGGAACTAGAAAGGACGGTGGGAAAAGGAAAGAAGAGAGAAAGGCAAGTTATTAATCCGCGTAAAGCGAAAAATCAAAATTTATGTATGCTGTTTGGCGGCCAGGAACGTATATGCGTGGAGATGAAGTCATAGCCTAGTGGTTAGGGCTTTAGAATTTCAAGTACGAGGTCTGGGTTCGATTCTCACCGCACGTATTTGTATTAAATGTTAACCAGTTTATATAAATGGGTTGAATTTTTTTATCATAACCCAACTTGTTTCATAAATGGGTCGTGTTGTGTTGACCTGCTTATTTAAACAGGTCAAATTTCTCAAATCAATTCCATTAATAATGGGTCGATTTTGTCTCGTGTTGGCGGGCCTTGTGTGTTTTTTATATTTTCAATTTTTTTCAGCTTAAATCAGTTGTTTTTTTTTTTTTCTCAGTACAACTCACATTATTACTACTGGCCAACTTTTTTGGACAATCTTTTCTGGTGAACTTTTTTCGTAGACTTTTCGATCAATGATTTTCCGACCGACTTTTTCGGCAAACCTTTTCCGATCCATTTTTCCGGAGACTTTTCTATCAATGGTTTTCCGGCCAACATTTTCCCGACGAACTTTTTTCCGGCCGACCAAAAATAAAAAAATAAATAAAATAAAACTATCAAAATAATAGATAAAAAGTATAATTATAAAGAAACCAAAAAATAAAATGAAAATTAAAACTTTAAAAAAAGATATTATTAAATATAATAAAGTAATTTTTAAAAAAAAGTAAAATTAAAAATTTAATATAAATAAATATAAATAAATATAAATATGAATAAACTAAAAAATTAAAATGAAAAATAAACTGAAAATAGAAAAATAAAAATTAAAAAATATAATTAAAAAAATAAAAATAAAATAAAATCATATAATAATAAATTATAATATAAATTAAAAAATAAAAACATAAATATAAATTAAAAATAAAAATAAATAAAAAGTTTTTCTTTCTCAATTCAGTTCAATTCACTTTAGTTTTTTCTCAACCCAAAAGGACGAGGCCTAAGTTAGAAATGTTCAATGTACCTTTGCTTCGTATAATATATCCACACTTTATATTACATATTCAGGTGCATTAGAATTATGTGTATTCAATGACCAATTTATAAACATAAAGAGTTTGAAAATTTTGATTGCTTATTTTGTTGTCAGAATACCTTTTCTTGTTAGTTGATTGCTCGTTTTGTCAATAGATTACTCATAATTATGAATTGCAGTAGATTATTTTGTTAGTTGGCAGAATCATTAAGGTTCGGGGGCAGCTATTCAGCTAATTATTATATTAATATACTTCGTATATTTTCTGTACAGAAGTATGTGCTCTTTTTGGAACAACTAACTTTGTGTGTGTGAGGCAGAGGTCGTGGCTCAGTGGGAGTCGCGCCTTCTTTCCCGGGCTGTGTCCCGGGTTCGAGTCCTCACGACCTCACCCCAGCAATTGCTGGGATTTCCCTTCTCCCCTTGTACTGACATCTTGAGATAAGACCCATACAAGAACCCACTCGTGCACCTTACCGTCTTAAAAAAAAAAAAAAAAAAACAACTTTGTGTTATTCCAAGTGCACAGAAATATATGCACTTTTTGGAATGATGATTTTCTGTATTATAATGGAAAATCAGTTGAAAATCAAAGACTATTAATTGTACTTTGGTGCTGCTTCTATTGCAAGTCTATAACATGACGATTCTGCTTGACTCAGTCACTGATTACCAAGTCCAATATACAGACGGTCCAATTTATCAAGCTCAAGTATATCCAATTTCTAAAGGCAATTGGCTAACTATTGTCCTCAAATCTTAGATATTGTTAGAGGTGGACTCATAATCTTTAACTTGGTGCCCTTGGTGGCCTGGTGGGGCACAATTTAGGACACCAATTTAAATTACAAAGTTACAACTTGATAATAAGAATTAATGTTATTCAACTTATAGTAAACGAATGTAAAAGGCAAAGAAAAACAGGAAGAACAAAAAATCAGAATTCATTGGATTTGGGTAGGGCCAAAGAAAAATGGGGGAATCGCCGAATCGAGTTACCCTTGACAAGGTAGCTAGGTTTCACCAAAATGAATACTTGCACGAGTACGGGCACAAAACGGGTATATGAAAATGTCACTGAAAAATTGAGGATATATATAGATATGTGAAAGAAAACAACAATAGAATCTATAAATTTCAACATAATTACAATTGAATACTGAGGTAATTAAAAATTTAGAATTTCAAAGTTTTGAAATAGAAATAAACCAATTTACAGAACTTCAATTGAAAATTATGGAATTTTTAAAGAAGAGTTGAAGAGGGAATGATGTGATAGATGCTAGAATGGCAGAGAACTACTAAAGTATTATATGAATATTAATCAAAAGTTAAGATTACTTTAGAAAGATTAATGAAAGTTGGGATTATTGTTTGTGACAAATGAACTTAAATTGTTTTGATGCAATAAGGCGGAAAATTCTAGAGAGTATTGTTATCATTTTTATGCACTTCGAACTATACGTAGTTAAGTAGCTGAGAAGAAAATGTTTCATGTTTAATACCCTTTGTACTTGACATCTAGAACTTATTTAGTATTTAAAATAAAAGAGCACTTGCCTATAAAAGCACCTATTTTGTCGAAGAGGTGTGGTAGAGTTGTTTAAAAATATTTAGAGCATAAAGAATATATTCATGATTATTTGGATAATTTGTGTGAATATGGTGTAACGATTTGGCGAAATAATGATGATATACGTGTTGGAACATTTATGAATAAATGGGCTAAGGCATTGGACAAAGTAAGCTAGGCAAAAGGACTCACGAGGCAGAGAGGATCTCGCAGCCCGCGAGAAGTTTTTCACACCCCGCGAAAAAGCTACTGGAAAATCTCGACAAAAGTTTGTTTAGTGGTCGCACCTCGCGACGGAGTCGTCGCACCCCACGACGGGGTCATCGCACCCCGCGACAGTGTCTCTGGAAAATTCGAATGGTTGTTCGAATTCTTGGATTCTTTTCCTAGGATTCCTTTACGTGTCTAAGCTTGTCTTTTGAGCTTCTATGCTGATGTAAAGGGGATTAAATCAGATTAAATGAGGAGATTAAGAGTTAGCCTTGTTGTTGAAATAATTTTATTTCATTCCTTATCCCATGCTAAACTTAATTTCTGATTTTAATTGGTTTAATGTGTGAATTGAACTCAGTTTTTTTCTGAATTCTTCACATGCTTATGTGCCTATAAATAGGCATATATTTGTTCATTGCAAAGTACAAGATATACGAGAATAACACAAGAAATTCTGAAATTCTTATACTCACTACAACTTGTTAGCACTTAGTAATGTCTACCTAATTTTACTAAGTGTGTTTAAACACAAATAAACACAAGTCCTTTTGTTTCTATACTCTTGAGATCACATAGAGTGTAGGGTTATTTTCTCCATTGTATCTCACTAATCGTTCGTGGTAACCCGATGATCTAAGGGGCGAATTCGATTAGAAGGAAAGTGTAATTTCCACGCCTTGGAGGGTTTACATCAACACCATACATCACCAACAATACGTACTATTAACGGACCATTACCAAGCTCGGAAAAAAATTCAGTGAAAAATAAGCTAAATTGTAAAACTTAGGAATGTGCATATATGCATCGTGGACAGGGATTTTTGGGCGTGCCCGCGCCAAGTCCCTCGTCCGCGACAAGTAAAACGAGCAAAAGAGGAACAAGCTATGTCCCGCCCGCGCCTAGGGTAGGGGTGATAATGAGTCTGGCATGTTCGCAAACAGTTCTAGCTCAACTCGGTCAAAGCTCGATCAAGGCTCGACTCGTTTTAGCTCGGTTCGAGTTCGGCTCGAGACATTAACGAGCCGAACTTGAGTTGTGCTAAGCTCGGCTCGAAAAGCTCGTGAACCAGCTCAATTAACTTTTTATATATGTAAATAATATATTATGTTATATAAATAAATTTATTTATTCTAATTTTTATATATCAATAAATTAACAGTCTTAATGTTAAAATATTAACTCAAAAAAAAAAAAAACATCTTCAAAAAAATTTTAATAGAGAAGACAAATGAACTAAGAATAATATTAGGTGAAACTGTTCGTGAAAGTTCAGTAAGGGTTCGGTCAACGCTTGGTCAAAGCTCGGCTCGATTACGACTCGACTCGTCAAGGTTCGAGCTCAGCTTGACTCGCTCGATAATCACCCCTAGCCTAGGGGACGTCACGCCCGCGTGGCCAGTCGCGCACCCGTGTCGTGTGATGGTTGCGCCCGTGTCCCTAGTTCACGCCCGCGACGCTTCGTTCCTGCGCGCCCACGGTAATTCGTCAGTCTCTTTTTGAATTGCGGTTTTCTCGATCAATGCACGTTGCTCACGTTGTTTGGTCTTAAGGTGAGGTGTACGTGGCTTAGAGTTGTTGTTGGCTGTTTCATGAGTCAGAAGTTGGAGTTTGAATTATAAAAACAACGTATAATTCATTCTCTTCTTCATTGCAAAAAGTATCAGAGTGTATTCTCTCTAAGTTTTATCATCTTCAACCTTCACTAAAATGGAGATTTACATTGAGTGTTAATCATTGAAAGCGTGAGTTTCACAGTTTCTTCGATGTATCTCAAAGATAGGCTTTCGTGATACCCAAGCTTTCTTAGAGTCGAATTCTGCTTTTAGGAAAGTGAGTACACGTCTCAAAGAACTTTTATTGTTTGTTCATATGTCTTTGTTCTCCCATGAGACCTGGGTTCGAGACCCATCAGCCCCTTCAGGCTATGCCAGCTTGGTTACCTTGAGATAAGAGTGATGCACTAGGGCCTAGTTTACTTTACCATGTAAAAATAATAATAAATAAATAAATAAAAGCACCCCTTGTATTTGCATAGTCATG
The DNA here is from genome assembly GCA_951394345.1 of Salicornia ramosissima. Taxonomy (NCBI): domain Eukaryota; kingdom Viridiplantae; phylum Streptophyta; class Magnoliopsida; order Caryophyllales; family Amaranthaceae; genus Salicornia; species Salicornia ramosissima. The sequence continues at coordinate 53,064,342 of OX596237.1, read as the reverse complement.
AAATTTTAAATTATTTGGAACAATTGTTTGTTAAGCATGTCTTTTTATCAAAAAATAAAATGTTTCCTTAGCGACTCATTTGATTTTTGGTAATAAATTGTGACAATGATAAATTGATAATGGATTTAAAGAGTAATTTTCTTAAAGAAGAACCTTACAATCCCCACAGAAAACATATTTTCATTTTCAAATTTGAATTTTCTTCTTATTTTCTATTATCATCAATTACCATTGGATAGAGTTGGATATTTGTGAAGAAAATTAAATAAATTAGAGTTAAACTAGCACCACCATAGGAATGAATTTTTATTTCTCCCAAATTTAGTTATAAAATTATTCTCACTATTTCCATTTGATTGGTTACCGAACTGTCCGTAGAAGTTAGAACACAGTCGGTGGTCCACAGTATTCGGGACCGCACACACGATACCATTTCTGGAATAATAATCATCTCCTTTAAGCATACTGCCACTTCTGTGATAAAGCCATAATGTTTTTTGAAACACTTCCCAGGGTCATAATTCACTCCCAGTAAAATTGCAAACTAAAGCAGTATTACTCGGTAAAAATCATTCTAAATCCAGTATATTAAGATTATTAACACCTAGAAACACATTAAGCAATATTGCTAATAATTGGCTCCTTCAAACAAATTTTCAAACTTCAAGAGCTACTAGTAAACATAGAAGGCTGAAACTTCCTTACATGTCTGTTATACAGGTTTTCACTAGAGGAAAAATCGATCACGATGCTTGTGTAAAGTTCATGCAATGTGAAATCCAAAGGGGTCAGCTGTGCTCCTTGAGTTGCTGCTAACCAGAGAAACTTGTCCGGCCCAATTGCCATATAGACTGGAAAACATTTTTTTTAAAGCAGCAGCTCGTCAACTCAAGTGAAAAGTAAATGTAGATAAGATAAAGTTTGAAGCACTAATCAACATGGAAGTATACTACGAGTACACATTTTGTTAACCTGAGCTATAAGAGACTGACCTAGTAGTCTACACTACTGAGGTGAGCCAGACCTTGACCTTGACCTTGACCTCGACCTTGACCCTGACCCTGACCTTGACTTAGAAGGGGACCTCGATCTGGATATAGACCTTGGCCTGCAAGTCGGGAAAATTTTGAGAAAATAGATGCTAAACAATAGTCTGAAAGCAATAAGTCGAATCCTGGCATAGTAGCATTACTTGGTAGATTTCACAGGTGGTGCAGATCTTGATCTAGATGGTGACCTTGACACTGACTTTTCTACTGATTTACTGCATCAAATTCAATATTCAATAACACTGCTGATAATCCCAGGCAACCCGGGTGCTATATTTTATTTTATTTTTAAATAAAAAATATGGAATTAAAAAGACCTACCTTCTATTCCTTCTTGGGCTTCTACTCCTGCTGTGACTTCTAGCTGGACTCCTATCATATCTCTTCACCTGAAATGGCACATAAACATGACCTAGAAACTTAGCACAGAGCCTTGAACCTTTCAAGTAACATTGTTGATGAAAACGCAACATAAAATCCAAATCTTGGCAGAAGCCATAGTTTGAGGCAGAAACCACCATTGATGGACACCCGAAGAAACTAAAGACTCAACATGCAAAGTGGCATTAACGTTTGAACAGATACGGATCAAATAACATAGTGCAGAAAAGATGTATATACAACAGGAAGGGATCAAAAGTACCCCAGAAGAGAGAGAGAGAAGCCACTCACCCGAATGTAAGATTTTGCCCAAGGGTTTTTAAATTCAGTGTCCTCCAATTTCCGAATCTAAAAATTGCCATTGACAATCACATAAAATTTGTGCATGGGGATGTGGTAAATAAATAAAGCTTGACCCAGAATTTCAATAGATCCAGTAAAACACTTACAGCATATTTCATATCTTCATAGTTGGTATAGTCCACCAAACCATAGGTTCCTGTCAGACAACATTAAACAAAAGGCATGGATTAAGCTTCAAACAAATAACAGTTCAATGCAAGCACAGGCAGTATAATTCATAGGCCAATCTATCTTATAATGTCAAATTTTCCCTACGATGAACCATACAAGGCCAATCTATCTTATAAGAATTCAGCAAGTCTTAAAAAACATACGAACCATATATATTCACGGCCCGTTGGTTGTTGGTAATAATTTGTGGTAATACCGTAATGGTATTGAATTTAAAGTGTAATTTTGTTAAGAAATAACCTTATAATCCCCATGGAAAACATATTTTCATTCCCAAGCTTGATTTTCTTTTTATTTTCTATTACCATCCATTACCATAGGGAAGGGTTGATACAGATGTTGATAGATCTTGATCACACTTCAACTCATAGATTTTTATTCGATTTTATTTTAGATTGATTTTGCTTTAAATAAATTTTATGTAATAAGTCAATGTAGTTTGATGTAGTATTACTTGAATAATCCTTGTAACAGGCGTGTGGTTTAGTATGCACTAAGTGTAATTGGGCCTAAACTTAAAGTAGTCAATGGGTTTGATTATATGAGGCTTTAATTGTAACTAGTAGTAAGAAGGGAACACTCCCTAGAGACCGACATTAGGGACGGTCCTAGGAGAGACTCACTCTCTATAAATAGAGTTGCTTGTAGAGAGATTAACACAATTCATTTTTTTCAATACAAATTTCTCCTACTAGCTTTGTGCTTAATAGTTTTCTCTTGGATGGTTTGTCATCCAACCCCTAGTAAGTAGTAAGTATAGTGTGTGTCATAGAGCTTTCTAGGATTCAAGATCCTTAGTGGTGTGTCCCTTTGGATGCTTGAAGATCCTTTGGTGGGAGTGTGTGTCACCAAAACCAAAGCTATCTTCAATTGTTCATCTTTTACATTCATCTTCTACAATTTCTGAATTTCAACCTATTCAAACCTTAAAATATCCTACCTAAACTTCAAGATGGTATTTGGTTTTGCTCACCCAACATTTGAGACACCAAATACGCATCAAGGGTGGTATTAGATGAAAACGGATATTTGTTAACAAAATTAAATAAATTGGGGTTAAACTAACACTACCATGTGAATGAATTTTGATTTTTCTTCCAAATTTAGATATAAAATTCATTCCCATTACCACCATTTATGACCGGCTATCATACGGGCCGTCAATGTATAATTTGGAAATTAAAACAAAAATATTGCATAAACACAATATTAAGAATTGAGCTTCGATTACAACATTAGAAAATTCCAAATTATTTTAGGATGCGTTTGGTTTGGGGTATTCATAAAAGGTCATACCCTTTGATTGTGTTTGTTAAGCCACTTTTGTCATTCTCATTCCCTATTCTAACACTTTCCCAAACCCGCCTCCCCCCTATCTTTTCCATTCCATTCCCTTTCCCCACCTTCCACCAACCACCACCCAACTACCCCATAAACCACCCAACCACCAACCCAGACCCACCCAAACCCAAGCAGCCCCAATCCTCGAGCCCAACCCCACCCCACCCCAACTCAGCCCAGTCCAGCCCCAATCCTCCAGCCCAGCCCAGCCCAGCCCCCAACCCCCAACCCCCAACCCCACTCTAGAACCTAGACCCACCCTTGGACCCAGCCCCAACCCAACCCCAGGCTAGGCCAGAGGCCCATCCTCGAACCCAACCCCGGTGGTGGTGGCATGCAGTCGGTGGTTGGGGTGGTGGTGTAGCATGCTGGTGGTGGTTAGGGGTGCTCATTCAGATCAATCCGATCCGATCTGAAATGCCTGATATTTGAAAATTGAAATTTTCGAATCGGCCAATTCCCGATCTGAATCCGATCCAAAAATTTTGGATACTTGAAAGATATCCGACATTTTCCAAATTAGATTTGTTTTTAATATATTTTCCTTATATTCGATACAAAAAATCCAAGTATCCGACTCGAAAAACACGGTTACAGACCCAAAGCATCCGATAAAAATCTGGATATCTAACCAAAAACAAGGATTTTCGATCCGGAATATCCGAAAACCAGGATTTTCAATCTGAAAATACGGATATCCTATCCAAAATTCCGAAAGAAATGTTATAAATTTCGAATATCTAAAACTTCATTTTTACTGATTTTTACCGATCCATATCCGATCCGAAATATCCAAAATTTAATTTAAATAAAAAATATCCGATCTTTTTCAGATCGGATTACTCGGATCGGATCATTTTAAACAACCCTAGTGATGGTGTGGTATGGTGGTGGTGTGGTGGAGGCAAAACTCATTCTTTTTTAAACAAACAACTAACTAAATCTATCACTTTTACTTTCCATTCTTTCTCATTCTCACTCCTAAAGTCATTCTCTTTCCCCTTTGAGAACCAAAGGTCCCCTTACAGTACTTCTGGTCTATACTTGTTAATAAAAAGGGGTTTTAGTGGATAGAAACAAATTAAAAGTAATTTAGGATCTGCTAAACATAGGATAGCATGCAAAGTGGCAAATCCTAAGATTTCGTAAATTCATGAATGTAAAATCCTATGTCTTCCACATCTAAGGAAATCACAAAAGGGTGCGTACAGCATGCAAAAATCATGTCCGGGAAAACAAATAGAATACCTGACCAACGAATACCATTCACAGCATATACAATATACAGTTGAACAACAGCTTATGCAGCAAGCAAGTATAAGAGCAAAAGATAAGCCATACCTTCACTGTCACGTGAAACTTCAGCGAAGCAAACATCACCAGCTTTTCGCATGTGATCCTGAAAATGAATCAAAAGATAGCAAATTGACGCCATGAACAGTATTGAACACAATATAGCTTACTAATACAACAGGAGTCATCAAAAATACCTTTAAATCCTGCCATGATGCTGAAGACGGAAGCCCACGGACAATAACTGCAAAACAAGAGCAATTAAACAATTGCTTTACAGAAATAATGAAGACTTTAAAACATGAAATTATACGAACCTCGATATTCAGTATGACGTGATGTACCATAGCGCCCTCCACTTCGACGTTCACTGGCAGATGACGATCCACGACCACCATGTGCAAGTTCAACCTATAATTTCCCCACGATAGTAAGGAACCGAAATTTTAATTCATATATTAAAGTGAGTGACAATGTATTACCCTCAGGCGACAGCCATCAAAGTTGTAACCATCACGTCCTCGGATCGCATCATCCGCATCCCGAGTACTCTCAAACTATCAATCCAAAGTATATTGGTCATAATTTCCAACACCAAGAATCAACATAACCAGTGGGAAAAAGAGCCAAAAAAAGGTGTCAGAGGTTACCTCTACAAAGCAATAACAAGGAGGTCGAGGTGGAAGTTTTAATTCAATCTCCAAGATACGACCATACTGCAACAAAAGAGCCAAAAACTCATCATGCAAACAGCTATATATTTTTCGAAAGTCATTGAACAATATGAATCAATGCACTTGGATGACGAATTAGTATATATGTAAACTAAGAAGACACACTAGAATCATAGATTGAAATGATCCAGGGGACTAAGAAAAGAAATAATCAAACTAGTGAGCAGAGAGATTGCTAACACAAGTTATTGCAAGTAAATAATTCCTTGTACAGGGGGGATAAACAAAATTCCAAAACAAACCTTGTAAAATAGGTCTTCAATCTCATGTTCTTTGATATCTGCAGGCAAGTTACCAACATAGATTGTGCGAGAGAAACGGCTACTCATTTTTTTAGTAATTAGTCACACAACTCAAAAATTCTCTGCAATCACAAAAGAGGAAGGATGTAGTCAAAAGTCAATGTTCAGGACCTGCAAAAACATGATTCATCTAAGAAACCCTTGATTTCAATTTCATGCAATTGATATCACAAGAACTGAATTCAAAGCCAAAACCATGAAGCAAACCAAGAGAGCAATCCTTGAGGTGAGCGATGCTCCACAAGCTCCATTGCTCATATGCTCCAAGAGACTCCAAAGCTAATATATTTTTGACACATTATTTGATCGCCAATGCTTTCTCAAATTCGTGCAGATGCATAGCTCCCCAAACAATGAGCATGGACCTCCAACATATTTAATAAAACCCATTACTCCACCCAATTCTCTCCCTCCCTCCCTATACACCCTATGTAATCCAAAGCTCATATTTGTCCAAGCGCTGGTCATCTACCATAAAGAAAGCATATTTGTCATGAGATGAAAAGATGAGCACATATGACATATCTAAGCATTTGCCTTACTGAGATTTTTGCAAGAGCATCATGGCAAGCCCAGAAAATAAATAAAAGAATGAGCTCTAGTCCTTCAAAATTAGTTGCAAAATTAGTTAGGTCTGGACTCCCAAAATGAAGTATGCAGCATGCCAATCCTTTTTTCTGGTAACTTCATAGTTCATACATAAAACACCAAGTGAAAACGTAAGCTTAGCAAGAACACGAGACAAGTGAGCAACAGAAATTTTTATACAAGGGAAAACAGTAACAGACTACAAGCTTTTACGAGGCTACGAGTTCATGACGAAAAACACCTGTTCCAATGCTTTCCACCTTCTCCAGAAGGCAAATACAAGCAAAATGCTGGTAAAGACTTGGAGAAATGAACAATTGTCATTGTCAGACAATCGCATTAGCAATAAATTTGATGTGTTGGGGTGTTCGCTTATTATTTCATGTAATCTAACATATGTTGTTTCGCAGCTTAACACTTCTATGATTCACCACGAAAAATAAAGGCATCAATTTGTATTGTGTGCTATGTACCAAATTAATAATACATTTGACGTTCACTGAAAAAATATCCCACTTGTACACTTAAACAATGAAGGGATGGGATGGGATGGGCTTAAAGAAATAGCTCTTGGATTCTTAATCTAATGGTTCTCTATTTCATTAAGATATTTGTGCCCATAACTCCATAAGCATGCAACTACAAGCTATGAAGTTATAGGTAGATCGGTCAAAACCCAACATGGCATGAAATCTGATACCAATCCTGCCTAAAGATAGCAGGTTTTGAGAAAAATACTTTGAACCAAAGAACACACAATTTTTTTGGTCAATAACTCATCCAATTTTAGATCAGAGCTGGCCGATATTTAATATCATTCTAGTAAATTTATCATAATATGGGAATTCTTAGGCAAAAACACAAGCCACTATTGTAACTTTGATTTTAAGCATGATTTCATTGGACGGCAACATCATTTGATATTCTGATTGCTTTGAATGGGCTTTGAATGAATATGTTTCTTGTAATTTGCTATTTTTAACATGCTTTGTGTATTTTGGAATATGTATTGTATTAATAAATACAAATTTAAAAGGAGGTATGAATTTCTTAACCCACTGAACAACCCGAACCCAAAAACTTTGGATTATGAATAAGCAATTGATAAATTATCAAACCAAAATTTGATGACCCGACCCAAAAGTATATTACCACAACCCCCTTTTTTTAAGTTAAAAAAAATTAGCATAAAAGAAAGTCAACAATATTTTGCAATGTCCCAAAAAAAATCACCTTCATCTATTACTATCACAATACAACCAATTTTCTACAAGATCCCTGCTTTGAGGTCAATGATGGCAAGAGTATGGGTATAACACAACAATTTTAAAGGGTATGCTGACAAAACCATGTAACCATGTTAATGAATTCCTTTTAAGGAATTGGAACATCATGAATAGCATGACACTTATTTCCAAACCTGGAAAGCATATCAAACAAAGCTCCACAATTTCCACTATAGCTAAGTTAAATAATCTGCCCAAAATATAGACTAAATCATTTGATTGCTTCTGTACTCTCATTGCAGCCAACTATTCCCTTTACAAATTCTAAAACATAGAAGGGAAAAACGCATAATGCTTCTTAAATTGCTCAGAAATTAATCAGAGAATGGAACACACAGAACAAAAAATTAATCAATTAGAGCAAAACAAAAGCTAAAGCAAATCTTCTTATTATTCGCCCTTTCAATCTCTCTCTCTCTCTCTCTCCCCCTCTCCCTTTCTCATTTTCGACATAAGAAAAAGGAAATGGCGCAATTTTGCAAGCTCTCCCATAACACATCTATTGAAGTTAGTTAAAGTGTAAATTAAGTTAGTTAGCTATCCTTTGTATTTCTTATATAAGTAGTTGCTTCTTTCTCTTTATTTTGTACTACTGTAAGATGAGATAATTCTTCTCTATCTTTACTCAATAATATTCAACTTTGATTCTTCTTCTTTCTACAAGCTTTCATGGTACCAGAGCCTATTCCAATCTGGAATTAGGTTTGTTGTTTTGATTTGCGCACGAACACATGCAGATTTGTTCGAAGATTTTTTTGGTATTTTTTCTGGAAATTCTTGGATTCAATCGAAGGCAGAAGAGATTTCGAATTCAGGTGTTAGCGATCCTAATTCAGGTATGAGAGATCCTTATTATGTTGCTAATTCTGATAATCCTGTTGCATCGCTTACTACAGTTGTCTTTATGGCCTGAACTTTGCGAGGTGGAGTAAGAATGTTAAACGAGCTTTAGGAGCTAAGAATAAACTAGGTTTTATTGATGGTAATTTACCTGAACCTATTGAGACTCAGAAGGACTATGCTAAGTGGAAATGTGCTGATGAATTTTCAGACATAGAACCTGCTTATGAATTGTGGTGTGAATTGAATATGGAATTTAAACAAAGTAATGGACCAACAATCTTGCAATTAAAGAAAGAAATTGCGAATTTAAGGAAAAAGAAATCTTACTATTCTTGGCTATCTTAGGAAGGTTAAGAAGTTTTGGGACGAATTGCAAAGTTTAAGAGCTATGCCTACTTGTACATGTGGTGCATTCAAAAGTTGTACATGTAATTTCTCGAAGAAAATGGCTGATTTTGAGCAAGAGGATAAAGTGATGCAGTAACTCATATAATAACCATGGATACTCTTCCTGATATTAGTAGAGCTTATTCTATTACTTTACAGGCTTTACATCTAAATCTAGTACTCCACATATACTTTTTGACTTCGAGAACAAATAAGAAGAGGAAGTGAAAAAGGAAATCGAAGGAAATACCAGCAGATATAGAAGGAAGATTAGAAGACGAGCTTGAACAGAAACCCTAACTTTTGCTGCAACCCAGTTTGAGAAAACGAGCCCTTGAAAGGAGGAAGACGACGGCTAATTCCAGCAACAATGACTCGACTCTTGAGCACAAATTATTATATGTATATGGTCCAGCACTGCGTAGGTTTCTGTGTCTCTAGCCAAAACGACGTAGTTTAAAATTAAAAAAATAATAAATAACAGACTTCCTACTTTCAAAGAATATATTCTGCAAATAAGATGAAAAGTAACTGCTTTTAATTACGTATAAAAAAACTAATTGGTAGGTAACAACTAAAATCTTCGCTTCGATTTCCCTAAAAACAATCTGCAAATGTATTCTATGGTTACCTGCACAAGCTAATCTTTTGCTTGTATTCACTATTCAGTATTAAAAAAAATGAATATTCAGTTTTAAAAAAATGAATATTTAGTATTAAAAAATGAATAATCATTTTAGTTACCGCAAAAGTGAATGTAAATTCAGATTCTTTGTGGTAAAATGAATATTTAGTATAACAAAATGAATATTCAGTATTAGAAAATGAATATTAAGTTTAGTTGGTGCAAAGTTAATTGTTGGTTCAGGTTTTTTGTGATAAAATGAATATTCATCATTAACAAAATGAATATTCAATATTAAAAAATGAATATTCGATATACAATAATTAATATTCATTTTAGTTGTTGTCAACATGAATGTAAGCTCGGATTTTTTGCGGTAAAATGAATATTTAGTATAAAAAAAATGAATATTCAGTATTAAAAAATGAATATTCATTTTAGTTGTCAAAACTGACTCGCTGACGCGCGAGACCACAATTGCTCTATGTGCTCATAAGAGTATTGTATATTGTAGTTTAAAAAAATATTTTTTAAAAAAATGAAACTTTTAGTTTATTTTTTAAAACAAAAAATTGTGGTTAAAAAAATGAATATTGTAGTGTAAAAAATAAAGATTTAAAAAAAATGAATATTGTAGAGTAAAAAATAAAGATTCCCAAGACCACAAAAAGCTACGTGGTCCTGGGAGCATCATATAACAATTGACTCTTGAGTACTCGTAAAGGTTTAAGATTTTTTTTTTTTTAAACGGAAAGGTCTCACGCTTTATCCTATCTCAGGATATAAGCATCAAAGCATGAGGGGGAGGGGTACCAAGATTTGATCTCGGGGTGCACTGACTGCACTTGGAGACAAACAACGTAGCTCACCAACCGAGCTACATCACCTGGGTAAGAGTTTTAAGATTTTTAGTTGTCAGCAAGGCTTGATCTTGTTATTGGGAGAGTGAGGGCATTAGCGAAAGACTGTGTTTGTGTTGAGGTTTGTGTTTATTTTTTTTATGTTTGTTGATAAACCTTCCTATTGATATATTTGAGGTTTGTGTGAGTTACTAAGGCCAATTGACCAAATTGGTAAAAAAAGTGACATCCAACAACAATTTGGTAAAAAAAAATATTTTTGCGACAAATTGGTAAAAAAAACTTAGCTTTGGGTGACAAATTAGTAAAAAAATTGCTTCGGATGACAAATTGGTAAAAAAAAATAATTTTGACGACGACTTGGTAAAAAAAAACTTTTAACGACATTTAAGCCAAAATTTTAATTTAATTCATTTTATAATTTGGTCAATACACAAAATTATACATCCTATCAAATTTTTCGATCTTTTTTATGAGTATTAAATTTAGAGAAGGTATTGTGTCAGACCAGTCCGACATAAGGTTACTGTTAGACCAGTTCAACTGGACCTGGACACATATTGTCAAATCTGGACAATTTTTGTTGAACCTGGACACATGTTGTTAAACCTGGACAAGTATTATTAGCCCTGGACACATTTGTAAACCTGAACACAAATTTGTAAACCTGAAAATATATTTGTAAACCTGGACACATGTTGTTGAACCTGGACACATAGTATTAAATCTGGACACATAGTACTGAACCTGAACACATATTGTTAAACCTGGACATAAAATTGTAAACCTGATGAAACTTATTGAACCTGGAAACATATTGTTGACCATGGACACATGGACCTGGACACATATTGTTAAATCTGGACATATATTGTTAAACCTAGACACATATTATTGAACCTGGACACGTTTTGTTGAGTCTGGGCATAAAAAAAATACAAGTGTTGGACAGTTCGACGGTCGGACCGTCCGACACAATACTTTCACTTAAATTTAACTCCTTTTACTCACACATGTTTATCCAACCATCCCAAATTATTATTATTTTTTTTTCTCTTCTATTACTATAACAATAAGTGACATACTAGAGGGAAAAAAATATAGATTATTGCCCCTTAAATTCCGTAGCTATTTTTTCCATAACTTTTTTTAATATTAAATTTAACTCCTTTTCTAACACATTTATTCATCTAATGAACCCAATTTTTTCCCCTTCGATCTCTTGCCATAATAAGTAACATATAAGAGGGAAAATTTTCATTTAAATATAACGCAAATATATTCAATTTAAGAGGGAAAATTTTCTTTTAGATCGAGCGCAAATGCAAATTAAATACTTTTTGGCCTAAATGTCGGCGGAAGTTCATTTTTTTTACCAAGTCGTCGCCAAAATTATGTTTTTTTACCAATTTGTCATCCGAGGCTTTTTTTTTACTAATTTGTCACCCAAAGCTAAGTTTTTTTTACCAATTTGTCGCAAAATTATTTTTTTTACCAAATTGTCGCAAGGTACCACTTTTTTTTACCAATTTGGTCAATTGGCCGAGTTACTAATTAGTAATTTAGGTTTGTCAAATTTTTTTTGTTTTATATTTACTTTTTTTGTGAGAGTAAAAAAAAATTTTACATTGGGTACAAACTTTGATAGAAGTTTGTCTATTGTTAGTAATAGGTTTGTTTGGATTGAGTTTTATTAAATACTAGATAATACCCGAGCAAATGCTCGGTTTAATTAATGGTTAGGAAATATTTTTTTAGTGGTTAATATATATGTATAAAAGTATTGGTAGAAGTATTGATATGTTGGGATGGATAATCCGGGCTTAGAAAAGTTTTTTGTGGTTACTACATTAGTATTATTTCCGTATCGTAATACTTGCAATAAATATTTTCTTAATATACTAATTTAGTGAAAAATTACCAATGTGTAGCTTTTTTTATTTTTTAAACTTTACTTTTCTAGTTGGCCCAATTAATTATTTATTTTTCACTCTATCTCGATTTCTTTAAATCCATTTTTTTGCCTAATAGTCTTTATCACATGCTTATGTAGCAAGTATTGCAATACAGAAATAATATAAAAAAATAATTATAATAAAATACACACCCATTTTTTAATATTTGTTCATTTGTGTTTTCATCAATACCAATAAAGTAACAGAGTAATTGGAAAAGGAAAAAATCATAGATTATGATAAAAAGTTGTGCAATTAAAATAAGAGAGAGAAGATGATAACATAACTTAGGAAAAAATATATTCATAAATATAAAAGAATCAAATTTTACTATAATTAGATAATGTAGGAAGTTAACAAATTAATTGAAAACAACCCAAAAAAGAATAATCATGAAAATAACTAAACACGACAATAAAGCATAAAATGAATACAATAATGATAAAAGTGCATTTCAATGGTGATGGTAATTATTTTTTCAATTGGGGGGAAAAAGGCAAAATGAAAGTAATTACCAGAGAGCAAAAACTATGACTTAGGTGGAGGATGAAAAAAGAAAAAATAAATAAAGTTTTAAATGCTATTAATTATTTAGGGGGTGAGATTTTCAAAAATATTATTATTTATTTATTTTTAATGAAGAGGTAAGAGGTAATGGGGTAGTCTGAGAGGGAAAAGAGTGTAATTAAGAGGGAATTTCAGTGGTTTGTATTTTAGTAGTATAATAATAGATAGAAGATGATGATGATGTGTCATGAGAACAAATCTCTAAGAGGTTCATTCTATTGCTAGTGCCCTGATAGAGTGTTGCGGCCTCATAGCAATGGCAACCCATTGTAAGGCTCTTTAAAATTCAGTTCAGTTGGGACTCTAGGGGCGCTTATGAGACAGCACAACTCATTGTTATATGGGCTTGATTAGGTCAATATCTAGTTAATACTCGATCAAATCTCAGTTAGAGTAAAAACGAGTTGAATTGAGTAACTCAATACTCGTCTCGAAAAGCTCATAAGAAGCCAGATTTATATAATTTTGAGAAAATATATTTATTGAAATATGAGTTATTAAATAAATTTTAAATTTAGTATTTTTTTTGTCAAATGTAATATTTAAAAAAAATAATAAGATCAAACTTTTTTAAAAAAAATTGACAACTTACAACCTTGCACCAAAAAATCTTTGTGACATGATACATTAAATCCATTTTCCGACGTTTACTTCTATTTTTCCTATTTGTTTTATTTCCTCTCTCCTCTATTTCCTTCTCCGTTTTCTCGATTTTCTAAAAATGATACTCTAAGGTGGGATTATATAATACTGGGTTAATTGAAGAATAAACTATTATGAGAAGATTGGTGAAACGTGATATTATTCCCACGATTCTTTTTAATAATAATGTGTTTTAATTTAGAGTTTTTTGTGTAAAATTAAATTCTATTAAGTTTGTTGAGTATGAAAAGGATGTATTTTTCCACGGCCAAACTTGGATATGTAAAAAAAAAAAAGATCCACATGAAGGAATCTAATTTTTTATCTCCTTGTAACAGCCTAATCAATATAATTGATCACATTTAATTGATGAATAATGTCAAATTTAGAATATGAGATTAGCTCAATGTGCAGATGAAGCTTACGCTTCAACTAAATGAAGCATAAAGCCGTAAACTCCAAACTACCGGTATCTTGTAGAAATTCCCTTCAAATATGAAGCGTAAGCTTCAAGCGTACACTTCAACCTTACAAAAAAATTGTGTTTTCCCACGAATTATGAAGCGTACATGAAGCGCCCGCTTCAAGAATGAGAAAAGATGATTCTTCGCATTTTCCCTCCAACATCCATTACACTTATATCTATCCACTATCCAAGTGGATAACCGTTACCCACATACATGTACACACACGCACATGCATGATAGTAAATATTGTTGCATATTAGTCATATACAATGTGTAACAAAACATTTTTTTATAAAAAAATAAAAATAACTTAGTAATTAATAGTGGCTTGGCGACTTGAATTTTAATTAGTTACTCCTGTGTACAATTTAAAACATTGATACAAACATAGAACTTTCACTTAAGAAAAGAGGATGAAATTAAAGATTAAAGTATGCAGTCTAAGTATATGGGGTTGGCAAGGAGAGTGGGTGCAGGGTGGGGCGCATGGATATGGACTATGTATGACTCCATATTCACCGCATACCCACTACTAATAGAGAATTTTACTTTTGATATCCATACCCAACCACCACTAATGGTGGCCATGGGGTCATTTGGGTTGTTGCGAGTCGGGGTTGATTTGAGTTCTTGACAATTCGGATTCAATGAGTTTTAGTATCGTGCCGATTGGATTCGATTTTTGCCAAATAGCTTTAATGTACATAATAATCAAGTTTAGACACATTAATGATCGTGAAATACGGGTTAGGTCAAGTTGGGTCAACAATATTATGAGGATTGAGGATTTAGGTATGTTTTGGCTCGGATAATTCAGTTAATTAGGTCACTTTTGCCATCTCTAGCCACCAGGCCCACCAACCATCAAAGTTATACCCGTCCTCGCTCCAACTAGGATAGATTTGTTGCGAAATCCACCAAATTTTACTCACATGCCATCCATATCCATATAGAGATGACAATGGGTTGACATGAGCTGAGTTTGGGTTGACCCATTAATATAAACGGGCTGTGATCATCAATATAAATATGTACCTGACTAATTTAGGTAAACAGGTTGAGATTCTCAACACAACTTTATAATAAGCGGGTTGATCCAAATCATCTAATAAGCCATTTAATAGTATTATAACTTTTTAATAAGCATCAAATCATATGTTTCTACTACTATATAGGCCACAACACTAGCCTATAATAGTCAACAAATTATAAGTCATATTGTTCATAATTTATACATAAAATTATAGTAAATAACATTTAATAACAAATATTCTTTTGAGTTCTAATTTCGAGGATTAAATAAAACATTAAAATTTTAAGATATTATAACAACCTGCATAACACGTAAAATAACTATAAAACAATTTAAAAAATACAAATATAAAAGTGAACTCAACTTGAAACAAATTTTATTTTAACATATTTAATTAATGGGTTATGTGGGTTGAAATTGGATTAAGTTTTTTAACCCGACCCGATCCAACACATTAAGGGTGTGTTATTTTCATCATATTTTTTTATGATAAGATAAGATCTGAAAATGTATGAAAAATTTGAACAAATTAAGTAAATGAATTAAAAAACTCGACGCAGCCCGCTATTAATAGGTTGAGTTCGGGTAGACACATAGGGGGTGTTTGGCAATGAGAGTTTTGAGTGGAAAAGAGTGTTTTCAATCCTTATTAGAGTTTTTGACTAGTCAAAACTCTAATAGTGGTGTTTGGTAAGTAGAGTTTCAAGAGAGAGTTTTGGGGTGAAAACTCTCCAAACCAAAAAGCTCATATGACTCTTAAGCCGACAATTTTAATACTAACAAATGATTAAATATGTACAATAACGTCATTTTACACCAATAAAAAGAACCAGCTTTTAGTAATCAACTAAGTTTTACTAAACACATTTTTGTGAAAAGTTAGTCAAATATGCAGTCAAATCTTATAAACAAAAAGTTAAAATTCTATACTCCAACTCTAAAATTTAACCGCTAAACGCTATTTGCGAAACAGGTCGTATATAATCGTATAACATCACCGGTAAAGGCGGTAAAAAAAAGCAGCCATCCATCCCTCTAATATCTCTGTTTTTTTCACCCTCTCCTTTGTCAAACGGGTAAAGGCGGTAAAAAAAAAAAGCAGCACTCCATGATCAACTGAGTTGGGCATTGAAGTGCGTTTCCTCCATTGAAGCAGAGCTTTAGAGGTAAGCATTATTTTTCCGTTGAATCATGGAAAGCTAATTGTTATAGTTTCGCACTGTTGCTGATGTAAATATAGTCACTTAGGTTCGTCTAGGGTGGATTATTGAATATAATTAGGGAAGTTTAGGCTGAGTAATTTATTGCTAGCGTTTTAAGCGAAGGAGAGTTTCCAGTCGAATGTTGTTGCTAATTTGCTCTAGCTTTTGTTAGAATCAGACAACGAAAATGGAGGTTTTCTTGGTGGGCCCAGGCGGCCGCCCCGTCTGCCCTGGCTCAGATAAATTCTGGTACTGATATTGTTTTTGTTGATTGGCGGTGGTGTTGTTGTCGAATTGTTATAGTTGTTGGGAATTGTTGTTAGTTGTTGCTGAATTTTTGTTGCCAAAATTGGCGTTCCTATTGTTGTTGCGTTAGTGTTGTTGTTGCTGCTGTCTTGATTGGAACTAGGGTTTCACTTCAACCTTTAATATAGTAATGTGTAATCATAATTTATAATTACACCCTCTTCAATTGCAGGATTTCATATCGTGATCTTTCTTTCCTTTAAAATTCAAATGACGACTCCTTTTCAAGTTGCGTCGCTTGTCAATTCGCCAACTTTTCCCAATGCTGTTGTATGGTCTGAAGACAACCTCATTGCTGTTGCGACTGCGGACATTGTCACTATTCTGGTAAATTATGTCTTTTGATTTTCACTCTTTGCAGTAGAAAAGATTTGATTTTTGACCTTGGTTTAATTTATTTTCATTTATTTAATTTTTTAAAATAAGAATCCGGAACATCCCCAAACTCCTAGAGGTGTGATTAGTCTTACACCTGGCAAACCTTTTCCGGTTGGTGTCATTGATAGAGCAGGTATTCACTTCTAAAGCTTAAGAATTATTTTCCAATTATTAATTAGGTTGATTATTGGATGCTTTTAGAATTGTCATAACTCATAATTGTGTGAAGTTCTTAATAATGGTTTATTTGAAATTGATGCAATCTTGTACAATTCTTATAGTCTTACCGGTATCAATCCGGATTATGTTGTTCCCTTTTTAATTATTTTTTTGCTAATACACTTAGATTCCATTATGAGTACTATGCTTTGTGTTGGCAAGATGATGCACTTATGCTCTGTGTATATGATTCGTACATAGACAAACCACTAGGAATTTATAAATAAGGTGAAGGGAAAAAACAGGGGAAGGATTTTGGGACCACATAACTAACCAATAGTCTGAATAACCAGTATATTCTTTGTGTATGCATAGTCTTTTCCATTTTCTTGTATATTGTATGCCATTTGGTAGCCTTTAATTATTGGCGGCAGCGTGAATAGATTTTAAATATAAATTAGTAAAGAAATACAATTATAATCTCTATGGTAATATGATCTTATTATCAATCTTGTGCTTTCTTCTCCTTAAATTGCATTAATATCTATTACCACATGCAAGTTGGTATCAGATAGAAATAGAAACTTACGAAGAAATATAGATTACTTGGAGGGAGCTTACATGACGATGGGAATGGCTACAAAAGGGAATATAAATTTAAACATTACTGTCCACTGTAGTGCCTGGGCTACTGGAAGCAATTGGCAGCTTTCTATCACTGTGTCCCATCACTTCCCTTCATATCGAATTTCATTTTATTCTTAGGACCAAAATCGGGAAACGGGTATCAGTCATTCCATTTATTTGCTTTTCATGCCAAATTGCTCCTACAAAAGGTGTTGTACGTAAAGGCTGTTTCCTGTAAAAATTGTTATCACTGCTGCTTTTGCTTCATAATGTTGTTTACTTTACATTTGAAGCATGCACATGGATTTTTGTGAGGGAGAGTGATGTGGAATGCCAAGAGTTCAATTCGGGGAAAAATGCAATCTTAAATATCAACCCTCTTAATTATCAATGTCATGTGCATTTGGGTGGATTTATATTTTATGAACAAAACAAAATTATAAAGGATATGTTGAATATGACTCTTCACGAATCTCACTAATTCAAAGCTTTCAAAGCAAAACAAGTCAAGCTTTCACAACAAGAATCGACCTTAAGAAAAGAGATTAGCTCAATTCATTAACAAATCCACAAACCTCTACCTTTATTAGTTTATTTCTTGTGCCTAATAGGCTATTTATATTACAACATATTGTTAATCTAGATTAAAATCGATCAATGGGGTTAGAACTTAGAACACGTCCCTAACTCACCAAAGTTTATTTAGATTAATTATAACCAATCAAAAGAAAATAAAAATTTTCCAAAATATTCTATCTTATTCCTATTGGTTGCTTAAAATCTCAGGAAACAAATAACCTAATCCTTCACAAAATAAAATAATGGCAACAAACTATATATCACTAACAATGTTAAGATGAATAAATTAAATATCTTTTAACCTCATCATTCGGCCACTTCATCATCATGACCATACAAAATGCACATGTTATTACAATTTGTATAATTAACCATATCCAAAAATGAAAAAGATCACATAGACGAGATATTTTGAGCAACCACTTTGGTTCCACATCAGAGAGTTAGTGCATTTGCTAGGTTTACGTATGGAAAAGTATGAATGTGTTGATGGTTGGGCTTGTCTTAGTAAGAGGTGGACCGTTTCATGTAAGGTAGGAAAGAATAAAATGGTTTTTATTATTTCTTTGGTCAAATAGGGTATATTATTCAATTAATAGTGTATTCCACATTATGTAACGGATGAAACTGCAACAAATATTATGAAACAGTATTATTAATAAGGTTTCTGAGTTGGGCATTTGTTATTCTTTTGGCGTGGTCTCGTGTCGAACTTTGATCTAACATCGAACTCTACTCATTTTCACCTTAAAAAGCATCGCCTTTGATATGTGTATGGCGATTTAAGTATCGGATGGGATTTTAGATTCTTCAATGTCACCTTGAATAGGAAATTTATTAAATTTTCACAATCATGTTACAAAGATTCTGCTAAATTTTGCAGATTTGCTCTCTGGCTGTTTACTGCCCACTTGTTTATCACGAGATCGTCAGCCTTGTGTTCGCTCACTTTCATGGTCACCTGTTGGATTCACCTCTCATCACGGGTATGGCAGAAGTCCTTATTATAGTTCTCTTTTGCGGATCATAATGTGTGTATTAGTATCCTAAGTGTTGAAGCTTTTTTCATAAATAGTGTTTAAGATGGACGGTATCATAGTTTCTCTGCTTTGGTAATGTGATAACTTATATACTTCAGAATTCTTCTATCACATTCCAGATGCTTGCTTTCTGTTTGTTCGGCTGAAGGGTGTGTGAAGGTATTCCGCCAACCATATTGTGAGTTCCAAGCTGAATGGGTAGAGGTATGCCACTAATCACTTTCAGTTTCGGAAAACTTGGTATTGAACCAAGCTGCAAAAGAATGAAATTTAAACAGTACAACTGTCCGAGTGTCTATATGCTGTCATTTGGGCTAATAAATCATCTCATAGAAACTAGGAAGTACTCTAATTGTTTTAGTTTCTGTACTCTATATGCTGTCATTTGGGCTAATCTAAACAGTACAAGCTGTGCAACTGTACGAGTGTCTATATGCAGTCATTTGGGCTAATTTAAACGGTACAACTGTCCGAGTGTCTATATGCTGTCATTTGGCTTATAAATCATCTCATAGAAAAAGAAAGTACTCTAATTGTTTTAGTTTATGTACTCTATACGGGCAGAGCAGGGTGGGGATGTAACGGATGTTTTAGGGTGAATAGAATAAAATTACATTTCACGTCTTCAAGATCAAGTGAAAAAAGGAAACTAATTTGTTAGAGCCTGTTCAATATTATTTTTTGTTTTTTAGTTTCTAGTTTTTTTTTTTTGTTTTTGTTTTTTTTTTGCCCTTTAATGCAAAAATGTGCAGACCATAAAATGTGGTTTCTAGCCTTTTGTTGTCAATTCTTAAAAAGTATAATTATGTATAATATTGAGGTTATGAACTTATGATATAATTTATTATACTGTATATGATTCAAAAAGACAAAGAACCAAAAATTGAAATTTGACAGTGATATGGAATGAACCCGTTTCCAGTAAATGATTTTTCAAAGCAACTGCTTGGTCTCTAATATGCAGACTAATTCGGGTTTGAGTCACTTTGTTGTCTGGCAGTTTCCATTTCTATTTATTGAAATAAGGAAAGAAAATTATTCAAGATGGTTTTCCAGATAGATGAAAGAAAGGATCTGTTAGCTACAGAACATGTTATAGTGCAACATGCAACACAACCTTGTTCACATCTTTATAAAAAAATAATTATTCACAAATATTATCCATTACTTACTGCAGTGTTTGGTGGGAGGTTCTGATAGTTTATGAGAGGATTCAAGGCCCTTTTTTTGAAGGCTTAATCATTCTTGACTCGTAGTGTCGTCCACTCATCATTTGTGATGCTGTTTCATTAGGTCATGGATATCTCAGACATGATGCATGAATATTATGCTAAGATCAATTATGGGGAGCCTGAAGTTCCCTCATTGCCTGTTTTTGATGTGAGTTAGTTTCTGCTTCATCAGACTCCCTGAATTATCTATCGTGAATCAATTTGATCGGTATTTCTGTATGAAAATATTTCTTATATGTTGATAGGATTCAGTTAGTCAAATCAAAACCAAAAATTATACTGCAGCTGATAATACAAACTTCACTTCAAGGAAGCAACATAAAAGAAAACGGGAGTAAGATATTTTCTCTCGCTGTCTGCTGTTTATTCCTTTATTTCAGTCTTGGCTATTATAATTTTTCCCCATCGTCATTGTTCTTAGACTATTTTCATACATTTCAGTGAAAGATCCTTGCAAGTAGTTTTATATTTTGCCTTAACAAAAAAATTGATCTACTTGTGTTTGCCTTTGCCGATGTCGATCTTTGGTTAATTGGATGCATTTCTGCAGCATGGACTTTAACCGTATAGGAGAAATTGATGCCGCAAATGTTGAGCCTCTTTGTGTCAGTGGTACGTTCAAAGCTGTGGCAGAGTCAGTATTTATTCAAAGTTCAACTATGCAGGAGGGTTCATCAGTGGAGGTTTCACAGCATTTATTGCCTATTTCTTCCTTGCATAAGTCATCTTCTTACCTATTGAAATAATAGCTTACATGCAGAACTTGAATGTATAGGTCTTTAAAATGGATAGTGGGCAAAATGTCTGGAATGCTGGTAGGTTACAGCGGTTTGAAGGTTCAATGGCTCTTGTCCAATTCGAAACAGATTCAAGTGGTATATATTTTTGGTTTTTAATTATCGTTACATAGGCATCATATTTTAGAAGCTAAATAACTTCTGTACGTTTATCTAGCATCTCAATACTGTATTGCTTCACCTTAGGAGAACCAAAGTGGATCAAGATGGATACTGCAAGCAGGGTGGACAACCAACTTAATAGTCCTGGCATTCCTAAAACTGATGGGGACCACAGTTTCCCTGTAATCCGTCCTTCCATGGATATAGCTCGTCTCCCTGAGCAGATACTGTTGGCAGAGCATAATGAAGTAGATCAGTTTTTAAAAGCTGGACAACCAGTTGAGGCTTGGAGTAGAAATAGGTAACATTAGATGTATTCCTTTGAAGTTAGTCTGCTATTGGTTGTTATGCTTATTGCTTTCCTATCTTTTGTCTGATCAACAATATAATGACGGTTTAGAATTGTGAGAACTATCAAATTTTGCAATTTATTATGAATCTACTATCTACAGAATAAGCATACAATAATATATAATTTGCAAAATATTGAAACAATGAATAATATTTGTACAATCTCAAGACTATATTGAAACGATGAATTATATTTGTACAATCTCAAGACTCAAGTCTTGAGTTGATTCCTTGTAAAAACAATTACAGAGTACTTATGAATAGTTTTCTTTTTTCTTGGAAAAGGAAAAATGGAAAACTGAGAAATCTGAAGTTCTGAACTTTTATGACAGTGAAACCAGTGTATACCATTTAGGATGTCTTGTTATATCTGAAACTTAAATTTGGAACGAGGCGTGACCTAATTTTTTTTTTAATACTAAATTTGTTGCTCTCACTGTTTCTTTTTTGGTCCCCCATGGCCTTGCCTCCTTTCCTAGAGGAGGGCAAGAAATAGCTGGTTTCTCTTCCAGTAGCATTACAGTGATTTCTTACCTAAATTACCTGGTTTAAAGATTAAGCTTTTGGTGACTAATGAAGAAAAAGTTGATCAATTTTACATCTGAAAAATGGATGGTAATTGTGTTTGACCTCATTTGACAAGACATGGCGATTTTATGGGGGTGGATTTCTTGTTGGCCTAGATATTCCTTGAACGCAGAAAGAATAAGTTTAGATTTTTTGATATCATAGATTGAATCTTTTCTGCCAGTGTTAGGAGATCAGGGATGACAAATCGAGGAGACTCTCCATGTAATACTCCCCCATATACAAGTCATGAATGTTACTTTGTTTCTTTCATAAAGAAATTTCAGATTTGTTAAGAAATTATATTGGTATTGCTATATTCCAGTGATTTTGTTTTGATTTTCATAGTTTTGCTAAGACTTGTAAAAACTTTTTGATGGTTATTTATGTGGATGATTACCTGAGTTGATATATATGTCTCATCTGGCATTGTAATCGTCTATTGTCATGAATCTCAGGATATCCTAAACATAATGGTCAATATGTTTTTGCAGATGGCTTGAGGGTGTTTTTGTGGGTTTCTCTAATGGTGGTCTGTTAATCAAATTCAGTGGTATGTCTTTGATTTGGGTCAAAGTTAATGGCACTCTATATGTCAATATTCATGAGTTTTGGCTGTCAAAGATGTATTGAACATTTGACCCTGTTTTACTTCTGATTGTGAATGAAGTTCTTGTGATTTTTTTAGACGAGTATAAGTTAGACTTAATACCTGCACCCACAAATCTTTCCCCTATTCCACATATCTCACGTCCTATAATCTATCCATTTGCATGTGGAGTAAGAGAAAAAATAGAGCGGAATTGTGGGGACCATGTTACTTTTTAACAGAAATTTTAACAATTTTTAGGGGCATAAAGAGTAGTACCTAGCAGCTACGGGAAGATATGAATATATGTTGGACTATTGGATTATTAGCTGTACCAAGGTTGAAGATTAATTGTGATGCTGAGTCAATGTATATCAATAAGTCTTTTTCAAAAATGTAGATATTCCGTGCTGCAAAACTAGTTTTAGGACGGAAAACTAGTGTGAAGGAGGATATGGGAATGAACCTTTTCTGCATAAGATATGTTTATAAGGTCTCAAGTCTTCTGATGTAATTGTTCGAGTTTCCTTCACTGTTTCCTGTTCAGGAGATGCTGAGGCTGTGACATTAACTCCCACTGATGTTAGATTAGCGTCTTTGTGGATTAGAGAAGAAAAATCATGGAAAGCTAATGTTGTCCGGTTACATGTGCTGGATTCTACAGAGGTATATTGTTCTCCTGTCTTTTCTGAATCCGCCTTGACATTACTTTTTCCTTCGAGTTTGTGTGCAAGAAATTGTTATGTGCATTTGACCCAGTTTTGGCCCAAAATTATGGTTAGACTAATTACTCCTTTAGCTGTTGCTGATGTTTAATGTTCTTGAAAGCTGAATGTTTTCTTCTGTTTCAAATAGGTTACTCCTCCAAAAAGAACAGAGGAACAAGAGCTAAATTCTCCACACACCCACACCCACACCTACACCTTCACCGCTTCACGGCACACACATACATGTGAATTTGCAATAGCAAGTGTGTTATACTTGCCTTTGCTTCTTAATGATTCCATGTCAAATAATCTTAGGCCCATTTGGTAGCCTCTAGTTCCTTTGGAAAGAAAATCAATATTCATTCCACGGTGGTGCACTGGTGCTAGCTTAACTCAAATTTATCTACTCCCTCCGTAACATAAAACTTTCAACAATTGGTTTTGCACGCATTTTGAGGAAATGATTTAAGGGTATAAACGAAGGAATTAGTCAAAATGGTTTTAATACAAGCAAGAATGTGATTATAAGTTCCTAATATTAAAATTATATTGATTAATTCTTTCGTTTACATCCTTAAATCGCTTCCTCAAAATGCGTGCAAAACTAATTGTTGAAAGTTTTATGTTACGGAGGGAGTAATTTTGATCTCAAATATCCATTCCCATCCACTGATCCAATACCACCCTCCTCAATCAATGGTAATGGATGGTAATAGAAAATATGAAAAAAATTCAAGCTTGGGAATAAAAATGTTTTCTATGGGGATTATAAGGTTTTTCCTTAACAAAATTACACTTTAAATCCATTACCATTATCACAATTTATTACCAATAACCAAACGGGCCGTTAGAGTTAGATCTGCATATATTTTTAAGCTTCCATCTTTAGGTATTTCTTTTGCAGTTATTGATAACCATGAATTATTTGGCAGGTGGTTGTAAAGAATCTGAATTATTCTTCTCAATTGGTTCCTGTAACCAATGGTGGAATGAATTTCTCCAAAAGGACTACAGCTAACTCTAACAAGAAAACTTTGACTGCCCAACAATATTTTTCACGCTCTTCCATGCTGGCATCACTTGTTGCTGCATGGTCTTCTGAGCTGCAGTTATCAGTGATGGATTGCTGTTGTCTATTAGCTGTTGGCACAAAATCTGGCAGTATATCAATTTGGAGGTTTGATAGACCATCATATTACTCTGTTGAGTATAGGGATGATGCAGTAAACATGAGTTTTATAGGAGTCATTCAGGCTCATGATTCATGGGTCACTGCACTGAGCTGGGGCTTTCTTGCCTCTGATTCAAGACCGCGGGTTCTATTAGCTTCTGGTAGTTGTGATGGCAGGTGTGTTCCATTTGGTTTCTGACTTTGCTACATGCATTACATAAATTTGAACTCCAAATTGAATGGCTTTTCAGTGTACGAATCTGGCATGCGCATGTCTGTGATCTCATAAAGCTGTCAGAAGCTGTTCAAAATCCCCTCTCTCTATTCAGTGAGGTACAGTTTTGTTTCAGAACTTGGCAGTCTTAAATATAGCGGTCTTAAGCGTCTCTTTGACTAGGCTTTTCTCTATTTATTTTCAATAGGTTACGGCTGGTGATAATGTCCTAGTATCGGTTATTTCTCTTTGTGTTCCAATTCATTCTCCATGGAAGATTCTCTTGGCTTTTGGAAAAGGATCTGGATCTTTTGAAGTATGGACATGTGATACAAAGGTCAAGAGCTCACATAATGTTGGATCATATGATGCTCATTTCCAAGCTGTAAGTTTTTTCACATTTGAATGACTTAACCATGGTATGGGATAATGGGAGTTGAGCAATAAAAGAAGGTAACACATGCTTTATGCTCTTCAGGTCACAGGTTTAGTTTGGGCTTTTGATGGACGCTGCTTATATAGTTGCAGCCAGGTAATGCCTTATGTAATGCTTATAAGGTTTTTTCTATTCTAAGCTAAGCTCTTTTTCTTCTGAATTTTCTTGTTATTTTTCTTGAAATCATCAAATGGTGTTGAAACTATGTATTGGTTCAACAGGTACGTGTAAGAACATCTACTTATATGATTTTTAGAGCATAAGCACATATTTTTGGAACTTGAGACTATAATTAACACATACATTCTATTCTAAGCTAAGTTCTTTTTCTTCTGAATTTTCTTGTTATTTTTCTTGAAATCATCAAATGGTGTTGAAACTATGTATTGGTTCAATAGGATCGTGTGAGAACATCTACTTATATGATTATAAGCACATATTTTGGGAACTTGAGACTATAATTAACACACAGACATACACACAGACACACACACACACACATATATATACATACATGCTCTAATTTTTAGGATTTTGTCCTAAATTATTTTAAGTGTGATTCAAATTTCTCTGCATGTTCCTCATTAATTCAAGATGCTCTAAATTTTCAAATACATGTTCTAAATTATTTCAAGAATATCCTAAATTATTTCAAGGTGTTCTAAATTTCCACATGCACGTTTTAAGTTATTTTAAGGATGTTCAGAATTATTTAAACTGTGTTCAAAATTTCCAAGTAAATGTTATAAATTATTTTAAGGTTTTGAATTATTTAGAGTATAGTCTAATTTTTAAATGCATCTTCTGAATTAGTTAAAGTGCATAAATTGACTAATTCTCTGACATAAAGAGCAATTACATGGTTATAAGTTCTTAACTCTTGTAGGCAATTTAAAATTTAGTATTGGTATACGTTCAATAAATTTTCAAAAGTATATTGAAGATATTTAATCAAGAAAGGGTCAACTAAGAAATTAATTCACTTTTGTAGAACATATAAAATATTTTTTAGAACATATTTAATAAATTTCAGGGTTGGAGGAGGAAAATATTTGTGGACGACTATCCGGAATAATCACTTTGGTTCATGTAGCCGACTCCACTTATTGGAATAAGGCTTTGATTGATTGATTTAATAAGTTTTAGAACGTATATGTATACAAATAAAAAGATCAATTTACAATAAATCAAAAAATAACAATTAGAATAAAAGATGAATTTTTTTTGACAAATCACGAAAAAAAATGAAACACTCACGAGAAACCTGCAGATAAAAAAATGACCTCAACAAATTTGCAGCAACATGAACAACTAATTTTGATACCAAAATCAGAATTGAAAACTGACATAAACAACAAATAATCTTCATTAACTCTAACGAAAATAATCTTTGACCTTGCTGCATCATTCTCCACTGATCAATCTGATGATCTCCTTCGTTCATGGAGATTTAAGAGAAGCACATACTGCATAACAGAATAATTTTCATCGCTAATGCGGTTTATTAACTCAATTGATCTCTAATTATCTTCATTGCGCATTCCAAATTTCCAATCTGATTAATTTTCGATCAGATTGAACTGCCACAATAAGACTAAAATGTTCTCCGAGGTTTCTTAATGAATGCCGCAATAAAACCAGATTGAAGTGCTGTAAAAAAGCAGATTCCCAATGAGACAAAAATCTGATTCTTTGGAATGCGACATTAATCGGAATATCAGATTGAACTACTTCAATCAGCTGACAATCGCAGAAATCACTTGATAATCTGATTTCATTCATTCATGCCCAGATTGCTCTGATTGATTTGTTCATTCATTCTTTACTATTGACAATCAGTTGGCAACATCACTCACATCTTTCACTTGACCATTAACATTGTCATTCTACCATCATCATCATCTCATCATTATTATTATAGTTGTTAATGAAGGATTTAGTGGCTTGCTGTGGAGATTGATGGTGGTTCTACCTTTAAAGGTGAGAAAAAAGAGAATGATAAGATGGGAGAGATATGGATAGAAAAAGATGGGAGAGTGAAATTAGTGGGGAGAGAGAAAGCTTTAGATTACTTAAGATAGTGAGTATAACTTTATATTTTTTTTGAAAAAAATTGACCCTTAGATAGTTAGATGTAATTATTTAATGTTCTAGCTTTATTCTCATATAAACATCTATTCTCACCTAAGAATTTGATCTCACGATCTTTTTCCTATATATATTATGTATATATATACATACACACAATATGTGTGTGCGTGTGTGTGACTCTGTGTGTGTATGTATACACTTATATATATGGCATTAATGGCAGCTAGAACACCAAATCTCATAGAAGGACAATTTTCGCCTTTTTATTGTGTTATATTTGAAGTTATATTGAGCTTAGCCTTGCTCATTTTGCTCATAAGTTTGTTATGTGCTTGTGGAGAATGCCTTTTTTCATGGTCTTCCTCATAAATCAATGTATGAGCCAAACAATATAGTTAATCTTGTTAAAATATCATACTTCTTGTGAAGATTTAACTTCCAGCATTTATAATGTACATATGAAAATTTGTGCAACTTGTTGGACCAGACACGATCATAGTTTTACCTAAATAATATGTACATGCAGTTTCTACGAATTTTTTTGCTGCTTGCCTTTCTTTCAATTTCAAATTAGTGAATTAATGTATTGTTTTTAATGTAGGATAATTCAATTCATGGATGGATATATCATAAGGGTTCTCTTTCTGAAGCATCTATTCCACCAAACAGTCTTGGAACCAGAAGCTTTTCTGATGTATGCTTTTCCAATTTTCCAACATGTTTATTATGGCTTGTATCATCTCTTCATTATAAACTTCTGTTTTAGAGTTCTAATGACATCTAAACAACTTTTAGAATTTTTGGGCAGCTTCCTTCTGTGTCAGACTCGTGCTATGGGATGGCGATTTCCCCAGGAAATTTATCTCTTGCTGTGGTATGGTCTTTTATCTCCCTGTTATTCCCTATTCTATGGCTATCTTGATTATCTCACACTGCTTCTTTCTTGAA
This sequence comes from Salicornia ramosissima, assembly GCA_951394345.1. Classification (NCBI taxonomy): domain Eukaryota; kingdom Viridiplantae; phylum Streptophyta; class Magnoliopsida; order Caryophyllales; family Amaranthaceae; genus Salicornia; species Salicornia ramosissima. The sequence continues at coordinate 53,035,959 of OX596237.1, read as the reverse complement.
CCCGTTGACATAGTAACTTGTTAAAGAAGTCTTTCTGTTCTTCTCCTTTCAGGACAGTGTACACATTCCTTGCTTAAATAGCCTCGGGCATTCTCCAATGCTGACATAGTTGGCTATACTCAAAAGTTTTGATTCATTTGCATCCCTTTTCTTGAAATTATCATTAGCTTAGGCCTTTAGATGCTTCCTATTGAGATTCTCTATTGCGTGAGGTTGATTGACAAATGCTGGACCTTGTTTTATGAAAATATATCATTTTTTTCCCCTTTTTCGTGAAAATTATATTATTTGGACGCCTATTTCTCAACCACTGGCACTTTTTTTCACAGTTGAAAAATGTAAAGATGAAGTAATATGCTCTTATCTAATTTTCTATCTTGAGACAGCTGCTGTCAGGCTAAGTGGCGCAATATTAATTGAAGTCACACCGATGGTGGGGAAAATTGGAAAACTGTAAAGAATGTGGAACAACCTACTTCTTCATGAAAAGATAGTCTATTGTGATTTTGTTACTATGATATCGTGTTACAGTAAAGGGATTCATTTGCTTGTTATTGAGTCAGTTTGACGTTTAGATCTAAACAATAACAAAATTTTGTACCTTCTCTTCAGGCACGGAGATTTGATGCTGGACAGTTAGATCATATGTACCAGAAAAGGTATTAATCCTGAGTCCTAATCTCTCACTCGACCTTTGCTGGAGTATCTTAAGTTTGTTATTGAGACATTTTCAACCAGACAAACCACCATCGGTAGTTCTTTCCTAGTAGAAATGGAAAATGCAAAGACATAATCTGATTCCAGGATAAAAACTGACAAGATGCCGCTTTCAATTCCGCTTTTATTTTTAAGTTGGTGGTAACCAGCCAAACCCTAAAACCCCAACCACTCCATAGCTAATCCTCTCCTAGCCAAAAATGGGAATGAACAATTTTATTCCTACATGAGGAAGGCTATATTTTAAGTCTAGACTCTAGACTTAAATTTATGCGGATAAGATAGTGAAATGGAATTTAGTTTCCCATCTATCTTGGCATCAGGCCATTCCAAAGTTTTCAATAAATACAATCTTACATCCACATGTCATAATACTCCCTCCTTTTCAATTTAGCTGCAACGTTTGTATTTGGATCGGTTATTAATGCTAGAAAATAAAAACATGAGGGGAATAATCATTTATAGAATGATCAGAGAAAAGTTAGAATTTTAAATGAGAATGTGAAAAAAGAAGGGAAGACATTAGGTAGAAGATGACAATTAAAAGTAAAGTTAGAAAAGTTTGTTTAAAGCAATGTCACATAATTCGGTTCTCACCCCCGCGAACTCTGCTTGCCAATTTGTTCCGCGTTTTGAAATGAATGCCGAATTATCAGTAAATTCAGCTAAACCCTAAATCTATGGGTAGCGAATTCCACTCCTGAATTTGTTTCGCGTTCCGAAACGAATGTCGAATTATGTGAAACTGGTTTAAAGAGCACAAAATAAAAAAAGGAACATTGGAAACTAATAATCCCACCTTTCACACTTATTTAACTAATAATCCCACCTTTTATAAATTAAAGAATAATCTCACCTTTTCATATCGTATTCACTTGTTGGATCTTTTTACAAAACTGACCTGATTTAAGGTTATTTTTGGAGGTCTGTTGGGCACTTGGGCTTCGCACACCAAAAGTGGGATTATTAGTAGCAAGTAAATTAGTGATCTTTTAAGGATAATGTACAATTTGAGACACGGTTGATAATAGTTTAAGTATTGTTTAATTGCTCAGAAGTCTGAACTCTGCCTATATCATTGATGGGATAATCCAATTTAATGCCTACTTGCTACCAGTGTGGCAGTGTATGCTAATCTTTTAATGGGATATTCTGATTCTGTAATACTCTATTACTCTATAGTCTATATACCATAAAGATAATATTCTGTTTATATCACCCCCATGCATGGAGGTTGTCCTATTATGTAAAATCTGTTGTTGATTACTTGAGTACCTTGCTGCAATGCTACTTGTAGGACTCAGAGGGCCGCGGTTGAATTCTTCTGGATTGGAGGGCAGCCGGTGGATCTTCCATCAACTGTAAACTTAGAGCTTGATGCTCAAGGTCACTCAAGTTTTTCAAAGGATGAACTAGAGTATTGGGGATCTAAGTTGTTATGGTCTCTAAAGCAGTATGAGTGTCATAGCAAACATCTGGTCCTTTGGGATATTCTAGCTGCTTTGTTGGCTTTCAAGCCATGTGCACCTTGGTTTATCAAACACGTTGTATCAAGGTGGCTTGAGCTATTGCTCAAGGATGATTTGGATCCATCTATTAAAGACATTTTGTCATCCATTCCCAATTATATGCCAAACATCAGCTCACGGCAGTTGCACCTGCTCAATATTTTCAGCAGACGTCTTATAGCATCCTCAGGATTTGAGGCTGTTAAAGTCCATGCAAAATCAGCTGCTTTAACCAAGTCGTATGGGGAAGAAGAGCAACAATGGATGGACATAGTGTTAAACAGTGAGAAAGAACTCAGAGAGAGGCTGGTGGGTTTGAGTCTATCTACTGCTCTAGTTCGTATGTCTAATCAAGCCTCCAAAGCAGATTTAGATTTGTGGAATCCTGTTGGAGTTGCTCAGATGGTGATGTGGGCCATACAAAATAAAGATCGTGTGAGCTGCCATTTGAGCCATATTGCTTCTGAAATTGAAGGGTTTAAAGCAAGGTATATTATCCTTTTGCTAGATGCTGTAATATGCCGCTTGTATTAATCTGCACCAACTGGATTATTTGAATTAAAATACTTTGGTCGAATTCATGCTATACAAGCCATACATTTTTTAACATCTACTCCTGAGTCTGTATGAGAGCTGTAACATAAATTCTTTTGTTAGGTGACTTTGAGGATGTAATTGTTTATGCTCTTACATTATGTGTTTGCATTACAGGCTGCAAAGTGCATGTGATTACGATGCAGAAGAGGAGTGTAGTTTCTGTTCAGCGGTTATTCCCTTTGAATCACCAGAACTCGCATTCTGCAAAGTTGTAAAATATTCTGATCAAGAACCTGCACAGCAGCATAAACTCATTCGGTGTGCCGGCTCTATGAAGGTATGCCCTTGTACTACTACTGTATGGTTTTGCATGTGTTGTCAGAGACGTGCTTCAAGTTTGGCTCCTCTTCAGTTATTTACCATGAATAATTATCCGCCAGATTTTCTGTCATTCATTAAATCTTTTACAACTAACCTTTTACCTAAACCCTTGTGTCCCTTCTGCGGGATCTCTCTACAAAGATTACAGCCTGGCTTTTTATTATCCATTACTCCTGTATAATTATCACTTTCCTATTCTGTGTAAAGCCCAAATTTATATGCCTTTTTTTTAAAATGGTTTCTGTTATCCTGGTAGTAGCAGCTGTCTGTATGTTTTAATGAGAAATAAGATAAACAGGCAGCATTAATAAAATTTGATCTCAGCTTACGAAGTTACGAGACTAGGTTATTACATGTAAAAATGTAAACTAATGTGGTTCAGAACAGGAATCACCAATTCACCATTTATTTATATTCTTTTTAATAATCCCTTGCCATGTTCTTTCATATCTTTTTATTTGACATACATTGTTTTGCAATGTTCTCTTTTGATATGGCTTATATCAGGGTTTATTCGTATTTGGGAATAGTTTGATAGTGCTATGGTTTGGATTTTTTGGTGCGTTCTCTTCAACTTATGAAACATGATTTTATAAGACCTATCCAGATGTTTAAATATGTGCATTGAAAAGTGAAAACTGTGCATAAAACAAATTTATCCAACATTTTGAAACAGATATAGTAATATATAATATAAGCTGAAACCTGACATTAGAAGAAATAGAGACTATACTTGAATAGATATTATTATGTTGATGGTATTGGAGTTTTTTAGAGGTACTCTATGGTTGATTTCCAATTTGTTTAATTTCCTGTAATATGAACTGAGGATTTATACTACATCTAGAACATATTTTTTTTTTTGGAAGGATCTAGAACTGAAGTGCATTTCGCATCTTATAAATTTATATATATAATCACCTCTTCAGTCTTCACTGGCTGCAGTATTTAACTTTTTATTACGAATCCTCATTTCCTCGTTAAATTAATTGTCAATTAATTCATGGTTCTGCCATAAAAGGTTGTCTATGATACCAGCAATTTCTTCCTCTTTCTCTTCTGTATGTGTGCTTTTATTTTTTATTACACAAATTCTTGAATACGGCCGGTTGTATGGTTTCTTAACCATACGGCTGAAATTTCAAAGTCCAAAGATTGTATGTGCTGCAGCAATAAGGCCCAAAGCAATATAAAACACGCTCAGCAATAAAGGCCCAAACAATTTAAACTCTCTGCAACAAAAAAGGCCCAACCGGTTTGTAAATGACGGTTTTACTTTAATTTTGTCATCATTATTTTTGAATTTTGTAAATCAGTTATTTTTTGTAAGTTGGTTCAAAGTTTTTATGTGTAGTTACAAAGTGTTTTGGGGTTCACAAAGTGTTATTTGTGGGGTTATAAAGTGTTTTAGGGGGTTACAAAGTTTTTTGGGGGGTTACAAAGTGTTTTGGGGGGTTACAAAGTGTTTTGGGGGTTACTAAGTATTATTTGTGGGGTTAGGGTTACAAGTGTTATGTGTAGTTACAAAGTGTCTTTGTTATAAAGTGTTATTTGTGGGGTTACAAAGTGTTTTAGGGGGTTAAAAAGTGTTTGGGGGGTGGTTACAAAGTTTTTTGGGGGATTAGAAAGTGTTTTGGGGGTTACTAAGTGTTATTTGGGGGATTACAAAGTGTTTTGGGGGTTACAAAGTATTTGTGGGGTTACAAAGTGTTTTTTGAGGGTTACAAAATGTTATTTGTGGGGTTATATAATGTTATTTGTGGGGTTACAAAGTGTTTTGTGGGTTACAAAGTCTTTTGTGAGGGTTACAAAGTGTTTGGGGGGTTACAAAGTGTTTTTTTTTTGGGGTTTATAAAGTGTTTTGAGGGGGTTACAAAGTGTTTGCAGTGTGAAAAGCATTTTTGCTAGTGTGTAGTACACGCGCGCGCCACATGGTTAATTAACTGTGCGGCTAGCCGTGTTCAAAACGCATTGTTTTTATTTTTATTTCTACATCATCAAGACGTATTTATCTGATAGATTAAGAAAATCTGATGTTTAGTCTTTTTTTTTCAAAAGTTCGTAGAATATTCGGAGTTTTTTTTAAATATGAAAAAAAAAATAATAATGGAGACAAAACGCTAGAAAATATTTTGTTCAGTATCAATGAGAATCCAAATATATTGTAGAGTATGTGCAATTATCCAGATTCCAGAGCGATTTAAAAAGAAAGGAAAACTGCTTTGAATAGCGTAATTGAGATGGAGTTTTAGATACTTGACTTACGTACTGCTAATCTGCTATGGGTTTAGCCGCTTTTTTTTTTGGTATATTCAGAGCCATAAGGGTGATGATAAGAATCGATCTCATAATCTCCTGAAACCGAGAGAGAAGCTCTTACCACCTGAGTTATTCCTCACTCTCATGGGCTTAACCACTTAGGTTATGGGAGTTATGGACTTAAGGCATGTAAAGTGTTGTGGCTGTGGATTGTGATTTATAGGTAATACGTGATACATGTAATATATTAGAAGTGTGTGTGGGGGGGGGGGGGGGGAGGTCTAATATATTAAGGCATTCAATCGAGTTAGGTTAGTATGAACCTGTTTATATTAATGGATTGATTTCCATTGATTCTAACCTGGCCCATTTAATAAATGGGTTATGTCGAGTTAGGTTAGTATCTGCTTATTTAAATGGTTCAAACTCCTCTACTCAAACTCGTTAATAAAGAGTCGGTTTTGTATTGAGGTGGTAGATTGTGTGTGTTTATGTATATTAAAATAACAATTAGATGTAATTGTGCCGTATTGTGTCAATCGGTTACTTAAATGAGTTGAAATCCCTCAACCCTAACCGGACTCGTTTAATAAACATGTCGTGTCAATCGGTGTATTTAAACGGGTCAAATCTTCCAATCCAAATCCATTAATAATGGATTGATTCTTATCGGATTAGCTAGTTGTGTTAATTTTTTCCATCTCAATATAACCTTGACAACGGAGTGATTCATATCAAATATTCAAATTAGCTAGTCATAGCAAGTTAGCAACTTTTCCCATCTCGGCATAACCTTGACAACGTAACTTCTTAACACAACTCAACTTTGGCCGTCGCACAAATTCACAATGCATAAAAATTTGTTCTGCATAAAAAGAATATTTGCACATTGATTTGATATAAAGTAGACTGAAAAAATGACACAAATACCAACGTTGTCTTGGTCTAGTGGTGCCAAGGATTAGATTTGGTAGAGAGAACTACGGTTCGATCCCCCACAATCACATTGGGAGGAGTTTAAAACCTTAACCCCGGGACACCCTCCGAATCCGGATTAGCCGAAAAAGGGTGAATTGGGTGGATAAAAAAATAAAATGACACAAATCTTTTGATATAAAGTAGAATTAAAAAATGACACAAATCTTTTGATATAAAGTAGAATTAAAAAATGACACAAACCTATGCAAGGAAGGTAGCACTTCGTATTTTAATTAACTAAATGGTGCCTGTCATTACTTTGCGGGGGAAAACGACAACACTTACCAACTTACCATAATTAAATACCGTAGACTTACATATTTTGTAATTTCGTATTAAAAAATGAGAGGAGAAAAAAAAAGAGAGAAAAGATTCCAGAATAAAAGAATAAAAGAAAACAAAAGTTAAAAAAGGATAAAGACACCCACTTTGTGAGTTTTATTTAGCACCCACTAAAAAAAAAAAAAAAAAAAAAAAAATAATAATAATAATAATAATAATAATAATAATAATAATAATAATAATAATAATAATAATAATAATAATAATAATAATAATATCAGAACTTCTCGTTATACCTTTCTCGTTCTCTTCAGTTGGAGAATTAGAGACGGATGTTGTTTCGTTGCTCAAGCGGATTCAGAACTTCTTTAAAACTCAGGACATTGGAGCACGTGCTATTGCTCATATTTTCACTAGGATTAGATTTGCTATTACTAAAGGAGTGGGAGCCTAGGTAGTATCTCGATTGCCCACTAATTTCTTGTAAATTCTTTTCATAATGAAATAATAATAATAATAATAATAATAATAATAATAATAATAATAATAATAATAATAATAATAATAGCAGAGCACATGATATTGGTGCGCGGGCTGCTGTTCACATCTTCACTCGTATTGGCTTTGCAATAGCTAGGGGAGTGGGGCCCAGATTGTATTAGGTTTTCCACTAACTTCTTGTAGAAATTTTGAGTTTTAGTTTATAATATTAAATTTTTTTTTAAAATAATAATAATAATAATAATAAAATAATAATAATAATAATAATAATAATAATAATAATGTTAATAATAATAAATAATGATAATAATGCTGGTACTCGTAATAATAATAATAATATACTCCGTAAAATAAACCTGAAAAAGTTAGAAATTGGGACCTCCATTAAACACGTGGCATGAAAATATGAAATTAGTTATGTTTAGTGTCATTTGTCAAGCTATGCTACTACTATATCAATTAACATTAACATTAACATCCGTCATTGTCCAATTTTCAGTTTTTCACATGCCACGCAATCACGCATGTAACATAATTTGCATAGGTCATCCCTCCCTTGGTTCCATGCCTTATTTGTTTTCTTTTAGTATGAAAACTAGATTATCACATGTGTGATGTACCGTTTTAACAAATTAATAAGTAAAAATTTAATTTATATTGACATTTTTATTAATATTTTTAAATATATCGTAAATTAATGTTAAATTTTCATTATTTTAATTTTTATATAGTGATTTTTAATGTACTTGTATACCAGCATTAAAATAAGCTTCTCCACAAGTCCACAACTGTAATATAAAAGGATAAAACCATCTCCTACTTTTATCAACATGTTTATTCACAAAAATAAATAAAAGCAGCAAAATTAATAATTTTTAATTCTCTACAAATGGACACCTATGTTTATATAGCTTTTTACATTAAATTTTTATCTTTTAATTACAATGAAAATTTGATCAGAGATATTGTAGTTGATGAATTTTTATTTTTTTTCAATTAAACAATCATAAGCTTTTTCAACAAACTCATAAATAATGTATACAAACATTATATAAGATACTCATATATTAAAACTTAACCTAAGATAACAGTAAAACTCAGCATTCTTATTTAAAATTACAATAACTCTAAGTCATATCCTAACAACATAAATAACATTCTGCACAAAAAGAAAAACAATGTAAACTCTATTTGTCAAACCATTACAAGTTTCAATTTGACAGATGGAAAAATCAATAACTCCACTGCAATTGGATTCATAATTAGAAATAGTGAAGGAAACTAGTAATTTCAGGAGCTAATAAAGTTGTTCATGAAAAATACTCCATTTTATTTGCCGAAGCTATGGTTCTAAGAGAATGCGTTAAATGTGTTTTAATGTTAAAAATATATAATTTGATTATAGAAGGAGAAAATTTAGTGGTAATAAATTCGTTTTAAGAAAATTGGAGAATTGTTTGGAAAGTCAATAATATTTAGGGTTATTTTCATTGGTATATCTGAAAATTTAACAATTTGCACTGGCATTTCTAAAATTTTGAAATTCTTAAAAATAATCTTGAGTTTATCATACGATCCCAGATGTGACATTAGGAAGGTATATTCTGTTAAAATCAGAATATTTAGTTAAATTATTATTCATTTAGTTTTTAGCATGCATTTCGAGATCAATATGATCTTTTTTTTTTTCTAATCTTGACATCAAATTTGACCCATACCCATTGAGGGCTAAATGACCCCCCAAAACCTTTGATTGAATTATTTTTTAATCATGCAAACTAACATAACTCGAGGTAATTATTTAACAGTTTTGGTTAATAAATATCACGGCTAAAAGTTTATTATTAACTCGGCTATTTTTTTTGGAATTTCAAAAACTTGAGTATAACGGTGGGAATTATCAATTTTTCATGTTATTTACAACAAGTCTTCAGTCAAACTATTAGACAGTTTAGCAAGTGGTCTGGGTTTCAAAGAGAGTCATGCCTGGAACTTGGCAATGGTGGGGAAATATGTGTGGAACCGCTTTCTATTCTTGTCAATCTTGGAAGTCGTGTAAGCCAACCATTGGTCCATTCCGAAAGCAGTTCAATCCGTAGAGGAGAATTATCGCTTAAAATGTAACTTTTGCGTCTAAAACCAACATTTTTTATATTAATCTTAACTAGTTTTGTAAAAAGTTAAAGATTTAGAGCTTGTTTACTTCAGCTTAAATTTAGCTCAGTTCAGTCCAGTTCAGCTCTATTAAGTTCAGTTCAGTTCAATTCATTTCAACACTCAATTTTCTTTTTCTTATAAATTATTACTTTCAGTTGTATTCAATTCATTTCATTTCAGTTCAATTCAGTTCATCTATATTCAGCTAAAGTAAACGAGCTCTTAGAGTATAAAGTTACATTTTTCAATTAAAAATTATGTCAGACCATTAGACCGTCTTACAACGTAACAGAAATGATATATAATTATCATAATCTTATGGATCTCTAACTTTAGTCATGTCTATTAAAAAAATATTACTGAAATTTGAACTTTTACTGAAATTTAAAAAACTAAATCATTCAAAAGCACTCCATATTTTGTAAAATCAATACCAATTATTGTATCTATTGAAATATATAAAAAAAAACAAAGATTTGAAGAAGAATAGAACAATTTATTTTGATAATATGGTTAAGGACATGTTTGGAAATAACTTTTGGCGTAGCTGTTAGTTATTTGTATAAACCTAAACACAACTTAAATTAATACTAATAACTTTCTGTAACATGTTAGATTCAATAAATGAATATTATACCTCACAAATAATCTCTATTATATAAGACAGAAGGAGGTCGCGGCGGTGTCTGAGTGGATCACCACACTGCCCTTACTCGTTCTTTATAATTGTTAGTTAAATTGGAGCAACTTTGTCACTTGTGTATTAAAATCTCCCAAAATAATATTTGATTTTTGAAATCATTATTAGTCTTATTTAAAACACGTAATCACAATAAAAAAATCAGAAGTACCATTTAAATGTAAAATTGTATCATTCAAATTTTCTTAACACTCAAAATTTATTCATAAATAACACTTTGTAACTCTTTAAGAGATATAAATTATTTACTCAATTTGCAATATACCTATTATAAGCGAAAGACAAAAACTAGATTAAATTTAAAAAACATATATAAATTTTGTATTATGTGAGTTAATTAAGAATATTTGTATTTTATTTAAAAACAGAGCATTTGCTTGGGAATTATCTAGTTATGGTACGGAGTATAATGTATGGGTTTGAAATAAACTAAATTCATACAGTGCGTTTGTTTTCAAAAAATTCAAATCAAAACCCATACCTCAACCTCCAGGGTATGAGTTTTAGAAACCAAAGGGGAGGTGGGTAAGGACGTAAGGTTCATGCTCATGCCTCTAGCGATTAACGATCCTTTTGGTAACCGGTTATAAATGATAGTAATATGAATAGATTTATATGTAAATTTGGTAGGAAAATTAATATTCATTCTTATGATTGTGCTAGCTTGCATCCAATTTATCTAAGTTCTTTACAAATATTCATTTCCATCCAATATAACTATTTCCAATATTAATGGATGGTTATGAAAAATGTGAAGAAAATTTAAACTTAGGAATGATAATATGTTTCAATGGAGATTGTAAGCTTGTTATGCTAGCCAAATTATGCTTTAAGTTTATTTCTATTATCACGATATTACCAATAACCAAACGCGTAAGTATTAAATAAAATGAAAAATACTAAGTATGGCAATTTAGTACAAATAAATTTGACCATAACCGAATCGATTCGCAAGTAAAAATCTGATTCAAATTAAAATAAATAAATCCGAATCCAACTATTGTCGTGTCGGAGTGATCTAATACGAGAAATGCATAGTCCCTCAATTTGAGATGTTTAAAACATATCTCAAATGACATTATAGTAAATAAGTCAAACTTTTATTATTTAAAATACTAAACTTTTACTTAACTTATATGCATGGAGTTACTATAATGCCTTTTGAGATATAGGGTGCATTTTCTTCAACTTTTTTTATCAGGTCTCAGAACTTATCAGATTTAATCATGTCAGATCAGGTCGAATAATTATAATCAAGCCAGCTTTAATAGGCTAAATCAGGTCAGGTCGAATAGGTTGAAGAGAACGTATCCATATTTTAAACATCTCAATTTGAGGGATTAGATCAGACAACCCTCGATTCAATGCTGACTCGTTGCCAGTCATCACAGATAACAATTTAGTCTGGATCTGATCATAATCTGATATGATTTGCAAGGAAAAATCCAATGCAAATTCAAAACTAATAATCCGCATCTGAATCTGTCTAAAAAATTTTCCGAGTCCGACCTGGTGTCATTCCTAATTCATAACCAATAATAAATAAACATGCAATATCGAGAATCAAGTGCTAATCCTAAAATAAATAAAAATTTAAAACGTATATCATTCTAATTTCATTGCACAATCTAAACCCATATCAGATTTAAAACAAGAGCACCATAAAATAGCTTATTAATTTGTCAATACCATAGCAAGGCAAAATCATCTATCATCTACTTACTACAAGAATAGTAACCAAAATTCCTACACATCGGCTTCTCCTTATTTGTAGGTTTTTTTTAATAAATAAACAAATAAAAATAAATATATGAATAATTTTTCTTAAAAAAACTATATAATTTTCCTTAAATTAAAAAATTCCCTTAAAAAACCAAAGATTAACAAGTATTTTTGAAAAAAAAATCCTAATTGTTTTTATCAAATTATGAATCAGTCGGTTCATATATTTTAAATAGAATATTATGTCGATAAATAACATTAACCCAATATTATTTCATATGGGCTATTATAAATAAAAGGCTCACATTATTATTTATATTTTCACTTAAAAAAATACTATTATACTTGCCATAAAAAATATTGTTTAAAAAACCACCCCTAAAGGAAAAATTGCTAAGAATAAGCCAATCTTTGGTCGATCTTCCACATTTAAGCCAACCTTTTGAAAATCCAGAAATAAGCTAACCTTGTTATCATTTAAGCCAAAAATAGGTTAAACGATTATTTAATCTATTAGTTATCGGTTGTTTTAAGTTACTGTTATCATTTAAAGCAAAAAAATAGGTTGAATGATTGTAAAATAGTGATAAAAAACAATAGAAAATAACATGTTAAATAATCATTTGACCTATTTTTGGCTTAAATGATAACAATGTTAGCTTATTTCTGAATTTTCAAAAGTTTGGCTTAAATGATAACAAGGTTAGCTTATTTCTGGATTTTCAAAAGTTTGGCTTAAATGATAACAAGATTAGCTTATTTCTGGATTTTCAAAAGGTTGGCTTATTTGTGGAAGATCGCCCAAAGGTTGGCTTATCCTCGACAATTTTTCCACCCCTAAAAACATGGCTTGATGGAGGAATTGAATATTAAAAAAATAGATTTTTAGAGGGATTAGAGCTTTTAAAGAAAGTGTTTTGAATTCCCTTTAATTTTTTTTTTTAAAAAAAAACCAAAACCAACATCCTAAAAATTCTAAACTATTAGTTAGAAAACAAATCTAATAGTCTTTGTTATGGAATTACCCAGTTACTATGCATTGACTTTAAAACTAAAAATTAGGAGTTACCTAACAAAATATATAACAATAATATTCAATTGAATCAAAAAATATATTAAATCGGTTAAACAAATAACTTTCTTGTTTATAAATTTTGCTACTATTACGTAATACAAATGTTGCTACCATTTCGTAAAATGGAGTATACTGAATTAAAACTAAACTTTTAACTAAAATTAAACTAATATAAATATCAATAATATTTTTATTTTTCAATAGCATCGTGCAATCATGACACTGATTCTGAATTAGTCACTAAAAATATAATAATACAATATTATTGAAAAATAATATATTTTTGCAACACTCACAAATTATTAAGATTTTCTACTTTATTTAGATATATTTAGTAATTAGTAGGTTGAAAATACTTTTGTTAATTTTTTAAACTAATTAAGAGTAAAATAATTATATCTACATTTTCGTTTTATGTTACATAAAATTTTAAACTATTTTTTAAAACTTGCTAAATCAAGCATTGTTTAGGCAAAAAAAGTAGTTAATTAACTAGATAATACCCGAGCAAATGCTCGATTAATTTAACTAAGGTAAGTATTTAGATCTACATAAAATCTCTCTATGCAAAAATTAGTAAAAAGTTATTGTAAATAGAAAACTTATCGAAGTACGAAACACATTATTTTTTATTTTTTTGAAGGACGAAACACATTATTTTAGTTATATTATATTATAGAAAATAATTAATACTTAAAATGTACATAATTTTCAAATTAACTTATGCAATAAAATTATAACAATAGTTTTTTCTATAATTATTTCGAATTTGTCAAATAAATAAATAATAATCCATCTTTGACTCGATTATTCTGTAATTAAAAAATAGGTAAAAGCAAAACCGGACTCTTTCTCAGTTGATACACTATTTTTATTTTTATTCTCTTTTCATTATTCCTCTCTCACCTCGGTTCTGTGTTTTAAGCTCTGCAAAACAAAGAATCACTGCAACATTTATAAAGACAGACGCTATCACAAAAATAAAATAAAAAAATTGTAATTTTAATTCGTCATTGCAAGAAAGTGAAAATTTCTCTGCTCAATCGATATTGATCTTGTAAAGAATTGTAATTCTTTTATAAAGGTATTTACATTTCGTTCGTCATACCTCTTCTTCGGCAATGTAATTTCTTCATTTGTGTATAATTTTGTGTGTTTGTGTTAGGTTTGAAGGTTTGTATTTTGATCGCAAGAGGTTTCATCAGTGGTAAATTGTGTGTAGTTTGAGAGGCAAAGCTGTGCGATCATGGCGGTTGCTGAAAACGGCGTCGCATCGAGTGGAAACCACTTCGAAACGACTGATCTAGAACGATCAAACGGCAATACCGTCAACAATAACGAGAAGAGTGAGAAAAGTAGCTTAAAGTCTCAGACTGTACCAATAAACGGCGTTATTAGTGTTGAAGAGGATGAAGAGAAGAAGAATATCATCACTGATGATTCGCTGAAGAAAAATGACGGTGATTTTGATCACGATCATGTCGTTTTGCCTAATTCTGGGACTGAGAATGGTGGTACTCATGATGATGATGATGGAAACATGAAGAACAAGGATAATGATCTTGATCATGTGGCAAATGGGGAAGGGTTTAACAAGGAAATCAGGGATTTGCAGGAGATGTTATCCAAATTAAACCCAATGGCAAAAGAATTTGTGCCAAATTCATTGGCGAATTCTAATAAAAATAATAACAATTTGGGTTATATTAGCAATTTTATAATTCCGCCTGCTGCTGGTGGCAATGTTAATGGATACACTGGTAGAAGGGTAATTTGATGAATTCCATTATCATTACTGTTTTCCCTTTTTTGGAAGGTTGAATTTGGAAGAAGTTATTGATTTTTGTATATATGTATGTGTTTGGATGAGCAGAGGAGAAACGGTTATGATCAAGGGAAAAGGAGGATGAATACCCGCACTAGTATGGCTCAGAGGGAAGATGTTATACGGAGAACAGTGTATGTTTCGGACATTGATCAACAGGTATTAGAATTGTGTTCTGGGGTGTTTTGATATGTTTTTTTGTGAAAGGTCTTACTGCCCTTGCTTAATGGAGTCAAAGGATTTATATTTTTTTTTTCTTCTTTTGAGTTACAATGGACAGAACCAAAATGGTTCATTTAAACTTCCTGTGTTCTATACTGCAAATTTTTATGTTGTTGACATTCATCAGATAAAAACTAGTAAACTACCTCCCTAATTAGTAATTAGTGTGGCAGTCTTTAAAGAGCCTCTGGGAATGTTTATGTTTCTGTTGGTTGTAGAATTTGTTTTTTTGGGCATTAGTTTTGTGTAGTAAATCATTTGTTTTGGCGAGTTTCATTCAGGTTACTGAAGAGCAACTTGCAGGGCTTTTCATCAATTGTGGGCAGGTAATGGTCATTATTAGCTGAGTTTTAATTGTTTATTTTTGAGGTTCTGAATAATTTTCTTTGGTTGGGGGTGTAGGTTGTCGATTGTCGTATCTGTGGTGATCCAAATTCTGTACTTCGCTTTGCTTTCGTAGAATTTACTGATGAAGGTAATGACTTTAGTTTGTTTTTTTCACTGATAAGATTGGAGATAATGTTTTAGATAGTCATATAATGATTTATCTTGTCTTTGCCATTGGTAGAGGGTGCTAAGACTTCTTTAAGCCTTTCTGGCACAATGCTTGGATTTTATCCTGTCAAAGTGCTGCCTTCTAAAACTGCTATTGCTCCCGTAAATCCTACCTTCTTGCCCAAGGTTGGTTCTACTCTCCAATGCAGTTCATAAATTTACTTCTTGTTTGAGAGTATTTTTAGTGCTGGAAATAAGCTTCAATTTTGGCTTCCAAGAAACTAATAGCTTCCGTCTACAGTCTGAAGTTGAGAGAGAAATGTGCGCAAGAACTGTTTATTGTACCAATATTGATAAGAAGGTATTGCATTGTCGACTATCTATTCACTTGTCTGCATGCATGCACGACCCTATTATGTGATTATATTCTAGTTCTTACTTTTTAAGTTTATGTGTCCGTCTATGTGAATAATGGGCAGGTTACTCAATCTGATATTGAAGGGTTTTTTCGCTATTACTGTGGAAAGGTGTGTAGTTCACCAAAATTTTGTACTGGTCATTTTTTTTTCCAATTATATGGTTCAGCTTGTTTAAGATTTGTACTATCTAGGTACGCCGCTTGAGGTTGCTTGGAGACTATCATCATTCAACTCGCATTGCTTTTGTGGAGTTTGATGTGGTAACCCCTGCAACTTAATTGCTGTTTTTCTACTGGTTTGTTTGAAATTCTCGAAGTTCTCAGTGTTGCAATGGAAAATTAGGAATTCTTTCTTTTTAGTTTTCTTGTTCCTTTCTTTTTCCTCTTCCCTTGTTTCCCCTACATGTCTTTTCCAAGGTTATTCTCTCAGCTAAACATTGACTAGGAGCAGTTGGTATTATATCTTAGAAATATTAGTAGTGACTTGCTAGACTTTTGCACTTGTATTGGTGTGAACCCACGAAAGCTAGGACCATTCCTATTTAATCAATATTGAGAGTTATTTGCAGATGAATCATAATTAGGATTATTAGTTTAAAAAAAAAAAATTCCCCGGAAAATTTAGAGGTGCACACCCAACCATTAGTAATAGGATCACAGATCTAGTTTAATCATTCTTGATGCAACAGTTTTACCAATACAAATTTATGCAGTCCGCCTTTATAAAACCGGTAAGATGCACAACTCTAGATATCCCTTCGACCACTCCAGCACTTTGCTAAATTTCCAAGTCCAACCCCGAAAGGAACTATATGTTTGCTTTTCACCCACCCTTTACCAACTAAATGCTACAGGCTCTTAAGCATATCTGATATCTATGTGGACTGCCTGAAAAGTATCCTCATCCTGCCAAAGCCATAAAACAATGCAATGCATGTGCATTCCACACAGCAAAGACACCATAAATTCAGGCCAAACCCATGCTGTAACTAAACCTTTCATGATCTTTGGACATAATCTTAGGAAAGCTTACACTCAGTTAGTTATCCCAATTGCGGCACTTCATAAGTCAATAATTTAAAGAAATCATTGAAGGACTGAGCTTCTGGCCTGGTCTCACTAAATCACTAATACACAAACTATTTAAGAACCTTTATATGACTACCTATATATGTGAGGCAGTAGGCAGCTCATAATAAATTCCATAAACCCAATGCTATATCATTCAGGTGCGATATGACATTACTAGAGTTTTGTAGATAATATCGACAATGCAGACCGAAGGATAATTTCCACACCAGAAGTCATTCATCAATTCAAATGATTAAGGATAAACTCTTAAGACGATAAAGATAAATCAGCATCAAATTCAGAAATGATATATAGCACTCTTCATTTTACTTCAAATACACGTATTGGATCCTCAATACTCGGACATGGGTACGACGCTTGGACACTTCATTTTGGGCCAAATTCACTTAAAATTTTCATAAAACTGCCAAGTCGGACACTTGAACACGTACCCCTGTTGGACATGGGTACCCGAGTCCAAGTAACATTATACATGAGATTTTTTCCAAATTACTTACGGCACACTAAAATGGTTCAAACACATTCCCTTTTTTATTTGGAAGTTGATTTGATCACTAGTTTATTTTTGTACTCATTTCACAAGTTGTAAGTCGCGCTGACTGTTTATAAAATACTAGCTCTGTTAATTATATTTGCGACAAACCATTTTGTAAGGTTTTAAGGAAGAAATTTAAGGGTGTAAACAATCAAACCAATTTGTATTTTTTTAAAAATACCAGTAACATATAATCTCCATCTTTCTTGTATTCAAATTATGTTATTTAATTTTTTCATTTACATCCTCAAATTTATTCCTTAAAACATGCAAAATAGTTTGTTGCACATAAAAGTCAACAGAGGTCATACAATATTTATAATTGGGTCCATATAGAGAAGTGTCAATAGACCTTGGACCCTACCTAGATTGCCACATACCCTACCATAATTTAAGGATATGGGTATATGCAAACCCTACTCATAGACCCTCCCAAAACAATGTATATTTGTCATTTTTTGTTTCTAATTATACACACACACACACACACATAATATACGAAGTATATAGTAAAACCCTAAACTTTGAGGATACAAATACATATTTGCTGCTCCTTTTCTCTACTAGTGGGACTTGACGATAAGATTTATTATAAATGATGTAGAGTTATTGAGTAAAGCTAGTTTCGTATAAAGAATGGTGTGTGGATCCACTGAAGCTGTTATTATTTTCTATGTTTGATACTTTGATACCTACTAAAATCTTATTGTTATTCAAGAACGTTGTGCTACATTTTATATAGAATTATTGCTTTAATATTTGTATATGAGGTTTTTGGGGATTGTGAAAAACTACGTAATATGATATATTGTGTGACAAACAATAACTTTATCATAATATAAAAAAATTTGTATTTAACCCATGGAAGACCCTCGATCTTACCCTTACCATATCAGCCCCTACGGATGTAACAAGTAAGGGTATAAGTATTTTTTACCCTATGGGCATGGGTAGGGTATGGGTCTCCATAAAAAAATGTAGGTTGTAGGTAAGGGTCTTGCTAGATCCTACCCATTGCCATTTTTCGATCAATAGTTGAGACTTGTTAAAGAATAATGGATTTAGTTGAGACTTTTGGTGTCAAGTTTTCTTATCTTTATTGATTTTAGGCAATTCCCCTTTGGCTTTTAGCCGATAAAACCTTTTTTGTTGACATCTAGGAGCGTGAAAGACTTAATTAAAGAATTATATAGTTGGTGATTAAGATTGTTGACATCTAGGAGCGTGAAAAACTTAATTAAAGAATTATATAGTTGGTGATTAAGATTGTTGACATCTAGGAGTGCTAAGTTTACTGGTGGGTTTGAAGGTAGGGAACTGAAACTAGGAAGTCTAGAATTCATTAAAGCCATTAAAGGCTTACCTAATGTCCAAATCCCATTGGCTCAAAGCATTTTTTCTAACGTGATGCTTGAGTTGAGTTGCAACTTTTGTATGTAGTGTTGAAAATATTTTTCCATTCTGTTAGATGAGTATTAACTTCTTATTATAGTAGCTTTAGGCGTGATCATGTGAATAGATTATGCTCTGTTAACATACAAGTTGGCGCTGAAATTCATGTGCATTTTTAGGCTTTCCACCTTCCAGTGGATTGGAGATTTTACCAAGGTGTTGATTTTCAGGGGAAGAGGGAATGGTTTGCTTTAGCAGCTGAAGACTGAAATGCAACTATCGCATCCCTTTCTTCTGTATGGTTGCTACTAGGGGATATTCTTATTTGCTAATGGCATGTAGTGGCCTAGTGGGTAAAAGCAAGTAGGCCTATGTTTGTCTTTAGGTGGAGGTCTATATGAATGGCAAATATATATATTTTTTAACTTATGAGACTATCATAGTTTTAAGATCTTCTAACCCCTCATTCACCCAATTTACCTGTATATATCTATATGGGTAGTGGTTGCTGATCTTGAATTCCCGATTTATATTCTGTCATAAAGGTCAAGAAGATATTGACAGGAGAGTGGTTTGGTGATACTTTTAATAGACTGTTATGGAAGCAGTGATGGATCGATGATATTTATGGAGCTCACGTTTGGCACGTGATTAAGAAGATGGTAGGATTCGTATGCAACTATTTAACATCAGCTGAATCTAGATCCTACCCTTCATAATTTTTTCCTCTTTCTGGTCCTTCTGTTTCTAGGTTTGAATATTTCATTTAATTTTCAAGACTTTTACTATTATCCAACATTCTTTATGCACACACGCATGCACACACATACACCTTTCTTTTATCTTGGTTGCTGGTTTTTGTGATCTTTATGACAGTTATGGCTTATGGCAGTCAGATTTCCATTGAGTCATATGTGGTTAGCTTGACTTTCTTCTTGTGGTGATTACAGGCTGAAAGTGCAATTTATGCCCTCAACTGTAGTGGTGCAGTAGTGGGATCACTGCCTATAAGGTCATTACTCTACGAGCATTCGTGTCATGTAGTTCTATAAGTCATCTTCGGTTTAGGTTCTATTTTTAATCTTACTTTTTTTACAGAGTGAGCCCATCAAAGACTCCAGTTCGCCCTCGACCTCCTCGATCACCATTGCATTGAATCGGCATGAGTTTCCCTGAGCCAAGTGGTTGCTAATCAACATCATCTCCACATATATATATATTTACCAATAGATACACAATATAGTATGAAGGTACTTGTGGCGTCTTTAGTTTTGTCCTTCTTTATCCTGGGCCCAGTATCCTGCTTTTTACTTATAGGGGAGGTAATTCTAAGTTCTTTTAAGGCTTTGTCCATTTGAACTCAGAGTTTGTAGGCAACTTCCGAGGCTCTTTGTTTTTTTTTTTCATTTTTATTTTATTTAGTTGAGTTAATTTCTGTTGCACATCATATATGACTTAAGAACTCAGTTGGATATTTGTCTGCGTTGACTGATTCCTTTGCAGACGTTCTTTGCTTTGAAATGCCCACAGAAATTTATGGGTTCATTTCTTTGGTTCTTTAACATGGTCTGGTCTACTCTGTTAAGCTGTACTTTGTTGAATACTGAGACTCGTTTTGGTCTACATTTGTAGGCTGCCATTATTTATAGTCCATAGATCCTTATCATGTTATGCTTTTGGCCACAGTTGTTGGACTCATTTGGGCTTTTGGCGTATATGTAATTGTACAAATTTTTTGGGGCTTTATGGGCCACTGTATGTTGTGTTCTTGCCACCTATTGCAAGGGCAGCTGTTCTTTTCATTGGGCCGGGTTAGCAAAAGAGTTTCCAAGAATTCCAACACCTACAGAGTGGGTTTTTGCTGTTCTTGGCTACTAATTGGGGATCATTTTGGATTTAGGGGATTTTCAGTGAGTTTTTGGGTTAATTGTTACTGTTAGTAGTTACCGCACTTACAAGTCTTGTAGGAGTTGGCAAAGTGGATTTGTGTTCTACACAGGGAGGTAGGTTTTTTTTTTGTTTTGTTTTGTTTGTTTTTTTTTTTTTTTTGGGGGGGGGGGGGTGGTGGTGGTGGTGTGTGTGTGTGTGTGGAATACAGTAACAGGCTGTTGCCTAGTCTATATTTGATCATGGTATAAATTGGATGGATTGGACTGGACTTTGTAAACTCCAAAACCAATCCAAAATATTGTGGACTTGAATACTTATGTCCAAATTCAATCCAAATATTTATCCTAGTCCGATCTAAATGGATTATTTTAAATATTAACCTGATCCAAACTTATAATAGTCATTCTATTTTTGGTTTAGCTTTTTATTCCCAACAGAACTTGTTTAAATTTTATTAGAAATACCGAAATCGAGATATACCAAACAAATACAATAAATACTCCCTCCGTAACATAATTCTGGCAACAAGTTTTTTTCCACGCATTTCAAGGAAGCGATTTAAGAGTGTAAACGAATAAATTGATCAAAAAATAATTTAAGATTAGTAATTTATGATCTCAATCTTACTTGTATTAAAACTATTTTGATTAATTTGTTTGTTTACACCATTAAATTGCTTCCTTGAAATGCGTGAAAAATAACTTGTTGCCAGAATTATGTTACGGAGGGAGTACATAATTTTTCATAGAACATGTCCTTTGTTAGATTGTCACTTTAGTATTAAGTAAATGATTGAAAATTTGGGCTCTTGTTTGAATTTTGGACTCCAATAGGTTGAATTCAAATCCAATATGAAAAAAATTAAATTCGAAAATTTAAGTCAAATCAAATCCAAAAGTTTTCAAGTCCAATTCACTCCAATATATAGGATTGGATTGAATTGTACTTTGGACTTTTGTAAGTCCACCTATATATTTGAAACTTAACTGTATATGAACTTATGAAGTTAATTGCTATGCAAATTTGAGTGGAAAATAAGTGTTAGTTCAAATTAAATTGCCTATTTGCTCATAATTATAAGAAATTAAAATTTGCCTTTTTTTTTTAATCTTGTCTTAAAATTACTCCGAAGTGGTGATGAGCAGTAGTGAAAATTCATGAAGCGCGCATTGATATAGGGATTTAGATATTGATTCTTTGCCAAATCTATACAATATATTAAAAAGTGATGTTAGCACCGTGTTAGCCCACGTCGTAGGATTGTCTACATGGTGCAGATACTAACTAATAATAATAATAAACTGATATGAAAAAAAATGCTTGTAGCAAGGTTCAACCTTGGAATCTCAGAAGTTTATTGCCATTGCACCTTCTCCAATCACTGAGCAACACGTGGCATGATAAAATACACTCCTTGATAGTTTTATGGCTCATGCAAAACACATCATGTGGGGAAAAAAATTAAGCTTAATAGAAAGGTTGTGAAAGTTAGATTATATTACATGGAAAACTTAGCTACAATTTGAAATCTTTAAGGTCATACATTATGCTTATGGATTGAACATTTAAATAAAGAGATGGAGCTAGGCGGATAATATTTGAGTGATCCTGATAGTTATCAACCCTTTTAAACATATATAATTAAAATATTGATATAGTTGTAAAAAAAAAAGGTGGAGAGAGAAATGTATTAAAATTAACATCTCGATGCATAATGGACCGATAGAAATTCAATTAAAAAAGGATTACCAATCTTTGAAGTTACTTAATCACTCACTGAAATTAGGCTTAATAAATGGATGAAGAGAATTCATGATAATGGGTTACAAAAGATAAGTGAAATTATTGAAGTGAGGAAAGGTCGTGATTGATAAGTGGAATTACATGTATAAAAATTATTAGGATCCCAAAAGCAATGAAAAAAAAAGAGAGAGGGATGATGCTATGTATGAGGAAAAGACATGAGGGCAATAGGGATTGGGGTTGTTATTTTTATTTACTTGATCAGTTCCATTTTATTTCCATCATGGATTTAGGCGCGTATTTTAATAAATAGATGTGACAGATTAAACGAGCAAATTTGTGATATGTTTGATTCACTTTATATTTGCTTATTTGATCTAAACTGAACTGAGCTTATTGCATGATTTGACTAAACTTTAACCGAGTATATACGCTAATCCATAAGGAAAAAAATATATCAATTGAGATCTTATTTGATTTGTATTAATGAAAAGTATGTAATTTTAATAGTAGTAATTTTTTTTGTTACGAAATTAAAGATACTTAAAGTAACAGGGCATTAGTGAAATCTTTTAAACTATTTTTAACATTAGTTACTTGTAGTTTCATTGTTCATTGTTGATGGTACTTGAATTATTTTTTAATTAATTTGCTCGTTTACATACTCAAATTTATATTCTAAATGTGTGTCAAATGATGAGTTATGAATAATTTGGAGGGAATGAAGTATTATATACAAGTACTAGTTAATTAAGCTATTGATATATAGATTTAGAGTTTATACATAGATCAAGATATCTTTAGACTTTAGGTCTATGGGCAAGCTTAGCTTGGGCCATTTAATAGAGTGGACTGGGTATGGACAGCTTGTTAATTTCACTTAAAAGGCTTAATCTTGCTATGTTAGGCACATTGGACCTAAAACCAATGATCATCTATGTTTCAAGGTCTGCAAATAATCATCTATGTTTCAAACTCCAAGCTAATAGTTATCCTAAAAATGCTGATATTTGCCCCTTCATAAATCATTAGAGTAACTTTATCAATGATTAAATATTAATTGCCTCAAAAAAAAAAAAAAACTTTAAAATTTATTATAAGTTGCTAATTTTATACTTGTATTTTTATTTTCTTATTTAAAGTTACATATCAATTCCACCATCTGTTCGCCTAAATAAATACTCAATTTTTTTAAACGTAACCAACAAATTAAAATGGAGGGAGTATACAAAAAGAAACCACTGTTGATTAGTAATAATTTCTTATAATTATGAGCCGAACAATTAAACACATCCAAAGATTAAAAAAAAAAAATGCCTTCAAAATTCGGATTCGTTGAAGATGTGTTAAAATGTGTTAAAATGTGATAATGTGTCCAAAAGATGCACTTACTATCACCTTATGGAGCCTTAGTAGATTAGTTGAATCTAGGTTTGTTTTAAGATTCCACAATCATTTACCTAAAGATTCTATTCCACAATCATTTAACTAATATAAAAGAAGTTAGTAATTCGTCCAGCTACAACTAAACATCAAGTTTACAACTAATAACACCACTATTAATTATGAACTTCTATAGATTATATGATATGAAAAACAATCCTAATTAATTAGTTTGGTTAGTAGAATGCTTGTTTGGCTAACACAATAACTACTTCTCCCAATATTTTCTATTATAAATTTGCCTTTGCTCAACCTGTTTCATTTCCTAAAAAATGTAAATATTGTTTGATTGAATTTATATGTAATAAGTAATAACCTCTGTAACGACCTGTTTGGTTATTGATCATAAATGTCGGTAGGTGTAATGAGAATAGATTTATATGCAAATTTGAAAGGAAAATCAATATATATTCCCACAGTTGTGCTCTAGGTTGCATGGATACAGGTACGGGTTTGAAAACGGGTACATAACGGGTACACAATACGTCACTTTTGAAATTAAGGATACATGTACGAATAAGAAAATAATACATAAAATATATAAAAGTATAAAATTAATGAAAATCTTCAATTTAACTTACAATTATATTTATAAAAACACAAATATTCAAGTAAAATGATAAAGCTATTTGAAAGAATAATAGAAAGACAGAAAAAATGGCTAAAATAAGGTAAAATAATTTTTTTAAAATATAATAAGAAATTAAAGTGAAGTATTTGGTATCCGCGAATTATAAAGATGGCCAACGGGCGGGCTGGGCCGGGCCGGGATTGGGTGACCCGGAACCGGCCCGTGGGTGGGGTTGGGCGGGCCGGGCCGGGCTGGGTCAGAAGAGGGTCGACCCACGAACCGGCCCGGCGGGTTGGGGACCGGGCTGGGCTGGGCTGGGTTGTGGGTTCGTGGGTTGGGTTCACGGGTTGGGTTCGCGGGTTGGGTTCACGGGTTGGGTTTGCGGGTTGGGTTCGTGGGTTGGGTTCACGGGTTGGGTTCGTGGGTTGGGTTCATGGGTTGGGCCCATTGGGTCAATGGGTCATGGGTTTTAGGGGATTTGGGGGTTTTGTGGGGGGTTTTGTTGGGGTTTAAGAGGGTTTGGGGGTTTTGAGGGGGTTTGGGTTTTTTTGTTGGGATTTTTAAATTTGTAAATGTAAATATATAATCATTAGTTGATGAAAAACATGTTAATTATATATTTAACTTGTTAATTAAAATTCAAACAACTAAATATTATGATTTATTACAAAAGTAAAAACTAATAAGTTAATTAATTGATAATTAAGATAATTTAATGGGGGAAGGGGGTTGGGTGGGGGGGGGGGCTTGGACTTACTTTGAAAATTAAAATACATATAAAAACATATATTTTAATTTTGCAAAATAAGATGCCTACGTATCCTTAATTATATTAAGGAATCAAAGCCCACGTAGTTCTTAAACGTACCTCAATGTCGTGGTTCGTGAATCATCAGTCTTTAGTTTTTGGGGGGCGATTCATCTGAAGTATCTAACACCATCCACGGAATAACGGATCATCTTCATCAAGGGGTATTTATAGGAAGGGGGTGAAATTTTTAAAAAAAAAAAAAAAAAAAAGCTGCAGGTAGCCGTTAGTGAGTAACGGCTAGTAACCCGTACGGGCGGGTCTGGGTCGGGCTGGGTCACGGGTTGGGCTGGGTCCGGGCTGGGTTATGGGTTGGGCTGGGTTACGGGCGGGCTGGGCTACGGGCTGGGTTTGTAAACCACAACCCATAACCAGCCCGCCTGGGGACCGGGCCGGGCCGGTTACGGGTTGGAGCAGGCCGACCTAGCCGGGCCAAAAACCGGGCGGGTTCCGGGCCGGGCCGGGCCAACCCAGCCCATTGGCCACCTTTAGCGAATTATCGGTATCGTATCGGTATCCGACATGGGTACAACTACCTAAATGAAGTATCCATGCATCCTAAGTTGTGCTAACGTAACTCCAATTTATCCTTTTTTTTCCCCATAAATATTCATTCCCATCCAATACTACATATATACCCTACCAAATGGTAATGAATGATAATATAAAATAAAAAGAAAATTCAAGCTTGGAAATGAGAACCTGTTCTGCGTGGGATTAGAGTATATTTCCTTTCCTAAAATGCAATTTTTATGAATTAAATCCATTTCCATTCACAATTTAACACAATTTATTACCAATAACTTTTTTTGAATGAGAATTTATTACCAATAACGAAATGCATGGACCATTAATGTTTAATATTTTCGTTAACCAACTAACACTACATATTTTCATTAATTTTCTATGAAACTCTAGGTTTTAATTCATGTCATCCAAACATGTATAAAGTCTTAAATAAAAGGTATAAGCGTTAAGATCAATTATGTGTATTTTGCATGTTTGTATAAAAAAAACAAGTAATAGGAAACAAAATAGAAGTAATAGTTTTGCCTTCATAGGCTGAGCACAATCAAATAGGAAGAAAATTTCTTTTGCGAGATTGTCTGACGATGTAACTTTTAACTAAAACTTATAGGTTTCTACCATGATTTATTTATTATTATTTTTTTTTGCAGGAAAGGTTCACAGGGAGCTCCTTCCTATCTCAGGAAGGGGTGATGAGGAATCGACACCAGGTCCAAGCCCCGAGAGAAAAAAGGCAGTGCCAACCGCACTAGGCCTTCAACCTCTTCTACCATGAATCTTTGACTTTATATATACATAACTACATATATATAGTAGTTAAGTTTTATACAATAAATTATGATTTTATGTTCAAAGTTACTATTTAATTAAATCGAAAAGTTATCCTGTCAGGCTGTCTAACAATACATACTTGCTATATAAAGAAAGATGTTCACGTACACGACATGGTAAGCCATGTTTGGTTGAAATTTTTGTTTAGAAAATACAACATGATATAACAAGGTAAAACATGTTATCCGATCCGGTAATACATGGCGAATTGTCACCATGTTCGACTTCCATGTGAGACTAGACCAATCATTTTAAAAATTTACACACAACATGGGATAAGCACTACACAACACAGCGTCATATATAGCTTATATGGGATGATCAGTAGGTCTTGTTGTCCTGAACCAAATCTAAGTTAGTGAAAGAGATGCGAATGTAACATGAGCTATAGCTATCATTTAAATATCTCTTCAAGCTTCCAAAGGCTAAAATTGATTGTACTTTTCCCAGTAGTCATACTATTTTCGATCACTTAGGGAAATTACTCGTTACTTTTACGGCATGGGCTACAAGTTTATCAAAGTGCTTTTTAATTTAATTTAATCCTTTTTGCACTACCTTAATTATCTTAGTTACCTAGCTAGTGGGAGAAATATATATATAGTTATGTTGGATATTTACATCATACAATATGTATTATCCACTATCTTTGCGACTTTCCGCCGTATAAAAATATTTATTCATTCTAGAATATAAAAAGTAAATACATGAAATTGCATAATTTATTATATTCATTCTATTCTATATTCTTAAAAATGTTGAGTGATGAAGTTATCATATAGTGACTTTAGCTTGTACTGTTTAACCTTTTCTTCCTTAATCTTCACATCACATATATATTTAGAATTATTCAAAGTGATTTACTATTCAAACAAAAAGGTTTATACAATTGATTGAGATTTACTCAAGTGGTAAGTGGATGGCTACTTAGTGGTTAAAATGTGTGGAAGTGATAATGCTTATTCATTACAGTTGAAGAGTAAAAAAGTTTCCTAAGAGTAAAAAAGTTTCCTATTGGATAATTATCTAGCTAGCTACTCTATTCGTTTCTTTTTGTTGGTTGTATATAAGTGCCAATAAGGTTTATAAATCCGAGTTAAGGATATGTGTTTATGTTAACCCAAACAAGTTTCGATTATGACAGTTTATACCAAGCAAGTTCAGTACAAGACGTTTCGGGAACAAGTTGTTGAAACAATTAGAATTTAACTTGTTTTTAAGAACAATGAAAAAAAATAAAAATCCAAGGATTGCTAATAAAAAATATCATCCTTTGCAAACAAAAATAAAAAGCCGAACGGATTTTAATAAATGGTACTTTAGAAATATTGACAGTCTAAAGTAGACCTGACAAAGTTAATCAGAGATCTGGAATTTAATCCGAATGGTACCTTACTCGATCTCGGTCAAAAGAACAATCCGAAACATCGCCGCCTGAAATCCAAACTAATTCGATCTAAAATTCATTTAGTCTGAAACTCATCTGAATAGGTCCGATCCGAAGTCATGTGATCCAAATTAAACCAAATCAGTTTAAGTGTAATTTGCTGAAAGATAAATTTAAGCTCTTACTCAATTTCCACTTCCAATATAATGAGTCTGTATAGGGAGTAAAAATAAATTAATTGACAACTCAAAAGCGTAACAATTAAATTAATTGGATATAGGCACATATTATTTACATTTAATTGTTGAGCCAAAAGAATAACTATATTAAAAAAAGATGTTTCACCATTATCCTTGAGTTGAACCGAAATCACCCGATCCGATTTGATCCAAAATTGTCTCAATTCGATTTGGTCGGAATAGTATAATAATCCGAATTAGGCTCAAATTCGAGGTAGTCTAAAATTAAATTTGTCCGAAATAGTCCAATTCAAATCCGATCCGAGCTGTCTAATTGTAACGTGTAGTCTAAAGTAAAATTACAAATCTCTGAAGTCCATTATGAATTATAATCCACTAGGGGCCACTGGCTGCTCTTATTATTTTTTTTTTAAAACATGGATAGATGTACTAGGTTTTGAACCGAATTGTATGTGTTACAGATCTTTCGACCTAATTTAGCTGATAAAAAAAATTTAAAAGAGAAAGATAAGAAATCCTCATTCAGTGGTGAGATTCGAACCAAAATTTTAGGTTTCACAATCATCAAAAGGTTTAATTTAACCACTAGACTAAGACTCATACGTAACTGATTGGTGCTATTATTACTTGTGTTGCAATTAATTTCAAATAGATTACAACAGCATTAACAGAGAGAGAGAGAGAGAGAGAGAGAGTATACTGGTGAGAAACGACACTTATTCCTAATTCCACTAACCGACCCATTTGCATGCGTCTCCTCTATTCTATTTGCTCTTTAATTTCACCCTTTCTTTTATTTTATATATTTTTTTTGTGTACCCACCCGATTCACCCTTTTGGGCTAATCCGGATTCGGAGCGCGTCCTGGGGTTAAGGTTTTAAACTTCTCCCAACGTGCTTGAGGGGGATCGAACCGTGGTTCTTCCTACCAAGTCTAGCCCCTGGCACCACTAGACCAAGACAACGTTGGTTTTCTTTTCTTTTATTTTATTTTATACTTTTACATTACATTACATTACATATCCACCCCTCTCTCCCCATATTATATATATACACACACGCACAAACAATATTAACATCATATTAATCTTCTCTTAACAACATACATATAAATATATATATATTTATAGTACATTAAAACTTCTTTAATCACATTCAAAAAATTCACCCTTAATTAATTAGCTTGTTTCTTTTAATTTATGTTTTATTATTTTGATCTACTCATCAAAAAAAAAAAAAAAATGGGAAACTACTTAGCTTTATGTACAGTTGGTGACAACATAGAATCAAAAGAGGCAGAATTATTATTATTGAAACAAAAGAGGATTTTGCAGATAATTAAAGTTGATGATGGGAAGATACTAGAGTTCACAAAACCAGTAATTGTAAGAGATTTATTAGCAAAACACCCGAGATTTTACGTGGGTGTCTTCAATAAAGCTACACAATCTTTACCTCTTGATTACAAGTTGAAAATTGGTAATATTTATTACCTTTTACCTCCTCCTTCTTCTTCTTCTTCATCAGTAACTCATAGTAATAATAATATTATTACTAATAATGAAGATTATGAAGATAAAAGGAGAGAAATGGATGTAACAACGACAACGAAGACGACAACGACGACGACGACGATAAAAGTGGTGATTACAAAAGAACAATTACAACAAATTTTGCAAAAACAAGCAAGAGTTGAAGAGTTGCTGATGATTAATAATAATAACAAGGTGGTTTCTTCTTCAAATGGTGGTTGGTTTCCTAAGCTTGAGTCTATTCCTGAAGGAAACTATGATGTGGTTTGTTAGTAATTAATACTCGTATAGTAGATCATATATACATTATACATTATCATATACTTCTGGGCCATGCCCTACATAGCTCCGTGTTATGTTTAAGGGTATTTTAGTAAATTACCAATCGGTGTGTCATGTATGTTAGATGTAACACTATTATTGATAAATTTTTAGAGTCTAAATTGTATACATAATTACATATATATATATATATATATATATATATATATTATTGCATTTTATTTTTATAGATTTTTTTTTATTTTTATTTTTTATTATTGCATTTTATTTTATATACATAGACATATAGACTGGGCCGGGGTTGCCAATAATAACGGACAAAAATAGAAGCTGAGTAATTTAAATTGACCATATATACTATATGTAGCAATACGTCATTTATATCAATATAATTAAATAATAGCCCTATTTCGAAGAGGATTTTTTTTGTTTACTATTCTGCAATTCGACCGACCTAAATAGGTCGGTCCTACCATATTATTAATATGGTTTTTCTTTCTTTATAAAAAAAAAACTTTGTAATTCAGTATTAAAATTTTCTTTTGGTTATGTTATTAGTTGTTGAGGTGATTTTGAGGTCACAACAATGTAATTTATTTTTGGTGGGTTTAAGAGCTAGTCCAAATTCCACGAAATGGGCTTGAATCTGCAAAATGAACAAACGTGAGCTACCCCCGGAGGTGTTACCGGGGAACGGCCCTCCGACGCTCAAGTCAGTAAGTGTGAGAGTAGAGATTGTAGAGAGAGAGAGAGTGAGGGAGAAGTTTGAGGTGTGTTTTGTATTTTTTGGATTACTTGCATATGTGTGGTGAAGGAGTATTTATAATACCTTGAGAATGTGAGAGAAAAATTGTCCCTGGTAGGGAAAACTGGACCAGGCAGGCTATGCTGGACCTGGTCAGTTATGCTAGACCTGGTAGGCGTTCCTTTGACCTGGTAGGTTGGTCTTGGACCTGGTAGGCTGGGCTTGGACCAGGCAGTGACTTGAGCGTGATTTGCTTGATCAGGCCCTTTGTGGGGCTTTGGTTTGCACTTGGGCCTAATCTTCTTTGTGGGCCTTCCTGGTGAAGGACTTCTTTTGTTCGTTGATAGCTGGATTGGGCCTTAGCTTTGTATGTGGCTGGCCCACTAGCTAATGGGTGCATTTTGCCCCATCAATTTGCCCCCCCAAGTCCATAAAAATTAAGTAGGAATTTTCATGGATTTTGTCGAGTGGGCCTTGGACCTGGTAGCAGGACTTCGGGAACGATCTTCTTCACCTTTGAGTGTTGGATATTACTGAATGTATGTGTCTTTGTATGACCAGGGGCCAAATAAACACAAGGATTGGCCAGGGTACTTGGGCAGGTGTGCCTTTGGCCTTTCGCACCTGTCCACCCAAAACCAGATCATTTAAAGCATGTACTCTTGTATGACCTTGGGTCGAAGAAGGACATGGACTGGGCTAGGAATGAGGCCAGGTGTGTTTGCTGAGCAAACCTTTTTCACCTACCCCCACCAGACCAGATCGTTTTAGGGCATGAACCTGTGTATGACCTTGGGCCAAAGAGGTGCATGGACTGGCCAGGGTATATGGGCAGGTGTGCCTTTGGCCTTTCGCACCTGTCCACCCAAAACCAGATCGTTTAAAGCATGTACTCTTGTAGGATCTTGGGTCGAAGAAGTACATGGACTGGGCTAAGAATGAGATCAGGTGTGTTTGCTGAGCCAACCTTTTTCACATGCCCCCACCAGACCAGATCGTTTTGATGAGGTGATACTATAGTTGCTTCATATTCAACCTTGTTGTTGGTAGTCAATTGAAACTTGAGGGCATACTCTTTTAGATTCCCCTTTGGAGAAATCAAGACCACGCCTGCCCCAGAATCCTACTGATACAGGTCTGGCCAGTGTGGGAATTGCTGTGAGGTGGTCCCTCGAAAAGTTGTATGTGATCATTTGGGTCCACAGTACCATCGTACTTGATGTGACCTGGTAGCTTCCCCTTATGAGAGACTTCAATGAGGATAGAAGAAATGAAAAGGCAATCTGGTAGGTATCTTGACCCGTGGTTTGGATGGTTTTCCTGCCTTATGGCTTGAGGAAAGACCAGCTACCCTGGGTAGGAGAGGTACTCGACCAGGCCTGTTCTCTTTAGCTGGGCCCAGCCTATCACGGTAGGTGCTTGTTTACCCAACCTGCTGTGGATAGATGGTGGTGCACCCAGCCTTTCGTATACGGTTGGGACGTAGGAAGACTCAGTGTTAGCTTCCCCCCTTACATGCGAGTGAGATGGAGTATGCTGAGGACGTGGTATTTGTTTCTTATGACCAGGCGTGCCATGCATGAGTTGATGCGCTTATGAAGTAGACTAGGTGCTTGATGACCTCCATATAATCGTGGGAACTCGCATCAGTATCAAGCTAGACCCACCTTCTAGGAAGGGTTGCCTAGTTGACTCTTCATTTGCGCGTGTATCCCATCACCATCAATATGTGGTAATGATCGTTGTGCTTTTGTAACCAACTTTATTTGAGGAGCTTTCTGATCGTCGACGGGGTAGTCTCGACTGATAACGATGGTGCTTGTCGACCGATGTTCTGAGGATCGACCAGGGTGTTGCGAACTAACCAGGATGGTTGCTGAACTACCAGGGTGGTTTTGACCGACCAGGGTGCTTTGACCGACCAGGGTGGTACTGAACTACCAGGGTGGTTTTGACCGACCAGGGTGCTTTGACCGTCCAGGGTGGTACTGAACTACCAGGGTGGTTTTGACCGACCAGGGTGCTTTGACCGTCCAGGGTGGTACTGAACTACCAGGGTGGTTTTGACCGACCAGGGTGCTTTGACCGTCCAGGGTGGTACTGAACTACCAGGGTGCTTTGACCGACCAGGGTGGTACTGAACTACCAGGGTGGTTTTGACCGACCAGGGTGCTTTGACCGACCAGGGTAGTACTGAACTACCAGGGTGGTTTTGACCGACCAGGGTGGTTTTGACCGACCAGGGTGTTTTTGACCGACCAGGGTGGTACTGCACAATCAAGGTGGTTTTGACCTACCAAGGTGTTTTTGACCGACCAGGGTGGTACTGCACGACCAGGGTGGTTTTGACCGACCAGGGTGCTACTAACCGACCAGGTTGGTGTTGGGTGACCAAGGTGGTGTTGACCAAAAAAGGTGTTGTGGACCGACCCGAATGGACTTGGCAAGGTTGGTTGGTCTTTTCATGGCATGGGAGTGAAAAACATTCACTTGAGCATTTTATCAAACACTTGGTATGCTACCATTACACTTAGCTATCATATGACCATTATATTTTAGATCTAGCTTCTTGTATATGAGAGGTATAAATTAATGGTAAAAAACTAATAAAACTCCCAAAATAACCCAATTTATGCTCAACTAATTAAGAGAAATTATGGACTTTTACAAACAATTAAAAGGTAGTAAAAGAACTTAGCTTTTTGACTTGGGTCTCTTTTGAGGATGAACAAGTTGTCATTTGAGGATGGACATTTTACATTGTTTGGGTCAGTTTGATCCAATATGCTTGCTTTGACAGTCAACGGAGTTGTCACAGGGTGGATGTGTTTTATTTAACTTTGAATTTTTGCCTCTGCAAATATTTGTATATGTGCTATATATATTCTGTGTGTACTCTGTAAATGTTTGTATTTATATGTGCTACATATATTCTGTGTATACTCTCTGCCCCCCTGGTCGGGAGGTGACAAAGTGACCTGCGGACCAGATACAGGTTACAGGAGTTGAAAGAGGTAGTGGAGTAAGCTGGTTTGCTTTGAAAATTTTGTACTTCTTGCTTTTTGTGAAGGCATGTGTTTTTGTGCGACCAAAGGTTAGGTAAATGAGTTTGCTTTGAAAAGGCTTCGTACTGTTCTTTTTTTTTTGTGTGATCAACTGGTCACATAAATACATGGACTGGCCAGGGTATATGGGCAGGTGTGCGCTCCGCCTTTTGCACCTGTCCCCCTGCAACCAGATCGTTTGGATCACGCACTCTCGTACGACCTTGGGTCGAAGAGGTGCATGGACTGGCCAGGGTATATGGGCAGGTGTGCGCTCCGCCTTTAGCACCTGTCCCCCTGAGACCAGATCGTTTAAAGCATGTACTCTTGTGTGACCTTGGGTCGAAGAAGTACATGGACTGGGCTAGGAATGGGACCAGGTGTGTTCGCGGAGCAAACCATTTCCACCTGCCCCCACCAGACCAGATCGTTTAGGGCATGTACCTGTGTATGACCTTGGGCCAAAGAGGTGCATGGACTGGCCAGGGTATATGGGCAGGTGTGCCTTTGGCCTTTCGCACCTGTCCACCCAAAACCAGATCGTTTAAAGCATGTACTCTTGTATGACCTTGGGTCGAAGAAGTACATGGACTGGGCTAGGAATGAGACCAGGTGTGCTTGCTGAGCAAGCCTTTTTCACCTGCCCCCACCAGACCAGAACTTTTGATGCATGCATTTTTGGCCTTATGCCAACAAATGCATGGACTGGGCTAGGAATGGAACCAGGTGTGTTTGCAGGGCAAACCTTTTTCACCTGCTCCCACCAGACCAGAACTTTTGATATTTCTGTATACAAAGATTTGTAGGAGCAAATTTGAAGTTGCAGTGACTTCTTGGAAGCAATGTTGACGCGGACAACTCTTCGTAGATTTGGTAGGGGCCCTCCCAGGTTGCTGACAGCTTCCCATGAATTTTATCCTTTTGAACAGCTGCAGCTTTCCTTGGGCCCAGGTCACCTATTTTGCTCTTTAGTTCTTGTGGGCAGCATAGATCTCTGCCACAGATACGGTCAGGGGGGTGTAGGAGCTAAAAGTTGGGAAATCGTGTTTCCTTGGATCCCTTTGTTCCTTTTTCCCCCGTGTCTCCTCTTTTTTCCGGCTGTCCTTGTTTCTCAACAGGGGGAGTTCTCAGAGCTCTGTTGAACTCCTCTGTCCGGATGAACTTGTCAGACTCTTGCATTGCCTCTGTGAGGGAGGAGATGTTTTCCCTGACCAGGTGGTCCCTATAGGAACCTGGTTGCAGGCCATGTTTTAAGGCCATCATTACTATGTCCGGTTTGAGTGGGGACACAGCAATGGCTTCCTTGCTGAATCTTGCCAAGTATTCTCGCAGGCTTTCTTCCCTGCTCTGCTTGACACTCATGAGCTCCATGGGGCTCTTTTCTCTTCTACGTCCACAGATGAAGTGGCTCGTGAACTGTTCAGTAAGTTGGGCAAAGTCATAGATGGTACCTGGTGGCAGGCTCTGGAACCATGACTGAGCCAGACCTGTGAGAGTGGTGGGGAAGTATTTGCACCAGGTGGCGTCTGTGTAGGGGCCCAAATACATGTGACCCTCGTAGAGCTGGATGTGGTCATTGGGGTCCCCTGTTCCGTCATATTTGATATGACCAGGTAGTTTCACCCTCTGAGAGGGCTCGAATATCACCGAGGCATGGAATGGTGACTTCGTGGGTGTTCTCACTTCTGGCCTCGGTGTTCGCCCTGCTCGGAGGCTCGCAGATGGTCCTGGGGTCTCGTGTTGGGTCGACTCCTGACCTGTTCTGGCTGCTGGGGATGGTCCTAACCTATCCCTGACAGTTATGGGTCCCCCTAATCTGTCATGGACAGTTGGAGGTGGCCCCAGCCTCTGGTGCACAGGCCTTCTCTCACTCAGCCTATCATACACTGTGGTCCGGTGGGAAGGCCCCGTGTTAGCTTCCCCCTGGACAGTGGCGTGAGGCGATGGAGATCGCCTGCGGTGTCGTTTCGCCTCCTTGCGAGTTGTTTGGACAGTGTTGTCCACTATTTTTGTTTTGCCCGAGGTTGAGAACCAACTTGGGTGGTTTCTCACTTCCCTCGTAGTGTCCCACTCACTCTCCCCCCACTTCCTTGGAAGAGATCTAGGAGGAGCGGTACGGGGTTGGTTGGTTGAGACCCTTTGACTGCCTGACCCCTGCGCGTAACTGAGTTTTCTTCGCACACGGGGTGGCCGTTTGCCCTTTGTTGGAGCTTTCGAGGTAGATGGCCTCTTCGTGCCGACAGAGGAGGACGGTCGTGGTGAGGATGTTGCGTAGTCCTCATCCGACGACTCACCCTCATCCCCTGGTCGTTCACTTGTCTCAGGCTCACTCTCCCCCGATTCCTTGTTCAGCAAGGAAGCTGCTCGCAGGACCCGAAGTGCTTCCTTGACCTGAGATTTGGTAGGTGCGTTTGCACTTCGATCGCTCCGAGATACCCTAGGAACTTGGGCACTCGCGCTCTTCTTTTGGTTTGAGCGCTGTGGTTGTTTGTTGGGGTGGTTACCGGAGTTACCTTGTTGAGACATTGTCAAGGTATTTCGGAGGTGGAATATGAACTGAATATGGCACTCGATGACCCTCCTTCTAGCGCCAAATTGTTGAGGTGATTTTGAGGTCACAACAATGTAATTTATTTTTGGTGGGTTTAAGAGCTAGTCCAAATTCCACGAAATGGGCTTGAATCTGCAAAATGAACAAACGTGAGCTACCCCCGGAGGTGTTACCGGGGAACGGCCCTCCGACGCTCAAGTCAGTAAGTGTGAGAGTAGAGATTGTAGAGAGAGAGAGAGTGAGGGAGAAGTTTGAGGTGTGTTTTGTATTTTTTGGATTACTTGCATATGTGTGGTGAAGGAGTATTTATAATACCTTGAGAATGTGAGAGAAAAATTGCCCCTGGTAGGGAAAACTGGACCAGGCAGGCTATGCTGGACCTGGTCAGTTATGCTAGACCTGGTAGGCGTTCCTTTGACCTGGTAGGTTGGTCTTGGACCTGGTAGGCTGGGCTTGGACCAGGCAGTGACTTGAGCGTGATTTGCTTGATCAGGCCCTTTGTGGGGCTTTGGTTTGCACTTGGGCCTAATCTTCTTTGTGGGCCTTCCTGGTGAAGGACTTCTTTTGTTCGTTGATAGCTGGATTGGGCCTTAGCTTTGTATGTGGCTGGCCCACTAGCTAATGGGTGCATTTTGCCCCATCATTAGTTATGGAGTAGTATATATTGAAAACACATAGGAAAAATATCCAGAATATATGACATCATTTTTGTGGTTTGGCAAAACAAGATACTAGCACATGCAATAATAGAATTGACATAAACTTGTTTCAAAAACGATATAAACCTAATAGAATAATCAAAAGTGATATATACTTTAATACAAAAATAACACTTTAACTAATTAATAAAAGAATTGTGTCTGGTCATTTATGTCACATGTATATAAACTTGCTGAGTTTGTGTCAATTTTATTAGTGTGTCAAATTAATTGGTGTCC
The DNA here is from genome assembly GCA_951394345.1 of Salicornia ramosissima. NCBI lineage: Eukaryota > Viridiplantae > Streptophyta > Magnoliopsida > Caryophyllales > Amaranthaceae > Salicornia > Salicornia ramosissima. Next base: position 52,998,670 of record OX596237.1, on the reverse strand, counting down.
CTTAGAAATAAAGTCCAAAGTTTGTGGCATTTTTTTTTTTTTATAATTTCCCAAAAAGTATTATATTTGTGAAAATAAATGCAGAAATGAATTTATTATTTGATAATTAATTAACTGTCTTATATATTCATTATAATAATTAAAAATTGTGACCAAAGTTTTTAAGGTTGACCGAAAAAAAATAATTTAATTTTCAAAGGAATGAATGTAATTATTACAACAATACGACTATATTAACTTATAATTCATAACTAGTTTTAACCCCGTGCCATGCACGGATTTTTGTTTTTCACAAAAAATAATTTAAAATATTTGTATTTATATACTATCCCTCTTGCAATACATCATTAAATTGAAGGACATGAATCATGAAATTGAAGAACATGAATCATGAAATTGAATTAAAAAATAGATGATAGAAAAGTAAAGGACGTGAAGCGTAAATAATGAGAGAAATTGAAACATTTATGGGGAAAATTAGGAATACCAAGCAATAGAGAAATTATTATTTTTTTCTTTTTTCTAAAAAGGAAAAATCAAATAAATAGAAAATGATGGGAAGGATGACACGTGGATGTTCAAGTCCGTTTTTTTTTTTTTTTTTTTTAAAAAAATAAGGTTTAAAATATATAGAAGTTAAAAGAAATTAATTAAGAAATAATGAAAGAATTCTAGAGATCTAATGATAAATGAAGGGTCAGGGTAAGTATTAAAATTGTCTTGAGAAAAAAAGAAAAAAAGAAGTCATTAAGCATGAAAATGACACATGGCAGGGCTGAAGCAAGCACATCATGACACGTGGCAGTTACACTTCCGGTTTTAAATATAGAAGTATAGATATAGATAGGTTAAATAGGATAAGCTTGCATTGTCACATATTTATTTGCGTTAATCAACTATAACTAGCCGAAGATAGCATTTATCATGACAAACAGGCTTGGGCCGTGCCCGTCACGGGGGAGTGCAGGTCCACTTTATAAGATACTCCCTCTTAATTTCAAACTATGTGGGCTTTTACATGGGCTCAACATATCAACTTTTGCAATAAAAATTTGTTGTTACGATAAAAAATTAATGGAGATTCTCAAAATAATTTGTAGAGATCACTAAAATGTTTTCAAAGGTGTACTGTAATAAGTAGAATATTTTCAAGTAAGGCAATGTTTTGGAGGGACACCATGCTTGCGTTTGTAAGATTTAAATCAACTCGATGACATATGCATTATTCTTATTCAGGATTTCTCCTTAGTGTTTTCTGCGCATATAATTTCGTGAAATCAACCGTTATGATCTGCAGATTAAGTTTACTCTCTTGGCCACTGGAGTCATTCATTGCTGATATAAATTCCTTCTTAGATGCTAAATATTCTATTTTCGGGCAAATTAGATTTTATTCTCGAACGAAAGAACTTATAAGTGACTTGTATACCTTTCTTTCAATAAATAAATAAATAAATCAAAGGCAAAAATTCATATAAAAGAATCAACTAGTCTAAAATGAGCTTAGTCAACATGTTTAATGGGGAGTTGGTTCTATGAGTATGAAGCGTTGGTTCTATTTTCACTTCTGATTCAGAGATTCGAATCCTCATACTAACTAATTCAATAGATCGATAACTTACTACTATCTAATTAAAAAAATAAAATTGTTTAATGGGAATTTTCTAGTGATTAATAAAAATCCAAACTCAAACATGATTTGCCAACCCTTGACATACGTTCTTAATGGAAGGCCCATAAAAGTGCCACTCCCACATATCACTTGGCCATAACTTCATAAGGAAAATACATACATTTGAATGGCATGAATTTGTTGCTTGTGAAATTGTCAATTATTCTAAAGTTAACTGCCCATCACATGTGATGTATGAATGTTTCTCATTATTTCATGTTGAGAAGGAGGCTTACAACACGGAGGGTCCGTTTACTTTGGTGTAAAACGTTTTCGATGTAAAATGATTTTTCATGAAAAGCATTTTACATTGGAAAATTCATTTTTATGGAAATTTTCCAATGTTTACTTGCATGGAAAATACGTTTTACTCCCAAATTTGGGGGAAAATGTTTCCACTATAGTGTAAAATGAGTTTTCAGTCTAAATTTTACATTTTATTTTTTCACCCAAAGTAAACGATGTCAAATGGGAAAACTATTTTCAAGGAAAACATTTTACACTCTAGTAAACGGAGCCGGAATTAAATAAGCTTATCAAATTAAATGCTCCACATCATGGACCAAACTAACTATAGTGTTGTTGTTACTCTTTTTGTGCCTAATTGTTTGTTAAATTTATGGCCCGTTTGGTTGTTGATAATAAATTGTGGTAATGGTAATGAATTTATAGTGTAATTTTGTTAAAGAGAAACCTTATAATCTTCATGGAAAACAAATTTTCATTCCCAAGCTTCAAATTTCTTCTCAATTTTTATTTCCACCCATTACCATTGGGGAGGGTGGTATTTGATGGGAATGGATATTTGTGAAGAAAATTAGATAAATTGGAGCTAAGGTTGCACCGCCATGGGAATGGATTTTGATTTCCCTTCCAAATTTAGTTATAAATTCATTCCCATTAATATGATTTATATATAACCGGCTACCAAACGGGTCGTTAGTTTATGTCAGGGTTTTCAAGAAGTGCATATGATCATCCTCTGATCTTTATTGATTTAACATATAAAATTCATGACAAATTAATATTCTCTTAGATCTAATAAGATTTCATACGGTGATAAAGTCTATTCTTATATACACCAATCGGACTTTATCATTAAAGTAAAACCATGGCTATAAATAAAATGTAAAAATAGATTTTTACAAGGGTTACGAGGAGTGACAAAGTCGCGCTCATTCCCACCTCAGCTCGTATCTCTTGGATACGAAATTTAAACCTTATTTCTAACATATCTCATGATTCTCATCATCTCCTATATGTGTAGCTTAAAAAAAAGTGATTTCCTTATATATAATAATAATAATAATAATAATAATAATAATAATAATAAAATACAAAGTTTATTTACATCAACTCTCATTACCTTTTTTTCTATATATCTTGTGACTCACTTTTCATGAGAGGGGTTTTTTTTTTTTTTGGACAAAACATAACCAAAAAAAAAAAAAGATTGGTGGAGTATTAGTTTAAATAATAAGCCCTAAAAAGGGATGCAAAATGCAATGGATCAGCCAAATGGGAGAAATATGCTGCCTCTTTGTCATGATAAACAGAAACATGTGCACCTAAGAAAATAGTTAATAAACACAAACAAAAGCAAAAAAGGTATTAAGGTGTGGTTCAATGGACTCTTTTTTTTGGCCATAAGTTGTTAAAAGATACGTATATTATTATTATATATAATATTAAATAAAATTTGTTAATTAAAAGACAGTTTATTGACCTAAACAACATCGACTAATAATTAATAAGCCAAGTAGAAGAGTTTTCTAACAAAAAGAATAACACAACACCTTCCAGCATATAGGTTGGAAAAGGTTGATCATTGAACACTACCAAAAATTTTAATCTTCCAAAAACAGTTATAACTATTGATTAAATCATACCAGTTATAATTTAGGGATATTTTAAAAAATAGTATCAATTATTGAGTTTCTTCTAAAAACAATCTCAATTTAAGATTGTTTTTAGAAGACATATTATAGTTACCCTTGTGCTTTTATAAAATATCCCTTAATTAAAGTTGGGATTGTTAATTTGTTATGAGATAAAAAATCAATAGCTGAAACTATTTTTGGAAGACTAAAAATAGCCGAGAATTTTTTCATCAATTTTTGCTATCGGTTGTGTTTTTTTAGGGCTATAGGTTGTGTTTACTTGGTCTAATCGGATTTCAATTTTTTTAATGTGGTATGAATTTTTCTAGTCTAATCTGAAATTGACTAAGCATTGACCTTGTTTATGCACTAATTTATTAGGAAAAAACTTTATCATATGAGGTATCATTATATTTAATTTATATTTTTTGTGAATAATTTTCAATCATAAAATCTTCAGAATTTATTTTAGCATAAAGTTATTACAGATTCTTTAGTGAGACGGTCTCATCGTAAGACCGTGTCTCACTAGGAGAAGTTAAAGAAAAACTTGCAAAAATTATAGAAAACATAGAAATAGTTATATATGCATAAAACTACTTGTTAACTTTTTTTATATATTATCAATAACTTTTATAAATTTTTCATAACTTTGCTTGGAAATATCTAGTCTGATAATTGTGAGACGGTCTTACCAGAGATAGCCTATAAAGTTATAGGTATTTAGTAATATCTAAAAAGTAAATAATAAAATATGATATGATTTATTGAAATATGCTATGATTTGAATTTTTCTGATAGGATAATCATTGGATTATTGTTTTTACAATAATTAATCAAATAATTTGTAATAACCCGAAATTTGGGGCCAGAAAATTTCGCGGTTATTAATGTTATTTATTAATTCTAAGTCCAAATAGGCCATTTGATTTGGACTGTTTATATTTTTAGTCCAATCCTTTTCTTCAAATTGGGCCAAAGACCCAATTTTCCCTTTTCTTTTTCTCCTTGGCCGGCCCCCCCTATTGTAATTGGGCCATTATTAATTCTTTTTGGTTTAATTAGTTAATTAATAATTATATTAATTGCATAATTAAATTAATTAATTAAAAACTATGATTTGAAACCTAGTCAAATTTAAGCTAACAAACTAACTAAACTTCCCTATTATTCTTTCCATTTACACGGCCACCCTAAAACAAACATTAGGGTTTGTTTTGTTTTTCTTTAAATAGGACCTATTCTTTTTATTTGGGTTCCTATTTTGCTAATTATACAATTAAACTCTAAAAAAATTATTTCTTCCTTTCTCTATTCAAAAAAGTCGAACTACATAGAAATTCACCAAAGGTGAATTATTTTCGTGCTTTCGAAAATTTAGCGAATCAGGTAACTTCGCTTTCTCCTTTAATCTATGGGTAGATAATCACATAGTTAATTAGGATTGAACATGAAAATTGTAGGATTTTGGTTTTTGATTCACTCGAAAATGTCGAACCTATGCAATATATGATTCTTGATTTATTTCATGTATTTTCTTGAATTTATATGTTAATCTTGTATGTTTGATTAATTAAAGTTGCATGGATTAATTTTTATTTATTGTATGATTACTCGAAAATTATGTATGAAATTTCTAGCTTATGATCTTGAATTTTCGAGTGGCATGAACATGGCTATGATGATTTTTCTTTAAGTTTTAAAGCATGATTCATGATTTAATTTGATTAGTATAATTTAAATCTTGAAAGAAATTGCATCTTGTTTTCTTCTTGAAATGTCGAGTGACTCAATTATTAAAAAGGAATTGAAAGGTTTAGTTTTTGTCATCAATCATGTTAGATCTTGATAGTTCTTGAATTAATTATGTTAATCTTTGTAATCTTGAATTTAAATCTTTAATTTACATCATGTTAATTTAGATTCTTGAAACAAGATTTATTCTTATTTGTTTGAATATGTCGAGTGAGAGAAGCATGAAAAAGAAGAATTTTAATCTTGTTTTGTATTTAACCTTGTATGATTTGTTGTTTAAACATGATTTTCATTATTGTTGAATAGTCTAATTAATTAAATTTTGTTAATTATAATTATTTAGATTAATTGATAAATTGTTATTTTAGGGTGAAAATGTCGAGTGGAAGGAATAAATAAAAATGGAATTTTTATCTTGTTTTAATAATTTTTAGTGATTAATTGATTAATTAAAATAATTTAAGAATTTAATTAATTATTGTTATAATTATGAAAATGTCGAGTGCCATATAAGAAATTGGTCTATTTTAGCTTAATTTTGACCTAAAATATTTTAGGGATAATTAATTATAAAAGCTACAATTAAAGGGATTATCAGGGATAAGTTGTAATATAGGGTAGATAATAATATTGTTATTATTATTAATTATTACACGAGTAATATTATTAATATTATTAATATATATACGGTTGATATTAGTATTATTATTAATATTAGGTATCCGCAGGGATAAGTTATAAAAGATACGATAAGATATTAATAGGGGAAGAAAGGAAACAGAGTAATAGGGATATGAATTGCTTCGATTTCTGGCTAGGAAAGACTTGGTATTTAAGGTGGCCAATATACGTGCCGCACCTCTCTTTCCTGGGACTTCGAACATTTCATTTCCAATTACGGTCACCTAGTATTTCCCGATATAAGATAAGATATGATATTGAAAGATATAAGATATGATAAGGACGCCCACCTGATGACCCGAGTAGTCAGACTGGGTTAAGTCGAGGCCACTGCTCAATGGGACGAACACACGAGTTCCCCCGAGTAGTTCTGGGTCTTAGGATATGTAGTCGTCTAGTAGTAGTACACGAGCTGCTATTAGGGGTTATGGCCATAGCTTAGGCTTAGTGGTGCACACGAGATCCACTACGGGTTGAGTACACGAGCTCACCCCGGCATGTTCTAGGAAAGTTGTGGTGCACACGGGATCCACAACGAGTTATAGTGACCGGTCCAATGAAAGATGAAATGAATGATATGATAAGAAAGAATTGAATGATATGATATGCTACGAAGAATATGAAAGATGATTATGATATGAACGTTATGATTTGATAAGATATATTACAAGTATGTATGTATGTGATGTGCGTGTATAAGATATGATATGATATGAACTAAGGTTTGGAATGATTAAGCTATAAGAATGTAATGATATAAGTACAAGTATAGAATTTGGTATAAGTCTTCCGCTGTGTATTTCTGTATTTGGACAAGTATGTATGTATGTGATGTGCGTGTATGTAAACGTGTATGTATGTACGTATGTCGTGTGTATTTGTACGTATTTCTGACCGTATTTTGCAGGTATGATTACACGTATGGTATACGTACATTATACGTATATTCTACGTATTTCTAACCGTATTTCTGCAGGTATTTGTATACGTATTTTGTACGTATTCGTATACGCATTTTTGTACGTATTCTTATACGTACCCTTGCATTGAATTATGTATAGCATGTAACAGATTCTTGTATGGTTTTTATGCTATTTTCTATGATATTATGTGTTTAGCGGTCCCTCGATTAAATGGGACAGCCTAGTTACTCGCCACTGACGGTGGACCCCCCCTCAGTTTCAGGTGAAGATGCAGCCGACTAAATCGGGCCTCCGCTGGATGGGCTTTTGAGAGACTGAAAGCCTTAGTACCCTATAGATTATTTAGCTGTTTCTTAATGTTTTAAGACTATTTACTTAGTTTATTTATGATCCCAGCATGTTGGGACAGTTTTAGGATAACTTATGTAATAATGAATATTGGGAACTATCAGTTATTTTGGATGATTAGTTTATTTATCTAATAAAGATATTCCTTTTAATTGATTAAATCTAGTTTATAGTTTAAATTATTTTGGTAATGATCCGTTTGTCGATTTCCCTTCGTCAATCGACACGTCTAAAAAGTCGGGTCGTTACATAATTAGTTAAATAAGCTAAAGTCAAGTAGTCAACATAGTCATACCCTTTTCTAATTACGGTTCACTTTCTATTTAATTGCTCTATTTTATTATTTTGAGAAATTATTATTTTACTAGATAATACCCAAGTAAATGCTCAATTTATTTAATCAAGGTAAGTGTCTAAATCTAAATTAAATCTTTTATATACAAAAATTAGTAAAAAGTTATTGTAGATAGGAAAATTTATTTAAGTGCTTTTCTTTTAGCTTTTTGTTCGAAGGATTTCTGATCTGTTAGTTATATTAGCCAATAGAGAATAAGCAATACCCAAAATATGCATAATTTTCAAATTAATTTATGTAATAATTATAATTAGCTCATTAACTATAAATATTCAATAATGATTTTGAATTTGGATTGATATCAATAAAATTAATTAATTTTCATAAATTTCATATCTTCTAATAACGTTGATAACGAAACTTTCTACTTTTATTTATCGAGATTATATATTCATTTCTTATAATAAAAAATTGCACTACTGAAAAAAAAATACGCACAAAATAAAAATAAATATTTCACTTTCATATATGTGTATTCATGAATTTCTCTTTCATATTTTGTTAATGGTAAAAATAAGTATTTATTTCCAAATATATGACGACCTCTGTTTTTTGAACTACAACGATTTGACATAATGTATAGTAGTAAAAATTAATGACAATCAAAAGACTTATTTGAAACTTATATACAAAATAATAAACATATTTAATATAATGGTTCATTTGCTTTAGAAGATTTTTAAACATTTAACATTTAAAAATAGGGAAAAAACTAAGATGAAGAAATCAACTTTATTCGAATAATATACAATTACTAACGCAAAGAAAAATGAGCGCTTATAAATTATAATATACAATTATGTAATATTTTCATATAATAAATAAATAAAATATATTTATTTCACTTTTCAATGAATTTTTTACACATGTTAAATGTAAATTTCAATTTTTAATACAATTGTTAATTCTTATGCATTGCCCTTAGGGTAATGAATAGCAAAACACTACAATTATTACTAACTAATGGAAAGAAAATAAATTATATATTCTTTTTTTTTTTTGGAAAATTGAAGTAAATGTTAGATAGTATAATTGTTTTAGGAAAAAACTAATTAAATAAATAGTAGAAAAAAGACCAAGCAATTAATGTCTAATAATTAATGCAACCATTTGGATTGATTTGATGGTGCATTTCTCAATTTTTAATGTCTTTCCCCCCTAAGCACATCATAATTATTAATGAAGGGAGAGAGAGGAGGGAAATTTGGGTGATTGAGAGGGAAATTGACTTTTAGTAGTGACAACCACTTTAGTAGTATAGAAAGATTAAACCAAATTATGAGTAGAAATTATTATTTTATTAAACCAAATATTCTCACCAACATATAGTGGAGAAATTATGAAGTGAGGGGTCGGTTCCTCACAACCCCTTACTTGAAAATTCCTTCTTTACCCTCCCCTTCAAGTGCGAGTTGATATGATGCTTTGGGTTAGGAAACCTTTATACACCAATCAGTGAACCGGTAGATTCCTTAACATATGAGTTTCATATCTTTATTATATCATACACACATAGGAGAAATTATAGTTATGCGGAACTTGCTGGGTTTAATTATGTCGATATGAATTTTGATAATATCTATTTTCATGTCTTTTTTTTTTTTTATATTCCCTTTGTATCAGTTTATCTGCAATATTTTTAAATAAGCTAAGACTGTAACACAATAACTGCAATTATTCGTAACTTTCTAAATTTGTAAGAATTTTAGGCCCAAAATGACAAAAAATACCCCTAACTTAAAAACTTAAACAAATATTATACATTTATATCCTCCTAAATCTTTCACATTCTCCAAAAAAAAATTACACATAATTTTCTCTCTCATATTACTACTCTACCTAAAGGGAAACAAGCTATAGGATCCATGTGGGTCTTTAAAACAAAACTAAATCCTAATGGAACTATTGAAAGATATAAAGCTAGGCTTGTAGCCACTGGATACCAACAAGTAGAAGGCATAGATTACAATCAGAATTTTTCCCCTGTTGCTAAATTAGCCACAATTAGGATTATTATTGCCCTTGCTACTGTAAGAAACTGGCCCTTATGTCAATTAGATTTTAACAATGCCTTCCTACATGGACAATTGAATGAGGAAGTTTATATGATTCCTCCATCAGGTTATGATAAGGCTAAAGATGGGCAAGTTTGTAAGTTGCTAAAGTCCTTATATGGTCTAAAACAAGCACCTAGACAATAGAATAAGGAGTTGGATTTATTTTTAAAAAATTCTGGTTTCAAACAGTCTAAACAAGATTACTCCCTTTATACTAGGATGCTTAATTCTGATTTTTTAATTTTAATAGTTTATGTTGATGACATTTTAATAACATGATCATCTCAAACTCAAATTGATTCTGTTAAGATGGATCTTGATAGAGCTTTTACTATCAAAGATCTTGGCCATTTGCATTACTTCCTAGGAGTAGAAGTTACTAGAGACACAACAGAAACTTTTCTATCTCAAGGGAAGTATATTAATGATATTCTTAGTGATAGTAACATGTTAAATTGCGAGATTTCTGTAACTCCTCTTTCTACAGGTCTAAAACTCTCTCCAGAGGATGGTGCTCTTTTAGATAACCCTGCTGCTTATAGAAGAATAATTGGAAGACTGATCTACTTGAGCTTTACTAGACCAGATCTATGCTACTCTGTCCAACACCTATCTCAGTTCATGCAACACCCAAGGCTGCCACATCTTAGGGCTGCTATCCATGTTCTGAAATACTTAAAAGGAACCATGGATCATGGCCTCTTCTATTCTGCTCATTCTGCCCTAAACTTATCAGCCTATTCTGATTCAGATTGGGGAACTTGTTCCTTCACTAGTAGATCCTTGAGCTCTTATGTCATTTTCTTGGGCTCTAATCTTATTTCTTGGAAGACTAAAAAGCAGCCTACAGTCAGCAAATCATCAACAGAAGCCGAATATTGAAGCCTCTCAAGTACTGCTAGTGAACTATCATGGATACAAGGCCTTCTTGAAGATGTTCAGGTGAAAGTTCCTCAACCCATTACTATACACTGTGATAACATCTCAGCTGAACATTTGGCCAAGAACCCCATGTATCATGAAAAGACTAAACACATCAAGAGGGATGTTCACTATATAAGGGAACAAGTAGGGGATTGCATTCTACAAGTTCAACACATTAGTTCTCAAGATCAATTGGCAGATCTTTTAACCAAGCCATTGGCTTCAACTAGGCATTTTTTGCTGTGTAGCAAGCTTGGGCTTATGTCTTGTGTCAAGCTTGGGAAGGGATATTAGAACTATAATCTAAGGTTAAGCTATTTTAACCTTAGTTAGTTAGTTGTAGTGAGTTGTAGTTAGTTCTTAAGTAGTTCTCTCTCTCTATATATATATACTAGATAATACCCGAGCAAATGGTCGGTTTATTTAACTAAGGTAAGTATTTAGATCTAGATTCAATCTTTCCATGCAAATTTCGTAAAAAGTTATTGTAGATGAAAATTTATTTAAGTACTTTATTTTAGATATATTAGACAATATAGAATAATGAATAAGTAATAACCGAAATCTACATAATTTTAAAATTAACTTATGCATTACATTAAAATTAGTCGTTCACTAACTATAATTTTTTCTATAATCATTTCAAATTTAGATTGATGTCAATCAAATTGCTCTATTTTCATAAATTTATGTCTTCTAACATTGTCAATACAATCTTCTACAATTTCTTTTTATCAAGATTATGCACTTATTTCATGTAATATAAACTTATACTATTTATTTTCAAAAAAAAAAAAAACTAAATAAAAAAAATCTATGGTTATCCTGTTGTTCATTTTAATAACTTTCAGAATAAATTGTATTCATTAATTTCTCTTTCATATACTTATTTCAAACTTATATACAAAACAATAAGCTTATTTAATGTAATGGTTCATTCATTTTAGTTATTTCTTTTTCTTTTTTTTTTTTTTTGCAAAAATAGGGCAAAAAAAAGATGGAGACAATCATGTTTAGTTAAAAAATATAGAACCACTAACGAATTAAGGCTAACAAAAAATATTTTAAAATAAAAATGAACACTGATAAGATTTTTTTTGAAGATGTATCGATAGTATAGTTTTTATTAGAAAGTAAAGTATAAATAATTATAGTTTTTTTAGAAAAAGAAATAAAATAAATGCTTCTTTGGAAAGTGGGAAGTATATAATTATTATAATAAATAATAAGTACGAGGGAAAATAAGGGTTTAGGAGGGAAAAAACTTTTTTTAGTGGCTTGTATTTTAGTATATAGTATAGATAGATAGATAGATAGATAGATAGATATAGATAGATAGATAGATAGAAGATGTCTATTCTCTTTTCTAGAGGAGAATTATCTTCTAGGAGAATGAGCTTCACTTTCTTTAGGACTTTACCTTCTAATTGCATATCGGAGAATGGTGGGTCATTTTTTTTTTAGAGTGAGGGAATAGTTTTCCGGTGGTTGGTACTGTACAATCTACTTTGATTAATAATAATTCTTTCTTCTTCTGTGATTACCTCCCTACAAACATTCTTCTAACCTTACTTTAAGAAAAATTCCATAGGAAGCCGCGTTAACCCATTTGTTACAATTAAACTGATACATAAACTTATGTGATTATTATGTTTATGGAGAATCATATCTTCACAGTTGTAACAAAGAATAAGTGGAGCAAGAGCAACTAATAAAGGAACCGAAGAGGTAAAATATATACATGAGCCAACGTGGTTCTTATAAATTTTCGTCTTGGATTTTCATACTTGAAATTGGCTTGTCTATCATCTAGAATTTGTGGGGGGTTAATATGATAATTAGAAATCGAGATAGACAAGTTTATACAATAAACTAGGGTTAGCCCTAGTTGACTAGTTGCTACCTTCAAAGACTCATCCTCACTCCTCCGACAAGGCGACAAAGTTAGTCTATTATCCACTAATATAACGCCTTACCTTCATTCTCTTCGGACAATTTTACTCTTCACCTCCTTTAATGCCTTGAACAATTCCCTAGCTAGTCCCTACCATTGTTTGTCACATGAAAGTAAAAATCATGATATCGAGCTAAACTGGTGTCAAGTGTCAACCATCCTGGAATGAAAATTGTTTTATTTTTAGAAATTTTGCCACTAACCACCTAATAAGTGGTAATTGTTGTCAACAACTACCATAATTTTTTTTTTATTTAATTTAACTACCAAATAAGTTATGTTTTGTTGTAAACCACCACCTACCCATCAAAACTTAACGGAATATCGGGGGTGGGGGGGGGGGTTGTCGGCGCCGAGGGAGGGTCGGGGAGGGGGTATCGAGGGTGGGGGTGTCGTGGACTCGTGGTGGGGATGGAGGTGGTTGAGGGTGCTCGGGGAGGGGGGTTTCGGGTGTGGGTGGAGTCGGAGATGGGGGATGAGGGGAGTGGGGGTGTGCCGGTGGGGGTGGGGGAGGTGGCGGCAGTGCTGGTGGTGGAGGGGAGGAGTAACTGAGGTTTTTTTTTTTCCAGATTTTTTTAATTTATTTTTTTCAGATTTTTTTTATATATTTTTTTATTTTAAAAATGTGTTAATTAAGTTTAAATGGTTTAATTAAGGTTTAAGTGATTTAATTAAGGTTTAAGTGGTTTAATTAAGGTTTAATTGTGATTTGAGTTAACGGTGTTAAAAATAGGTGGTAGTTTGCAACTTTTTATAGTAGTTAAATTAAATAAATAAAAAATTATGGTAGTTGTTGACAACAATTATCACTTATTAGGTGGTTAGTGGCAAAATTTTCTTATTTTTATATACCAAATATACATATAGATTCATTATTGTTTGCCAACCAAACGAATAAGAGTACAATTCAATTTTTTTAGCCTCGTATAGTTTTTTTTTTTTTTTTGCCATAAAGGCCTCATATAGTCATGTGTACACTTCTTAATTGTCCCGCATAGTAAAAAATGATCCACTTTAATTGTAAGCCTAAAAGTTACTTCTCTCATGCTATTTAATTTTGAAAATGAATCCCCTTAGATTTGCAAATAGGTTGAATTTCACTTCTCAATATTGGGTTGACTACTTACTCTACTGTTTATTGTCCATAAAAAATAGAGATATATGATTATATTTATGAGGCTGAAGCATGATCTATTGATAAAGGTCATGCTCCCCATAAATCATACCCCAAATTTGAACCTCATGCCAAACATTCACACCCCCTGGTAGAACTTATTTCTTGTGATAGAAGCCTTGAAAGAAACAACGATTATTTTCATTCCTCTTGGAGGAAGAGGTAAATTAAACTTTGCAATAAAATACAGAATAAATAAAGACACATAACACAAGCAGCCCCCACCTAAACACATTTTTTTCTGTAGTGTTTTTGGGTGTGACTTGTATTACCAAGTCATACATTTGGGTTACGGAGTAGTTCGGCGAAGAAAGACGAAGTTTGGAAGCATTGAAGTCATAGGGACACGCACCCAGGCAGGTATGAGTAGCCCCGGGCGGGTCCGGAGGCAAGGTGGAGTTGGCAAGCCATGGCCCCGGGCGGGTGGCCATAGCCCCGGGCTGGTACTGGTGTTCGTAGTGTAGCTGAGCCACGCACCCGGGCGGGTCCCTGCTGACCCGGGCGGGTTCTGGGCTCATCTGGGGTGTTGGCTTGGCCACGCACCTGGGCGGGTTTCAGGTGACCCGGGCGGGTCCTGGGCCTTCGTTTTTTGCTTGACTCGTAAACCCGGTCGGGTTTCCTCATACTCGACCGGGTCCGTTCTTTTTCTAGGGTTTTGTTCGTCTATTTGTCGAATAATTTTGTAATTAGTATAAATAGAACTTTAGGGTTTTGTTTCTATTTTATGCTAATTGTTTTCAAGCCACATATTTGAGAGGAAAACATATTGAGAGTTTTAGTGAGTGAATTCTTGAGAGAATTACCAGTCTCTCAATTTATTGTATTCCGTTTGTTTGATTTCCATAGTAAAACATCTTCGTACCGGCCAGGAGGACGTAGCTATCACATCGATAGTGAACCTCGTTAAATCTCTGTGTGATTTTAGTGTTTTTCATTGTTTGTTATTGTAGTTTGTCTGTTTTCGGGCTTCTGTTACAACATTTTCCTCCTGAAGTTTTGTTTGGATTGTGACATCCAATTAATTTGTTAATATGTACAATATAAAAATATGGCGTATTTCGACTAAATAGATTTCCTCAATCTCTTTCGGTTCATTGTATCTTTGCTTATGATTATGTGATCAACTTTTACAACACTTTAATTTGGACCTGTTTTTTTTTATTTATTTATTTAATTTCTAAAATTTAATTTCGATTAATTTAGTCCAAAAAAACATGATCTTTATATAGATTACTTTAATACTCGCTATGATGGTTCATGTGTGCACATATTTTTATTATTAATTAAGTTTGAATTTTGGAAATGACTTAGGAATATTAGTTTCATGACCAAAAAATATCAGGAAAGTAAAAAATGGAGACTTAATGTTTAATTGATTATATTTCATAAATGGAAGATGATTTTTAAAAATTTCTCTTAGTCCATGTTCTCCTTAATTAGCTTATTTATGCACAATATAGTTTATTGAAAAAAAAAAAAACAGACCAAATAAGAGAAAAATTAGATCAAAGACCAGATAAGAAAAATTCAGATCAGATATTCTTATTTGGTTTTACTTATCACTAAATATATATCTTTAACTTTTTTTCCGCAAATATCTTTAACTTTGTGCTAAAATAAATAATCAAGATTTTGAAAATTACTCATCAATACGAATATAGTGATAGATTATTTGATAAATTCTTTCTCATAAATTGATGTGTAAAGAAAGTCAAAGTTTAGTCAAAGTTTTGAATCAAATCAGATAAAAAAAATTCAGATCAAATCAGGCGAATAGAACATAACCTTAATTGGTCCGTACTCGATCTGACGGTGTCAAATGTCACTTATTGCCTCAATATAGAATTATAGAACCCATTGATTACACCCAAAAAAAAATCGAATATTAGGCCGATTAATTTTTAGAATAATGTTAACCAATAAAAATGGAAGAGTAACATAAATATAAAACACAATAAGTGAAGTGAAAATTTGCCCTAATCAAGTAAAAACTATATATAATTGCTCATCGTTAAACTAATTATATATTATATAGGCCCTTAATTAAGGCCATAAGATAGGTTTTAGAGTTTTAGCTTAGCCACTAAAATATGAAATGATTGTGTGAATGGAATTTTCTAGGACTAATGTAACTATGTAAGGAGTGTTTAAGGCAATGTACCACCCAAAAATGGCTAAAAATAATAGTATAGGTCGTTAACCGACCTAATTGCATGCGTGTTTGACAAATAGAGTATATATCGTCACCTCTCACTTTTTTGCCCCTTTTCTTATCATTATTCATCTATATATAGTATGCAATTTCATTATAATATAATATTCTTAATTATAAGGTAGGCTGGACTCCTTTTCGGTGCTCATATCACAACAATATCAAACTAGCATTGCCCTGGGGATTGGGGAGGATATATATTGTTGGTGAGAATCAAATCGTGCACGACCGTGATAGTGTGAAGGTAACTCTAGCGCCATTGTGTTCAAGCTGTTGAATCTTCTATTCAATAAGGCATCTATATTTCTTTAATCTATGCTTAAAAAAGTTTTTCTTTTCTCTACTTTTTTTACACATCACTGGCCACCTCAATCCAATGAATTTGGCTTTTCTCGACTTTATATTTTCCTATATCCTTACACCTAACACGTATGGAGCAAAGAAATAGAAACAGATGTATGTTATAAACCATCAATTTCACTCACATCATATCCACACCTAAATCCATGACCACATTATGTTTTGTTTATTTAGGTTATAAACCATCAATTTCACTCACATCATGCCCTTTTGACTTAAGTAGATCACTTAATTACCCAAAAGAAAGCACTTCACACAAAGCATTCCGAGTTTTTAGTTAAACCCCTTAATTCCCTCACACTTCTTCTATGACATATATAAAACCTTATTTTGTATTTATATCTTTCACCAAATTAAACATAAATTCACCATTTCCAATGCATTGGACAATACCCAACACTTAAATTAAACTAAAATCAAATCAATAATGGGGAACTTGTGCGCACTAGGAAGTTCAATGTCAAAGAAAGACAAAGAGGTGGTGCAAGTTTTGAAGGTAAATGATGGGAAAATGTTGGAGTTTAGTGCACCCATTAAAGTGAATGATTTGTTGACGAATTATCCAAATTTTTATGTTGGCATATTTAGGGAGGCCACTCAATGTTTGCCATTTGAGTACATGTTACAAATTGGGAAGCTTTATTACCTTGTTCCTTGTTTTAGTACCACATATGATGTTACTTCATCAAT
Organism: Salicornia ramosissima; assembly: GCA_951394345.1. Lineage (NCBI taxonomy): Eukaryota > Viridiplantae > Streptophyta > Magnoliopsida > Caryophyllales > Amaranthaceae > Salicornia > Salicornia ramosissima. Next base: position 52,981,685 of record OX596237.1, on the reverse strand, counting down.
ATGTACCGTTACACAACCAAAAAATAGAGGTTTAAGGATCAAAATGGTTATCACAAAAAAACAACTTCAACAACTCGTCTCGAATCAAATGAGACTTGAATCCATGACCTTGGTGATTGATAACCAGGCAACAAGTTCCGTTGGTTTGTCATCAACGACGACTCTTTTGAGAAAACTAGAGCCTATTGTAGAAGAAAGTTAGTAAAAATGCAATCAATGTAGCTACAACCAGTACTATTTTAGATAATCAATTCAAACTGTATGTAGATTTTTTTAGCACATAAAGATCACAATTATAGCAATCTAACTAGAACATTTTATTCTTTTCATCACGCTATTCTCTATTTTTATGTCAAGAAGCGGTTGGTTGGCTCTATAGTCTATAATCAAGGCTAATCGAATTTTCTTTTCTAACAAAAAAAGGTACATTAGTACTCATCTTTTCAAATTTCTTCTAGTTTGATGCAGAATTTGGTGGTACTAATTAATAACTCTTTAAAATGCTTTAATAATAAATCTAATAGTCTAAGATTTTTTTGCCTATTTCTAACCAAATTTAAATTATAGGTTAAAATTTGAAGTTTAACCTATGCAATATATTAGCTGAACCCGAGTCTAAATTTCTCTAAATAGACCTAAATTAATATTCAATCTTAAAAAAATGAACATTCAAGTTTACAAAAAAAATTAAAGAATATTCTATTTTATAAATTATAGGCGAATGAATATTCTAATTCAATCAAAATGTATAATGAATGAGCATGGACTTGTATCAAATGAACACGAAAATAACCATACACTAATATATTTTTGTCTCGGGTGATGTCCGAAATATTTAATATAATATGTGATAATTAAAATGATAAAGTTAAGAACGTTTCAAAAATTTTACATATAGACATAACACAATATCACTTTTTTTTTTAGCCTATATTTCTTGTAAATCGAGTTTGAACCAAATCTATTTAGGGAAAAAAGTTCATGCATGCATGTATAAAAAGATACAAAGCTATAAGTTATAATCTACACTTTGAGAGGTTCTTTGGCCAAGGACAAAAAAAAAAACATCTCAAAGCATTGGGGCAGAATTCTTAGATGACTATAAGCCCATAAGAAGAATATCGGACACTGTGTAGTTATATGATGGATCCGAAAGCCTAAATCACCAAACAACCGAAGATAGTATAGTTAGGTCTAGCTAGTATTTAGGGGGAGGGAAGGATCAAGTCATAGCCCAATGGTTAGGGCTTTAGAATTCCAAGCACGGGGTCCTGGATTCGATTCTTACCGCACGCATTTGCGAGGATTCCTTATTATCCCCTTACAGATGCGTGTGTTGGCTAAAATTGGGTCGGGTGACCTGCAGTACGGCCGGTTCCAAAGCCTAATATCCCACACATTATCCTAAAAAAAAATATTTAGGGGGAGGGAAGCGGTAGTGTAGCTGTGTAGGGTCCAGATAAAATTTTGCATTTGGTTAGGGCTTAAATAAAATCAGGCCTTTGACTGATATTTGGGCCTGGCTTTTGCTGCCTAATATCAATCGGGTCCAGCTAATTTAGATTTGCTTTGGGCCTAAATAAAGTTAGGCCCTTTACCGAGATTTGGAACAGACAAGGCACAAGCGTGAAATGAGAATTGATGGGGCTTGCTGTTAACCTCTTGTGAATTATATAGCTTGCTCCATTCAATCCTTTTTAGAATGTCTCAAACTATCTCATTTTAGCCTTTTCCTATTCCTCAAAATAAAAAATATACTGCAGAAATATTTTTCTTCAATTTCCAATATTATAAATAAGTCAATATATATATATATATATATATATATAAAGTTTAAGATTGGATTATGATATACTCCGTATAAATTTAAATTTCGATATCTCATCAGAGTTCATGCCTAAGCTAGCTCTACAACTGCACCTACTTTAAATGATTGAATTTACTTCTTTCGTTTATTATGAGATGCAACGCTTACTTTTTAAACAATAAATTTTTTGTACCTCTTTTATCACAGGGTCCCATTTACTTTTCTCTCTATTCCTCTTATATCCATAAAATGTCTCAAGCGTTCACAATTTCAAAAGTGTTGCATCTAATAAAAAAAGAGATGAAATAATATTAAAAACTCTATCTATCTTGCTCATATGAATTTACAAAATTGAAATGCATTTATTAGAACATAAAAACTTGACAAGTCTTGCTTAGTTTACCTCATTAATTGAGACATGGTTGTAAATTACTACAATTGAGTGATCATTATTGCATGGCGTACCAAGGAAATTGATTTCGTCACACCTTGATCTGAATTGATTTTGGTATCTCATTTTGCGGGTAAAACTCATAAATAAAATTTTACTCTCACAAGTGAAGAGCCAATATCAACTTTTAAATTAAATTATGTGTCAAAATCATTTAGATCCCGACATACAAGTACATATACATGATGATCTGACTATTGGATTTGAACGTCGATAACTTTGCGAGGTGGGCGAGACTTAGACTTAGGAACCGAGATGTAAAGCACACCATCCTTAAGATTTGCGTTAATATTATCCACGTCACAATCATCTATCTGGCAATTTAAGTCTCGTATCATAATACGACTTGCATTGTTGTAGGTTTTTCTATCATCTCCTGGACTTGGGTGTTCCTCTTTGTGCTCTCCTTTGATGACGAGGGTGTCGTCTTCCACCCACACTTTGACGTCCTCCTTGGAAAGCCCCGGCACGTCGAACCTCATCTTGATCTCGTTGTCGTCCTCCGCCACATCCCACGGCGTACGCGCCTCAGCTCCCCCATTCCTATTCTGCTTGGCGTCATTGTCATGGTGTCCTCCAACAACCTATCCATTGTGTCTAGCATTTGGCGCATTGACCTCATTGGTGACATTGACTCCATCAATCCTGCATTTCGGTTTACACGAGCTCAGTTCAGTTCAGTACAAATTAATTTTGATCTATTTCAATATTATTCTCTTTGTAAATCTATTTCAGCAAAGAATAATTAATTATTTGCACAATCGGCCATGCTAGGATAGTTATATATGGGCATATGAGAAAGAATAAAATAATGAATGAAGTAATTATTAGAAAAAAGTTGAGGACAAAATGAGGGATAATCGACTAAGATGGTTTGGTCATGTAAAATAGGGAGAGTATAGGGAGAGTATGTATAATGCACCAGTAAGGAGGTATGAAGACTAAAGAGTAGTGGCAAAGAGGAGACAAGGTAAAGGGTAGAATATATAATTAAGATTGTTGAAGATTATACCTTTCAAATTCACCGCATGTAAGTAACCACATTTAAATATTAAAATGATAATTACTAATATATAAGCTTAATTAGTGGGTTACTTCTTATATTACTAACCAATTAGTTTTATAATTAAATCAATCAGATTTGTGTGTGATCCGATTCACCTCCGATATAGGGCTGCGACTACACCCTAGTGAAATTTCCATAACACATATTTTAATTCATGACTAACCAGTCCCAAATTAAACTTAAATTAATCATTTATACGACACGTGTTTGGCATACATACCTAAGTTATCGCCAATGTATAAAGCATATTAAATTCTTGAAAAATTTGCCACTAACCACCTAATAAGTACCAAAAGTTGTGAACAACTACCATAATTTTTTTTATTAAATTTAACTACCAATTAAGTGCCAAAAAGTTGCAAACCACCACCCATTTTTAACACCGTTAACTTAAATCACAATTAAACCTTAATTAAACCACTTAAGTTTTAATTAAACCTTAATTAATCTTAATTAACACTTTTTATTAAAAAAAATAGAAAAATAAAAAGAAAATCTGGGGGAGGAGGAGGGGTGGTTGAGGGTTTTTTTTTCTAATTTTCCAGATTTGTTTTCTTTTTTTTTTTAAATAAAAAGTGTTAATTAAGATTAATTAAGGTTTAATTAAAACTTAAGTGGTTTAATTAAGGTTTAATTGCGATTTAAGTTAATGGTGTTAAAAATGGGTGGTGGTTTGCAACTTTTTGGCGCTTAATTGGTAGTTAAATTTAATAAAAAAAAATATGGCAGTTGTTCACAACTTTTGGTACTTATTAGGTGGTTAGTGGCAAATTTTTCTAAATTCTTATATGTACCCCTGCAATTGTACATCGCATTATCCTTTAATCTATTACAAATAAGTTTAATTCAAAAAAATAAAGTTACATACCAAAGGGGGGGACGTCAAGGGCGGCGGCTGACGGTGGTGGACTCCTGGTTGTTGTTACGGTTGTTCTTAGACACTTGAACATCAACACGATGACCACCTTCTTTGTTCTCTTCTCCACTTGATTGTTGAGCTTTTACCCCCACCATCATGGCTGAGCCTAACCTTAAAGAAGGTTGATTTTGCTTATTAATAGGTTTTGGAAAAGTTAAGTGAAATGGGGTTAAACTTAAACCAACTAATTTGCTACCATATTCACTTGAAACAAGAGGTGCACATGATGATGATGATGCACCCCATCCCCATGTTAATGCCTTGCATGCCATTCTTATTCTTATTTTACTATCAAATTTATTTCAAAGTTAATTTTTCATTATTTTACACTTTTGGTTAATCTTACGAAATATTTAGATCAGAGGGATACATGAATTGAAGTTGCTTTATTTTATATATATATATATATATATATATATATATATATATATATATATATATATATATAGAAGAATTAGAATTAGGATGTTGTTGTTATTGCTAGAATTCATGAAGGTTTGAGTGCATGTACGAAGTTTCTCGACAATAACCTTGTAACTTGCTAAGTCAATAACTTAATGGTTCGTTTGATAGGATGTAAAATATTTCAGATGAAAATGGTTACATTGGAAAATTTATTTTCATAAAGGTTTTCATTGTTTGGTTGAATGCAAAATGATTTTTTAAGTATTTTTCGTTGTTTGGTTGAACTGAAAATCAATTGTTTTAATTGTGACGGAAAATGTTTTCTTTCCACCTGTCGTGTAAAATGTTTTCATTCCAATTTTAGGGGAATTGTTTTCAATGAAGTGTTCCATCTCAAGTTTTAAATTTTAATATTTTACTCCAAACGTAACAATGTAAAATGGAAAAAACAATTTTCCGAAAAAACGTTTTAAATTCTACCAAACAGCTAGACTTTAAGTGCAAAAGAATCCTTGCCAAAAAAAAAAAAAAAAAGTGCAAAAGAATAAGGGGGTCACATTACGATGTCGTTTTGAGCTTCGATTGCTATCTCATAATTTCAAGAAGCATCTACATTTTGCTCACCGCTTACCCCCTACGGCCCCACGAGTCCACGAACCTCCCTAGTTTGTCCTTCTCCTTCTTTGTGCCTTTTTTTCAAAAAAAAAAAAAGGAATACATAATTGGTATTATGTGAAAGGGGAGAATAACCACATGAATCAAACTCGCAATCTCATGATTTTTGTTACACATTGAATCAATATTATTTCTTAAGGAGATGGGAAAGCCAATATATATACATTTTATTGGGCCTAAAAATATATCTAAGTACTCAACTAAGTACACGGCCAAAGAGAAACCCAATTAAGTACACGGCCTAACAATTTTAAAGGTCATTATAATACAGCTACGTTGTAGCTCAATCCTCTTTTTTTTTTCTTTCCTCTTCAAATCTTTTTCCTTTTGTTTTCTTCCTTTATTTGTCTATTTTTTTTTGTCGTCATCCTCTTTGATCCAAGCTATATGCTGTTAGGATTGTATCTATATTATGGCTCATTTAGTAATTGGTTATAAATGACACTAATGAGAATAAATTGTATGTAAATTTGAAAGGATAATCAATATTCATTCACACTTTTTCGTTCTAATTTTCTTCACTAATTCTCATTTTCGTCCCACACATTTCTTCCTAAAAGCACTAGATGCTAATTAATAGAAAAACATGTTAGGAATGATAATATGTTTCCATAGAGATTATAATGTCTACTTTCTCACTAAATACTACTTTAAGATCATTCTTTTTTTTTTTTGAGGCTAAAGGGCCATATATTATTATATTAATAAAAAGCCAAATAGCACTTACAAATCCATAATCTCTCCAAAAATTTTAGATTTAAAACAACAATCAATATTTTAACTTCAACTTCACTAATTGCTTCACTTCCGCCCCAATTGCAGAATTACATTGTGATTTTTGTTCGACTTCAATGCATCCTGTCTAACTACAATCATCTCCTGTATAAATCTGAAAAATAATATATATATTTGATGCCCATCGAAAATAACCAATGACACATGATTTTGGCATAAGTCTTATAATATTATTTATTTAGAAAACATATTAAATGTTATATATAACCATTATGGCTTTATGGATGGACTTATGGTGCATTTTCAAATTATTATCTATTAAAAAAAGAAAAATTTGCCAAATTTTTTTAAAATCTTGAATTTGCGAGAAAAAATCTTATACATTTTTTTTTGCGAGAAAAACCTTATATATATATATTTTTTTTACGAGATAAAACCTTAGATAATTTTTTTTCTTGCGAAATGAAACCTCGTGGCACTAATTCGACATTAACTTCGATTTAACGATGTTGACTTTGTTAATTATAATAAAAAAAATCAAATAAATTAAACTAACCTTACATAAATTCAGAATTAGCAATCACTAATTAATCATGGGGATAGACTGGTTGAGGGCGGCTGTGGTTTATTAGGAGTAGATAATCATGCTTTAGTAATTTTAAAACATTAATTATGATTGATAGTTATAGTTAGAGCTGTTAATTTACAATTAAAGTCAAATTAGAGCTGAGAGGCTTTGTTTCGCAAGATTTTTTTTAAAATTTGTTATCTCATAAAATCAAATTTATAATGCTTTTTCTCGCAAATTCAAGATTTTAAAAACATTTTTGTTTGGCAAATTTTCCTTTAAAAATTACATAACAACAAATTTAAGGTTGTACCTTTCAATGTCATGCTGACATGAAGTGAATTCTGAAGCCCAGTTAGCTCGAATTTGTGAGCCCAATCAAGATCACCATTTATCTCGAGAGATAGGCCCTTTGCATTTCCTTCGATTTTTGTTGTATTAACAAAAAAAAAATCGACTAGTTAAAAAAATTAGAAACTAATACACCATTTGTCCCATATTAATTGTTCCACTTATTCACATGATAACGTTGAATTTATTTAATTTTATTTATGTAAGGATAAATATAGTCACGTGGAATATCGTTTAATTTGTCTCGACATGTACTTTCTTAACATATAATTTTTATTATTTTTTATTATCTATAGCTCAAGATATTAATATTTAAAATTGTAACTCGAATAATGTAATGGAGCATTTGTTTTGGAACGGATGAAGTAAAATAGATTTTTATTGATTTATTATACATGTATTTCGTTTTTAAACTTAGCGGCATTATTATTGCTCCCTCCGTTCTTGGTGGCGTTTTATTACAGGGAATCCTCTCACTCAAAGCTTAAGTTGGTGGTTCGATTACAAAAAAATATACGGAGTATTAGTTATAATAATATGGATTTGAGTAATGGATTTCACGACACCACTTGAACTTTGACTTTAGTATGTTATTGTCTGCTGTGGGTCTAAACCATACGGATTTATTTTTTGGGCACCTTTCAATCTTTCATGTGGAATTTGAAATGCAAATGCCAACAATCCTCCCCACAAACCAAGGAACACAAAACTCATGGCTTCCCCTAAAACGATAATTCATTTGTCCATCTTGCACCGGCTATACTGTCCAACGGAACATGCTAAGCTACCTGGCCACCACAATATCATGAAGACTTTCGACACAAGACACCATTGCACCAAACAAATCTCCCAAATCGCGAGGCCACACAAAGAGGGTCTTCCACACAACATTTAGAAAGGAATGTGCACCAAGCCATTGAGCCTCACAAGTCTACACCAGCGTTCCCCTACACAAAGTCCCCGTCAGTTCTGCATTGCTTACATTCATCCCAACTGAACCATCGGCTCTGATACCACTTATTGGGCTCTACAACACAACTTGAACTGCAACATTAATATAATATTGTCCGTTTTAAATTACAAGACTCTGGTGAGTACTGTCCCAAATTAAGGATGTAATGTAAAGAAAAAAAGATACTTCAATGCATATATAGTGAGAGTGCAGGCTCAAATAATTGTACTTTGTGACTTGTGAGTAGTAACATCTTACTAAAACCAACAGTAGATTTACTGCTCAAGAGTCAAGTCAAGATTAAACACGTGAATCCATCAGAGTTTTACAGTAATCTTTAGAAAAAGGTGAAAAAGAATTATATACTCCCCTCCTTGCTTCTTCTCTTCTCCATCTCTATTGCTTTCCCATTTTCTTTCTCTATGTTTATATGAGAATATGACTATATTTAGCCTTTATTTTTAGTGGTCTCGAGGTAGCGTAGTGCCTTTTGTTCTTTAACTCTCAAGCACCCCATTCCTACGGAGTACTCCTTTTTCTTAATCAGTTTCTAAATACTTTCACAGTCTATTTGCTTATTGGTAATAAATTATGGTAATAATAATGGATTTACAGGGTAAATTCACACATGAAAAACATATTTTCATTTCTAAGTTTGAGTATTTTTTCTCATTTTTTATTATCATCCATCACCATTGGAGAGAGGTGGTATTAGAGGAGAATGAATATTTGTAAAAAAAATAAGATCAATTGGAGTTAAATAAGCACCATCATGAGAATGAATTTTAATTTCCCTTACAAATTTAACAATAAATTCATTCTCATTACCACAATTTATGACCGACTATCAAATGGGTCGTTAAGATTCAGATTTTCTTTTGTAATAACTAAAGTGTTTTTTTTCTAAATGTTGTTATCAATTGTTTATAATTAAGTCTTACATTTCTCTTTTATAACCCATTGTGATTCCTGATTTTCTTTGAAAACATTAAAATGACATGGGAAAAAATAAACTAATGTTTTTAGTGGCAAAAGAGAATTTGGTACATATGTTTAAAATGTTTGAAATATTTTATGCATATTTGAAAGAATATGTTATATGTTCTATTACTCTCCCTCACATGAAAGACCGTTGGGCTTGAAATGTGGACACATCATAGGCTCCATCATACACGGTGCAAATTAATTTCAATTAGAAGGGAAAGGGATGAGAGATTCGAACCCGTGACCTTTGTGTAACGTTGGCTCTGATACCATGTTAAATGACCATCTCAACAAAAACTTAAGTTAATAGTTGAGGCCCAAGAATATATTAAATGTTCTATCAATTATTAGCTTAAATTTTTTGTTGAAATGGTCCTATTACAGAAACAATAGAGGTACACTAAAAAAATTTGTACTGTATTTTTTATTGGAATAATGGGCCATGCAACGCAAGTTATAGGTTGGGTGGAGCATAACGCCATATATTATCTATGGGCTTGGCCGCTTGGGAGTTATACAAAAAATAGCATTAAAGTGGGCAATTGAATCTTTGACACAAAATTTGTCCTCTTATGTTGAAAGGGCAATTTTAATGTTTCTCTCATACCCATTATTTTGTAGAAATTCTTACCTACATTAGAATGTATGGCACATTTTGGTACATTTAAGAGTAATTTTGTTTTAATTATAGTTTTTTTGCTCATAATTATTTTAAAAAAGAGCAAAATTATTTAAGATGAGCAATAAAACAACTTGAATTACACCCAGATATATATATATTTTTTGGGGTGCTAATGAGGGCCTAAGCCCAGAAAAAGAGTAAAAGAAACAAAAAGAAAAACTAAGTATGTAATATCATCATTCAGAATTGATCCTAATTCTTCAGGGATGTCTTGGTAGATGATTAGCTTCACAATTTGTTCAACTCCCTTGTTTGCAGACCCAGATATATAGTAGATCCATTAACATTAAGGCTCCGTTTGTTTTGAAGGAAAACAATTTTAGGTTCCGTTTGTTTCGATAGAAAATTGTTTATATCTATGTTTTCCATTGAAAATTGTTTTCCTCCAAAACAAACGGAGCCCTAATGGAAAATCATTTTTCAAGGAAAATAATTTTCAATGGAAAACATAGATGTAAACAAAGTTTTCCTTTGTTTGTTTGATTAGAGGAAAACTTGTGACGAAAAGAAAAAATGAAATAGAAATAAAGGAAAGATGTGAGGAGTGAATAAGGGAGAAGTAAAGAGTAGAAAGGAAAATTTGGCATTCCTTCCCCACAAAAGGAAAATGGTTTTCTTTTTCCAAAGTGACATTTTACACCTCAAGGAAAATTGTTTTCTATCTCTTTCCAAAACAAACAAAAGAAAATGAAAAGAGGGTGGAAAATCATTTTCCAGGAAAATCATTTTTCAAAAAAATGTTTTCCATCAAAACAAACAGAGCCTAAGTTTAAAGTGTAATTTTTTTTTTCCTTATTTAGCTCAATACAAAAGAAAATTTTCCTTGCATTGCTCTTCTTAAATTACATTATGCCACTTATAAATTTAGGTGCAAGTGTGCAACGCATAGCATAAATAAGTTCAGAAATTAGTGATTTTAAATTTTAATAGATCATGTAATTTATCAAAATTAACTCATAAATAGTGCTATTATGGCTAATTTTTCCATATTTATTACATATTTACATGTATACTCATTATTACTCCTTATTTATATCGTTGGAAAGAAAATGACTCTTATCTGCTTTCGAAACAAACAACCATTTGTCTCAGTAATTTACCATTTTTTTTTATTGCGCCATCGACATTTTTGCATGTAGTGGAGTATTTATTGCAAGGCTCTGTAATTCTAGTTTGGTGTTTGGCAATCTCTGACTATCCACTTTGACAATTTGTTTCATCGTCCATCCGTTTATAATTATTATTTGTATTAGTTTCTCTTTTTTGACTTAACTTTTAAAATTTTAGTTCAGCTTAGCTGACGCTCTAGGATTTAGTTTTAAAAATATACTCTATTTTTTAATTCAGAAAAATTCAGTTTAGCTCGATTTAGTTCTGCTAAGTTCAGATTGATTCAGTCCAAAAGAATAGGGCATTATTCGATGGTCGAAGACTAGAGCAATGAATCTAGTATCCATCCAATCTTTCAATGTAAAGTTGAGAGTTTGATTTTTGTCTTTCTCTTTTAATGGGCAATGACAATTGGATATTTAAAAAAAAAAAAAAAGGAGTCAAATATTTGAGCGTAGTGTACCTTTTCTTTGTAATAATATTTAATTACTTATATTACTCTCTCTGTCTTAAATAAATAATAATAACAAAACCTAACTTGGTATATGATATGTTTTGTTGGTGATTTATGCACTATCAATGAGTCTATTATACATGCTGGTGTACGTAGAAGTATGCATACAAGGTATTTTATTGCTTATTTTAAAATTTAAAATAAGCAAAATTATCCTTTGATGTACGACACATCCGGATATATATAAGAATTTCTACAAGAATGGATAATGGATGAAGTTGCTCTCTTTGACATCAATTTTTGTCCGTTTAGACTAAGGTTCTATTCTTTTAGACTTAATTTTTCAAATTCTCGTTCAGTTCAACTCCTTTCCTGATGAGTATAGCATTCAACTTAATTCAATTCAACTAGGTATAGTCCAAAATAATAGGCCTAAGATAGAAATTTTAATGTTATCTTTCCATTGCCCTCTTAACCTTATTGAATTAAGTTTAAAGGACATATATATTTTTTTTTGTCACTTTGCTTCAGTCAAGTAAATAATATTTCTTATATTATCGTTCTTAATTAATGGATATGATAAGTGAGACAATATAATCATCGAATCGTCCCCTTTTGATTAAAGTAAATTATATAATATCATAACTATAAAATTCTTATAATTTTTATTACTTTTGCCTACTTTGTAGGTTTTCTTATTAAGAAAAGAAATCCGCTCTCTCAAGCTATACAAATAGGGGAGGGAATGCATATAATAAGGTTTGAACATGTATAGCCGTATCACAAGAATACAAGGTGGGGATGGACACCACTTTACAACCGGTCTTGACCTTTTGCCTAATTTATCTTTATTATTTTTGTAAGCAGACGTATTAAAAACTAAAAATGTATTAAAAGACATTATTGTATTATTTTTCAATTTGCCAGTACAGCCCGGACCCAAAACAAACCTTTACCAATTTCAAACATGGACTAACCAGACTGACCCAAAATAACTTGAATTCCTAAAAAAATTCTACCATTATTAACTCCATCATAGTGGACCTGAGTGTATGTCAAAGTTCACTAACCTCTTTAACCATCTTTATTCTCCTTTTGCAGCAAAACCCGACACTGTAACTTGCATCTTTTTTGTTTTGCAGAAGATGTTCACAGCACTAGGCATATTGCATGTACCAACCTACAAGCTAAGGGATATATACAACATACTCCGCTTTGCCATTTTTTACTTACAAAAAGATTCTAAATATAACAAACAAAGTGCAACGTCATTCGAATATTAGTTTACAGCAGCATATACAAAGTACATACTTCCACCATTTTAAAAAAAAAAAACACAACAGTCAACGTTTTATCCATGTCGGAACATTACTTTGACCATAAATAACTATAATTATGAATAATTAAAAAATATAAAAAGTTAATATTAAGATAGTATTTTACAAGAAGAATCTAACAAGATTCCACTCGATTATATTCCTTATTCCGTGTAAAACTCAAAACTTGGTCAAAGTATATAGTATGAATAATGCAAAGATTGACTGTCGCATTTTTTTTTTTAAAAACGGATGAAGTATATAGGCCTGTATCTGATTCCACTACCACTTTTTAGTATTTGAACTCTCTTTATATGTTACCAATTATTTCTCTGTACCCACTTTTACAGTACAGTACAGTACAGTACATGTTAATACCACTAACCATTTAAACACAACAATCCAAAGCACTTATACTATATTCTATATACTATACCTGCAACATGAACCCATAAACCTTAAACTTGCATATTTTACTTGCATTGTCTTTTACATCAAAGAAAACAAGTAGTAGCTAGCCAAAAATGGGGAAGAATGGAGGAAGTTCTAAATGGTTTAGTGCAGTAAAAAAGGCTTTTAGGTCTCCTAGTAAAGATTATCAGAACAACAATGACAAGAGAAGTTGTCCAAGCGAAGATCTTGAGCAACAAGAACAACAAAAGGTGCTCTGTTTTTTCTTTTTTTACTCTTTATTAGTTCTATTTAATACTTACTTAAACTTTGTTTGTTGAGTTAATTTTTTGGGTTTTGAATTTTGTGTTGCAGAAAAGAGGAAAACGGAGGTGGGTTTTTGGGAAACACTTGAGCAAGGACCAAAATTCCCCAACAAAAGCTGCAAAAAACATGAAACATGTAAGTGATGAAAAAGCTGGTTTTGCATCACCAAATTTGGCAGAGGAAAAGGAAAAAAAGCGTGCTATGGAGGTGGCGGTGGCGACTGCAGCAGCGGCTGAGGCGGCTGTCGCGACTGCTCAGGCTGCGGTGGAGTTTATTAGCATGACTAGGCCATGCATTTTGGTCATGGGAAACCAAGCTGCTGTTACCATTCAGAAAGTCTTCAGAGGATATTTGGTATGTTCTCAAATATGTAGGCTTTAATATACTACTACCTTTGTATTATATTAACTGCAACGATTTATGTCAAATCGGTGCGGTTAATATTTTACGAAGGGAGTAATATATGTATATATATACACAATATACATGATACTCCTGCCAAAAAAATATATATATATACATGATACATTTTTAGCTAGATAGACTTTAAAATTTGGTACTTTGATCTTCTTAATAAAATGCATGCTGAAATTGAAGCTTAATTTGTGAAAGCTGCTACATTGCTGATCTCTTAGAGGAAGATGTTGGAAGTGTATGAAATTTTGGTGCTACCAATATCATTAATTCATTATACTTCATCCGTTTCGGAAAAAAACGCAACAAATTAGATGGCACGGACTTCTAGTCCCTTTTTTTTGTGAGAGTAAAAGGGATAGAGAGAGAAAGTGGGGTATGTGATGATGTGAAAGATAAGAAGAAAAAACTTACAAAAATGGAAAGATTAAAATTGTTGCATTTATTTTGAAACTTCCTAAAATATAAATTGTTGCATTTATTTCGAAACGGAGTAAGTATTACTTGGTGCTTTTTTGTTATTGATTTAAGTTCCTAACTAGTGAAATTACTTAAATAGCCCGGGTCGCACAACTTCTTTCTGTTTTGTAATTTTATTTTTCTTTTTCACACAATTGCCTATGATCAATTCAAGTACTCCTATTATAATTAAATAAACTATTTTTGTTAAAAAAATTGTGGTAGTGCAGAGGTTAGAGACTGTGTAATAGCAATAAAGTTATAATGTTCTTAGGTTAAACTTTACTACAAGTTCTATTTTTTCCCTTTTTAATTTAAATCAAGAAATTACTATTTAGAGCCGAATAAATACGTCACTTTACCACTTACAGCCTCTTAAATTTATTTTGTAATTTAAAGCCACACTTAATTCCAATATGTCATTAAATTACAACAGAATATCATTTTTGACAGATTTAAACAATCTCAGGCGGAAGTATGATAGAATAAACAATGATGTTACACTTTGATTTAGTTTGTTTGAATCGGTTGGGAAAGTGTCTTTTGTACTATAATGGCGGTAAATTACAAAATTAAAATTAATTGTATAAATTAGTCCAACCAGTAGCTAATAGATTAATTGAAATCAATTTTAGTAGAATATCACAAACCCTAAATTATCATTTTTGTTGTTATGCCTTTGTACTAATCTGTGATTCTTAACATCGATAGTGAGTTGTAGTATGTAATTGAGGGACTCAAATCTTCTGTCCTACTTATTGTGTCTCATTTGTGTTCCACTTATTTTGATTGATTCAAGTAAATTATTATGGCCCACCGTTTATTATTTAAAATCAAAAAAATTGTTTGTTGAACCAATCAAAATTAATGGAACACAATAAGTAGAACGGAAGATTTTTTTTTTTTTTTTCCGTAATTGAAAGTGTTTGTTAATCAGTTACAACTGAGAAAATGAATACTCTTAATGTGATAGAATAATTAAAATTCCAAACTTGTTTATGAAGGCAAGAAGAGCACTAAGAGCATTGAAAGGGCTAGTAAAGCTGCAGGCACTAGTAAGAGGGCACAATGTAAGGAAGAGAACCACATTAACACTGACTCGAGTACAAGCTCTTGTTCGAGTTCAAACCCGAGTCTGTGACCAACGTCGCAGACTTTCAGTGTCGCGTGACGACACTCTCACTTCCAGTTCTTTCACTGACAAAATTCCCATTGTAAGTTTAGACTCCTACAACATAATTTTACCAGTTTAAGTTCAGTATTATTTCCTCTGTTTCTTGTGGTAACTTTCAGCTGATTAAGTGTTTGAAATGCAGTCAAAAAACATGGAATGGGATGAAAATCAGAGTGCTGAAAGTGTGATCGAGTCGAATTCTGAAAGGGATCTTGCGTGTGCCTTCTCTAACAAGGTTTTTCCATTTCACTTTTGCCTAAAGTGTTTTCCTACATTACCAATTGACTAGCTAGTGTTGCTTTTGTGCTTTAGTTTAAAGATTAAAGGCAAATCATGCTAGAATCTTGATATTGCATCTCTATCACATTTCTTGTACTCAATTTAAACTCTTCTATTCGGGTGCGTTTGATTCATCTGAAAATTTCTAATCTGATCTGATCTAAAATTTTCTGATCTGGTCTAGTCTAGTCTAAACTATTCTGATCTGATTTGAATTTTTCTATCTGATCTGAATTTTTCTAATTGTAGATATTATTATAGTTATAATTTTTTTGATATGATCTAAGTTTTTATAATCTGATCGAAATCTTATGAAAATAAGCATAGAAGTGCTTATTTAGGTTGAATCAAACGTACCCTTAGTCTTTTTAACTACAATAGACGGACAAAAAAAAAGAATGAGGTATGGAGCAATGACTTCATGTCTATCTTTGATGTAACGAAAAGAGGTTGATGATGAAGTAGACGGATGACCCTGCTTCTCATCTCACCGTCTCTCCCCCCCCCCCCCCCCCCTCTCCCCCCTTCAGGAACCTTGGATGGATACTTTTTTTGGTTTAGTAACTCATAAGCCAGTGAGCTGATATAATCCTTATCACATAATAAAAAAAAAAGTAACAAATGACTTTCTAGATACAGTGCATGATCATATTGACATATTTATATATGTTTAATGAACAGATATGGAAGTCTCAAACTTCTGATTCAGAAGAAAAATTGGATGATGATACAGTGAAATGGAGACAAGCAATTCAATGGGAAAGACCAGGCAGATATTCTTGTGATCAAAGAACCCCCATCAAAATACTTAAAGCAGACAATTCAATTTATTCAAATCACCGGTTAATGTCGAATTTTCTCAAACTCAAGGAGGAAAATCTTTACCAACAGAACAAAATTAGCTCCTATTCATCTATCCAAACACCCATGAAAACATACCAACCCGAACTCAAAACACTAAAAGTGCATTCTGCTAGCCCGCGTTGCCTAAGACAAGAAGAATCAATGTACACCAAGTCCCTTACACCGCGCTTGGCTCGTTCTTACAGAAACAACGGTGCAGTACCGAGTTACATGGCAGAAACTGCATCTGCTAAGGCTCGTATTCGATCACAAAGTGTGCCTCGAGAACAAAGACCCTCCACACCCGACAGAGAGGAGATAGGTATTACAAAGCGGCGTTTGTTTTTTGGTTCTTCTGAAGAGGTTTCTTCACCATCTTGTTGTAGAAGTATTTCCAGGATTCAGAGATGATGTTTAGATAATGTTAATGTTTGTAACTGTAATCTTTGTATATTTTACTGAATTTTCTCTAGGTCTTGACTTCTTTTGAGTTTGATTTATGTTCTAATGGTCATTTTTACCTACTTTGATAATCACCCCCCCCCCCCTCCTAATATCTCGATTCGAAACAACCCAAACTAGCAATGAACTAGTTTAACAAGAGAGGATGGATAGACATCAATGTCAGAATGTTTCATTCACAATTATAATAGTTTTTCTAAATTACTTCCTCTGTAACGTAATAACTGCAATGATTTGACATAAAGTAGAAAAGAAAAATGTCCAATCGTTGCAGTCAATACGTTACGGAGAGAGTAGAATATTGCAAACTTGGTGATGCTCAGTGTAAAAGAAATGCAGAACCAATTCACATTGAAAATAAACATAGTAGCATTCTGATTATATAATATTTATGCTTTTCCTGCAACAAAATACTCACATACTACAGTTGGATTACATACACAAAGAAATTACAAACAAAAAGCAATTAAAAAAAATCCTCACAAAATTTCCAACTGATTAGTTACAAGAAAAACTCACCCAACTAATCAAAGGATTCCCCTCATGTACTACTAAACTTTTCAAGCTCCAAACAAGTCCAAAGGAGCTTTAAACAGAAAAACAAACATACTAATTCAACCAGTGAAATGGCATATCAGAATTGGACTTGGAGTTATGGCATGTAGTAGGACTACTACTCCCACTACTATCAGAAAATGTAGCTAGGGTTTTCTGAAGAACCCCGGACGGAGATGACACCGCTGTGGCCGGAGGAGTGACAAACTCACCTTCACCGCCATCGGATACTGCAGGATTACCGGGCCTTAGAACTTCGGCTAATGGGCCACCAGGTGTAGTGGTGGTGGACCCAACCCATGAGTCAATAAGCCCAAGGCCCATATGAATTTGGCACATTTCCTCATTAATATTATTAGCATTGACATTCCCTGCATTTGAGGAGGAAAGTGAAAGCTTATTACCATTTCTATTTCCACCACTATTTTTATTTCCTGTCACACCCATTGACCAAGCATCAAATAAAGGCCTCTCTAGCAAGCTCATATCATCAGATTTAGGATTAAATTCAGCATGTGAATTCAAATTCAAGGTCTCCCCTTCAAATTGGTGCTGAAAAACTGAAGAATTCATGTTTGTATGCACCAATTGACTCCATTGTTGCTCATCAGTCCAACCCATGTTCCTAAAAATTAAAAACACCATCAAAACATTTCAGAAAACAAAACAAAACACATTCAAAAAAGGAAAATTTGCTTTTAATAATAACCTTTCGAGTTTTAGTAACCAATAATCCAACCTTTGCACCTATATTCATACAATAATTCAACCTTTTGATTTCTAGCAACAAATGAACTAAACCTGAAAATAAGAGGTCGATTATATATGTTGATCTATTGTTTTTTTCGGTTTTTTAATCAACTACACATTAAAAGTCTAACGTTAACTTATCTATACAATTGTTAAAACTCTAAAATGAGAGGTTCAGGTCCATTGGTTGGATTTTGATACAAAGGTTGTATTATTGGTTGCTAAAACGCTAAATGTTATATTATTAAAAGCAAATAATCCTTCAAAAAAATCAAAACATTGATTGATCAAGAAAATCACAATAAAAAAAAACCCAGAAAAAAACCCACCTTGAATCATCAAAAAAGTTGGTAGCAGCAGAGCCCAGAGAATGATCAAAAATTGAAACTTTAGGAGAAGGTTGAACAACACAGTGAGAGTTGTTTGAGGACAGTAAACTATCACTCAAACGACTCTTCTTAGGAGGGGTATTAGTGTCTTTTTCTTTGCTGTTTCTGTTGTTGTTGTTGTTGTTGAAGGAGAGCTTTTGTTGTTGTTGTTGTTGTGGTTGTTGACGTTGATGTTGAAGTTCCACATGCTTTCTTGAACGGGGACGTCCTCTATGCATGTGACGCTCACAGTACTTCTGGTTAGGCGCCACATCCCTTGAGCACCTCCATTTCTTACCATCTGTTCTCCTGCATCTTCCTGGTTCTGCATCTTTGCTATTTCCACTCCACCTCATGCCTATACCACTTCCATACTTTTCCATAACTGCCCTTCCACATTTCAACATCATTATTTTTCATTAATTATTGTACAATTACTATTATTTACTCCCTCCGTGTTCTAATAACTGCAACGATTTGACATTTTTCCTCTCTACTTCATGTCAAATCGTTGCAGATATTAGAATATGGAGGGAGTACAACATTTCAATTTCCCTTAATATCTACAATTACTTCCTCTGTTTCCAAAAAAAAAAGAAACATTTCAAGAGGCACGAAATAAAAGGGATAGAGAGAGAAAATTTTTTGTTGTGGAAATAAAAGGGATAGAGAGAGAAAATGGATGTGAGAGATAGAAAGAAAATATTTACAAAAATGGAAAGATTAAAATTATTGTATTTATTTTGAAACTTCTTGAAATAGAAATTGTTGCATTTATTTTGAAACGGATGAAGTATATATAAATAGAAATTATAAAAAAGCTAATATTACGAAAGTATTTAGTAAGACGAACCTAACAAAGCACTCCTTCCGTCCCAAAATAACAGCACCACTTTTTTTTTTATCCGTCCCAAAATAACTGCTCTATTTTTTTGGGTAATGGCACGCATATTACTTTAAATTTACATTTAAACCCTTAATTCTCACTTATTACACACAATTTTTTACCTATGTTTGCTTAAAACTTTACACTTTTATTCTTAATTTTCACAAAAAAAATATCACCCAAACTCTAATGTAGCAATTAATTCGGGACGAAGGGAGTAACAAGATCCCCTAGACCTCTACACCATGTTTTTTTTATTGTTGATAAAGCTCAAATCCCGATCAAATTACATACTCTGTATTCTTAATTATTGCAGATAAATTGACAAGAGGGAGTAAAATAATGAAAAAGAAAAAACAAGTAAAGATAGAGAAGAGAATAGAAGTGACATACAAAAGGAGGTAGGGGCAAAAGTGGAAGAAGTGGAGAAATTGGTGGGGAAAGAGGAATATAAAAGATCAGGAGGAACAGGAAGAGATGCCATCATGTACTTGTAAATCATTGCTTGTCTTTCCAATTCTTTCCATTGTGTTGCTGTAAATGGAAACCCCATTCCTGTTGTAGCCATCCCACCTGCACACCACCACCACCAACACCCAAACAACCAATTTTTTATTACAATTACAAATTGCAATCCTTTTGAAGTCTAAAGTTTTGATTTTTCTTTTGAGCAGACAAAAGTTGTAACTAAAGTATTCATTTTTATAACAAACACAATCAAAAGCCAATTATACTTATGTAGAATATAAAATTAAAGTGATCTGAACTGGAGAATACAGTAGAAAACTCTTTTCTTGACAAAATCAGAACCAATTAATTAAGATTAAAAAAATTGGATCTTGCTCTCTCATAAAATACCCAGAGAACCACTGATCTTGATCATCTATCAGACATAATACTATTAACAAAATTTAAAAAAGCTGTGATTTTTAGGGGAAATTCCCTTTGAAAAACAGGGAATTGCTGATTTTTAGTGCAAGTGGGAGCAAAATGTGCAGAAAAAAACATTCTGAAGTTATGAGGAGTAATATAAACAGAGAATTAAAATAAATAATTGCAAATTTGTGGGAGTAAATATATATATATATATATATATATATATATATATGTATGTATATACCTGGGGATTTGGAGAAAGGATATGCAGAAGAGTAAAATGAAGAAACATCAAAAGGCTGCAATCCTCTTACAACACCACCAGAATCAGGACCAGAAGATGTTGAAGTTGTTGTTGTTATTGTTGTAGAAGAAGGAAAATCACCAACTACTATAGGAGTGTCAAAACTACTGCTGTATATAGGACTATTATTATTGAACATGTAGTTGTACCCATTACATGTGGGCCCACAACTTGCATCATGATGATGATGATCAGCAACAGCTCTCCTAAATGAACGGTCCTGATGATCTTGCTCAAGTTTAAGACCCAACTCTACTACTACTACTTGACTACTTTCTTGGAATTTCTTGCTTGAAACTCCATACTCTTTCTCACTACTATTTATCCAACTATTCTTTGACATTCTTTTCTTTCTTTTTTCTTCTTCTTAAAATTAAACCCCTCCAAAAAAAAAAGGGATTTTGTAGGTCTTTTCCTTAAACTAGTCAGAACCCATTTGTGGAACTACAAAAAGGAAGCTAGTAGATTTACTTTTATAGAATTTTTTTTTTTTTTGATAAAAATATATATATATTATTATTAAAGAATTAATATTTGTTATAGACTTTTTCTCTCTTAGTGAACTCTAAGACAATGTTTGTTTGGTGTTATAGGTGAGGAGGAGTAAAGTTTGGTGAGGAAAGGAGAATAATAAATAGAGGAAGTTAAGAGTAGTGATTAGGGAGTTGGTTGCCGCCATTCTTGGCCTTTGCTTTGCTTCCATGCTTCCAACATTCGCACCATCTAGCAAAAAGCAGTCTCTTTCACTTTCTCGCTCTCGAGGGCTTCCCAGTATATCAAAATGATTTTTGATTCTCACATATCAAATGGCATTTTTAGGTAATTTTGACAAATTTTAGGGGCAGAGATCCAAGCACCAACCAAATAGAGGGTGTTTTGATAATATATTTTCAACAAAATTACAAAAATGTCATTTGATATATGAGATAAAAAAATCATTTTGTATACTGGGTATTTCCCCTCTCTCTCTTACTACTTCACAACTCTATGTCACATAATTGTAAATTTGCAATGCTTGTGTATTTTCAACATGCTGGGGTAACTTTTTTAAAAAATTACCTTAGTTTTAGATTACTATATTTCTTTTTAATTGCAATAATTTGATATAAAATAAAGAATGATGTGTCTAATTGTTGTATTTAGAAAGAAATGGATGATTATTTGGGGTTACTATTTAAGAAATTTTTTGTTAATAATTAGCAAGGCACGTTCTTTTTATTAGACATGAACTTATTAAATTGATTGGAAATTATTAATCTGATTAGACCTTATTGGAACTTATTGAACTGGTTAAACTTGATTATTCGAACTTATGATATTTGACTTGATTGGAACTTGTTACACCTAATTGAATTTGATTGTAACTTATTGAACTAATTGAAAATATACCTTATTACACTTGATTGTAGCATCAAATTTATTGGACCTGATTTAACTTATTGAAACTTATTAAACGGGATTAACTTATTGCATATGAATTGAATTTATATGAACTTGTTAAACCTAAAACTTAAATTTTTAAGTCAAAAGAACGCACCGTAAGTCAAAATTTATACCATATTTTCAATTAATTCAATATTTTGATTAACTCAACCTAATATCTATATGATTATAATTTATATCTACTCAAATGTAGTATTTTCATTATAAATTAATTCAACGACATATAAACAAATAACAATCATATAAACAACATATTAATACATGGCCGACTTAATATGAAAATATTAAATAAAGAACGACTTGTTTTTAATAATTTTGGGTTTTTCAAAACTATGTCCTTGAGTTTTTCGGTTTTCTAAGTTGTGCCCATGCTTTTTGAAACTTCTAAGCTATGCCCCTCAACTTAGGTTTTTTAATTAGCAGTGTCCACTCCGTTAATTCAACGTTAATAGATCCGTTAAAAGGAGTTGCATTTCGTAGGATGGGTCATTTCCCCTCTAAAATTATAAGGTTTTTAGCTGATTTTCACCCTTTATAATTGATGTATTTCACTAAAATAAATGATGCATTGCCTTGTAAACGATGCATTTCCCTAAAATAAAAGGTGAAAATCAACTAAAAACCCTAGAATTTTAGAAAAGAAATTACCCTCCCACGAAATTCAACTCCTTTAAACAGATCTATTAACATTGAGATAACAGAGTGGGCACTATTAATTAAAAAACCTAAGTTGACGGGCATAACTTAGAAGTTTCAAAAAGCATGGATACAACATAGAAAGACAAAAACCTCAACGGCGTAGCTTAGAAAAACCCAATAATTTTTTAGTATGTAATTATATTAATGAATCAATATTCAATAATCCCTTTCTGCATGTTGCACCGTACCGAGGCCCACCCAAAGCCCCAATTACTACTGTATAATAAGGAATAGGGACTTGAGCCTAAGATAGGTGCTTTCCCCAACATCACCTTACTTTATAATTATACCTTGACCTACAAAATATTTTTACAATTAATGAGGATGGCCATAGCCGGGTCGGGTCAACCCATAAAAGCATGGCCCAACAACAAAAAAATAAAAATACTTTACAATATAATTGCATAGCTACACCTAGGGTTGATATGAGTCACGCATATTCGTGAGCAGTTCGGGCTGGGAAAAAATCCTCCATCCCACATTTTGTGCTCCCTTAATTATGATTGGTTCAAAACTTTTTTATTTTTAAATTTTGTAAGGTGGGTCTTAGTAAATTTTTAAGTCAATCAAAATGAGAACACAAATGGGACACAAAATGTGGGACAGAGGATTTGAGTCCGTTCCGCTTCGCTCATGTTTCGATTCAGCCCGAGAGTTAAACAAGATAAGTGGGCCTAATTTAATTAAGCTCGGCTTGCTCGGCTTGAAAATCTCGTGAACAAGCTCGATTAATTGAATTTATATGATATTATAAATGTAAATTAAATTTATAGATATTTTATCTACATATGCATACATGATGAGCTCACATTTTAAAGACAAACAAGGCAAAGAAGCCCCATACTTAGATATCCTATAATTCTATAAGGCTATAATTAAGCCCGTATAGCCACAAACGAGCATGAGCCTGAGCCGATCTCGAGCTAAGATTATTTTGAGGAACACGAGGTACATCCTTCAATTCGTTGATAGAAGTTTACCATTTTTTCATTTTAAGTCTTTGCCGATGTATTTTTTAAAAACTTTACATTGTCAAAAATTATAAAATTTTGTTCTGGTCAGAATATTTTTGATCTGATCTGATCTGATTTGAATGTTTCTGATCTGGTCTGAATTTTCTGAAAATAAGTGCATAATTATTTATTTATATTGAATCAAACGCACCCTAATAATAATACTAATTTAACACATAATTAATTAAACCTTTACATAAATGTCGTTGTATACAACGCAATCAGTGAATCAATTAAATTTTATCGACCAAACACACTTTTTGTGAAAAACTACTTAAATCTTCTAAACAAAAAAGTAAAACTCTATACTCTACGTCTCTACCTCTAAACTATATATAACCGTTGAATTCTGAACTCTATTTATCAAATAAGACAAATAGGGCCTAAATCAGCAGCCTTTATTAGATTAGTAAACTATACAGAATAGCTCGTGGATTATTTTTGTTACAATATTTAAGTATATACAATTATAAGATAATTTAAAAAATGTAATCAGGAAAAATAAGTGTACGGTGGTTTAGGCCGAAAATAATTGAAGGGTTCCGAAAAAAGAGACGTGAAAAAACAGAAGAATAGAAGATAATTATAGTACATGCATGAATGCATGATGCATGGACATCTCTATGATCAATAAAATCATTGCAAATTGCAATGCATATAGAAGGAAATGCTACAAATTTTAATGTGATCGATCGATGAATATGGGCCAACCAATTTTGACATGGTATATTACCGGATTTTACCGCACTGGTTATTGTGGTTATTGTTAGTTAGATTAGGCCGTTCTTTCTATTCAAAAATTCCTCTTCCACCTTAATTCTTTTTTTATGACATCTATTATTGTTTGTGAGACCTATTATTTCGTTATTTTCGGTCATGTGTGCTTGTTTTTTGTTGAAATTAATTTATTGATGGAGATTAGCGTAAGATCACAACATTTTTTTTACTTATACTACATTCAAAAGAATTGATTAATCAAGATCTACTTCAAAACTATTGCAGATTAATATAAACTCTTGCAAAAAGTTGTATGAAGAAGTAACGATGTGAAAGATGAGCTATTGTACTGGCATATATCTCTTATAGAGATCTAAGTTTTGTCAAAGTTAATTTTAATTTGATCCACCAAAAAGTAGACCAAGAACCATCATTAGAGATGGAGAATAATTATTCAAGGATAAAAAACTAAAAGAAGAGATAAATTAGAATTAAATTGGGACTTTCCGCCTTTTAAATCGATGGAAGTCACTTCAAAATCACCAATGGAACAAGAGAAGTGAGGGAGAAAAGGGGAGAAAAAAAGCTAGGGCCGGCTAGGGTTTAAAATCAATCGTTAATAATCCTAGGGTTTTAATATCTTTAATTACATGTTATTTAAATCTTTATAATACTTTAGAAGATTATCCATAATTGAGAAACAAAAAATAAAAATGGGTGTGAAGTAATTAAGAAGAAAAAAAAAAGGAAAAGAAGAAAAAGGTGAGATGTCTCCAAGGAAGAAGCAAAGGAATAAAGAGGGGTTATGGCCTTATGGGCGTACGGGTTAATGGATCCAAATGTTTTTGCATTTCCCACGATACCACCGCCAAGGAAACAAATATCAAATCTTTTTTTTTTATAATTATTATTATTTATAATATATGTTAAAAATAATGGACTATGCATATACTTTGTATATTATTATCATCATCAAAGCCAAGAATAAAAGATTTAAATGCATTCAATCAATTATGAAAACTAGATTCAAAGGATTGTCATTATTCTCCCCTTATCTCCAAAAATCCCTTTCAGCAACGAACCCTCCACACCACCTCCACAATTTTGGTTGAAAAAGGAATGAAGAAACAAAAACAAAAAAGCAATCAAATTGATTTAGAGGGAAAGTGCGTGGTAGAGATTGAGACCTTTTTAATGTCATATTGGCGAACATGAATCTCATATGATCCTTTGCATGTGAGGGTTCGTTTCATTCAACTTCAATAAGTACTCTTGTGCTTATTTTCATAAAATTCAGATCAGATCAGAAAAATTATAACTATATATAATAATAACTACAATCAGAAAAATTTAGATCAAAACAGAAAATTTCAGATCAGATCAGATCAGAAATTTTCAGATGAATAAAATACACCCTGGATATCGGTAACTCGTGAAGATTATAAATGGGGAGATTTTTTTAAAAAAGTTGACAGCATATCTTAACAAATTATAATTATAACCCCCTACTCTTGAGATTTATAATCTAGGTTAAAATTAAGGAAGAAATTCACCATCATTGTTGTTTTCCTCAATTATTACTGGGAAATTTATAATTCCTACAGTGAGATATCAAAGTCTATCTCACAGTGGTATTTTTGTGATTTTATTGAAAATATATTCTCAAAATACCCCCTATTTAATTGATTGGTGGTTGTAATCTCTGCCTCTAGTTTTGCTCAAAATTATGTTAAAATGTCAATATGAAATACAATTTTTTATCTCACTGTGAAAAATCTGAAATCCATCTCTCATTTTTATTGAGACATGTTATTTCTTGCACATGTCTGATCTACACATATATATGTGAAGTTTAGTGTGTGTTATCTTCATCACAGGTCATTTATAATTGAATTTAATTCAGTCTAATTCAATCAAATCCATTTTTATTCCTTCAAATCCAATCCAAAATAATTCCAGTTCATTCTAATAATCTATATATTCCAATCCATTCTCATCTCATCAACTATTATAAAGTAATGTGCGATCTCGTTTAATTTGATTCATCTTGATATGTACTTTCCGAATATATTTTTTTGTTATAAATAGCTAAAGATACTAATATTTAAAGTTCTTCAATCCATTCTAATCTTGTGAAGATCGAGAACACACCTCATATTCATAATGCGTGAGCCAACAAACAAATCATCATGTTTTCATGCTCGTGCCAAAATTTTAAATGTTGCGCATGGTCGACACATGGCCCAACAAACAAATCATCATGTTTTCATGCTCGTGCCAAAATTATATGTCGTGCCACCAGTATACTTAAGTCAGTCTGACCCAACTTTTGTCGTGCCGAATCGACCCTTACCGTAATCTAATCCATATCCAGCTCTATATGTGCCTTTTTTGGAAAATAAATCCCCCTTTAATTTATTTTCATATTTTTGAAAATTTTTGCTTAATTAGTAAGGTGGTTGGATACTTGGATATAACAAAGGAACAAATTCAAAATTCGTTCTCTCACGCCCTTATACGGAGTAGCTTATGTCTTGATCTTAAAGATTTACAGGACCACAGACATGTGATTGTGTACTACTTTGATATAATTGAAGAGAGAAACTCTTCATAGAAAAGGACATGATTATGTGTTTTTATTGTTCTTCCTCTTTTTTTTTTTCTTTCTCCCCCCTTTGCTTTTATGAGTAAACATGAAGCTATGAAAGCATTCTTTTTGAAGCATTATGATTTTTTGGTCCTAACTCCTATGTTTCAATCAATGTTAAAAAGCACCAAATATCTCAACCACTAAGGAAAATTCTTATTTAATAAAATCGATGTTTTTCTATATCTAGTTAATTCTAAGTGTAAAATTATATGTATAAAATTAAATAGAGTCAAAGTTACAAAGCGAATAGTGCCAAAAGTCAAAATATATCATTTAATTTGGAACAGATGGAGTATAAAAATTGTTACTAGTATATAAAATACTATACTTGTAATAACCCGAAATTTGGGGCCAGAAAATTTCGCGGTTATTAATGTTATTTATTTTATTCCGAGTCCAAAGGGCCATTTAATTTGGACTGTTTACATTTTTAGTCCAATCTTTTTCTTCAAAATTGGGCCAAAGACCCAATTTTCTTTTTTCTTTCTTTCTTTCCTTTGGCCGGCCCTCTTTGGTAACATTAGGGTTTGTTTTGTTTTTTTTTTTTTATAAATAGAACCTACTCTTTTCATTTGGGTTCCTACTTTGCTAATTGTACACTTAAACCCTAAAAAAATATTTCTCCTCCTCTTTCCCTTCCAAAAAGTCGAACCAAGCAAAATTCACCAAGTAGTGAATTTTCCTTTTTTTTTGCCTTGGATAATTTAGTGATTCCAGGTAACTTTGCTTTCTCATTTAATTTTGGGATAAATAATCACATAGTTAATTAGGATTGATCATGAAAATTGTAGGATTTTATGTTTGTATTGATTCGAAAAATGTCGAGTACATGATGATTTGATTCTTGATTTGTTTTATGTATTTTCTTGATTATTTTATGTAGTTTCTTGAAATCTTTAATTGTTGAATAATTACTTGTATAAATTTATTTATTAATCAAATCTCGTTATTTCTTGATGAATTTTTTGTGGCAGCTTCTTTACTGTTTGATTATGAATCATGATTTATTTCGTGACAAAATTCGTCCTGTTATTGTTTATAATAATTTAATCTCTTAAACCGGTAAAACTGTCCAGATTTAGTTTACGAATTTATTAATATATCTAATCAAATCTAATGGCTACGAAATTTTAGGTGGAAGTCAGTGATAGTGTTTTACAGCTTTTGTTAAATTTTCGTAATTTTTAAAGATCGTTTGATATGGCAGAAAAATCCGAAACTGATCTCAGCCTAATCTGATTTGTTAGTTATAAAATCTCTTAAAAATAGTAAATGACATTATTTTATGGACGAAAATTATGCACGTTAAACCTTGAACCTATATTTAACTTCCATTAAAATTTCCAGATTAATCGAGACCTTTAAAGGGTCGTTCTTAATTTAATTCTTTAAAAATCAGATTGTGTAAAATAGTGTAATTAAATTATTAAAACATGTTATTTTGTAATTCTTGAATTAAATCTTGATCATATTATTATAGCCTAAAGGCCGTGTGATGTTATGCTTAAAAGAATTATTTTGATCTTGTTTTATATTCAATCTTGATGATTTTATGTTAAAAATATGATTTTGATTATTATTGTTTAGTTAATTAATTAAATCTTGTTGATTGAAATCATTTAAATTAATTGATAAAAGTGGTATTTTTAATTGGAAAATGTCGAGTGGCTTAAATTCAATTAGTCAATTTTAGTTTAATTTTGACTTGTAAAATTTTTTAGGAATAATTAATTATAAAGTTACAAATAAAGGGATTATCCGGGATAAGTTGTAACATGAAGATATATAATATTGCTATTATTATTGTTATTATTAGTTTACGAGTATTATTATTAATATTATTAATATTATGATTATTGTTAGTATTATTAATATTAGGAATCAGTAGGGATAAGTTATATGAGATACGATAAGATATTAAAAGGGGAAGAAAGGAAACAGAGTAATAGGAATATGAATTGTTTCGATTTCTGGCTAGGAAAGACTTGGTATTTAAGGTGGCCAATATACGTGCCGCACCTCTCTTTCCTGGGACTTCGAACATTTCATTTCCGATTACGGCCACCTAGTATTTCCCGATATAAGATAAGATATAAGATTTGAAGTATAAGATAAGATAAGGACGCCCACCTGATGATACACGAGTCGTCAGACTGGGTTTAGTCGAAGCCACAACTCAATGGGACGAACACACGAGTTTCCCCGCGCAGTTCTGGGTCTTAGGATATGTAGTCGTCTAAGTAGTAGTACACGAGCTGCTATTTAGGGGTTATGGCCATAGCTTAGGCTTAGTGGTGCAAACGAGATCCACTACGGGTTGAGTACACGAGCTCACCCCGGCATGTTCTAGGAAAGTTGTGGTGCACACGGGATCCACAACGAGTTATAGTGACCGGTCCGTTAAAAGATAAAAACGATATGATATGAATGATATGAAATGATAAGATATGAAATGAACGAGATGACTTGTTAAGATATGATATAAGTTAATAAATGATATAAGTTATGATATATATTGCGATATGACATAAGACATAAAATAAGATGTAGGATAGGATCCAATGGAAATATGATAATTAGGTTATAAGAGTATAATAATATAAGTTTATGTTTTGAGAATGGTATAAGTCTTCCGCTGTGTATTTCTGTATTGTGTACGTATGTATGGAATCATGTATGTATGCGTGTATGTACGTATGTATGAGTGTATGGTGAGTGTGTATTTGTACGTATTCCTAACCGTATTTTGCAGGTATGATTATACGTATAGTATACGTACATTATACGTAGATTTTACGTATTCTAACCGTATTTCTGCAGGTATTCTTATATGTATTTTGTACGTATTCGTATACGTATTTTTGTACGTATTTTTATACGTACCTCGTATTGATTTCTGTATAGCATGTATTAGGCTTTTGTATGGTTTTCATGCGATATTCTATGATATTATGTGTTTAGCGGTCCCTCGATTAAACGGGACAGCCTAGTTACTCGCCACTGACGGTGGACCCCCCCCAGTTTCAGGTGAAGGTGCAGCTGATTAATTCGGGCTTCCGCTGGATGGGCTTTTGAGTGGCTGAGGACTTTAGTTTACCTTGGTTACTTAGTGAATTTAATTAGACTTTATGATTATTTCATTTATTTATAATCCCAGCATGTTGGGACAGTTTTGGAACAACTTATGTAATTACGTTTCTTTTAGGAATTATTTAGATTTTTGGATGATACTTTAATTAATTCAATAAAGGATTCTTAATTTCAATTGAATAATCTAATTTATAGTTTAAATTGTTTTGGTAATGATCCGTTTGTCGATTTCCCTTCGTAAATCGACATGTTCAAAAAGTCGGGTCGTTACAATACTTCTAAATGAATCTAACAAGATTTTTTATGAATATGTTTTTCTTATATATAATAAAGATTCTTTACGTTTAAAGCTTATCACTCCTCATGTTAAAAAAATTTAAATCAACAAACATTATAAAACTGAGAAAATATGTAGTAAATATGCTTCACGAAATACTAGTTTAATATTGTATGACAATTAATTAATTAATAATGCATGTTGGTAAGGGCTGGTCTGGCCTGTTTCATGTACTTAAATAGGCCTTTTATACTCCGTATAAAGTTCTTATGTTCCATTTCGATAATGAATTTAAGATCATTGGTGGTAGTAATGGTAATGCATATATAATGTAAATTTTATATTCTATTCATTTTATAAAGTAAGATTTTACAATTAGCATCTTATCCCCATTTCATAACATTAACCACTACACTAATAGTCTAATATCTATATATAGTTTGATATGTTAATAAGATTAATGAAAAGTATTGAAATTGAAAATACACATTGCAATGAAGTTATGGAGATACCATTTGACATTTTTTATTTTCATCTTTATATTAAAAAAATACGGTCAATGATGTTCTTATGAATAATAATAATAATAATAGAATTTTTATGTCATTTTGAGTGTTTGACATATGTATGTTTGATTCTATTGACTACAAAGATAGAGTTGCCTAGGGAATTTATTTTCCCATGCATACCTAATAGGTACGGATTCATAAAAGAAGTGGCGAAGTGTTTTACACTTGCATGATATATATACAATATTTATACACTTGGATATCATAATGTGGATATATGATTCTCATAATAATGTTATAATATAATTAACTACCATTCTAGTGTCGTTACGTACGGATAACATCAGATTATGAACAAGTAATATATAGCTGATAGAGTATATAACATATTCCTGAGCTTTAACTATAAGCTTAAGATTTTGGTTGAGATGGTCCTCTAAGGCTCTAATAGTAGCTTATATTATTAAGCTTAATGATGAAGAACACTTCACCAATTTTAATATCTTTAAACTTCGTTAGTTCAAGACCCTTGTACTAATCTTATGATAAGAATGGGGGGAATTAAGATGGTGACAAATAAATTCAAAATGTATTTGAAAACGATATTTTTGCTACAATAAGCCAAAAACAATTGACTCTGGATTTTGCTATAAATAAGTTTTTGGTGATCACTCAAAAAGGGAAATTGCTTGAATTGGGGAAAGAATTCCAACTGTATTTTACCCAAAAAAAAAAAAATCCATGTGTCATTTTATGTACATCTTTTGTGTTCCAGCAAGTTCGTTAGATAGATCTAATGGTTAAATCATCGAGTGTTTTACCAAAATAATGTTGGGAGTAAAAGTATTTATCAAAATACTGCCAAACCAACAATAATTACCAAAATATTGTCCACATCAGCCTTGTTTTTAATATTTTTTTATGTAGCATAAATCGCTATTTCAGATAGCGATTTCTTTAACAAAATCGTTATCTCAAATAGCGATGTTGTTGAGGTTAACCCCCCCCCCCAAACAATGTCGTTGTTGTAGAGATCAATGACCAAAGTTGAGTTGTATTAGGTTACAGGGAAAATCGCTATCTGAGATAAAGATTTACCATATAGAACAAAATTGCTATTTTAAATAGCGATTTAGCTTCAAATAAATTTTTAAAAAAAAAATTGAAAACACTCTCTCTCCTATGTGGACATTATTCTCGTAATTATTTTTTCAATGACAGTATTTTGGTAAATACTTTTGGCTTCAACATTATTTTGGTAAAACACTCTAAATGATCTAGCTAAAAATCATTATTTCTGGATACATAATTTTCATGATTTTGTTTTTATGAATTTAGAAAATAATTAACATTAACAAATAGAAATTGGAAAGATAGGATTGGCGCCAATTTAAATTAAAGATCTTAAAATTTTAAGATAAACTTTACATAGCCTTAGGCTATGTTTTACTTTACTTGATTAGATCTAAAAATATTCTAATCTAATATGAATTTTTTATTAGATTTTGATCTTATTCGTACACTAATTCATAAGGGAAAAAAAATATTGAATAAGGTATTAATATAGTCATATTGATAAGTAGCTTTCAAATATGTAGTTTTATAATTTATTTTATATAAAAAGAAGTTAAATATGTAGTATAAAGATAATTATAAGTAAATTTTGCAATGTATGTAATTCATAATATCTTTATATATATTTAAACTTTTATTTTGACATACAAAAAAAATGAAATGTTGCAATGTATGCTTCATAATATGAAGTTCATATAACAAATTAAAGGCAGTGTATACATAGTGTGGTTTCTACCCACCAAAGGCATATATTTCTTGCATTATGCTTTATCAGTCCCTCCCTTTTTCTTTAAATCATAACCTGTTATAAAATAAGGATAAAGTAGGGAAAGGGGAAGAGAAAGTTTGGAGGAATAGTCATTCATATTCTGATTCATCTATATGGATATACATAATACATATACACACTACAGAGTTTTTTTATAATACATATACATAATACATATACACACTACGTTTGATTCATCTGAATTTTTCTAATTTTGTCTGATCTGGCTTGAAAATTTATGATTTGGTCTGATCTGTTCTGAATTTTTCTGATTGTAGTTATTATTATAGTTATAATTTTCCTGATCTGGTCTAAACTTTTCTGATTTGATATGAATTTCTCTGATCTAATCTAATCTGATATGAATTTTTCTAATCTAATCTAAATTTTCTGAAAATAAGAACTTCTTTTATTTAAATTGAATCAAACGCACCCTTAGATCTGAACCTATTAAAACTTATTGATCTTAAACTTATTTGAAATGGTCCGAATTAAAAAACTAAGATAAAAATAACCCATCGTTAGAAAAAATAGTGGAACCGAGGAGGGGAAGAGGGACGAGGGAATATGTGGAACTAGAGATGTAAATTGAATCGTTCGGGTCGGGTACGGGTCGAGTTGATTCAAATCGGGTCAATTCGGGTTTGAGGATATTTGATTCGGGTCGGGGTAGATTTGGATTTTTGGTAAATAGATTTAAAAGGCACAAGGATTAATATTACACACTTTGATAATCGGGTAATTTGGTTCAGGTCGGGTTTGGATCGAGTCAGATCAACTTCAGATCAATAATACCATATAAATTCGGATAAATTTTAAGGTTAAGGCCGAGTAATTTGGGTCGAGCAATTTAGATTAATTCACTTTTACCACCTCTACCTCTACGTGTAACAGTGGAAATGTGGAAATGGAAGTCTGGAATTGTGCAAGTCGAAAATTAGCCATCAAAGGTCGCTAGGCGCTAGCTGTAGCCCACCAAAAAATGTTAAAAGAGATTTGCTAACAAAATAATGGTAAGGACTAAGACTAAGGATTGAAGCATTTGTTTCCAATTTTACATAATTGAATAAGGGTCAAAAATTAGGTCCACCATACTTTATGATAGTGACTAATCGAAGCAAAAAAAGATGTATAAGAAGATATTAGTACATACGTGATACGTACATGTATACAACCAACTACAATTAATTTTAGTAGTAGTATTCTTGAGGAGGATTAGCGGCCGATTGGATCGCAAATGTGGGGCATCTAATCCCGTCTACTTTATGTGTTCAATGTACTCCTTCTTTTTAAATTTGTAATATTCTTGAGGAGGATAGATTAGGTATGACCCTGGTTAGAAGGGCTACCTAATCTTCTTTGTAACATCTCTTTATCCTATTAAAAATAAAAATAAAAAATCAACAAGGAGTTGATGCCATTATTATTTTGGGTACAAAAAAGTATTGTCTAGCACACGTATAAAAAAGGATACAAGACGGTAAGGTAGTGAAAATAAATAACAATGTCGGGCTCATAGAGTCTAATAATTCAAATCAGTATAATTTGAATCCCTTAATGAGGATTCATGGGAGGGCAAGTCTAGTGTCAATAGTCGTGATAATTTCAGCTCTTATAATATTTATTTAAGTTGTTGCAGTTAAAAGTTTGTTGTTGGACCTTGGTGGTTGTACGACAAGTCCACCTCATGGTTAGCTTTGAGAAGCTTGGATTATATAGCCTTTAGTTGCGACCAAAAATAGCTTGTTTTGGCGGCTGATTTTTTTGCCCCATATCTTTATCAATGGTAAGGGTATCATTGGGAGGTTCATTGACTCCTCATACTTTTTCAAGTGCTCAAACCAAATTTTGTGCCCTCGGGGGGGGGGGGGGGGGGGTGTTCTTTTCGATGTTTGGGACATATGGGGTTCTTGGGCCATCCGACTCATTCATGCAACTTCAGCGCGTCCGGAATCCCTCTGGGGCCTCCCTATCATAGTTTGAACCATCTGGGGTGATTCGAAGCATTTTTGTTCTCAGGCCCCATAGATCCCCGAAAAGCATGGAATATAGCATTTGGTTTCAAGAAAAAAAATAGTTTGTTCCATCGGTCTTTTTTTTTTTGCCCTGTATATTTATAAACTACATGTTGAGACGAATCCAACCATCTGGGTATATTTTCATTAATTTTGTATAAAGCTCAAATTTGATTGTTGTAAATAATATGTAACAGAGATATTCCTTCCAAAATCACCCATCCTTGTCCACACCAATCTAAACTTAAATATTTAAAACAGGAAGTTTTAGTGCCATGTGTCCACCCTTTAGCCCTCCTCCCCATGACACGTCACCTCCCTCACTCACTTATTAACCCACTCATTAATCTCCTGGCCTCCTAATTTAATCAAAACTTGTGCGTTACTTTTTCATTTGCATGGCTCTTCATTTAGCTCCTTGCTCCTCAATTGTTGCTCCCCTTTATTATTGATTGTCGTTCATCTTCCTGCAATCACTTGAGGATGACTGCCATAATAATAAATGCAGTCCAGTTTCTCAAAAAAATTTAAGACTACAATGCTCCAATTGTTTTGCTCCACTGCGGATTTGGGCAAGCTTTTATTGTCATTATTCTGAATTTTTTCCCATTCAGTTTGATGTTATCAAGTTGATGATGTTTAATTTCCTTTGTTCTGAGTATGATTTGGGTTTTTTCAAAACATATTGAATTTATAATTTCTAAAAAAATAAAAATAAGAAATTTAATGATAAATTACCTAATCACCTTTCGAATCTCTTTAACTTCCTTAAATTGTCTGGTTTTTTAATTCATTTTTTTCATATCTTAATTTAATATTAAATGCATAGTTTTAAACTCTTATTTACGGAGTACATGCTCTTTTTTATGCATGTTCAATTTTTTTATTTGTTTTTATATACATTGTGCATATGAATAGATGTTTCTTATATATTTATGGTAAAACATTGTAATTTATCTCTTACGTAATCACTTTTTATGTCAAACAAAATTCCGTGCAAGGCACGGGGTTAAAACTAGTTCATTATATATAAAATAAAATATTATTAAGCAACTACATTGGTAAAATCAACTACAGTTTTGTTAATATCAATTATAATTGTGGAAAATTCAATTAGCGTTGTTGTAAATTGATCAATTACTAATTGCTTTTGTCTTTATGTGACAAAATGTCCAACAAGCCCATGTTAGTGGAAGGCCGAATCCACTAACAAAACTTCTCTCTATCCTACGTGGACAGTATTCTTGTAAATACTTTTTATATGGCAGTATTTTCGTAAATATTTTTGGCTTGAGCATTATTTTAGTTAATCACCCTCAATTATTTTGGGACATATCTAATAAAAACCCTGTTCAACACAATATGACAATATCTACTAGTAGTAAGGACTTAGAAAGACAAGATGAACTTACTTCTCAGTAGTAGTGGGACACATGCACCTTCAATTTAAACCAAGTTGTGTGTTTTCTGAAACCACACAGGCCAGGCAAGGCCAGTTTAATTTAATAAGCCAATGTGGTGCTCATGAAGGTAACAACTGGCTGCTGCCAAAGTATTTATTTTACATTATTCAACATTATTTTTTCCAACACTTTTGAAAATTAAACGAGAGTCTTAATAATGCAATATATAATTCTGTAGCTTCAATTACCTAAGGTAGGAGAAAACTACATATGGCCATTTTTCTTGTGACTAGTGGCCCTAGGCGCTTCATTACAATGGAGTCCCACAAGCATGAATAATCCGCCTTTGCCTTGGAAATATCAAGTGTTATTTAGGGTTTGTTTGGTTGCATTGTGAATTAATTTTTCATGGGAATTTATAATTTGTAGGAATTTTAATTCCCTTATGAAATTCCTAGAAATTGAACTATGTTGTTTGGAAGTCACAAGGGAAGTTGCAATTTACTGGAATTTAGGTGGGAATTGTGATTGACCAAGGTGAGGGTGGGTACATTTCCTACATTTCATGGAAAATCACAATTCCCATAAATTCTAACTTCCCCATTTTTACATTTTAGTAACAATCAAACAATTAAGGCTCTGTTCTTTAGAACTGATCTGGTCTGATCTGATCTGATTTGTTTTGAGTTTGTCTAATCTGATCTGATCTGATTTGAGTTTTTTTTTTGTTTTTTTTTATTATTTATTTTTATTTTTATTTTTATTTTTAATTTTATTTTTATTTATTTTTATTTTTATTTTTATAACCAACTTTTATTTTTATTTTTATTACCAATTTTTTATATTTTTATTTTTATTAGGGACAAAAATTAATGAGTCCAAAGCCTCAAGTCCATTTCATTTCACCTCTTCAGTACTTTTCATTCATTTTAAACCCTTCATTCAATCTCACTCCAAAACTTCAAAACCATAGTTCTTCAAGCCCCAGTATTCCCGTCGACCATCTCCTGTTTGAATTTCTTTGCTTGATTTTTCTGATTTTTTTGAGCTTATAATAATTAATTATGCTTTGGAATTATGTTTGAAATTATAAGAGGTTCAGCTTTGAAAAGGGAAAGAAATGAAGCCCAAGGCCCAAACATTACCTTCAAATGCACAAGTCACAAAAAACTTCAAAACCTAATTTCATTCTATCAGCAGACTATCACTACTCACCCTCACCTAATATTAATACTAATAATAATAGTAATAGTGAATATATTTGTTTACTTACCAAAAAAAATAATAATAATTGTAACGACCCGACTTTTTGGACATGTCGATTGACGAAGGGAAATCGACAAACGGATCATTACTTAAACAATTAAACTATAAATGAAATTAATTATTCAAAACTAAACATCTTTTATTAAATAAATAAAGTAAAACTCCAAAGGTCTACATAGGTCGAACTTTAAATTACATGAGTTAAATAAAGTCCATCCCAACAGGCTGGGATAATCTAAATTGCATAGAAATCTTATTAAATAACTTAAGAAAACAAAGGCTAAACTACAGGTCTCTGCTGCACAAAGCCCAACCCAGTGGAAGCCCGATTTAAGCAGCTGCATCGTCACCTGAAACTGAAGGGGGGTCCACCGTCAGTGGCGAGTAACTAGGTTGTCCCGTTTAAGTAAGGGACCGCTAAACACATAATAGCATAGGATAACACACGGAAAACATGCCAGCAAATAATATTCCAAACACATGTACATACAAGGTACGTATAAAAATACGTACGGAAATACGTATAAAAATACGTATACAAAACATATAAAAATACCTGCAAAATACGGTTAGAGATGCGTATAAGATACGTATAAAAGTACGTATACAATACGTATAATAATACCTGCAAAATACGGTTAGAGATACGTACTAAATACGTACACCAAACTAGCTTACATTCGAAATACACATATACATTCATGATCAGACATACACAGCGGAAGACTTATACCAAACATATTATATTACAACCAATACTTAACTTATACTTTAATCCATCTTATTCTTCAATTATCATATTATACCTTATATTATCTTAATTCCATAATCGTATCACATCGTTCATCTTAGCTTTATAATCATATTATATCATTCATCTTAACTTTATAATCATATCATATCATATCATCTTTATATTTTAACGGACCGGTCACTATAACTCGTTGTGGATCCCGTGTGCACCACAACTTTCCTAAAACATGCCGGGGTGAACTCGTGTATTCAACCCGTAG
Source organism: Salicornia ramosissima (assembly GCA_951394345.1). Lineage (NCBI taxonomy): Eukaryota > Viridiplantae > Streptophyta > Magnoliopsida > Caryophyllales > Amaranthaceae > Salicornia > Salicornia ramosissima. The sequence goes on along the minus strand of OX596237.1, from coordinate 52,943,185 downwards.
TGGATCCCGTGTGCACCACTAAGCCTAAGCTATGGCCATAACCCCTAAATAGCAGCTCGTGTACTACTACTTAGACGACTACATATTCTAGAACCAAGAACTGCGCGGGGGAACTCGTGTGTTCGTCCCATGGAGCAGTGGCATCGACTTAACCCAATCCGACGACTCGTGTATCATCGAATGGACGTCCTTATCTTATCTTATATTTCATATCTTAAATCTTATCTTATATCTTCTTGAATCGGGAAATACTAGGTGGCCGTAATCGGAAATGAAATGTTCGAAATCCCAGGAAAGAGAGGTGCGGCACGTATATTAGCCACCTTAAATACCAAGTCTTTCCTAGCCAGAGATCGAAACGATTCAAATTCCTTTTACTCTGTTTCCTTTCTTACCCTTTTTAATATCTTATTATATCTTATTATAACTTGTCCCTACTGATTCCTTAATAATAATAATAATAATAATAATAATAATAATAATAATAATAGTAATAGTAATAATAATAGTAATAATACATATCTCTTCATATTACAACTTATCCCTGATAAATCCTTTAATTCCTTTAATTATAATAATTCCTAAAGTTACCTTCTAATATTATTATAGGTCAAAAGTTAAACTAAAGTTGATCTATAATAAACTAAGCCATTCGACATTTTTTGTAAAATAACAATAATTAAATTAAATTCATTAAACAATCATATAACAATATTTATCATCAAAAATTACTTAAAACATGATAAAAATCCTACCTTTCATATTTTAATTCACTCGAAAATTTCAGGTCAACAATACCGAAAATTAACACAATTAATTAAATACAATTATCAATGGTTAGCAATTACACTTAATAATATTAATTAAAGATCATACTTTAAACATTAAAATTATCAAGATTAGATTCAAGAATTCAATGATAACATGTTTTAATAATTTAATCACACTATTTTACACAGTCTGATTTTAAAGAATTAAATTAGGAACGTCCATTTAAAGATCTCTAATAAACTGGAAATTTTGATGGAAGTTAAACATGAGTTCAAGGTTTAACGTGCATAAATTTCGTCCAAAAATAACGTCGTTTACTATTTTTAAGTGATTTTATAACTAACAAATCAGATTAGTCTGAAATCAGTTTCATATTTTTCTGCCATAACAAACGAACTTTAAAAATTACGAAAATTTAACACAAGATGTCAAACATTATTACGGACTTCCATCTAAAATTTCGTAGCCATCCTAATTGATTAAGTTCCTTAAATAATTTGTAAACCGAATCTGGACAGTTTTACCGGTTTGAAAGATTAAATTGTTTCAAGCAAGAGAAGGACGAATTTCGCCATGAAATAAATCTTGATTAAAGATCAAACAGTAAAGAAGCTCCTAAAATTATTCCAAGACACTCGAAATTTTAGAACAACAAGAAAAAAATTAATTCTTTTTAATTCAAGACTTTAATATAGCAATTAAATAATCAAGATTAACAATAATAATTCAAGAAAATACATGAAATAAATCAAGAAACATTCATGAACAAATTTCATATGGCTCGACATTCTTAAGGAAGTTTTAGAACATTATTCTTAACAGTTTTCATGATCATACCCTAATAAACTATGTGATTAACTAGTACCAAAATTAAACAGAAAAGCATAGTTACCTGGATTAGAGAAAGAAATCAGAAAAATCTCCCTTTTGGAAATCGAACTACACGGCCAAGCAAAAGAAAATATTAGGGTTTTTCTTTTGAAGTTTTGTAGTATGGGAGAATATGTAAAAGAAATTAGGTTAAAGGTTGTTCCCTATTTATAATATAAGGAACCAAAGGAAAATAAACTGAAAAGAAAAAGAAGGGGAGTGAGAATAGGGAAGTTGAGCTTAGGTTAGTAGACTTGGTACAATTAGGTACAATTAGGGTTTTTAATTAGGTAACTAGTCTTGGGCTTACCTAATTAACAATAACCCAAAAAGAAACCAAAAGAACATAACCTTGGCCTATGAACAAAGGGGCCGGCCAAGAGGAAGGAAATTGGGTCATAGGCCCAATTTCAGGGCAAGCTGAGAGACATAAGATTAAACAGTCCAAATATTCGGGCCTTTTGGACTTAGAATATTAAAATAAAATTAATAACCGCGAAATTTTCTGGCCCTAAATTTCGGGGTATTACAGTAATAGTAATAATCACCGCCGAAAAATTTGACCAACCGTCACCCGAAAAGTCGACCGAATAATCACCGCCGGAAAAGTCATTCCGAAAGCCCTCGTCGGAAAAGTCGTCTCGACAATCGTCGCCGAAAAACTCGGCTTGAAAATCGTTGCCGGAAAAATCGGCCGAATAATCACCGCCGGAAAAGTCAATTTGAAAACTGTCGTCGGAAAATTCGTCCCGAAAATCGTCGCCGAAAAAGTCGGCTTGAAAATCACTGCCGGAAAAGTCAATCCGAAAACCGTCGTCGGAAAATTCGTCCCGAAAATCGTCGCCGAAAAACTCCGCTTGAAAATCGTCGCCGTAAAAGTCAGTCCGAAAACCGTCGTCGGAAAATTCGTCTCGAAAACCGTCGCCGAAAAAACTCGTCCCGAAAATCGTTGCCGGAAAAATAGTCTTGAATATCGTCGCCGGAAACGTCAGTCCGAAAACCGTCGTTTGAAAATTCGTCCCGAAAACCGTTGCTGGAAAATTAGTCCCGAAAATCGTCGCCGGAAAAGTCAGTCCGAAAACCGTCGTTGGAAAATGTCGAGCGGAAAAACAATGCCCGAAAATAATAATAATAATAATAAAGAGTAATAATGTCTGATCTGATCTGATCTGATTTGACTAAGGCCCTGTTCTTTTGGACTTACAGTAATCAGATCAGATCAGATCAAATCAAATCAGAACAGATCAAATCAGATCAGACATTATTACTCTTTATTATTATTATTATTTTATTATTATTATTTTTTTATTATTATTATTATTATTATTATTATTATTATTATTATTATAAAAACTTTATTATTATAAACTAAAACTCAAAATGTCTACAAGAAGTTAGTGGAAAGCCTAGATACAATCTGGACCCCCACTCCCCTAGCTATTGCAAAGCCAATACGAGAGAAGATGTGTGCACCCCAATATCATGTGCTCTGGAAAAACACTGAATCCGCTTCAGCAATGCAACATCATCCTCCTCGAATTCGCCAAAAGTAGAAAAAGAGAAAGGTAGGAAACCATACCCAAGAGTAGCACACCGATCCGCATACTTACCCCGTTTTCGAGAAGCCGCATCCAACACAACACGACCAGGAACAAAATCAGCCAAACCAGACTGAGTCAAAGGCGAGGATCCTGTCAAATCAACACAGACATCGCGACCACGATCCCAAGAATAAAGCAGCAAGTCCGCAAGACGAAGTGCCCCGAACTCTGAGCCCAATCCAATATCAACCTCTTTTCCAACAGAAATCCCCGAGCGAGTGCAGATATCAACAAGAGTGTCCCATACAATATTATGGCGATGCTTGACACCCACAATCCCAGCACACGACACAGTATGATCACCAAAGATGTCACCCTCAAAAACCCTCGAACAAGGCGCGGAAGCAGAAAACAAAGGAACACCCAGCCTGTAACATAGCACACACCGATACGTTTTACCATTCATAGTCTGACCCATCCCTGAGATCGGAACCACCCTAAGCTAATCAGAAGTATGATCCCGTTGTTGCGATTTCCACAGAGCAACCTGTCGTGGAGATAAAGAAAATGTGGTTTCAACAGTCTGAGTAATCTTTGTGAAATATTTATCTGCCAGTTTCTTCACGAGTTTGGGGGCAGCGTTCTCACTAGGATTACCAAGAATGTCAGAAGAGAAGAAGGTCCATATGGCAGCAGAAACCATGAAGGAGTGTAATAAAGTAGTGAATTTAGACTTAATCCACAAAAGCATTAAGCAGACATAATGCATCAGCAAAAGCAGGCCCAGGATCCACAACACCAGCACCACGGAGAAGCTTAAGCTGCAACCCAGCAGACTGCAGCCGTGATGCTACAAACGCATAATGCAGAACATCCGCAACAGAATAGACACCTAACCCACCAAAAGCAAAGGGTAAGGTGGCGAGCCGCCATTGCCAATCTCCAAAGTCAGGGCCAGACGCAGTGGCAATGCGCTCTAAGGATGAACGAAGTGCAACATCGAACTTCTGCCGAGCAGCCTCAAAGAGGTGAGGAGGACAAGTACGCATCGCAAAGTAAAGCTTTGAAACCCCAGTGCAGGCACGAAGAAGTAACAACTCACACTGTGGATCATCAAGCCGAGCAGCCGCATTCATAAGCTCAATAGTCTTATCCACCCGACCCATCACAAGCTCACTGCTGAAATCAGAATCTGCACTGACTGGCCCACCAAGTAGTTTAACACCCCGAAGAGGCCAAGCAATGTTGGGCGGGAAAACCCCAACTAACCTACTCCGTGGGTCCTCTGCCGGCCAAAAAACCTCGGTTTTATCAACATTGAGATGCAGACCGAAAGCGGGCCCGTCCTCCATAATCAAATCCAAAACCTTACCGACCTCCAACGTGTCACCAATGATAGTCCCGTCATCCAAATACCATGCATGGAGACATAAAACAAAAGAGGCTCGAATCTTACACACTAAGGGGTGTAAAACCAAAGCAAAGGGCCTAGTGGATCCCCCTGTTGCACTCCCTGACATGACCATAAGACGTGCTCACCATAATACAACCTAGCCGGGCTAGAGTAACAGAACTGAACCCATCGCGAAATAGCCGGACATTGGAGGCGCACCTCTCGTAACATAACCTCTCAATCCACCAAGTTGAAAGCATTCTTGAAATCATCCAAAAGCATAGAAAGACCAACAGTGTCCCCACGATCCTCAACCAGCTGATTAACTGCATGAAGAATAGCCTCACTGACGCAGGGATTGCAACATCGAACTGTAAACCATCAAAATAGCCACTCAACAACGGACCCGCTGACGCAACACAAACCTTAGAAACCAGTCGCCTCCAAACGGTACCCACAGCTATAGGTCGAACACCACCTCCAGGCTTCACAAGAGGTGTAAGAGGAGCACTAGCAATGTATCCACCCAATAATTTCGAGCATCGTTTTTCCGCTCGACATTTTCCGACGACGATTTTCGAACGAGTTTTCCGGCGACATTTTTCAGGACGACTTTTTCGACGACGATTTTCGGACTGACTTTTCCGGCGGTGATTATTCGGTTGACTTTTCCACCGACGATTTTCAAGCCGAGTTTTTCGGCGACGATTTTCGGGACGACTTTTTCGACAACGGTTTTCGGACTGACTTTTCCGGCGGTGATTATTCGGCCGACTTTTCCGGCTACGATTTTCAGGCCAAGTTTTTCGGCGACGGTTTTCGGACTGAATTTTCCGGCGGTGATTATTCGGCCGACTTTTCCGTCGACGATTTTCAGGCCGAGTTTTTCGGCGACGGTTTTTGGACTGACTTTTCCGACGATGATCATTCGGCCGACTTTTCCAGTGACGGTTTTTAGGCCGAGTTTTTCGGCGACGGTTTTCGGAATGACTTTTCCGGCGGTGATTATTCGGTCGAATTATTCGGTGACGTTTTGGTTAAATTTTTCGGCGGTGATTATTACTACTACTACTATTAATAGTAGTAGTATTAGTATTAATATTATTATTTGAAGTTTTGGAGTGAGATTGAATGAAGAGGTGAAATGAAATGGGCTATCATAATAATAATTATAATATTAATATTTATAATAATAATAATAATTATATTAATTATTATTATTAATAATTATTATATTAATTATTATTATTAATAATAATTATTATTATTTTAGTAAATATAATCATGTATTACATTTCTCATAAAAAAATAAGTATTACAATTATAAAAATAAAAATAAAAATAAAAATAAAAAATAAAAATAAAAATAAAAAATAATTCAAATCAGATCAGATCAGACAAACTAAAATCAGATCAGATCAGAACAAAGCCTAAGTCTGATCTGATCTGATTACTGTAGTTTTTAAGTCCAAAAGAACAGGGCCTAACAACTTTAAAATTTCCATGAATTTCTATTTCCCACATAATGTAAGGTCAACCAAACAAGCCGACCTCGTTTCTTTCGAAAGAAAATAATTTTTAAGGAAAAATATTTTCTAAGGAAACAATTTTCAATGGAAAACATTGATTTAAGAAAAGTTCTCCTTTGTTTATTTAATTAGAGAAAAACTTGTGGAAAAAAAATAAAAAAAAATGAATAGAAATAAAGGAAGAACGAGAGAAATGAAGAAGGGAGAAGCAAAGAGTGAGAGGGAAAATGTTTTATTCCTTCCCTACAAAAAGGAAAATGGTTTTCGGTTTTCCCTTTCTAAATTGACATTTTCCACCTTATAAAAATTGTTTTCCACCCTTTCCAAAACAAAGGAAAATGAAATGAGGAAGGAAAATTATTTTCTGAGAAGATGTTTTCCATCAAAACAAACGGACCCTTAGAGTCGTTTGTCGGGTAAGTGATTGACACAATAGTGCCACAGTGTCCTCTTGTTCATTCATTAGTTCAGACCTTTAACCAACTAAGATAATTGACATCCATTATTTAGCTTTAGATTAACCATTAACACTATGAGATACAGTGTAACAAGTAATCAGGAATAATTTTAGACGAACCCCTTCAATCTATCCAAGAAAAATACTAAACTGGGTGCACCTCATAAAAGAGAATTTTTAATGGCGTATATGATCACAAATTCACATTAAATCAGCTTGGTTCTCACTGTCATGCTTTGGTAATTCAGTCGAAATCTACTAAAATGAACAAGCAAAGAAGTTTATAGAAACACTAGTACAACAATAACACAATATAAAAACTAACCATGTTTCAAAAGTAAAATACTCCATAGTATACATAAGATTCAACTGATTAACCCACTTAAATATTTAATTAGAACCAAAATTTTCAAGAAAATTTGACTGAATCAACTTTGTTTCGAATCCTCTAAGGCAAAATTATTCAGAAAAATAAAGCTCAAATCAACGATGCCCGCGATTCAGACTGACCATACGTGCCGAAGAATCTACTTGCTGTCCCCGCATGGATGCACGCCCATAAGAGCGGGGCCCTCTCGCCTGACCACCATGGTCTCTTGAATATCCTCCAGCAGAGAACTGTCCAGGAGTCAAAGTCTTCCCACCATATCCTGATCGCCCACCTGATCGTCCTTGGGAATATGAGTTGTCTTGCCACCTACCACCACCGCCGCCGCCGGAGGCGATTGCAGCATAATCTGGGCCGTCTCTCCTCCTGGGAGGTAGACCATCCAACGAACCACCACCCAACTTGGCTTCCATAGCCCGCTCGTTGTTCTCAGCAAGGATAGACAGCTTTTCAGTCAGTTGGAAAGCAAGAGATTGCAATCTAGAATGCTCAACCTCGTGAAATATGATGCAGCGAGTTGGCTGGTCCCACGAAGCACGCAGCTCGTCATTAACCATCATCTTGCTCACAATGCTGTGTATCTGAGTCTCTGAGAAGTCAAATATCTTAGACAGCTGGTCAAGGCTCAGAGAGGTGTAAGAAGCAGCATATGTGAATAGGTAAGTCCTGAGAGCGGCTTCTTTGATCTTGGATAACAGCATTTCAAAGACATTGTCTTTGTTTTTCAGGATCTTCCACACTTCCAACGATGTTATGACATCAAAGGCCTTTTTAAAGTCTCCTTGCGTGAGAACTCTAGTAGCAGCCATAGCATGATCCCGGACGTTCTCGGGTGGGCCTCGCAATGTTTGCCTCTCACTGGCTTCAAGCAGTCTACGGAAAGTCTTGCTAATGATCCTGCGCTGTGATTCGAAGGTATTGGCAGCCATGTATGGGACCTCTAGCAGCATGGCACAAGTCAAATGAACAGCCTCCAAGAATTCCAAATTAATGTGCATGTGATATGGCATCTGTTGTCTTCTTTCTCTCATCTCCTGATAAAAGTTGAGAATTAACAGAGGTTTATAATGGGAAACTTTGATAACTGGTATACACACATCCCATTCGAATACCAAAACTACATATAAAAATTAAATTTAAAAAAAGGACTACCTATTTCTTTCCTTTTTGTCTCTACCAACTTGAAACAAACTAGAGTAAGGCCCTCTACTATTCGACTGAATTAATCTTAACTGCATTGAACTGGACTGAATTAAACTATACCCTAGATTAACAGGAGCTGAGTTGCGCTAAATGTGACGATTAAGTCCAGGGCCTGAGGTTATGATTGGTAATGTTCTGACGTCACTAAAGGCTTAGCGCCTGCAGACTGGGAAATCGAACCATTTATTTAACATACCTAAAAGGTGTGCAGAACACTAATCACAAGCACCACTTTATTGAGTACCATACTTCCATGACAGCCAACTGTATTCACCTTAGGTAGATGAACTAAAAAGATTCCTATCCAACTTGAAAAGATGTCAAACAGAACAGAAAGAGAATCACAAGGTCATTCAAATTACCAGCAAGCTAGAAAGAAATCATCAAGATTAGGAAACTTATATTGGGACTCCACTTTTTTCTTTGCCACTCTACTTTTTCCCTAAATGTGCTCTCACATAGTGGAGTGCCAAAGGAAAAAGTGGAGTGCCAATATTATTAGCCGCAAGATTATTGAAATCCACATAACACCAGCAGATTTACAACTCACCAAGCTAGGATTCTATAAATGTGGATTTATTACCCAATACACAGGCTGAATGCCCCTAATGTGGGGGAAGAAAAAACGAATTCAACAAGTCAGCTAGATCACAGATACACCATCGATCTTATGGGACAATGGAATGAATATATATGTGAGGGCAGATACTAACATCCTGGCAATGGGTATAGAACAACTAAGGATGTTCATTAAAACACTTTCTACCCAACAAGAACAAGGCTAGCAAATCACCTTTTAAAAAATGTCCAGGCATCAAACTGAAACACAGTGAAATGGAAGTTTGATAATGGAATGGATATATTTGTGAGAGCAGACGCTAACATAAAGGCAGTAAACATTCCGGAACCACTCAAACTACGAGGAAAACCCTGGCAACGGACATAGAACAACTAAGGATGTCCATTTTAAACAATTTCAACCCAACAAGAATAAGGCCAGCAAATTGTATTGTATTTATAAAACATCCAGGCATCAAACTGAAACACAGTGAATATGATAATTTGTTATGATAGATAATTTGATCATGCTATCAGATTTTTACTACACTAGAGAGAGCCACTATACAAGACATCAGAACATAATTCAACCAGCCCAAGAATGAGAACAAAAATTGCAATCACGGGTAAGAACTATCACTATTCATTAGTTCAATGCGGAGAGAAGTAATTTACACAAATTGTAGTAGCTCATGTTTAAACGCACCTGTTCAGGAGTCTTCTCATGGTACCGGCTTTGAGAGAAACCTTGTGCAAGTAGCTCTCTCACTCTTCCTGCTGAATACAATTCAGAGAGGCAACTATGTGCTTCCACAATAAGACCAATCCTGAAGGCACAGAGACCAAGCTGAGCCATAGCTCTGTTGAACAATATCTGAGTTGAAATATCCATATGTTGAATTGTTTCCTGCAAGTGACTCATCAGCAACAAATCCCGAGCAATTGCAAATTCATCCATGAGAGCATGGTGATATATATCACACAACATTGCACGAGCCTTTGTTCTCTCATCTCCAAATTGATAAATGAGAGAAACTAAGCTATCCATCAAGGCCCTGCTGCGCTCGGGAAAAGTAGGCTTCCGAGGTACAAGCTCAGGAGTTACTATAAACATAGGTGGGACCCTGCCTTCACCAGCCCCCTTAAATTCATCACCTGCACCTTCATCACTTTCTTCTTCCGTTTGTTCGGCCAATTTCTTCATTGCATCATAGACTTCCTGAGGCTTATAGTACACAAACTCAACACGTTTAACAGCTATTTTTGCAGCTGCCTTTAAATTTCCACTCTTCTCCAAGTACTCTTGAACATTTTGAGCCAAGACCAAGAACAAAGGCTCATCCCTTAGCCTTTCAACATATTCACGTGTATAAGGATCTATACACTGCAAGCTCTTGAAAAACTCAACATCTATCTTTTCAAGGAAAGCTACCAGATTTCCCCACACTCGGATTGTACCCTTATGGTCTGGACCCTTTTGGGTTTCATTTTCTTCGGGTTCTACTGTATCATCGACCAGAATATTTGGATATTGATTAAGAATATCGAGTATAACAAACAAATTCTGCACACATTTCTTCCACACATTAACAGGCAGGTGTCCACTTAGACTAGGATTGATATCGAATTGAGCAGATACAACACTGAAAAGGATCTCCAGCTTCTGAGCAGGTGTCTTTGCTACCCTAGTCAAGAAGGTGAGCCGCTCAACCAGCTCAATTTTCCCAGTTCCCTTCCTACCACGTGCAGCAATGATTTCTTTCACTTTCTTGTTCACTGTATCCCATGTAATTTCACTTGGGTTTTTCAGGAATTGCTTATCCATGGTACTATATTTCTTCTTTACTGTCCAATCAACACCATCATTATCATCATCAGAGCCAGCCTTGTTCTCATTCTCCTTGTCTGTGTCATCATCAGTTTCTGATGCAGGCTCTTCGGTAAAATCTGAACCGGAATCATCTCCATCATCTTCCTCGCCTTCATCTTCAGCCATTGGATGCTCCCTATATTTGGTAATTAGTTCTTCATATTGCTGGTTGTTCTTCTTTAAATTCTGCTTCATTTTGTTCAATGCCTTTGCATTGCTACTACTCATCTTTTTCTTGGCCTCCTTATTTGACAAAGTCTCATTCAGATAATCCTCCAACAGTACAAGAGCCTTAATATAGATGTTGGGAACCTTGCCCATTTCAGCAACACGCATGACTTTTTCAAGCTGTTTATTTATCTTATCATAATTCTCTCGAAGGCTCACCCAATCATTGATTTTCATGGCATTCTTAATTGAATCAACAGTCGCAGACATCTCCTGGAAACGCTTATCCTTAGCAGAAACAATAACTCGCTTCTGATCATCAGAGTCCTCACTCTCACTAGCACTGCGTAAATACTTGTTATCAACATTCGTATCTTTAGATTCACCAGCCTTTTCATCAGCATCATCATAATCACTCTCCTCCTCTAACTGTTCCTCCTCCTCCTCCTCAGAGTCGCTGTCATCACGCTACACAGACAGATAAACAGAAAGACGTTTAATTTACTTGCAAATTGTCAGATTGTAGAAAAAAGATGAGATATAAGTAGTAACAGTGTTCAGATACAAACCATCCAAAAACGAGAACCCATTTTTCCTTCTTTCTAATTCGTTCAACAAGCTCTGGTTTTCTCAATCTACAAAACAAAGTGAGACAAAAAAAATCACAAATTTATGAATCGGGGGGTGGGTATATCATATCATACATGAAAATTCATAAACAGGTGAATCACATCCTTTGGACTCAGAAATTCACACGCATAAGGTATAGCATAAACACTAGAATATATTATCCTCAGACAATTAAAACCAAATTATATCCTCACACAGTAACGAATACAAGAATTTCACTGAGTTGAGTTCTAAAATATACATTAAATACAATCCAATACCCTAGTTCGAGCTGCAAATTACTACCAAAATACATTGAAATTAACAAAAAATTCAGCCCGCAAATTAACATACAACATTATGATTTTGAATTTGATTAGATTATCACTGCACAACCTAATAGCAATAAATTAAAGAGCGAAAAATGAAACCTTGCCTGCCGGAGAATTGCCGACCTTCAGACCCCAAAACTAAATGAATCTTGAAAGACGAATGGAATAATATCGAAGAGAAAAAGGGTTTTATTCATCAGCTCGTTTTTTGTGTGTTGGGCTTTTTGACATTTGGGCCATCATCATTAATCTCTATATTCGATCCTAATTTCTGAAAATAACATTAACTAGCCCAACATCATTTTTCATTAATGTAATTTTTTAGTTTGGGTTTTATATGTTTGATAGTCATAAAATATGTGTTGCATAAAAAATTTAAAATAAGTCAAATATATAAAACTTATTCTCTTTTTTTAAGGCATATTATGATTCTTAAAACTGGCAACAAAACAAAAAAGTTCAAATCACATTTTTCGATGTTTTAGTTTTTAATTTCTTGTTTACAAAAATAGAAAATTGAAAATTAAAAACGATAACAAATAAGCTCCATTTTTAAAGTAAAGTTTAATTTAAAGGATTTGGACTTTACTAAATGGAAAGCTTATATGTTAAGATTTTAAGTCTATTTGATGAGGATAGTATGAATGTGTTGACTTTTAGTGCTATTGAATGTAATATTGTTTCATATAATCGTAGTGTAAGGTTCCGTTCTTACAACAACATGAAATGCCTACCCCAAATTTTCGGGTAATATCGTCATGGTATTCTTGCGAGAAAACACAAATTAGAAGATATCTTAACATGCATGAGTGTGTATAGGGCTATGCATTTTAGATTACTGGAACATATTTGATTTGAAATTTCTGAGTATCTGAATTTTTGGATCATTAAGGGTTCGCTTGACATCGTTTTTGTTTTTCAATTTTTACATTTTTCACTTTTCTCAAAGTTTTTTGAGTTTAGATCAACTACTTCTTTCGTTTTAAAATGAATGCAACAATTTCCATTTAACGAAGTTTCCAAATAAAGGCAACAATTTTAATTTTTCCATTTTGTAAGTCTTTTCTTTCCAAGTTTCTATATCTCACACCATCGCATACCCACTTTCTCTCTCTACTCATTTTACTCGCACTACTAAAAACTGCATAGGAGTCGATGTCTCCCCAATTGTTGCATTTTTTAAAAATGGAGGAAGTACTATATTTTGTATCATCTATAAGTTTTAACTTATTATCATTTTAATATTATTGTGCTGGTGGTGGTAGCGTCTAGGGGTGCTTATCAAGCTCATCAAGCTCGAGTATTGTCGTACTCAGACTCGAACTCGCTAAGAAATACTTGAACTCGAAATCTAACGAGTTCGAAAACCAAGCTTGAACTCAACTCGAAAAGTCGAAATTGCTTAAAACTTGAGTGAGACTCGAAACTTGATTAATAAAAAAGATGAAAACTATTTTAAGAGATCAAATGAGAAAAACATTATATTCAATAGTAGTATCAAACAAAAAGGCAAAAAAAATTCATTAAAAAAAAAACAGAGAAACATTAAAAAAATCCCTAGTGATATTCCATAATCCAACAAAACAATAAAAGAAATCCCGAATGATATTCCATAATCCAACAAAACAATAATAAAAACCCTAATTAATTAATTATATTCAATAGTAGTATAAAAAAAATTTAAAAAAACAGAAAAACGACATCTAAATTTGAAGGTTTCGTTCTTCAAATTTTTCGATCTGGAAAGGCAATGAACGGACGAAAAGCAGTAGCGGGCGAAATTAAAAAACAAAAACAAAATCTTACCCCTAGACGCTAAGCAATAGCGTATGAAAGGCAGCACGGCGGGCTTGGCTTCAAGCCTTCAATGGAGGAAAAATCGAAAAAGGGCTGGGGTTGATGAATGAGAGAGAGAACGGCAGACAGAGAGCAAGTGTGAGAGAGATCTAATTAGGGTTTAGGCTTGGTGAATGGTGAGGGACCAAAAGAACGACTGTTTCGTTTTTTTTTTCTGTGGATTTTTTTTCTCACCTATGAAATTAATATTTTTTCTGTCTCAAAATTCAAAATAAATGCTCCATTTTTTTGGCACATCTATAACCTTAACATAACATTCAACTTTTACACTTTTGATATTATGGACACATATAAATCTTAGGGCTTGTTTACATTAGCTGAATAGAGCTGAACTGAACTGAAGTGTAATAATTGAACTAAATAGAACTGAACTGAACTGAATATAATCTGGAGTAAACAAGCCCTTAGAGCTAATCAATAGTGGTTCGGCCCGCTTTTTTGCAGGTTTTGGACATAAAAATCAGGCCCGAACTTGGCCCCGTCCCGATTTTTTACTTCTTCGCGCGGGCCTTGTACATTTAAAATTAAACTTTTTGATTACTTTTTTAGGCCCGGCCCGAAAAAGCCACTAAGCCCGCACTAAATTTTCGGGCTTTGGCTAAAAAAATTGGGCCCGAACTAAGCCCGGCCCGAACCCAACCCGCTTTATGGGCGACTTTTTTGCATCGGCCGGGTCCGAACCAGCCCGACCCATGATCACCTCTAATAAATCTACATTTACTACTTTTGATATTATGGTCAACCTATAAAATTACACTTATATACCTACTAAATGACAAAAAACCAACTAAAACCTTGAAATTCACCAATTTCTCTATGCAGCATTTAAAAAAGATAAAGGGAGTAATTTTTTTGAACGATGCCTTTGGTTTATAATTACCTACGGCTTTTTTTTTTTTTTATGCAAGTGCGATAATCTTAATATATTCGTTAACAATAGTAAATTGGCAATGAAATTAATAAGTTTTTACATAATTTTAATAATTAAAAGTTATAGAATTTTTTTTATTATTATTTAATCTAGATTTTACCTTCTGTTTGAAATCTTGTCATTATTCATAAGATGAGAGAATCTTCTAAATTGCTCTCAACATATAAAACATAATATAGTCATGTGGGGTCTTATTTGATTCATCTCAATGAGTATGTTATTAATATCCAATTATTTTATTTAAGGTCAAACAAATGTATTGTCATACGTATAAAGTCAAACAGGACAAACAAATGGTAAAGGAGGGAGTAGTAAAATTAATCAAAATTTATTCATAAATAAAAAATCTTTTAAAGACATAAATTATTTACTCTATTTACAACATAATAAAAAAATTAAATTTAAAAAAAAAATCTATTTTAAAGGTTTTTAGAATTATGTGGGAACTTATTAATTGTCCCCAACTTTACTAACAATTTATGTAGTAAAATTTCAAAGAATTTTTTTTTTTTTTTTGTGCCATAAGTTAGAAACAATCATAATTTATGTGCATATAAAATTGTAAAATAAAATACGTAATATTTATAACGGAGAAAATGTCATGTGCCTTTTAAAGACAGGAAAAATGAAACTACATATATATTTTAATATTTTTTAGTTGTAAATTGTAATAATAATTTTTCCAATTTATTTTAGGCAAGTGGATAGTTTAGCTTTCTTTTTAAATGCATTTAAATAATGCAGAATAAATGCATTAGGTTTTCATAGAACTATTGTAAAAGCAAATCAATAAATTGATCAGTTTACTATTAATATATTATTTAATTTTATTTATTATCAGGAAAAATAATAGGAAGTTATGCATGGGAAAAGAGTGACATTTAATAGGATGACATAAGTTTTTTGTGCATGCAATGTGTGCGATCTTAAAATATTTGTTAACAACATTTATTTGATCATGAAATTAATATGTTCCCATATTTTAAAAATAAAAAAATAATAATAATAAGTTCTCAAATAATTTTTAAAACTTTTAAATAAATATTTTTTTTAAATTTTTTAAAATTTAATCTAGTTTTTGTCTTTCTCTTATATATATAGTAAATATATTACAAATTGAGAAAATAATTTATTTCTCTAAAAGATTTACGAGTAATATTTATGAATAAATTTTGAATTATTACGTGTTTATTTTAAATAAGGTTATTAACGAGCTCAAAAATCAATTATTATTATGGAATATTTTAATACACAAATAACAAATTAAGTTGTCCCCTGCCTGACTAACAATTATGAAATATGAGTAAGGGTAGTGTGGTAATTCACTTGTCACCGCCGCAACCTCCTCCCTTCCCTTATATAATAAATATAAGTATGATATCAACAATGTTTTAGGCGGGAATTTTTTGTATGAGCACATGACGTGTGGACATTTGGGAGAGATGATGTCAACAATATATTTCGTTTTAGTATAAGTTATAGAATAGATAGATATATATAGGAATATTTAACCAAAATAATCCCACCTTTGATGGGTCTTCTGTTTTTAATCTCGCCTTTACGAAGCCAAAAATAATCGTAACTTTTGCTTTCCTTTTTCATTTTTGGACCATTTTACTGGCAACCCGCTTAAAAATTTATTTCAATGATACGTTTAAAATACTAATTGACTTAAAATCTTAATAGACCAAACTATAGAGAACTGCTGCACAACAACAAACAAAATGAAGAAAAACACGCATTTTGCATGGGTACAATCTAGAATGCATAGATATTTCAATTAGGTAGTCATATCCGTGTCGGACACCGATACAATACCGATACTTTACGGATATCCGACACTTCACTCTTTTTTTAAAATTATATTTTATTGTATTTTAGCCATTTTGCTGTCTTTTCATCTATAATTTATAATCTATAATATATAATTAAATATTTAAAACAAGAATTTTTTTTTTAAAGTGTCGTCTTTTAAGACAATTATTTTTTAACACTTTTCTTTTTCCTTGAACAATATTAATTATAGCCCTTTTGATTACCCTTTCATCAATTATCATACTCTCTCCGATTTCTAATGTTTTGTGCATTAATTTTAAAGTCAACTTGAGAATTCTCATGATGATCATTGGTTGATTTGGTATAAATATTAAAAAATAAAATACAATAATAGAATTCTATATCATTTTCTAAATTTAATTTTTTTTTTTTTTTTCTTAAAATAACTCGTGGCTCAAAAATTAGTTATTTTTTAAAAATGGCTTTATCATTTTATTTGATTATTTGTGTTTTTAGAATATAATTTCCAAGTTTCATGGAAGGTTTTCATAACATTTCATATTTTTATATATTTTATGTATTATTTTCTTATTCGTACCCGTATCCTTAATTTTAAAAGTGACGTATTCCATACTCGTTTCGTATCTTTTCTCAAATCCATACCCATTTTCATGCAACCTAGAGTACGAGTACGACTTCAATACATCATACATCATGGTTACTAAATACTTTGCCGTTTAATATTTGTAAGCATGTCTAGACGTTCTCGAATCCGTACCTATATTCGTGCAACCTAAGGTACGAGTACGAGTAGAAGTACAATATATGTTACTTGCATGTTGATGATGATGATATTCAGTGGGTAAAATTAGGAAAAGATAATGCTGAGAAATGGGTAGAATTGTCAACTAACATCATTAGTGTACAAAACTCTGATGGAGATATTGCCATATGCATCGTTTTCCATTTGAGAGTTTTGATACTTTACAAACCTTTTTTCCACCAAACACACCTATTAGAGTTTATTTTGACCAAGTCAACACTTAAAAAAGCTTCAAACCTTTAAAAAAGCTTTAAACCTCTGTTTACCAAACACTCCAAAATCATTGAACCAATTCTTTTTAGTTAATATTTTACTAAATGTGCATTTTCGATGTTACTTAAATTTATTGATCAAAATTTTCATCACCTATTTAAGATCATTACAATTATTTCCATTTTGTAATAAATTATATACTGTACCTAGATCTTAACTTTGGACTACCACTATCTCACAAACTTTTATTATCCAACGATTCCAACCTATATTCTATTCAACAACTTGTTCACTCCCACTACAAAGAGCCCAATAAATATAAATATAACATAGGATAAAAGCTTTCCCTTGATTGACTATCTTCAATGGCTAACTTCATACTGATTGGATTTCCCTCAGCTCGTATAACACTGAAGGTGACAGTTTTCATTATTAACAAGAATGATCATAAACTACATTTATTTGCCAGATCTGCTAAATCATGTTCTAGAATGTTGCTAGCTTCACAATTTTTGCGATTAAACAAGTATATCTTACATTTGGAATCTTTCTGTGAGAATAGAAAAAGTCAAATTGTATCTAACAAAAAGTAACAGATGGAGTAATAAATTAGTCAAAGCAAGGAACTTACAAAAAGAGTTCCATCATCTGTCTATATGGACTAATCTGAAATAGAAACATCATGTAACTTTATTAAAAAATATATATATAAAGAATATAATAGTGAGTATATAACAAACTAAACATACATTCAAACAGAATGGCTTGATACAGATGGCAGTGCTTTAAATTGAACTTAACTACTTCCAACCACCAGAAGTTAGCATAAAACTTGAGAATCCAAATCCCAGCTATACCATTAGCTCTTCCTCAGTCACCAAACCAAAAGGCACTGCCTCATTCAAAAAGCCAAACTACTAAAGAATACCCTTTTCACAACTCAAATTCATCATCTTCCATCTTCAACATCTCAACTGCAGCCTCTTCTTCCTCATCATCAATAGCAAGATATGGATTACGCGGCTTTGGCCTAAAATTGAACCCGGTAAACAGATAAAATGCAAGAGTACCCGATTCACCAGCAACCACGCTAGTCCACTGATACCGATAACTAGTGATGGTCTCCAATCCGTAAACAATCACCCTCGTAAAATAGATATAACATATCACTACAATATAGTAATGCCTAAACAATTTCAATTTCATCAAATTCACAGCAGCTTTGCCATCACCCCTAGCAGCCTCCCTAAGATTCTTAATAGACCAAACTATTGGGAACAACACTGCACAACAACAAACAACATCCACAAGCAAAAAGAGTTGCTTCCAAGTGTATGAACCCCCATAAGGCCCAGTTTCATCAATCACAACTTGAGCAACATTAGCAACTACTTGGAGTGGAATTACAACCATTAACACTTTCTTCTCCTTATCTTGTAAATAGGGCTTTAAAAAAGACCAGCCAGTTCCAATCAACACAATCAAAGTAAACAGAGAAATTCCCTTTAAAAAACTAAAAATGTAGAACAACACATCCCAACCATGGGCAGTTCCAGTTCTTTTGATAAATGATTTATCCTCAGCTTCACACAACAAATTCAATGCCTTTAACACAAGAACAGCAAGCATAAAGAAATGAATTCGATACACAATCGTTCTTTTTGAGTACAGGACATAAATCCAGATCAAATTTAGGGCAAAATAAAGTAGGGCAAAGAGGAAATAGATTGACGGTAAATTAGAATTACCAGCAGAAAGATAATCACGAATTGAAGACGATTTTCCCTCTAGATTGTACATTGAAGAAACAACGTCCATAGAAACATGAAGATTAGAGATACAATTAGTGAAAACAAGGGTGAACAAATTAGGGTCGGAAATTCGAAGAGAGATATTAAAGTGAGTAAGTCCGCCATTATTAAGACGATCAAAGGTAAAAACAGGTTTAATGAGGTCAGATTGAAGAGCACAAACGTATTCGTTTTGAATGAGTTGATCGACGACATGATACCATGAATCGCGAGTACAAAGGAAGAATCCGACGAGAGAGAGGTCGTTAGGGTTAGGTTTAGGATTTGAAAGAGGGGTAGTCTGATCAGCTTGAAGACGGAGAGAAATGAGAGAAACGTTGAGGTCGATGTTTCCGGTGTGAGTGAACCCGAATTCGTCGAATGGGATTATGGGCCGTGGGTCGGACCGAATTTCGGTGAATCGGATTTCAGCCACTGTTATGGTTAAAAATACAAAGAAGGAGAAGAAAGAAAGGAAGATATGAGAATGAGCTGTGAAAATCGCCATTGTTGTGAAATGGAGAAGCTCGCTGCAAGAGTTGTTTGAGGGAGAACAGGGGGAAATGCTGTTTTTTCAGTTGTGCCTTCGTCCCATTGGGATAAAAAGAAAAAAGGAATAATTATTTTTAGGAATAATGAAATCTAATAATTCCACCTTTAGTAGGTTTGTTATTGGCCCTGTTTGGTGATTAGAGTTTAGAGGTTAAAGTTTAGAGTTTGTGGTTAGATGATTACTCTTTTGTTCACAGGATTTGACTCCTGATTTAAATAATTGTTGTGTAAAGGTGTTTAGTATCATTTAGCTGATTGTTTAGAGTTTTGTACTTTTAGAGCATGTAAAATTACATTTATAGACATATGTTTTTTTTTCAAAACAAATTTAAGCTTTAATAATATTTACAAAAGAGACATTTATTTTTCTCTCTCCAAAACTCTCTTGAAAAAGCTCCTCTACCCAGCTTTTTCAAAAGAAAGTTTTGATCAGAGTTTTTGGTATAAAACCCTCTTTAATCCTCTCTCTCACCAAACACCCTAAATAGAGTTTTTACTAATCAAAACTCTAAACTCTCTCCAAAACTCTAAACTCTCTCTAAAACTCTCTCCACCAAACACCCCCATTAGATTTCATTATTCTTATTAATTTTTTTCCCTCAAAGTAGGTTTGTTACTTTCAGGCCGACTAAAGGTAGGATTATTATATTCCATTATTCCTTACTTTTATAGGTATAAGTATTAGGGATTCAAATTTGTAGGTACCAGTTATGGATTATTCTCCTACGGTACCAACTATTAGACCCATTTACGTCAAAAGATTAGGATGACCTACAACATGCTAAACAAGTCATTTACCCCAATTAAATCTATTAAAACATAAAAAAAAATTCTAATAATTAGAAAAAATATGGAATTTTTTTAAGGGAGTTTTTGAAAAAAAAAACTTTTGAATGGTGGAGAGGGTTGCTGCCCTAGGGTGGCTGATATGGCGGCGGGTGGGCGGAGGGGTGCAGGGGGAAGGAGCTGAGGGTGGGGGTGACGCTAGGGAGGGTCGATAGGGCTGGGGGTGGGGGTGGGAGGGTATGACGGGGCGGGGGTGGGGGGTTCGACGAGTGGGGTTGAGGTGGTGTTAGGGTTTTGAGGGAGGGGGGTTTCAGGGGCTGAGGATTACAGGGGAGGAGTTGTCGGGGGCTGGGGAAGGTCGGGGAGGGGGGTTTCGAGGGTGGGGTTGTCGGTGGTGGGGCTGGAGATGGTGGAGGGTGGTTGGGGAGGGGAGTTTCGGGTGCGGGTGGAGTCGGGGATGGGGGAGGTGAGCTGTGTCGGTGAGGGGAGGGGGAGGGGGGCGTCGGATGTGCTGGTGGGGGAGGGGGTGGTTGGGCGGACTGGGGTGGTGGTGGTGGTGGGGAAGTTTCTGATTTTTTTTTTTTGATTTTTTTCTCCTGTTTTTTTACCCATTTTTTCTTTTATTTTTTTTTTGATTTTTAATTTAAATTTTTAGTTAATTTATTAATTTATATATTAAGTTAATTAATTTAGTTGATGTCCAATTAAAACATGACACATGTACATTTAATCTATATAACAAGTCACCTTTAGGTTACGACCCTTTCTTTGTAAATACATTTAATACTTGATACCGCATGAGAATAATCTATAGTTGGTACCTACAAATTTGAATCGCTTATACTTGGTACCTATAAAAATAATTATTCCGAAGAAAAATCAAATCAAACTGTATTTAAAAATTATAAAAAAAAAGCTTTTTTCAACAAAAAAACAAAAATAAAGGCTTTTTATTTGCATTTATCAATACCTAATTTATTTTTTATTTTGAAAAAAAAAAATATATGTTTCTTTTATAACCCCATTTTTTTTTTTTTAAATAACCCTCTTAAAAAAATTTACTATATACTTTATTAAAAAAATATTTATATAACTACTTTATGTTTCATTTTTGTCAAATTTAACCATATTTTTCATGATTTCACCCAATATTTTCATTTGCAAGGTTCACATTTTACAAAATGTTTACGTTTAATGTGGTTTTTCACTGATTATAATCAATAAAAGTTTGTAAAATCTAAGCTCCACAAACACTTTTTTGTTCAAAATAATTGACAATGTGGTGAAAAAAAAAAACAAAAGTGGATCATAAGATACATTTTTTATTTATTTATTTATTTATTTTTTGACAAATAAGCTAGTTTTTTAAATAAAAAAAATGATAAAGTGATTATTTCAATATAATGAAAAACACAAGGTTTTTATTAACTAATTAACCCAAATTAAAATGTGATAAATATTGCTGGTAGTTTAAAATGTTAATTTATCTAATTAACAATCAGCTCGTTTTGGTCCACGACCTGTTAGGAGTAGTTTGTAACCGGTTGAATAGATTAAGTAACATGTGTTTTATTTGGATTAATTCAAATCTAATAAATCAATATTTAATTTTAACTATTAAATATAGTTACGTCACTACTATTTACTACTAATATAGGAGTAATTAAGAATATTTAATTTAAATTATTATATGCATAATTAGTTAATTTAATGTATAGTTAATTATTTAATTTATTATATCCTTATAACTAGTCAATATAATATTGTACTCTACATATACTGAATACTAGCCTTTTATGCACGCTTTGCGTACGATGTTATTTTAAATATAACTATTAATCTGTTTAAACAAAAAAAAGTTATTTGTTAGAAAAATTGAAAAATCAAATTTATTTACCATATTCTATTGGCCGCTGCCAAATTTTTACGATAATCAAAATGTAAAATTTTTATTTGATGAAATATATCAATATGGATGTCTATTTATAGAGAATTTAAATATATTAATTTTGGTATATTTGTTTTATTTTTTCAAATTATATATTTTTTACTATTTTCATTTTTAAAATTTCAAAAATTGTAATAAATTTCTTTAATAATTAGGAGTAATAAAAATTGAGATTTTAGAAAGTTTTGAGGGGGTAAGATGAACTTTTTGAGGGGACACCATGGCTCCCCTTGTCTTATATAATAGAGATTATCCCAACTATCTTCTCTTTTAATTTAACTAATAAGAGCAGTAATCAACGGTTAACATGTGTGATAATGATTTTTTTGCCCACCAAATATATAATTAAAAAATAAATTAAAGAGAATTTCCTATAATAAAAGAAGGTTAAAGAATACAAATATTCTTTTTCATTCAAAAGATAATGAGAAAAACAAAAACTACAAATAAATAAGAATGCCTTAATGTTAACCTTCACCAATGGTGTCGTGGTGTAGTTGGTTATCACGTCAGTCTAACACACTGAAGGTCTCCGGTTCGAGTCCGGGCGACGCCAAAACTAATATTAACAATTTTTAAATTTTTTGATGTACCTGTCAATGCAATTTCAACATAACATTAAACCATCCACAAAATTATTGCATCTACAATTTTTTGATACAATTCTTAAGTAATAAAAGCTCATCATATTGCATTGGGAAAAAAAAATCTGGCAATGACAGCCTCCAATCATCGGGTTTTACAAGCGGCAAACGAAACATAAAAATGCAACTGCCTGATTAACATTGAGAAAATTTAGAGTACATTTTCAAATTATTTATACTTGGAGGGAAAAAAAACCCTTTCTATGGGCCGATGCGCCTCTATTTAAAACGATAATCAACAAGTATTACTGCATTTGAGAGTGTACAACATGAGAAATCAGTCAAAAAACTTATAGGCCGTTCTATTCGGTTGTTTCCACAGGTTGCTGAGGGACTTCGGTTTCCTTCAACTTCTCCAAAGCAGAGATGCGTTGATCCAGAGAATCATGCAGAAGTTTCATCTGAAAAAGTAAAACAAGAGTTCCAAATGTGAGATTATTAAGAGCTTGCATTTAAGTACACGAACAGATGGATTAAGGGGAACTACTCCACAAATCATCAAGAACGTTAGCTTGACTCCAATACACATGTATTAAAAATAGCAATAATGCTTAAATTGGCTTGTCAAAAACTGAATTTAATGTTACAATTTGGCGAACAAAAGCATAACCTCGAAAGAAAAGCGTAATTTCAAATTCTCAATTGTATTTCCTTCGTCCATAAAGGCTAATGCCTAATTCAGTACTGTTTTGCATTTGCAAATAGAAAGCAAATACAAATGATAGATGTCACATTCACTCACACCCATAGAATGATTTTGGCATGCAAAATAATCAAAATGCTATGGTGCATTTTTAAAATATGCAATACAATTCTTCTAATGTTTGCTACATATTCTTCGAATGTTTGTGTACAATTCTCTTGAAAGCATATAGTCTTACACGGCTACACAAGCTCTATCCACTTTTTACTCTTACCTAACATGCTATCTACTCATCCAACACAACTTTTAAAAAGGTGGAAATACTCAAACATTGCAAACATTTAGGGGCAGAAGAAACTAAGCTGTGATAAGAAAACATATTACGGCCCTGTTCGTTTGGACTTAATTTCTGAAATTTCGGCTTGGCTCAGCTCAAAATTAATTCAGTCCTACTTGGCATTAAATGAAAAAATTAAAACTATATACCATTATACCAATGTGTTTTTTCGGTCAACATGGGCTTTTCATATGTTGACAGTTGAGAGGTTAAACATGTCAATGGTTTTATGGTTTATACTAGAAAGGAACCATAGAAGTAAATTGACAAGTACTATATGAGCAAGGAAGCCAAGCACTCAAGCAGACTCAGAAATTTTTTGAGTAGCAAGCTTTTTAACGGGCTAGATAACAAGCACCAAATTAAATTCGTACAGAACAAGGTATCAAAAGGAAGTAGCAAGTTCATTAACTGAATCACAAATATCTAAAAAATAACATAATCATTATTCAAACGGATAAAAACAGTAATTCACGAAAAAAAAGGTATAATATAGTAAATATGTACACAATCCGTAAAAGACAGTTGCATCTTAATCGTAAAATCATGGCTAGGTGGAGGGACTCTCCAACTCGATCTATCTTAGTAAAACACAAATTGAATACTCCTAATCTACAAAACAGGAAGCGGTAGTAAGCCTCAGAAACATAACAGAAATCCAGAGGAGGTCAAAACCCAACACTAAAGTCTAAATAGTTAAAAAGCTGAAAATATTTATCTCCTACAAACTAGTGCAAACATTGACAAACAGCAATTAGCCAACTAAATCACAAACAAATAGGCAACTATACTTCAAGAAATGCATGCTTTATGCAAAAATTGCTATTCTTTTACAGTATTTTCGCTTGCGTAGTTTTACAAGTATTTTAAAGTGTTAATCCGATAAGCAACCAATCAGAATTTTAAAAAGCTCATAATCTCTCCAAAAGCACACTAGATAAGAAGGCAAGAATTTGCATGGATAAAAGAACTTGACAGCTTCAAATATGGAATCGAATGCAGACATCCAGTTAATTTTGTTGAAGATTTACAAAGTTCAGAACTCAAAAGAGTATGTAGTAATCATTACTAATCAGGCAAATCATTAAGGAGTCAGGACATGGAGCAATGACAAAAAAAAAGACATAATTGTAGGAATAAAAGATTAATGGATGAGAAAACTGCAATAAGGTGGTTGGCAAACAGGTAGAGAGATATCTAGTTATCTACTTTGAACCATATAAGTATAAACGAGAGACAGCAGAGATAAAAATTTGCACACGCAGGGCGTCGAGAACTTCATGCTTGAAAGTTAACCTGAAACATAACTTGCCCCAATTAAGTAACCAAAATAGTCAAGGGGGATAAAACGATTTACAGAATTAGGATAGGATATCTGTGTATCAATTGACTGAGCTCCTCATCAACATATTCTAGGCTAAATGAGACAATGTGATAGGAAAACAATCATTAATTTGTTATCCATCCCAATGCTGCCAGAACCACCCAAAAACTAACAAGCCGTTTGGTATCTAGTAATAAACAAAAGTAATGAGAATGAATTTGCGTATAAATTTTGAAGGAAAATCAATATCCATTCCATGGTGGTGTAATTGGTGTTAGTTTAGCTCTAAATCACGTAACTTTTTTATAAATTTCCATTCCCATCAATACCACCCTTTCAAGTAATAATGTAAAGTATGATGAAAATACATGTTTAGGAATGAGATTAGGTTTCCATAATGATGGTAATGTTGTTTTCCTTATTAAACTTTACTCACAAATTCATCCTCATTATTACGTATCCATTACTAACTACCAATCGAGCAGCAGCCAAAACCAGCAAAAACTTCCTCTTTCCATTTTTCAGGCTACTAGAAGAGGCGTGTGATAATATACATAAATAATATGGCGGAAATTATGGTTTAAAATTACTTAAAGTGCTTTTATGTCTTTTTTTGAGTTTGTTAGCTGTCTAAATTTTGTTGCCTAGATGCTTTATATCTATAAAGAATCATCAGCAACTCATGGGAGGTAATGAATAAAATTACTCAAACACTTCTAACTCCATTTCTCTCCTCTCTTCCCTCTATCTCCTTCTCCTCTCTTCCCATTCCCTTAATTCTTATGCTTATTATTCACTAAAATTTGTTGAGATAAGGTAATCACCTTATCAATGGTATCAGAGCCTTGTTGTGCTCTTTGTAATTCGAGCATTTTGTCACCCATTGTAACCACTAGAGACAAGAATGGAGGATCAATTGGCAGAATGGGAGAAAGAGGTTGAGGCACATAATGCAGCTTCAGCTCTAAAGTTTAATGACCCGATAGGCATGTTACAAGCTCAAAAAGACACCATAAATGACCATAAGCTAGATGATTGAGGTCCAAATCCTCGACTAGGATATGTGCCAAAGCTAGATTTCCCCACGTTTGATGGCTTTTAACCCCAAATTGTGGATCAAAAACTATTGTATCCAAGACAAGTTGTCCTGATGCAGGGCAATCATCCTGTAGCTTTCTTTAGCAAGACCTTGGGACCAAAAGCTCAAAAAATATGTCTATGAAAAAGAACTTTTAGCCATGGTGTTTGCAGTCCAAAAATAGGAACAATACTTGATGGACTCTCATTTCATAGTTAGGACCGATCAAAAGAGCTTAAAATGGATCCTACAAAATAAGATCTTAGCAGCTCAGGCTTTCCAAACTTATGGATTTCAACAATGAAATTCAATACAAAATAGGAAAAGACAACAATGTAGCTGATGGTCTGTCTAGATTGCAAGGGTTTGAGCTCTTAGCCATCATAGCGGTACACTCCAACTTAGCACAAGCCATCAAGGACAGCTATCACTTGGACCCCAACACCAATACTATTGTGACCAAGTTGGGCAGAATGAACAAGTAACCGGGTTCCAAATATAGGATGGGTTGCTAAGAAGGCAAGGCAAGATTGTTATGGGGCCTGATGAACACTTCAGGCAATGTATGAAAAGGCGTAAGGCGCACCAGGCGATAGGATTTCCTAGAGCCTTAGGCGCGCCTCATTGAAGTGAGGCGCACCTAAGAAGTAAGGGGAAAAGGGGAAAAAGGCTGGAAAAAATCTGGGGAAAAAAACAGAAATGCGCCTTAATGTGCCTTATAGTGCGCCTCAGAACGCCTAGGCGCGCCTTGCTTGCGCCTAGCCACAAGCGCCTCGCCTTGAACAATTTAGGCGCTTACCCCCTTGCGCCTAGGCGCGCCTTTTCAAACACTGACTTAAGGAATTAATTGGAAACATTGTTCTTTAGAGGCTGGACATTCTGGAAGGGATCAAACCCTCAAAAGAAAGCACCACCAATTCTATTGGAGGGGTATCGCCAAAGATGTCATCTAGTTTGTGAGGAAGTGCATCACCTGTCAAGCCTCAAAATATGATACGCTAAACCAAGTACATTACAACCTCTACCCATTCCTGAACAAGTTTGGACTGACATTTCTACGAACTTCATCACAAGGCTTCCCATGTCCATGCATAGAAATGTCATCTTTATGGTGGTTGACAGGCTAACTAAGTATGCTCATTTCATTGCATTAAAACATCCTTTTACCGCAGTGGATGTGGCTCAAGCATATTTAGACAATGTGTTCAAGCCTCATAGGTGGCCAAGGAGCATAGTGAGTGACAGAGATTCCATATTCCTCAGTTAATTTTGGACGGGATTATTTTCATCGCATGGCACTGAGCTTCTTCTCTCCTCTTCTTACCATCCTAAAACTGATGGCTAAACAAAAGTTGTCAATAGATGTCTGCTTGAAATGTGTACTTGTGAGAAGCCTGGTGAATGGTGCAAGTATTTGCCTATGGCAGAGTGGTGGTACAACACCCTTAACCATATAGTTGCAGGCATGACTCTATATGAAGCAATCTATTGCTAACTAACTCCTATACACCTACCCTATCTTCCTGATGAGTGTAGTAATGAGGTGGTGGATAGAAGCATGCAGAAAAGAGAGGTTGTCTTGAAGATTCTCAAGGAAAACATGTCCAAGGCACAATATAGAATGAAGGTCCGGGCTGATAAGAGAAGGTCTAAAAGAAGCTTTGCAATTCATGATTGGGTGTGGTTGAAATTGCAAAACTACCAGCAATAGTCAGTTCAATTCATGGGCAATAACAAGCTAGTTTCCAAATACTTTGGTCCATTCCAAGTCATTGCATTAGTGGTTAAGATGGCCTATAAGCTTCATCTACTCAGTTCAGCTAAGATAGATAATGTTTTCCATGTACCTCAGCTAAAAGCTTTCCATGGGGAACTTCCTCCTATTGGCATACTCCCAATTGCCTTGGACAAAGATGCTCCTCCCCTGAAGGTTCACGTTGCTATCCTGAATTACATAAGCATTCAACTGAATGGGGCTAATCAAGACCAGGTCCTAGTTAAGTGGAACGATACTCCTAGGCATGAAGCTTCTTCGATCGAAGTTCTGACTTCCTTGCTCAGTTTACATGCTCTTCTCAACTCTTGACTTGAGGGCAAGTCTTTTAAGGGGGAGGGTACTGATACAGTATGCATACTTTATACACATAAATAATATGTTGGGAATTCTGGTTTAAAATTAACTAAAGTCCTTTTTTGTCTTTATTTTTTGAGTTTGTTAAGCAGTTTGTTAGCTATCTAAATTTTGTTGCCAAGATGCTTTGTATCTATAAAGAATCATCAGCGGCTCATGGGAGGTAATGAATGAAATTACTTGAACACTTCTCTTCCCTCTTTCTCCTTCTCCTCTCTTCCCCTTCCCCTTCCCCTTCCCTCAATTCTTAAGCTTATTACTCACTTAACCTTATCAGCGTGGTTACAACACAAGATCATGAATCCAAGACAGTAAGACATAGTGTCAAAAATTCAAGCCAAACCCTTTAATGGGTAGGCTATATATGTTTAGAACTTTAGATAGAAATGAATGGATAACATTTTACAAAGTGTCCAATGAAAAATGAAGTGTAAGGCAAAAGAATTAAAATGTAGCATATTTTCCTTTTATTTTAAAAGGAAAATGTAATGCATCCAAACCAACTTACAGAAAATGATAAACCTATTTTCGATAAAGTTGTTTACAGTCCAAACGAACGGAGGGTAGTTAGGTCCCTGTCAGCTTCTTGACTATTACTTGTACCAATAAGCAACAACAAATCTAGACTAACAAACCTACAAAGTATACATGAATGATGAATGCTATCATCTCTGAAATAAGAAATCCAATCAAAGTGTTCCCAAAAAAATGGAACTACCATATCACAATCAGGTAAACTGAGTGACAGATTTTTTATCCAATTACATCTGAAGATTTTTTTTTTTTTTTTTGGGGGGTGGGGGACTCTTTTCATCATCTTTCATCTAAATCCACCAAAAAAGAGCCATCAAACATTTATACCCATTTCATAGGAAAATTCCCCATCAAAAAACAATACTACCCCTAATCCCTAACAAACATATTATTAGTTCCACAACTTTCAATTTCAAAAGTGGGGAATTCCCATTTGCGAATTAAAGGCAATAACTTGCTAGAGTGAACAAATTAGGGCATTCCACGACCACAATTATAACCCCAAAATGGGGGAAATGCACATTCATTTCAAAATTTAAAAATTTTGATTAAAGAAATGAAAACAATAATAACCTGGTCAGAGATGGAATGATGGGCAAGCTTGTAATCCTTGTAAAGGATGTAAAGTCCAGCAGTGGAAGCAACAGCAGCGCCTGCGAAGAAAGACGCCAATCTCACTCTTAGAACATAACCCATCACCTTCTCTCTTTTTTTTTGTGTGAGTAAGTATTTTTGTGGATTTCTTCCTCTTCAATTTGACCCTAGTTATATTTCTACGCTGCGTTTTCTTCCCTTTTGAACTCCGCCATTGTTCGACAGACTAGAGTATCAAGTATGACATTGTCTATTCTAGCGACGTCGTTTCCCTCTTTTCTTTTCCTTTTTTTTATTTGGAAGGAAAGATCGACCGCGTTCTCTTCAATTTTTTTATCAGGTTTTAAAACTTATCACGTTAGAATATGTCAGTTTAATAAGTTATAATTAAGTCATATTTAATAGGTTTAATCAAGTCAGATCAGATTAAATACGTTGAAGAGAATGTACCTTAGAGTGTCACTGTACGCATAAATGGGCTTTATAACTTTAACCCTACTTAATTTTATATATATAAGGAAAAAAAAATAGGAAAATAAAATTATTACAAATAAATGAATTTATTCTATTCCTTTGGACTCTTTTCAGTTGATTTCAATTCAGTTTAGTCCAAAAGAACAAGACTCATTTAGGGCTCATTCTCTTCACAAGAATAAATGAGATTGAATTGGAATAGAAAACTTTAAATATAAGATCTTGAACTATGCATAACAAACAAATGATAAAAATTATATATTCGAAAAGTACACATCGAGACAAATCAAACAAGATTTTACATGACTTTAAAATGAATTAGAATTTGAAATGAATTAAAATGAACTGAAATTGATTGGACTGAAACGGATTAGGATTATAAACCCTTGAACATACCTACTAAGGAACAATTCAGTACCACAACCAGTTAGCTATTTTTAAGTTAGTGACAATTTTTATTATACAACCAATGGTAGTGTGGTACCACCTAGTGGGAAAGGTTTTTCATTTCAATTTTACCGATTACAAACTAAACTGAAATATCAATTACTATTTAGAATGTTTTTTTTTTTCTAAAACCACCATTGTAAGTGGGGGGAGGTAAGTTTGGTTGCTCAACTATGTAATTAGATTCTAATTTTAAACCAACTAGGAATAACATAGTTATGCATATTACATTACGTCGCAAGATACAAAAAGGGAGTCACATAACATCTAAAAATTTCATTATCTATAAGCATAAACATTCATGGTGAATTGTCATCTATCCCATCTCTCTGAATGCAAGCATGGACACTTGCAAATTAGGATGATGTACACAGCAAAATACACCCTTCTATGCAAAACTATCTAACATGACGAAGCAAGCCGGATTCTTCTTTTTCCTTTTTTCTTTTTCAATACAGAGAAAAAAATACATTGGCGCCTAAAGGTGGGCCAACCAATTCCTCCTATTTGAAACCAATGAAATATGCTGGTTAAGAGAACTAGTGTTTCTTACTTCTTATACGTTTAGTGGCAAAATTTTCAACCTAAGCACCCAAGCAGATCCATGCTACTTTCCTCATCGCATCACTTTCCATGATCGTCACCAGGACTG
The DNA here is from genome assembly GCA_951394345.1 of Salicornia ramosissima. Classification (NCBI taxonomy): domain Eukaryota; kingdom Viridiplantae; phylum Streptophyta; class Magnoliopsida; order Caryophyllales; family Amaranthaceae; genus Salicornia; species Salicornia ramosissima. Next base: position 52,911,962 of record OX596237.1, on the reverse strand, counting down.
GGTTCAGAACCGTCTGGTCGATTACGTGTGTCCATCAACTGTGTGGGAGTTCCATACCCGGTATGCATAGCAGGCCGGAGACCATTGTTACCGCCCATTCTCATGGCCATGGCGCCTGCCATAGACTGTTGGTATTGCATTTGGGCTGACTGCTGATGCTGATCGAATGACTGTAGGACAAAAGGCACCCTGGGACCTGTTTGTGGTGAAGTAGCTGCGGGTTTAGGAGGCGGCATATAAGGGCCTTGGGGAATGGATGACTGCATGGACATCTGAAATTTGAAAATTTTATAAGCACTAAAGATTTTAGTCATACATATATAAATATAATATATGCGGCCCGTTTAGTACCAGGTTATAAATGAAGTTAATGGGATAATAATCCATTCTGATTGTAGTGCTAGTTTAGCTCCAAATCACCTCATTTTCTACATAACCATACCCATCCAATACCTCACTTTCAAATGGCAATGGATGTTCATGAAAAAATAGGGAGACAATACATTTTGAGAATGAGATTATGTTTTCATGGAGACAGTAATGTTGTTTTGCTTACTAAAATATACTTTAAAATTCATTGCCACAATTTATTAACAACTATCAAATGGGCCGATGGAGTATCCAAGTGGGAAGTAGCAAACTAGCAATGATACCTGTTGCTGTGGCTGTGACTGTGGCTGAGAAACCCCTGTTGGACCTGTTGGTGCTGGTGGCTGAGCATCAGCAATTGCAGCCAAGTACATTAAGTTTTTCTGCAACTGAGCTTGATACCTAATTATTCAAATCACAAAACAGGTTCCATGAATATGCGTGAAACAGGTTAAGCAATATCTAATCCACATGAGACAACGTGGAGTACTGGAGTGATGCAGTTGGTAAAAACAACTCAAGTTTTCTTTAGAATCTTCAGCCAGGAATAAAGGGGTGCAACACAGAAAGAAAACATATCAAGCATTCTTTGGTGTTGCACCAGGTAAAAGTGTTTATGTACCTTAGAGATGCTGGTTCTATAGGACCAGAATTGTATGGTGAGAATCAGACATAATGGACTAATGGGAGAAGAACGGGCCTAAAAGGCTAAAAGCTGATCAAAACTTAGAAGTTTCATTTTTACTAAGGTTATTATGAGCCACATGGGAGTCTAGTTCTTTTATAATCTTCAGCCGTACAAAACATATAATCCAGCAAACATAACACAGAGAGCTAGTTAGATCCAATGATGAGAATGGTTTATTATTTAATTGTGTAAAATATGGTATACAATGCTCTAATCATGACTATTAGTAATTGCTACTGAAATTATTTAGAATTTCAGAATCAGGCTGGGAAACACACCAAAAAATAAAGGGATTTTTCATATCCTGTGGTTTTTAATAATACATGTGGTACCCAACAAACTTTCAATTTTCACCCGGTACCCTTGAGGTTTGATAATAATCAAGGCAAACAACCATTATTCACTTTTCAAGGGCTTAAGTAATAAGTACCAACTTTGACTACAATTCACATAATACTCCTTGAAATTTTGGTGTTTGAGGAGTATCATGTGAAATGCAGTCAAAGGTTTGTACTTCAACCCTTGAAAAGTTAATAATGATCGTTGTTTGTCTTGACTACGAATTATTCTCAAAACACATGCTACAGGGTGAAAATTGAAAATTTGTTGGATATCAGATGATTTATTTAAAACCATAGGGGGTGAAAATCCCAAAAATCAAAGTTCATATTCACCTACTTGGTTTTATTGAAAAAAAAGGTTGTTTCATTAGGTGGGAGAGGGGGAAGAAGACATCAGAAAATAAATTTATGAGTCATGACCTACAATAAAAGGCAAACCATGTGACAACTGACAACCAAATGACTAGAACCTTGACCAATGTTAAGTTCACATGTATTGCTTCATACACATGTTATCATTAAACACTTGAGCTAGGAACATAGTTAAGATATCAACACTATACAAATTGCTCAAATTCTAAATTATGTGCAATGCAAGCTGATATCAAGAATAAAGAGGCTACAAATGACAGCCAATATCTACAATCACACATGATGGATTGATGGCATGAATAAGGATAATCCTCTAGGACGGGTTCAACTTTATTAACAAGAAGTCAACAATAATAGATAAGACACTTTTAAGACCACCGAAGTTCAATTTCCATTACTATCAAGTATCAACCCAATCAGCCCAGATTTCCCAAATGATGATGCAGCTTATCACAAGGTCATAAGGATCAAATTTACATAATATTGCCAATGCAGATTGCAGAGAGGCTCTTTGTGTTAGTTTCTTAATAAGAAGGACAATCAACCAACCAGCAAAACTAATAGTTACATAGGTAGCCCTTATATTGCAGAGGAGCAATTTCCATGGGATCCTTGATGACAACAAGGATCAAATCATCCACTACTTCATTACTAGTATGTAGGAAAAAGTTGTTTGAAGCTTCAAAGTTATTGTAATTAAGAGCTGAAAAAGATTATCCATCACATTAATACAGTAGTCTCCATTACATCATTCAGCATATAGCTTAGAACCAAGACTTCAATAGAACACATATCATACCGTTCGTTATTGATTGCTCCAATCTAGAAACCTTTCCTCAATAAATGGGGGCGATATTCCCGTACTTCTAAAGTTCTAAACAAGCAACAGTAGAAAATTGAAGAATGTTGATATGTGTATGCATCCCAACTCCCAAGATCCCACAACCACAATGCTTTCAACTAATGTTCTATTTTTAACCTCTTACCAACTCCCTCCCTCCCTCCCATAATCTTTCATCATTTTCTTTTTTCAGTTGTCTCAAATATTTGCCTGATTTCCTTTTAAAACAAGTTTTTTCTCTCTACTTTTTTACATGTGGTGGGGGTCAACACCAACTCCCTTAAAATCATCTCTCTACTATTTCTGTTAATTGGGTTGTGTGCAAACCCTCAATGAGGCAAAGAATATCGGACGGAGGGAGTACCAAGTAGCATACAATTCACTCCTACATTATGTTTTAATATTGTACTCTTCTATCATGCTGTGTAAGATTAGAACAGTCCAAGTGTCCAACTTCCAAAGAATACGAGTCCATCCAATAGGTTGATAAATGATAATTGGATTGATTGTCATAGTAGTTTAAGTATTTATTCATGCAATGAATTTGAAGATAGAAGACATAAAATCATCCGAGTCCTACACATAATCTTTCTTTCATCTAGCAATTAATACTTCATATATACTAGTGTAAAAGCGTAATCTTGTTAAGCCATTTAAGAGGAATCAATAAGGAAAACATCAAGATTTCAAAACTTATTTTGCTAATAGTTTGTGATTCCAAAGACCTAGCAATGAAGGAGAAAGTAATGGTGGAAAATTTGGAGAAGTAACAGTAGAAAAGGCTGCCAGGGTAGCTCACCTCCAAGGAACAAGGTAAATTTCAGCAACAAAATAAACTATTACATGTATATGAGCATTTCACAGATAGATATTGATTTGCTTAGGAAAGGAAGAGATATGAAGTGTTATCACCCATTCCTCCTCTCCCCCCCCCCCCCCCAAAAAAAATAAATAAATAATAATAATAATAATAATGGTTTATTTGAAAGTTCTCAACTTCACCACAAAGGAAGATATCATGCTCTTGATCCACATCTATCTTCAGTGCACTAGTGCAGCCTTGCATGAAATAAACTCAAAGGGAGTAAAAAAAAGTTAGGAGGAATGCTCTTAAAACTTCACTTAATCATTTCTCCAAAACAACATTTTTCTATGGCAGATGGGAGAAAGTCACCATTAACCATCCAAGGAAAAAAACCTCCGGTATTGTGTGTCTATCTATTAGTATTTTGAATGACGTGTCTCGGTTCTAATAGGGGTGCCCACAAACAGCAACTATAGCTAGTTTGGGAACCTAGTCTTTATATTGCTCCTCTGCTGTTAAAAATAAATTTTTTAAAAGAAAATTCTCAAAATTGCTAATTACTCTAGTTAAACTCATGGTTTCACTACAACCCTCCAACAAGTTCCAGATCCTAATTAGACTATTAGAGTGTGAAGATCCAGTAGAGATACAAAATAACTCTACAAATAGAGTTTAAGGAATCTTAAAAACCCTCACCCTTTTATCTCCTTACATAAAATCTAATCCCATGATTTAAAAACATAAGGCTAAGATTCAACTCTACCTTGTAGAGTTTTCATAAAAATCCACCGAATCTGAACTCCTAATTAGGCAAGACACATTTTTAGGCCAATTGTGTTGGCATAAACTAAACTGAAATACATATAAGATATAACCTGAGGGTGAACTTCATTTCAAATTTTCAATTCTTGAAATATAGCTAATGATAACCTAATTTTAAAAAGTCAATGCCTGATTTTTAATGCTAGACCAGTCCACCTATTTCTGAAAACTGAGTGCTCTTAGCAAGAAAACAAATGGCAAGGAAGGTAATAAGATGAAAAAAAAAAACACAGTTTTTATGAAGCCCTATTTTCTAATCAATGAATGTGGTCCAAACATTAAACAATAGCAAAATAGTCAGTCACACAAATAACATTTTCAAAACAATATACGAACACAGGTAGATATCGGCAATAGATTTCATGATCGTCATCAAACAAACAGCTCCTAAATGAATTCAATACTCCTATTTCCCCCAAACAACCAGCTAAAAAAGAAAGAAGCCTAAATTGTACTGTATTACACAACTCAAATTGAAAAGAAAAAAAAAAAAAAGAAACGCATAAGCCAACTTACTGTGCGCATTCATTCATTTTTCCCAAGTTCTGACTTTCCATGATTGCCAAAATCAGCTGCTTGTTCTCATCCAGGTACTGAATCATGAGCATATGATGTAATCATCAATTGAAGAATAAAATAGGAGAGAATAGGCAAATGACGAATTGCACAACGAAGTAAAAGACACCGATAAACTCTAGTTTAAAGAGATTTTAAATTCAAACAAAATGGGTACCCAAAATTAAATTACTGAGAAGAAAAAGGGGGAAAACAGGAGACCTTTTGAATTTGTTCGGTGGAAATGCTGATGCCGGGTTGTGAAGGTGAGATGTTGAACATTTGAGGTGGTTGTTGCTGCTGCATCTTTCTCCAAGTTTGACACTAATTTTTTTTTACACACAAACTAGATAATTTTTAGAAAGAAATGAAAAACCTAGAAAACAAAAATGGCGCAAATATTCAAGGGATTTGCAGAGGAATTGTCGGAGACTTTAAAGGGTGAGACCGTGAGACGAGACAAAAGGGGTTTGGCAAAGGCGGCAGTATGCTACCAAATTGAAGTTTACATTTTGTTACATAAAAAATAAATTTAAAAAATGTTGTTAATAATTTATCATTGCCTCAATTTTACTAATTATCGCATCATATTTTAAAAAGACGACTTGTATTTTTAATTAAAATAATGGCACAACAACCCGGATTGCTTAAATAATGGCACCAAAACGCAGGCCAGATGACCACGGAACCGAAAGCTACCAACTTGACGGTGGTTGAAAAAAATTAATGGGGTCATCCACCCTAGACACCCCTTAAAAAATTCAACCACTGTCATTGTGGTGGTTGTCGAGAGCGTGGTACCCAGTGTCATTGTTCAAATAATCAGGATTGTTTTGGTGTTGTTTAAAGTTAAGGGCAGTTTCACCATTTCACTTAGAAATTTGGGTGATATTAAGTAAAACTAGGGCAATGAATAATTGAATAGTTGTCCACTACAAAAATATTAGACTAAGTTTTTTATATTTACTTTTTCACATTTCTAATCCACAAAACCTAGGAAGGGAAAACGTGAAAACCCAACATCCTAACAACAACATTACCATGAAATAGATCACTTGAAACGATTCTTCAAGTAACGACTACCATAACTCATGCATTTAAGACAACAAAAAACTTTATATTTGATGAAGGCGACTCCTCACCAAATATAAATAGCAACTCACGAAACAAATCTCACGCGTGTGGGGTAATCACACATGGAAAAGTCAGGAAACACATTCAAATTACACATCTATCTATAATCTAACTATAACTATTACTAAAACAGAAACCGTTGACATCATCAATTGACACGTGTCACCTCCTCATTACAAATTTTCCCTCCTAAACTCATATTTGACTTTTACTTTATTTTTTCAAAAAAAAATTTCTACCTTTTTATTGCTTTTTTTTAATAAATATTTTCTTTTCCAAAGTTTTCACTCTATATTATTGAAAGGTTTATACTTATTTATGTTTAAATATAATTATTTGTTTAATTAGTTATAGGCTTATAGCTTAACTATAGCAATATTCAATCTTTACTAAAGTTTTCATAAATTGATTTCGTTGCACTAAGTTTATAATATAAATATTACAATAAATGTAAATTTTTTTCAAGATTGTTCATTTTCAAGTGTAACATTTTTTAGTGACGTCAAGTATAATCTTTTTACCAATTATTGTTTAAAAAATCGTGCATCGCACGGGTGCTAACCTAGTTACACCTAAATTAACATCTAGAGATCCAAAATGAATATTTAATATTTCAAAGTAAGAGATTATGTTCTTAAATTTTTATTATTCAAATTTACACATATTGCGTTAATAAAATAAGTATTAGGAATAAAAAAAAATCTATGAAAATTAAGCATTATAAAAAGTTTCAAATGGAAATAAAATACATAAATCAGAAGAGTAATACAATTTTAGGAGAAAAAAAATTAGTAAATCTATTAAAAAAATTATACGGAGTATATTCATTTACTTCATACTGGCAATGGGATCTAATTGCACATAATACCCCTTAAACGCATCGTTAAATGCCAAACCTGTAGGAGTGCAATGTCGAAAAGCTAAGTAATGTCGTAAAACTAAGTTGGGCGCCCAAAACATATACTCCTACCCTATGCATGAACGCCTACAAATTTGATCTTTCCCTATGTAAGGTTGCCTAAAACATGTGCCCCAATCCAGGGTAGGGTGCAAGTTTTAGGCATCCTTTCCCTAAGCAGGAGCAAAAGGTTTACTCATCCCACTTGTTTTTAGGACAGACAGATCCAACATTTTCAAAATACGTTAAAGAGTTGTTGGTACCCCTAAAAATTAGCATAGGAAACATAATCACAAAACAATACCTTTACCATTTGTTTGTTATGAGTTTGTGGGAATCTATACGATACAATTATCGTTTATGAATGGTTTAACAAACTAAAGGATAACACTATATATTACCCTTTCCCCCTTATTTATTTACAATCCATTATTACATTTACTAATTTCATACCAAACACCCCTTAAAGTGGCTTTCAAGTGTGTGATAAAATGCAAATGTTAAATGGAACGTTAAAAAAGACAAAATTGTCAAAATACAAATGATACTGAGCATAACACAAGCAAGTTTTAACAATACCCTTTAAAATATAATACTGAGTGTAATTTCGTTGGCATTAATGTAGATTAGGAATTTTTTTTCTTTTTTGTTAGAATTGTTGGTCTAATAATCATTTATAGTAAGAGTGTCCATGAGTACATAAGAAAGATCAAGAGGTACACAATTATCCCAAACTTGTTGATTAGAATTTAGAGGTGAGTAGTCACATAAATAAAGTTTTTTCCTTCCTCAACTGAATCCAAATAAAAGATCACTCATTAGCTAATATGGTCTTGATGCAAAGATGGACATCATTAGCCTTATCAAACAACCCGCATCTAGAGTCAGAACAGAGAAATGCAAGGAGTAAACATTTTTTTTATGTTGAATTTTGCAGATACACATTATAGAAGACAACAAGGATGGCCATTGAAGTCCCAAGAAAAAGAGGGGAAATAAAAAAACTTTAACAAAAGCATAAATTAAAAGGAACGGGATGCTAAAATTAGAGAAGCATAAAGATTAACTGTATTTTTAAGCTTTCAATAAACATGTTGCTATAAGATCCCCAACCAGATGGATATTTCGATCAGGATTTTCTGTTATACCAATAGATTAATGGAGATCCTAAATGTAATGGAACATTCCTTCAAACAGTTTGGCATCTTGCACCAGCTCGCTAGGCAACATTATGCAAGCAGGTTCATATACCTATCAAAAAAAAATCCTGTTAAAAACCAAGCAAATTCGGCATATTGGAGCGGCTGAGCCAATGTCTGTTCAAGTTACCCAGAACAACATTAAATTGCAAATTTTCATTTAATTGATGACATCATATAGGTATCTGATCAATCAGAACTAATCTCAAAGTAAAAATACATAGGAAATGATAATAATACAAAAGCAAAAGAGAAATCTTAGTAGTTAGGATTTAGGAATAATGTCTCACGTCAACAAAAAAACTACATACATTTTCAAACATGTAAAGCACCAAATAGACATACAGCTCATATAGAATAATAATACATTGTCAACAAAAAAAACAGCATAAATTTTCGAATCAGAGGAAGAATTTCATCATTCTGCAATGGATAATATAAAACAATAATAGACAACCAAATATTACCAAAAACTTGTGTAAAGTCGTATCAAAAATACTTACTATCTTCTTGAACCCAATGCAGAAACAGCAGTCCTGTATTAGGCAAAGCCATCCAAGAACTTAGCACTCAAAAATTAACTGATAGAGCTTCAAAAATATAGCTATTAGAAAGAGAAATTCAGAAAAACTACCTGCCCTGCTGTTTAGCACCATAGTTAGAACTTCCCCTTGTATGAAATGGTGCTTGGCTTTGCGGATTGCCCAGAATAGATCTATCAGAATGTGCACCATTTTCAGCAGGAACTAGCAGTGGCTGGCCAGACCTGGTCTCTGAGCCATTGAATGCAAAAGAATCATTTGTCTTGCTCAAAATTTTCATGTTGGTATGGCTTCCAGAACCATTAGAATGGTGGTTCTGCATAGGTGATGAATGTGTACTGTCAGCAGAATTTCTCACTAATTTAGGATCCAAAGATGTTTTCTTAGCTCGACCAGCATGAGCCATTGGTGTAACAGCCACAGGAGGGAACAAAGACGAGTAAGGAGATGATGCAGCAGCTGCTGCAGCAACTTTTGCCACTGCCGTTGTAGCAGCAATGATTCCTTGTGCACCGTCTCGAAGTTGAATGTAATCCCCTTCAATTAAAAAAAGCTGCGCTCACAAATGAGATATGTAACCATCTTTCAGTTGCAATTTACAGATACATGAAATATGGAAGGGGAACTTACTTCAGGGTGACTTCTCAAAAAGTCATCCAGTTTTCCATACTTCCTTTTATAATCATGCCAGTGAAGAGGTGCAAGCATCTTCCCCAATCTATTTGGTAGCTGTAGCAACACAAAGTTGAATGAAATAACAATTAGATCCATATTTTCTCAAACATTGAGATAAAAAGAAAAGGTTGATCGACTATTTAGCACATTTACCGTTGAACTAATATGAATTTGGCCTCCTGCAGGAATAGTTCGGACAATACAAGCTAACAGTGCTCTTTCATCAAGGAGGGAAGACTCTGGTATCTTTGCAGTACGTAAACCATTTGCCTGCTCGGTCGGAAAAAATACTTCCGATAAAGAAGCATCACCAGAACTATTCATTGTTGATTCAGCATAATGCACACTGCAAACAGATGATTCAGACGGTGATGGCCCAGCAACGGGGCTAGAATGCTCTATCACCACATCTTGACTTTCCAGCTTAGTGTTTGAAATGTCGCCAGCAACATTCTCATCAGTCTATCAAAATATCATTCGAACAAGGTTTTAGAAAAACTTCAAAAACATTCAATTAATATTGTTATAGCAAGTATAATTTGGCATGCTCCTTTTGGCTACATGTGTAAAGCGAAAGCTAAGCAATTAGGTCAAAAGGAAAACATCAGAAATAAATTCACTGGTACTTCTCAAGACTTTGTAAAAAATATCTGGCCTTTTATCATTCCAAAGCAGGACATTTTTAAAAAGTCAAAATTCAGAAAATTATTGTGTTACATAAAATCAGTAGCTAAATTCCAACTACATTGAAACAATGCTGTTTTAACGAGTATAACTTGACACACTGCTTTCAGTCACTAGTGTAATGTACTTTTCAAGGCTGTCAAAGACATCTGGCTTTTCAGGTTTCCAAAACAGCACATTTTATAAAAGTCAAAATTCAACATATTATTGTATTCTTCTGTAAAATTAGTAGCAAGTTAATGCCCGATAGTATATCCTGCAAAACAAGAAAGCTGTTACCTCTTCTTCAAATGTAAAAAATTTACTTCCCAACACCCCACACAGATTTGGTACAAACACTCCTCAAAATGCAGGATGATATTTGGTAAAGGGGAAGACAGGATTAACAATCTATGAAATCGAATTACTCCCTCTTTTTTAATCTACACACTTCACCTTTTTTCAGTTGACAAGACATAACTTTAAAAATAGATCTCTAAGTATATATTTCTAAAAATTATAAAAGCCACATTAAAAAAACTACATGTTGAGCCGAATCAAATGAAACCTCACATGACTATGATTTTCTTTACAAATAAATCACAAGCAACAGTCAAATTAAACTTTGCTAACAATGTCAAACCAAGTGATGCTGTATCATCTAAACCCCCTTTCCTCAGCAAATATGTGTCATACACTTGTGACTACGTGTCTACAGTGGAAACAAATGGTTACAGAACCTTAGGATTTGGGAGTTGGTAATGATGAGTGGCTTACAATAGTTCCAGTGTTCTTGATTTCTAGTAGAGACGTAGAGTTAGATGCCCCTCCAGTAAGAGAATGTAAGACTCATGAAAGAGTAAAAATTCAGTAACAGGAATGGCATTGAACAAGATGATGGATTAAACAAACAAAAAAAAAAAAGAGCAAGGGTTTTCGTTGCCTTTGAATGCCTCCATATAGTCAACTAGGTTTTAGTCTAATTTCCACAATGTTAAAAAAAAAATAAAAAAAAACAGAAATAATGTAAATTAATTTCATGCTAAGACATGAATAAACCTGGACTTCACTGGCCTGATTGGCAGTGTCCAACCGCAAAGCCTCTTGGAACTGTGCCGAAATCTGCTGTAAGGTGTGCTGAGTGTCAGGACCAACAAAATAGCTCTTCTCCACGGACTCAAGGGTCTAGATAAGCAAGTAAAAAATCAGTCTGCTGATGTACAAAAACTGTTTAAATGACTTTTAAACCTGTTATGTAAACATAAGAATACCTGTGGCACCTCATTAGATGATATTTGGTGATTAGGATCAATTCCTTGGCTGATATGGGTATTAAAATAATCTGGATGCAGACTTTGTCCATTGACAGAATAATCATAATTATAACTTGGATCTGACCTTGACTGGTTTTCTTCAGTTTGGGGCAATGAATATTGGTTCTGAGAGGGCAAAGAAAGACTATCTGGTACAGCCTAACCATGATGTAAAAAAATTAGCAAAATAACAATCTACACAACCAGTATACTGTACAATATAAGCATATTCTAATATACCTGCTGGTTCTGCCATTGTTGAAGGGAAGCCATAGCCTGTGCTGATTGAAAATTACCAGCATGGGACTGGGGAACTTGTGATGCTACAGAGTGGTTACTTCCTTGATGCATGATATATGGATGCATTGGAGGAACTTGTCCAGGTGGAAGATACGAAGGCATCCCAAGAATGGATGGAGTGAGAGGAAGACTATGAGCATGATTGGTCTACAAAGAACACAAAGTTCAGGTTATATTTCTACGTTGGTGCATAATTAAGCAATTCCAGAAAAAGAATTTAGAAATTCACATATCATCAGATAAGTCAGGGCCAAGAGGTTCCTCCACAACCCTAAAGGCAATTGATACAAAAGAGCCGAGACATATCCGAGCGATACAAAACAACAAGAAAGAGGTTATTTTCTGCTTGGGTCAACGTTGTTATTTTCTACTTGGGTCAACATCGTTATTTCAAATAAGGTTAGTTAGATTTTTTTATTAGCCTCCTAATTTATGATTAAGACGTTGTTAAACATGGGTCAACGTCGGTAAATGTGCAACAAGTTTCATGCGACAAATGTTTTCTACTTTAAGGTTTCATCTTGCAAAAAATAAAATAAAAGAAATGTGGAGGATTGTATGGCTAGTGTTGATGGGTTCAGTAACAGATTTCAAAGAAATGTGGTGAGAAGTCTTAGTGCTGGGCTGGTCTACTGTATTTGGCAGCAAAAGAATAATTGTGTATGGAATTCTTCTATGGCTATACCTATTACCTAGTAGTTTAATGAAAGAAACTGTAAATAATTGTATTCTTGGGATTAAGAATGTTTCGCCTAGGAAAACTAGCATGAAATATGTAAATTGGCTTAATAGCTTGTATAGTTTGTTTGTTTTGTTGTTAACTGTTGGTTGGCCTGGTTGGTGATGGGCCAGATGTGCCTAGTGTGCATTAGTGTATTCAGTTTTTTTGGTGATATAAAATAACTTGCCTTTTTTCCAAAAAAAAATTAAAAAAAAATCTAAGGTTTCATCTGGAAAATAAAATCCAAAATAATAATTAATAAAAGAAACAAATTGACATCTTGATGCGAATTTTAATCACGTTTGAACAAATCTTAGATTAAAAAACACATTGGACTCTTACTAGGGATAGGTTTGGACGATTATTTTTGGTTTTCCTGTTTGACTAGGTTTAGTCCAGTTGGCACATATTTCTCAAGACTCCCTGCGAATCGCGAAACGAAAAACACGAATTATGGTAAGTTTTGGGTTATTTTTGGTGTATTTGGGCAAACCCCAAATTATAGAAGCAAACTGAGAAGCAAATTAGGTAACATTGGTTTGGTCCTTTTTCAACAAGGCAAAAACAAAGATAGGTAGAGATAATGAAGTTTACTAAAAAATTGTTCAATTAAAAACTTGGATTTGCCTTTAATGGCGGATGTCTATGGCTCACCCATTTATACTTAATAACTTCCATGGAATTCATCTCACAACACAGCTCCATTTATTAAAATTATTCATGACCTTTAAATAGGCAAAGCAAAGGCTGAAAACTAAAAAACAGAGTCTACTTAGATTTAATCTAGATTTAGATAGACTCCTAACCAATGTTACAAGGTACGAAATTCGATTCGAAACGTGGAACGGAAACGGGAACGGGGAACGCTACCTCGAGTGAATCCGGAACGTTGGGTCTTTTTTTAATTTTTTCAAACTATTCAGAAGCTAAAACATTAAAAAAAAAATGCAAGTTAATAAAATTATGATTGCTTGATTTCCCAATTCTAATATTTTGATTACATCATGAAACTAAAAAAAACAAAATAGAATAGATTACTAGAAAATAAAGACAGTAGCATTCATTACTCCTTAATTTAAAAAAAAATACATAAGTTATAAAATAAGATAATCTCAATCCGCATAGCGTTGCCGCTTTGGTGCAGTAGGTATTGCTCTGTTTGCTTCCTCTTCTTCCCACCTCATGTCCTCTAGTCTAACTATGGAGTCATCAACATCCCATTTTCGATGAGGCCCCTTTTTGTAATTGGTGGTAAAACGCGATAAAAGTCGGATGTTGCAATGGATGAAAACTAACTTATCAGCCCTCAAAGAATTAAGCCTGTTTCTTTTAATGTTAAGAACAAATGAGTATGTGCTCCACACTCTCTCCGCCGAGGAACTACTAATAGGCTGTGACAAAACCTTAGTTGCAATTTCAGCTAATTCTGGAGTCTCCGCCCCATAGGTAGACCACCAAGATATTGGATTTAATGATACCGCATCAACTTTAGCAGCAAGTTTTCCATAAATCCCTTCTTTAGCTTGAAACCTTGCCAACTGTTCACGCAACACTTTTCTCTCTTCCTCATCTTCCCCTATTTTATCAAAAGCTTCAAGAACTCCTTGAACAACTTCTCGGTCAAAGTTAGGAGCTTGCCTTGCCTCCCCTCCCGGAGCCAGAGTTTGCAAGTAATGTGCATCATAGTAATAGGGATTTAATGCAAATGCCAAGCAATGGATAGGAATATTCATTTTTTCCCACCTAGATAGCATTATTTCATTCATTCTCTCTCTATCATCTTTGTGTTTGTTCTTCTTCATTATGTCAACTACCTCTCCTATCATGCAATCCATTTTTTCATACACTTCACCCATCTTTGGCCCTTCCCCGTCAGCAAATTTAATCATCAAGTATATAGGTTTGGTGATTGCTAATATGTTATCTACTTCTTCCCAGAATAATTCATCACCTATAGTACTAGCAATGTCTTTTCCTAGAGTTTTTGTTCTCTCATCACCAGAATTCACCCAATCTTTCCAAACTCTAAGGACAACCGTAGTAGCCAAAGACTCTCTACACTGTGACAATCTTTTCAACAGTAAGTAGTGTGAAACAAACCTAGTTTTTGCAACTTTTAACAATTCTAAGCCTGATTTTGTCTTAAATATTGCATTGGCATGGTCATGATTGAGAAAATATTTGACAATGTTTTTTCCTCTAGTATAAGTGCCATTCATCCAGGGAAAAGATTTTGCAAAGTCTTTAAAAATAAGATTAAGTGTATGTACTACACAAGGAGACCAAAAGATGTGTTTATGTAGCTTCTCAATTTCTTTCCCCGCTGCTTTACAGTTTGCAGCATTGTCCGTCACGACTTGAAGGACATTCGAAGGACCAACTTTCTCAATTGAAGTTAAAAGGAAATCTGCAATAGCTTTTCCTGAGAATTCTGCAGCGTATAGAAACATAGATCCTCTACTGTTGGAAGCCACAACATTGATGAGTGGTTCATGTTTTACATTGGTCCATCCATCTGAAACTATGGACATCCCTTGGGTTGCCCATGTATCTTTGATCGGAGCCAATTCTTTCTCCACATCTCGCTTAACTTCATCGAGTATGGATGTTCTCGCTTTGTCGGCGGATAGCGGTTTGTAATCTTTTGGAGCATTTTTAAAGATGTTAGCCATACTAACAAATTCTAGACTTCTTAAAACATTGAAAGGGATACCATTAGCACAGAGGAAACGAACAATGGCAACGTCAACCTGATGACGTTCAACTGTAGCAAATGCATTTGCTATAGGAGTGCTATTGGCTCCTGGTACCTTATAATTCGGAGTGGACTTTGTTATTGATGGAGAGATACCTGTTTGATCAGCCTCTTCAACCTTTTTCCTTAAACTTTGCAGTAGTTGTTTGTTAGACAACATCACTGTGCAACGACCAATCTCTGATTTTCTTCCAACGGGAGCACCGAAAAAATGGTGATAAATTCTGGTGTATGAGCTGGTGAAAGTTTTCTTGCAATGGTTGCAAGACCATTTCTTAGAGCCTCCTGGATTCTTCCCTCTATCTGCCACTATCATTGTAACTTCATCCAACAGTGGCTTTTTATTATTTTCAGAAGGAGCACCATGATTTGCTACACCTTCTGGAATTACATCTTCCCTTTGATCAATTCCCTCTTCCACATCTATATACTCATCAGTTGAAGGTTGATTTTGGAGATAGTTTGATTGTGAAGAGTGGACTTGCTGCCTCTGTCGGTCCCCTTTTTTGCCAAACGCCATTTTTGTTCTAAAAATAATTTTTGGTATACAATTAATTTGTGAAGATGGAGATGGGTTTTATTTTCTGAGGAAGGCATTCTTTATATGTTGGATAGAAATTGAAAATTTAGAGTTTGAGTGACCTTTGAACTCTCTACTGTAAATGCTTGGAAGTAGGAAATTGAAATTGCAGAAAAGAGATTTGGGCCTTAGGGAAAAGAGGAAAGTAGGATAGAAGCTAAATGGTAGTATAACTATTCAACTCCCCTTTTTGATCGTTTTATTTATTTATTTATTTGGTGGAAAATGGAGTATTTTATTATTAATATATTATCTTACCTTTCTTATCATAATAACATAGATCATACGTAGTAAGTTACATGACCCATGAATTATAATACTATGGGATGTAATATATATCATCTAAAGTTTTAAACCCCCCTTATACTCATATACTTCATCCGTTCCAAAAAAAACGCAATAAACCATTTTGCACGCATTTTAAGGAAGTGATCTTAGGGTGTAAATGAGCAAATTAATCAAAATAATTTTAACACAAATTAATCAAAATTACATATATTAATTTGATCGTTTAGACATTTAAATGTCTTCCTTAAAATGGGTGCAAATAAATTTGTTGCGTTTTTTTGGAACGGAGAAAGTATATAATCATGAAACATCAATTCTCGATCGATCAGTGATTTATACTTTGGGGTAAACTCTATAGCCTATAACATCAATTCTCTTCTCGATCGATTAGTGATTTATACTTTAGGGTTAACTCTATAGCCTATAGCATCAATCCACTTCTTGATCGATCAGTGATTTATACTTTAGGGTAAACTCTATAGCCTATAACATCAATTCTCTTCTCGATCGATCAGTGATTTGTACTTTAGAGTAAACTCTATAGCCTGTAACATCAATTCTCTTCTCGATCGATCAGTGATTTATAATTTTATACTTTAGGGTAAACTCTATAGCCTATAACATCAATTCTCTTCTCGATCGATCAGTGATTTGTACTTTAGGGTAAAGTGGTAAACTCTATACTTCTATAGCCTATAACATCAATTCTCTTCTCGATCGATCAGTGATTTATACTTTAGGGTAAACTCTATAGCCTATAACATCAATTCTCTTTTGGATCCACTAGTCATTGAGAGTTTAGGGTCGGGTACACTCTATTACTCTAAATTTTACCTTGTACATATAATTTAGTCGTCCCTCAAAACTAATCATGACATCAATTCTCTTTTGGATCGATCAGTCATTGAGAGTTTAGGGTAGGGTACGCTCTATAACTCTAAATTATACCTTAAATTATACCTTGTACATACCTTATTATTGTTATTATTATTATTATTATTATTGCAATGTGTAGTTATTACAACGTATGCAATTTACAAGAAATTAGAGGGGAGCCAAGAAAATATGTTATTATTATTATTATTATTATTATTATTATTATTATTATCATTATTATTATCATCGTCATTATAGTTATTATTATTTATCTTTTGTTTGATTAATTTATTCTTTTATTTAAATTTTTATCTCTTATAATGTCATCTACTCCCTCCGTAACATAAAACTTTCAACAATTGGTTTTGCACGCATTTTGAGGAAGCGATATGAGGTGTAAACGTAGGAATTAGTCAAAATGGTTTTAATACAAGCAAGAATGTGATTATAAGTTACTAATATTAAAATTGTTTTGACTAATTCCTTCGTTTACACCTTCAAATCGCTTTCTCAAAATGCGTGCAAAAATAATTGTTGAAATTTGAAAGTTTTATGTTACGGAGGGAGTATTTATCTTTTCATTAATTTTTTTTCTTTATTTTGTTTGAAACCAAATTTTAAATATACAAAAAAAGTGGGGCAAAAAGGCTAGTTATACCGTTATATCTATAATTTAGCTATTCATTATTATATACTCCCTCCGTCCCCTATATTTTGCAACAAGTACAATTTTGTCACTGTTCATTGACCAACTTTGACTCTCTCTAATTTTATGCACATAAGAAAAAATATAGTCAAATAGTATCTCGTTTGATTCGGCTTGATATATACTTTTTTAATTTATAATTTTTTATTATATGTATTTAAATATATTTTTATTTAAAGTTGTGTGTTGGGAGGTGTGAAAAAGTAAATGTTGCAAACAAAAGGGGACGGAGGAAGTATTATATAACTTGATTTGTTATTTATTGTTTCATGATAGTATGATACAAGCACAAAAAAGGCCATAATAAGGGTGGAGTATGTTGTACGTGTATACAATTTCTTAAAATATTCCATAATTGTGTAGAATTTGTGCACCTATAATTTTCTAATACAGTAGCTCCTTGTTAATTAAAATTGTCATTTACTATTGCACACATGATAAGTTTAGTTGTCCTTTTATTTAAATTTTTTGAATTATTTAAATGTCAATTGGGAGTTAACTTAATATATTCGTTGAGGCTCATAAAAATTTGGCTATACTTCAGCTTAAAAATTTAAAATTTTTTTTTCCTTTCACGTAGAAAAATAATCTTTTTAATTTTAATGAAATCAGATTTTGTACCAGGTCAAAAAAAAAAAACTTCATATGATTTTGTACAACTTATGTTAATAAAATTAAAATTAATGATAATTGATGAAGAGTTAATCAAAAAGGTTAAAATCAATATGTTTTAAAGAAAAAGAAAAAAAATAAGATGATAAAAACTTTCTTAATTTAAATACAGAAGTATAGATATAGATTTGGTTGAACTTCATTAAGATTCATTTTTATTGATGATAATAATGTCATTTAGTTGAACTTCATTAAGATTCATTTTTATTGATGATAATAATCTTCATTAAAAAAGGGTAAAAAAGTATTAAAAAAAATTTATAAAATAATACTTATTTCCTTTACTATAGGGT
The DNA here is from genome assembly GCA_951394345.1 of Salicornia ramosissima. Lineage (NCBI taxonomy): Eukaryota > Viridiplantae > Streptophyta > Magnoliopsida > Caryophyllales > Amaranthaceae > Salicornia > Salicornia ramosissima. The sequence continues at coordinate 52,893,554 of OX596237.1, read as the reverse complement.
AAAAAAATATATTATAAAATAAAGATAAATTTTAAAATTAAAAAAAGCTATCACCAAGACACCAACTACTTCATTAATATAAAAGTGTAATCTACTTCCTCCAATCATCTTCCTTTCTTCTTTATCATTCTTATCTCTTTATCTCTAGTAATCTACTTCCTCCAATCATCTTCCTTCTTCTTTTTCTTTTAATCTGTTGATTCTGTTCATCATCTTTTTCACCTTCTTTCTTTATCTTCTACTAATCTACTTCCTCTAACCGTCTTCCTTTCTTCCTTTTTCTTTTAATTTTGTTCATCATCTTTCACCTTCTTTCTTTATGATAGGATCAAAGCTGCTCTTGAAGTCAGTCAACAGCTTCCCCTTGAGTATTCGACACCTTTCAAGCTCCTCTATTGATTTCATGTTGCGCAGCCTTAAATCACAAATACCCATGGCGACGGCCGACCGACGAGACTCTTCACTGACGACGGTTCGCTGGCGACGGCGACCTGAGTCGCGTTTGTTCCGCGATTCAGGACGAACGAACCGGGTCGTAGTTCGGGCCACCGTACCGCGTTCCTGGTATCATTGCTCCTAACTCCTAAGTCCTAATGTTATCAAATAAAACTTGATTCAAAAAGAAATACAACAAAAGAATAATAACAACTAATTTTTTAACCTGCACACATTCTTAATTAAACAACCCCACCGACCCCGTGGTTGGCCGAGAATAGTACTAGGATAGGAAGTCCTTGTGCCATTGCTTTCGATTAAGGTGCAGCGCAAGAAGAAGTAGAAGACATTCTTAATTAAACTCTATCATTTGTATGATTTTGGAAATATTGAATAGAATGACATAAAAAATAAGAAAAATCGAACGTAGAAAAATTTACAAGGTAAAAAACAAACATTTTAAGAAAAATTTCACGTGTCTTTTAACATGAATGATGTTGCTACATGTCATGGTGATTTTTAAGAGGTAATTGCTATTGTTTTCCTAGGTGTCTTATCTTAGGTGATTTCAAGAGTTGAATGATATTGTTTTGATTTTGGTCTACTTTTAAAATACTTAGAATAGTTATAGATATCGTCATATTGATATTGATATGGATATAAATTGGGATGAAGCTATTTTTCTAGACATCATAATGATTATAAGTTAGAGTTTTGAAGGGATTAGGGAATGCAATAATAAAGAAATGTTTATAAAATTGAAAGTGGAATTTAAGAGAAATCATTGAGGATGACGTGTCATTGAGTGGAAGATGGATGACATGTCGTTGTGAAGAGGGTGGTGATTTATAAGAGGACAAATATCAGGTGTATGTTTTGTGGAAAGCTTTAATATACTAGTTATAGACTAGTTATAGGTTCCTTAATCATTTTATCCTAAGGAATCCAATCCTAATAACAAACCAAATAAAAAAAATAGATAGTGAAAGATAATCCCAATGCTTAAAACAAGAAAATCCTTTCATTTGAAGGGTTAAAACTTGTACACATAATATTAACTAAAAGATAATTGGATTTTCAAAAACTCCTTAAAAACTTCATATATTTCAAGAATAACTCAAGAAATGTTCCAAATTACCCTTGCAAATATTCCAAGAGTCTCCAAGCAAATCATATTATATTGCTCCCGCATCAGATCTTTCCATAAATCTTAGAAAAAAAGCATATACCTAATCACCAGTCATTACATCTATTTTCTAGCTTATATAAACGAAATCGAATATATATGCTGACGTGCAATTAGAAACGGACTTCCGGCTATTTAAACTTATAAAGAAGCAATACTAATAGAGGTGTTAATTGTTACCTAAAGCTCCGCAGAACAAAAAATTGAAGTAATTATCTAAATAATGCATGTGTCATTACTAAACCCACAAGCTTTTGAAGTCATGATTAAATGAACATCTACACCAATTATGAGTCCCCAAGGCTAAAGAAATAAACATTTCATAGTATATCTTTTATTCATAAGAAGAAACCATCTGCATGCTGTAAAAGTGACCAGACACTACAATCAGAGGTACACTGAAAGCCAACCATTAAAAGGGGGCACAAACGAAATGGAGGGGAAAGGATGGATAAGAGAAGAGAAGAGAAAAGAGAATTTAAGGAATTTGAGTGGATATGGTGAGACATATTACTTTTGACAAAAGTCCTTTTCATCAATTAATAACATTTCTCTCCCGTGCAAAAACTATTTTCTACAATTTCCGAACCATAAGAAAAAGAGAATTACTTTTCTACCTTCCCATCCAATAAACAAAGCCTAGCTACCCATCTTATTGATTGCATCGGGGGAAAATGTATAACCAGTAGAAACTGCACATCCCTTTCTAAGAGTAAAGTAGTAAACAAAAATCAGCCCTAACGAGTATATAATGCTAGCATTTTACCTGTTATGTTATATTGCTATGTCTATAGGAAAAACTATATTAAAAATGTTGCAAGAAAACATGAATCATGCATCATCTCCTCCATTCTCCTTTTCTTTCTGATGTGTTTCTTTGGTGGGGGTAGGTAAGTGGCTGAGCAATCAAAAGTTTGAGCAAGTGGTACCAAACATTCACTAGAACAATATGAACAATTCAAAAGTATTTTTTTCAACCTCATTCTAGCTTTAGCTTTTTAAAAATATGGTATATACATTGCAAGCAACTTCAAAACTAAAGAGCAAGTTGTACACTGTATTACTTATACTCTTCAATTCACCCTTCACACTTAGTGTAGAACTTAAATTTAACTTCAGACAAATATGGTTCTTTTCATGAACTTTGATATGATAGAGTCCAGAACTTGGGCATTGACCATTACAATCATAAAAACCCAAGCAAAAGTAACATGGCAAGTGCAAAATTGAAACTTGGTAAAGCAAGGAATCAAGTAAAAGCATGACTTGCAACAAAGTTAGGCCAGTTTAACATTTCAACACATGAATTGTTTCCCAAAATTCCCCCGTTCACAAAGGATAAGCTAGGTTGTTTTAGGCTTGGAGTACAATAAACTTGGACTTTATGTTGTTTGTGTTAGTCATCTAAAAATTTCATTTGAATCCCCTTTGTTAGTTCTATTAAATTAAATCACATAAATTATGAGAAAAATGCTAACTCTGAATGTGAAGGTAAATTAATCTCATACTAATAGATTCTTTACAAACTTTAATGGGTAATTTCCCCGAGTGCCCATGCCACCTATCTTTTGGGCTTGGATCAGATGCCGTCACTAATCATAGCCAAAATAACATTACTATGAGTTAACCATGGTTCACAAACGCCATTAAAAACAAAATCCCTTAAAAATAGCCAAAACTTTGGAAGGATTTTTAAATCCCCTTTTATAAGGGATTTTGTTGTTAATGGTGCGATTTTGAACCATGGTAAACGCATAGTAATGGCATTTTGTCTATTATAAGTGACCCAAGTGCCAATTGATCCAGCCCAAAAGCTGGGTGGCATTTCTCTATTATGCCTAAGCCTAGGGGCACCTAGGAAAATTACCCAACTTCAATTTAACTGGCAATTGAAAGTAATAAAGATTGTATAGATTTGTATGGCTGCCCTTCTTCGTTTAGTTTCTCCAAGCTTCACAACATGACACACCTTATTCCAACTTTGACGAAACTGTACCAGATAATTGCTTGGTTTCATTAAAATCCACATCTTGCTTCCAGAGTGTACCAGTGCTCATTATTTTGAGCAGATAGCAGAAAGTTCAATTGACCATTAGTTCCATTACGAACAGGAAAAAAAAAGTTAGCAGCCATTAAGTTATAACCTATGTTAGTATGTGACACAGACATGGTAAAAAATCAAGCCCTAACGAAATCAAAAATGCACAACAGAGAGTAAGGGAGAAACAAAGGATAGTGATTGTCTCACAAATCTAACCAATCTGCATTATTTTTTAGATCTAGATTTGAGAATGAAAAAAAAAAACTTGGATCTACCCATTAAAGCACAGATCTAAGTCATCTGACATAACAAATGCCAGGATGTTGTGGATTTTACTCACAGCGAGTAGCAGAAGCACAACTAAGCAGCTTTTCTCAATACTTCTCTCTTCTCCTCAAGTGACTACTAATCTTTTCCACATTTTTCTCTCCTCCCTCACGCACTACTTGAGATCAACATGTTTATCTTTCCTTTTCTTTTTCGTGATTCTCTCAGTTGTTATCTGCTAGACTGCCAGGGTTTTTTAATTGGCGAATGGGCTCCTGGACCACATTACCATTTTCGACCCAATAAGTTAGCCCAATAGAATAATATTCCATAAAAATGTATCACCATATCCATTTCCAAACTCCGGAGTGTCATCACATTCTAAAATATCAAATTACTCATATTGCACACTTAGGTCACCGAGTATTTGATACTCAACTGAATCTAAGTAACAAGGTAAGGATACCGATCACATCAGGAATGTTTTTATCCTCACTATATATGGATGATAGGCGCCAAAAAAATGAAAACAACCTCAGAGCTACAAAACCATGATCAATGCTCATCAACAACAGCATCATACAGCAAAACTAGCGCTAAAAAACATGATATAAAATGCAGCAATTATCTCTAGGGTGGAACACATGCAATTGAACTAGGCTGTCTATGTATTTCTTCCCACGAGAGTTAGAAGAGCACAACACGAAGAGAGAGGGAAGATGGATAATTTGAGCAAATTGAAGCACGCATAATGATATATCTATAATTCTATATAAATACTTACTTGAGTGGATGCATTGCCAGAAGAAACAAAAGATTGAGAATTTTCAGAATTGCCATTAGGAAGATTCGCAGAACTAGTATCACCCCCATTAGCTTCACCATGATTTCCATTGTTTGCAACAATATGTGAACTATCACTTGAAGTATTCTGTGGTTCAGAACTATAGACAGCACCGTTTCCTCTTGTGCCAACCAGCTCAAGCTGAAGCTGCTGAATTGCCTGCATATGCTGCCTCTCCATCTCTGCAAACTAATTTTGTACAGCCTCAGGTTAGGTAATAATGAACAAACACATCCATAATACAAGTATAGGACACCACACATTCTGCAATACTATTGATGCTGAAACAAAAAAGAAGCATGAAGCAATCTCAAAGACAAAATGATTAATTGTTAAAGAAAAAAACACTATCACGGAGGGGAAGGGGGGCATATAGAGAACAGTGGTATAGAGCTTGTAAAAGAGAACCGAAATAACAAACCAAATATTAAGATCATTTCAGAGAAAATCAGCTCAACTTAATTCAAAAACCAAAAGACTCCTTTAGATACAGGCACAACCAATTTGGGAAAGCTAATTCCTGATAGAAGTCCATGAGGCAAACCTGTCTTTGACAACCCAGCCAAAGCTGGTTATACTGTTCTGTACGTTCTCGTAGCTCAGCTTGCAAAGCAGTTGATTGCAAAACATCTACTTCCTGCACACGCGTTATCCAAGCTTGAGTGTCCCGTATCTGCTCATCCTTGTAGAGGATTGTCTCTTGAGCTACTCTATGCTGCCACAGTTGAAATTATTAAACTCAGCATCAAGCATGACATGAGCAACACTTGCTAATAATAATAATCTATATGCAACAGTCAGCTTTTCACCCAATTGTCCCCTACTCCCCTCCCCACGAACCCATAAAAAGCATGAAAAGGAAATTATTTCTTAAATTGTCGAAAGAAAACTCTGCTGGAAATTTAATGGATAAGAAAGTGGCCATTAATCTGAATACAACAGCAAAAAAAAATGCAGAAAATTGCAGCACACCTGCTCTTGCAGCTCCAGCAATTGTCTCTCTTTATCTTGAATATGTTCTTGAAGATCGTGTATTTGTTGTCTGTGGTGAGCCCTCTCAGCTTCAATGTTATCACGCTCTCTCCTGTACAAATACGCCCATCCTCAGACACTTTAGATGGGGGGGGGGGGGAACTATGATATGAAAAGAATTGAGAAGGCGGGTTTGACCCTTTGGAGAAGGGAAAGGAAAAGGCTATTTAATCCATAAATGATAGAACCAGAAGAACATGAATGCCTAACAAAGAATGAGGAAGGGGCAATAATACCCAAAAAGGATCCTGAAAGCTATTCATTAAAAACATCAAAAATTAATGACTAAAGTTCAGAAAGCATCACCGGAAGTTTGCAATTTCTTGGTTTTGCTCCCTTAGAAGATCTTCCTTAGCCCAGGCCTATATAGAGAATTCAGCAAGCAAAATTCTAAGCGATGCCCCACAGACACACACAAGAGAAAAGGAGAAAAAGAACAAATTAATTTAATTTCTTGATCGAACTCACTGCTTCATTATCCAATCTCACTGCATGCAACTCTCGATCTTTCTCCTCCATCTTCCTCTCAAGCTCATGCATTGATTGTTCCCTTTCACGAAGTTGGTCCTGTCAAAGCCAAACAAAACCTTATTTCAATACAACAGTAAAACAAAACAATTACTAGAGTACATAGTAAAAAAAAAACCTATACAAAATTGAAACCTGAAGCCTCACAACAACATTAGATTGTTCTTTAAGCTGCGCATCAAAGCTGTTCTGCATTTCCACAACCTCAGATTTTGCAATCAGCTGAGCCTTAAGTTCAATCTCCATTTGCTGCATCTCTTCTCTTTGTCTTGCCAAATTATGAATTCTTTGCTGCACAATACCATCATCCACACCCATAGTCCCGTCCATTTGAATTGAGCAAAAGTCTACCACATCAATAGGCTCTTGTCCCTGCTGTACCTTAAAAAAAAGGAGCCATGCTAAATCGCTACTTCACTCTATCTATTTCATTCCATAATAGGCATATCAACAACAACAACAACAACAAACACATAGATTACCTCATATATAGTTCTTTCATCAGATTGCCCTAATTTCGACCTTTCTAACTCCTATAAAAAATCAAAAAAATCAAAAAAATGAGCAACTCCTAACCAAAAACCTTAACTTTTCACATATAACACCTATTTTTCATCAATTCAAGAAGACACGAACAATTAAACAAACAAATAAATCCAGGAAAATACCTCAGAAGAGGCGCTTCGCAAGGAGTGCTCAGAAACAGCACGCCATTGTTTACGAGACTGCGATTGAGACAGCGAAACGCTACGTCCAGCAGCGGCCGCAGCCTCCATTGTTGCGGAAAGGAAAAATCGCAAATAAATAAAAACCCAAAGAAAACCCTATATTATTATAATTTAGTTCAGAAGATGCAGAAATCCTTGTAAATTGGAGGAAATGGAAGAAGTATAGAACTCGAAAATGCAGGTGGATGAAGAAGTAGAGAGAAATCGACGATGAGAGCAAAGGTGAAGACTGAGAAAGATTGTTGAAGATAGAAAGAAAATCAAATAGAGAGAAAAAAGAGGAGAAGAAAGAGAGAAGACGGTAATGAGCAGGAGTCTTATGAGTAGAAGAAGAGGGTATTTAGCTTATAGTAAATGAAAAGGCGGAGTAAAAACAATCCATTTTCTCGGGTCTTCAACAGTCAAAAGGAAGAACGTTGACGACAGTAAAAACAACTGAGGGGATGAATTTTTTTTGGGGTCATTAAACCTTTATTACACTAGTTTTTTCAACGTTAATTTTTTTATTACAACAATAATATGAGTTTTTTTTTTCCAAAACTACCTTATTTACACTACTTTTTGCAAAAAAAACTACTTTACTTATAAAAGCTTGTTCAAAACTACCTTTATTAGTCAATTCCTTGTTGACCACTACCTTGTTCGTTGTTCCGACGTTGACTTTGCTTTATTCTCGAAAATAATTAGCCCAATCAATATTTTGGGTCATTTTTGCTCTAAAAGGGTTAAATATGAGGTCGGAATCTACAAAACTACCTTGCTTACACCACTTTTTGCAAAAAACTATCTTACTTACAAAACCTTGTCCAAAACTACCTTTATTAGTCAATTCCTTGTTGACCACTACCTTGTTCGTTGTTCCAGCGTTGACTTTGCTTTATTCTCGAAAATAATTAGCCCAATCAACATTTGGGGTCATTTTTTCTCTAAAAGGGTTAAATATGAGGTCGGAATCTACAAAAATGGTCGCATAAACTTCTATTTGCATTACAAAATTTGTCTCGATATGCGTTCATTGGTTTGCGTGCCAAAAAAATTATCCCTATCAAGGTTTTGGTGGGTCATTTTTGTCCTAAAGGAGCAATTTTGAGTTCAGAATTTGCAAAATATGACCAGATTGGCCAGCAAAGGCAAAGTCAATGTCAAAATAGTGAATAAGGTAGTGGTCAACCAGAAATTCGCTAAGTAAGGTTGTTTTGGACAAACTTTTGTGAGAAAGGTAGTTTTTTTACAAAAAGTGGTGTAACTAAGGTAGTTTTGGACAAAAAACCCTAATAATATTATTCACTCAATTTTTATTTTTTTGTTTACCTATTTAACAAGTAAAAACATTCAATGAAAAATAAACCGATCTATTAATTAATAATAGGTTTTTGGTCCGTACATGATGCACGGGTTTTGTACCTATTAGGTTCATAGTTGTATATTTTAATTTTTGTAATTCTAATGGTTTTTTAATATTGAAATTAAGACTTAATAATTCATAAAAAATGAAAATGTATTAAACTTTTAATTATTTTTAAGATTATAAAATATATTTTCCTTGAAAAAAAGACAAATACATATTTTGAAAAATATTCATTTGCATAATTATAATATAATGGAAAATAATTTTGTAAATATGAAGTGTGAGCTCATTTAGAAGAATTTCAAAATGGAATAAATTGAATTTAAAATGAATAACTTTAAAAAGAAGTGATGTAAGAAAGCAAATCTCATAATTTGAGAGTAATTGAAATTTTTTATTAAATGTAAATACATTATTAATATTAATTGTAATTAGAAAATAAAAGCAAAATTTTATTCCAAAAAAAACAAAGGAAAATGAAACACTTTTTTAATTTTAAGTTGACACATGGCATAATTTTAAAGATGAGATATCCCATGTGTCAAAATTATATTTTAGGGTGTGTTTTAATCTCTATTATATAAGCCAAGGGGGAGCCATGGTGTCCCCCCTCAAAAAGTCCAACTTACCCCTCAAAACTTTCTAAAATCTCAATTTTTATCACTCCTAATTATTAAAGGAATTTATTAAAAATTTTGAAATTTTAAAAATGAAAATAGTATAAAATATAAAATTCGAAAAAATAAAACAAATATACCAAAATTAATATATTTAAATTCTCTATAAATAGACATCCATATTGATATATTTCATCAAATAAAAATTTTACATTTTGATTATCGTAAATATTTGGTAGCGGCCAATAGAATATGGTAAATAAATTTGATTTTTCAATTTTTCTCACAAATAACTTTTTTTAAAACAAATTAATAGTTATATTTAAAATAACATCGCACACAAAGCGTGCATAAAAGGCTAGTTTAATATATATTAGGTATAGATGTGGTTATATATATGATTATTCATTGAATCATTGAATGTGTGGTTTGAACAAAATAACGGGTGAAATCTAATTATATTGATAACAATGTATTCTGTAAGTAAAAAAAATATGATGTCAAATAATAATAATAATAATAATCCCTCCGTCTTTTAAATTTTCTTACATTCCTTTTTGAATAGTTTTTTATTTGCTCACTTACTATATATATTATCTAAACCAGTATTCGTGTGTTCATTATTTAAAAAATATATTTTAGAATGAAGGCAGATTTATTTTTATAGTATACGGAATAGTTTGCAAATAAACTATTATTTTTGTTTCTTTTTAAATGCAACGATTAGACAATTGTGATTCTACATTATGTCAAATTGTTGCATTTAAAAAGAGACGAAGATAATCTTAATTAACAATTCTATTAGGAATAATAATGTCTTCTGGTTCATTAACATATGAAGGACAATTATTTTAATCTTGCACCTTTTATGAAATTTAATATATAGACATTGATACTTTAGTCACTAATTATGATTTTGGCAAATTAATGGTAGATTTTTCTTCTTTTTTTTAAAGATTACCTTGTTAAATTTGCATTGCTTTGGGTTGATTTTGTAACCTTGATTAATTTGAAAAGGTTACTTTTAAAAAAATTAAATAAATTACTAAGGGTTAAAATTGTAAAATTATGGGGAACATCATTTCTTCCTCTTTCCTTATATTATAGAGATATACTTCGTAATATAAAGTTTGGAAAATTATATTTAAATAATCTAATATTTTTACCTTTATACAATAATAATCTCACCTTTGCATAATTATTTAATGATTTAATCTCTCACTACATTTTGATAGTAATGGACCAGATGACCTTAAGGCTGGCAAATCGGGTTGACGGGTCGAGTTCGGGTTGTCGGGTTATCAGGTCATGTACTTTCAACCCGAACCCGACCCATTTAATAAACGAGTTGAGTTTTTGTAACCTAACCCGACCTAATAATAAACGGGTCGGATTCGGGTTGACCCATTTATTTTTTTTACCAAAAATTTCTTCTACAATATGAAGTATTTACATTATATCCCAACAACGAAGAATTTATAATTTTGACAAAGTTGAATATTAAAATCTAATTGATAATAGTTAGTTTGTATTAGCTTAAAATTCAGTAAAATAGAGCATTCAAAATAACATGTAGGTTAAAACAACCACTTAAAATTTAAAAACAACAGATAATTAGGTTAACCGGGTTATAATCAGGTTAGAATTTTCAACCTTAACCCAACCCATATAATAATGGGTCGGGTTCGGGTTGACCCATTTAACTAAACGTGTTAAAAATTTCAACCCAACCCATTATTAATGGGTCGGGTTAGCGGGTTGGGTCACTTTTTGCCGACCCTAAATGACCTGCGACATGTTCATCGGGTAAATAAGTAAGTCAAATTTTACTTTTTAATGACATTTGCCATTTCTCTCTCTCATTCTCGTAACTGCTCTCTAAAAAAATCTCAAACTCTCATTCTATCATGCGTTAAAGAAAATTTGAAAAGTTCAAGGTATGTCATCTCCATGCCTTCTCCTAAGTCCTTCTTGTATAACTCTTTCCTCTCTTTTCTTTGTGTTTAAAAATCAAAAAACCCTATAGTTTAAATTTATTCGCGATTGCAGTACCTTCGAGCCAACCTAATGTGTGGATTCGAACATATGAAATTGAAAGGGGGGGGGGATTCAAGGTGAAGATGGAGAGAGATTTTCAAAGAAGATAAGAAAAATGAGGAAATGAGAGAATGGAGAGAGAATGAGAATACTTAAATTTAAGCAGGAAAAAACGGGAGGGCAAAGAAGAAAGTTGAATTTAACCTACTAATTAATCCTATCACCGGTTCCAACTGGTTAGAATTGATTTAGATCCATCACTTTCAAAACGTAGTGAAAGGTCGGATTATTAGATAATTACACAAAGGTGGGATTTTTATTATCCAAACGTTAAAAGGTTGGATTATTTAAATCCAATTAGCTTATAGTTCTCAAGTCCATCTTCCATACTACTCTCTCTAATTACTTTTGAGTAACTTTAGTAAATTACATATTTTTTCCTCTTTCACATAGTCCATTTTTTACTACTCTTGCACAAACTTTTAATGATCATTTATTATTTATTATTTTCTTCTATACTTCCAAAATTATCCTTAAATCAGGTCAGTATTGTAAAAAGATCCAACAACTGAATATGATATGAAAAAGTGGGTAAGGATACATGCGAGATTGTAATCACAATTTTTAATATCGTTGTTTAATTCCTTTTTTCTTTATTCCTGTCTTTCTTATGGTGATTTGTTATACAATAAAAAAGTTGTGACTTTGCATATAGGACTCTATATTAAATTTGCAAGAATGTGAAAACCATACCTAAGAAGAATGCGAACAACACGAAGATTGATGCCTTCCCCTACTGGCTGATTGTTTCCCCAATTAACACCCATTAATATAGGGTTTAGATTGACTCGATGGTGAAGCCGTCGAAAATGGTTCAAGTTGAAGATCTGCGTTGATTTGCGTCGATCTTCGTGGAACTGGAAGTTGAAGGTTTGCGTCAATCTTCAAAACCTGGAAGTTGAAGATTAAAGATTCGAATCTGGAAGATGCGGGTTCAAATGATGGTTGGAATCTGGAAGTTGAATATGAGTCTTCATCTTTTACATAGAGAATGACGGTTGAAAACTAGAAGTTGAAGACGAGCCTTCATCTTTTACACAAAGAATGTTGGTTGGAATTTGGAAGTTGAAGATCAAAACCTATTGAAGATCTGCGTTAAATAGTGTTTGCAATGGTGGTTTGAAGGAATATGAGTGGTTTTTTTAAGAATGTTATTTACCTGATCATAATTAATGACAGGATTGTTTCATTTGGTATTGCTTGTGACGAATGTTTGATTAGTGTTGAATTGGATTTTGTTGGATCTTTGCAATGGTTATGCAAATTGATCTTTAGAGACTTGTTTGATTGCATGCATTGTTGAAGTTGTTTGAATTTTAGTTACACAAGTGATGAATTTGGTACAATTTCAAAGAATAAATGTTATGCAATTTGAGAGCTTTAATTGAAAATCTCTATCATCTTAGGAAACCATTAACATTGTTGGTTTTGAGTGATAGTTTTATTGATTGAACTTAATTAGAGTGTAGATAAAGAAACATCATGTTGGTTTTTTGAAGGTTCTTATGGTCACTAGTCAAGTCTTTTGCTTCAACGTTACCTGGTAGAATTACTCACACGTACTTGTTATTTTACTATCAAGCTAGTATTAGGCTACACTTTCAATTTATCTCGATATCTCAAAGTGAATGAAACTTATGAGACTTTTGACCCTATAATGATTAAGTTTGCTTGGATTACATTACAATATGTAATGGTTGAAGCTTTGAATGTGAAAGGGGGAAATAATAACAAGTTGCCTCATGTTGGCAAGGTAAGGTTAGAGAGGTTATGCATGCTGCCTGATTGCATTAAATTGGATCAAGATGTAATTGATGAAGTAGTGTGATATCTAAATATAAATGAGAATGGACATGGTGATGACAACAATGACGGGGGTGTTGTTGAGAATGGACATGGTGATGACAATGATGGGGGTTCTGTTGAGAATCAATAATCGAAGACTTCGCAACATCAATCTAAGAAACCAGTTGAACCAGCGACGAGTTAATTTTTGCCATGTTTGCGCGCAAGTCATTAATTGCAACTTCAATCTCATCAAGCCTTTACTCAAACGAAAATTTAACAAATTAAAGATTGCATTTTGAAATTTCTTATAATTGAAAAAAAAAAATTAACAAACTTACATTGACAATATCCATGGTAGCTGATTAACAATTCCACAAAGTAAAGAAAGCAATTGTACGAGTAGGGGAGTAGCAAGCAAAGGGTAGACTTGAGGGTGGAAGATGGAAGGATTAAAAAGTGTATATAGAAAGAAATAGATTTTCCACAAGATTTCGAAAATAAATTTTAAAAAAAGAAACTATAGGGTAGTTTTGTTTTGAAATCAATATGTTTACTTTTGAAATATGGTTTAAAATATTGATTAAAGATGTTGTACAATACACTAGCCACTAATTACCAATGTCCCACCTAGAAATAAACTACAAAGATAAATACTAAGTATAAGTTATCTAAATACTAACGATCAAACAGATATAAGGGGAATGCCCTAATAATATGGCGGACAACACCAAACACATAAATAAAAATTATCTCTTTACTAGGTAAATATTAAACTTATAAAGATTTTCCACCATGTAAACAATAATTCATCATTAAATGTATAAAAGTAATAACTTTAAGTATAATAATATAAATATATAATAGTTATATTAATAAAAAATAATAACAATAAATATAATAATAATAATGGATAATAACAATCTATACTATATACTAAAACACATGCCACTAAAAAAAAAAATTCCCTCCTAAACTTTTATTTTTCCCTCCCATTACCATTATTAAATGCTTCACATTTTCCAAAGGTGTATTTGTTTTATTTTTTTCCTAATACAATTACAATTAAATGTACTTATTTTACAATAAAAACTATACTACCAATCTATCTTCAAAAAAAATCTTATTAGTGTCCATTTTAAAATAATCAAAGTATTTTTTGTCAGCCTTAATTCATTAACGATTTGATATTCTTTGCCCAAACCCGATTTTTTCCAACTTGGGTTTTGCCCTATTTTCAATCTTTTTTAAAATCTTCTAAAATAATGAACCATTATATTAAATATGTTTATATTTTTATATATAAGTTTCAAATAAGTGTTTTGATTGTCGGTAATTTTAGTTTTTTTTTCTACAATAGTACGATTTTATATACAAGAAATAACTACGTACATATATGATAAAAGAAATGTAGAATATTGCATTGTCAACGTTAGAAGACATAAAATTTATGAAAATAAAGTAATGAGATTGATATCTATCCAAATTCGAAATGACTATTGAAAAAATTATAGTTAGTGAACTAACTTTAATCTATTGCATAAGTTAATTTTAAAATTCTATACATTTCGGGTATTACATATTCTCTATTTTCTAATATAACTAAAATAAAGTATTTAGATAAATTTTCCATATACAATAACGTTTTACCAGTTTTCGCATAAAAAATTAATTTAGATCTAAATACTTACTTCAATTAAATAAACCGAGCATTTGCTCGGGTATTATCTAGTAATAGTAATAAATAGTAATAATAATAATAGTAATAGTAAATAATGAAATCATGAAAAGCGAGGAGCGAATATATATGGTTGCCCATCTAAGTTCAATCCTGTTGAGTTGGGGGAACGTGTTTGTATGGATTTTGCCCCGGATGTAGTACCTAATGCTATAGCATTAGACGCTTGAATTGTGCAATTTTTATTACTAAATTAATTCCCCCCCCCCCCCCCCCTTCCTTAAAAAAAATATTCAAGTAATAAAAAATAAGAACAACAACAATAATAATCAGATCATGGCCAGGCACTAATAATAATAATAAAAATGTGGGTTTTTCTTAAAACTATCCACTAGGTTTTGCAAATTCTCAAATGGACGTTAGCAGCACCGTTAAGTTATTTGGGAAAAAAAAACAAAAACCAGAATTAATAAACATATATACGCCGCGCAACGACCCAAAAGTCATAGCCATGACACAAATCAGCCCCATCAACCGCTAAAAAATCAAACTAACTTATTTATTTTGGTTTTTTTTCTTTTCCAACTAACTTAAGGGTGATGTTAACGTTTGTTTGCTATCATAAAAAAATTGGCTACGATTGAAATTTTTTAGAAATCTTATGATTACAAATAAAAAACCCAAAAAAAAGTGGATACATATAAAAATTTGCAAAATCTAATGGGTATTTTTAAGAAAAACCCTAAAAATATTCAACTATTGAACATCAATCTCGTGATCTATGCTCTTAGCCTCCTACCAGTCAAACAACGCTCATTAGAGCACTCTTAACAATGAACAAAAAAAAAGTTTGTTTTGACAAACCATTAATTTTTGGCCTTAACAATGAACAAATTAATTGTTCATCATGAACAATTGTGCAACCGTTTGCAGGCACGAACTGATGAACAAACGTTCATCCTCCACCTCAGCACTCATTCTCTCTTTTTTTTTGCTGAAAATAAGCCAAAATGACGCGTTTTGGCCTTGTTTCAGCCAAAACGACGTCGTTTTGGCTTGCATTCAGTAAAAAAAAAAGAGCTGGGACGCGGGCCACGTGTCTGCTGCAGAACGCGACACGTGGCTTCGTCTCAGCCTTATAAAAAAAAGCTAGTGTGTTAAATTTTGTGGATTTAATTTTAACACATATATTAATTTTAAAAAAAATAAAAAAATCACCAAAATTCATAATTTTTTCTCCTCTTTAAATAGACACCCATATTGCCATATTTTATTTATAAAAAAAAAATCACCCTTTTTCCATATATTGTAACTTAATTTCGTTAATCACAATTGTTTAAGTTTTTTATTAATTAATTTCGTTAATCGTAATCATAAAAAATTAGCATATTGCAAATATTTAATTAAATTAAGGTAATCGCAACTACTTATTTAATTTACGTTAATCATAATTATAAATACAATTAATAGTGTTAATTATAATTATAATTACAATTAATAGTGTTAATCATAATTATTTATATATAGCATTTTATTATAAATAAAAATGTGGGGTAGTGTAAAAAGTTGATGAACCTTTTTTTTTTTGTTCATGGATAAGAGGGGAAATTGAAAATGGTTTGGTTTGATGATGTGGATGAGAGAGAAAATGTGATAGTGACCCATAAACTTTTTTTTTGTTCATGAGTAATGGTGCTCTTACTAATTTATTAAAATTATTTTCTTTTCTTTACAACAACAACTAAAAATCTTTCCAAAAGGAAAAAAAATAAAGATAATAAAATTCCATGCTTGCTAATTAAAAAAAAGCATGAAGGTTCATCAATGGTCCATTGGCATTGCCATGAACAATTTCCAATAAATCTGTTGGGACAAATTCAAGCATTATGAATTCAATTTCAATTGAACAAAAAAGAAATAAAGTAATGTAAAAATTGTCAAAACAGTCGACCATCCTCACACCATCCTCCACCTTCCTCCCTTTGACCCTTCACACTTTAGACCCAATCAAATCTTAGTCAACCCACCTCTAATCACAAATCAACGGCTTATAACTCGCCATTCACCTCCCCTTAAAATCCTCATTTCACATGTCACCTTAGCTCAAATCCTTTTTAAATGTCAACAACAAATCTTGATACAACTTCTCCTTCTTTACAATTCATGTTACTCTAGGAACTTTTGATTTTTGTTGCTTCTTTCTTTCTCTCTCTAAAAATCCTTCTATTTTGTTTTTCACTACTTTGACTTGTTTTTATTATTATTATTTTTATTATTTTCTCCGATTTGATCAATTTTTAGCGGTTTGATCAATCATGGGTCACTGTTATAGCAAGAAGACAACTTCAGTAGAAGTCAACGGCGGCGTAGCAGAAACCCCATCACCGGAAATCTCTCACCCGACGCCGTTGCAAAGCCCGTTTCCCGCTGGAGCAAGCCAGTATCCCGCCGGAATAAACCCATCTCCGGCGAGAACTCCGGGACGGAGAATGATGAAATGGCCCTTTCCGCCGCCTTCGCCAGCAAAGCCCATTATGGCGGCGTTGCGGCGGAGAAGGAAGGGGGGTAGTGGTGCTCCGGCGACGCCAGGGAGAGTAGAAGAAGATGAGAGGGCAGATAGAGATGTGGAAAGAGGAAGAGAAAGGGGTTTAGACAAGAACTTTGGGTATTCAAAAAATTTTGGGGCAAAATATGAGTTAGGGAAAGAAGTGGGAAAAGGGCATTTTGGTCATACTTGCTGGGCAAAGGGGAAAAAAGGGGAAGTCAAAGGTTTGCCTGTTGCTGTCAAGATCATTTCTAAAGCTAAGGTGCGGTGGTATGTGGCCTTTTTATGGTTCCGTTTTTGTTTGATTTTTTTTTTAATAGATTGAATTGAATAATTGATGATATATAGACTAAGATTATGTATTTATTCTGAAGATGTCTGTTTCTGATTGTGACACTGGATTGTATTTTTGTGGGGGTGCTTAATTTTGTGTGTTTTGTGGGATTGATGTTGATTTTTGAGTTTATAAATGTTGGATCTTTGTATTTGAATATCTATGTTGGATGTTGGATTATTGTTACATTGTTAAAAATGTTTTTTAATTTTGTGTTTGGAGGTTTGATTGTTTGTGTCTATTCTATTGGCTTTTGATTTTAGAGTGTGAAAATGATGAAATTTGGAGTGTAATTGAGCATGTATGTAAAAATGTTTGGATGTGGAGTTTGATTTAGGGTCTCTATCTTTGTTTATAAGTTGCCATTTCTCATTTGAACTTGGTTTTTGAGATTCAAGGTTTGTAGTGGAGACCGGAGAATATTAGAATGCCGGTTTTAGCATGATTCATTGAGGGAGAAGAGTGAGCATCTTGGTGAGCTTGAGACTTGTGAATGATTACGAGACGCGACTTGAACTTTTCTATCTGCATTTCATTGTTTGTTTTTGTCTTGTGCATCTTGAGTCTTTCTCAAACAATCTCTCACAAAGGATTCACCTTGGTTGCTGCTGTAGTGTTGTCATTGTTGTTAGTCATTAAGTGCTGAGTTGCTAGAAATTCAGTATATATGATGGTGGCCCGTCTATGCATCTAGTAGCTGTGTGATTTTTTTCCCGAATTAATTTTTTTGGCTCTAATTGAATGCCAACAATCAACTGCTATGTTATTGGACCACCTTCATTTCTCTTGATTATACAAGAATTAAATGGTATCTTGCGTCTACGTTAAGTCGCAATTTCAGATGATTTTTTAGTAACAGTAGTTACCCTGTGGAATTTATTGGTATATTGAATATCGAGAGAGTAGATTTTAGACTTTTAGGTCGTATGTAGTTTGTTTCTCTTAGACATAGTGGGGAATAATAACGAAAATGATGTCATTGGACAGATGACTTCAGCAATTGCAGTTGAAGATGTCCGCAGGGAGGTGAAAATGTTGAAAGCATTGTCTGGAAACGAGCATATGCTCAAATTTTATGATGCATTTGAGGATGCTAACAATGTCTACTTAGTCATGGAGTAAGTGCTTCTTGAATTCTCGACATGCTTTATAGTTTTTACATGTTTCAGGTTGTGAATTCTGTATAATATTATGTTATATCGTCTTTAATCTAAAATTTGCTCCTCTAATTTCAATTGTTATAATGTACTTCGTAGTAGAATATGCACTTTCCTTCAAAAGTCAGACTGAATGAGGGATGCAAGTGACATTGAGGCACTATTCTTTTGGACTTCATTTCTTAAATTTCAGTTCGGTTCAGTTCTTGATGTGTCTAGGGTTTAGCTTAATTCAATTCAGTTCAGTTCAGATTGATTCAGTCCAAAAGAATATGGACCAACTATATGGCAATTTCATAATAATTGTATTTTTGACTATTTGTGTTATAGTTTGGCACTTTGGCCTTTTGCTCTTCACTATATGTAGTCATGTGATCAGTCTTTTTAAGCTGTTTATACTTTGGGTACTATATGAAGGGAACCATGCAGAGTGACACATCTTTTTTTGACTTACAGATTGTGTGAAGGTGGTGAGCTATTAGATAGGATATTGCAAAGGTAATCTTTCGGCACATTCTCATTCTCTTGATTACTGATGTTTTTAGATTTAGTTTACATATTAAAAAAAGAACTCCGTTTGTTTTATGATTCAGAGGTGGAAAATATGAAGAAGAAGATGCTAAGGACATTCTGGTCCAAATTTTAACTGCAGTTGCATTTTGTCATCTTCAAGGAGTTGTGCATCGTGATTTGAAACCTGAGGTATAGAGAGTCGATGATGGTGTTTTGATTGCATAATATGATATTTGACCTTAGTTTTATGCTTTTACTCAAGGAATTGATTGATTGGGAGGTTTGTTAATGACCAGAGTACACTTTATTTTGGCAGAATTTTCTTTTTGCTACGAAAGACGAGGATGCTCGCCTAAAGATTATAGATTTTGGTCTATCTGATTTTGTCAGGCCAGGTAATGGCTGCTTCGCCTTTTGTTATTTGTATTAGCTATTAAGACTATTTTTGAAGTTTGAGCTTTTCGATTTTGTAGCTCATGTCTTCATGACCTAGGGCATTTTTCATTTTTCCATTATTCCCTTGCCTTCATAATATAGGGTATTGGTGCTTTTCAAGGTTAATTTGTGACTTCCTCACGAAAAAAGGGTTGATCTTTGACTACCAATTTACTTTTTAGTTTTTGGAGAAACTGAAATTAATAATCACACCTTTAAGTGGTTGCTCAAAATAATCCCATCAATTTATTCCAATATCCCATCTTGATACCCTATCTTCCTAAAATGGTCTTTTTACCCATGTCTTTAACTGATTGTTTTTTCCCCAACCTCCTCCCTCCTCACTTTTAACTTTGAGCTTCACAACCTCCTCCTTCCTCTTCCAAAATTAATAATTCTGCAAACTATGCAACTTAGATCCAACAAAATTCGGCAAACTTGCTGTTATACAACTTAGATCCAACGAGGGAGGAGGCAAGGGATAAGGCTCCCTGCTTCTCAAACACATCCAACAAATTGTACGATTTACATCCAAAAAAATTCTGCAAACTTGCTGTTACACCATCAAGTCATCAACCAAGCTTGAAATTTTGATATAGATGTCCTCAGAAATTATATTACACATTATAGCTTTTGATTGTAAGACATAATTCATTACACATTGGAAAAAAAAAACACTATAAACTAAACAGGTAAAATTGAAGTTCATTGCAGAATTCACTCGCTAGTTTGCAAAGAAAACAGAGAATCTGGAATTTTATTAGCCACACAATTCAGATTTTATAACGATAAAAACTTAGCAACTTAACTCAAAAACACGCAATTTCTCGACTAATCTCACTCCTAAAAACGCAATAGGAGGGTTCAAGATTTGAATTCCAGGCCAGTGTTGCCACCTCTGCTACTAATGTTGCTGTTCGTGGCTTGTTGCCAATCGCTGCCGCTGCCATTCGTTGCCCCTGTTTTCTCCCCTCAATTAAAACTCACTCTGCCTATTATTGTTATCATCATCATCATTATTATTAGTATTATCCAAAAAAGGAAAAAAAGTCTAGACTAGTTACAACTTACAAGCTAATACGTGTTCAGTTGAACTTGACAAACCATTTACTAATGGTTAGCAACAAGTAATGACCCATTTTAAGAAGATAGGGTACTAAGGTGAGATGATTTCGTAATAAATTGAAACTGGGTTTATTTTGAGCAGACCACCTAAAGTTTTCCTTAGTTTTTACTAAGAAAAATTTGGCTTAAACTGTACAATGTGATGAGCAACACCAACCGAATAAGGTGCATTCCTGGGTATAGGTGCAAAAAAACAGCATAAATGAGTTTTTATGGATTGAGATTTTGCCTAAACAAGAGTGTCTTCATTTTCTTATAATTTCCCATGAAATATATCTGCACAATTGCATGGGAGCATAGGAATAAAGGCTTCTAATTAGATCCCATCTGGCCATCTCTTACAAGTGTAATTGGCTTGTGCTAAATCAATAGCATTAGCAAGTGTATCCATCCTACAGAGAACCTCAAAACTAATGTTGCTTGATGCACGCACTTCACAATTTTTGGTGTATTCTTTGTAAGTTTCTACTCCGCCCGTATATTTTTGTTCGCACCATTTGGAATTTTGACACTATTCGTAAGAGTAGAAAAACTTCTAATTTCAATCTAATATATAAGAAATAATATAGTGATCTGGGATCTTGTTTGATAAAAACTTCTAATTTCAATCTAATTCTAAGAAGATTTCACGGAAACGATGAAAATTCTCATTGTCTCAAGCAAAATCTTCTGCCAAAGGCCCAAAACCTTATTTATGCTCTTTTTCACCTATATCCGAAAGTTGGTGTTGTGTATTGTATTTTGTTTAGTTGGTACCGCTCATTACACCCGGTCGGCAGTTTGAGTCAATTTAGCGTTTTACAAATTGTCAAGATTCAAGAATCATAAGAATTCAACATTGTGGGAGGGCTTTCAAGACGATCCAAATGATATAATCTTTGTCATCAAAAGTTAAGAGATATTAGCTGTCTCAGATCCCAAAGAAAAAGAGATATTAGCTGTCTGGTTAAAGTTTGTGAAATGTATGCGCCTCTTTTTTTCATCTCGCGAGGAGTTAATAAACTTCTTTCGTTATGCAGATCATAGGCTTAATGATGTAGTTGGGAGTGCCTACTATGTTGCACCTGAAGTGTTGCATAAATCATACAACACTGAAGCAGATATGTGGAGTGTTGGTGTCATAACATACATCTTATTGTGCGGAAGCCGGCCTTTTTGGGCACGAACGGAATCAGGAATATTCCGTTCTGTGTTGAGGGCTGTACCTAATTTTGATGATACACCCTGGCCCACTATATCGGCAGAGGGGAAAGATTTCGTCAAAAGGTTACTGAACAAGGACCACAGAAAAAGGATGACAGCAGTACAAGCACTAGGTCAGAATTTCCTATTGCTTCTGTTAATTATAATGTCTGTCATTTGATGTATGAAATGTTAAACATTTTAGGAAATTTGTTTCTCATAAGACAACCCTTTTGTGGTCTTTTTTTAATAATATTATATTCCTGAAATGACTGCTGAATGCTGATGACATTATTTGCAGCTCATCCATGGTTACGAGACGAAAACAGAAGTCTTCCTTTAGATATATTCCCCTTCAAGTTAGTCAAGTCGTATCTTCGTTTTACACCTCTCAAACGTGAAGCACTAAAGGTAAGAACCCACTCATGTAGTTTCAGAAAGTATCAAGTTACACGAACTTTGTACCTTGTTCTAGAAAGTCTAGTGGGATGGTAATTAGATCACTAGTTTTTAGGCATTCAGACTTGCTCTTGTAAAGAAAGAGTTTTTATTTTTATGGATGTCAATATGATCATTTTGAGTGCTAAACTTGCCACTCGATGTAATCAAGAATGTTGATTATGTGAAGCAACTTCTAGGAACAAAACGATTTCAAATCTAATCCTTGAGCAATACAAAATTAAATGAAAAATATGTAGAAAATCAAGAAATGGCGAGGAGCTAAAGCATATTCACCCGTTTCTGCACAAGTAGTTGCTCGTAATAGAACATCTGTTTTCATGTATTTTGGAATACTGTAACTGATTATTCAGCTATTGCCAGAAACATTACTGACTTCAAAGCAATTCTTTATCGATTGTCAATCACTCAACCCACATTTGTTTCTGGTTCCTACCCGGCTACCCTGATGGCTAATGGGGTTTGACTTGGGAATCACACATCATCTGTGTATATACTATATGGCTGTCTTCTCCGAAACAGACAGTCTCATCTTTTGTCATTGCTTTCCACTATCACAAATGGTATAACTTATAAGCACTATATTCTCATAATTGCAGGCTCTTTCGAAAGCTCTGACAGAGAATGAGCTTTTTTACCTTAAGGAACAGTTTAGGCTCTTAGAGCCAGTATGTGGTCGTGTCTCTCTTGAGAATTTCCAAACGGTAAGTTAACCCTCAACCCTAAAATCTCCTACTGGTTTTCTCAGATAAAGGAAAATTATATTTATATTTTTTTTAACCTTATTATCATCTTCAGGCTCTCATGAGACATGCAACTGATGCTATGAAAGATGCCAGAGTTGCAGAAATTTTTTCTATGGTAAGACAGTTTAATTTGACAATATCAAAGTTGCCTGTGTAGCTAATGTTTGATGCATCCCTTCAGAATTGGCATACCTGAGCTTCTTCTGTATATTCTACATTAGTAGTAACATGAAGTTTTGCCTTTTGATTAAAGTAGTAGTTTTTTTTTTGATGTGAGCCTTTTGATTAAAGTTGTTTTCTGATGAAACTTGGATTTAATGGAAGTGAAGTTGCTTACACCTTGAACCTTTTAATGTAGATGGGACCATTATCTTCCACAGCTATGGATTTTGAGGAGTTCTGTGCTGCAGCAATTAGTGTATATCAGCTCGAGGCCCTTGAAGACTGGGATAAAATTGCTAACACCGCATTTCAGTATTTTGAACAGGAAGGTAACCGGAAGATCTCAGTCGAGGAATTGGCTAGGGTAAGCACACACTCTATCAACTTTCTCTGAATTCTTCATTTTTCTCAAGTTTTTTTTTTTGTTGTTGTTGATAAAAACAGTGCTAACTATTACTGGTAATCTAAAAGCAGTTTCAACTATTAATTATCTCATAGCAGTACTAAATTTAACGGAAAATGTCCAAACTGTGCCCATGTTTACTAATAAAGACTATTCTTATAAAATACCCTTCAAAGTTGGGATCAATATAAGATAAATTGATAGTTGGGGCTGTTTTTACAAGACAGGTAATAGTTGGGATCGGTTTTTATAAAATTTTCCTTTGTTATTTTTCAATCCATCGTGTTCTGAACAGGAGATGAATTTGGGACCACCGGCTTATACTTTAGTCAAAGATTGGATACGAAGCTCCGATGAGAACATCAATTTTATCGGGTACACCAAATTCTTGCACGGTGTAACAGTACGGAACTCCAATGCAAGACGTCAATAGCTTTTCTGTAGTCTAATTGCAAGTAATGAGATTCCTGGCATGACAAAAGGAGTGACATTGGTTTCGAATATTGTATTATCATTAACAATGGTTCAGAGCAATAGGGTTGTGGTGCGGGGAGCACCATCGCCGCCATTTTTTTTTTTTTTCACCCCTAATGTTGTAAATTCTCAATGTGTTGGGGAGAATGCATATATAGTGACAGTGCTTGTGAAAATCTGACTGACATCCAGCTGGTCATATAGCTTGTAAATTATTTGTTGCAGTTTAGAAGATTAGGATTTGATGCTTGAAGGCTTGGTTTTGCCCTAATTAGCTTTTGTAGCGTCATTTGTATGCAAAATTAACTCCTTCAGCAAATGGATGATTGTATGAGATGTGTCCAATCTATATATATATATATATATTTTAATGTATGCTGATTAGTCTGTAATGCTGATGTTCATTATTCAGTTACAACTGCGATAAATTCGGATAAGCTCCAATAATTCATTTGAATTTGGATAAAGTAATACTTCGTATTTAGGTTAGAAAAAAAAAAGATTGTGTTTGTTTGGATTTTTATTTTCGCTGCAAATCAGCTTATTGTGATCCCTAATCTATATAACCATTGGAATTGAGCTGAGTTTTATGGATTGCTAATTTTGGGTGGTCTTGGGCTTTGAGTGATACACCACTCTAAGTTATCCGATTTGATTTAGCTTATACACGCACTTGGGGGATGTGTGTCGGGAGAGGGGGATAAAAAATCCTCTTAATTGTTTGCAGTAAGGTTCGCATCTATGATTCAAAAGACTCATGCTACTGCAACACAAGTCTAAATCTCGGGTTTCAATTTGGAAAGGGTAGTAATTTGGATAACTAGTATGAGTTAAATTTTCCAAGTTGCTCAAAGCTTGAAATTTTGTGCTAAATATCTAATCTCATGGAAAACACTACTTATTCAGTAGACATCTAGCAGCAAATTAATTGCATATTTATTTTGGCTAAAAATAAGTTTCACTATGTTGGTGATATATGTATTTCATTTCGGGAGTTTCTTTTTGTTGGTTATATTTCATATTTGAAATCTTTCTATTGGTCCTTGATAAAAACCGTTTATTATTGCAATGTAATGGTCAAATCAATTCAATTCAAACCTTAGTTCCCCTTTGATCCATGCATTTGATTCAAAAATCATTTCTTTTTCTTTCTTTTTTATTGAAATTTTCTTGATTATCTTAACTTTGTAAAATTTAAGTTTTTTTTTTTAATAATTTAAAATATAAAACGACAGAGTTTTGACCCATGTATACCATACTCATGGTACACATGAGAAAATAATCAAAATTATCAAGGTTTTGATATGGAAAAACAACCGCGACACTCTCTAGGGTCACAAGTTCAGATTTGTTTAATCAATCCTCCTAAACTCTTCTCTTCTCCATGAATCCCTCTCCCCCATAGTCCCATACCCGCTTTCAGTTAAATTTTGTATATTAATCACCTACCCATCGTTCATGGTAGATATAAATATAGAATTTATTTCCATCTATGTGGGTTCAACGTACAAGTCTAAATTCACATTCACTACACCACACAAGTGGATAACCACTACCAAGTGTATATCTACATTCTATTTCCAAATATTAAAATCGACTAAACTAAATTTTGAAATAGCAGTGATACCAGATATTATCTATTAAATACCGTTGGAGATTAGGCATGCAAGTAGTGTTACTAAAAATGTAATAACCCGAAATTTTGGGCCAGAAAATTTCGCGGTTTATTAGTATTATTTTAATTTTCTAAGTCCAAAAGGCCCGAATATTTGGACTGTTCTAATTCTTATTTCATTATCTTATCCTGAAATTGGGCCTATGACCCAATTTCCTCTTATGTTGGCCGGCCCTTTTTAGTGGATGGCCAAGAATAATTCTTTTTCTTTTTATTATTATTAATTAGATATTTATTTAGTTAATAATATGATTATTTAAATTGAATTAGTAAACTACCCCTAACCATTTCTACTAAGTCCCCCTAATTCTTCTACCATTTTCCTACCCTTACTCTCTCCTCACGGCCCCCCTTAGTTTTTTTTTTTTTTATTTTGTTTTCTTTTGTCCTTATATTATAAATAGGGAACAACCTATAACCTAATTCTTTTTTTTTTTCAATTCTATACACTCAAACTCAAAAGAAAAACCCTAAAAAGATTTCCTCTCTTGGCCGTGTACTTTTCGAGTCTCAAAGGGAGTAATTTTTTCTGATTTCTTTGCTTAATCCAGGTAACTAGACTTTCTCCCTTAGATCAGGGTAGTTTTTCATATAGTTAATTAGGATTAAAACTAGGAAAAATTTAAAGAATTAGTATCATGTTTTAGGTTGAAGGTTCGAATCTTATGATGATTTTTGAGCATGTTATTTTCTTGATTTTTCTTGTAATCTCTATGAATCTTAACTGTTTTAATTAATTTTTATGCATGAAATAATTGTTCTAATTATATTTATATTGAATAATTGTATGACAAATTATTGAATCTTGTTCTTGATTTTCTTTGATGAGTGTCGAGTGGTATGATGGAGTATATGATGATTTTTATGCATATTTTTTCTTGAATTAAATTGGTGTTTAAGATTAGTTAATTGATTTATTAGAGTCTTGAATCAAAATTATTATTTTTGGTAGTTTATTCCAAAATGTCGAGTGACATAGGAACAGAAAGGGAAATAGAAATCTGATTTTTATGACTAGTCTTGATAAATCTTGAACTAATATGTAATCTTGAATTTAATCTTTAATTAGTCTTTATTTACAACGTGATATTATGAATTCTTGAAATTTATCTTGATATTATATTTAGGCCATGAATGCCGTGTGATTTATGTATAACAAGGATTGATTTTGATCTTGTTTTGATTCATGTTGTATGATTTAATGTTCAAAGCATGATTTATTTGATTTTTATTAAGTTTGTGTGATTAATTATTGATAATTATATTTATTTAATTAATTGTGTATTTTTCGGTATTTTCACATAAAATTTTCGAGTGGAATAAAATATGAAAAGTAGAATTTTTATCATGTTTTATGTAATTTTTGATGATAATTATTGAATTATATGATTTATTGTTAATTTAAATGATTTTATTTACTTGTTATATGATTATTAATGAATTTAATTTAATTATTATTATTTTATGAAAAATGTCGAGTGGACTAATTATGTAGTGGTCAATTTTAGTTTAATTTTTTACTGATAATAATATTAGAGGTATTTTAGGAATTAATATAATTTAAAGGAATTTAAAGGAATTAATAAGGATAAGTTGCAACATGAAGGAAAGTAACAATATGAATAAGAAGAACAGGAATAAGATATGATATGAATTAGTGGTCTCAAGATTGCCTTTAGATATGGCTTGTTAATTAGTGGTCTCACGATGACCTTTAGAAAAGACAAGATACGTAAGGACGCCCATTTGATGATACACGAGTCATCAGATCGGGTTAAGTCGAAGCCACTGCCCTACTGCGGTCTCTGGGCATTTCTGGATCTTAAGATATGTAGTCGTCTAAGTAGTAGTACACGAGCTGCTATTTAGGGGTTATGGCCATAGCTTAGGCTTAGTTCTTGCAAAGGAGGGCTACGGGTTGAATACACGAGTTCACCCCGGCATGTTTTAGGAAAGTTGTGGTGCACACGGGATCCACAACGAGCATTATGACCGGTCCGATAAGAAGGTTAAAAGAGGGTTTAAGGGTAAAATATGATAAATAAGTAGTTCACGGGAAGGGTTATGTGTATAAGTGTAATTTTGTGTATATATGTATTATTTATGTAATATTAAGTCTTCCACTGCGTACGTCTGGCAAGTCTGTATTTAATATGTGTATTTCTGAGTATATGTATGTCGTACGTATTTGTACTCGCATGTTGTACGTAGTTGTATTCGTATGTGTACGTATTTGTATCTGCAATGTATACGTATTTTGTATGTATTTCTAACCTTATTCTGCAGGTATTTTATACGTATATTGTACGTATTTCTAACCGTATTTTGCAGGTATTTTATACGTACTTGTATACATATTTTTATACGTATTTCCTACGTATTTTTATACGTATTTTTGTACGTATTTCGTATGTATTTTTGTATGTATTTCGTATGTATTCTTGTACGTATTTCTATATGTTCTATATGATTTTCTTGGTTGATTCTATGCTATTATATGGTTAGCGGTCCCTCATTTAAGTGGGACAGCTTAGTTACTCGCCACTGACGGTGGAACCCCCCCCATTTCAGGTGAAGATGCTGAGGTTTAGGTTGGGCTTACGTCGGCTCGGGTTGTGTGTTTTAGAGTTATTTAGTGCAACCGTAGTTTATTTTGAGTATTTTCTTCTGATTATTAGCTAGCTGTTCCCAGCCTGTTGGGAAAGACTTCATTCAATTATGTAATTTAAGTATTGTTTATTAACTCTTAGAATTATTATTTCAGTATTTAAGTAATAAAAGGAATTTTAGACCTGAATTATAATATTATTGTTAAGCTTTTATGTTGGTAATGATCCATTTGTCGATTTCCTTCGTAAATAGACAGTCCATAAAAGTCGGGTCGTTACAAAAAAGGAGCATGCCAGTAATTAGTAATGGGATTGCCGGCTTCGACCTTGATTTTTCACTCTTGTGTAAAACCAAAAGCTTTGACACAAAATTTAAAATTTTCACCTAAAATTAGAAGAAAAATTAGAAAGTATATAGTAAAATTATTAGGCAGATATGAGATGGGACGAATGGATGGAGCTAGTGGATTGGGCTAGGTATAACTCAAAATCCACCACCTATTTACTTGCCATAGAGTAATTTACTTTTGACATATATATACATACACACAATAGTGCTGGGGAAGTATACTATAGTGCATATGAGAATGATGTCTTAGCCTAATGATCGATTTTCACCGCACGGATTTGTAATGATTCCTTATCTTCCCCCTTGCAGATGCATAGAAATTCTTATATACATCAGAATGTATGGTACATTCAAGAGTAATTTTGCTCATTTTATAGGTTTTTTTTTGCATGAGCAATTTTTTTTGAAATTAGCAATTAAACACCTTGTTGAATGTACATAGCTCTATGTACATCCGGATGTATAGTGGACCCACTGACAGATGCATGTGTTAGCTAAATTGGACCATTTGACCTGCAATAGAACCAATTTAAGGCCTAATATCTCGCACATTATTATACTTAAAAAACTATAGTGCACGTATCATGTTATTCATGCGTGTGAATGTGAATATGTGATAATAGGAGTGACGACTGACAAGTTTTTGATAAAAATACAATTAATTAAGGTACATTTCATTGTCACCAACGTCATATATAGTGGATAGAGCATGCATAGAGCCCTCGCCCTGTTTGTTTTAATTAGTGGTGGTGAGAAGATGAATCGGTCCCATTAGTAGGTGTGTAACAAGTCAAGCTTAATTGACATATGAACATATGGTAGGGACTTTTTTTTTTTTTTGGTAAAATGAAAATTTGTATTAAACACCAAAAAAAACCAAACAAGCTTACAACTGAGGCAAGCCAGTGAGTACTAGCCTGTCACTCAAAATCAACAAATCACCCTATACAACCAGTTTCTATCTATATATTTTGAGTTTATGAGCATTTACAATTTTACATCTTTGAGTTATAGCATATTTAATATTACTTAGCACCAAATCTATATTGCAAACTTTAGCTTGCCACAAAGAATCATTTCTATTCTTCCAAATATTATAGACAGTAGCAGCACAAATGGCCTTGATCACCTTGTTCTGCAATTGTGTCCTCCCCCTGCCTCTTGTGCACCACCAAATCAGACTATCCATCGAGCTCCTGTGTATTTTCATTCCTAGCCAAAACTCAACTGCTGTCCAAATCTGCTTAGCTATATGGCAACTGAACAAAGCATGATGATGGGTCTCTATTTCAGTTTTACAATTGAAACATAGAGCATCAGTGCATATACCAAACCTATAGAGTCTTTGCTTGACTTGAAGTCTAGCAAGTTTGGCCAACCACCAAACAAATGAATGCTTGGGGAAAGAAATTCTGTTCCATATCACTTTGTCCCATTGAACCCCTCTGCCCAGCTTTTGGAGGTGTTTGTACCCTTTAGAAATGGAGTACTGCTGTTGCTGCATAGGCCACCAATTCTCTATGTCCAAACCCATCAGTTTCTCCTTACTTTGGCATATGCATCTCCAAATCCAGCTTGCACAAGCTGAATGCTTATAGTCCCACCAATTCTTTCCTTTGATGTAAACTGTGTGGACCCATTTAACCCAAAGGGTATCTTTCTTATTGGCAATTTGCCATATGATTTTCCCAATTGCTAAGGTGTTCCATAGCTTGATATCTCTTATGCCCAGGCCACCCATTGCTTTTGGCTTGCAGACTCTGCTCCAGCTCACATAACCAGGCTTACTACCCTTTACATGTCCTTCCCAAAGGAATCTCCTACAGATGCTGTTAACCTCTTTGATTACAGTTTTAGGTAGGATGAAGATTTGCATCCAGTAGGTGGAGATGCTCATGAGGATTGAGTTCACAATCTGTAATCTGCCAGCAAAGGAAAGGAATCTTGTTTGCCATGAGCTAATTCTAGCAGTCATTCTATTGACTAAAGTTGCACAGTCAGCTTTGGAAATTCTCTTGCTACAGATTGGGGCACCCAAGTATCTAAAAGGCCAAGAGCCTTTTGCAAAGCCAGTATTCATACACAAATTCTCCACTTCAGCATCAGACATGCATGCAGTGAAGACCTCTGATTTGCTATTGTTAGCTTGTAACCCTGAGACAGCTTCAAAATGCTTCAAGCCAGCTATAAGGAGTTTAGCACTCCCCATATCTCCTTTACAAAACACCATAAGGTCATCAGCAAAACAAAGGTGATTGAGTTTGAGCTTTGCACATCTTGGATGAAACTTAAAATTCTTTTTCATCCCAATGTAGCTAAGCACTCTAGAGAGGTACTCCATACAGATCACAAATAGGAGGGGGGAAACAGGATCACCCTGTCTAAGACCCCTGCTGGGGGTGAAAAAACCATGATTTGAGCCATTAATCAGAACTGTATAGCTGGCAGTGGTAACACAAGTCATTATGATTTTAATGAAGTGTTGGGGAAAATTTAGGGTTGTTAGCATGTCCTCCAAAAAACTCCACTCAATTGTATCATATGCTTTTTGTAGGTCAATCTTGAATAAGCAAGCCTTAGGAGCATTTTTCCTAGCATAATGTCTAACCAGATCTTGGCAGATGAGAATGTTATTTATAATGTTCCTGCCTTGGACAAAGGCACCCTGTTTGTCAGAGATTAAGCTAGGTAGCACCAGTTGAAGTTTATTGCAGATGAGTTTTGATATGCATTTATACAAAACTGAGCAGCATGCAATAGGCCTATACTCATTTACCTTTGTGGGACAATCAATTTTTGGGACTAAGGAGATTGAGGTAGAGTTGATAGCCCTTAGGAGTTTTCCTGTGGAGAAAAACTCTTTCACAGCTACAATTACATCCTCACCCACTATGTTCCATGCTTCCTTGAAAAAACCACTGCCATACCCATCAATACCAGGGGCTTTGTCCTCAGGGATGGACCAGATGGCTTCTTTAATTTCCTCTCCAGAGAATTGCAGGTTTAGAGCCTCCTGCTGATCAGAATTGAGGATGACACCCTGCCTTACAATCTTCCCCCTAATCTTGCTGCACTCCTTGCTTCCATTCATAAAGTTAGAGAAGTGATTAACAAACTCTTGACATACAGCATTTGGCTCAGAAATCCACTCTCCATCCTTATTTTGAACAGTATTGATTCTATTTTTGTTAGCTCTGCATTTGATAGCTCTATGAAAAACTCTAGTGTTAGCATCCCCTTCAATATGCCACTCATCCTTGGCCTTTTGTTTTAGAAAAGATACATAGCTATCATGTACTTGTTTGTAGTGTTGCAATGCCTCAAATTCTGCATTAATGTTAGCAGTGCTAGGGTCCCTGTGCATAATATCTTGGGCCATATTCAGTCTCCTCAAAGCTTCCTTATCTGCCTCCCCTATATCCCCATAATTCTCTTTATTGAGAGTTTTTAATTTCTGTTTTAAGGCCTTCAACTTCTGTTGAACTTGGAACATCTTGAACCCATGAACTGGTCCTTCCCACACCTCCTTTACCAAATCTTGAAATGATTGGTGCTTTGCCCACATATTAAAGTACCTAAAAGGTTTATTACCACTTGCATCTTTAAAACACCTTATCAAAGCTGGGCTGTGATCAAAGCTCTCTTCAGGTAGGAAGATGGTCTCAGCAGAAGTGTAACAACAGAACCAATCACCATTAGCCATAGTTCTATCAATCTTGCTCATAACCCTACTTTCCCCCTCTTGTTTATTTGTCCATGTGAAAGTTCTTCCAGTAAATTTCATATCCTCCATGCCACATGAGCCTACACAATTCTAGAATTGGGTCATTTCCACCTTACAATGTAGCTCACCAGTTTTCTCAAAAGGCTTAAGAATAGTATTAAAATCCCCTGCCCAAAGCCAAGGACCTGAGTATTTCCTAGACAGAGCCATTAAATCACACCACAATCTTTCTCTTTCAGCCTTCCCATTATGAGCATAAATGAAAGTGCACAAGAAAGCTTTCTTACTCAAAGCTGGTGTCACTTTACAGTTGACCAATTGATCCGAGCATTCCATAATATCAACCTCAAAAGCCCTTGGATCCCAAGCAAGCAGTATCCTACCTCTACCATGGTAAGGGAGGTTAGATGTAAAACACCAAGTTGGACACATGTTCAGGTAAAGGGCCCCTAAATTCTGAGCCCTCACCTTAGTTTCCAGCAGGCAGAATAACCTAGCATTGTATAGATGAATTAGCTTTTTCACCTCATGTTGTTTGCTAGCCTTATTCAGCCCCCTGACATTCCAAACAATGATATTATCCATGAGGCATGAGGGTAGCCACACCCCCATTATCATGCCCCATCTCAACCACACCCCCAACTCCATCAGCCCTGCTATCACCATCCACTTCCTGCCTAGGACTCGACTTTTGTTGAGAAACTATCCCACCACTGTTGGCTCTTCTACTTGAAGTGGCAGGCCCCCAATTCTTCTGTAAAATCTTCTCCTGTGCATCCATAACTTGAGGAGCACCCTGAGTCTCTTCTATAGCATCCTGAAGCACCCCAAATTTGTTAGAGGTTGCTACTGGATGTTCTTGTTGTTGCATAACCTGCTTGGGCCTCCACACCATGATGCCATTATCATCCACCTGTCTCTCTTTAACAGGAACTTTCTTGAAGTTCTTCCTGACAAGATTAGGTTGCCTTTGAGTGATTTCTTTTTGCACAGTTCTACAATCCTCACTGCTATGCCCCATCTTCTTACATTTTCCACAGGTAGTAGGTTTCCACTCATAGTCCACTATCTGCCTCACCTCTTGGTTTTTTTCATCAATAAAATCAATATGATCTGGGAACACCTGATCAACCTTAACCTCAATCATGATCCTAGCATACTTGAGCCTTCCTTTCTTGGCAGTAATTTGGTCCACCTTCAGAGGTGTGCCAATGCCTTCAACCAATCTGAACAGGACCTTCTCCCCCCAATATTTAACATTCAGACCTGGCAATTGGATCCAAATGGGCACCACCTTCGCAGCTTGCTCAGGGAGGCTAGCATCAGGGTCCCAACGCCTTACAATCATGGGTTTATGATCCATAAAGAAAGTGCCATTCACAGCATGATCACAGCCACCCTGGTCCAAAAATCTCACAACAAAAGCCCCATTCTCAATCCCAGAGATGAGATCAATGCCCATCCTGCCCCAAATCCTCCTCAAGAACCCCTCCATAACATGAACAGGAGGCCTATTGCCCATCACAAAACAAATCACTGATGTTTTCCAGAAATCTAACTCCTCTTTGATATCATCTAATTCAATTTTAGGTTTAAAGGTCTCACAATCAAGGTTATCAGGGAGGCAATGGTTCACATTCTCAATATTATCATTCACAACAAACCCATCACCCCCCACATCCCCATTCACAATAGCATGAGTTTTAGACACATCATTTCCAATTAAGGTAGCAGCATAATCACCTTGATTGCTTACATCCGCAATCATAGGAGTAGTAGCATTGAAATCAATTGCTTTAACCACATTAGAAAGGCCCTGATGAAAATTACCTCCATTGGAATTGACCCTAAAAAGATCCTAGGTTGCACTAAAACGAATACTGATACGGGTACGGACATAAAATGGGTACGATAAAATGTCATTGGAAAAATTGAGGATTCGGGTACGTGAAAGAAAACAATAAGAAAATTTATAAATTTTAACATAATTTCAATAGAACAATGAGTTAAATATCAAATTTGGTGTTGAGAATATAGTTAATAATTATATAAATTATTCAAAAACTAAAAGACATAAACAATTAAAGCGAGAAAAATAACTCGGGTACTTGAGTAAGCTTAATCAGTTAGTTCAATATGGGTACGTGTGTCCAATGTGTGTCGGTCTCGTGTCGGTGTCGGACACCAGGTACGCAGGTTGGAGGTGTGTCCATGCTGTCTAGGTCTAACCATTAACCCCCTGCATGTTTTTTTTTTTTTTTTTTACTTTTTTCTTATTACTTCCTCCACATTACATTAATTGCAACACTTTGATAAAAAAACTCTCACATATTTGGTCAAAGTGTTACAACTATTATGGAGCGGATGAAGTATAAGATAAGGAAACTATTACTTTATTAGATGATATATGAGAATTTAAACCATAAAACTCTCTAATCTAAAGTGGTCTTGGAGCCATTAATGACTCCTTTATGCATCTTTTCTTCTAATTTAATGTCTTGTCTTTTTTATTCTTGTTTTTTTCACTAATATTTTGTAATTGCCACACATTTGTCTAGGAAAAACAAATGTATAAACAAAAATCTTAATATCTTATCACTAATTTAACAGTTAGTGCATGCCTCGTTAAGTTGGGAAAAGTTACGCATGCATGACGCAATTGTGTTGTTCTAGACTTCTAGTTCTTCTTGGTCCATTAATAGTACTCCGTACAATTGACAGTCAATGACACTATTATTACTGGAGCTGGGCAATGGGCATGGGCTAGATATGTAACACGGTCGACTTAGCACGACACGGTTTGAGTTTTTGCCCTACACGAGCCCGCTAGTGACATTAGGCACGTGAGGTATGTTGATGAGTCCTGGACTATTCATAGACAACATTTTTAAAATTTGGTATAATTAAGTCCGGCCAATACAATCATGGCAGGCTTTTCTATATATTGTTCCACAAATTATGAATAAAATACATAAAGGATATAAATAGCAGGCACGACATAAAATGAGGGTTGGGTCGTGCGTATGCCTTATTTTCTAAAACTTGGCACGAGCTCAATACAACACAACCTTGATTTGTAAGAGATTGTAAGTTCAAATCCAGCTCTATACATTTTTAAATTAAAAAAAAATGTAGCATGCTTATGTGGTGCACATACATTAGAGAGTGCCACATGTACAAAACTATGTGGTGCAATGTGGAGCGATGACAAGCACCTATGTGGCGCAATACGGCGCGAGTGCGCCTTTTAATAATATTAAATAACAATGTCTTTACGTACTTTGTATTATTTTCTTTCCTTGGTAATTTGTATAAAATGAAATTAAATTCTCTTGTCTAATTTTTAGGAGTTGCCAAATTGTGTTAGTTGAGATTTAGGAAATCAAATTTCCCAAGAATTGTGATTTGCCAAGGGCTAGGTGAAATATTTCTCAAATTATGTAGGAATTAGAGATTTAAGGAATTTCAAATCCCCCATTTCACAATTTTTTTTATTAACCAAACAACATTATATTATTGACTTATTGTATTACCTAGAAATTTTAATTTCTTATGACTTATGAGTTATGAGAGATTAGTCCAATGAAACAAGCCCACTATTGTTGGTCAATGGTCAACGTATAAATGTAAAAATGTCAATTAGGTTCTCAACAAAATTACGCGTAAAGGAGAAATGATGTGATTAAATTGCAAGCCGGTCTCTAATTGTATGACTTTGACCAGAGCTTGAATTTTCATGGCAATGGAAGGGTACGGGATACGGGGTATTGTTAAAGGAACATTTCAATCAAAAGTTTAAGCTAATGGTTAAGGTCTAAGAATATATTATATACTCTATCAGGTGTGATGACCTTTATGAGGGCTACATTTTGTATTTCGTACTTCCTTCAATTATTTCCATAGTTTAACAAGCTTAGGGCTCGTTTACATTAGCTGAATAGAGCTGAACTAAACTGAACTGAACTGAATAAAAGTGTATTAATTGAACTAAATAGAGATGAATTGAACTGAACTGAGCTTAATTGAACTGAACTGAACTGAACTGAACTGAACTTAATTGAACTGAACTGAACTGAACTGAACTTAATTGAACTGAACTGAACTGAACTGAATATCATCTGAAGTAAACAAGCCCTTAGTGGTACCTAATTTCATTAGGCATGTTCATTGGTGTAAGTTCGTTGATGATAATCATTTCAAGATACAAATCAAATAAAATAGTAGGTCATTTGTGGTATTAGAATATTAGAGTAACAATTATAGATTTGTTGTAACAAGATTCGAAAGGGTGTCACTATAGTTTTTCTTATGAAGATGAAACTGTTATTTTTATCTTACAAAAAATCATACTCTGCAATTGCAATTTAAACATTACAATTCACAACTATGATTATTTTTGTATTTACGATATGATCTATAGCGCGCATACCGGTATTGAAAATTGCCAAATAATACTAAACTTATGGCTCAAAGACTAGTTTATTTTACACCATTTTACTTTTTATGCAAACTAGTATGGTTCTAAAGACATGGTGTTACATCGTTTAAAAGTTTGAACAAACTTGCATATAATCTATGTCGATCAATGAGTTTTTATTTTTTATTTTTATATATATATATTTGTTAAGAAAATCACCAGCTTTTATAGGTATGAGAATTCAAACCTCTGACACTTGAGATTAGAGGTAGATGTAGCTTCATACCTCACTCCTTTTCTAATAGTTAATTTAATAAATTTGATTTATCTTAGATAGGTGAGAGGAAAAAATGATCAACTTTGCCTTTTGCTTTTGCATTTTGAATTTTTTTTAAGTTATGTTAAATTTGATGCCCTCATAAGCCTCGTATGTACAGTAGAAGAAAAACATAGATATTTGATAGTTAGTACGTAGTAGAGTGTGGTTTGATAGTGAAAGAGTTTGGCCTTTTGTATCGTCAACTGTGTTTCGAGCCTCACTGCACACATTTGTGTAGTTAAGAAGATGAAACAAATAAATTAAGTAAAATAACGAGTCAATTGCCAAAAAAAATGACTCAAGATAATATCTAGGATGATATTGATACACATTATGCGCTCATACACATACAAAATGTAGCATTTTCCACGTTCCTTGAGTCCTAGGTGTGGAATTTTGCGGTCTAACGTACTTAAGGTTCATTCCCATGAATATATAGCCAAGCAATAATAATTATGACTATCAAAGATGGGGAATGAGATTCCATCCCCTTTGAACATTATTAGAAAAGATAAAGTAGATGAGGAATATCATAAAGGAAGCAAATTCTTTCTACCTTTAAAAAAAAATCAACAATATTCAACTCCCTATTTATTCCTAATTAATGAATATGGTTTCATTAAGTAATACTCATCTCCTTGTCTTTGAAGTTTGAAATTAAAAGGTATTCTTGACTCTATACATGCTATGTATGATGCATATCATCATATGATTCATATCGTCACCCAAGCCAATGGAAAAAAATAGGAACAATTGCCAAGAATAAGTCAACTTTTGGCCGATCTTCCACAATTAAAATAACCTTTTGAAAATCCAGAATTAAACTAACATTGTTATCATTTAAGTCAAAAATAGGTTAAATGATTAATTAACATGTTATTTTCTTTTTTGTTTTTTATCACTATTTTACAATCATTTAATCTATTTTTGCTTTAAATAATAACAGTAAACAACAGGTAACTAATAGATTAAATAATCATTTAACTTATTTTTGGCTTAAATGATAACAAAGTTAACTTAATTCTGGATTTTTTAAAAGTTGGCTTAGTTCTGGAAGATCAATTAAAGAATGGCTTATTCTTGACAAATTTTCCAAATTAAAAAAATACATAAGTTGATATTTTTTGTTTGTTTGTTTGACTTCTCGTATGCTATAAAATTCTTACTTAAAAAATTGATAAAGGTAAAGTTTTACCTAAAGATTTCAACCTCCGTTCTCATATACTATATAGTATTCCTTTTTGTTAAATACGTTTAGAAAATGCTAGAGAAAAAAAATTCGTGACTAACAAAAAGGAGCAGAGGGATTATAACTAACATTATTTGAACATGCTTGAAAAGTAAAACACAAATTATATTAGTGAATTACTCCAAAGAGCTAATTTATTATTCCCTCTATCTATTTTTAAATGCTCCTTTAGGCCGGGTTTAGGGTCATTTTTAAGGTTGTACAATTTTTTATTGTGTAGTTGGAAGAAAAGTTTTTATAAGTCGGTCGTATATATAAACAAAAGTAGTAATGAAACATTTATTTTCAGGATATAAATATAATTTTATACATGGGTCATATAAACAAAAGTAGTAATGAAGTATTATTTTGGGACAAACTAAAAAGAAAAGTACTGCCTCCGTAACGAATTACATACTAGCAACAATTTCCATTTTTAGGTGTAACAAAATACTTGCAACAATTTTTTCCAATTTCATTTTATTATTTTTTTGGCAAAAAAAAAAAAAACAACACAATACCCCACTTACTTTTCTCTCTCTTACTTTTATCATCAAACCACATAATACCTACATTTACTTTTTCTTCTGTTACTTTTCTCTCTTTTACTTTTATCATTATACTACCTAATACCACAATTAACATATTTCATCTAGGAGTCCGTGCTAGTCCAAATGTTGCTACTAATTCGTTACGGAGGGAGTAGAACATTTATTTAGAGACGGAATGAATAATAGAATTGACAAGGAAGTCAACTTTCAATTTTTTTTTTTTGAAATAACAACTTCCACCTTCTAGACATACTTGGAAAGGAGGAACCTCATGGCTCATGATATTCATCACCATCTACAATACAATTTTTATGCTATATCTAGGTTTATATACACCTATGTTTGTATTTTGTGTATTTAAATTAATATTTATTTTGCTCATTCAAAATATAGTTTTGCTTATAAATCATAATTGCGTATACTTTCATTAGGGTATGTAATTATTACTTGCTTTATGCCATACACAAATTAATCTATCTTATTATTTATCTATCTATCAATCTATCTCCCGCTGTAAGATTTGACTTTGTCATCTCATAAAAAGATTCTAAGCATCAAGGAACGGAAAAAGTATAAACCACTATTAACTAATCGTGATTTTTTTTTTTTTGAGGTCTTCAGAAAGAGTGTTTAAACTAAGTTAATTAGCAATTTTTATTAAAAAGAACTTACATTAGTTATTTAGTTAAGTTATGTAAGGTGGTTATCTTAGCAACTCCACGATAATGTACTAATGTATGATAATGTAAGCTAGTGATGTTATTATATATCCCTAACGTAATTCCACTTTCATCTCAATCAAAGCAAACAAATTTCAAGTAAAAGCTAAGTAAAGCTACGATATACCCCATCAAAAGAAAAAGAAAAAAAAAACAAATAATTCCTAAAAATGAGGAATTTTTAATACTTTATGATGATGCCTTCTCACATGGGAGGTATGATGGATGGATGCAATTTAGGTTGTAGCCATTAAATGTAAGGAACATAATTTTGTGACAATGTTTGTTTGTGGAGGTAGGGAAAAGATATATTCCCCACATTTTTCTATATCTTTATTGATTATATAACTAGCTCTTTTATGAAAATTCTAGTGTAGTCTTATGACTATCGACTATCGTAGTGGATGGTTAATATTGCATAATTTTTTATTTATTTTTATTTCTTAAATCTAATTATATATATATATATATATATTTTTTTTTTTTTTTCAAAAATACTTTAATTAGATTATTAATTTTAGGAAAATAATTTCAAATTTTTCCTAAAATAAGTTTTTATTCTTGAAAAATAAGAAATTCTTTTCCTAAAATAAGAAATCTAATTAAAGTATTTTAAAATTATTTTAAATTAGATTTAGGAATTAAAAAAGAAATAAAAAATCATGCGATCCTAACTATACACTACGATAGTCGGTACTCATAAGACTACACTAGAATCATCTGCTTTTTTTGATGTTTCAAATATGATGATGTCTAATTTTTTTTTTAAAAAAAATCATTTTTATTTGTGTAAAGGCAAATAAAACTTAAATGACCCAAGATGTTTGGGTCCATTAAGAATAATTCAAAGTGAGAAATTGGACAAATGTTATTATTTGTCCCAAGCTACAAGCCAACAATCACAACCCCACCCAACCATGACTATTTGAGCTATGATATTTATAAATCATTATCAATATTATTTAAAAAATTGCTATCAATTCACTTCCATGGACAACAATCATCAACCAACTTTTTACGTACGCAAATTACGGAAATGGACGGAAATTGTACAACTCATCTAGAAATTAGGTTTTCTAATTTTATATTTTTGGTACTTAGGTTATCGTTAACCATGAACATAGTTGTTAGTAATGAATGGACCCTATTTTATTTATTTTTTAATTTTGTTAATATGGAGTAGCAAATAGGTAATTGTTCATCGAAGAACAGTCATCACAACGTTTACTAGACTAAATTTGTTTATCTGACAACAAGTTTATTGAGCTGAACAGCTCGCGAGCTACTCGAGCTCGAATTGGTCAAAGCTTGACTCGATAAATCTGCAGGTTAATCAATAATTTTCTATTTGAAATCATTGAAAATAATTTAATATAATAAATAAAGAAAATTTTGGTTGACACTTAATATATAATATATTAATACACTTACTTTAAGAATAAATAATTTATCTAAAGAAAAAAGAACATATATAATCATTAATTTTTCTTTAAAAAAATTGAAATTCAATACAGCCAAAACATTAAACGAGCAACTCGTAATCGACTCGAGTTCGACTCGAAACCTAACGAACACGAGTCGAGCAACCCCCAACTCGAGATCGACTTGCTCGATAAGCACCCTTAGCTATAACACTTGTCAAGTCGTCACTCGTCAGCAGCTATCGGCTATTGCAAAGTGCTTGTTGTCAGATGATAATTTTTTTACTACTTCCTCCGTAACATAAAGATTTCAACAAATATTTTTTCACGTATTTTGATGAAGCAATTTGAGGGTGTAAACAACAAAATTAATCAAAATAATTTTGATATCACTAACTAATAATCACATTCTTGTTTGTATTAAAACTATTTTGATATTTTTTCGTTTACACCCTTAAATTGTTTCCTCAAAATGCGTGAAAAGAATAAATGTTGAAATCCTTATGTTACAGAGGGAGTACATCAAGATGGAGGAGAGGAAGGATTATTATTTTTTTTTTTATTCATATATATATATATATGTTGGACATATCATGAATGATGCAAGTATATGTAAACACACAAGCTAAAACAGCTCATCGTGGAACACATTTTATATTAGACAAACTTACAATAATTTATTAAAAGACTCGTTTTAGTTTGGTACAAATGTACAATGTAAAATTGGGTTCGGTCAATGGGCTAGTCATAAGCTCATATGTGATCTCTTTCATACGATTGGTTGGACAATTGGACTATAAATGTGGGTTTGTTAGGTATTATTGTAGTTTTTGATTATTTTGATTTTTTTTTTAATAGTCATGATATATGTTATATAAAGAACTACGATTTTTTTTTTTTTTTTTTATCTAATCCAAGATCTAGTTAAAAAATACAAAACTCATCATTATCATTTAAATTTGCATGACGATAAAAAAGTGCAAACCATTCGTTATTTTATATTATGTTATCTTTAGTTTCATTAACTTTTATTTATTTATTATTATAGTATTATTGTTACCCTTTAGTAAGTAATTTGGGTGCTACGTTTAACAATGCTCTTTTCTAAATTATTACTAATAAAACTGAATTCAGTCCAAAAATGCATATACATGCGCACACACACACACATACGAATCTTAGCGGCACACATTTGCGAGAATTCATTATCTTCCTCGTTTCAGGTTTCAAGTGTAGACTAAATTGGATTGGTTAACATGCAGGGCCGCTTCAAGACCTAGTACCACCTATACCAAATAAAAAAATGCAAATATAAAACGAAGGTTTTTGTATCTTAATTCACATCCATTTTGTGATCATAAAAAAGAAAATTGAACTCATGCCATGCACGTATTGCACGATCTTATTTTAAAATTGGATTAGTTTAGTTTTACTTAAAATTTTAATTTAATTTAATATATACAAATATTAAATTAATTGAACAATTAATGTTCATAAATAAAAATTTAAAAACTAAGATTCAAATAAAGAGAAAAAATAATACAAATAATATGATTATTTTTTTAAAAAGAAAATTTTAATGTGCTAAACTATATTAATAAGTTGGGGTATTTACAGAGAATTGATTAAAAAGAATTTTTTTATTTTTATTTTTTAAATTATATAATTTGTAATATATTCATTTAAAGGATAAAAAATTACAAAAATATTATAATAACTTTCTTCAATAATTATTAATAATGTTATTTGATATTTAAGAACAGTCAAAGAAAAGGAAGACTTCTCCAAAGGTGACATCATATCCCCCGACTCAAATTTATTGGTCCGGTCCAATGTAAAAAATTAAGCCCATTAGGTGGGCCAGCTTCAATTCGGCCTTAGCTTAGTTCAGGGTCAAATTTATTGGCCAAAGTCAATTTGAGGAGTGCCAAACCTGCACTAAATTTTTGGACTTTATTGATCTGATCTGAAGAAGGTATTTTATTTCCTTTTAATTTCCAAATATGAAAAATAAAATATTCAACGAAAGTACTATTCTACACCAATTTGCAAGCATCCATAGTTGTGTTCACATTACTAGAAACCAGGATTCTTTCTTCTATTAATTTTTATTTTATTTATTAATTAAAATTGTACTTTATCACCAACATTCTCTTATACAAAAAGAAAAAAAAATTAAATTAATCCAAGTATATGATATACTCCGTATATGATATATATGAACAGATTTATCATAGGGGAAAATGGTAATCTTTTGTACGAAAATTTGAATCTTTATGATAGAGTATATAATATATTTTTGGGCCTCAACTATCCGCTTAAGCTTTTGATTTTAACATAGTATCAGAGCCAATGTGACTCAAAGGTAAATTGGCAACCTTTGATAAATACATTTGAAGAAAATAATTGGCGAAAATAATAATAATTAAAAACTAGATAATCACACACATATATAATAATAATAATAATAATAATAATAATAATAATAATAATAATAATA
This sequence comes from Salicornia ramosissima, assembly GCA_951394345.1. Classification (NCBI taxonomy): domain Eukaryota; kingdom Viridiplantae; phylum Streptophyta; class Magnoliopsida; order Caryophyllales; family Amaranthaceae; genus Salicornia; species Salicornia ramosissima. The sequence goes on along the minus strand of OX596237.1, from coordinate 52,849,921 downwards.
ATAATAATAATAATAATAATAATAATAATAATAATACTTATTTCTATTAAGTACCAAATTTTCATCATTATCAAGTAACCAATTGGTTCGGTTTTTATCTTATGTAAAGATAAAGCCTCAAAAAAAAAAAAAAAAAAGCAACCAAATCAAGAACCTAAAAATGTACATCTATCATGACGAATAATTCTCAAACTTCCAATTACAAGATCTTCAATTCATTTTTCACAAATAATCAAGCATGCACCCCCCAACAAGAAAGCAAATTAACCCATACATCATCATCATTCATCATACATCATCATCATCAAGCCTTAAAGCACAAGAAATTATGATGTTGTTGATGATGATGTTGATGATGATGATGATGATGATGATGATTGACCAAGTGATGCTCACGGTCAATCAAGCCTTGAACGTTACGGAATTCGTCAACACGGCAAGGAATAGTAATAGGGCCTTTTTGGTCAAATCCATATTCTTCTTCAGCTTCTTTAAGCAGTTGAAGGAACAAAGGATGATTGATGTAAACTATTGGTATTACAAACCTTTGGAGCTGTTCCTCTGCTTCGTGCCCCACAAGAACTGCCATGTACCCTTTTGGTACACCCTTGATTTCGTCCTTATTCCTCTGATGATGATGATGATGGTGTAGAAAGTGTGAGATTTGGAGATGAAAGTTCATCATGTGTTGCTTTTCACCACCACCACCACCCATTGCAAGTAGTTATATAATTCAACCAAGAAAATAACAGAAAAAATAGAAAAAGATTTGATTGATTGATTGATTTTAATTTTTGTAAGGGGTTTTAATTAATTAATTAATATTATAAGAAGAAGAAAGAAAAGGGCCAAGGGTCAGAAGAAGAGATGGAAAGAAGAAAGAGAGTGAGAGAGGAATTGATTAAAGAACTTGGGATGTTGCTCATGATAATTTTCAATGTTAACCCAACATAAAGAATTTTTGGTAGAGATGAAGCCTTTTATGAGGCTATTTGCTTCCCTATTTATATTTGTGGTGTCTTGCCTTTTGGCTCTCCCCAAAGGTAGGTAGTTTCCTTTTTATTTTATTTTTTTTTTATATAGGAATTGAAGGTTACTTAAATTGCAAACAAGGTTATAAGTTCATTTATTTAGCGAATTAAAAAGGGTGAAAATCTTCTATCCCACTACCTGTATGGTCGTATACCACAAGTAACTATTCTTTTTTATTGGTTGATTTTGATATTAAATTTTAAAACTTTAATCCAACAAAGGATGACCTTGAGGCGTCTGATCTGGACGTCCCTACCCTTATTTTTTTTAAAAAAAAAAAAATTAACCACCGCCATTGTGGTGGTGGTGGTGGCGGTGGTGGTGGTCGAGGTCATGGCATGGTGTCCGACATCGTTGTATATGTATAGTTGTGGTGTAATTTTAAGTTAAGGGCATTATTATCTTTTTACTTTAAATTGTGGGCGATTTTAAGTACTCGTAATTTATGGGCGACATTTAACAAGTCTCTTCTTTTTTATTGGTTGATTTTGATATTTTGATATATATATTTTTTATTTTTACTATTATAAATTAATGTATAAATGTTAGGCCTTGTTATTTAGGTATATATTCTTGGTGTATATCTAGGCATATTTTTAGGACCTTTTTTTAACCTAATAACTTGTATATATAGCCTAGTTGTGTATATTCAAAGATGCGTTTGATTCGTCTGAAATTTTTTGAACTTATCTGATCTAAATTTTTCTAATCTAGTTTGATATAATATGAATTTTTCTTGTCTGATTTGAACTTTCTGATCTAATCTGTATTTTTCTAATCTGATATGATTGCAGTTATTATTATAGCTATAATTGTTCTGATCCGATCTGAACTCTTCTGATCTAAACTAAATTTTTATGAAATGATTTGATCTGATCTGATTTTTCTGATCCGATATGAATTTTCTAAAATTAAGCATATGAGTTCTTATTTAAGTTAAATCAAACGCACCCCAAGTCAAGGGCAAGATAATGAAAACTCCATCTACTCTAGATAGTCTATTGTTTAGTAATTTAACATGATATCAGAGCCCGGGTTTGAGTTCGATTGATTTATGCCAAATTATAGACAACTTAAATTAAGGGGAGTCCCATGAACAACTCACATATGAGCACAAGTGTTGTCCCACATTGAAATTAAGGGGGAGTGTTGTTGTGATAATTTAAATCCCACAGGCCACATGAAATGAATCAAGAGTTAACACCACTTGATAAGGCTAAGGGGTTACTCCCCTCGCTGTAATATGGTTTTGAGGTGGAACTTCTTGATCTTGTAAAGTGGGTTTGCAATACTTGTGGCGTGTGCGGCCTAAACTCGTTTAAATAAGAACATTAGAAGTTATCCCTCCATAATAATAGTAATTTTTCAGAAGAAAATTTTATATATTAACTAGTTTTTTGCACGTTTGATGAACATGACGATTTTAAAAAACAAATTGAAAAATATTATTAATTTGAATCAAATTGTTTTATTTATTCATTTTAAACCTTATTTCTTGAAAACAAAGATCTCTAAACTTGACACATGACAGGGCTTGAATATCTTTAAATTGTCTTGAAAACAATAATAAAATTGAAATTGTATTAACAAAAGAAAAAAATTCAATAAAATAAGTATTAACAAATGAATATTTTAATGATTTGAATTAATTAAATTGTCTTGTTTTACTTATTCATTTGTTAATCGTCATGTGTCTTGAATTTTATTTATTCATTTAGAAATAATAAAATAAGTATTTAAATTTTCTTGAAAACAAAAGAAAAAAAAATCATTAAAATTGGCATATGACAAGGCTGAATCAAAAATTAACAAATGAATGACATATGACAGTTAAATTTCTCGTTTTAATTATTTAAATTATAGAATTATAGATTATAGATATCCTATAATCTAGACGAATGTAAGTAAAAATTATGTTGGTTGGTGTCTTGGTGATTTGTGTTGACCTTTTAGATGAGATGTTCAAATGCAAGACTTGTTAAATAAATACGGAGTAATAATTTTTTTTTTTAAAAAAAAAAACAAAAAAAAAAAACCTTTAATTGAGTGTGAAAGCAAGTTAATAAGGGGAGAAAACGAGGATGACCTAGTTAAGTCTATTACTGAGGAGGGTTTGGTGGGGATAAAATATTCTATTGACTTTTCCAAAGGAACCTGGAACTGTTTATTGCCAGGGTTGATTGTTGCTGTCTACATAGAAAAAAAAACAATTACTATCCATTGTTGCAATTTAGTTGTTATATTTTGAGATTGTTCCAGAGGTGATCGTGGGCCGGGCTGGGTCGGGCCGATGTATAAAAATCAAGCCCATATTGCGGGCCGGGTTTGGGCTGGGCTTAGTTCGGGCCCAAATTTCTTAGCCAAAGCCCGAATATTTAGTGCAGGCTTGGCGTGCTTTTTCGGGCCAGACCTAAAAAAGTAACAAAAAACTCTAATTTTAAATGTCCAAGGCCCGCACGAAAAGAAAAAAAATCGGGCCGGACCGGGCCCAAATTCGGGCCTAATTTTCATGTCCAAAGCCCGCAAAAAGCGGGCCGGGCCACTTTTGATCAGCTCTAGATTGTTCACAAGTGGTTTTTAATTACTTTCATTTTTATAAACGTAAGGAAAAATATTGTTATAATAAATTTAGTTTAATTCGTCTTACCATGTACTTTTCAAATATATATTTTTTTATTATGTGTAATTTAAGATATTTATATTTAAAATAATGTGTCAACTAAATTGAAACGGATTGAGTACATACTATTATAATTAAATAAAAAATATGAGACAAATATACATCTTAGAATACAAAAGAGGGAATAAATCGTGTGGGGATGCACCTCAATACATTAATAGGAGGAAAGTAATAGTGTGGGGTTATCTTTTTATTCTTATTAAATTAAATTATTATGGGTGGTGGTGTGGTTCTAGCATTTCCTCAATCTTATTCAATTTTTAGAGGTTCCAAGAATTGCCTTTTTTTAAAAAAATAAATCACTTCTTTTTAGAAAGATTGAAAATCACTATATATCATTTTTAGAAGTTATACTTGTACATATATTTATTTTCTAAAAATATAATGCGTGAAAATAAAATAAATTTTGAAGATATAGGTGAGTTAAGAAAATGACTTTTTCAGTTTTCTAACGTAATATCTCATTTAATTAGGGATGTACGTATATAATGTGAGTCCAATTTAAGTTTATGTTCGCTTGACTAAACTGGTTAATATTGAAGGAATATGTTTTCATACATTTTTGACACTTACTAAAAAATATATAGATAAATATAAAGATAATAAAGTTAATTATTTTAGTAATAATATTTACTTGCTACGGAATTAATGTTGTTAGTGGGTTAATATTGATTGTGTCGATTTGTAACTGAAATAATCAATTTTATGAGGTTACATATAGTAGCACAAGTTGAACAAAACAACTCAAAGCCCAATAAGAGCTTGACTACTCATAAGATTTGTAGGGAAAAGAGAATACGTTCTCTGAGTGTTAACTTAGATTACTGGGAAAGACCGAAGCAATGCTACTGCAGGGGTGGTGATTAGACAAGAACAAGGGGCGAGGGTGTTTGGTTGCTTCACAAAAATCAGAGCTTCTTCCCCTGCTGAAGCTGAGTTAGTTCCCTTAAGAGAGGCCCTGGTAGTGGCTACAAACAGAGATATGACTCGCTTTCAGATTGAAATCGATGCAAAGGCGATTAAACTCATAATGGACAATGCTCAACAACATTATACTCATCATCTGGGAGCTATAATTATGGAGGTGCACAATAAACATTTTCCCACATATGGAGTTGCTTCATGCAAAAAGGGAAGCTAATTTAGTGGCCCACACGCTTGCTAAGGAAGGACAGACTTCGACCTTTGCTGCACAGAACTTTGAGGCCCCTCCGACATGGATTCTTCCAGCCATGGACCATTGTAACGACCCGACTTCCTAGACTTGTCGATTTGCGAAGGAAATCGACAAATGGATCATTACCAATCATAAGACTTAATATCAATATCAAAATATAGGTTCAATAATCCTTTTTATTAACTAATAATGAAATAATATCTCAAAAGTCCATAAATAAATATCAAGATACAAGATAAATATTGTTCCATCCCAACAGGCTGGGACAAACTACTTATTAAATAAATAAATAAATCCATGACTAGACTCTGGGTTCACTCTATTGATCACATCAACACACAACCCGAACCATACGAGCCCACTTATGCGTCTGCATCATCTCCTGAAATGGGGGGAGGGGTCCACCGTCAGTGGCGAGTAACTAGGCTGTCCCGCTTAAATGAGGGACCGCTAACCATATAATAGCATAGAATCAACCAGGAAAATCATACAAAAATACATAAGAATACGTACGAGAACACGTAGAAAAATACGTAGAAAAATACATATAAAAATACATATGAAATACGTAGAAAAATACGTAGAAAAATACGTAGGAAAATACGTACATAATACGAGTACGATACGTATAAACTACCTGCAAAATACGGTTAGAAATACATACAATATACGTATAAAATACGGATAAAAATACATACCGAAAACAGACAAATACGGATACGATACGTATATAAATACAGACCAAAATACTCATACAAAATACATGGAAATACACGTACAATATACTAAAAAAAAAATACATATAAATACAGACTTACCAGACGTACGCAGCGGAAGACTTATCATTACATAAATACAACTTATACACACGAAAATACACGTAAATACACATATAACAGAATTGTAACGACCCGACTTTTTAGCTTGTCAATTTACGAAGGGTAATCAACATTCGGATCATTACTTAATCTAATTAGACCATAATTCAATATTACAAAGGAAAGAATTAACCTTTATTAACTATAGCTGCTAGAATCCATAATAAACCTTTAATTAATATTACATCAAAGTCTGAAAAATACTGTCCCAACATGCTGGGATCTTAGTAACAAACTAAATAAAGGTTTAAATAGTTCTGACTAAACTAGAATACTTAAATAGAGGCCCAAACTCTCAAGCCCATCCGGCGAAGCCCGCTCTAATCTGCTGCAACGTCACCTGAAACTGAGGGGGGGGTCCACCATCAGTGGCGAGTAACTAGGCTGTCCCATTTAATCGAGGGACCACCAAACACATAATAGCATAGAAATTGTCATAAAAACTGTAAAGAACTTAATACATGTTTTACACATAAATATACAAATTACGTATAAATGTACGTATAAAAATACGTATAAAAGAACGTATAGACGTACGTATAAATGTACGTACAGAAATACGTATACAAGTACGTATAAAGATACGTATAAAGATACGTATAAATACACCTGCAGAGATACGGTTAGAATACGTATAATCTTCGTATAGAATACGTACAAACAACCCTGCAGATACGGTTAGAATACATACAAAATACATTCAACATTCGCATACATACACACGCTAACATACTCGAATAATTACAGAAATATACACAGCGGAAGGCTTATAATATACTGAACTTGTACTTTATATTATACAACTTAGAATTATACTTCACCACCTTCTTACATGATATCATCAGTAAATCCTAATCATATCTTTTCATAATCTTATCATCGAATTTCATATCATAATCTTATCATATCATATGTTATATCTTATCATAATCTTTCTTAATCGTAATTCATATCTTATAATTACATCTCATCTCATATCATAACATCAATCTTATAATAAGGGCATAATAGCTTCTTATCTTAACATATGCACTTATCATATCATTACATCAATCTTATAATAAGGACATAATATCTTCTTAACTTTACATATGTACTTATTATATCAACTTAACTTAACATATCATCTTTGCGGACTGTCTTCTTCAGCTCGTAGCGAACCTTTGCGTTCGCAACTTTCCTAGAACAAGTCGGGGTGAACCTTTGCGTCCCACCCGTAGCCCTCCTTTGCGAGAACTAAGCCTAAGCTATGGCCATAACTCCTGGTAGCGGCTCGCAGATACGGTTACCAGACGGCTACATGTTCTAAGACCAAGAACTGCGCGGGGGAACCTTTGCGTTCGTCCCATGTGAGCAGTGGCATCGACTAAACCCAATTGATAACCTTTGCGTTATCGCAAGGGCGTCCCATCTTATTTATCCCGATTGATGACCTTTGCGTCATCGCAGGGGCGATCTTTATATTGTATCTTATATCTTTACTTAATCATATCATATCATATATTGGGAAATACTAGGTGACCGTAATAGGAAATGAAATGTTCGGAGTCCCAGGAAAGAGAGGTGCGGCACGTATATTGGCCACCTTAAATACCAAGTCTTTCCTAGCCAGAGACCGAAACATAACATGTATATCTATTACTCTGTTTCCTTTCTTATCCCTAGTAATATCTTATATATCTTCAAAACTCATATAATATATTATCCTTAAAATATATATATCATATACTTATAATCTTACCCTTTCGGATACTAACCTTAATATTATACCATATACTATCAGTAATAAATCCGAAAATATTTATATTAATAATACTTATATTATTTCGGTCCTCTTAAGTAATAATACCAAAAATATCCTTTTATCCCTTCACTTTACAACTTATCCCTAATAATTATTTTATCCGTAACTTTTATTATTAATTATCCCTAAATTAATAACAATCCAAAATCAACTAAATTTGACTACTTCTAGCAATTTTACACGGCATTCCCAGAATGTTAACAAAATTTAATTAATTTCTTAATTTATTTTAATTAAACAACTAATTACTAAAAATTAGCAAATTAAAATAAAAATCATATTTTTCCTAATTTTCTTCCACACGACGTTTTAATATCTTTTAATAAAAATTATTTAATTAATTCATATAATTTAATCTACAGCAAACACTTAAATTAAATAAACAATTCTTACGAAAAATTATACTTAACATAACATAACAAGATTTGAATCATACATACACGGCATATACATATAAACAAGTAATAACACAACTTTTAATGTTTTAATCTTTAGCTCACTCGGGAGAATCCCGAGAGTAAGTAGATTTTAGAATATAATTCAAGAACAAATTTACATATTCAAGAATTTAAAGATTCATGGAATTAAATAAGGATTTAAAATAAAGATTCACATATTTAATCTAGCATGTTCAAGATTAGTATAAAAATAACATTTTTATTTCCTCCTTTAAATTTTGTACCACTCGAAAATTCAATAATTAATAATAGCATATTTTAATAATTCAATTGCCCTATTTTATACAATCTGATTTTTAAAGAATTAAATTAAAAACGACCATCTAAAGATCTCTAAAAATCTGGAAATTTTTATGGGAGCTAAATATGGGTTCAAGTATTTACGTGCATAAATTTCGTCTAAAAATAACATCTTTTACTATTTTTAAGTGATTTTATAACTAACCAGTCAGATTAGGCTGAATTCGGTTTCAGAATTTTATGCCATATCAAACGATCTTTAAAAATTACGAAAATTTAACACAAGCTGTAAAACATTATCACTGACTTCCATATAAAATTTCGTAGCATTTCGAATTGATTAAGTACACTAATAAATTCGTAAACCTATTCTGGTCAGTTTTACCGGTTTGAAAGATTAAATTTTTATAAATAATAAACGGACGAATTTTGCCACGAAATAAATCATGGTTAATAATCAAACAGTAAACCAGATACCATGAAAAATTCATCAAGAAATAACAAGATTTGATTGGTAAATAAATTATACAAGATCATACATAAAATCAAGAAAATACATAAAAATCAATCAAGAAATTCATGCTTCATGCTCGACATGTTCATATGAAAACAATATTAAACTTCCTACAATTTTCATGCTTCAATTCCTAATTAACTATGTGTTTTTCTACCCATAGATTAAAGAGGAAAGCGAAGTTACCTTAAATCGCAAAAATTCCAAGGTAACAATGGAGGTTCACGGTTATGAGAGGGGAAAAGATGGAGAAAACTTTAGGGTTTGGAGCAATATAACAAATAGGACCCAAAATAAAACAAGGGGTCCTATATATAGAGAAACTAAAAAAAAACAAGCAAGCCCTCAAAATCTTCAAGTGCCGTGAACAATTGAGGAAAAAGGGGGAAAGTTGGTTGTAGTCAACCAACAACTTTGAATGGGTGATTATATAATTTCAAATTAATTAAATTAATTAATTATCCAAAATAATAATTAATATTTAATCAACTAAAACAAAATAATATTGGCCCAAATAAAAGGAAGGAACCGGCCCCAAAAGAAAAAGAAAGAAAAATTGGGTCTTTGGCCCAATTTGGAAAAGAAAGGATTGGGCTAAAAATAAAAACAGTCCAATTAATATGGGCTTTTGGACTTAGAATTCAATAAATAACATTAACAACCGCGAAATTTTCTGGCCCAAAATTCCGGGTCGTTACAATCACCCCTCCTTAAATAAATTTCGTCCTCGAAATTTACTTAAAGAAGCTCACGTAAGAAAACAATGGAACAACTAAAACATAAACGATCAGCCGTAGACGGAGACCGTACACGTAGTTATGTCAGCTGCGCGTCCGCCTCTTCTTGGTCACGTAGAAGACTCGGTTCTTCACTTGTACTCGGCTCACCATTGTTGCCGGTTTGTTCTTTGGTCACGCCCAAGTCTCGTGCCTTCCTTGTCTACATACGCAACACCCTATTGTAACCCGTCGCACCTCTTTCCGGAATGACGTTCGTTCTCGCATCCTCTGCCAACCGGGGTCTCGGAATCGTTGGTTGCTTGCCCGTCCTGCGATTGCGGCTCCTGGTATGGTTCGATTCGTTGTCTCTTCTCAACTGCGGCCGATTAGCTTCCTCTGGTTCTCTTCTCTGTAGCCCTTTCCTCCTCGAACGATGCTTGAACCTCTAAGGCGGTCTCGTACGCGTTCTGGAACGATGCTAACCTGTTGCCGGTAACGTGTACCCTAATGCGAGGACTCGTCATTTTGATATACCGCTTCAGCTTCTCAGCTTCCGATGGAGATATTGCAGCGAAAAATCTGGACAGCTTCGCGAACTTGTCGGTAAATGTATGAACTGGCATGGTCCCCTGAGTGAGCGTCAGGAACTCCTCTGGCTTTTGCCACCTAAGCTCGTCGGAAAAGATACGTTCTCGTAGCTTGGAGGTAAACTCTTCCCGTGTCATGCTCTTCACAGCTCTTCCCTGCGGCGAACCGTTACCAACTAGTCGTCTGCTTCTAGTCGAAGGTAGTAGCTAGCGATCTGAACTCGTTTATCTCCCGGACAACCGATTGCGTCGAACCGTTCTTCCATCTCTCAAATCCAGCTCTTGCGCATCACGGGGTCAGACGTGCCATCATTGGTAGGACGACGATGACGAGAAATCTGATCCTGGACCTGTGGGTTATGGGCTCACCACGCTTCTGCTGCGCCACTCTGATAAAACACCGGTCACGGCTACGAATTGATGGTTCCGGCGTCGAAGTCTGAGGTTTGGCCTTGGGGGCGTCATCCTGTACGTACACACTTAAACATTCCTATTGTTAGTTCACACAAAAGCACATAGTAACGTCGGAGGACGTAAACGAGCAATCCGATCGAACGAAGACGACTGGGAATTCTGGACCCGCACGCTAATCTGTGCCAAAGTAAGAATTGCGTCTTCTAAGTTGCGACGACGACGGCAGGAACTTGAAGGTCGTGGGATCGACATCCTGAAACAACAATCGCGTTAAGAAATACACGACATACGAAACGGCGCCAACGCGAAACGAAAACGATAAATCGTCTTAACCCTGGCTTCTACCCATGGTTCACTCATCTAGGTTTTCCATATTAGGCTAAGGTTCACTCGGGTTCATAAAGCACTCAACTTTCAAAGTTACTTGTGAAGAAGTAACTTAGGGTCAAACCTATGGCTCTGATACCAACTGTAACGACCCGACTTTTTAGCTTGTCAATTTACGAAGGGTAATCAACATTCGGATCATTACTTAATCTAATTAGACCATAATTCAATATTACAAAGGAAAGAATTAACCTTTATTAACTATAGCTGCTAGAATCCATAATAAACCTTTAATTAATATTACATCAAAGTCTGAAAAATACTGTCCCAACATGCTGGGATCTTAGTAACAAACTAAATAAAGGTTTAAATAGTTCTGACTAAACTAGAATACTTAAATAGAGGCCCAAACTCTCAAGCCCATCCGGCGAAGCCCGCTCTAATCTGCTGCAACGTCACCTGAAACTGAGGGGGGGGTCCACCATCAGTGGCGAGTAACTAGGCTGTCCCATTTAATCGAGGGACCACCAAACACATAATAGCATAGAAATTGTCATAAAAACTGTAAAGAACTTAATACATGTTTTACACATAAATATACAAATTACGTATAAATGTACGTATAAAAATACGTATAAAAGAACGTATAGACGTACGTATAAATGTACGTACAGAAATACGTATACAAGTACGTATAAAGATACGTATAAAGATACGTATAAATACACCTGCAGAGATACGGTTAGAATACGTATAATCTTCGTATAGAATACGTACAAACAACCCTGCAGATACGGTTAGAATACATACAAAATACATTCAACATTCGCATACATACACACGCTAACATACTCGAATAATTACAGAAATATACACAGCGGAAGGCTTATAATATACTGAACTTGTACTTTATATTATACAACTTAGAATTATACTTCACCACCTTCTTACATGATATCATCAGTAAATCCTAATCATATCTTTTCATAATCTTATCATCGAATTTCATATCATAATCTTATCATATCATATGTTATATCTTATCATAATCTTTCTTAATCGTAATTCATATCTTATAATTACATCTCATCTCATATCATAACATCAATCTTATAATAAGGGCATAATAGCTTCTTATCTTAACATATGCACTTATCATATCATTACATCAATCTTATAATAAGGACATAATATCTTCTTAACTTTACATATGTACTTATTATATCAACTTAACTTAACATATCATCTTTGCGGACTGTCTTCTTCAGCTCGTAGCGAACCTTTGCGTTCGCAACTTTCCTAGAACAAGTCGGGGTGAACCTTTGCGTCCCACCCGTAGCCCTCCTTTGCGAGAACTAAGCCTAAGCTATGGCCATAACTCCTGGTAGCGGCTCGCAGATACGGTTACCAGACGGCTACATGTTCTAAGACCAAGAACTGCGCGGGGGAACCTTTGCGTTCGTCCCATGTGAGCAGTGGCATCGACTAAACCCAATTGATAACCTTTGCGTTATCGCAAGGGCGTCCCATCTTATTTATCCCGATTGATGACCTTTGCGTCATCGCAGGGGCGATCTTTATATTGTATCTTATATCTTTACTTAATCATATCATATCATATATTGGGAAATACTAGGTGACCGTAATAGGAAATGAAATGTTCGGAGTCCCAGGAAAGAGAGGTGCGGCACGTATATTGGCCACCTTAAATACCAAGTCTTTCCTAGCCAGAGACCGAAACATAACATGTATATCTATTACTCTGTTTCCTTTCTTATCCCTAGTAATATCTTATATATCTTCAAAACTCATATAATATATTATCCTTAAAATATATATATCATATACTTATAATCTTACCCTTTCGGATACTAACCTTAATATTATACCATATACTATCAGTAATAAATCCGAAAATATTTATATTAATAATACTTATATTATTTCGGTCCTCTTAAGTAATAATACCAAAAATATCCTTTTATCCCTTCACTTTACAACTTATCCCTAATAATTATTTTATCCGTAACTTTTATTATTAATTATCCCTAAATTAATAACAATCCAAAATCAACTAAATTTGACTACTTCTAGCAATTTTACACGGCATTCCCAGAATGTTAACAAAATTTAATTAATTTCTTAATTTATTTTAATTAAACAACTAATTACTAAAAATTAGCAAATTAAAATAAAAATCATATTTTTCCTAATTTTCTTCCACACGACGTTTTAATATCTTTTAATAAAAATTATTTAATTAATTCATATAATTTAATCTACAGCAAACACTTAAATTAAATAAACAATTCTTACGAAAAATTATACTTAACATAACATAACAAGATTTGAATCATACATACACGGCATATACATATAAACAAGTAATAACACAACTTTTAATGTTTTAATCTTTAGCTCACTCGGGAGAATCCCGAGAGTAAGTAGATTTTAGAATATAATTCAAGAACAAATTTACATATTCAAGAATTTAAAGATTCATGGAATTAAATAAGGATTTAAAATAAAGATTCACATATTTAATCTAGCATGTTCAAGATTAGTATAAAAATAACATTTTTATTTCCTCCTTTAAATTTTGTACCACTCGAAAATTCAATAATTAATAATAGCATATTTTAATAATTCAATTGCCCTATTTTATACAATCTGATTTTTAAAGAATTAAATTAAAAACGACCATCTAAAGATCTCTAAAAATCTGGAAATTTTTATGGGAGCTAAATATGGGTTCAAGTATTTACGTGCATAAATTTCGTCTAAAAATAACATCTTTTACTATTTTTAAGTGATTTTATAACTAACCAGTCAGATTAGGCTGAATTCGGTTTCAGAATTTTATGCCATATCAAACGATCTTTAAAAATTACGAAAATTTAACACAAGCTGTAAAACATTATCACTGACTTCCATATAAAATTTCGTAGCATTTCGAATTGATTAAGTACACTAATAAATTCGTAAACCTATTCTGGTCAGTTTTACCGGTTTGAAAGATTAAATTTTTATAAATAATAAACGGACGAATTTTGCCACGAAATAAATCATGGTTAATAATCAAACAGTAAACCAGATACCATGAAAAATTCATCAAGAAATAACAAGATTTGATTGGTAAATAAATTATACAAGATCATACATAAAATCAAGAAAATACATAAAAATCAATCAAGAAATTCATGCTTCATGCTCGACATGTTCATATGAAAACAATATTAAACTTCCTACAATTTTCATGCTTCAATTCCTAATTAACTATGTGTTTTTCTACCCATAGATTAAAGAGGAAAGCGAAGTTACCTTAAATCGCAAAAATTCCAAGGTAACAATGGAGGTTCACGGTTATGAGAGGGGAAAAGATGGAGAAAACTTTAGGGTTTGGAGCAATATAACAAATAGGACCCAAAATAAAACAAGGGGTCCTATATATAGAGAAACTAAAAAAAAACAAGCAAGCCCTCAAAATCTTCAAGTGCCGTGAACAATTGAGGAAAAAGGGGGAAAGTTGGTTGTAGTCAACCAACAACTTTGAATGGGTGATTATATAATTTCAAATTAATTAAATTAATTAATTATCCAAAATAATAATTAATATTTAATCAACTAAAACAAAATAATATTGGCCCAAATAAAAGGAAGGAACCGGCCCCAAAAGAAAAAGAAAGAAAAATTGGGTCTTTGGCCCAATTTGGAAAAGAAAGGATTGGGCTAAAAATAAAAACAGTCCAATTAATATGGGCTTTTGGACTTAGAATTCAATAAATAACATTAACAACCGCGAAATTTTCTGGCCCAAAATTCCGGGTCGTTACAATCACCCCTCCTTAAATAAATTTCGTCCTCGAAATTTACTTAAAGAAGCTCACGTAAGAAAACAATGGAACAACTAAAACATAAACGATCAGCCGTAGACGGAGACCGTACACGTAGTTATGTCAGCTGCGCGTCCGCCTCTTCTTGGTCACGTAGAAGACTCGGTTCTTCACTTGTACTCGGCTCACCATTGTTGCCGGTTTGTTCTTTGGTCACGCCCAAGTCTCGTGCCTTCCTTGTCTACATACGCAACACCCTATTGTAACCCGTCGCACCTCTTTCCGGAATGACGTTCGTTCTCGCATCCTCTGCCAACCGGGGTCTCGGAATCGTTGGTTGCTTGCCCGTCCTGCGATTGCGGCTCCTGGTATGGTTCGATTCGTTGTCTCTTCTCAACTGCGGCCGATTAGCTTCCTCTGGTTCTCTTCTCTGTAGCCCTTTCCTCCTCGAACGATGCTTGAACCTCTAAGGCGGTCTCGTACGCGTTCTGGAACGATGCTAACCTGTTGCCGGTAACGTGTACCCTAATGCGAGGACTCGTCATTTTGATATACCGCTTCAGCTTCTCAGCTTCCGATGGAGATATTGCAGCGAAAAATCTGGACAGCTTCGCGAACTTGTCGGTAAATGTATGAACTGGCATGGTCCCCTGAGTGAGCGTCAGGAACTCCTCTGGCTTTTGCCACCTAAGCTCGTCGGAAAAGATACGTTCTCGTAGCTTGGAGGTAAACTCTTCCCGTGTCATGCTCTTCACAGCTCTTCCCTGCGGCGAACCGTTACCAACTAGTCGTCTGCTTCTAGTCGAAGGTAGTAGCTAGCGATCTGAACTCGTTTATCTCCCGGACAACCGATTGCGTCGAACCGTTCTTCCATCTCTCAAATCCAGCTCTTGCGCATCACGGGGTCAGACGTGCCATCATTGGTAGGACGACGATGACGAGAAATCTGATCCTGGACCTGTGGGTTATGGGCTCACCACGCTTCTGCTGCGCCACTCTGATAAAACACCGGTCACGGCTACGAATTGATGGTTCCGGCGTCGAAGTCTGAGGTTTGGCCTTGGGGGCGTCATCCTGTACGTACACACTTAAACATTCCTATTGTTAGTTCACACAAAAGCACATAGTAACGTCGGAGGACGTAAACGAGCAATCCGATCGAACGAAGACGACTGGGAATTCTGGACCCGCACGCTAATCTGTGCCAAAGTAAGAATTGCGTCTTCTAAGTTGCGACGACGACGGCAGGAACTTGAAGGTCGTGGGATCGACATCCTGAAACAACAATCGCGTTAAGAAATACACGACATACGAAACGGCGCCAACGCGAAACGAAAACGATAAATCGTCTTAACCCTGGCTTCTACCCATGGTTCACTCATCTAGGTTTTCCATATTAGGCTAAGGTTCACTCGGGTTCATAAAGCACTCAACTTTCAAAGTTACTTGTGAAGAAGTAACTTAGGGTCAAACCTATGGCTCTGATACCAACTGTAACGACCCGACTTTTTAGCTTGTCAATTTACGAAGGGTAATCAACATTCGGATCATTACTTAATCTAATTAGACCATAATTCAATATTACAAAGGAAAGAATTAACCTTTATTAACTATAGCTGCTAGAATCCATAATAAACCTTTAATTAATATTACATCAAAGTCTGAAAAATACTGTCCCAACATGCTGGGATCTTAGTAACAAACTAAATAAAGGTTTAAATAGTTCTGACTAAACTAGAATACTTAAATAGAGGCCCAAACTCTCAAGCCCATCCGGCGAAGCCCGCTCTAATCTGCTGCAACGTCACCTGAAACTGAGGGGGGGGTCCACCATCAGTGGCGAGTAACTAGGCTGTCCCATTTAATCGAGGGACCACCAAACACATAATAGCATAGAAATTGTCATAAAAACTGTAAAGAACTTAATACATGTTTTACACATAAATATACAAATTACGTATAAATGTACGTATAAAAATACGTATAAAAGAACGTATAGACGTACGTATAAATGTACGTACAGAAATACGTATACAAGTACGTATAAAGATACGTATAAAGATACGTATAAATACACCTGCAGAGATACGGTTAGAATACGTATAATCTTCGTATAGAATACGTACAAACAACCCTGCAGATACGGTTAGAATACATACAAAATACATTCAACATTCGCATACATACACACGCTAACATACTCGAATAATTACAGAAATATACACAGCGGAAGGCTTATAATATACTGAACTTGTACTTTATATTATACAACTTAGAATTATACTTCACCACCTTCTTACATGATATCATCAGTAAATCCTAATCATATCTTTTCATAATCTTATCATCGAATTTCATATCATAATCTTATCATATCATATGTTATATCTTATCATAATCTTTCTTAATCGTAATTCATATCTTATAATTACATCTCATCTCATATCATAACATCAATCTTATAATAAGGGCATAATAGCTTCTTATCTTAACATATGCACTTATCATATCATTACATCAATCTTATAATAAGGACATAATATCTTCTTAACTTTACATATGTACTTATTATATCAACTTAACTTAACATATCATCTTTGCGGACTGTCTTCTTCAGCTCGTAGCGAACCTTTGCGTTCGCAACTTTCCTAGAACAAGTCGGGGTGAACCTTTGCGTCCCACCCGTAGCCCTCCTTTGCGAGAACTAAGCCTAAGCTATGGCCATAACTCCTGGTAGCGGCTCGCAGATACGGTTACCAGACGGCTACATGTTCTAAGACCAAGAACTGCGCGGGGGAACCTTTGCGTTCGTCCCATGTGAGCAGTGGCATCGACTAAACCCAATTGATAACCTTTGCGTTATCGCAAGGGCGTCCCATCTTATTTATCCCGATTGATGACCTTTGCGTCATCGCAGGGGCGATCTTTATATTGTATCTTATATCTTTACTTAATCATATCATATCATATATTGGGAAATACTAGGTGACCGTAATAGGAAATGAAATGTTCGGAGTCCCAGGAAAGAGAGGTGCGGCACGTATATTGGCCACCTTAAATACCAAGTCTTTCCTAGCCAGAGACCGAAACATAACATGTATATCTATTACTCTGTTTCCTTTCTTATCCCTAGTAATATCTTATATATCTTCAAAACTCATATAATATATTATCCTTAAAATATATATATCATATACTTATAATCTTACCCTTTCGGATACTAACCTTAATATTATACCATATACTATCAGTAATAAATCCGAAAATATTTATATTAATAATACTTATATTATTTCGGTCCTCTTAAGTAATAATACCAAAAATATCCTTTTATCCCTTCACTTTACAACTTATCCCTAATAATTATTTTATCCGTAACTTTTATTATTAATTATCCCTAAATTAATAACAATCCAAAATCAACTAAATTTGACTACTTCTAGCAATTTTACACGGCATTCCCAGAATGTTAACAAAATTTAATTAATTTCTTAATTTATTTTAATTAAACAACTAATTACTAAAAATTAGCAAATTAAAATAAAAATCATATTTTTCCTAATTTTCTTCCACACGACGTTTTAATATCTTTTAATAAAAATTATTTAATTAATTCATATAATTTAATCTACAGCAAACACTTAAATTAAATAAACAATTCTTACGAAAAATTATACTTAACATAACATAACAAGATTTGAATCATACATACACGGCATATACATATAAACAAGTAATAACACAACTTTTAATGTTTTAATCTTTAGCTCACTCGGGAGAATCCCGAGAGTAAGTAGATTTTAGAATATAATTCAAGAACAAATTTACATATTCAAGAATTTAAAGATTCATGGAATTAAATAAGGATTTAAAATAAAGATTCACATATTTAATCTAGCATGTTCAAGATTAGTATAAAAATAACATTTTTATTTCCTCCTTTAAATTTTGTACCACTCGAAAATTCAATAATTAATAATAGCATATTTTAATAATTCAATTGCCCTATTTTATACAATCTGATTTTTAAAGAATTAAATTAAAAACGACCATCTAAAGATCTCTAAAAATCTGGAAATTTTTATGGGAGCTAAATATGGGTTCAAGTATTTACGTGCATAAATTTCGTCTAAAAATAACATCTTTTACTATTTTTAAGTGATTTTATAACTAACCAGTCAGATTAGGCTGAATTCGGTTTCAGAATTTTATGCCATATCAAACGATCTTTAAAAATTACGAAAATTTAACACAAGCTGTAAAACATTATCACTGACTTCCATATAAAATTTCGTAGCATTTCGAATTGATTAAGTACACTAATAAATTCGTAAACCTATTCTGGTCAGTTTTACCGGTTTGAAAGATTAAATTTTTATAAATAATAAACGGACGAATTTTGCCACGAAATAAATCATGGTTAATAATCAAACAGTAAACCAGATACCATGAAAAATTCATCAAGAAATAACAAGATTTGATTGGTAAATAAATTATACAAGATCATACATAAAATCAAGAAAATACATAAAAATCAATCAAGAAATTCATGCTTCATGCTCGACATGTTCATATGAAAACAATATTAAACTTCTTACAATTTTCATGCTTCAATTCCTAATTAACTATGTGTTTTTCTACCCATAGATTAAAGAGGAAAGCGAAGTTACCTTAAATCGCAAAAATTCCAAGGTAACAATGGAGGTTCACGGTTATGAGAGGGGAAAAGATGGAGAAAACTTTAGGGTTTGGAGCAATATAACAAATAGGACCCAAAATAAAACAAGGGGTCCTATATATAGAGAAACTAAAAAAAAACAAGCAAGCCCTCAAAATCTTCAAGTGCCGTGAACAATTGAGGAAAAAGGGGGAAAGTTGGTTGTAGTCAACCAACAACTTTGAATGGGTGATTATATAATTTCAAATTAATTAAATTAATTAATTATCCAAAATAATAATTAATATTTAATCAACTAAAACAAAATAATATTGGCCCAAATAAAAGGAAGGAACCGGCCCCAAAAGAAAAAGAAAGAAAAATTGGGTCTTTGGCCCAATTTGGAAAAGAAAGGATTGGGCTAAAAATAAAAACAGTCCAATTAATATGGGCTTTTGGACTTAGAATTCAATAAATAACATTAACAACCGCGAAATTTTCTGGCCCAAAATTCCGGGTCGTTACAAGAATCCTTCCCGTGAAATACTTATCTTGTCATATTTTACCCAAAAATCCTTCTTTTAACCATCTTATTGGACCGGTCATTATAGCTCGTAAGGATGCCCGTGTACATCCCAACTTTCCTAAAACATGCCGGGAAGAACCCGTGTATTCAACCCGTAGCCCTCCTTTGCAAGAACTAAGCCTAAGCTATGACTATAACCCCTAAATAGCAGCTCGTGTACTACTACTTAGACGACTACGTATCTTAAGATCCAGAACTGCCCAGAGACCGCAGTAGGGCAGTGGCTTCGACTTAACCCGATCTGATGACTCGTGTATCATCAAATGGGCGTCCGTATTGTATCTTGTCTTTTCTAAAGGCCATCGTGAGACCACTATTTATCAATCATCTTATCTAGAGGCCGTCGTGAGACCACTAATTCTTATCATATTATAACCTTTCCTTTTAGTCATATTATTACTTTCCTTCATATTACAACTTATCCCTGTTAATTCCTTAAATTATATTAATCCCTAAAATTACCTTCTAATATTATTATAAGTCAAAAATTAAACTAAAATTGATCAAACATCATTAAGACCACTCGACATTTTTAATAACCAACCAATAATTAAATAAATTCATTAAATCATCATATAAACAATTAAATAATTCATCTAAATTAGCAATTAGCAACAAATATTACTTAAAACATGATAAAAATCATATTTTTCCTACTTCATTCCACACAACATTCACATAGATAATAACAAAGATTTATACTTTAAATTATATAACCACAATCATCAATAATTAATAATAAATCTTAATAGTAACAATTAAAGTCATGCTTTGAACATTTAATCATCAAGATTGAACCAAAACAAAATTTAAAATCAATTCTTTTAATACATAGAACCACACGACATTCTTGGCATAATAACAATATCAAGATTTAATTTCAAGAACTAATAATATCATAATTAAATTATAGATCAAATTAAAGATTATTAATTCTAATTCAAGATTTAACAAGATTCAATCATAAAAATCAGATTTTTATTTCCTTTTTAATACATGAGACACTCGACATTTATAGATTAATATGAACAAAATATTTATTTTAATTTAAGACTTTAATTTAACAAATAAACAATCAGGATTATTATATTAATTCAAGAAAAGATCATTAAAATCATCGTATAACCTTAGAGACCACTCGACAATCATAATAAAATTTAAGAACATGATTCAACAATTTTCATACAATTATTCAATACAAACATACAATTAAATAAATTATTTTAAGCATAAAATTAGTTAAAATAATTAAAGATTCATCAAGATTTCATGAATATATCAAGAAAATAACATAATAATTTTCATAATACCACTCGAAAAATACTACCCTAAACATGATACTAATTCTACCAATTTTCATGATTTAATCCTAATTAACTCTATGAAAAACTTGTTCCAGATTTAAGAAAGAAAGTCTAGTTACCTTAGATCAGGAAAGAAAACCAAGAAAAATCACCCTTGGAGTTTCGAAAACACACGGCCAAGCTAGAGAGAATTTTAGGGTTTCTTTTGTGAGTTTTGAAAATAGGTAAAAAGAAATAAGAATATTGTTCCCAATTTAATTATAAGGAAACAAAAGAAATAAAAATCAAACAAATGGGAGAGGGGGCCGTGAATTTTGAGAGTAGGAATAGGGAAGGGGGGTGATTTTAGTAGACTTAGTAAAGGGTAATTAAAATAGGTTTACTAATTCAAAAATAAATAATTAAAATATTATTAATTAAATAATTATAGAATTACCCAATTAATAACAAATTAGAAAGAAAAATAATTTGGCCATTACATGAGGGGGGGGGGGGGGGCGGCCAAGAGGGATCAAGGTATGGGTTATGGGACCCGGTTCCCGGATAAGATTGACGAAATAAAAGTAAACAGTCCAAATATGCGGGTCCTTTGGACATTAGAATAATAAAATAATATTAATAAACCGCGAAATTTTCTGGCCCTAAATTTCGGGTTATTACAAGTATTTACGAGGACTGCATACACAGCAATAGATGCTCTTCCCAGGGTTTTATTCAAGTAGTGTCTTTGTACCATCTCTTTATGCTTTTATGTACTATGTTGTTGACATTTTGTTATGGTTTCTTTTGTTTGAGCCTTTATGGTTCTTTAACTACTTGTTGTAATATTTGGTGATTAATTAAGTTCCCTTTTTTCCCTAAAAAAAAAAAACTTAGATTACTGATATTGTAAAAGGATATAATATCATTAGTTGAGAGTTTAATCTAATAAGATAGTAGTAACTTTGAGAGAGTAAAAAAAAATACTCAAATACATTATTCCCTCATATACAATAAATTGGTAAAAGTAAGAGATCTCGATTTTTCCTCTTTTGTTCTAGCAGACATTGATGTTCAACTAGAGATTGTAGACTGAGTAGCGGAGTAACATTTGAGGATCTTGCATCTTCTGTTCTCGCATACTTAAGGCAATTCACGCTGCAAATATAGTAAATTCTAATCCTATTATATGTTTTTAATCTTGTGGTATATGTTAGGAAAAGTTCCTTGAATTCTGCTACATATGCATCTATATTTTCCTACAACAATGGTATTAGTTTAGCCTAATTCTTAATATTCATATGATCATACTTTGTAAACTAATTAATATTATTTTTAATTCAATTAGGACAAAAAGTAGGTTATTGAATTGATGAAAATAAAAAAATTCAGGGTTACCAATGAGAAACTCAAAAAGTACAAAGTTACCATTGAGAATTTTTCATACATTTTTTAAGGAGTAAATTTTAGGAATGCCAAAATCATGTGTCGTTTATTAAATTAATTCGTTATTTGTAAAATTGTAACCAATATTTTCATTTTAAGCATCTTATATAAAACATTATGGGTCTTATTTATCACTTTATTTCTTTTCGGTTTTTCTATACAAAACCATTGTGTTTATTGACTATCGACTACAAAAAACTCACAAAATGAGGGCAACTTATCATGATTAAAGAGGGCAATATGAGTATTGTTTACTTAATGATGCCTACAAGGGCAATTATTTTTGCACTAATTTATATTAACAATGAAGACAATATGATTATTTTGCCCTCTTAGACTTTTGAAACTTAGCCCTATTTGACAATAAATAAAGTGTTTAAATCAAGGAAAGCAAAATGTATTGCCTTTGTTGATGATCAATAATGAAGGCAATTTTGTTTGCCCTTTTTGAATTGAATCAAAGAGGGCAAAACATCTAAAATTGGCTTTAAAACCTAATACAACGAGGTTACAAGGGCTGTAACGCCCCAGATTTTGGGCTAGTTTCGTGTCAGGTTGTTAGTATTTATAGTTGTTGCGGTGCATGGTCTAAAATATATTTTAGACTATTTTTGATGTTTTGGTGCAACCATTTTATATAATGGTTTAATATTTCTTTATTTGATTTTATTTTAATTAATTAGAATTTTATTATTTAATTTTCTAATTAATTATTTAGTTTTGGGCCAAGTGCAAAATAATCATGATTAGTCATGAATTAGTGCAAAAGGCCCAAGTGATCAATTTGAGCCCATGACCGGTTTCCCCTTGTTTGTATGGCAAGTTTTTGCCACTTGCTTCATGTTCACACCTACACTAACCCCTATAAATAGAGGAGTTAGTAAGGCTTTGAGTTCTTTAGTTCATTTGCTCATTTTATCACTTGCCATCACTTTTTAAAAGGGCAAAGACTCTCCTCTTGCTCCTTTGAATCCACACGCCATTTTGGCATCATCAACCCCATTATTTTTCATCTTTTACCTCAACCCAAAACTTAAAGATTCAACCTCTATTTGATCTTTAAGTGACTAAAATAGCTTTAGCCTTCATCATTTCATTCAAGATTGCTAGTTTGGTATGGTTTTGGGCATGGTTTGTATGGGTGTTCGTGGGTGCTCGTGCAAGGTAGCCGTGTGGTTGAATCATGGCTGGTTCGTAGCTGATTCAAGGATGGTTCGTGGCTGGTAGAAGTTGGGATCGTGGCTGGCCGTGTGTTCTGCTGCTGTGAGAGGTCGTGTGGGCAGTAGTAGGACGTGCATAGGGTCCGTGTAGGTGCTGCTGGGCAGCAGGTGGTGCAGCCGTGGTGGTGGCTTGTTTGCCGGGCTCGTGTGCAAGACCGTGGTGTTGTTCAAGTGGTGCGTGATTCTGGACTTGGGCACGTTAAATCTGGGCAGCAGGTTTTTATGGTCTTATGTGATTGATTTGTGTGTAATCTTCAATAAGGTAACATACTAACTCAACTTAATTGGTATACTATGTTTATAGTATGAATTAAATGCATGTTTGGGTTGATTAGTAATGATTATTCATGATTTCATGTGTTGTTTCTAATCTGAATTTCTATGTGGTTTTCATGATGTTTTGATGATGAATTCTATGATTTTATGATTGATTCCATGTTATTTCATGATCATGAATATTATGTTAAGGTTTGATGAATTTTGGATGTGTATAAGTTGCTAATTTTCGAAAAGATGATGGTGATATGCGTGTAGTTGGCATGTTTGGATGAGTTCTTGGTTGAAGATCTTGAATCTTGATTGAGTTCTTGATTGAAGATCTTGAATCTTGAATGAGTTCTTTATAAGTTCTTTAGGAGTTCTTTGGGTTCTTTATGAGTTCTTGATGAGTCTTTATGAGTTCTTGATTGAATCTTGTAAGTTAAAGAAAATGGTTTAAATAGTAAAGAAAGTTAAAGATTAGGATTGAGTCGATTAAAGAATGAATAAAGATTGGTGAATAATTATTGGTTAGACTCAAGAATAAGGCTAGAGGCAGTTCTTGAGAATAACTTCGATGTTTTAGCTAGATTAATTTCGAGAACCGAGGCTTTAGGCAGTTCTTGAACTTGGTTTAGTTAAGTGGAGGTAATAATGAATAATATGATTAGAATGAGTAAATGAATTAATTAATTACTTAGCTTGATTTCATTTTTAGACGCCTGATACTTTGAGTAAGATTCATTGTATCCGGGTTAAGACGTTGCCCCTAATCCATCCACGGTATTGGGTTAGTTGGAGTCATGCTATGTGATCTTTGTGAATTCCAGTAAGATTGGTTTCACGGGACATGGATTTCCAGTAAGATTGGTTTCATGGGGTTTGAGAATAAGATTCTCAAATCCGAACATAGTAGAAAGTTCGAGCGCGTAAGATGCGTTCGTACGAGCACAGTCCGGTCTAGAATATGAATGATTGCGCCAAAGATAGTTGATTAGGTTGGGTTGAGTCGAGTTCACGTTTTGGGTTGTTCTCGTACTTTGTTTAATGATGTTGATCGTTTGATTTATGCTATGTACTTGTGTGTTCCCATTGGGGTGAGTCAGTTATGTTACTCGCCACTGATGGTGGACTGTTGTTGTATTTTTCAGGTACTTCAGATGATGATGTTCTTGCCTAGTTTTGGGTTGGGCGAGCGACGTTTCTTTCTTTTGTTACCGGTTGTATTTACTGATTTTGTTGTATTGGTAGTGATAGTTTGTTTAGATGCTACTCTTTAGATTTTGGACTTTTATGTGTTGTTTAAGACTCTGACATGTAGTTGGAGTTATCTCGTATATTAGTATTTCTAGTTTGACTTTTAGATTAGTTTATGTACAAACTTGTGGGTATTTGTACTTTTGTGGTTTGGTAATAATATTTGAGGAATTAGTATTATTTCTTAGGTATTTTGGGTTGTAGTTTCTAACAACTCGACTCGTCGGTTTCTTCCGCGCCGGTTTAAGCGAGTCGGGTCGTTACAAGGGCAACATGAGGGCAATACTAAAATTGTCATTATAACCTAAGAAGACAAATTTTATATCAAATAGGGCAATTTTAATTGTCCTTCTTGAACACATTTTTTGTAGTGATCTAAGATGTACCCACTGGCCATTATGAGACTAGTCCATATGTTACCCTTCAAGTTGAATATTTATTTCAACTCCAACCCCATTGTTGTATGGACATTATTCTTGTCTGTTTTTTTTTTTTTTTTTTTTTGTTTTTATTATTATTTTTTTAATTTTTAAATGTAGATGTTGATTTTTCTTAGTAATACCTTTGTGTTTATCAATTTTCTAAGGTACCCCCTTGCTCCTAAGTTACCCTTGAGTTTGAATTTTTGATTCAACTGTACCCCCACTGTTCACTGTTATCTTCATATTAATGTAATAATAATAATAATAAATACCAATAAGTATTAATTAGTATAAATAAGTATCAATAAGTTCAGATAAATACAAATAAGTTGAAGAGAATGTATATAAAAGAATGTGAAAATATGAAAACATAGTTAAATATATCCAAAAAAATTATGTTAATTAATATGGAACAGAGTATCCGGTTCAATTTTTTAGAAGTATCCATCTACTAGCTAGGTTGAATTGAGGTGTGAGTTTTTGTTTATTGATCAAATCTTGTGAACGTTAAGTTTAAGAGTTTGTGTTCGAAGCTCACTGCACACATTTAGGAAGATTCGGTCTAGCAAACAGTATTTACAAACATCATTTATTCATTTTTTGTTGGCAAAGATTTTTTTTCTTCCTTGAAAAAAAGGATAGAGCCAAAGAAGAGCGTATCTTTCGATACTTGAAAACTCCAAATTATTCTGAAGGTGGGACCCAGAGAGAGTAATGAGTGGCTAACGCATGATTATAAATTTTGAAGGCTAAACCAATAGTAAGGCGCCATTAAGCTGCTAATCCGCAGACGTTGACATCTAAACCACACGTAATGATCCAATGAGGCGATGACACTTCAAATACACCACTTTATTTTGAAGCCAATATGTGTGGAATCACAAAGATAAGCATTGTCTCAAATCTCAATAGTAGATGCATGCTTTCTCGAAGTAATCTAAGTTCAATCCTCACAATCAGGGGCGGATCCACGTTGGAACATGGGTTAAATATAATTAAAATCAAAATATATTTAAAAAAGGATTAAATATAATTCGAGTGTAATATTATGTAAGAAGAAACAACCTAGCTTAGTAATAAGGCAGAATGTAACTCTTGCGTGAAGTTTGGGATCGATTCCTACCAGACTTAAATGGGTACTAGGTTTAGTTTTTTTTATTTTACCTCAGTAAATGAATATACAGGTGCTAAACCGCTAAATAGTTGGACTAATTAGATACGAAATATGATTTATGAGGAAAACACATAAATTTTATTTCATCAACATGTTGCAAGTATAATAACTTATTTTATGCATATGGAAAACAAATGTAAGAGTATTTTGAGAAAATAAGAATGGAATATTTGGGGCAGATTATCAACAGGTGGGAGTATAAAAATTAACTTTTCCTATTTTAAAAATATCATGTAGATTGTAAGAATTTCCGCCTTATGGACTTTAGAATGTATAATTTAAGCATTAAACATTTAAACAATTTATATGCTATAATAACTTTTTTGTATCTGAGTCGCTGGTTTTTACTTGAATTCGTGGACATTTACATTTTGTCACCCCAATTTTAAAATCCTGGGTCCGCCACTGCTCACAATTCACCAACCACATTCTCTGCCCCACCTGTCAAAATTATTTATTTAGGTAAGAAACCTTGTGCTTATAGAACACCATCAAGCTTGTATATGGTTAGACTCTCATCCGGTCTAGGCCTGCTATTAGGCTCAGTGAAGTGTGTCATGGTATCAGAGTAGACAATCTTGGCACGTTTATCAATCCATAAAGGAAGTCCCATCGTGTGCAGATAGAAGATATTTGAAGATTTGTTTGGAGCAAGTATCAATAGAGTTGTCGCCTCAAGTTGGGGGCTTGTTGACTTGTTGTACTCAATATTAGCTTCTACCTGGAGTCCATTTGTTTTGGAGGATTTTTTTTTTCTTTCCCTGTCTATTCTTTTTTCTTGTGTTTTATTTAGTACGACCAGGGAGGAAAGTAATTTTCTTATCAAAGGTGAAAATTTTCTCTTTTGAGAAGGAAAAACATTTTTTTATCTAATCAATGTATGTCACATTTTCCACCTTACCTATACTCATTTCCACATTTCCATTTTTACTCTTTTTTTGTTTCAATTTTCTATTTCCCTTTTATTTTGTTTTCTACTGCAATTCTTCCATTAAAATTAAAATAGTTTTCCGTCAAAACAAACAGAGCCTTATATTTTATCTCCGTGGTCACTTGTGAGAGGATCAAGTAAGTCTTCATCAAATATCTGTTGGAAAATTTGTGTGGGTTACAATCCTTCACCAGTAAGCACACTATTCCACGCTAGAAATTTCACAGAGTTAGCTTTTGGACAAATAATCTTTAATTGTATACAAATCCAATACAATTTTGTTGCAACAAATAAATTAGAAATATAATGTGCACAAACAATTATGCAAAATTTATTTGTGCTGTGAAATGAATGGAGAAAGAAAAAAATAATGTGATGAAGAAAAAGATATAATGATTTTGTTTTTTTGAAGGAAGATAGAATGAAATTATAATATTAAAGGGGAAAAAATTTGTTGCAACTAATTATAATTTTATTCTTTTTAGCTCAATGTTGTGACTAAATTAAAGGGAACAAAATATTTGAGTGAACTTAATTTTGGGAGAAGAAGGCATTTAGAAGATTAATTGATGATAATTAGAGAAATTTAAATATAAAACACATAATATTTTTGTAGTGTTAAAATAATAAAATTTTGGGAATTATGTTGAAAATTGTGGTGGAAAAATATATTTTAGAAGATGAATATTAAGGTTGATTTCCTATTTCCTAATATTCTGGCCGTGAAAATTTGAACCTTAATTATGATCAATCCTAGGATAATGTCACCGACTCACTGTAAGTACGACTCGTTTGGTTGTAGGTAATAAATTGTGGTAATGGTAATGAATTTATAGTGTAATTTTGTTAAAGATGAACCTTAGGGCTTGTTTACTTCAGATTATATTCAGTTCAGTTCAATTCAGTTCAGTTCAGTTCAGTTCAGTTCAATTCAGTTCAGTTCAGTTCAATTAATAAACTTCAGTTCAGTTCAGTTCAGTTCAGTTCAGCTCTATTCAACTAATGTAAACGAGTCCTTATAATCTCCATGGTAAACAAATTTTCATTCCCAAGCTTCAATTTTTCTTCTTTTTTTTTATTCTCATCCATTAGCATTGGGGAGGGTGATATTTGATGGGAATGAATATTTGTGAAAAAAATTAGATAAATTTGAGCTAAGGTAACACCACCGACATTGGAATGAATTTTGATTTTTTCTTACAAATTTAGTTATAAATTCATTCTTATTACCTCCATTTATAACTGACTATCAAATAGGCCTTGAGGAAAAAAAAAAGAGTAAAAAGATTTTGATAGCTTTAATAGATGGAGAGTGATTTTGGCACTCCCAAATTTGATTTTGACACTCCTCAATGTTATTATTTATGTGAGAGGAGGAGGATTGTCAAAATCATTTCCTTTAATACATATATATTGTGGACATATAGTACATTCCATGTGATTTCTTGAAGTGGTTGAAAACGAATGGGGAACTAGGGATTGATTGTTCGTTACAAGTTACAAGAGATAAGGAAATACTGATACAAATACACGGCAAACCCCACCGCTAATTCGTTGCTTGTTAACTGAGAATCAAGTCATAGCCCAGTGGTTAGGGCTTCAGAATTTCAGGCACGAGGTCGTGGGTTTGATTCTCACCACACGCATTTGCGAGGATTCCTTATTATCCCCCTTATAGATGCGTGTGTTGGCTAAAATTGGGCCGGGTGACCTGCAGTAGGGCCCGATTCCAAGGCCTAGTATCCCACACATTATCCTATAAAAAAATAAAAAATTCGTTGCTTGTTAACTAAAAGTTAGAAAAAGAGGTCGGTGTTTCCTTAGATGGACTAAACTAGTCTTTATTTTGTTATCTGCGGTGTTCTAACTTCTCAGACACCCTCAGCTCACACAACAACTAACATTCACATTAATCACATACAAAATGTGCATCATTATTGCATTGTGTGTTTTTAGTTACGACCGACATTTCTAACTGTTACAATGCAAGTAAAGTGCACAAAATTGGGCTATTCAATTAAGTATGTGTCTTATCCTTGGTTTCTGCTGATGAATCATGAAAATAATGCTACAACTAACTTAACAATTAAGTCTCCCTCAGGGCCGTGCATGAACAAGTGCAAAAAACTAGACTTACAGCACAAAGCTCCCTAATTTAAAGGGCCCAATTTAACAGTGTGTGTCCGAATTTCCAATCAAACATCTTTCAATTCATGCCTATTTTCAATACTTATTTTCTTTTCCAATTTTCCCTTTGAATGCTTATTATGAATTTATGTCTTCTTTTATTTTCTCAGCTAAAGTTATTTCTTTTTTAATTTAATTTCTAATTTTTTAAAATTTAATTTCAAAGTTGTTTCTAATATGACACTACTTTTAAAAAAAAAATATTTGTTATGTGATATTGCTTTGAAATAAAATTAGAATATCATTAAAAAAATCTGATTAAAGGGCTCATTTTAAAGAATTGAACAGGGCCCCGAATTTCCACGGTACGGCCCTGGTCTCCCTCATAACCCCCCCCCCCCCCCTCCCCCCCAAAAAAAAATCTTAATAACAAACAAGTCTCCATACTATACATTAGAAACAAATTAGGTAGATGGTTTTATGACCATCGAGGTTAGCCTGTAATTTTGAAATGGACTAGTCGATTTTCCTTTCCTAATTAAAAGAAGAAGTAATAATTTGATGACCAATGCTATCCAGTAAACATTAGTCATAGCCCATAAAAATCAAATGAAAAGAAAATTGCCTTTGAAGTGAAGTTCATATAATCAAAATTTGTGCTAGCTGCATGCCTTGTGTCAATCAACACTAGTTTTGTATGTACGCTTTGTGTGCGATGATATTTTAAATGTATATTTTAATTTGTCTAAACAAAAAAAAAAAAGAACGTTGTTTGTTCGAAAATTGAAATATTTTTCAAATTCACACTCATTCACTTAATCATAACAAACCTTTCTCTTAATTTTCATCAGGTCATCCCACAACAATAATGAATAAAAGAAAAGGTTTATTGTTTATTATATTCTATCGGATTTCAAATTTCTACGATAATTGAAAGGTAAAATTTTTATGTGACAAACTATATCAATATGGATATCTGTTTATAGAGAATTCAAAAGTAAGAATTTTAGTATTTTTATTTTATTTTAACAAATTTTATTATATTTTGTAATATTTTCATTTTGAAAGAGTTCAAAAATTGTAATAACTTTGCATTATAGTTAGAGTAATGCTAATTGAATTTTTAGAAACTTTTGACGGTAATATAGACTTTTCCAGGAGGACACCATAGTTTTCCGGCCTTTTGGCTTATATATATATAATAGTATTATTGGGTTATTGCATCATTGATACAAAAACCAACTCTTTAAATAATGTAAACAAGTTTAAAAAGACTAGGCATGCCTAGCTTATTGACGAAACCAGCTAGGTTCGGATCTATTTATTTAAGTATGTGGGTCCTAATTATATCATTTTCTCCAACTATACTAGAGTAGTGAAATTTCTAATTCGACTAGTATTATATGGAAACCATAGCTTGTTTTTCTTGAATTTAGATTATTGTTTTCAAACTGAGATGTGATTAACTGATTATTAATTCGTTACATACTTGCAATTCGATCAAGCATGCAGTCAATACTAATTATTTTAGACTATGATAGTCGATAGTAATAAGACTACATTAGAATTTTCAAATTATTAAGCATATGGCTGATGATAACTACCAAAATTTATTTTAGACCGTCTGACGATTTGACATATTTGTCAAACCAACTGATGATAACTCTTTTTTTTGTTACATAACGACAAGTTCAACAAAAAAAAAAAGCTATGGTTTCATGCACGACTAAAAGGTTTATTTTTTTTTAATGTTAAATTGGTAACCATACAGGCCAGTTAGCAAGTTAGCTGAACAACCACTGAATTAAATGATTCAAATTCGTTGCACATGATTTGAAGATTACTATTACCTTAACTATTCTTCGATCATCTTAACTATGAGAATATGACATATTGACATTGATCTAAACTTAATTAAATAGTTCTTTAATTAATTTGGGGAAAAAACATTTACCCACTATATATATTCTTAGGCTACATTTAGTTTCCTTTTACATGACTTTATTACATAATTATTTAGATTAAATCATATCATTTCACAACTTTATTACTTTGTTTGAATTAGATCAATTTAAATAAAAAATAAGTTCAGATCAAATAAAATTAGCAAAAAGATTTATTTATGATCAAGCCCTATCAAAGTAATTTGCATTTTTTAAATTACCACTAGGTATTTTTGATTCAAAATACATATTGAGAAAATACAAATAAATCAATCTGAAGATACGATTTGAGATATTTTTCCTTATGAATTTGTGTACATATAATATAATTTCAAAGTTTAATCAAATCTATCTGAAGACCTACATATTGAGAAAATACAAAACCTACAATGCAAAATGGTAGAAAACCTACATATTGAGAAAATACAAATAAATCTATCTTAAGATACAATTTGATATATTTTTCCTTATGAATTTGTGTACATATAATATAATTTCAAAGTTTAATCAAATCTAACAATCAAATCATAAGTTCAAATCAACAAACATCTGTTGAACTAAACATATCCTTGTCTTTCCTAGTAAACATTGTAACGACCCGGAATTTTGGGCCAGAAAATTTCGCGGTTGTTAATGTTATTTATTCAATTTTAGTCCAAAAAGACCTATTAAATTGGACTGTTTGATTTTTAGCCCAACCTCTTCTCTCTTCCAAAATTGGGCCAAAGACCCAATCTTCTTTTCATTATCCTCATGGCCGGTTTGGTCTAGGTTGCTTGGGCCAAATTTTGACCTTGTTTA
This sequence comes from Salicornia ramosissima, assembly GCA_951394345.1. NCBI lineage: Eukaryota > Viridiplantae > Streptophyta > Magnoliopsida > Caryophyllales > Amaranthaceae > Salicornia > Salicornia ramosissima. The sequence continues at coordinate 52,817,153 of OX596237.1, read as the reverse complement.
ATTAGTTGGATATTAGTTAATATTTAATTAATTAAATTAATTAATATTAAATTAAATTAAACCCACTTTACTTTGTCAAATGTTGTTGTTGACCTAAACTACTTTTCCCCCCTTTTGTTGCACTTCCACGGCAGCAGCCCTATTGTTTAGGGTTTGTTGTTTTTTTTTTTTTTTTTTTTTTATTTTCTTTATATATAGGACCCCTTCACTCCTTTTGGGTCCTATTGCTTATTTTGCTCCAAACCCTAAAGATTTTCTCCATCTTTTTCCCTCTCTCATATAGCCGAGCATATTTGTTTACCTTGGATTAATTTTGCAATTTAAGGTAACTTTGCTTTTCTATTTAATCTACGGGTAGCTATTCACATAGTTAATTAGGAATTGAAGCATGAAAATTGTAGGAAGTTTAATATTGTTTTCATATGAACATGTCGAGCATGAAGCATGAATTTCTTGATTGATTTTTATGTATTTTCTTGATTTTATGTATGATCTTGTATAATTTATTTACCAATCAAATCTTGTTATTTCTTGATGAATTTTTCATGGTATCTGGTTTACTGTTTGATTATTAACCATGATTTATTTCGTGGCAAAATTCGTCCGTTTATTATTTATAAAAATTTAATCTTTCAAACCGGTAAAACTGTCCAGAATAGGTTTACGAATTTATTAGTGTACTTAATCAATTCGGAATGCTACGAAATTTTATATGGAAGTCAGTGATAATGTTTTACAGCTTGTGTTAAATTTTCGTAATTTTTAAAGATCGTTTGATATGGAATAAAATTCTGAAACCGAATTCAGCCTAATCTGACTGGTTAGTTATAAAATCACTTAAAAATAGTAAAAGATGTTATTTTTAGACGAAATTTATGCACGTAAATCCTTGAACCCATATTTAGCTCCCATAAAAATTTCCAGATTTTTAGAGATCTTTAGATGGTCGTTTTTAATTTAATTATTTAAAAATCAGATTGTATAAATTAGGGCAATTGAATTATTAAAATATGCTATTATTAATTATTGAATTTTCGAGTGACCTAAGTATTAAAAGGGAACTAAAAATATGATTTTTATGATGAATCTTGATAGTATTGAATTATATTGATTAATCTTGAATTAAAAATTAAATCTTGTTATTATCTTCTAATTGTCGAGTGTATAGAAATTAAAAGAAGGGTTAAAAATATTATTTTTATGTTAATCTTGATGAATGTTGTTGAAAAATATGATTTTTATCTTATTTTGGTAATTTTTGTAATTATATTGATTAACTAAATTAATTCTAGAAAATAGTTAATTATTGTTATATTTTTAATAATGCCGTGTAGAATGAGTTGATTTAGTCAACTTTTGATTAAATTGAATTATTATTATTTTAGGGAATAATTAATAATAAAATTTACGGATAAAATAATTATTAGGGATAAGTTGTAAAGTGAAAGGATAAAAAGATATTATTAGTATTATTATTTTAAGAAAACCGAATAATATTAGCATTAATAATATTAAGTTTTCGGACCTTATATATATGTGTATATGAATTAGTATATGATATGATGTTAAGGTTAGTATCCGGAAGGATAAGGATATAAGTATATGAATATTTAAGGTATAGTATATGTTATAAGAATATGAGAAGTATAAGATATGATTAGGGATAAGAAAGGAAACAGAGTAATAGCTATACATGTTATGTCTCGGTCTCTGGCTAGGAAAGACTTGGTATTTAAGGTGGCCAATATACGTGCCGCACCTCTCTTTCCTGGGACTCCGAACATTTCATTTCCTATTACGGTCACCTAGTATTATCCTAATATATGATATGATTAAATTAATTGAAGATATAAGATACAATATGGACACCCACCTGTATGATACACGAGTCATTAGTGGGTTAAGTCAGAACCACTACCCTATGGGACGAACACATGAGTTCCCCCGAGTAGTTTGACCTTAGAACATGTAGTCGTCTGGTAACCGTATCTGCGAGTCGCTACCAGGAAGTTATGGCCATAGCTTAGACTTAGCGGTGAAACACGGGATCCGCTATGGGATTGAGTACACGAGCTCCTCCCGGCATGTTCTAGGGAGTTATGGTGAAACACGAGATCCATAACGAGTTATTAGTGACCGGTCCAACAAAGATATTATATTAGGATCATACGATTTGATGAGATGAAATCATAAGAAGAAGAAAAGATGATTTCTAAGATTTGATGATGAGATAGATTATGATCTGATATAATAAGAAAGACATGAGATGATTGAAACAAGATTATGATAGGATATGATAAATTATGATTATTGGGATTATATATGATGTATAATATAAGGTAAAGATGGTATAATGTGAGTCTTCCGCTGTGTATTTCCGAATAATGAGTTAGTATAAATATACGAATGCCGTATGCATTTTTGTATGTATTCTAACCGTATTTGCAGGGTTGATTATACGTATTCTATACGTAATTGTACGTATTCTAACCGTATTTCTGCAGGGGTATTTATACGTATTTGTATACGTATTCTATACGTACTTTTATACGTGATCTCATATGTATTATTATATGGATTCTGTGCATTTATGTGTGAAGCATGTATTAATTTCTTTATAGTTTTTATGATGTTTCTATGCTATTATGTGAATGGTGGTCCCTCGATTAAATGGGACAGCCTAGTTACTCGCCACTGATGGTGGACCCCCCCCCCCTTCAGTTTCAGGTGATGTTGCAGCAGACTAAAGCGGGCTTCGCCGGTTGGGCTTGAGAGAGTTTAGGCCTTAGCATAAGTTATTTCCTAGTATTTCCAAACAGTTAAACATTTATTTAGTTATTTATAAGATCCCAGCATGTTGGGACAGTATTTTCAGACTTTTAATGTAATAACAATTAGTGTTTTAATTTGGATGTTAGCATTTAATTTAATAAAAGACATTCTTTTCATTTATATGGTTGAATTATTGTTTATTACGGTTAGGTAATGATCCCAATGTCGATTTCCCTTCGTAAATCGACAAGCTAAAAAGTCGGGTCGTTACAAACATAACCTTTGCTTTTCAGTTTAATTTAATTGGACTATCTAGAAAAGAAGAAATCAATAATTATTTAACAAGAGGAATGAGGTAGAGAGTAATAATTATATATATATATATATATATATATATATATATATATATATATATTGCACCTTTACTTTTGAGCCTTGAAGTCAGAAGTTCGAATTCGTATACCAGCTAATTATATAAGTTAGTACAATAATTCTTATATGATATTTAACAAATTAATCTTGTACCCTTAGGAAAAATTCATAAAATAATGGTATTCATTCACTGGTATGCTATAGGCATAATATAATCAGCCATGGAAAAAACAGATCGGTCCAAATAAGTTTGAGGCCACATAAGGAAACAAGGTTGCTCAATGAAGGCTCGGGCTCGAAAGAATGCAGCTAAACTAGAACGTCTAACCCCTTTTTTTTTTATTAGGTAGGGAAACTATCAGTTTATCGACTAGTACAGGACTACTAGCTTAGCCTAGTATGATTATGTTGTTGTTTTTTGTAGACCTAAACATAGAAACAATCATGGTAGTTGTAATTTTCTTGTGGGGAACTTATGTATAAATAGACTTTATTGTAAATGAGGCATAACATTTCTGCATAACCTTATTCACATTGCTATTTGATGGAACTTTCCAATAGACCTTTGAAATATGGTTGTAGTTTTAAATTAGATTTTGATTTGATGCCATATATCACTACAAGAAAAATGCTATTTTGCGACCGACCAAATCGGTCGCTAATCTAATAAATCGGTCGCAAAAATAGGTTAGCGACCACCGGAGACTAAAACTTGAGCGGTCGCTAAACCCTTGGTCGCAAAATTATTTTTGCAACCGATTTTATGTCGGTCGCAAATTTGACCGACCAGCGACCACCATATTCTGCTTATGTGAACTTCTTTGCGACCACCAATTTTGGTCGCAAACCCATTTTTGCGACCGAATTTGTTATTAGCGACTACATTTTGGTAGTTGCAAAACCTATAATTAGGAACATCATCGGATACTTGATCATTTTAGCGACCGACGTGAAGTAGTCGCCATTTTTTTTGAAAAAAATAAATGATTTTTCTTAATTACTAAATAATAAAGCCTTAGGCCAGAAGCACCAATCACCTTGCAATCCAAAAAAGGCGGAATAAAACTGCTAGCAACCACCTTACCACCACCACCAAAACAAAATCGGTATCAACCACCTCACCACCACCAAATCAAAGTTGCTAGCACCTCACCACCACAAAATCAAAATTGCTAGCAACACAAACCAACTACCATACACAATCACTAATCATAAGCTCAAATTTAAAAATTTGTAATGTGCAAAATGTCGAAATTCATCAATCGACTTCTACAAAATAATCCATGGACCACAATTACTAATGATATACAAACATATTAACAAGGTCCAAGGATATATTAATTTTTTAATAGAAAAAGTTAAGATAAAAAACCTCCAGCAAAAAGCTAGTGCAACTAATGATTGTGTGGATTATGAACACAAGTGTTGCCTTTTTGCATTTCAAATATCGTCTTCTTCATTTCCAACATATTTGCGTGATATTCTTCTTTTTCCTTCAACCACTCGGCTTTACCTCTTTCATATTTCTCTTCAGCAAGTTGTGCCACTTTTAAGCTCTCCGAAGCTAACCTTTGGCCTTCTTCCGCCATTTTCTTGCATTCTTCAACTTGATTGCTCAATTCAGATATCATGGATGGACCATAAGATGTATCCTTTGATTTTGTAGAGTTAGATGCCTTAAAAAACATAGATGAAGCGCTTCCTAACCCATAAACCTTGCCCTTTTTCGGTCCGCCTACCACTTCTAGATAGTAGATACACATCATCAGGATTCTTATTAATTTGTTGTTCCTCATATTCCTCTAGTTTTGATTCATACTTGTTCTGGATTATAAACAAACAAAAACTAATTAGCCAAGAGATATTACAATTGTTACCACTTACACTACAACAAAATAAACAAAAAAATAAATAAATACAAAGTGTGTATATTTTGTATTTTCCTGGCTCACTTGGTAAAAAGTTTAAATTATACTCACTTGGTATACTAATATACAAATTAATTTGATGAATTAGACTCAACCATGTATATATTTCATCATTCATAGATTGTTAATGCTATCTTACTTGGTTTTGTTTCAATATACGAAGAAAATTTCTCTAACTGTTAATACTATCTTACTTCTAGTTGTCAATGCTATCTTACTCCCTTACATTGATCACTTAGTCCTTTAATCAAGTTATAGAATCTGTTCCAATCTCTCAATCAAGTTATAGACTTTCCAACTTGTTCACAGCTACAATATGCTAAGATCTATGAGTTCATCAATTGTTTGATAACCTCACCTAGTCGCTATAGTATTAGGGAATATGAAATAAGATTAACCTGATTAAAACATGTCAATATGATGTGCATATCTTCACAAGATCCTAGGATGAGTGATAGATTCATCTTCAATTATCAGAGGCTTTGAAGTAATTATCGATATATGTAAGACACTAACTTGAGGAGATGGAAGGAAAGAGACAAGTAACCGAAGCAATTCTAGCTAACCAACAAGTTTATTCACCTTAACTTGTTATGTATATTCCAACCAACAAAGCAAACAAGAAGCTAAAAAGAAGTACATACCAAAGTGTCTATAGCCCTTTTAGTGATGATCAAATTTGAACCATCATCCATTTCTGAAGTCTCGCTAGAATCTGTATGTTGCTTGGCAAACTCAATAAACTCTCGCACTCCATTCACAAATTCTCTACATAGTAAACGACCCTCACATCTTTGGTACATCCATTCTCGATCCACCCTCTCCATGAAAATTTTGCTTCAAAGCCTTAACCTAAAGTAGAAAAACTTAACAATAACCAATTTTAAACTTACATAATAAATTAAAATAATTAGCAAATCTTACCTCGTGAAGTTTAAATAGACTTAGTTGACTTAAAGCATCTAAGAAGCATATTATAACTTTACATTTACCCATTTTTTTAATGACAAAATTAAAGGACTAAAGGCTTGTTTACTTCAGATTATATTCAGTTAAGTTCAGCTCATCTCTATTCAGCTAATGTGAACGAGCCCTAACTTATATGAAAATGAGAAAGTTTGGTGTATTTCACTTTTGCTTTGCCAAGATTAATGTTATACACTTATACTAAGAATTGGGTGCAAAACCTAAATATATTAATGTTATACTAAGAGTAGGAGATTTCATTTCATAAAACTAAGATGCAAATATCTAATTTAGCAACAGCAAAAATGAGAAAATTCTCGAACAGAGCAGAAATTATAAAAAAAATAAGAGCAGGAAAGAAAAAAAAAATTAAGAGCAGATTTCAGAAGACGGGATTTCATAAGACTAAGTCTCGTATAATTTGAATTTTCTCACTTTCAATTTCCGACCTCCAATTCCATAAAAAAATCACATCTAAAACAGCAGAAAAAATATCAATCGTCCTCATCTTACTTGAAGACCACACAAATAAGCAACCCAGGAAGATGAGGAAAAAAAAACAGCAGAATTAAATTATTAAATTTAGGGTTGGGGTAAGAGGGGGGAAAATAGTAATTCAGAAGAAAAGCAGGAAAGAAAAAAAAATTAAAAAAAAAAAAACAGAACAGAGCAGAGGTATACGGAGGTTCTGAGTAAGAAACTCAAATGCAAACATCTAGTAAGAAACTCAAATGCAAGCACTAATATAAATCGAATTTTATAAATAATAAACCCTAATCAACCAACAAGCACCAATTTAAACAAATATAAATCGAATTTTATGGGTTTCAAGGTACAAATCTAATCGAATTAGTAACAAAAGATGGAGAGAGATCGAAATTTATGGGTTTCATTTTACCTGCAGGTCGATGGTCGTTCGTTTGTGCTGGTGGTGGTGTTGTCGGTCTCCTTGCCTGCGCCGGTGGATGTCGTCGTTCCTCCTTTCTGTGCCGGTGGATGTCGCCGGTCTCTCTGTCCGCGCGGTGGTGTTCGTTAGGGTTTGCAGCAGAATGGACGAGCTGAGGTTTTTTTTTTTGAAAGGGAGCTGAGGAGAGTAATGGGGGTTTCTGATTTTTTATGTATGAGGTATAATGAACGGTTTTTTGGAGTAATGGGGGTTTCTGATCTATTGGGATATTAGAGGGAGTTTTTGATTTTTTTGGTAATAGAGGGAAATGGTTTAGGGAAATGGTTTTAATTTGAAATTTGGATGGGTTTTGTGTAGAATAAGTTTTTTAGGAGCTTTTTTTTTTTTTTGCGACCACTTAAAATTAGTCTCTAAAGTATAATTCTGTGGTCGCTATATTTTTAAATAGAATATTTTATTGTTTGTTAGTAGCATTCAGTCGCTAAAACAACAATTCGGTCGCTAAATAGCGACCACTTAGAGACCAACTAATTTACAGTCGCAAATTTTGCGTCCGACAGTATGCAGTAGTCGCAAAAATCATTTTAGCGACTACTATTTTTGTCGGTCGCTAAATTCAGTCGCAAAATAGCCTTTTTCTTGTAGTGTATAGATTGTAGCTGTAAAATTGTCATTTTTTCAATTATTAGTTAAGTTTATCAAAAATTAGAAAAAAAAATCTTATTGTTAACTGGGGCCAGTTCTAAGCCCATACGGGGTGGCTGAACGCATAAGACGTCCGAACCAAAAGGCCTCATCATATGGTATATTATTATTATTATTATTATTATTATTATTATTATTATTTTCAATACAAATTAAACAAAATAAATTTAACTAAACTAGTGTTAAATAAAAGGGTTTTATGTATTAGAACTTAGAAGTTACAGGTTCAAATCTATCTACAATTTTTTGGGAAAATATTTGCTATATAACTATATAAGTATATATTAAAACTTTTCAGAAAAAAAAAAAGTATATATATATTAAAAGCAAAATGAAAGCCTCTTCTACTTTAAGCATTATGCTTATGTCCGTAAAAAAAAAAAATTCCCTTCTAACCATTAACTTCTCAATAACCCATATTAAGTGCATTAAATTTTCACAGTTTCAAAAATTAGTCAACCTATCCCTTAATTACAAAAAATAAAAAATCCCTTTTTAGTAGGTGAAAGAATGAGTAAAACTAATCAATTCAGCAGTTTTATCTTCAATTATAACATCAAATTAATGATATATCCGTTACCAAAAGCCCAGCTTGGTTCCAATCAATTAGAATTTCCATATAAGCACATGCTTGGAAATTCAATCTTCCTCTTTGGCAAAGCAGCAACAACGTGAAATATTATTAAAAATAAAATAAAAATATTATTAAAAATAAAAATAAAAATAAAAATAACAATAAAAATATAAAAAAATATAAAAATATAAAAATGAAAATACATATAAAGATAAAAATATAAATAAAAACTAAAAAATAACTTAAAAGCTAAAAAAAATTAAAATTAAATAAAAACAAAAATAAAAATAAAAATAAAGATAAAACTAAAAAATAAAAATAAAAATAAAATAAATAATAAGCTAGAATATCACAACAATTCAATTTTTTTTGTCATCAATAAATATAATTAATCATTAGTATGCATAATATTATAATTATACAACACTATTCATTATTATTTGTTAAGAGAAATAATATTAATTGAGTTATAAGGAACAAGTAACAAAATGTTGATCTGATCTAATCTGATATTTTCTAATCAGATCTGAATTTTTCTGATCTGGTCTGATCTGATTTGAATTTTCTGAAAATAAGCACATGAGTGCTTATATAAGTTGAATCAAACGCCCACATATATGGGGCCAGGACTACATAATCCTTATTGCGCCCCTGAATACATATATATACGCCCACATATGAGAGCATTGAGGAAAGATAGCTAGATTTTAAATTTAGAAGGAAAAAGAAAAAGCGGAATACATTTCTATTGATTGAGCTTTCTCCTTTTACAATATCAACCTATGTTGCATGGGAATATTTTTTATTTTATTGCCGTTCATGTACCCGATTCATTTCTGATACCGAAACTTTCATCAAGTTTTTAGATTTGTTGTTTTCAGTCCACGTACTTGCATGCGATTTTATCCCTGTTCCCAATTTGGTGCAACCTATGAAATCCACTTTGGTGATAAGTTAATACTTCGAGAATGTTACTTATTCACATTATTTTAGGAAATGTGGCAAGTTATTTATGAAATGTTATAAAAAAAAAAGCATTCTTTGTAACTAATACTCCATATTATAATTGCAAAGTATTTGCATATGACAAAGCATTACAGACACTACAACCAATGAATGAAACAAGTTCTTAACAAAACTAAAGGAGCTTTGAGTAACAGCCCCAGAAATAGCAACACCAAACAAAGCTACACACAACAATGATAATCACAAAATCAAAATCAAGAATGAGAAAAGCTAGCAATAATAGGAAGTACAATCAAGAGTATGATAATCAAAAGAGCAATAATCCCAATACACATACACTTCCTACTACTCCTTTGATACTCTTTAGCCTTGCCAAGATTCTTGTTCCCATCTTTTACATAATTTGAGGCATTTATCACATGATGCTCTATGTTATCCATTTGCTCCCCTTGAGCCTCTACCATCACAGACATGTCCAAGAACACTTGATGAAGCTCCAATAAGGACCGTTCGATCTCCTTAGCCGCGTCATGCCTCCCTTGGATCTCCATCATTGTCTCCAACACTTTGCCTCTACCATGCTCCTGCATTGCATGGGATAAGATCTCCTCTTCGCCTGTACCGTTGGATATGATCTTCTCGATCACGTCTTCTTCCGGGTACTCCCCTGTGACAGTGTAGTAGCATCTTCCTATGGTCTCTTTGTACTCACACATCATCCTCTGCCTTAAGGCTTGGAACTCCAACATTTGCTCTTTTAGCTTCTTTCTTAGCCCATTTGTCACACATGTCCTTGTTCTGTTATCATTGTATGTAAAATGTTATCAATTAGAGACAATTACATTACATATTGCATAATTGAACCAATTTTTTTTTTTTTTTTTCCAATTTCATGTTTCTGAAATTTGATCACTACTTGCCAAATTTGATTACTTCGGCACTGTTCTTTTAGACTCAATTTCTGAAATTTTAGTTAAGTTTAGTTTAGCTCCTAAGCTTAACCAGTCTACGAGTTGGACTTCCAATTCAAATTGATTTAGTGAAAAAGAACATGGACTTCCTCCATTTCAATTGCATAATCAACAACTACAATTGAACCAATTCATACCTTGCCAAATTTACAATCTCACAATTTCTGAAATTTTAGTTAAGTTTAGTTTAGCTCCTAAGCTTAACCAGTCTACGAGCTGGACTAATTCAGTTCAATTAAATTCAAATTGATTTAGCGTAAAAGAACATGGTCTTCCTCTATTTTTTTATTAACTGCAATACCAAGCCGAGTTAAGTGTTGTTATTTCCTCACTTCTATTGCATAATCAACAATTACTATTGAACAATTAATACCTTGCCAAATTTGCAATCTAACAAAACAATCTCACAATTTCCAGCCTTAAATTTTTGTTAGGGTTTAACCCCAAAAAAACCCTAAACTACATAATGAAGCATTTTATCTTATTTAGTTCTGGGAATTGTTTCACATCATCAACAATTAGTTTCCAATTCTTCTTCATAATAGAAATCATAACTTGCCAATTAAAAATTCTCACAATTTCCAGCCAAAAAATTTCCTTAGGGTCTATCCTCAAAAAAACCCTAAACATCAAAATCAAGCATTCTATCTTAATTTAGAGCTCGGAATTCAATTTTTTTAATCAAACCCTAACAAATAAGAATCAAAATATAGTAATTGTTTCACATCAACAATTGGATCATATATTCAATTATTTACCAATTTCCAATTTTGACTGTTTTAAATTATAATACAAACCAAAACAATATGAAATCTTGTCAAATTCCCAAAAATTCAATCTCAGCTACCAACCAAATCCCTGGTATATACCAAATCCAAACAAAATTTCCTCAAACCCTAACAAATAAGCATCTAAAATCCTAAATATAGTAATTGTTTCACATCATCAACAATTAGATCATATATTCAAACATTACCAATTTCCAATTATATCAATTAAAAACATAATACAAAACCAAAACAATATGAAAATCTTGCAAAACTACCAAAATTCAAACTCAGTTCCCAACCAAAACCCTGGTATATCCAAACATTTTTCCCTCAAATCAAGTATCACAAACCCAGAAAACCCATTAAACATATCTAAATAAACCATCAAAATAATCCATCATAATCAATTAATCACCCATCAAAACACAACTTATATACTATAGCAGCAAAAAATTTCAAAAATTAAGCAATTCATAATTTCATACCTATCAATGGGAGTACCCATATCAGCAGAAAGACGGCGATTCTGAGCAGTAGCACGGTCCATTTGCTCGAGACGAGCCTTAATAGCCTTAGATTTCTTAAGCACAGCTACAACCTCACCATTCATTCGACCTCGAAGCGCCTTCAATGCTTCCGGCTTATGCAATGATTTGCTCTCTTCATGTGCCGCTTCGAGGTTATTCAATATTTCTTGAACTGACCCAATTTCTTCCTTCACTTTCTCTGCTTCTTCTAGAAATGCTTCCATTTTTGGGTCTAATTTTCCTGCTCCTAACCCCATTTCAATATCTTGCTCCACATCTTTCGCCGCTGCCTTTTTCAGATCGACGTAGCTTAGAAACGATTTTGTCATCAAATCATTCATTTTTACCTTAAAAAAATGATCGGATTTTAGGTATATAATCACACTCAAGAGCTTATTATAGAAAGAATTTATCTCTTTTTTGAGCTTAAAAAAAATCTATCAATATTTTGATTAATGAATTTCAGATTTTGAGAGAGAGAGAGGGAAGAGTGAGGCAGGAAATTGTGTTGAGGATTATTTTGATTGAAGGAAGAAAGAAGAACGTTATATTTTTGTAGGGTGGGAGATCAGATGACCGTTGGAGAAATAACTAATATTTGAACGTTGTAATTAAAATGAAATGACTGGGATACCCCTGGCAATGTGGGGTGGTTTAACGCTTTTTAACGGGTAAAACGGAAAATTTGTCTGTCGGGACCGGAGGGCTGTATTGTCTATTTGTGGTTATTTAAATGCATCAAATATATATAGCCGTTGTGAATTTGTGATCCGAGCTTGGGAGATGGATGCCGGCTCTTTTTTATTGGGCTTGTGTATTGGGTTACTTGCTACTTGGGTAATGTCTTTTAATTTTGGGCCTATATATATATGGTTTTAAAGTTTAAACACCTTAGTTGAGATTCAACTCTACATCATTAAAGATAATTGGTATTTTTTTTTATACGTTAAGTGTGGGATACTAGGCTTTGAAGCAGGGTCTTCTTGCATGTCATCTGATGAGGCTGTCGATAATCTATAAAAAATAATGGTCCAAAGACAAGTTTATATGGGATTACAAAAGGATATTTATAGGGAAAAAATATGGGACACGTTTTCCAATTGGGCCAAACGGTTTCTCGGGCCCAAACCTGACCAGCAACTTCAAATAGCCATAACTTCTTTATTTCAAGTCTAAATCGGGCATGTGACCTACCGTTTTAAAGATCTTTGAATCTAGTTTCCAATGCCACTAGAATCTCTTCAATCTGATATTCATGTCTTGAGTTATGTCCAAAATAGTGAGAGGTGGTCAAAATTATTCGAATCGAATCAAACAACTTCAAACCAATTTTTCACTAATTATCAGCAGAACCTTTCCGACACTCACCATGACATCCCAATGTTTCTCTAGTGCCTATCTTGACCTACTTTGATGTTTTTTGTCCCATTTAGAGCATCTTTTATCAAAAGAATATCAAAAACATAGAAAAGACATAAAACACTCATAATCGACTTATTAGCGGCAAAATGGCTCCTAAGAGCAAAATTAGCATAATAAAACCGTACTCCGTACAAAATAGGGGGGAATACATATATAACCAAGTTATCATCATCCGACTCAATAATAGCCAATACACTAATCAAACTCAGGTCCTCATGTCTGAAATTTTGAAGTTTTAACCACTTGGCTAATACCTCATACTCAAAGATAATTGGTATTGTGTTGCACAAATCCGATCAGACATTTAAGCCTGCATCTTTCTTCTATAGTTCTAGAGAGTTTATATCCAAGACTTGGGGATGTGTATGCTTCCTGCAAAAGTGCAAAACCCATGAAATAAGCATTTTCATTAGAATTTTTTTATGTGAACCAAACGAGCTTTGAGTATTTGTTAAAAAAAGGAATAATTTAATTAATAGGTACCAACTATTGCACTTTTTATTTTATAGGTACCAACTTTTGATTATTCACCAGCAACACGAACTATTACATAAACTTATAATGATAGGTATATGACCTAAATATTGTTGCAACTTATATGTATCCATACCTATCGTTGTAACTTTATGTAATAGTTCGTGCTACTGGTGAATAATCAAAAGTTGGTACCTATAAAATAAAAAGTGCAATAGTTAATACCTATTAATGTAATTATTCCTTAAAAAAAAAGAATCATGATGGAATATTAATTAGGTATACATTGATACGTACAAAACAAAATCATATGAAAATATATATTTTTCTTATATATCTAGAAGAATATAGAAGATTTTATAATTTATGAATAATATTAGGATTTAAAAATGGATGGGAAAAGACTAAAAGAGGGTGTTTTATATCTCAAAATAATTCTTGTTACATTATCCCAAATTTTTTGCCATAGTTGGCTTTCATAGTTTCGAAAACTAACATTGACCATTAACAACTTTAATTATTATATATTAATAACTAGATAAATCCTGAGCAGATGCTTGGTTTATTAATTTAAATAAAATACAAAATATTGTTAATTAAATTACATTTTGATTTTTTTTTTTTGTAATTATTTTAAAATTAGGTGTTAATTTTTTTTTTTTTAAATCTTTATAGTTATATATAGGAGTAAGTATCAACAAATAAATGCCTAAACTTTTAGACAAAACACATTTATTAAATGTTTTCTTACATTTTTATGCATTAATTAATGAAATGAATTGAAGTTGAGAGGGAAACTTGGGAGAGAAAAATTGGAAGGATAGTTGTTGCTTTATTAGTAATTATTATTATTATTATATTATTATTATTATAGTAATTATTATAGAGATCGATAGACGATTGTAAAACAAGATATTTTGAAAATACGCATTGAAACAAATAATCGTAACATCCTACCGATGAATGGGACTTTGATATGCGCACTCCAAAGAATGTTATCTGCGCTCGTTGTATATATTTCATTAAAATATTCAAAAATTACAATCAACATTTGAAGTGCCTATATATATCAAAGCAGAATGTTTTCTTCATATGCTACTATGCTAGTTTAAAATTATGATAATCAAAATATGTAAACTTTGAACTTAAAAAGTCAAGAAATTTGGGCCTGGAGGTAGTACTAAACTAAATAAATTGAGGTTGAGGCTGACTAGTTCAAATACATGCCTTTTGGATTGTGATACGTCTGTTGGAGTAAGATAGCATTTGCTTCAAAAGAATTTGGAAAGTCCACTATCCCACATTGATAGTGTGAGGAAAAGTTGTATAGTTTATATACAATTACTTCTCCCTTATACTTTGAGTTGAGTGACTTGGAGGTTTTTGTGGGCTTGAGAGAGTGTGGATCACCACACGCGCGCGCCGCCCGCCCGGCCCGGCCCATGGGTCTTGGGAAATATCACTTAACTAAAGTTTTGGACATGGGCCGATTACTTATCACATTTACTTTTATTACTGTTTTGTTAATAACAGTTACAGAATTAGTCAAAATAACCGTTGGGTGATTAAACACGTTTTAATCAGTTGTTGCTGAATTAGTCCGTGATTAAGTCTTCCCGTTCAGCAACGTTCTTCCTGTATTTTAGCCACGATCTCAACCTTCTTCCTCTATATATATCCTACCCAACGCAGAATGCAGAACATAACTTCTCACAATCTCTTTGCTTTACACTTCGTTCTCAAATACATTAAACACATTTTCTCTCTGGGTAATATTCAACAGCATCTCAACCTATTTCCCTGTCGACACCGGTGAAATAGCGATCGTGTAACCCTGGAGGTTGTTTGCCGAGAGTCCGTGTGTCGTAGCGCGGCAATTTCAACTTTAGGGCAGTGATACTATTCACGCCACGATCTATTCAGATAAGCTAATTCTCGCTTTTATCAGTCTTTGTTCTTACATTCTAAAGTTGAAATTTGTTTATTTCCGTAATTTGTTTCTGAACAATGGCTGATGAAAATCCTGTTATTAATACTAATCAAACTACTAACAATGTCTCTGCTTTCCCTGAAAATAATTCTATTCTGAATTTTACCCCTTTTATTAATCCAATCATTCCTGATATGTCTAAGTTAGATCCGTTTGATGGGAAAATTTTTAAGATGTGGTCGGATAAAATGGAATTCTTTTTAGGTCAGATTGGAGTCGATTACTGTTTGTTTAATAATTCAGTCCCTAAGGATTCTACTAGAGATTTTACGAAAGATAATAAAACATGTCGAGGTATGCTACTGCATTATATGACCTCTGCCTTATACCTAATTTACAGTAAGTCAAAAAATGCCAAAGAAATTTGGGATGCCTTAACTAGTAAATATGGGACTGATGATTTCGGAACAAAAAAATATGCATGTAGTCGTTGGTTAAAATTTTCTATGTCTGATGAGAAATCTGTGTTAGACCAGGTCCATGAGTATGAAACTTTATGTTCTGAAATCGTAGCCAAGGGTATGTCTATTTCTGATCTTTTTCAAGCCAACTGTCTCTTGGAAAAATTACCTCCTTCGTGGGATAACTTTGTCCATTCTCTTAAACATAAACAGAAAATTTTTACTCTCCAAGAATTAGTGTCCCACATTAAGATATAAGAACAGAACATAATTCAATCTAAAGGGAAATCAGTAGATAATGCTTCCTTAACTGCTAATCTGGTAGAAAGTAAGACTGCAGGAAGAGTTCCTACAGGAAAGGGTTCGAATAAATTCCTGGGTACCCGTTCAAATCAGTCGAATTTTAAAGGTAACAAGCGTCAGTTCAAGGGTAATTGTTTTGTCTGTGGGAAGTTTGGACATGCTGCAAAAGAATGTCGTCAAAGAAAAGAGCTTCATACAAAATCCAAGGACAATAAACCTCAAGCTAACCTGGTTGAAGATGAGATTATTGCTGCTGTGGTTTATGAAGTAAATTTGGTAAGCAATGCATCTGAATGGGTGGTGGATACTGGAGCTACACGCCACATCTGCGCCAACAAGGAGATGTTCCAGGACTACAACAAAGCACCAGAAGGGGAATGCATTTTCATGGGAAATTCAAGCACTGTGAGTGTCTCTGGCAAAGGGAAGGTTTTTCTGAAGCTTACCTCCGGGAAAACCATTGCTTTGAAAAATGTGTTACATGTCCCCGATATCCACAGGAACCTCATTTCTGGTTCTCTTTTGAATAAAGCTGGAATAAAATTAACTTTTGAATCTGATAAACTTGTATTAACCAGAAATGGTGATTTTGTGGGTAAAGGGTTTTGTAACAATGGACTTTTTGTTTTAGATGTTTTTGTTGATAATAAAATTTCCTCTTTTGTTTATATCGCTGAGTCTATTTCTTTATGGCATTCGAGACTTGGTCATGTTAATGTTGCATCTATTAAAAAACTAAAGCATCTTGGTATTATTACTGATTTTAGTAATAATTATTTTGATAAATGTGAAGTGTGTGTGGAGGCTAAGCATCCAAAGAAATCCTTTAAGAAAAATGTGTCTCGCTCTACGAATTTGTTAGAACTGGTCCATAGTGACTTAGGTGATTTTAAGAGTACAATGAGTCGAGGGGGTAAAAAATATTATATTACCTTTGTTGATGATTTTTCACGTTTTACTAAGGTGTATTTATTAAGTTCTAAAGATGAGGCTGAAGAAAAATTCTTAATTTATAAATCTGAAGTTGAAAATCAGTTAGACCTCAAGATTAAATGCTTAAGATCAAATAGAGGTGGTGAATATTATGGTAGTCCCCTTAAGAAATTTTGTGAGTCTAACGGAATTATTCATGAGGTTACTGCCCCTTATACTCCTGAACAAAATGGAATAGCTGAGAGGAAAAACCGGACACTTAAGGATATGATGAATGCAATGCTCATAAGTTCTGGTATGCCTATTAATATGTGGGGTGAGGCTATTTTGTCTGCATGTTATGTTCTGAATCGAGTCCCTCATAAAAAGCTAGACAAAACTCCCTATGAATTGTGGAAAGGACATAAACCTAATTTAAATTTTCTAAAAGTGTGGGGGTGTTTGGGTAAAATAGGACTCCCGGAGTTTCAAAGAAGTAAGATTGGACCTAAAACTGTCGATGGTATTTTTATTGGGTATGCATCTAATAGTGCAGCTTATAGGCTTATTCTTAAGGATGAGTATGGTTTCGGTCCAATTAGGGAGTCAAGGGATGTTGAATTTTTTGAACATATATTTCCTATGAAAAATCGGGTTCAATCTTCCTTGCTTTCTACTACTTCATCCAATGTGTTAGATTCTGAACCGAGTGAGCCAATAGAACCGAGAAGGAGTAAGAGAGCTAGAACTGAATCTAGTTTTGGACCTGATTTTATAACTTCCTTTTTAGTTGAGGAAAATAGTTTACATGAGTATGATGTTTGTGCTTTAATATTAGAAGAGAGTCCTAGAACTTATTCCGAGGCTATTAGTTCTGTGGATTCAAGTTTTTGGCGAGAGGCTATAAATAGTGAAATAGAATCAATTATGAGTAATAATACTTGGGTTTTGTCTGATCTACCCAGGGGCTGTAAAGCCCTGAGTAGTAGGTGGATTTTTACAAAGAAGTTAAAGCCTGATGGGTCTCTAGATAAGTATAAAGCGAGACTAGTGGTTGGAGGTCATCGCCAGAAAAAGGGTTTGGATTTCTTTGATACTTATTCTCCTGTCACAAAAATTTCTACCATTAGATCTTTAATTGCACTTGCATCTAT
Source organism: Salicornia ramosissima (assembly GCA_951394345.1). NCBI lineage: Eukaryota > Viridiplantae > Streptophyta > Magnoliopsida > Caryophyllales > Amaranthaceae > Salicornia > Salicornia ramosissima. The sequence continues at coordinate 52,799,039 of OX596237.1, read as the reverse complement.
TCATGATTTAATTGTTCATCAAATGGATGTAAAAACTGCATTTTTGAATGGTGAATTAAATGAAGAGATTTATATGAAACAGCCAGAAGGATGTGTAATTCCAGGTCAAGAGGACAAGGTATGTAAGCTTATTAGATCACTCTATGGTTTAAAGCAAGCACCAAAACAGTGGTATGATAAATTTCATCAAACTATTATTTCAAATGGCTTTATAATTAATAATTCTGATGCTTGCGTTTATTCCAGAATGGGTGATGATGGTTGTGTTTTCTTATGTCTATATGTGGATGACATGTTAATTTTTGGTACTAATATGGACATAGTAAATGCTACTAAGAATTTCTTAAATTCACATTTTGAAATGAAAGATTTAGGTGAGGCTGATGTTATTCTTGGTATAAAGATTACTAGGACTTCATATGGGATTTCTCTAAATCAAACTCATTATATTGAAAAAATTTTAAAGAAATTTGGTCAGTTTGATTGTATTCCTGTGCGAACCCCATATGATCCTAGTATTCATTTGAAGAAGAATAAAGGTACTAGTGTTTCACAAGAAGATTATGCTCAAGTCATTGGAAGCATAATGTTTTTGATGAACTCCACTAGACCTGATATAGCATATGCTGTTAGTAGACTGAGTCGATACACTCACAATCCTAATTAAGAGCATTGGAATGCTTTGACTAGATTGTTGAGATATTTAAAGGGTACAATCAATTGGGGGTTACATTATGTGGGAAAACCTACTGTCCTTGAGGGTTTTTGTGATGCTAATTGGGTGTCAGATAATGATGAGATTCAGTCTACTAGCGGTTATGTTTTTACCCTAGTTGGAGGAGCTATTTCATGGAAATCTTCTAAGCAAACTTGTATTGCTAAATCTACTATGGAATCTGAATTTATTGCTTTAGAGTTGGCAGGACAAGAAGCTGAGTGGATAAGGAGTTTGCTAGCAGATATTCCATTGTGGGGGAAGCCAGCTCCTTCAGTTTCTATGAGGTGCGATTCGCAAGCAGCTATTGGGGTAGCAAATAATCAAGCATATAATGGTAAAAGAAGACATATTCGCTTGCGGCACGCCATAGTTAGAAATTTGGTTAAAAATAATGTGATATCACTCGAGTATGTTAAATCAGTGAGGAATATTGTTGATCCTCTTACTAAAGGCCTGTGTAGAAAAATGGTGCTGGAGTCAGCACAAGGAATGGGTTTAAAGCCTATTGTGGAGTGAAATGTGATTGATACCCACTTGGAATTTTCTAAGTTCAAGGGTCAAACGAAGTCACAAAAGATCTCATGTTATTGTATACTACTACCATTCCTTAATTAAATTTAATATATTTTTATAAGTGATGTAGTATTTTAATTTGTTTATGCTGTTATGAGTGAGGCTGAGCATTCGGCTCTTAATAAGTTCATAGCCTCCCTTTTTGAGGTGGTTTGTGGCAGCACAAACTTGATGGACTTACCTATGTGAATGTGGGGGTTACGCCCAATCCCCTATGAGATGTTCCAACAGGCTTAGGCTCTCTAGAGCGTTCACGAGAATCCAGGCAACGTGTGGGGCATTGAGGTATTATATATTGCGAGATTGCTTCTTGATTTGAGAAAGGTTAAGTGCGCGATTGTATCTTACGAACCCCGTGAAAGGTTCAAAGAGTAATCTACCAATCACGAAAGTAAGACACATTTGTATGCACTAAGTACCAATTCAAGTCTACTAGACATTGGTGCTTCGAAACTTAGTATCTATTACCCAGAATTTCATTTTCCTTTGATTTTCTTTCTAATTAGCTTCTTTTGAATCATGTGGGGGATTGTTGGAGTAAGATAGCATTTGCTTCAAAAGAATTTGGAAAGTCCACTATCCCACATTAATAGTGTGAGGAGAAGTTGTATAGTTTATATACAATTACTTCTCCCTTATACTTTGAGTTGAGTGACTTGGAGGTTTTAGTGGGCTTGAGAGAGTGTGGATCACCACATGCGCGCGCCGCCCGCCCGGCCCGGACCGGGCCATGGGTTTTGGGTCTTGGGAAATATAACTTAACTTAACTAAAGTTTTGGACATGGGCTGATTACTTATCACATTTACTTTTATTACCGTTTTGTTAATAACAGTTACAGAATTAGTCAAAATAACCGTTGGGTGATTAAACACGTTTTAATCAGTTGTTGCTGAATTAGTCCGTGATTAAGTCTTCCCGTTCAGCAACGTTCTTCCTGTATTTTAGCCACGATCTCAACCTTCTTCCTCTATATATATCCTACCCAACACAGAATGCAGAACATAACTTCTCACAATCTCTTTGCTTTACACTTTGTTCTCAAATACATTAAACACATTTTCTCTCTGGGTAATATTCAACAGCATCTCAACCTATTTCCCTGTCGACACCGGTGAAACAGCGATCGTGTAACCCTGGAGGTTGTTTGCCGAGAGTCCGTGTGTCGTAGCGGGGCAATTTCAACTTTAGGGCAGTGATACTATTCACGCCACGATCTATTCAGATAAGCTAATTCTCGCTTTTATCAGTCTTTGTTCTTACAACGTCTACAATTCTTCTAGATATATACTATATGATCACGTCTTGGCTCTTTGAAACATTCAATGTTACTTCCTACTTGTATGTGTTATTGTCTTTGGAATTGCAACTTGCTTGTGTCTGGTCGAGACTCTAGCTAGTGATATATATTCATTGAGCTTCAACTTGTGTCACACAAGATAGACGTGCTGAATGCGTTTGTGGGGTTGGTTTGGGTGGACCGAATTATACCGGTGGATTCAGTTGTAAAAGTTTTACACACACTTTTAACTCGGGCAGAGTCCGGTTGGTTATGCCTAGCCGGGCCGAACTCATTTAGGATGGGATCGGGTTGGGTTCAAGCTAGATTAGGTTAACTTATGTAGTAGTAGAGGTGACAATTGGGTCGTCCGAGTCGGGTCAATTTTGGATTTTTGCCAAATAAATTTAAAGGGTATAAGAATCAATGGTTGAGTATTTCAGGTCGGGTCAAGTTCGGGTCATAATTTCATGTGAATTCGTGTAAGTTTCGGGTTTCAAGTCATGTAATTCAAATTGAGTCACTTTTGCCACCTCTAGTTAGGGCTTGTTTACTTCAGTTCAGTTCAGTTCAGTTCATCTCTATTTAGTTCAATTAATACACTTCTATTCAGTTCAGTTCAGCTCTATTCAGCTCATGTAAACGAGCCCTTAGTAATCTTCTCTCCTTTTTTTTTTTAATAATTTTTAAAGGATAGTAGTCTTCTTCTCTAATCACAAGTGATACGTCATTCTTTAATTATTGAGAATGAATTTATTTTTTCTTGCTTAATATCTTGTATGTCCGATCTAAATATTGAAAAATCACTCCATATGATAGATAAGTGTGTCCATATAATTAGAAATGTATCATCCAATGGAAACCAATAAAAAGAGAATAAAAAATGTTAAGGAAGTTTATAGAATCTAGTTTTGTTTTTTATCTAATTAAATACGCACACACAACTATAAATCAACTATTAGGTTAGTTTTTGAATTATACAAAAATTTACATGTGTTTGTCGTTTGACGACAAAATCTCCTGGACGTAATAAACTATATTAGTTAGTGTTTAAGCCTTGAGGCATATATTTACTGGTCTACAATGTTCACTAAGACAGTTACAAAGTTAAAAAAAAAAATTGTAGCAAAACATTGAAACAAACCTTACGTTGATTTTGATTTAAGGGCGATCTTCTTATGCAAGATCATCGAAACACCCAATGCAACATTGTTCATCATGATCATAATAGGTCAAATCTTATCCATGTCTCATCATTTCATTACATCCCATCCACATTTTGTTTCTGCTCATCCCATTCACGTGACCAGAGCCGACTTGTTTACCAATGGACGAGAATGCCCTTATGCTTGACAAATCGAAGAACTCGATCTATCTGTCCCTTTTTATTTGCTACATTATACTCATGTGCAAAACTAACCGAGGTTAAAAAAAAGTAGGAAAAGGTGAATGTTGCTAAAAAAAATAAAGGGACACAAGGAGTACTTTGCTTGCCTTTATCAAGGATATCCGTCTATATGTTCCCCTACTTCCTCTCTTGGAAAACATGCTACATCAAGCGAGTCAGTAGTTGGCATAATTACTAAAACGCCCTCAATTATAACACCACATGTTATAACACTCAGAAAAATTACAAACACAAAAACATAAAACCATACATCAACGGGATCCCAGAAAGCTGATATTATCATCAGCGACACTTGAGTTGCGAGACAAGCCATGAGAGTCCAGACGAGCATGCTGATCCGCACCTTAAGGCGCTTGTTGATGACAAGCGCGACGACCCGGGTGCAAGTTGATAGCAAAGCAAGCATATAAACTACACAAAACCCTCCAAAAATGAGACTTCCTAACAAGGGGTATGTACAATACACAACCTCAGCCCCGGAATTTTTATCCTCTAACAACAACGAACTACGGTAAAAAACAGACGGTAAATACAAATGTCCCGGTAAAACATAAATAGCGAAATAAAGTGCAACCATCAAGGGCAAACATGTAATTCCAACAAACCCAATTGCCCACAAGTTTCCGGGGCTCCGTTTCTTAATAGAGATGTTAACCAAGAAAAGGAGGACAACCAAGAACCCGGGTTCGTACAACCCGAAAGAAAGGATCAGATGGAATTTACAAAAATGGGTCTGGTGAGAAAGAGGGAGAGAGGGTAAAGATGGAAAAATAAAACTCTTTCTAAAAATAGGCAAACGAAAAAATTCGTTAATGGACCAAAGACAAAGCAAAACGACTAACAGAAAACGTGGGGCCCAGTGGGAGGAGAAACTTTGAAGGTTGAAAAAATGGCGGGATTTGATCCGAAGGTGAAGAATGAAGGAAAAACAGAGGAGAGAAAGAAACAGAAACGAGAAGATTAAACCGATTGTGATTATATCGAAGGTTGTGTCTAACACTGGTAAAGTCGGGAAACTCCAATTGTTGATCGACGACAACGACGGCGTCGGCGGCGGTGAAGGAGGGAATACCGGTGGCGATGTGGTGGCAGAGTTAAATGTAGTGGTGGTGGTAGGTGTCATTTGTTGATTTTGATTTGATAATTTTTCTGATTTTGATGGTCAAGTTTTTGTTGCTCATTAATGGGGATTAATTTTCCAACAATTGGGTTTTTTGGGGGAATTTGAGGGGGGAGAAGGAGGAGGAATTTGAGGGGGGAGAAGGAGGGCAAAAAGCCCAACCTTACCCCTGTTTTGTGGGTGATCAAAAACAGGGGAATTTTGCAGAGTTTTACATGAACAAATTAAAACCAGGTTTTTTTTTGGGGGGGATTTGGAATAAAATTGGGGAAGAAGAAAACAAAATCGGAAAAAAAAAAAAAACAGAAAAGAATAAAGAAGCTTGAATTTCGGGGGTGGAATTGTTAAGATTAGAATGCTAAGTAGAAGAGTAGTATTTTGTAATTGTAATTGTATTTGTATTTGTATATGTTAATGGAATATGCTGGAAAATTGGTATTATTAATGAAAAAAATGGAGATTGACAGATTATAAATTGGATTAGTTTGGCGTTGATTGGCAGCTGAGTTGGTAGAGAGTTGGCTCTTTGGTTGCATCACACTTGAGGAACAGCTGTATATTTTCTGTTTATCATTCTTTATGGATGTTTAATTATTTTTATTAATAATAATTAATACTAATCTCTTAATAACAAATTTACAACCGCCATTTGGTTATCTTCAACACAATAAAATTACAGTTCTTTTAAATGGCGAAGATAAGATACGAATGAACCGAATGATCGTAAATGTGTGTGGTGAAATTTAAACTCAAGATTTAGTGTTTGTAAGAATTAACTTTTAGGCAAAGACTTAGGACTCGTTTACATTAGCTGAATAGAGATGAACTAAACTGAATTGAACTTAATAGAGATGAACTGAACTGAACTTAATAGAAATAAACTAAACTGAACTGAACTAAATTTAATCTGAAGTAAACAAGCCCTTATACCTCAGTGTGTAACTTGTCCACCACAAAATAGAAATAGGGAGCAACACATTAGCTAACGAGCACTTTCAAAGCGTTGATTAAAGTAAAATATATATGATTATTACGTTAAGTTGAATATTAATTAATTCAATCAACACGTAATAAAAACGAGTGTTTACACTACTGTTTATTGTTCCCGTATATTTTTGTTTTTTCGTATATTATTATCATAATATCTATGCCTTTTTATTAATTTAAAATTAATCACTCTTCATGGTGTTTTTCATCTTTATTTGGCCCAAATCAAATACATATATTTAATTATTTATGATGTTATAATCGAGTATTTGAATAAGTCGCCCCTAAATTACTCAAAATTGAGCAATGTATATACATTACTCAATTATTATGGATTTATGAAAAAAAAAAAGTAAATTGATATAATAATTGAATAATTATGGCTTATCTTTTCATTTTTAACTTCTTATACACATATTACATCCCACATTTTCCATATAACTCCTTTTTTCCTCAGTATTTATAGCAACAAACATTTTCTCACTTAATGTAGTACTCTGTAGGTTATTAAACTGTAAAGCTACAATACACAAGGGTTGTATGAAAACCCCACATACAAGGATTTTTTATTAAAGAATAAAGCTACAATATATAAGGTGCATTCTCTTCAACTTATTCGACCTGAACTTATATGAATTGAACTTATCTAAACGTATTAAAGTAATTGAAACTTATTGACCGATTAAATCTTATTTAGAACTCATAGATGACGTTGATAATATAATGGGTTTGGAAATTTGCAACAAAAGTACGGACAGAGGAACTATTTGCTGGCAATGTACTGTATGTCTTCATTATATTTTGGTGAGGGGTGATTTGTTGGTGAAAAAAAGAATGTTTTTGATTGGTTGCGTCGGCAGCGCACTGCCCATTGTATCGGAGTGGATTTGTTGGCTAATATCCCACATGTCAAATTGTCAACGTTACTCATTTCGTGTTGCTAGGGTTTTTGGTATGGGTTGATTGGGTTCGATGCTCGTCATCAAAACAAACTATGTAAACATCTAGGTTATCTTCAGTAGGAAAGTTTTACTATACACGAGTTCATTGTGGTTCTATTATAAAATTAGATGGTAATAATATAATAAATAGCCTTTCAAATTTTAATTGGTTTAACTTTACAGCCCAAGTCTGCGGTATAATTTTTTTAATTGATCGCTTGTAAAATTTTATGATATATATTAAGGCATCACACTTAATATAAGTAAAACTCTCACAATTTCATGGATCATTGATAAAGGAGATATAGTTATTATTTTTGTGTTGGCAAGGTCATCATCGGCTCACAGCCTCACATGTTCAAATATGCTAGAAATAACTTTTTTTTAAAATAAAATAAAATAGAGGGTTTACTCCTTAGTCGGAGCACGGACTCTTTGACTATTCTTCTTATTCCTTTTTTTTTTTAAAAAAAATCCTCTAATTATTTTCGCTCACAATTAGAACACCTAAAAATTCATGTGTCGAGGTTAAATCAAAGTTTAACAGTTTGATTCGATTTAATTTTCATGGTAGTTTTATTGTTGTTTGATTTAATTTTGTATTTATGTTTAGTAACTTAAACACGCACGATTCCAATCCATATCCATCCTGCTACAATCAGAATGGATTGTCACCCTATATATAGCTCTTAAACATTGTTCACCATGTTAAGTTTAAATTCCTAGGACAACCCTTGTGCCCGAGCTAACCGAACTAACAAATAGATTTAAAAAATAAAATAAAAATCCAAGCTTTAATGCCACACAACCATGCCTGTTCAACGGGCCGGGTCAGGGTCGGGGCGGGTCAGATATTTAGTGGGCCGGCCCGGGCTTCACATATTCTATAACGGGTTGGGCCGGGTTAGACCCTGTTTGGCCCGGTCCGGCCCACATTATCCAAGAAGATTGCAAATTTAGTGACTAGATTAAGTCCAAAACTCAGTTCCAGCCCCTTCTACGCAGGTGTATAAAGTCATTCTGGTGTCAAAGAGCGGATCCACGGACATGAACATCAGCGTTTTTAAGTATCATATCATATGCAAATTAATGAAGAATCAGAATGACACCCGTAGCATGGCTTGAAGCCTTGAACAACTGTTACAGCAGTTTCTTGATTCTTGAACTGGGATTTGCATTTGTTTTTTTAGTGGCAAATAATAAACAGCAGAAATCTAATATATTATAATTCAGTTGGAGGAGGGTAGTGCTTAGAATCTTAGATCATGCTTAAATTGGGATATGTTTAAGTGTTTAACGAATACCCATGTTTTTTTTACAGTGATCTAATAGTTAGTGTAATAGTGCTATCTTATTATAGAGATTTATGGGCACACACTAAGCTTTAAAAAATTGTGTAACCATTTTTATATGATATATGTATTGTGGTGGGAAGATAAACATTGCATCCATAAGTTGCTGCTACAATTTTGAAGATGCTTTTTTAAATAAAAAATAAGAAAAGTTGACCCTTTAAAAGCCCGGCCCGACCCGCTTAGGCCCGTTAAGTTGTTGACCCTATTAAGACCCGCCCCATTTCTAAAAAGGGTTGGATCACACAAATTTTTAATGGGTCGGGCCAGGATTTTAAATGGGCCCCCGCCCCATTAAACAGGCCTACACACAACCCTCATATTTATACTTGTATGAAGTTTTGTGTCCTATCTTATAGAATAGTTCACTTGAAATTCACGTGTTGTATTATGGAGTAGTTCACATTAGAGGTGATCAAAAGTTCGGGCTAGGTCGGGCCGGGCCTTAACTAAGTAAGTGTGTCCAAAGTCCTGATTTTTTATGCGGGTTTGGCAGGCCTTGCATGGACTTTTCGGGCCGAGTCAGGCTTTTGAACTAAAAACACCTATTTTAAGTGCGTCAAAGTCTGCAAAATTTTTGGGCCGATCGGGCCGGGCTAGCGGGCCGGGCCAATGTGATCACCTCTAGTTCACATATAACATAGGTAGTATAACAATATAAAATTGTCTATTAACCATATTAACAAAATCTACATGTGCTTCCATAGACGATAGGACATAGTAGTACCTAACTTCCAGGTTTATAGATTTTCTTTTTACATAGTTTTGGTTCCTTAAATCATTTTTTTTGTGCATTTATATGTTTTACTCTAAATGAGAGGGGAATTAAAAAAAAACTACCCGTTGAAATTACACACATTAATGTTCAATTGTTCGTTAATCCATTCTCATGTACCTTTTTACTCATTTTCTAATCAATATAAAAAGGTATTGGAAAACTATGTCGTATTGCGATTTGTGTTAAATCCACACGAGTTAGACAAGACAATCTATAGACTGACCCAATAATAGCTGGGGAACAATGCTATTTCACGATTTTTTTTTTTAAACATAAGCTTTGACGACCAAAGTTTCATACTCACACATCTATCACGTGAGCATGACACACCGTATTTGTATGCACCTGACACATTTTTTGAAAAAAATTATCATTTTTATCGTGTTGATTGTGTCAGTTTTTTTTTTTTTTTTTTATAAAAAAAACAACTAATTAAAAGTGCAAAACTTGACTCATAACATGTCATCCCGTGCCTAATTTTCTACCTTATGCTCGAACCATGTTGTAAAGTTTTTCATGTTGATTGTGTCGAGCTTTTCATTGAAGTGTTCAACGAATTCAATCCGGTGCCATCTTTAAATCTGTTTGGCAATTAGAATTTAGTGTTGTTAGAGTTTTAAGAATTTTGGTTTAAAAGAGTTTACAGTTGTTTTGATTAGCTTTTGTGAAATTGTATTTGATAAAGCCTAGCTGATTGTTGAAAGTTTACATATATAAAGTGGGTGTTTTACCTTTCATCAAATCAAAACTCTCTTCAACAAGCTCTAATTTCCAGCTTTTTGAAAAGTAGAATTTTGGGGCTAAACATTTTATTTAAAGAGGTCCAAAACTCTCTTTTTGGCACAAACCCTCTTGTATGGGGGCCTACCGGTACACCGGCAGGTCCACCTTACTGACGTCCCGGCCAAGATGTCAACCACCGCCACCTAGCGGTGCCAGCTACCAGGCGTCAAGACCACTAACCCGTAATCCATGCCTGCGAAGGCACTCACACGTTGCCGGACCTAGAAGCTGCCAGCCCCAAACAGGCAGCTAATGAAAGCCAAAGGGAATCTTTTAGCAGTGGACCCAGTACACCACGTGGAACCCATTTAGGGCACCACTCAAGTGCACACGCCCCACTCACTAACAAGCTAACTAACTCAACCTATGAGGGACTTATACGTGGCGACCCATTTAGAGTTATAACTAACTCTGAGCACACGATCTACATGACCAGTCCCCATGGGACACGTGTCCCTGTCAGCCTCCATACAGGCCGACAGGGTCCCAATCGTGGTAACGCCAATCTCCAAGATGCAGTCTCTGCATACGGAGGAGGCAGAAGACTTAGAATGGGATAGTTCGACTGTCCATGGAAACCCCTACACACCTCATGGAAATGAGGAAATGCAACCACCCCCCGGGTTTGAGAATGTCCAGCCCGGGCCTGAGAATGCTTTAGAAGTAGTTAGAAGGAGAAGCTGCCCGGTAGCGGCTGGCAGGGTCCAACCTCAAGGGACTCCGTTTGTAGCTGCCATCAATGATGAGGATCTTCCTAAGATCAAAATGCCGACCGAAAAGTATGACGGTACCACAGACCCTGAGGATCACATCTCTGCATATGAAGGACACATGCAGCTGTATACTACTGCCAACAGCGCATGGTGTCGGGTTCCAGACCACATTGACTGGCATTGCCCAGAAGTGGTTCAAGTCGATGCCGTCCTACACCATATCAAGGTGGGACGACCCAGAGGTTCGTAGCACACTTCGTCAGCAATAAGAGGAGACAGAGGCTGACAAGTGAGTTGATGGGGATGCAGCAGAGGCAGGGTGAAAGCCTGCGGGAGTTCATAGCAAGATTCACGGCCGAGGCCGTCACTATTCCTGACATGCAACAAGAGGTTGCAGTCCTGGCGTTGATGTTAGGATTACGCGGTGGCCCTTTCCGCCAATATTTGGGCTGGAAAAATCTGACAATGTTGGCCGGCGTTTTGGGAAAAGCTAACGAATATATCAGGGCTGAGGAATTCAGTCGGGGGGCTGGCAGCTCGAATACCGAGAGGAAAGTGGTGGAGGAAAAGATAGTCAAGAAAGAATACAAGCGGGAGGCCCCGTTCGAAAGGAAAGAATACTACAATCGCGGCCCAGACCGGAAAGAGGTCGCGGTGACAGAGAAGAAACAGAGGACAGAAAGGTACGGCAACTATACTGAGTTGTCAGTACCCAGATCGAGAATCTATGCCCTCCACAAGCAAGACGAAAAGTGGAGGAGGCCAAAGAAGATGACCACACTGAACCGTGACCCAAAGCGGTGGTGTGAGTTCCACAATGACTATGGGCACATGACTGATGAGTGTGCCCACTTGAAAGAAAACATTGAGGACTTGGTCCGACAGGGGCGGTTTCCCCAATACAAAAGAAAGGAGGAGTTCATCCACCGCCAGCCTGGCGGTAAAGGATGGAAGGGGAAGGATAAACAACAAGAACACAGGGATGAGATCTTCACAATCACAGGTGGGCCCGTTCATGGGGGTACACAATCACAGGTGGGCCCACAGGGAAGGAGGTAAGGCACCAAGTAAACTTCAACAATCAAAGGCACTGGCCTGGACCGGCAGATGTGCCAGAAATGACGTTCTCAGTAGAGGACACCAAGGGGATCATATACCCTCATGATGACCCCTTGGTAATCACTTTTTCAATCGCCAACTGCAAGGTTCATCGCATCCTGGTCGATGGCGGTTCCTCTGCCAATATACTTTACAGGGAGGCCTTTGACAAGCTGGGAATAGAAGAAAAATACTTGAAGCCAGTGCACTACTCCATCAGCGGGTTTACAGGGGCTAGAGTGACTCCAGACGGCATCATCAAACTGCCAGTCCAGCTGGGAGAAGGCAGACAGGTTAAGAGGGCAATGGTGGAGTTCCTGGTCATCAACATACGGGCAACCTATAATGCCATCATGGGGAGGCCAATGATTAATGACATCAAGGGCATACCATCAACCTACCATCTGACAATGCTCTACATAGCTGATGATGGCCAACCAGGAAAGATAAGAGGCAGTCAAGAGGTTGCTCGCTCTTGCTATGTGACAGCCATGAAACCCCCCCCCCCCCACCACCAAGGACTGAGAAGAAAAGGAAGAGGGAGCCAGAGGTTTCCCCAATCTCCATGGAGGACATTCACGGTCGGCCTGAGGATGACAAGATACCTCGAGCTGAGCCGGAAGATGAAGTTGAGGAAGTACCCCTGTCTGCCACCGACACCTCCAGAACAGTCAAGGTGAGCAAGAAGCTGCCAGCTGATGTGAAGATCAATCTCGTCCAACTACTGCAAACCAATGCTGACGTTTTTGCTTTTTCCGCTGATGAGATGCCTGGCATCCACCCTTCTGTAATCCAACATAGACTTAACGTAGATGAGAATGTTAGGCCTGTAAAGCAGAAGAAGAGATCCTTCTCTGCTGAAAAGAATGATGCTGTAGCTAATGAAATAAACAAACTGTTATTAGCAGGGTTCATAGAACCTTGTGACTATCCTGAGTGGCTTGCTAATGTTGTAATGGTAAAAAAGGCAAATGGACAGTGGCGGATGTGTGTTGATTTTACAGACCTCAACCGCCACTACCCTAAAGACTGCTATCCACTGCCAAGGATAGATCAACTAGTAGATTCCACTGCTAACCATGCATTACTTATTTTCATGGATGCCTTTTCAGGTTATCACCAAATTAGCATGTTTGAATCCGACAGACCGAAGACAGCCTTCATCACAGATTCTGGCGTCTATTGTTACAAGGCTATGCCTTTTGGGTTGAAAAATGTAGGGGCAACATACCAAAAACTGGTCGACATGGTCTTTGTAAAGCAGAAAGGGAGAAATATTGAGGTGTATGTGAATGACACCATTGTCAAAAGCAAGACGCCAGGAGATCACTTGGTTGACCTGCAAGAAACCTTTGCAACTCTGAGACAATTTCAAATGAAGTTAAACCCCAAGAAATGTGTATTTGGAGTAACGTCAGGGAAATTCTTAGGGTTCATGGTATCTGAGAGGGGCATAGATGCCAACCAAGATAAAATCACAGCTATAGCAGATATGGCAGAGCCTACTAAAATCAAGGATGTGCAGAAGTTGACAGGCAGGATGGCAGCCCTCACTAGATTCATGGCCAAGTCTGCATCTCAAGCCTTACCCTTCTTTAAAGTACTGAGGTCCAACAAAAAATTTGAATGGGGAGCTGAGCAGTCAGACGCTTTCCAAAAGGTCAAGGACCATCTCAAGACGCTGCCAACCATGACACGTCCAGAAGAAGGAGAACAACTCCAACTGTATGTTTCTGCAAATGACAACATTGTGGCAGCCGTACTCTTGGTGGAAAGAGAGAAGGAGCAGCTGCCAGTTTACTTTTGTCAGCCATGTGCTTACAGGAGCTGAAACCAGATACACCTCCGTAGAAAAACTGGCATTCGCAGTTATGGCGGCGACAAGACGCTTGCGGCCATACTTCGATGCTCACTCAATTATGCTGTTAACTAACTATCCATTGGAGAAAGCCTTGCAAAAACTGGCAGTCTCTGGGCGAATGATGAAATGGGGAATTGAACTATCCGAATATGACATCTCCTTCCGGCCAAGGAACGCCATCAAGGCACAAGCTCTGGCAGACTTCATCGCAGAAACACAATTCTCAACCACTAATCCCTCTGAGGTGTGGACGGTACACACTGACGGCTCATCTTGCAATACAGGATCTGGGGCCGGCGTTGAGATAGCCAGCCCAGACGGCACAGTGCACCGATACGCTTTGCGGTTTAATTTCAAAGCCACCAACAACGAATCTGAATATGAGGCAGCAATAGCTGGCATCCATCTATGCATAGCCGCCGAGGCAGGGAGAGTGAAGTTAATCACAGATTCTCAGTTAGTGGCAACACAAATGGAAGGCACAGCAGAAGCTCGGGAACCCACCATTGTTAAATACAGGGATCATTTAAAGCAATTGATTCAACAACTAGTGTCTTTTGAGATGCAACTGGTCCCACGAGACGACAATCAAAAGGCAGATGCTCTGGCTCGACTGGCGACCTCACCACTATCTGAACTGGGGGGACATGTCATGATCGAATTATGTCAGGGAAAGGCTATTGACAGCTTGGCAGTGGCTGTCTGTAATAACCCGAAATTTTGGGCCAGAAAATTTCGCGGTTATTAACGTTATTATTCAATTCTAAGTCCGATTGGGCCGTTTAAATTGGACTGTTTGCATTCCTTATAGTTCAATCTTTTCCTCAATTGGGCCAAATGACCCAACCATTCTTTCCCTTCATGTATGGCCGGCCCTCTCATGTTATTTTTGGGTCAAATTAATTTCTTTGATTTAATTAATTAATGTTAATTATAATATTTGAATAGTTAGATTAATTAATTAAATATTCTAAACCCATTCAAAGTTTGTTATAACAAACTAATCAATGGTCCTCTAAACCCCCATCTCTCACGGCACACCCTTGTAAAAATTAGGGTTTGTTTCTTTGCACCTCTTTAAATAGGACTAATATTTCATATTTGATCCTATTTTGCATTTTGTTCACAAAACCCTACAAAAATCATTTTCTCCTCTCTTGTTCTTCATTTTGTCGAGTGTTCTAAGATTCACCAAGGGTGAATTAATTTTGTGTTTTGGAATTTAATAAGCGAATCCAGGTAACTTCGCTTTCTTATTTAATTAAAGGGTAGAAAAACATATAGTAAATTAGGAATTATATCATGAAAATTGTAGGAAATTTAATTTTGTTTTTGGGTTGAAAATGTCGAGTATGTATATGAATTTTCTTGATTTATTTTCATGTATTTCCATGATTTTATGTATGAATCCTGCTTGTTTTGATAATTAAGATTGCATAAATTGATTCTTGATAATCATGTTTGATTCGAAAATTTGCATGAATTTAATGATTATGTTCTTGATTTAAATCTTGAAATTTTCGAGTGTGAATATATAATTATGATGATTTTCTTTAATTGTTTAAGCATGATCATGATTAATTTAATTAGTATAAAAATTGAATCTTGAATTAAATTAAATCGTGTTTGTTGTTCCATGATGTCGAGTGATAGAAACAGATTAAAGAAAGATTAACAATGTTATTTTTATGTAATCTTGATCATGTAGAATTAATTATGTGAATCTTTAATTTAATTCTTTAATTATATCATGTTATCTTTAATTCTTGAATCTATATAAATTGTTCTTGAATTGGTGTATGAATGCCGTGTGAAAAGTATGTATAAAGGCATGATATTTTTTTTATCTTGATTCTTGAATTTAATCATGTTAATTGTTGTTAAAATTATGATTTTTATGTTTATTGATTAGTTAATTTATTTAATTCTTGATGATTGAATTTATATAAATTAATTAACAAATTGGGTAAAATTTGAGTAAAATGTCGAGTGTGAAGAAATTTAAGAAAAATAGAATTTTTATTATAATTTTGGTAATTTTAGCAATTAATTAATTAATTAAAATAATTTAAGAAAATAAATAATTAATTAAATATGAAAATGCCGTGTGAAATGATAAGAAATAGTCATTTTTAGTTAATTTTGGAATTATTATTAATTTAGGAATAATTAATAACAAAAGTTACGGATAAAATAATTATCAGGGATAAGTTGTAAAGTGAAGGGATAGATAACAGTATTAATATATTATTAGGATGATTCGGTTATTTATATTATTAATAATAATATTTACAAGTTAATATTAGTAATAATAATAAGAATAGTTATCCGTAGGGATAAGTTATAAAGATATGATAAGATATTGAGGATAGTATAAGATAAGGTTTGAAGTTGCATAAGATATTACTAGGGATAAGAAAGGAAACAGAGTAATAGCCATACATGTTATGTTTCGGTCTCTGGCTAGGAAAGACTTGGTATTTAAGGTGGCCAATATACGTGCCGCACCTCTCTTTCCTGGGACTCCGAACATTTCATTTCCTATTACGGTCACCTAGTATTTCCCAATATATGATATGATATGATTAATTAAAGATATAAGATATGATAAGGACGCCCACCTGATGACCCGAGTAGTCAGACTAGGTTAAGTCGAGGCCACTGCTCAATTGGGACGAACACACGAGTTCCCCCGAGCAGTTCTGGGTCTTAGGATATGTAGTCGTCTGGTAGTAGTACACGAGCTGCTATTAGGAGTTATGGCCATAGCTTAGGCTTAGTGGTGCACACGGGATCCACTACGGGTTGAGTACACGAGCTCCTCCCGGCATGTTCTAGGAAAGTTGTGGTGCACACGGGATCCACAACGAGTTATAGTGACCGGTCCAACGAATGATATGATTTGATATGAAATGATATGAAAAGGAATGGAAGTTATGATATGATAATGAATGAAAAATACGATATGTCATGAAATGAATGTGATAAGATAAGATTATAAGATATAATGTATGGTTGGTTATAATATAAGTTAAGAAGGATATGGGTCATGAAATATTTATGTTATGATATGACTTAGGGTATAAGATGGGACATAGACTATGATATAATGAACATTGGGATAATGTGAGTTATGAGGGTAATATAATATAAGTATATGACTTAGAATGATATAAGAGTATAAATGTATGTGTATGAATGAGAGTATAAATGTATGTGTATGTATGAATATGATTGATGGGTGTATTTTTATACGTATTTCTAACCGTATAATGCAGGGTTGATTGTACGTACATTATACGTAGAAATTATGTATTCTAACCGTATTCTGCAGGTGTATTTATACGTATTTTGTACGTATACGTTTATGTATTTGTACGTATTTTATACGTATGTTGTATTGTCGTATGTAAAGCATGTATTAAGTTTCTGTACGGTTTTTATGTGCTTTCCTATGATATTATATGTTTGGTGGTCCCTCGATTAAATGGGACAGCCTAGTTACTCGCCACTGACGGTGGACCCCCCCTCAGTTCCAGGTGAAGACGCTGCTGATTAACGGGCTTTCGTGGATGGGCTTGAGTAGCTGAGGACCCTAGTTAATTAGTTTTATTAGATGATTCATGTTATAAAGACAATTACTTAGTTAATTTTATGGTTCCAGCATGTTGGGACTGCGTTAAGATAATTTGTGTAATAAAGGATATTGAGTTATTTTGGCTATTAGTTGATTATTTAATAAAAGTAAATCCATTTGTTCAAATAATTTGATCTATTGTTTATTTTAAGTTGGTAATGATCCGTTTGTCGATTTCCCTTCGTAAATCGACATGTCTAAAAAGTCGGGTCGTTAAACTGTCGTTAGCAACGCGGCAGGGGAATGGTTTCATCCTATCCTAGAGTTCAAGAACACAGGGGTTCTACCAGCAGATAAAGAAGTAGCTGCCAAGGTAAGACGACAGGCAGCATGGTATTGTGTGTTCCAAGGAATACTTTACAAAAAGTCCTTCCATCTCCCTCTGCTAAGATGTGCCACGAAATTCGAAGCTAAAAAAATCCTCGAGGAAATCCACGAGAGTATTTTTGGAAATCACATTGGTGGCAAAGCCCTAGCTCTGAAGGCTATCCGTGCCGGCTACTACTGGCCCCACATGCTCAAGGACTCCCAAGAATATGTCAAAAGGTGCGATAAATGCCAAAAGTTTGCCCCCATGATCAACACACCGCCAAATGACCTACAACCAATACTCAACCCAATACCATTTGCCTAATGGGGGTAAAGGGGGGAAAATTTTTTAATAGTAGCCATAGATTACTTCACCAAATGGATCGAGGCCATCCCAACAGTGTCCATCACAGCTGCCCAGGTGAAGAAGTTTATTTGGGAGCAAATAATTACAAGGTTTGGGCCCCCACAGGCAATAGTGTTCGATCATGGCACCCAGTTTGACTGCAAGCCCCTCCAGCAGTATTTAGAACCTCTGAAGGTCAAGATGGCATACGCCTCAGTAGCTCATCCTCAAAGCAATGGGCAGGCAGAAGCTGCCAACAAACAAATTCTGAACGCTCTGTAGAAGAAGTTGGAAGACCTCAAGGGCCAATGGGTAGATCTAATACCTGACGTCCTGTGGGCAAACAGAACGACAGAGAAGGAGGCAACAGGAGAAACGCCATTCTGACTTACCTTTGGCCACGAAGCTGTCTTGCCAGTAGAGGTGGGTCTGCCATCCTTCAGGATCCAAGCATACCAACCAGAGTTGAATGATGACTTGTTGAGGCAAGACCTTGATCTGCTGACAGAAGTCAGACTCATAGCTGAACTTCGTCAGGCAGAATACAAGGATCAGATAACAAGGGCCTACAACAAGAAAGTTCATCACAGACCCATGCAAGATGGCGATTTGGTTCTAAGAAGGACAGATGCCACCGGCAAGCAAAACAGAGAGGGAAAGCTGACATCTAACTGGGAAGGGCCTATCGTATCATAAAGACGGTAGCCCCTAGAGCCTACAGGCTAGCTACAATGGAAGGCAAGGAATTAAAAAAATACGTGGAACGCTAGGGTGTTCAAGAAATACTATGTATGAAATCATTTTGTCCATTTAAATATGTATCCTAATATACAACCTAGCAACAACGTTAATAAAAGGCCAAAAGAGCCACCTTCCTTGTGTCTTGCTTTAATTATTTATTTATGCACGACTGTGTAGACTATGTGATAGAGACAACTGCCATCCAACAGTGTCCAAAATATCACTTTGCAGTCTAAATATGCTTGCCAAACAGCCGACAGGCTAGGATGGTTAGCTAAAAAGCTAAGGCCTAAGGCCACTGCCATCCAACAGCCTGGCTGGAATCCAAATGTGTGGCAGCCAGTGAGCTCCACAGATAGCTTTTAGAGCTAAGGTCATGAACCACAGCTGACAGGCTAGGATGGTTAGCTAAAAAGCTAAGGCCTAAGGCCACTGCCATCCAATAGCCTAGCTGGAATTCAAATGTATGGCAGCCAGTGAGCTCCACAAATAGCTTTTAAAGCTAAGGTCATGAACCATAGCCGACAGGCTAGGATGGTTAGCTAAAAAGCTAAGGCCTAAGGCCATTGCCATCCAACAGCCTGACTGGAATTCAAATGTGTGGCAGTCAATGAGCTCCACAGATAGCTTTTAAAGCTAAGGTCATGAACCACAACCGACAGGCTAGGATGGTTAGCTAAAAAGCTAAGGCCTAAGGCCACTGCCATCCAACAGCCTGGCTGGAATTCAAATGTGTGGCAGCCAATGAGCTCCACAGATAGCTTTTAAAGCTAAGGTCATGAACCACAGCCGACAGGCTAGGATGGTTAGCTAAAAAGCTAAGGCCTAAGGCCACTGCCATCCAACAGCCTGGCTGGAATTCAAATGTGTGGCAGCCAGTGAGCTCCACGGATAACTTTTAAAGCTAAGGTCATGGACCACAGCCGACAGGCTAGGATGGTTAGCTAAAAAGCTAAGGCCTAAGGCCATTGCCATCCAACAGCTTGACTAAAATAAGAAAGTGTGGCAGCCAGTAAGCTCCACAGATAGCTCTCGCAGCTAAGGCCAATGGCAAGTTCTGCCAGTCAAAAAATCAAGTAACTATATGCAAGTTAAAAAGTGCAGTTTAAATAGTACTTACAGAAATAAAAATAAAATAAAAGGCAAAAAGTATTTTCCTTCAATAATATTTTATAGATCAAAAGCCAGTAATGACTGGAAGCATGTTACAACAAGATTCTTGCTCTACTGGCATGGCAGCCCATTTTACAAAAAGAAGCACAAAAAGGAGAATTCCTAAATATTTACAACAAGCAACAAATATGTACAAAATTACAATAAGTTAAATAAAAAATTAGAACCACAAGAAGACATATGAGAAGGCTGCCAAACACGTCATTCGGTTCTACCGGCTTGACTGGACGTCGTTGGTTGCTCCTCAACAACGGCAGCTTCAGACTCCTCTGCCACCGCAGGAGTAGGTGGCACCCCTGTTACTCGAGGTGACAGGTTCCCAACATGCTCTTCTGGGAAAATGTCAGCCTCATTCAGGGGCTGGTTGCCTACATCCTCAGCAAAAGCAGTCTCAACTGCCACCCAGTCAAAGTCTGGGTGAAGAGACAGAACACACCTCATTGCCGCCACCCAACCGCCGTCAAAACGATTGGTGCAAAAGTGGCGAAGGCGAGAGGATGCAACAAAGCCTTCCACAGCCTTTTGGGCAACAGAATTGGCATCAGCCCTAGCAGCCTCAACTTCCCGGTAGGCTCTGACCTTCTCCGCCTTGACCCTATTCCTAGAAGCACCAACAGACGCCTCAGCATCATGCTTGGCAATGACGGCCCCGGCGATGGTGGCGTTCAGCAGCCTCTTAGTCTCCGCCAGCTCTCTACTAGCAGCCTCAGCAGCAGCTTGGGCCTTGCCTTCTGTCTCTGCAATGGCTGCCAACCTGCTTTGTTGATTATTTATCTCTTCATTCTTCTTCAGCAGCAGATTGGCAGCCTCGACTTCCTGTTTCTTCAGAGTCTCTATCTCCTCATCCTTCTTGGACAAGGATAAGTTTGCCTGTGAGAGTTGGGCCTTGAGAGCCTCAACCTCCTTTTTCTTACTCTCCAAGTCTTCGCTCAAAGACTTGTTGACGGCCTCTAGAGATTATGACGTGTCACGTGCCGCGCTCAGGTCCGCCTCCAAAGTGAAAAAAGCTTCAGCCAGCTCTGCGGCGGAGTTAGCGGCCTGCAAGATCACAACAACATAACAGTAAGCAGGCCGGCAAAATCATACGAGCAAATAACACCAAAAAATTCATTAATTAATTAACTGGCAGTGCCAGGATACTTACACAGGCAACGTCATGGCATAGGGCTTGAGCAGGATTGACCCAACGGTCTCGACTGCAGTCTGCTGGCAGTCTGTTCGCCCTTAACAGCCAGTACCCCAGGTCGCCACCAGCCTGGGATAAATCTGCCATCAATGACTCATTCACGCCCACATCTGGTTCTGGACGGAACAGGGGCCATGAAGGCTAAGGCCCTGGCTGGAATGTTTGGGGTATGTCCAGATGACTGTACCCCCAAGAACCACGACGGACGGTGATGTCATCCGGCAAGGGAAAGCCAAAAGACCCAATCCTCTGTTCAGGATGGGCAGAAGACCACCTTCCCCCAGGTGGAGCACGGTGGTACTCCGAGTCAGCATCGGCCCTACATACTGAATGCAACGGTTTGTGGCAACAGGGGAGTCGGTCTGAAAGACGTCAGTACCAAATCAAACAAAAATAAAAAGTAAAGGAGAAAAGAGAGAAATGTGATAAGCAGTATTTTGTTCCCTTTTTTCCTAGCCTATTTACTTAGTTTATGAGTAGTTTTCTTTGTTTTTTCCCTTTTTCTCTCATTTTTCTTTGTTTTGGTGCTTAGGGCTCCTTTCTTGGTTTTTATGTGTTTTCCCTCGATTTTGCTCTATTCTTGTGTTTTCTTCCATTTTGTAGTTCCGGAGTTCATTTTGGAGCGCCAGGAAGTAAGCCGGGAAGCCCAGAGGAAAACTATAGTCATTTCTCCCAACAAACACCCCCTTGGCCATTGGAGATCAAGGCAAGAAGCAAAGCACAAAATTTGGAACAGAACAAAAGGAGCGGTCGCTCCTATGTTTTGCACGGCCGCTCCTTTTGACCGCTCCTATTTTTGGCTACAACTGCACCCTCGCTCCCTTCTACATATGGTGTTGGCAGTGGTTGAGAAAAACAAAAGGAGCGGTCGCTCCTTCCACTTGCACGGTCGCTCCTTTTTGAAGGATATTTTCCCAGTAGAAAAGGAGTGGTCGCTCCTATTGCTTGCAAGGCCGCTCCTTTTGAAGGATATTTTCCCAGTAGAAAAGGAGCGGTCGCTCCTAATTCTTGCAAGGCCGCTCCTTTTGACAGCTCTGTTTTTTTAATACGTGTGAAGCTGTTTTGCTCGACTTTTTTGGGGCTTGTATATATACCCCTCTTCCCCCATTTTTCAATCTAAGTTGAGGTTAGAGGCTCATAGTTAGGGTTAGGTTAGATTTTATTGCTTCTTCTTCAATCTTCTTGTAATTTACATTCTTGTTCTTTGATTTATGCAAGTAGATAGTTCTTGTTCTTGTTCTTCTTCTTGTTCTCCATTTTAAGGTAATTTTATAGCTTTCTCTTACTTGCTTTTTATTGCTTTATGTACTTATTCCTTATAGTTTTAGTTTGTTATTGTAGTTTAATTAGTTAGTTTTATTGTTATTTTCATGTTTGTCTAGTTGTTCATTTTGATTTCATTGTTGTTCTTAGTAGTTTAGTTTCTAGTTTTCTAGGTTTTAGTTTGTTGTTTTTGTTGTTCTTAGTTTTAGGTTTAATTTATGTATTTAATTATGTTTTTAGTTATGTTTTGTTTATTTATGTTTGAGTAGTTAATTTCTAGGGTTTGAGTGAAACTTCTCAAATCCTCCATGATTGTAGTTTAGTTGTTTTTAGGCTTGGTTGTGATTTTTTCGGTACCTTAGGATTCGGTAATGTTGAGTCTTGTGTTTAGCTAGCATAGGATTCATTGAAGAATCCCCACCGAAGGACCGAAAGGTGAACGTGGGTGATGACTTCCTTTGCCCGATTGATGGAAGCACCACGAAAGTTGGGCCTTCGATCAAGGGAAAGTTACCGGTCTTCGTGATTTTTTGCTTAGGACTTGTTAGATGTGTCGCTGCACGAAAGTGAGTTGTTTATGTCTTTCCGGTCATCGTACTAGCTTTAAAGAGTGGTACGATCATAGAACGACCTCCCCTTATCCACGACCTAAGTCTAAGTTCGATTGATTCACAATTCATGGTGGCATGAGTTGTGATCTCTTAGCCCTAGTCCCCTTTTATCCTAGCTTTCTTAGTTTAGTTTTAGTTGTTTTCGTAGTTTCTTCCTCCGCCTCTCGCGACCATCCTTTGACCTAGCTTGTTCGACGCTCTTATGCCTAGGCTAAGCGGCGGGACCTTCCCCGTGTTCGACACCCCCACTCATACTACGACGGGGGTTTTTATTTGGTGAAAATCCCTTCCATCAAAATGCAGCAGATATTAACTTAAAATCAGAAAACATACCTCGCCGGCAACAGGGTTGGCAGCATTCTCAGCTGCAGCCTTGTCAGCTGCTGCTTTGTTGTCTGGCTCAGGCGCTTTTAAGCTCTTTTCATGAGCGAGCCGCCGAACCCGCTCTATGTCTGCAACAGAAGTTATTTCCTCAACCTCACCCCCCTGCAGATAGGGGAGTCAGGGGATTGACAGGCCTCGCGGTGGTCTCTAGCGCCACCTGCCACTCTGAGTTGGCCTCTCCAACCAGAGGTGGCTCCACGGTAGTCTCGGTGGTGGGACCATCAGCCCCAGCCACACTGGGCAATACCTCAGTAGTGGATGGGATTGTAGCAATACTACCACCCATATCCATAGTTGTTGCAACCTCAGCTTCAGGAGCAACAACTGTAGCGGCCTCAGCCGGCGGCTCGCTGGCGACGGTAACAACCACCTCGTTGACGGCTGCGACCACACCCTCGTTGGTTGGAGCCGCGCTGGTAGTAGCGGCCCCGGCAGATGGCTTGGCGGCCTTTTTAGAACGGTGGGGAGACGGTGACCTATCCCTTTTCTTGTGCTGCAAGGCGATGGTCACGGTCCTGCCACCTCTGGCAGATGCACCTTGCTTCTTGGAGACAGCGGGCGCTACAGCCTCCTTCTGGACGGGGCGGCTAACCATTGTCGTTCCCCGCCCCCCACTCTTACTGACAACACCCCTGTTGCCACCTGTCCCACGCCCGGTAGTTTGAGAAGTGGAACCACGAGCCGTCTGTTCTCCAGCCATCCTTGGTAGTTTCAGGCGTTTAATATTCAAATCTGCATCGATAGAACGAAATGATTAGACGACAGCCAAAAAAAAAAAAACAAACAAACAAAAAACAAGTTTGAACACCACAACAAATAATGAATAACTCAATAGCATAGACGAAAACTTCAAGAGGTACACCGGGAGCCTGGCATTACCAGAGTCAGAGGCACCTATCTCACCACAAAGACCAACATAGGCGAGCGGGCGGTTTTCCACAATGTACCCGAACGGTGTCCCGCGGTGGCAGCTACCTAGACGGGACACCGTTCTTCGACCTAAAATAGTCGACGGTCCTTTGCTCCTCGGCCGTCAGATCTCGAACTGCCAGGTGCTCCATATGAGCTCTCGGAGTAGTAAACGTGACTGGCATGTTTGTTATAGCATCTGCTGGGGCCTTCACCCAGACCCATCTGCTCATATAATGCTTCAAGGAACTTACCTTGGGCCACACCAAAAGTTTCTTGCTAGCACTCTAGAAAGTATACCGGTCTGTCGCCGAGCTGTTCCGTTTCACGAACATCAGGGTATGGATCACGTGAAGGTTGACCTTCATCCTCAAATACCGACTGGTCCACAGTACTGACACCAGCATTCGAAAAGACAGTGGACTCAGTTGTGCCAGGCTGATGGAAAAATTACGCATGATAGACATAATTGCCCAATCAAATGGGCATCGCAGCCCAAACTTGAAATGATCTTTGTAGATAGCAAAGTACCCGTCGGGCGCTTGAAGGATAACATCATTTGGCCCAGGGAGGTTGACATCCCAGTTGCCTGGAAGGCAATACGTCTCCTTAAACCATTTGAGGTATCCCTTTGGACCCCCATTCCACTTTTCCAGTTCCTTATACCAGTCATCTTCCGGATTTAACTTTGCCGGATGTCCTTTTGGGAACTCGCCATTACCAAAATCTATGGCTTCATAGTTCATGGCTGGCAGGCGTTCCGCTTCCTGTTGCCATTCCCAACCGGCCTCTTTCCAGGCTGTATTAATCTCAGCAGGGGCCTCGTCAGCGGTCACCTCCTCTGCGAACACAGCAAACAGGGGCAAATGACAATGGGAAGATAAAAAATTGAAGAGTTTACCTAGAGCAGCGAAGGGGTTAGGCCGCGAAGGATCTTCGTTCGTGCCATACTGGTCAAATTCCAGACTAGAGCGAATGGATGAGAACCAATACTGCTCTGACGCTCCTACTACCATGGACTCACCGGTCCAGCGCAGTACTTCATGAAGAATCCTCACGTCCCTTTGCTGCTCATGGTTAAACCCTGTCGAATTACGTGTCCCCTCACAGTCTGTCAAAACTCGCGACGCCAATGAAAAGTCAGGCAATCGTCTGCTTTTGGCAGACAGCTTCGCCTTACTTTTCTCTGGCGCCAGTTTTTTATCCAGAATATCCTTTCTTAATTGAATAGGATACCCTAGCTTTGGGGGGCAGTATGCGAGTTTCCACATAATACCGCCAATACCCTTCGGGATCGTAGCCCCTTTAGGCTGTCGTTCCGAGATATCCCCTGCATTACCTGACGACCCTTCCTCGGTTGGGGACGACAACAACGAGTCATCTGACTCGCTCTCTTGTAGCGAACCGCCACTATCTGGGTCGCTTTCTAAGATACGGCTGTCGTTTTGGCTATCGCTGGCATCTGACATCCTTCTTTACACTGTCATACGTCAAGTTAATTCACAAATAGCAAGCTCACAAAGATAATGCGCGACACGCAAAACAATGCAATTGCATTTTTGCACAGTGACAAGCAAAAAGCAAAATATCGCAAAAATTGTCCATAACAGTGAATTTTTACTTCAAAAAATAAGTTTTTACACCTAAAATTCTTGCACGAAGCAAGATACTTCTTTAATACAGAAGAAAGACACAACTTTTTAACTAAAGAGTTCGAACAGCCGTACATGCAAACTCGCCCAAGCTTCGAAATTAAAAATTCGAACAAAGGAAATTCGAAATTAAACACATACCTTGTCTTTTGGTTGAAGAGTTAAACTTCAAAGGTATCGAATTATAGTGAAGGAAGTTCCTGAAAAGCTGGGTCGAAGATGCAAATGGCATGAAGCTGTTCGAATCGCCTTTAGGAGGGAAGAGAAAGAAAGCTCAAAATTTTTTGAGAAATTTTGAAAGTGAAATGTGAGGCAAAACGTCTGAGAGACGTTATATATGGTACAACTGGGCCCACCACTCAACTTTTGGTCTTCTACAGACACGTGTCGGTTAATTCAGACATCTTGTGGTGGCTTACTTTAAAAAGCATCCCCACCTTAACGATGCTGATACTTTTTGGGGGGGCTAGTTGTATGGGGGTCTACCGGTACACCGGTAGGTCCACCTTACTGACGTCCCGACCAAGATGTCAACCGCCGACATCTAGTGGTGCCGGCTACCAGGCGTCAAGACCGCTAACCCGTAATCCACGCCTGCGAAGGCACTCACACGTTGCCGGACCCAGAAGCTGCCAGCCCCAAACTGGCAGCTACTGAAAGCCAAAGGGTTCTTTTAGCAGTGGACCCAATACACCACGTGTCACCCATTTAGGGCACCACTCAAGTGCACACGCCCCACTCACTAACAAACTAACTAACTCAACCTATGAGGGACTTACACGTGGCGACCCACTCAGAGTTATAACTAACTCTGAGCACACGATCTACATGACTAGTCCCCATGGGACACGTGTCCCTGCCAGCCTCCATACAGGCCGGCAGGGTGCTAAACCTCTCTCTTATAAATAGGAGATGATCTCACCATTAAAAGGTACATACTCTTTCACCTACAAACTCTCTCCCTCTCTCTTTCTCTCTTATTGAATCCCATTGCTGACTTAAGCATCGGAGGGTCTTTCCCCGGAAACACCCCGGGGTCAGCTCATCGTTTGTTCATTGTGCAGTTCACCACCACACAAGACACCAAAAACAACAACCACTTCCAGAGGCGTTGAGACTTATCGGAACACCTCATTACCAAACGAAACCAATTGCATGAAACTTAAAAACAAACTGCAGCTCATCTTTCTTCAATTTTAAAAGAATAAACTAATTTTTTATCCATTAATTGCTCACTTTATATTTTCTTTTCTTTTTTTCTCAATCACTTTATATTTTCATATATTCATCCTATGCGTTGGCAGCGTTGCACACGGAAAAAAAAAATCAAAAATTCAAATCATGCAACACGGAGTTGGTGCCGCATGATGGGGGTAACATAAATACTCTAGCTTTGGTTTTTCTAAGCTATATTCTTGAGTTTTTCGCCATTTAAGTTGTGCCCATGTTTTATGAAACTTCTAAGCTATGCCGCCCAACTTAGGTTTTTTAATTAACAGTGTCCACTCTGTTAATTCAACGTTAATAGATCCGTTAAAAGGAGTTGCATTTCGTGGGAGGGTAATTTCTCCTTTAAAATTCTAAGGTTTTTAGCTGATTTTCACCCTTTATAATTGATGTATTTCCCTAAAATAATGATGCATTTCCCTAAAATAATGGGAGAAAATCTGCTAAAAAGCCTAGAATTTTAGAGGGGAATTACCCTCCCACGAAATGCAACTCCTTTTAACGGATCTATTAACTTTGAGATAGTGGAGTGGGCACTGTTAATTAAAAAACCTATGTTGAGGGGCATAGCTTAGAAGTTTTAAAAAGCATGGGCACAACTTAGAAAGGCGAAAACCTCAGGGGCATAGCTTAGAAAAACCCAATAAAAAATAAAAAAAATACACACAAAAAGACTAAGTAACACGGTAACAGTACATGTTGAGACTAAACTGTATACCTTTCCTTTAAAAAAAAAACTATACAGGTTGAGACTCGAGGTTGAGCTTGTTGGGGTTTGCTCCAAACCAGATATTGCACATTCAGTTGGAGTTATGAGTAGATAACTTATCAAATCCTGGTAAAGCTCACCGGATGCAGTGAAGTGGAGAAGTGAGGAGGACTACTTTATATAGTTGAGCTCAGCCTCACACACGTACATTAACAAGACCTTTTGGGGAAGTCCAAAATTAAAGCCGTGAAAGTTTAGGCCCAAAGCGGACAATATTGTTGTTTGTGTATGTGTTTGTGAATCAGCGACCCAACAAGTGGTATTTTATTAGGATATTATAGTAGTGTAACACTGTTTTCTATCTTAGAGGATCTTAGAGGATCTTAGAGACTTAACTGCCCGTTTGGTAGCCGGTAGTAAATAATGGTAATGAGAATGAATTTATAATTAAATTTGGAAGGTAAATTAAAAACCATTTCCATAGTGGTGCTAGCGCAGCTCCAAATTATCTAATTTTCTTCACAAATATCCATTCCCATCAAATACCACCTCCCCAATAGTAATGGATAAGAATAAAAAATGAGAAAAAAATGAAGATTGGGAATGAAAATTTGTTTTCCATGGGGATTATAAGGTTATTTCTTAACAAAATTACACCATAAATTAATTACCATTACCATAATTTATTACCAATAACCAAACGGGCCGTAAGAATTGTATAAATACTTAGACATTCATGTATAATATGAACACATAATTTAATCTCAAAACTTGTTTCTATGTTATATACTCTATCACTCTTCTCCAACAAAAGATTAAGCTGATAATTAAGACCTAAAAATATGTTATATATTCTATCACTCTTCTCCAACACACGTAAAATTAAATCGGATAAATTGTCACCGTTCTAAACACAAGACCTTAGGCTATGTTCTTTAGGACTGATCTGAACTGATTAGGTGGGGTATTATTTTGTGAGAGTATAAAATTAAAATAAAGCTGAACTGATCTGATCTGAACTGATCTGATTACTGTAGCTTTTAAGTCCAAAAGAACAGGGCCTTAGTAGTTACTATCACTAGCATTACACATTTTTTGTTTGCTCCCTTGCCTAAAAAAAAAACATTACTCATTAAAATAAAATAAAAATAATAATACAAGGTCGTATGTACAGTGTAGTAATGTAATGGATGATGGAGCATTGGAGCTGATAAGGATTAGTTCTTGACAAACATATAAAAAAGCTAAAAAGGCAACTTACAATAATAAAAACAAGATCAAAAAAGCCAAAAAGCAACTTACAATAAATAAAACTAGTTTTAACCTCGTGCCTTGCACGGGATTTTATTTGACTTATACATTGACTACGTAAGAGAAAATTTATAATGTTTTATCATAAATATATAAGAAATATCTATTCATATACACAATGTATATTTTAAAAAAATAAAGAAATTAAACATGCATATAAATAAGAGCATGTACTCGGTAAATAAGAGTTTAAAAGTATACATTTAATATTAAATTAAGATATGAAAAAAGTTATGAATTAAAAAACCATGCAATGTAAGGAAGTTAAAGAGATTAGTAAGAT
This sequence comes from Salicornia ramosissima, assembly GCA_951394345.1. Lineage (NCBI taxonomy): Eukaryota > Viridiplantae > Streptophyta > Magnoliopsida > Caryophyllales > Amaranthaceae > Salicornia > Salicornia ramosissima. Next base: position 52,769,689 of record OX596237.1, on the reverse strand, counting down.
GATTAGATAATTTATCATTAAATTTCTTATTTTATTTATTATTATTGTGGCAGTCATCCTCAATTGATTGCAGGAAGATGAAGGACAATCAATAATGAAGGGGAGCGACGATTGAAGAGCAAGGAACTGAAATGAAGAGTCATTCAAATGAAAAAGTAACGCATAAATTTTGATTAGGAGGAGATTAATGGGTGAGTTGTTGAATAAGTGTGTGAGGTGATGTGTCATAGGGAGGAGGGTTAAAAGGTGGACATGTGACAATAAACATCTTGTTTTAAATATTTAAGTATAGATAAGATCGGAAGAACATACTTCGTAGTTCGTATAAATATATAATCATGCGCAGATCCACGGCACACCATTCTGTAATCCACCGAATAATTACCCTGCCCTTAGTTCTGCACTGCACCTGCGCAATTTTGCTTTGATAGCATCTTGCCTTTATCAATTATGTGACTAAATTTAGTCGACACATATGAGAAGAATGCTTGTTGTGAAGTTTGAATCCATAATCTCAAGTTTGATGTTTAAAATTGCTTGTCGCTAGGGTAAACCTACAGCCTATCATAATCAGGGCCGTTTTTGAGAGTTTAGGGGCCCGGGGCGAATTTATAGTTGTGAGCCCTATAGATTAATTTTAAAATAAATTTTGATGTTTTTTATAATAAGAAAAACACATGTATAAATATGAAAACATTATCAAATGCTAAAAAATATGTTATTTTTTCTTAAAGAAAAAATTTAAATATAATTAATACTATGTTGCGTACATTATAATTTATATGGAGTATAATACTTTAAGAACCTATTAAAATCTTACAAATAAATTATACCATAATTCAAATAAAGTGTATTAAATTCATACATGGATACTAGAGGTGATCATGGGCTCAATGCATAAAATAAAGCCCATAGAGAGGGTCGGGTTCGGGCCGGGCCTAGTTCGGGCTCAAATTCTTTGGCCAAAGCCCAAAAAATTAGTGCGGGCTTTTCGGGTTTTTTTTCGGGCCGGGCCTAAAAAATTAACTAAAAAGCCTAATTTTTAGTGTCCAAAGCTTGCACTAAAAAATAAAAATTCGGGCCTAATTTTCATGCCCAAATCACGAAAAAAATCGGACCGGGCCGCTTTTGATCAGCTCTAATGGATACAAGTGATATGTATTTCATTTCAAGTTTTTGTAATTTGCTAAAGAAGAAAAATTATATATTAGATGTGCATAATGCTTGTCAAAATTTACAAAAGCTACATAAGTAGAAGGAAGCCATGAAGTATACATTTTTACAATAAGTCAACTTAAGTGAATCATTTGCTATAAGTGGCTAAACAAATTTTGGACCAAGTAAAAACTTAAAATAGATTATACTTTAGAATCGAAATATATGGAAAAATTACTTTTAAAAGTATGAACTATGTGCGGTCCAATTCTAAATGTATGAACTTTCAATTATACCCGAATATAACCAACTATGACATTTACTTGCAATGAGATGTATTAGTTAGTTTGTAACCAGCTATTAAGGCTCAACGAGATAACGTGTCATTGTATTTTGTAATAAAATTCCTAACAACTACTACCAAAGTAACTCGCATTAACTGTTAACAACAGTTTATGAACTTACTAATAATACATCTCATTGCAATTAAAAGTCATAGCTCGTACTGTTCAGGTATAATTGAAAGTTCATAACTTTAGAATTGAAACGTCCATAGATCATATCTTTAAAATTAAGTAATTTTATGATTAATTATATTGAATGAATATAAACAAAGAAATTTTTATTGGTAAAATTATTATTATTATTTTTTTTGGAAAGGGTGAAATTATTAATAAGAATTTGTATTAATGAGGAGGGATTTCATGTGAAAAAAAGAAAAAGAAAAACTAGTATTCCATCTGTATATTATTTTTTATTTGATCTTGCTTCTTACTCCATATATCTTATATATAAATATGACCAACTAAAAATGTTGTTAACGTGAAAAAGTCTATAATAGACGCTTAAGGGTTATATGAGTAATTATTAATGACATTTTTATATTTGTTAACAACTTTGATCTCAAACTTAACCCTTTAGATTTCTTATGTATAGAGTACATCTCTAAACATAACAAAATACTACTCCCATATAAATCGTTCTATTTTGATCAAAACTGTGAGAGTTTTTTTGTCGAAATAGATTAGTTTTTTCTTTTTTTTTTTTTTTTTTTTTGGGGAACGGAGGAAGAATTAACTGAATGGTAATGGATTACAAAGTCATGTGTTCAATCCTTAGAATTGAAAAGGATGATACTATAAAGGGAATCCCAAGCAATTCAAGAATTGAAGGTGATAGAGGATTGAGAAAACGTACTCGGTAGTTTGATGATGAGAAATGTAGAGTAGAAAGAAGAAGGGCAGTGGCAGTCAGAAAGTGTAGGCATAGAATTACCAAGTATAGAAAGCGGCGAGCATCGTTCATATCTGACAGAAAACGCAGCAGGTAAAGCATCCTTCCTTAGCTTATATTATGAGTCACTCTACTGTACTGTACCATTCTTCCTTGGTAAGTGTAACATGTACAGTACGACTACATATATACGGAGTACTCCATACAGTAGTTTTTATACTGTACTCTACTGTACTGTATTTGAGATGAAGATGCCCAACACTCAAACAAACAACACAATAGTACAGTACAGTACAGTACAGTACAACACAACCCATGTTTGGCGCTATTTGTCCCTCCCTCCTCTGAAATTAATGTACCACTGATTTTTTTATTTTTATTTTATTTTACCCCGCGTTACTTCCGGGCTCCACCTGTCCTCAAAACTAGTAATGGCCTCCAAGAATTTGATGCAATAAAAATGAAGAAAGGGATTAATTATTAAATTACTATAATTACATTTTCAATCGTACTCCCTCCGTCCTTTTTTACTTGTTACGTTTCTTTACTGCAAGTTTTTAGGAGATATATGTGAAGTGGTAGGGATCATTAAAAAGTACTCCCTCCGTCTATAAATAAATGCTCCATTTTGACCAAACTTGTGAGAGCTTTTTGGTTAAAATGGAGTACTTATTTGTGGACAAAAGGGTAGATATATTTACTGAGAAGATGACAAAATTAAGCATAAAATAGATAGAATAAAGTAGCTAAATGACAAAATTTGTGATAGAATAGTTAGAATTTATGTGAGCCTCACATGCCGAAATAAGAATTGTTGCAAGTAAATTGAGACATCCAACTAAGGAAAATTTAGCAAGTAAAAAAAAAAAAAAGAGTAGTATTTTAATGTTTTAGAGTGGGTTTTATTCAACTTATTAGACTTGAGATTATCTAAACTTATTAAACCTGATAGAAACCTATTGATCATAATATGCTTATAGAAATAATTCGACTTAATTAAATATGATTGAGGCTGATCAAAATTTGTTAAACTTATTACACCTGATTATTAGAATTTATCTGAACTGAAACTTATTTTTTAATCACCCTCAATTAGTAGGGAGTATTCATGAACACATGGTAGAAGAAAGACAGCCAATGAAAACTTTATTTTTTGTTGTTTTAACAACGAGAAACTGGAAAACAAAGAAAACATGTTTGTTTTTTTTTTTTTACGGAGTAACACTAGTACAGCACTACAGTCTACAGCATCCTTTTTAGTACATTCGCCAAAGAAAATGGTTCACTTGACTCGCGTTGCAACATGTTTTGGTACTAAATTGAAATTACCAATTTACCATTCAATATATACCTACAATGTAATCAGTCGACTCCAACTATACATTCTATTTATAGAAAAGTAATATGTAGAACTAGTTCACCATTTGCCACCAACAAAGGGATAATTGAAAATAAGGTATTAGCGTAGTAGTTAAGGCTTTAGAATTTCAAACACGAGGTGTTAGGTTCGATTCTCAGCGCACTAATGTGTGAGGATTCCTTATTATCCCCTTATAGATGTGTGTATTGGCTAAAATTAGGTCGGATGATCTGTAGTAGGCCCATTCAATGCCTGATATCCTATACATTATCATACTTCAGAATTCCAGATACGAGGTGTTGGGTTGGATTTTCACCATTTACACCAAGAAAGGAGGTAATTGAGGATAAGATATTAGTGTATTTGTTAAGACTTCAGAATTCCAGACACGAGGTGTTGGGTTCGATTCTCACCGCACGCATGTGTGATGATTCCTTATCATCCCCTTACAGATGTGTGTATTGGTTAAAATTGAGTCGGATGATTTGCAATAGGCCAGTTCAATGTCTAATATCCTACACAATATCATACTTGGTATTTTTTTTAATAAAAAGAAAGGGGTTAAATTGGTAATCTCACTTGGTGTGGACCCCACATGATTCCTGGTCGTTGATTCATTCTTGAATTAGCTTGAGCTATTACATGCCTTGTGCCACATTTTGCATAAGCTACTGCGTCATCAATCTATTTTTCATTAAAATTTGGCTAATTGAATAGTGGTTTGCCTTCATTGCAACGTTTGAGTTTTCATTCATGCTTGGAATTAAGCCTCTTAGCTTTAACTATTTTTTTTTAGAGAACTCTTGGCTTTAACTATTAGATTCTAGTTAAAAAAATAAAATAATTAGTCAGTGCCTATGAGCTAATTAGTAAAATACGGACAATACATATTAAGATGAATACAACAAAATTCTCACATTTTTTTACGGGTAAGGTAAACAAGGTCCGCACATAATAAGACTCTTATCACAAGATATACCTTGGCACTTGGCAGAGGGAGGGGTATCTAACTTTTAATTTAACTTATGTATATATAATTCATTAAAGAAGGTCAAAGTGGTATACATGAACAGTTAAAAGTCACAATATTATTACAAGTTTACAACTAATGGTGAATTCACTTCACCTTAAAAATTCAGTTTTAATAAGTTCAGATAAGGTCTAATCAGATGTAATAAGATTAGTAAGGTTCGATCAGATCCAATCAGATATGATAAGGTCAAAGTTAATTAGGCTTAATCAGGTCCAATAAATTTCAATCAAGTTTAATAACTTCAGATAAGCTTAATTTAGATAAAGATTAAAGCTAATAAGTTTAGGGCTAACAACTCTAGCAAGCCCTTCTCAATTTTCCAGTCTATAAGCTTATTTTCATCCTTTCAAAAAATGGAGTATTCAAATTTCCTAGTGCATTTAATGAAATTACCCTAGTAGACTAGTAGTAGGTACATACAAGTTCAAAAAAGTGTAATCAAAAGCTAGCTAGGTGTAGTGAAGCCACATAGGGTAGGGTTGTGATTAATTTGTGAGGCAAACTTCTAAAGTTGGGTTTCAATAACTTTTAAAGTCTTAGCACTGGAAGAATTTTTTTCCCAAATAATTGGGAATCATAAATGTATATATAATACAATTACTATAATAATGGCCAGTGGCGGACCCAGGATTTGAAAAATGGGGGTACGAATTACTTTTGTTTGACATTAAGATAAAATCAAACCAAAAATTTACAAATAAAACAAAAAATAGCATATATATTTTATCCACCTGACTAAAACAACCAAGCTAATATATTAATCGAAACTAAAAAAATAAACAGAAAATGATACATATATTAAAAAATCAAATTGAAAAAACAAAAAAAAAACACTCTTCAGCCATAATTTTATTTTATTTTTAAAAAAGCATTCTGCTAGAAGTTACAAACTCAAAAAGTCATAAACTAAAAACAATCGAAATTAGACTCAAAGATAAGGACAAAATAAAACCAAAATAAGTTAAAAACTCAGATCAAACATTCAAAAATTTTAAATGATCAAAACTAGACTAAAATTATAATCAAACTAAATAAATTGAAATAACAAAATTGGAAATTCAGAATCAACTAAACAAACAAGAAAAAAAATTATTCTCAATGGTATTCCTGATGAGTTTTAAAAAAATCTCAGAAATATACTTAGATTGCTAATATAATTCAAGTAATGCTTTGTTTCTGGCCAATTACCGTGCCACTAATAAGTAAAAAGGTTAAGGTAAAATTATATTATTTACAAGGAGATTACACCAATATATATTACAAGCCTAAAGGAAAATAAATAGTTATACATGGGGTAATAAATGAAAGCAGAAATATAATGTACAAAAATAAAGAGATATATTCTCCAAGAATTAAGCAACCTAGCTAAAGTCAAATATTATGGCCTAATATATTAACAAAAAATTACAATTTATTAACTTTTTACACCTACCATAAGGAAGTATATTAGCGTTAATTGAAATGTAAAAAGTTAATGTTTTTTTATCTTATGTTTAATTTTTAAATTTTCCCCCAAAATACACTAACTACATTTAACTAAGGACTTATTCATGGTGGTTAATTGGTCGATAATAACCATTAGAAGTGTTAATTAAATTATATTAGGTTATTAGCAACTTAAGTATATTTTTAGATTTTTTAAAAACTTGTGTATACCATTAGGAATTGAATAATCCAAAAAAATAGAAATAACTAAAAGCAAATAATAAAAAAATCAACATTCGAAATAATTAAAAAAACAAGGAAGGGTAATTAAACAATTAATAGAAACAATTATCCCATTTTTTTTTAAAAAAAATTGAAAAAAAAATAAAAAAATTGTAAAAATTAATTACCGACCACCAAACCGTCGGTAATTTATGTTTGACGGTCCGTAATTTTTGGTTCAGAAAAATTACCGACCGCCAAACAGAATTACCGTCCGTTTGGCGGACGGTAATTTTTTTTTCAAATTTTTTTAATTTTTCGAACTTGGTTTTTTTTTTTTTAAATGGGGGTACAGCTGTACCCGGTTGTTCCTTACTGGGTCCGTCCCTGGACAGTATAAAAAGGCTTATTACAATCCTCATGATGTGGATAGTCATGAAAACTTGATTTACATACACTTCAATTTCCTCTAAAATGTTGCTATAAAGTATAAACAATATAACACCAGTATAGACTTAAGTGTATATACAACGTACTTTGAGTTCTTAGTTATACACTTATACCCGAGATTTTTATTTTATTTTTGGCTACGAGCAACGCAAAAGAAACATACATAAAACTAAGTATGGTGATTAACATGTGAGCCTGGAAAACGCAGGCTTTGTCCATCAAACATAACTATTGTTTGAAACAACATGCGAACAATACTTAAAATAACTGGAGTAACTAACATGACTTACTTCAATACTTTTGCTTATCGTCTTCGGGTGTGAAGCGGGTGTCTTCCTTCTTTTCCTTGGGTGGTACTTGCCCACACAAAAAGATTGAGTAGTTGGTGGTAATAAAATGGTGACTCTGTTGGCCCGAGAATACTTAAGATTAGGTGTTTTGTTATTGTTTTCTTACATGAAAAATCTATAAATGAGCAAAAATATACGCTGGAGTACCTAGTTCTCGAGAGAGTACAATGGTTTTATTATTGTTTTTAAAAAGATTAAGGTCGGAATATATTTATTTTCTTTCTTAACTTAAATTAAATTTCACCCATGTGTTTTAAATACGACCTCATATTCATAATAATTAATATGTAACATAAAGCACTCACATTTTTTTGAAGGAAAAGATAAAAATTATTAATCGGAAAACATATGACATCTACAGTAATCATTATAAAAAATCAAGGTGTTGGCGGTCTCGGCTATCCGGGTACCAAAAAGAATCATGCATGTTTAGGTATGTAGACACTACAAGGTGAGTAGTAGAACATGGTTGAATGGGATGGTAAAAGATTCGTCTTTTCATACCGTCCACCACGTTTCGAACCTCACTGCACACATGTGTTGACTCAATTGGATCAATTGACCTGCAGTAAGGCATGATTCAAAACCTTTTACCACCTAATTTAGCATAAAATATGTACACACTAAAAGCAACTTCTTTAATTTACAATGCATTAACCCTAGCAAAAAAAAGCGTCTTACTACGCAATTATAAACTCAACAATTTATACACACCCAAGTGATTTAGTGATTATCATGGCTTGTATGCATCATCATAGATTGTTATTTTTAGACCCAACAATGAACCACCAAACAATAGTAAATATAGAAAAATGTAATTAAAAACATTTGCTTTTCTCCAATCAATAAAGAGGGAAAACTAAAAAGGGTTATAAGAGATGATGTTTGATGTAGCTTCATATGACAATTTGACTACATTTTTTCACACATACTTTCAAACGTGTCAAGTTCCAAATATGCATCTAATTCTCCTTAGAAGTTTCGCCAAAGAAATTATTCTATTCTGGGAATCTAATCTACAGAAAATAAAAACAAAAGGGACCATTTTTTTTGGAATAATTAAATTAATAGGTACCAATTAACTATTACACTTTTTATTTTATAGGTACCAACTTTTGATTATTCACCAGCAGCACGAACTATTACATAAAGTTACAATGATAGGTATATGACATAAATATTGTTGCAACTTATAGGTCATCTATACCTATTTACAGGTCATCCATACCTATCGTTGCAACTTTATGTAATAGTTCGTGCTGCTAGTGAATAATCAAAAGTTGGTACCTATATGTAATTATTCCATTTTTTTTTCCTATCAAAAAGCTAGAGTTATTAAAAAAGATCTACAAAAATTTATAAAAAAAAAAAAAAAAAAGATACCTCTTTCCATTGATTCTTCCAGCAACACTTTGATGCCTGCAAAATCTTCAATGAAAAATATCATGCACCTTATTTAATAAAATAAACAAATACTTTTATGTATGTATGTATTAATATATTCACCTACCTTCATTTAAATAAATAAACAATAGTAAATGAGCAACAAATGTCAACCAAATGCTTAAACTTGCTAATAACTAATTTTGCACCGTGACATATTCGTAAATAAAAATAAAACTAATTAGCTAGCATACGGGTGTCACACATTGCATTAATGAATTTGGCATGTAAAATTACGAATCTGTCATTGTGCAGAAGTGTCATCGCTCACTTATGGATTATCATAAGAACTAATAATAAAAAAATAGGAGAAAAAGGAAGGGAAAATAGGAAGAAAATGAAGAAGAAGAAGAAAACCCTAGAAGAAAAAGAGAATTGATTGTAAGAAACATGAAAGGAGTAATGATGAGGAAAATCACTTCAATGATGAAAACTAGGGATTACAACAAAGAGTCAAATGACTGACAAGTAAACATAAGCAGCTATGATAACTAGCGTTGAAATTCTCAAACATTCTTCATATAAATTAAATCAATCAATCCCACCCAAAAATTATAAAAAAGAAAAGAAAAGGGAAACAACAAACAATTATAACCAATGATGAATTCTCTTCTCCAATAACATAAACCTATACTCTGTCAAATCCCCACCCCCCAACCAAAAAAATAAACAACATAAAAACCCTTTTCATCATTACATCAATCTGCGTTTTCTACAAAGATCAAAACCCTCAATTCAACTACAAAAAAAGTGAAAAAAAAACATCATAAAACCATCAAAATAATCTAAAAAAGATAAAAACTTGATGAATTAATGAAGAAATTAAACCATACCCAGATCAAATTGAAGGAGAAGAAACTCAATTTGAGAATTAATTTGATGATCTGAATGATTTGGAAGCTGAAATTAAGGGGAATGAAGCCTGGTCCGAAGGCAAACTAAACTTGTTCAGAAATTAAATGAAAATGATGAAATTAAAATTCTGAAATTGATGAAGAAGTTTGTAATTTGATGACAAAGTCCTCGAGCCAGACAACATTCCCCTCAAAAATCAAGCTTCCTGATGCTTTAATAATAATCACTTTTTTTTTATGGGGGGATTAATGGATTTGGTTCATGAATTTTTGATGAAATTAATAAACAGAAAGCAAGAAAGATTTGGGGTTTTTTTTTTTTTTTTTTTATTGGGTTTTGTGGAGTAAAACAGAGAACATCATCATGAGTATAATTATTTGAGAGAGAGAGAGAGATGGGGGGGGGGGGGGTTTGAGAGTGAGGGAGATAAGGGAAGGGCTTGTTTGGTTAGAAAGACAAGGAGTAGAGTAGTATATGTAGGAAAGTAGGAGCCATCAAAGCCTTAGCTTCTCAGCTTTTGACTAGTATGTTGTGTTTTTCTTTTTTCCCCTCTAATTACCTCATAATATTAGTGTAGAAACTAGAAAGTTATACTTGTATGAGGTAGTCTATTTTTACTTTTTCAACAACATAAAAAAAAAAAAAAAAAACACACACACACACACAATAGTGAGGGAGGTTTCATTTGTCAACTAGGTTAGGCAATAAGTTGTTGTGGAACTCATTTGAAAATATGGATACATTGACTTAATGATCTGTTTGGTTATCTTTATTAAATGGTGGGCTGGTGCTTGTTTATCGGTGGTAGGGATAAATTTGTATGTAATTTTATAAGGGAAATTCTAGTTATTAGCCTTAAATTTTAAAAATACTTAACGATGGTAGCAAAAGCTTTTTAAAATTTCCGATAGTATCCCTAAATAGTATGCAATTGTGACTTTAAACAGTACTAAGAGAATTTTACTAAAACATAAAATGAAAATCTATGGAATGGAATTGAATCATTTATATGATCATCACAATTAATTAGTTATTATTTCACCATAAATTGGTTTAATTGTCTAAAAATATAACCTAGATTCATAACTTTTCAAAATTATATATATATATATATATATATATATATATATAAAGATGGTTGACTAAAAGCCAAAAGATGGTTGAAAACCAGACAGAAAATGGTTTAAAGGGGTACATTAGCAGTCGTAAGGGTACATTAGATGTTTAAAGGGGTACAAATGGTTTTTAGTGAAAGTTAATAATATTTACAAAGATTGTCATTAGTAATCACACATGTACCCCTTTAAGTGTCTAATGTAGGAGTTTTTAGGTTGAAAAAGTTTTTAGTTGATCCTCTTCCTCTATATATATATATATATATATATATATAGAAGTAGGCTCATGTGATAAATGTAGTTTTGGTGAGAAGGGTGAGAAGCAATCACAACCCTTTGATCACCAAATGAAGGGCTAAGATTAAATTTGATTTTCCCTCCTTACTCCTTTGATAGTTTGGAGTCAATGTATATATGGTATAAAATCAATGTATTTTTACTCAATGTATTTATAATGTATGGTGAATGTACCTATAGTTGGTACATTTCTCTTCTCACATTTCTCACGATAAGAAATTTATATATATATATAGAAGTAGGCTCATGTGAGAAATGTAGTTTTGGTGAGAAGGGTGAGAAGCAATCTCAACCCTTTGATCACCAAATGAAGGGCTAAGATTAAATTTAATTTTCCCTCCTTACTCCTTTGATAGTTTGGAGTCAATGTATATATGGTATAAAGTCAATGTATTTTTACTCAATGTATTTATAGTGTATGGTGAATGTACCTATAGTTGGTGCTCAACGTACCTCTAGGTTATAGTTGATGTATTTATCTCTTCTCACATTTCTCACCATAAGAAATTTCTCACCGGAACCCAACCCTATATATATAAAACTATCGTAGATAAGATTTTTTTTAAAAAAACTAAGGGCTACAATGAGATTTTGAAAAAATTTGACTATTGGTGAGAAACTTTAAAAGTTGAGAGATACCATAATGCATTATCTTTTCTAATTAACCATGTAAAATTCTATCTAAATTTCCATTCCTTTCAATATTTCCCAGCCTTTTAAATAATAACTAGTATTCTGGTCCGGGCGTTGCTACAGGTCGCAATCTTTCTTTTTATATTTTATTTGTCATTGATCTACTGTCAAGTAAATTATTATCAATAAATTTTTTTTATAAAATTGAAATTATCTTCTTAAATACAAGAAGATATAGACTATTGCTAAAAAGTTTGGCTACATGGAGCTAGATTGTGGGTTCGATGCTTATTGAGCATTTCTGTTTTAATTCATTTTGTGGTTTGAATGGCGTGATGACACGTGGACTAATTAATGACATGGACAATGATGTCGCCTATGTAATACAATCAATACGGTGCGATGAACGCCTTTTAATATTGTATAGATAGATGATAGTAATTCTTGGGATTAGATTAACATTTATTCCCACTATGTTTCATAATTTTTGTAACAAATTAAATTCAACTAAAAAACTATTCACATCATCATCATTTGGTACTAATAACCAAACGGATTGTAAATTTATGCATTCATAGCGTTGGAGAAAACTTTACACGTTGTATTGCGATTTAAGGTGTGTTTTCTTCACCTTAAACATAATTCAGTAGGCTAGATAAGCTAAAATCAGATTTGATCATGTCTAATAATTTAAGTTCACTAAGTTATAATTAGGAAACATCATATAATGCCAATAAATTTCAATAGGATCTAATTAAATTCAGGGTGTTTTCTCTAAACCTTAAAAAAAAGTTCTAGAAATAGGTTTAGATAAGTTGAAATCAGGTTTAACAAGTTCGATAATTTTTCAATCAGGCCTAATCAGGTGTAATAATGTCTATTATTGTTTCTTGAAATCAGGAGTATTAATTACTCCCTCCGTTCACAAATAAGTGCTTTATTTTGACTAAAATTGTGAGAGCTTTTTAGTCAAAATGGAGCACTTATTTGTGGACAGACGGAGTATTCAAATACTATAAATAGGCATCATATAATATCTCCTAATAGAATAATATGTTTTTATTTAGCAATATGCATATGCATGAGATATCCATGCATAATTATACTCATGCATTTATAGGGAGCATGATTTTTACACATCGCTACCATGGCAGGATGTGGTACGGTCGCTCGAGAATTGATAAGGGGATAGGAGATATATACACTTAGTGTATATATCTCTATAACTCAACAAAATAAAACTAACTTTTAATTACCAAAATACCTTTTGCCTATTTATATCCTTTGTTTAATTATAAATTTAATCTTAATATTTCTTATAATTAGCAAAATCAACTGCTACCCATTACTTGGTATCAGAACCACGTTAAAATATTAATTATAATTAGAGTTATAATTAGTAGATTAATTAACATTTAATTAAGTATTATCAACTAGTTAATGTCATTTCGCTCAAGGGCTTCCCCTCTCCCAAAGTGTAAGGAACCCACTTGTCCACATTTATCTCATTTACCTGAAGGTAGCACTGCTACAGAAGCTATACTAAATTATATTGTAGATCAAATTAGTGATCTAAAGGTAGAAGTAGAGGGCACTTCTTGTACTTGCACTAATCTTGATAAAAAAATTTCTACTTTTACAGAAGAATTTAAATAGGAAATCAAGGAACTTAAGGACGAGGTTAAACAAATAAAATTAGCCTTGATTCACGAAATTAGACATCAACGTGCTCAACGAGATAAAACTCCTACTAAAGCTACTCCATATAAATATAGTTATCCATTTCAAAACTTAAATAAAAATAAGAAATTCACCGTAATTGACCTTGAGAAAGATAAACAAGTTAAAAAGGATGAGCCAGAATCTTCACAACAATAATAGTCTAGAAAAATTACAGAGAATGTTTGACCTAGAAGAAGATCTTATAAAATTAAATGAAATAATGACTAAAATAGCAGAGACGCAAATAGTCCCAGAAGAAGAGGTTAAAGAAACAAACTACGTATCAGTAGAAGAAGATATATATCAACAAATGGGATTAATAAAACTGGATGATTTAGAGAACATACCATTAGAAATAATCTAACAAAAAGTGGAAAACAAAATGGGTAAAATAGTAGATAAAAATGAAATAGGTGAGGAAGTATGGCCTGAAGAAAATAATTTTATGAAAAATCAAGTAATGAAATTCCAAGGAGAAACAAGTAAACCAAAATGTGTCCCAGGGAGGACTACTCGGTTTAGTTGCAAATTTATGCCAAGTAAAACTTCAAAACAAGAAGAAGTAACACTAGAACCTATAAGTCAGTCTGGATACAAATTAAATCTAGATGGCGTAAGAAATAGAGTTGAAGTCCTAGATCAATGGAAGAAAAGCATGAGTAGTGTACTTAATTTGAATACTGAATGGACTTCGGAAAACTTCTTAAATTACATAGAACATAGTTTCTATGGATGCGTTGCTGACTGGTATGAGGCAATAACCGAAGATACTAAAATGCAATTAAGACAATTGGAATTACCTACTACTATGTTTAGACAACTATGTCATTTCATAGAACTAGAATTTGTAGGTTATAAAGCAGATCAAAGTGAAAAAATACTAGAATATCAGAGAAAGTTAAGTAACTTAATGATTTGTAATTTAAAATTTGTCGAGAGTTACATTGCTGAATTTGAAACATACTATTACAAAATTGGAGAAAATGATACTAATTTAGAAATGTTCTTCCATAAATTACCAAGTCCTATTAATGAAGAAATGATGGAAAAGTATCAAGAATGGAAAGAAAAATATGGTACAGGAGATAGCTTGGGAAAAAGAATAACATTTCTAAGGCAATGGATTGAAAAGAAATGTAGGGAAGTAGCTGGAACACAACAAATTAAGAAACAATTCCTTACATGTTGGGAAATGCCTAATGAATATGGTTGTAATAGTAATAGAAAATCTAATAATAAAAGAAAATACTATAAGAGAAATAAATTTGATAAAAATAGAGGAGAACAATATAAAAAGAAGTATTACAAGCATAAATATAAAAAAACCAAGACGATTTTTTAGAAAAGCAACATATTGTCCAGAAAAGAAACGAAATTGCAAGTGTTGGTCTTGTGGGGAGATAGGACATTATGCTAACGAATGTAAGAAAGCAAACCTTAAATTAATGGAAGCTCTAGGAAGCTGGGATTACATAGAAATCTCAGAAGATGAAGCTCTAGACTTGGCATTAAGTAATAATAAAGGCATAATAGAAATTATCGAAGAAGATACTGACATTGAAGAAATCGAAAGTTCTTCTTATGAAGAAAACGAATTAGAAGAAGTTAATAATATGATGGAAAGCGAGGAAGGTTTTGAAGATGAAGAAGATGAAATTGAACAAAAAATGACTATAGGTCAATTAAGGCAAGCTGAATATGCCATGGATGACAAAGAAATGGAACAAATGAAAGAAAAGGGATGGAATTTCCCTGAAATAACAAAAGATAAAATATTCAAAATGTCTTTCTTTAAAACAAGATCAAAATATGTTTGTGAAGAAATGGAAGGAAGTATAGTTATTGGAGATTGCGAAAAAAGACCGCTGAAGTTAACATCATAAACTGGAAGCGGATTAAAGAACACAGTGAAAAAGGAAACTATGGTTATATTTGTGTTGGAGCTGTACAAGTTTACATAGAACCTTTACATGATTTTGGTAAAGATATCAAATGTTTAAGCTTCATTTGTGATATCAGGCATAGAAAATTCTATGATAAAATAATTAGTGGCACCACGTGCAATCTAAGCCAAGGTAAGGTAAGCTATATTTGCGAGCCTAAATATTATGTTAGCTTAGAAGACTCGTTTAAAGATAGGTTTTTAGCCATTAAGTTATTAACAATCGGAGAAGATATGTTTAAAGGAACTCGACCTATAAGGCTTCATTGGAAGATAATATATAAATTGGTAAACACCATAGATACCTTCGAAAGAAAAGGAGTAGTGAATGCTGAAAAGTATGAGCAAGGTGGAGGACCAAAAAAGAAAATAAATCCCATTAAAGTAAATCCTAATGACATAGTTATAGAAAAAACATGGGAAGAATTTTTTATGAACCCTACGCTGGCCAACAAATCAAGTAAATTAGTAATAGACGAACTTGGAAACCTCCATAGCGGAGTAAATCTACTCCCAAGAATGCAAAGAAATTTAAGTATTCGAAGTAATAGCATGAGTAGATTGAATTCATCTAGGAATATAAGAGAACCTATCCAAACTGAAAAATATGACCCAAATAGCATTGAGGACGATGAGGAAGAACTAAGACGATTAACAGAAAAGATAAACATGAAGAAAAAGAGTCTACAAGAAACTCCTAGACAAAGTATAGATCTAGAATCTAGTTCAAGCTCTAGTAGTGATCAACGCATAGGAAAACGAAAAATAAGAGGATATATCACTAAAACAGTAAGTGAACCAGTTTACGAAGATGAGATGAACATGAGAATGGAAATGAGCTATGAAATTACAGAAACAAATCCTAATAGCATTTACGTTCCTATAAAAATTTGTTTAGAAGAACAAAAGGAGTATGAATTATGTGCTTATGTTGATAGTGGATGTTCAGTTTGCTTTGGGAAAAGAACATTATTCCCTGAATATCTTTGGCAAAAAGCCAAAACTCCCATGAGAGTAAAAATTGCAGATAACAGCGTTATGATGCGTTCAGACATAATTGAAAATTTACCAATAAAAATTGGTGGAACTCAATGCATAATTCCAGTACTATGGGCAACTACTCAACCTTCTCATGACATGATCATTGGAAATAATTTCCAAAGGCTATATTCGCCATGCACTCAAACAATAGAGCACATAGTGTTTACAATAAATGGTCATTCGGTCCTAGTTACAAAATTGTCAAAAGCTTATACACATCAATCTATGGAATTCAAACGCAGCCAGCGTGGTGATGAGTATGAAGTCACCCCAGCACAAAGGGAAGTGGCATTAAGAATATCTCAAGATGATTCTACTATAAAAGAAGAAATAATAAAACAACAAGAAAAATTATGCGAGAAACTATATTCTACTAATCCACTTCAACATTGGGAAAGGGATAAAGCCTATGCCAAAATAGCACTATCAGATCCTAATAAAATTATAAGGGTAAAACAAATGGTTTACACGTACCAAGATATAAAAGAATTCGATGAACAGATCAAAGAATTATTAAAAAAGAAACTGATTAGGAATAGTAATAGTCCCCATAATAGCCCTGCGTTTATGGTAAGAAATCATTCGGAAGAAAAAAGAGGAAAAGCCCGGATGGTAATTAATTACAAAAGGCTAAATGATAACACTATATTTGATGGATATTATATTCCTAACAAAACTGTTTTGTTTAATAAAATCCAAGGAGCTACATGGTTTTCAAAAATGGATTGCAAAAGTGGATATTGGCAAATTAAAATGGAAGAGGAAAGCATTCCACTAACAACGTTTAGTGCCCCACAGGGACATTACGAATGGTTAGTAATGCCATTTGGACTAAAGAATGCACCTCAGATATTCCAAAGAAGAATGGATAGTATCTTCAAAGAACTACATCACTGTTGCCTAGTATACATAAATGATATACTAATATTCTCAAAAAGTCTTGAACAACATAAAAATGATTTAAAAGCGGTAACTCAAAAATGCATTAATCATGGGATAATACTTGGAAAAGATAAATGTGTTTTTTCTAAACGAGAAATAGAATTTCTAGGATTAGATATAAAAGCTGGACAAATAATATAGCAAAAACATATATTAGAAAAAATAGAAAAATTCTCTGATGATATAGAAGATAGAAAGCAACTAGAAAGGCTTTTAGGATGCTTAACTTATGCTTCTGATTTTATTAAAAATCTTGCTTTATTAAGGAAACCATTACAACAAAAATTGAAAAAAGAAGAGGTATGGAACTGGTCAAGTGAAGATACGAAGAATGTAAAAAATCTGAAAAAGTTATGTAAAAACCTGCCTGTTCTAACATTACCAACTAATGACGATGAATTAATATTAGAAATGGATGCAAGTAATGAGCATTGGAGTGTTGTCTTAAAAATAAAAGAAGGAGAAAAACTCTGCAGATATAATAGTGGAAGCTTTAACAAAGCTGAATGCAATTATCCAACAATGCAGAAAGAAATCCTAGCAGTAATAAGAGGAATAGAGAAGTTCCTAATATTTCTAGCACCTAAACAATTCCTAGTAAGGACAGATTGTAAAGGAATCTTGGGTTTTGTCAAAAAGAATTTATCCAACATGCAAGCGCAAGGGAGGCTCCTGCGTTGGCAGTTATGGCTTAATCAATTTTCTTTTACTGTTGAACATATACAGGGATCAAA
Source organism: Salicornia ramosissima (assembly GCA_951394345.1). Taxonomy (NCBI): domain Eukaryota; kingdom Viridiplantae; phylum Streptophyta; class Magnoliopsida; order Caryophyllales; family Amaranthaceae; genus Salicornia; species Salicornia ramosissima. The sequence continues at coordinate 52,751,737 of OX596237.1, read as the reverse complement.
GAATTCTCTAGCTGATAGCCTAACTAGAGAATTGGCCAATGGCATCATCATCCAACCTAAAGCCAATTTACAAGAAGATGAAACTACAACCTTCTACAGAGACAAGGGGACTCTTGGCTGTAGAACGGGAAACTCTAATTAAAGAAACGCAAGAAGAATTGGTGAGGGTGTCACCCACCACAAAGGCTTTGATGCAGGCCTTAATAGCATCAGCAAAAAACAGATGCAGAGATGGATTAGTCAAAGGATGCCACAGAGCTGTCCGAAGGTTTCTTGTGTTAGAAATACAAGAAAACCTACAAAAACTTAACTATGATCTACAGAATATAATTCTTGATAAAATTAAAGTTAATGATTTCAAAGCATGGTACTTTGAGGTCGTAACCAGAAGTTATAAGTTCTATGATATATTCGATATGTGGGGAAGCCACATACGCTATGTTAAAAATTCTGGTGTGGGAACCATGGTAATAGATGTGAATCCTATTTATCATGATTGTGGGTATGCTAGAGCTAATCTTCAGGCCTGGAAGTATGGCATGATACATGGATGTCATTCTATACCATTCCCAGGAAGTTACCTATTTGAGCATCTCACCAAGTTCCAGAAGTATATATTTAAAAGGGTTGAGGATTACAGAAAAGAAGATCTCCGGACAACTATGAAAATACAATGTGCAAATATAGAGGTCAGAGAAGGAAAGATTGATCCTCCCCATTATCTCATAATGTTAAACCAAAAGGTTCGATATGTACAAGAGCCAATAAGTAGAAGGCAACGAAGAGTATATAATCCAGTAAAGGCAAGAGCATTTGGGTTCTTCTATATTGCTCAATATATAAATCGAGCTTTGGAAAGGCAAAAGAGTCCAGAACATCCCATTGAAGCTCCTATAATATTCTATGTTGGAAACACCACAGTAATAGCACCAGGAGAAATGCAACCATATTTTAGAGAAGGGTTAGTTCATACAGAATCCGTCCATGACTACTTAGAAGAAGTTGAAGCTGGAAAATTCTTATCAGAAGAAGGAAAAGGTTATCTGCTAGACACTTTTCTAACTTGGGATGAGACTTATGCAGCTAGATATTTTGGAGATATTTTCATGGAAGAAGATGCTGATGATCATGAAAATTGGGAATCCAATGTTGGAAATGAAGGGATGTACAACATCAGAATGGAGTAGGACCAGCAAGAAATAAGCATATGACTACTTTTGTAAAATAGTGTTTTTTATTTCACTTTTACTTTTGCTTTTACTTTTAGTGTGTGGTATGTAGTTGCTGAAGTCTTGTAACCAGTCAGAAGGAATCCAATGCTTGGATACTCCCTCTATAAATAAAGAGCTTAAGAAGCTTAGTAGGGGCAGACTTGAGCTAGAAAAATTTAGAGAGAGAGAAAAACTCAAGTCATCTAGAGAAAGAAAGCCTTAAGAGAAAGAATGGGATGCCATCTCTCATAAGAGAAAAACATCTCTAGAAATCATTCTGTGTGTTTAAGTTTGTAATTTTTCCTTAAATTAATAAAAGATTTTTAGAAGGGAACGTTATCCTTTCGAACCTTATATCTTATATGATTAATTTTTCTGCTTAAACTATCATCATCTAAATACAAAATATTATAGAGTGAGACTACGGTCTAAGGTAGGAAACGTATTAGATCTGTGTTGTGCCTAATCTAAGGGAAGCAAGGTTGTGGTTAGCTACCACAGTAAAGCCGGAAGCTTAGGAACGCCGGAGGTCCCAGTGCCGACTAAGTTCAGGTATCGGTCAAAACTCTCTATCTATAATTATTAATGCGAAGCATGGTGGGCTATTAAGCATTTAAAATAAAATTATTAAGATATAAATAGTAGAACAGTGATAACTAGTACCATAAAAAGTCATTAAAATAATCACAACTTAATTATTAATCAATTACGTTATATATAATTTCCAGTGTCAATTAGGCCAAAGAAATTAATAGATTTCTATAAATATAATTAAGTAAACCAGTAAGAAAAAAAGGAAAAAAAAAGAGGAGATATTTGCATATATCGCCTAGCCGCCTATCATTTCTCCGGTCACTCCATATGTCACTCCAAAAATCTATACTACTCCCTCCGTAACGAATTACTAGCAACAATTTCTATTTTTAGGTGTAACAAAATAATTGCAACAATTTTTTCCAATTTCATTTTATTTTCCTTTTTTGATAAAAAAAACAACACAATACCCCACTTACTTTTCTCTTTCTTACTTTTATCATATTACCACATAATACCCCATTTACTTTTCCTTCTCTTACTTTTATCATTATACAACCCAATACCACTATTACCTTATTTCACCTAGGAATTTGTACTAGTACAAATGTTGCTAGTAATTCGTTACGGAGGGAGTACATTACTACCTATATTACAAGCTCAAGAGCCACTTGGATATCCACAATTCCACATACATGTAATACTTAATTTACCTACTTATATCATTCACTTCAACATTATATCATAATTCTAGCTCTAACAATAAACAATTAGGTAATTTATATAGTACTTCATAATATTTTTCACATTTTTTTTTAATTAATAATTTGACACTCTCCTATTTAATTATTGATACTTCTATAGTTTTATGTGCTATCAATAATAATAATAACAACAACAAAACAAACGACCCGTTAGCCAATATTTTATATGCTCTACTATCATTTGTCGCCAACTGTACAATAAATGCTTTAATTAGTTAAGTCTTGAGAGCTGATACCTCAAAACTAACGATCAAATTTCTTTTACTTCATTGCTCGGTAGCTTCGTGTGAACCAAAAATTGTTCTTGTCATCAATTCCATCCAATCCTTGTCCATCATATATAAATGATTGAATAAAGGGTACAAATTAAAATTTGCAAGATGAAAGCCATTGTGAATCAAGCTAGGTGGCCGTGATAATAGTGAATGAAAAAATGGAAAATTTCTGGAGATTGATTTCCCAATTACATGCAATACTTTTTAAAAAAAAAGTTTAAATGACTTGCAATACTTTCAATTTTCACTCTCTCACTATTATTTTTCTCTTTCTTTCCCACTTCTAATTACTCACTAAGAAATTTGGTTTCGAAAAATGTTCAACCAAAAGTGTTGCAAGTTTTTGGGACCGGAGGTAGCAGTTATGTTTTAATTTAGCTCTTTATATATGTATATACACACTCTTTCCGTTCCAATTTAATTGCTATATTCACTTTTTCACTTTAAATAAAAATATCTTGAACTACATATAATAAAAAAATTATATATTTGAAAAGTACATGTTGAGACGAATTACAATAAATCCATCATGACTATGTTTTTCCTTACGTTTATAAAACTAGAAGCAGTCAAAGACCACACATCACCAGTGCTACTATGCTACAAGTCAAAATGTAGCAACTAAATTGGGACAGAGAGTATTGTGTATGCCAAATTCTGCACTTTTGTGGAATCTGGCTGATCCGGCCACAACTAGACTGTGATATTGAAGATATTATAATAATAATGGCAGAAATTAAAGAGAAAGAGAGAAAAGAGAAAACACACACGAGGATGGTGACGTGGAAAACCTTTAAATAGGTGACAAACCGCTGATGGCTATGATTCCACCAATCCACTATTTGATAATTTGATTACAAAATACAATGAATCTTTATGCTTATCCTAAAGTAAGAAATATAAAGTATTGAATGAATTACAATGAATGGGGAAGAGGATGAATATATATGCTCTGTTTTTTACTACTAAATTGCCTCCCCCTCTTCGTAACCTAACATGCCCTATTTATAGTGAGGTTTGCTCAATCCTCTTTGCTGTTACAGCTCCATGAGAAGTGGACAACGCCCAACAAAACGTGGACTCTGACGTAGGTAGAGAGAACATAAGTTGCTCCTTATTTCTCTCAACACCTTTGACCGAATCCCCGATCTCCTCTAGAACTCTGAGAAAATAATCGTCTGCTAGGTATCCCGATTCCGCTAGTGACCTTCGTGATTCTACAAGGGAAAAATTTCAGCCATAACAAGTATATATATCCAACTTTTTTTAAAATTTCTTTCAAAAAAAAATATTTCTTTTAATTTAATCATCCACTTTTTACATGCATGTTCCCACCTAAGACATTTTTTTTTTTTTTTAAAATTATGTCATTACACTAGTACAAAAAATCAATTTTGCTGCGGGGTTTTATGGCTCATTTGCTGCGGATTTAGGCCGCCTGCAAATATAGGGGAAGCACATGAGAATTGTCACATTTGCTGCAGTTCACAAATGCAGCAAATGAAATGATGTATTTGCTGCATAAGTTCATATGAATGCAACGAATAAATTTAATTTTGTTTTAAAAAAAATACAATTATGGTAAAATAAAAAAAATCAAAGAAATAAATTTAATGTAGAAAGAAATAAAGTAAATAAATAACTATCATAAATTAGTAAAAAGATAATTTTATTAATAATTTTGATGAACTTATACATAGAATTCAAAATTTAAAAAATGAAATATATATGAGTTCAACAAAAAAAATTAAATTTATACAAGAATTCAAAAAAAAAAAATGAAATTTAATCAACAAAATTTGACAAATGAATTGTTGCCCCCGAGACACAACCTCTTCTTGTCGCTGCTCAACAATCCCGGTCGAAGCCGCCGCCAAACACTGCCAGTCGAAGCCGCCGCCAAACACTGCCGGTCGAAGCCGTCGCCAAACACTGCCGGTCGAAGCCGTCGCCAAACACTGCCGGTCGAAAGTGCACAAGACAAGAGACGATGCTGAAACAAACTAATATGGTATTGATACAGTAAAAAAATTAGAATATAGCCATTCGAGCAAAATGAAATGGACTAGATTCACCACCAACCATTCTTACCACCCATATGAAAATCATAACCAACAAAGCATACCCAATAAACATAACTTTGACAATAATTAAAGGTGATCAAATATGAATAACCAAAAGAGCTAAGCTTGGATTGGATAGCAGCTTATGCTAAACATAATTCTAAAATCCTCTACCTTTTTGATGCTTAAATCTAGAACCTGCACAAGTAGACAATAAAATAATTAATTTTAAGTAGTTCAAGTGCAACTACACAACAAAAAACAAGGCATACAAAAACACTTGTAAGTTTTAAGAAAATTTCAGCTCACATGAAAGAATTATGCACCCTGTAAACACTTAAAGATATATGTCAAATATTAATCAATAATAACATAACAAGAATGAAGGATTGAAACAAAATTGGATCAAAATTTGAACGAAAATTGAAAATGAAAGCTTCTATCTAAGCTAGCCTTTTCACTTGTATTAGTGACAGGAAAACTGCTAGAAGGCTTCTATAGATTACATTTCCAACTTTCATATCCTGGAGCCTAGCTACACTTGACGAACGTCGATTGAAAACCTTAGCTCCGTCTAAGAGTATGTAATCCGCGTATCTGCCTATGATGAAACTCAGGAATAGTATTTCCCAACTCACCTATAACCACAACAAACATCAATAAAGAAACCACAAATTTTCAAGAACAAAATTGTTGACTCTTACACATATACCCACACTAAGACTAGTAGTGCAGTAGAGTAAGAAGTAATTGGTATGTGTTGACATACCCACACATACCCACACATACCTACACACATACCCACATACCCACACATATCCAAATAATTGGTATGTGGTATGTCCCATACTCCCATACATGTTGAACTTATTTGGATCGTGCCTTTAAACGCACGATCCAAATAAGCAGTTACAAATAGCAATTTTTTTACTAGTGAAAAGTTGTTGCGATACATACACAATATTATTAGCATCAAAAATAGTCGTTGCAAAAAAATCCACTAATACATATGCAACGACTAAAGTCGTTGCTAAAAAATAGGCTCCAAATTATTGGAAATTGATGCTTCATATAATGTGGAGGGAAATGAAATTAAGCTTTTGCAACAACAAATGTCGTTGCAATAAATGAAGCTAATAAATTTGTTTTTTATAAAAAGAAATTTTGGCAACGACATTTGTCGTTACATACATATAACCCAATTATTGGCAACGACATTTGTCGTTGCAAAACACCTTTTTTAATACCCACAACGACAAAAGTCGTTGCAATAAATATTTAAAACAATAGTAACGACAGAAGTCGTTGCTGTAAAAGGTCCCAAATTTTCAGAACCATGGGCCTATAAAAATTGTTGGAGGGAAATGAAATTTATTTTTGGCAACCACAATGTTGTTGCTAAAACTCATTTTTAGTGCAAAAAGTTTGTTGCGAAAAATGGTTTTTCTTGTAGTGAAGCAAAAAATAACAGTAACAATTAAGATTTAATAAACCCTAATTAACCAACAAGCAGCAATTTAGACCCTTTTTTAACAAGTAGCAAACAATTACACCTTTAAAAGAAAGTGAAAACAGATCTAAAACTAAGAAAAAAACTTAGTTGAATTTGCGGCAGTTGTAATATGGTTATGCAGCAAAAGAGATTAGATTGTTATTTGCGGGGTCTTTATTACAGACTGCAGCAAATATAAACAGAATAATACATTAAATCTCAAATGTATTATTATTTGTTGCATATGCTTAAATCCGCCGCAAATGAAGTGCATCAAAATTGTATTTTTCTACTAGTGTTAGTTCATGATCCAAGTAAAATTAATGAAAGGCCATTGGCCATAAAAAAAAAACCTAGCATCATTGCAAATTTGGTGATTAATGATTCATGTAGTCAACAGATATCATTGTTGTTGGCCGACTTTAGCTTACTACTTTTTCTGCACGAGGCAGTGACTGATAATTATTAAAGATTTGGCAACTTAACTAGCTAGTACGAATTAAACTACATCATCTCGGCTGATCTGCTCTGTTTTTTTCTACTCCCTTCATATAATCATATCAATGGTACAAAGTTTATATTTTTGGAGAAATTATTGTTGTATAGTTGAGATATACATATATATATATTATGCTACAGGACAAATTTTGTTTGTCTTTTTTCAAAATAAAATGGAAAATTTTATTTGTGTTGTAGCTGATATATGCATATCTTAGCTATACACCGATAATATCTTAACTTTTGTATCCCCATTAAGATTAAGATTAAGGTTTATTTTTTTGAATTAATTAATATGAACCGAATTACATTTAACTGATTAACCTAAGATTCGATTGAAGTTGAATTGCAGTGAACTGAGTTAAATTCATCTGAAATAAGTTGAATCAAACTGAAATTCCAGAATTGAAATCCAAAATAACAAGACCTAAGTATGTTTTTGGTTGTGATGGTAATTAAAATTTAAGAGGACGTTGTATTATTTAGTATATTATTTCTCTTACTAAAAGTATGGTAGGAATCGAGAAAAAATGAAATTGCGATGAATATTAGAGTTCGTTTGGTTGAGCGTAGGAAGTTAATTCCCATAGGAATTTTCATTTCATGGGAAATAAATTCCCTTGTCAATTTCTTAGGAATTGACTATATGTGTTTGGTTGAGTATCGAAAATACAATTGACACAAGAATTTGCATTCACCAAGGGGAAAGTACTTAGGTGATTAATTTCTTACACACTTCATAGGAAATTTTATTTCCCTTGAAATTTCATTTCCTATGTTTGTGGCATATCACTAACCAAACACAAAGTCATTTAACTAATTCGTAGGAATTTGTATTTCCAAGGGAAATACACTCCAACTAAATGACCTTTTGATTGATAAATTTAAGGAAAAGGATAAATTATTTTGTCATATTATATTCATGAATGCTTAGATATTTATACAATTTTAAAAAAATGAAAGGAAATAATATTCCACTAATATAATATCCTAACTAAACAAACTGCTAAGAATATTATATCGATCATATCCTATTAATATGAAAAGTATATCACACACGATATATTTTCTTTACCTACAATTTCTTATTTTCCCCACATTGGACATGTAAAAAAATTGAAATTCTCCTCAACTTTATAAAGTTATAATTCTCCCATTTTTACATTTTTATCAACCAAACAACTAGATCATTTTCCATTAATTTTAACTTTCCACTACCACAACTTTTCATTTTTGATGGATTCATCAGTTCATCTTCTTTTTTAGATGGCCAGTTCATCCTATTATTATTTCCATTATATTCAGAAACTCTTTTTTACCGGAGAGTGGAGACTGGGGAAATGATAAAGTCACAACTAAAATTGATATGAGCACAATCCATTAAGAGAGCACATCTTCCTATGCTCCTCATAAAAGTTGTGCCATATCAATTTTAGTTTGTCAATATCAATTCTCTGGACACAGTAGCTGTGTAGACTAAAAGTTGGGAAAATGACAGTAAAATGAATATTATTGTAGCATAGGCTACCAACTTATAGATACCTGTTTTTGCTACTAATTTATTTGTAAATTACAATTTGAATGGTCAATGGTCAAGCATTTATAAGCACAGTAATAATTGTAGTATCAACTATCAAGTGGCAGTAATAGGTCGTTTGGCCGGGGAGTATTTTCCTTAGAAATACAAATTTTTAAAAATTAGCTAAATGTCTTTATGTTTGGTTAGTGAAAAATTGCACCTATCCCCCATTGATGAATGCAAATTACTGTGTCAATTATAAATTTCTTAGCTTAATCAAATATAAATAGTTATTTTTTAGAAAATTGGTAAGACAATTTAACTTCCCATGTTCAATCAAATAAAAATTTATTTAAACAAAAGATAATACTAATTTAAGCATAATATTTAAAATTCATTACCAAAGGAAAAAAAAGGACGATTATTGCAACACTTCATAATAACCAATTTTTAGGGCGTAGTCCGTTGTGGATTTCAATATGAATTAAAAGTATGTTTGGTATATTGTTATTTTTTTTAGTGATGGAAATGAAATTAAATAATAATTTGTATTACCTAATGTTTTATATGAGATATTAGTAACATATGCCTTTTCTTAATGGAAGTTATTATATTTATCATCATTTTGTTATGTTTCTCATCCTTGTGGAAACAAAATTCTTTCCTCTCTTACTTATTTCCATTCCATTCCATTCCGTTAATTAACTATACTAAACAACAAATAATGATATTATTTTCTAATTTATTTCTATTCGATTTTTATTCCTAAATTTATACCAAACACCTCCTAAATTCCATCGCGTTTTTGGTGTAGCATTATTTAATTTAATGGTTCGGCACGCGCGCTTTGTAAAAAAAATGGAGGAGTTACAAAGTTAATTTGTATGAGAGGTTACAAAGTTAATTTGTGGGGGGGGGGGATTAAAAGGTTTTTGTAACCCTTGTATCCCCTCCAAAATAACTTTGTAACTTCATTCAACAATAACTTTGTAAACCCCCCTCCCCCATACACACACACAAAATAACATTGTAACCCCAACAATAATGAAGTTTGTGACCCAACTTTGTAACCCTTAAAAATAACTTTGTAACCCCAGCAATAACTTTGTGACCCAACTTAGTAAACCCTTAAAAATAACTTTTTAACCATAACCTTGTAACCCCCAATTTGTATCCCACCACTTTATAACTCCATCAAAGAAGTTTGTAACCCCCCCTAAAATAACTTTGTAACCCTTTGCAATAAGTCAATAACCTTGTAACCCTCACACTAATCTTGTAACCCCAACACAAATAACTTTGCAACTTCCCACTTTGTAACACCCATCAAAGAATTTGTAACTCATTCTTATATGCAGGTCACAAGATTCTTAAACCATGTCACTGGTTGCATATAAGAATTTGTGCGTAAATTCTGCTCGAATTGGCTAAACCACATATTTTCCTATTCAATAAAAAAGATCATTTCTTAATATACTACGAATATTATTATTAGTCAGTCCTACAATCAACAATTTGATAAAATAAAACTGGTTTTTAAATTTATTTTTTTATGCCGATTTACCTTATTGATGTTCTCTTAAAAATTATTGAATATAAAAGGATTTGTTTGATTTCCTTGTGCACGCGTGTGTGGAAAGGGATTAAAAACAATATCAACCCCTAATTCGGAAGGAAGCACTCTCGAATGATATTGAGTCATATTGCAAAAAAGGATGTTTTACTCTTCAATCCTCATTGAGCTAAGTTTCTTCGAGTTGAATATAGAGTACATCTTGTAACAATTACTGATAATTTGAGCATATCAAAATATTCGTGAAGATTGTCCTCAAAACCAAAAAACCAAAAAAATAATAAAAGATCCATGAAATTGGTTCAAATAATGTATGGGTGTCCTATACTACGGATAAATTTAATAATGGATCGATCTCTAGTTGACACACTAAGAATGTGTTTACCGGGTTGGATCTGATTAAAAACCTTTTAATCTGATATGATTTTATTTGATTATGACCACACATGCATGATTTGATCTAAACTTTTCCGGTTAGTTTTGATCTGATTTTTTTTTTACTAAACTTTGAAGTTTATACAATAATTTATTCGGGAAAAAATTTATCAAATAAGGTGTTATTATATTTATGCTAATGAGTACTTTTTAATTATGTACTCTTCATAATTTATTTTAGTACGTATGTAATTAAAGGTATTTAGTAAGTTATTAAAGCTAATAAGGTGACATGATCTGTTTTTTTCAATAAGCAAATAATTACTTGCTTAAGGCAAAATAAACCTAGCCTAAAAATATTGAATTAATTAAAAATTACTTAACCTAAAACAAAGAACTTCAAAAGCACTTTTTTTTTTTTTTTTTGTAAAAAAGGAAGTTGAGAAAGGGGATGACTTGACCTATGATAAACGGGTCAAGGGACTTGACGCAAAGCAAAAGGTTTGAAAATAACAAGACATGGCCACTTTTGATAGAATTGGGCCAAACAAGGTTCTTTAGTCACTAACCCTTTGCAACCCTAGCTAGCCTTAAATGTCAATCATCTACTCCAGTGGACAAGTAGCACCTGCCTACCATACCTACCGGTTACGTGATAGGTTGATATAGACTATAAAAATTCGTATTCGAACTTTCGATTTGATTCTGATTTGATTTTCTTTTATCTGAAAAATCGAGTATCAGATCGGGTTCAGATCACGATTTTTAAAAACTGGATATAAACCTTATTCTATAAACCCACCCACCCAAACATATACTAAGATCCAATTTGGGTCATATTGTAAGTGATTTGATCCAATTTTTGCAGATAGTACTAAGATCTTGATAATGTTTTTTTTTTTTTTTTTGTGAAAAAGAGAACATGCTATAGGTTAGATTACTATTAGCTAATATCATAAGACCAACTTGGCATAAACTCACATAAAATTTTTCTGGGCTTAAAATGTAAATGCAACATATTATCCACTCACACCAAGCACTAGAGATCCATACTCAAACACTAGAATGGAAGGTTGTATAAAATTTGAACCTTTGACCTTTTTACAATCTTATTATGCAGACATAGATTTTATGTTAGAAAAAGAAAAACAACTTAATCAAAAGTTTAAAATATAATTGCACCATATATGTAATACTTCGTTCAAATAAATAGTAAGTCCCCTGTCATATCATCTAACGATCTGTAAGATAACTTTTCACTAAAACAATCGTACTTTTTTAGCATAAAATCGTATATATAAACTTGTAAGTTAGTTAAACTAAAATGTTCTGCCATGCCGTAATCAAATATAATGCATTTACGATCTTTTATACTCCCTCTGGTCCCTATTTTTTTTACAAGAATTTGACTTTTGTAACCTCTATGGCTCTCTTGCATTCAACAACAGTACTCTTTGCCTGAAGAACTTTTTTTAACCCAAAAAAAGAATTGCTTTTTTACTTTATTGTGGTAATTCCAGACTGAATAGTTTATCTACAGTACATGATTCTATGATCAAGCCTGGCCTTCAAGCCTCATCTTAGGCAGCCTGCAAAAACCCTATAAGAGTGCTTTCTTTTCAACGTAACTTTTTTTTTAACTAGTCTCATAATTTATCGGGTTTGAACAAATCAGGTCAGGTCAGTTTAACAAGTTTAATCATGTCAGCTTAGGTTAAATAAAGTTGAAGAGAACACACCCTAAGCGTGAGGTTATATTATCATGATCTACAAAATGTTGAATATATGTATATAGGCTATGTTTCATTAGTTATGTATATAGGCTATGTTTCAATATAGGCAATGTTTTATTAGGGGTCCGTTTACTAAAGCAAAAAATGTTTTCCCTGAAAATAATTTTCCTATTTTACATTGTTTATTTTGGGTGAAAAAATAAAATGTAAAACTTTGGGTGAAAACTCATTTTACACCCTATTGGAAACATTTTCCTTCAAATTTGGGAGTAAAACTTATTTTCCGTGCAAGTAAACAATGGAAAACTTTTATGAAAATGAGTTTTCAATTCCAACGTAAAATATTTTTTATGAAAAATCATTTTACATCGAAAATGTTTTACACCAAATTAAACGGACCCTAGGCGTAAAATATTTCAGTGTCAAATATTTTTTGATGGTAAAACAATTTAAAATTGAGAGCATATACCGTATGTAAAATTGGTTTTCATTATTTGATTGAATTGGTTATATTTTTAAAAAGTATAGAAAAAAAAGGATAGAAGCTAAGGAGAGTAAATGAAAGAGAAAGGGAATGGAGGAAGACTTGATTTTCCTTCCCTAATAGAGGAAAGTTATTTTCCATTATTGAAATAATTTTTTTTGCAAATAGAACAAATACATTTTATACTCCATGTAAATGAAACAAAGAAAAGTAAAGAAAATTATTATTATTTTTTTATAGGAAAATATTTGACCCCCTACAAAATGTAGCATAAAAGAAAATTCCTCATGGAAAACTTTTTTCCCTTTCTAAGTAAGAAAAATCTTTGTTCTAATCTTTCTCCCATCAACTCTCACCACCTCTTATTTCTCATTCGATCTTACATAGAACCAAGGAGTAGGATTTTAATTTTACGAGTATGTTTATGTTGTACATTATTTATGTGAGAAATTATTTTATATCAAAAATATTTTATGTCTAATCAAATGGAGCCTTAAAAAATGTATAATTATGACGTTTAAATATTATTTTTTTGATTATTATACCTATTAAAATTTGATACCTGGGGGGGGGGGGGGAGGGAGATTAATACAAGTTTAATAGAAACAAGATCTTGTGAATTTTAGTTTAAAGAAATAATGAATCAAAAGCGTACAATTATTATAAAAATTTAATCAAACTAATTAATGTGTTGTATTATGAGGTTTTAAATTATATTGTATTTGATGTTATGAATCAATATCAAGATATGAGGACCCGAGAATTTAATATTTTTTTTCTATATCACACATCAATTGAAATTAAGTCTTATTATTTTGTGATAGACGACCCCCCCTCCCCCCGGCGAACTATCACTCACCACGACCCCCCTACTAAATGACTCCGGTTTCGTACTTTCGTGTTATAAATTAACGAATGCGTGTTATTTACAGACAATACTAGCCGGATATTTGTGTAATAGAAGCTTTGTGCTTGGGCTCCGATTGTTACAAAGGAAAATAAATATAACGAACAGGTGCTTGTAAGCTAAGCCACCACTGCCAAAAAGATGAAGTGCTTGAAAGTTGAAAGAATAGTCCATGTTTGTTCTTAAAATAATTGGGCTTGAATTTTCAACTGATGGGTTATTGGGCCTTCTCGTTAAATGGTAATAATGCCTTGAGATTTCAACTGATATTGGGCCTTCTCAATAAGTGGTTTAATCCACAAATTTATTTAGTGCTCCGTACTTCCGTAGTATGAACGAGCCGTGCTACAGAAACCATCAAGATGGGCTCAAACTCAGAGGCGTCAATTGCTGATATGGTCATGTATAGGGTTTTTTTTTTTTTTTTTTTTTTTTAAATATATATATATTTTTTTATAAAAAAAAAAATCAAAAGGCAAGAGGGTATATATTAATAAAAAAAACAAAACGGTACTTACAAATCCATAATCTCTCCAAAGTCATTAAATTGAAAACAACAATACATATTTTAACTTCAACTTCATTAATTGCTTCGTTTTCTCCCGGTTGTAGAATCACCTGGTGATTTTTGTTCGAATTCAATATGTCTTGTCCAATTGCAACCACCTCATGTATAGATCTGAGAAAGAAAATACGTATTTCAAGCCCTAAATCTTTGTTGACGATAACTATAAGTCCATAACTCTCCAACTTAATGATTGGATGTTATTTTATGATGATGATATTATTATTAGGATTATTCCCATTGGTATACATGAGAATTTGTGTATTCCCAGTGGTATACTTGAGTTTTAAAAAATCCCAGTGGTATACCTACATTTTTAATGCAATTCAATAACCACTTTTAAAGGTTGTTTTAGTACATTAACAACGATAAAATCGGTTTTTTCTTTTTATTTAGTCAACGGTGGTTACCCGAAAAAACTAACTATAGTTAACCTAAGTATGTTTATGGTCAAATTAGTGGTATTTAATGGCCTGAAACAGCCTTTAAAAGGGGTTATTGAATTTCATTATTTATTTAGGTATACCACTGGGATTTTTTAAAACTTAGGTATACCAGTGGAAATATGCAAATTCTCAAGTATACCAATGGGAATAATCCTTTATTATTATTATTATTATTAAGCATTTATTTTAGATAAGATTAGAGTATTATACAAGTACCTTATTCTTTAGGGTCTTATAGTTTATAAGTTAGGGATTGGATTGGAGGTGGTCATGGGTCGTGCTAGGACAGTTCATATGTCAAGTCCACATGTCTCGTGTCACGACGTGTTGTGTCTATGATTGGCCACAAAAAATTTGTCCCGTGCAGGGCAGTCGGGCTCGTGTCAAGTTATAAAATATAAGGCCTATATGGTCCATCCCGCAAGATACTTGCCATATTGTTTAATACGAAATTTTATATATTATGAAATTTTAACCAAATTAAGCATGTCAACTTGCAGTGCGACCTGTCGTGCTCGTGCGGTCGTGCCTACTTCGTGCTAAACTTTTAAATTATTGTCCATACGTGGCCCACTAGTCGTCTCTTCGTGCTGTGCCATTCTCCTAGCGGGCTCGTGCCAACCCGAACCCAATTGATGTCATGCCGAGCTGACCCTCGTGCTAGCCCGACCCATGCCTAATTCTAGTTCGCACTATAATTCTATAACAATAATAGGAGATTAGGACTAGCTAAATGACAAGTTAGGATCCTTAAGAGTTTTAAGAATTGGTCTGGGGGATATAATTTATTAAATATCACTAAAAGTCATTAGTTAAAAAAAATCTTTGACTCATATATTCCCGTAATATTAAATATTTAAATGTGTGCTTATGATTCAACTATATTTTGTATAGTATTAAAAAAGAACAAGACCCTTTTGTTCTCTAGCTCATGAAATTCAATGAACTCAGTGGAGATTAATTCTTACGCTCTATATATTTTTCGGAATGTATAACAAGTTCTCAATTACGTATATAGACTATATACGTATGTATTGTGGGTGCTTCAAATATTTGGGTCGATATGAAAATTTCGAGATACGTTTCAATCTATTTTTTTTTCTTTTTCCCTATCATTTTTCTTAATTACATGATATTAAATAGTAGAAAACTTATTTTATAATTGTGTTTTCTATATTATAAATTATTTTCGATGAAAATTATTATATTTTACACTGAAAATGTTTTACACACACCCAACAAAACGGAGCCTTAATTGAAGAATTAACAATAAGAGGAAACCGACACACGCACACGCACACGCACACGCGCGCACACGCACACGCACACGCGCGCACGTATATCATCCTTGAATTAATGATAAATAAGAGGAAACCGAAGCATCATCCTTGAATTAAACGGAGCCTTAACGCACACGCGCGCGGACACGCACACACACGCCCGCCCGTATATCGTCCTTGAATTAATGATAAATAAGAGGAAACCGAAGCATCATTCTTGGATCTACCATACCTATTTTGAAAGAAGTATAAAATCAATGAGTTATTTCTTAGTATGAACCTTAACCCAATTATCACCTAAACGACTCACCATGAAAAGACTAATAACCTAATTTGATCCTAAGAAATTGGAAAATTTGAGTTCCACTATCAAAAGATAAGAATTGATTAGTAAATTAATGTAAAGACAACCCACTTTCCATAAATGAAATTAAAGTATATATCTTAAACTCAATTTAGATTTTGTTGGTTTGATTTCTTTTCCCTTATCTGTTGAGATTTATTGATTTAGAATATAAATGAATATAGTTATGGACATTTATAATGCTAGACGTAGTATTATGTTTTTATAAATTTATAATTATGCAAAGTTATTTAGCGATTTATGTCGTTAAACGTTGAAGTATCCATAGCAGAAACAGTGGCAAATCGCGAGTCGTAACATGTGCTCGCGACCAGTGAGAACAGATCAAAGTTGCCAAAATAGACAGAAGCAAGTCGCGACTCGCGACCCTAATGGTTCGTGCTTGCTTCTGTTCGGTTACTTCCTGTTGCGTTGTGTCGTTTGGGGGATTAACTGCTATGTTATGATAAGTTATAATATAACTTATGATCAGTTTGAGAGAGTTAGAAGTTACATTCATAATCTCAAAACCTACTCTTGCAAAAACCTAAGTGCTTTCTCCATTGTTGCAATAAGATTGACACCAAACTTGTTCTCATTAGGTGATAATTGAAACTAGGCTTGATTATCACTGTTCTTGTTGTATCTCGGTGACAAATTCCTTGCAACCCGGCCTACGAATTGGGTAAGAATATTGTTATCAGGAAAGTGTTCTTCGTACACGCCTCAAGAAGTCTGTCATACTATAACCCATCATCCAGGAAATCTCCAACATCATCTTATAATTTCTTTAATTTATTCACCTTTAAGAAGACTAATACCAAACCTAATTTCTGACTTGAGCACTAAATTTTCTAGAAATCTCCTCCATTTCCCCATACCAAATCAAATACTCCATATGTTTTTTTAGATGTAACACTTCACTTTTCACACTTGTCGAGACACAATTTGGACTCTTAATATCTCTAAATATATAAGTGTAAAAATTATATATTTGGAAAGTGTATTCCGAGGTGAATCCAACATGATCCCACATGATTATATTTTTCTTTATATATAAGTAACAATTAACGGTTAAAGTGAGTCGGATGAATAGTGTCAAAGTCAAAGTATATATAAAAGAAAAAGAAAATCATGGAAACATATCACATGTGGAAGCAAATGATTCATTCTCTTGGCTTGTTAAGGAAGAGTTCTTTTGTTTTTTTATTGGTTAGTAGTGTTGTAAGTGATCATTCTTTTATCATCACTTCAAGGAAGCATATATAATTTAAAGCTAAACCATTCCATTTTTAGTCAAATCCTAAAGCTTTTTACCAACACTTGATTATTAAGATAATGAAAATTTCTTTAGGTAGTCCAAATTATGCATGAATAAGCTAAGTAACGATAATCCTATTATTAATAAGCCACTCATTTTAATACACATGTGTCATCGCAATAATCCTTGATGTAACATGCACCATATTTGAATATGCCGGCAATCCCAACCTTGGTGATCACATTAGGTAATTTTAGCCTATGAAATTTTATATGAAAAGATCAAGTAGAAATCACCACTCAAGCATGTTAAAGGATCATTGAATCACCCCACTTTCATTATTAATGAAGATTGAAATTATAAAATTCCAACAAGGTGACAAGGCTAGTTTGTGAACCCTTTTAATCAAACATCACATAAATAAAAACTATCATTAGCTAAGTGATTATTTGAGACTCATTAGTTTTAGGAATTATCTTAACAGATTGTCTACGACTGTCATGCTAGAGAAATTTTAAGGAAAAAATCGCTAATTTAAGTTATTGAAAAAACATACCTCCTCTATTTAAAAAAAAGCGCAATAGTTTCTGATGTGGCACGGATTTGATACACGTGGTGACAATTTGTTGCCCCCCCCCCCCCCTAAAGCAGCTCTTATTGGAAAATCATTTTTGGTGGCCGAAAAACCGTGGTGAAAAGGGTAAAAAATCGCCTGGGTACGTAGTGATCAATAATGGTTTTAAAAATTAAGATAGTTTGAGACAATTTCGTTAAGCGAAGGTAGTTTTTCACAAAGTAGTCCAAAGTTGAGATAATTTGGGACAAAAAATCCTTTAAATTATACTAACCCATTATTGTAATTTCAGTTCAATTAAATTAAAAAAAAATCCTTTAAATTGAATTGAAATTTCAGTCCAATTCAATTCGATTCAGTTCAGTTCAGCTCTTGTTGAGTGTAAGATTTAGTTTAATTTACTTCAGTTCAGTTCAAAACAAAAATCAGTTCAGGTAATTTTAGTTCATTTTAAATTAATTTAGTTTAGTCAATTAAGATAATTTTTTTAATAAATTGTAATCCTCGGTATTGATATCTATTTTTAGTGGGTTAAACATTGTATACACCAAACAATACCAATGCAAAGACGAATCGATTCAAGGTAATGGGTTAGGGTGTAGAGATTGATGGAAATTAAAGTATCATTTCACATAAACCTAGTTAGTAGTTACACCAAAAAACAACGAAAAGTCGAAAACCTTGGACAATTTCCTCCACTCGAGGTGTGCTCGTCTTCATGGGATA
The DNA here is from genome assembly GCA_951394345.1 of Salicornia ramosissima. Lineage (NCBI taxonomy): Eukaryota > Viridiplantae > Streptophyta > Magnoliopsida > Caryophyllales > Amaranthaceae > Salicornia > Salicornia ramosissima. The sequence goes on along the minus strand of OX596237.1, from coordinate 52,733,114 downwards.
CTATATAATGGACTCAATTGGACAACCCCACCCCACCGTTGTGTAATGATTCTTCTTTGCCTTGGTTGCTCCACCTTTAATTTGCATGGTATAACTTCAATAAATTTGTTAAATTATATAAAAGTTGAGCCTAATAGTCTACTCATATTTTATTTGACGTAATATATTACTCCCTCCGTCCCATTTTACTTTCTACATTCTATTTTGGAACCAATTTTTATGTGGGTCCACCATTGGTAAAGGTAAGTGGAAGAAAAAGATTAACTTAAAAGGATAAAATGGACAAAAAGGAAATGTAGCAAGTATTTTGGGACATCCAAATAAGGAAATTGTAGCAAGTAATTTGGGATAGAGGAAGTATGTTTTTTTTTTAGATACTACCTCCATTCCGCTAAATTGTTCATTTTCATTGTTTATTTGGTTGAATTATGAAAACATGCACGATATTTCATCAATTATATATATGTGGAAAAATATAATTACATGTAAAATTTACTTAATTTGTTTTGATTTGTAGTTTCAAAATCTCATCAAATTATTATTTGAAAAAAAAAATAATGTGTTCCTGTTCTGGAACTTCTCGTGAATAGTCAACGATCTTTTGGTGTATGACGTATACTCTGGATGATCCTCGGTTAATGCTGTGACCTGCAAAACAGTCAGAGATTGCTAACCCGGGGGGTGGAACCCGGGAACGCCCCTCCGATGCTTAAGTCAGATATCGAAAATAAGGATTCAGAGTATTTTGTGAGTTTATGGACTATGAATTGCCTACCTGTAGAATGGTAGGACTGATCCTTATATAGGCATTAGATCCCTGGTTAGGGTTCTTGCTAGGCCGGTTAGGCTAGCGTATGGGCTGGGCCCATGGAAACCTGGTCAAAGCTTTACCAAGATGATTGACACGTGGCAACTCTGTATTCGCCATAGAATATCTGATATGTACCTAGCCCCACCAGAACTGGGCCTAGGATTTGGGCCCACTAATATGGGTTTGACCACCTGGGTGGGCCCGGAACAATTAGCCCCACGCTCGGCGTGGAACGGGAATCCATGGACGTTGGATGCCGAGCGAAATACTCCAGAAAAAACAAATCTTCAGACCTCTTATAATCACGAGGATGCCCCAAAGAAGGCACCTCGATCGTGTGGAACCTCGATCGAGGCATCCTCGACCACCCAAGCCCCAGGGAAAATGTGGAAAAAGCCTTGATGGGGTCTGCACTAAGGGGGAGGCCTCGATCGAGGTAACCTCGATCGTGTGAAACCTCGATCGAGGTAACCTAAGTCCCATGGAGGCCTAGAAAAGCCTCGATGGGGTCTCTAATAAGGGGGAGGCCTCGATCGAGGCAACCTCAATCGTGTGGAACCTCGATTGAGGTAACCTAAGCCCCATGGAGGCTCAGAAAAGCCTCGATGGGGTTTCTCAGGAGGGGGCCTCGATCGAGGTAGCCTTGATCGTGAGGGAAGAGTCCCTCGATCGAAGTAACCTAAGCTCCATGGAGGCTCAGAAAAGCCTCGATGGGGTCTCTAATAAGGGGGATGCCTCGATCGAGGCAACCTCGATCTTGTGGAACCTCGATCGAGGTAGCCTAAGCCCCATGGAGGCTCAAAAAAGCCTTGATGGGGTCTCCAATGAGGGGGAGGCCTCGATCGAGGTAACCTCGATCGTGTGGAACCTCGATCGAGGTAACCTCGATCGTGTGGAACCTCGATCGAGGTAACCTCGATCGTGTGGAACCTCGATCGAGGTAACCTCGATTGTGTGGAACCTCGATCGAGGTAACCTAAGCCCAAAGGAGGCCTAGAATAGCCTCGATGGGGTTTCTCTGGAGGGGGCCTTGATCGAGGTAGCCTCGATCGTGAGGGAAGATTCCCTCGATCGAGGTGGCCCTAGCCTTAATTCCCCATATTTGCCTCGAGGGTCTTCCAGAATGCAACGAAGGACATGATGTGTGGTTCGTTGAGGATGACTTGAAGATGCTTGCCTCGATCGAGACAAACCTCGATCGAGGGAAACTCGATCGTGAGGAAAAGATGTTGATTGGGGTGATCTTGATCCATAGGCTTGTAAGGCCTCCCTTCCACATAACTTCGAGGGTGTACTCCCAAGAGGGATGGTCTCCTCGATCGAGGGAACCTCGATCGTGTGAGGAAGGACCCTCGATCGAGGTAGTAACGCCTGCAAGGCTTTCTCTTTTAACTAGGTCCTCCTCCTTCTCGACCTCGAGGGTGTCCCACGTGATCAACATGTCGCGATGGTGGTGACTTGTAGGTAATTACCTCGACTGAGTGAAGGGCCTCTTCCCCTGATCTTCACTCCTTGAAACCCTTATAATTTTTCTAAGTATTGATGTTTCTTAGACCCCTTTTCCACCTCGAGGGTCTTCCTTTTTACCCTGATCTTTACCTCGATGGGTTGCCCCTTTTTCCTCAAGAGTTAGAAATGACCTACTTTGGGACAATCTTCCTAATGACCTCGAGGGTCTTACCTACCTCGACCGTGATAGAGGTGCAAGGTAAGGTTTACCTTGGTAACCTCGAGGGTCCTCCTATTACCTCGAGTGTGATAGGGCAGTTCAAGAGATGTTTTGTTCGCTAATACACCTTTGTTGTGCCCACATTGAGTGGTGCTTTGGCTTATGGTGGCCAACTATCCCTTTAGGGGCTAATGAGCCCTAAGACTTGGTTGACATCTGTAGGGGTCGTTTTTACCCGGCCGCCTACGTCACGAGTTGATTTGAATGCTCGTTAACGCCATGCGTGAATACGGACTAGTAGGAGTCGCCACCGTGCGTTTATACGGTCCACGGACACCGAAGAAGTACCGAAAGCCAGGAGCAATCGGTCTCATATGGTCGTGCACCAGAGTATGGGTTCGGGGACAGGTTACGAGCCAATCGTGCATTGGGCCCGCCCGCCTGCAAGCGGTCTCTACTAGGACTCTTTTGTAAGATCATTGTTCAATTTCAGAGCAACAGAGATAATTCAATTTTAGCCCTAATTTGCGGATTTACTAAGTCGGTTCAGATTAATGCACAAATTAGCCTAAAATTGTTTTGTGACCACTTTAGAATTAGTCGATATTAAAATGCTAGAATGAGTCCAAAAGTCCGAATGAAATCAAGGTTCAAATCACAAGAATCACATAAAAAAAAGTTCAACACAACGATTGCACAGAGAAAATGAAAAGGAAAGTGCGAACGTACCTCGAATCCCGTGTAATTAGAAAATCAAAATAAAAAATAAAAAAATGCTACATAGAAAGAAGCATAAAATTCACGGATTAAGAAAAAGCATGAAAATGTACATGGAGATGACATGAAAAAATGCAAGAATTAAAGCAAGACATGATTTACAAATTGCAGATAAAAAGAAAAAAAAAATGAATTAAAACAAAGATCGGCATGAACAGGACAGGAAAAAATCACATATTATCATGAATAACACAAATCATAGATCAAAATGAAAATTAAAAGAAAAGAAAGCATATTGACATTGAATAGAAAAGGGTCTCAGAAATGTGTACCGGAGTGTGCGGCGGTCGATTACGGCCTTGAAATTAGCGTGCCAAATGCCGGGTTCGGTGATTGAAAATGCTTGAATGTGTTTTATATGTGATTAATATTGATTTTGACAGAGCTTTTGTATACTTTTTAGAGAGAGAATACGTAGTAGAGAGGAGAGCAGAGAATATGAAGTTTTTTCGTGTTTTTGAAAGGCTGGACAAGGGTCGTATTTATAGGCGAGCAGAGGCAAAAATCGTCCCGGAATGGCTCCAAACCTGCGCCTAGGCGTAGGGCCAGTTATATGACATGCGTCTAGACGCAGCTGTGTCCGGGTCGATTTTTTCTGCTTATTTTGCGCGTGAATCTCCGAGATTATATGCGATTACGATACGATTACGGAGATTAATATTTGATTATCGTAATATTACCGTAATATTTGAGATTCCGGGAGATTTCACGAGGTTCCGGAATAATCCGGGCTGATCTGGACTGTTTTCAACTGTTTTCGGGTTTTTCGGACTATTTTCAAAAAATACGCTAAAAATGCCAAAAAATATGGAAAAATTATAGAAAAATATAAATGAGTGAAAAGTGGAGAAAAAGTGAACCATGCATGTGTAAAATTACTAAAATGCCCCTAAGAATGGAAAATGCTTCGAAAATTCGTAGAAAATAGATAAAAACTCAGAAAACTGTGGAAAAATTACCAAAAATTCTAGAAAAATGCAATTAACCTAGGAAAATTATTTGATGCAATGGAAAGTGACTAAAATTCCCTTAGAAAATAAATATGAATGAAAAATAATAAAAATCCTAAAAAATGTCCGAAAAATCCCAAAACGAGTCGTGAGCCTCTAAAACGCCTATAAATGGTGTGAGAGTAGTATGAGAGGGGTAAAGAGGTGGCATTTTGGCATACTAGCTCAAGACCGAACCTGTGCAACAAGGTACATTCATCATAGACCGTTGGGAGCTAACTGAGGTGCCAGAATTAGGTGTCTACAACACCTATCCAGCCTCCCATCTCCCTTGATGGGTGCCTATCTTGAGTAGAGCTTGTTGTAAGTCTTAGGAGCTTTCTCAAAGCCAAGGGGCTAATGAGCCCCAGAGACTAAGTGTCAGACTACCTTCCCTAATGACCTCGAGGGTGTCCATTACCTCGACTGTGATAGAGGTAGAAGATGGAGAGGCCTTGATGACCTCGAGGGTCTCCCTGTACCTCGAGTGTTAGGGAAAGTTGCTTAGCAACCCATCAGCCTCGATGGGTGCCCACATTGAGTGGGATTTTGGCCTAAGGTGATCAACTGATCCTTAGGGGCTAATGAGCCCCAAGATATGGGTGATACCTGTCCAACCTCCCATCTTCTTTGATGGGTGCCTACCTTGAGCAGGACTTAACTATTGGCCTAAGGAGCTCTTTCCAAAGCCAAGGGGTTAATGAGCCCCAGTGACTTTGAATGCCTGTCCAGCCATTCCATTCCCCTCAATGGATGTCTATGTTGAATAGGGTTTTTTGTCACTTGATGACGTGGAGGGTTTGACCAAAAGTCAACGAATTAGCGAACATTGTTCACCTTCTAAACTCATAATTTCATATCGTTTTATCTGATTTTTACCGTAATGAGGTAAAAACCGTTTCACATTCTTTACCCCCTATATATTCAACCCCTTAATCATTTCCTCAATATCGTTCTCTCACTCTTCAAATTTTCTCTCTCTAGAGTTCTCTAATCTCCTCAAAGGTCTTCTCTCAGCTTGTGTCTAGGCAACCTCAGAGTAGTCTCTTTGTCAAGGTAACCGTCTTCCCCTTCTTTGTATTTATTTGAATAAGTGAGTCCTTATCCTGTCGAGTACCTTTCTTTTCCTTAGTTTATTTTCAATAACTTAGGTATTGGACATGTCAAGTACTCCACCCCTTCTTCCCCTAGAGTGCACTGGGGTCCTTCGGGTCGAGGGTGATGAAGGGATTGAATCCCAAAACATCCCTGAGGCCATCCCTCTACTTTCTGACTCGGATGGGTCAGTGTCTGGGGGAGAAGAGGTAGAAACCCCCTATCCCTGGGAGCCATCTGTAGCACATCCTAACATTTATCATTCCACATATGAAAAACTTGTAGGTATACTAAACATGAACCTCGATGGTCCATCCACCTCTGGTCAAGAGGAGACAGAGAACATCGTGTACCCAAAAATTCCCCTTGAGAAGGGTCCTAAATATTTCTTTCTAGCCCCAACTTTTAACCATCGTCTCAAGCGAGATATTCGTTCCTTTGCTGCCCAATTCCAATTTGCAGAGCCATATGTAGTAGTTAGACCCATTAACCTTCAGACCATCCATTCCCCTCCTGACGGATGTGTAGCTGTATATAAACTTGCCATGGTCGGGGGGCTTAGATTTCCATTACACAATTTTGTTGTAAAGCTTCTTTGTGAATATAACTTATCCCTAGCTTCATTAGTGCCTAATTCTTGGGCTTCAATCAATTCGTTTATGGCATATGTACAATGCTTAGGATTACCCCAACTCTTCGCCTATGACGTAATTTAGCTAAGTTAGTAGAAAGCCGTAGTATCGATCATGGGAAGGGTTGGTATAGCTTTCAGGTTAGAAAGGGCTATAGGTTTGTAAATAATGTGCCCACCAACCAGGAAGGATTCAGGCACGAATTCTTCTTTGTTTCAATAGCGAGGGGTGGAAAATCCCTAGGGTGGTTGAAGATGAACCAAACTTCAACCTCAACCGCCAAGTGCCCAAGATGTCTGCTGAGGAAGCAGTGGTGGCCATCTACTGCGAGCTCGAAGCGCAAGAGGAAAAGGGAAAGACAGTGATGGTCCCCTTTAACTGGCTTCCCAGCACGAACGACTTAAAACAAGACTTTTTCTTGTCTGCTATGGGGCTAAACCCAGCATATCCTGAGGGTAGGGGCTCTTATCTGTTAAGCACTAACCTCATTTTTTATTCTTCCTGATATTCTAACTTATTTGCTCTTTTTATTGCAGGGGTAGCACGAGACAAACTAGATCCCAAAATGGCCTCCCTCATGACTGCAGCTGCCATAAAAGCTCTTGCTGTAAAAGGCAAGATCATAGCAAAGGAAGAATCAATTCCCAATCCTCCTGAGGTAATTATTAACCTCTATGATACTTATGTTGCCCCCTTCCTTTGACTCGATGATGCTAACCTTTTTATTGCCTCGATAGGACCCCAAGCACAAAAAGAAAACCTCGACCAGCGGGGTGCCTCGAATCAAGAGGACCAGGGAAACCAATCTTTTTGCTGAAGAGCAAAAGGATAAAAAGAAGAAACAAAAGGTGGTTGAGGGGGATCAACCATCATTTCCTGAAGAGGGCATTTTCCAGAAGGATGCAGCCACAGAGGCTGCCCTTGTTGCTGCTGGGACGGTTATTAGGCCTTCCTCTTCGAAGGAGGTTCCAGCTGGCAGCGATAGACACTTCAAAGCGCTGACCCAGAAGGAGCGCAACCGTCGCCTCCATGGAGCTTTTAGGGTCATGTACTCACCCTCTGATGAAGAGTACATCATGGGAGGCGATGGAGAGGAGGTCTTCAATGAGCTCCACAACGCCTGGCTGGATGTGAGTACCTATGCACTTGTTCAAATTCTTCCCTGTTGTCCTTCTTTGTTACTAACTTTCTATGTTTGTGCAGATGTCTATCCGGATGCATGCTGCATCCAAGTACATGCTGACCAACAAAGGTAAGGGCTTCTCCCTTGCTGATGCTGAAAAGGTCAAGGCTGACTTGGCCCAAGAGAAGGTGGACCATGCCGCCACCAAGAAGACTGTGACCTCTTTGGAAGGTCAGCTGGAAACTGCAAGAGCCGACCTTGCCACTGCCAACACCTCCATCACTGACCTGGAGGCAAAACTGGCCAATGCCATCTCCCAGCGCGACTCAGTGAACCGCGCCAAAAACAAGGCCCTCGAGGACTTGTCCAAGGCCAAGAAGAGCTTGCAAAAAGCTCAAAAGGCCAGAGACCAAGCCCTCGAGGCGATGAAGACCGAGGAGGAAGCCATCGTCAACAGGTGGCTTGATTCAGAGGCTGGGGAGAGGTATAAGTCAGGCTTTCGCCTGAATGGTGTTGCTGAGGGTGCTGGCATTCTCATTGCTGATACCCTTGGCAGGGCCAGGAAGGTGATGGAGGAGATGCACTCAGGGCAATGGGCTTCCTTTGAATCCAGGTACCAAGCACTGGAACTGGAGGAAGAGGCTCAGGGGCAAGAGGTTGCTCCTGAGGAAAAAGAGCCCAAAGAAAAGGCTGCCCCTCTCCAGGGTGAACAAGAGACCAACCTCCTCTCTTCGAGCTCGAGTGAGGGAGGTGACCTTGATGGGGTGGTTGGCAAGAGTGGGGGGCAAGGCAGCCAACAGCAGCAGCAGCAGGGGGATCCTGATCAGCTCTTAGATGAGCTTAAGATTTGTATAGATTATGTTTTTGTACTTAGATTTTCTCTCTTTTTTTTATTGTACTTAGCATAGGTTGTAACAATCTCTATAATATTAATGAGAAACAACCTTTTTTGACTATCTTTGTCTCATTTATTGCTTTCATTTACTGCTTTCATTAATTTTATTGCTCAATCATATATGCTCATGTCTATAAGCAAAAGAAGAAATAATGAAAAAACTTGGCCTGGTAAGGGCTTTATGTTATTATGCAAAGGACAAGCAATCAACTTTGAACTCGACCCTGCTAGGGTTTTTAGAAGTTAGCAAAACTCGACCCTGTTAGGGCACTTATCTCATATTGCAAAGAATGATAATAAACACTAAACTCGACCCTGTTAGGGCTTTAAAAGTAAGTGAAAAAAACTGGACCCTGTTAGGGCTTTATTCACAGAAATATCCAAACTTAATAAATAGAAACCGGCGAGGGCTGGTAAAAACACAAAAGCTCAAAATAGAACAATGCCCTGTTAGGGGCTTTATTAAAACCTAACTAACCCAGTAGGGATGAAAACTAAGCATAAAACTTCTTTAGATGGTCAGCATGCCATGGTCGAGGCAAGGGCTTTCCTTCTTGATTGACAAGTCTGTAAGTTCCAGGCCTCACCATCTCTTTGACTCGATAGGGTCCTTCCCAGTTGGGACCCAGTTTACCTCGAAGAGCAGTCTTTCCAGTAGCCTCGACCTTCCTCAGTACCCAGTCTCCAATTGTTATCGTTCGAGGTGACACTTTGCGATTGAAGTACCTTGTCATCTTTTGCTTGTAGGCAATGGATTTGAGCAATGCATTTCCCCTTGTTTCTGGCAATAGGTCTAGGTTGACAGTTTTTTCTTCCTCATTCTGATTGTAGTCATAGAAGGTGATCCTTGACGAGGGTATTCCTACCTCGACAGGTAATACAACTTCACTTCCATAAACAAGAGAGAATGGAGTATGCCCAGTTGCCTCCTTGACCGTGGTTCTAGTTGACCATAAGATTCCTGGAAGCTCATCTACCCAAGATCCCTTGACTGCTTCTATCTTCTTCTTGATGCCTTGAAGTATGACCTTGTTGGCTGCTTCAGCTTGTCCATTTGATTGAGGCATTGCCACTGATGTGAACCTTGTTTTTATGTCAAACTGAGCACAATATGCCTTTGTAGGGCCACTCTCAAATTGCCTGCCATTATCTGAAATTAACATTCTTGGAATGCCAAATCTGGTGATGATATTCTTCCAAATGAACTCTTGTATCTGCTTATCAGAGATCCTCGATAGGGGTTCAGCCTCGACCCATTTGGTGAAGTAGTCGATCCCAACAATAATAAATTTCTTCTGCCCCACAGCTGGGGGAAAGGGCCCAAGTAGGTCCATTCCCCACCTATCAAAGGGTAGGACTGCCTGAACTGCTGTTAGAGTACTAGAAGGCTGCCTAGGGATGGCAGCATGAGTTTGGCATTGCACACACTTCTTTACAAGTTCGATGGCATCCTCCTTGAGTGTAGGCCAATAATACCCAGCTCGAAGGGCCTTGACCGCGATCGTTCTTGCCCCTTGATGATTGCTACAAAATCCCTCATGAATTTCCTTCAGAATATAGTCTCCTTCTTCAGGGGTCACACATTTCAGGAGGGGATGTGTGTAAGATAGCTTGTAAAGCTCTCCATCATGCAATGTGAACTATTTGGACTTCCTTTTGATTTCTTCGGCTTCCTTTTCATCCATGGGCAGAGCCCCATGTTTCAGATAGTGGATGATAGCATCTTTCCATGTTTCACCTCGAGCCAGAGTGTTGACTTCAGATTCGTTGATACTTGGTTCATTCAAGACCTGCCACTGAATGACTCGTGGCTCCTCCCCTTCTGCAGATCTTGCCAACCTCGATAGAGCATCAGCCTGTTGATTCCCAGATCGAGGGACATGTTGAATGTCAAAAGACTCCAATCTCCCAGCGAGGGTCCTCAGTTTCTGGAGGTACATCTTCATGCTATCTTCCTTTACCTCAAATTCCCCTTTGAATTGTCCCACGACCAACTGTGAGTCAGCCTGGGCTTTTACATGCCTTGCCCCAGCAGTGAGGCACATTTGAATCCCTAAGATCAGAGCCTCGTACTCTGCTTCGTTGTTTGATGCCACAAAGCTGAACTTAATGGCATATTCCAGTCGATCCCCATTATCAGTCTTGATCAATAGACCTGCTCCTCCTCCACTCTGAGTAGAAGATCCATCAGTAGACAACTCCCAGACCTTGGAACTATCTGGCTTAGAAGAGTTTGGCCTGTTGGTGCACTCCACTATAAAGTTAGCCAATGCTTGAGCTTTAATGGCTCGACGGGGTTCATATTCTAACCCAAAGTCAGACAGTTGGTTTGTCCATTCAGTTATGCAGTTTGAATGATTCTTTCCCTCGATGATCTTCCTTATTGGTTGCCCGGTTAGGACCTTAATTGGGTGAGCTTGAAAATATGGCCTCAATTTTCGACTAGCTATGACTAAGGCAAAGATCATCTTCTCAGCTTCTGTATATCTGGATTCTGCCCCTCGAAATGCATGACTGATGAAAGTAAACCGGGTGTTGCTGCTTATCTCTCTCAGCTACTAGCACTGCACTTAAAGCATATTCAGATATGGCTAAGTAGACATACAATGTCTCCCCTGGTAAAGGTGAAACGAGCTTTGGGATACCGACAAGGTACTCCTTTAACTGTATGAATGCCTTCTCAGCCTCCTCGTCCCACTTGAATGTGGCCTGCTTCAACACCTGAAAGAAAGCGAGGCTCTTGTCTGCTGATCGTGATAAGAAACGGCCTAATGCAGCCATGCACCATGTTAGTCGTTGCACCTCCTTAACCGTCCTTGGAGATTGCATGTTGATGACGGCTTGAATTTTATCAGGGTTTGCCTCGATGCCCCTCTCAATCGACCAAGAAACCAAGACATTTGCCCCCCTTAACCCCAAAAACACACTTCTTGAGGTTGAGTTTCATACCAAACTTCCTCAGTGTTGATAAGGTCTCCCTTATATCCTTGGGATGATCACCTGCTTGTTTGCTTTTGATTATCATGTCATCAACATAAACCTCAACATTGCGGCCAATCTGCTCGGCAAAGATTGTGTTCACTAGCTTTTGATAGGTAGCCCCAGCGTTCTTGAGTCCAAAAGGCATTACTCGATAGCAGTAGACCCCCTGGTTGGTGATGAAAGCAGTATGTGCCTGATCTTTTTCAGCCATTGGTATCTGATGGTAGCCAGCATTGGCATCCATGAAGCTGAACATTGCATGCCCGGCAGTGGAATCAACCAAACTATCTATCTTTGGGAGAAGATAGTCGTCTTTGGGGCAGGCTTTATTTAGATCAGTAAAATCTACACACATTCTCCATGTACCGTTAGGCTTTTTGACCAGGACAACGTTGGCCAGCCAATCAGAGTATTGGCACTCCTTGATAAACCCATGTTCTAGCAGTTTTTTTACTTCAGCCGCAGCTGCCTTGTTTCTTTCCTCGCTTTGTCTTCGCAACTTTTGCTTTACACCTTTGAATCCTTCACGAATGTTGAGTTCGTGACACATAACCGAAGGATCAATGCCCGGCATTTTCGAAACATCGAAGGCAAAGACATCTCGAAATTCTCTGAGTAACTGAGTGATTGACTGCCTGAGGGTGGGATCCATGTCAATGCCAATTTTGACTGTGTGCTCAGGATTGTCATCGATGAGGACCTCTTCGTGACCCTCGATGGGTCTTGGTCGAGCGTAATGTTTGGCATCCTCAGCTAGAAACACAGCCTCAGAAGACTCGACCGGCTCCTTTCTCTTGTCACCTACCTCAACCGATGGTGAGGCTGTTTTGATGCTATTGATGTAGCACTGCTTGGCGGTTCTCTGATCACCATACAACTTTCCAACCTCCCCTTTATTTGTCTCATACTGCAATAAGAGCTGGTATGTAGAGATGACAGCCTTTATTTTGTTCAACAAAGGTCTTCCCAGGATGATGTTGTAGGGGAGTTTAATGTCCACGACAATGAATGTGACCGGTAAGTTGCGTCCTTCCCCCTTTTCTCCGAGTCGAACAGGAAGCTTAATGATCCCCAAGAGGAAGACGGGTCGACCCCCAAAGCCAAACAAAGGTTTTTCCAACGGGGTTAGATCAGCTTCGCCGTACTTCAATTGTCGTAGGCATTCCGAGGTCATCACATCAGCTGAACTCCCACTGTCCACGAGTACCCTCTTGACCTTAGAGTTTGCTACTTTTACCTCGACCACGAGGGGGTCGTTGTGAGGGAAGCAGGTAGGTCGAAGAGGAGATGTATTGAATACCATCGTCGGACCTGATGGGGGTGGTTCGATGGTTCCCTCAGCAATCTGAAAAGTTGAGTTCCTGAGATCCCTCTTCAGTGCTTTGTTTGATGGTGCTTCTATTGAGTATCCTCCAGCAATGACATTGATCAGACCATCAGTCTCGTTGCTGGTACTGCGTTTCTGCTTCTTAGCCCCATTCTCTTTTGACAAATAAGGGTTGAGCTTGCCTTGATCTCCCAGCTTATCAAGCGCCTTTTTCAACTCCCTGCAGTCTTTCGTGGTGTGTCCGCACTCGTGGTGGTATTCGCACCAGAGTTTGGGATTCCTTCTGTTGACCGATGTGCGAACAGGGGTTGGCTTTGGAAGGATTTCTTGGCCTTTGATGTCCAAGAATATCTGTAATGACCCAGATTTTATTGGTATTTTTGCCGATAATTATGTGTATTTATGTGTGTTTATGTGTTAGTTCAAATTTATTTTTGAACTATTTATTTTATTTTATGTGAATAATTTCGATTTAATTCGAAATATTTATTTTTAGTTGTTATTATTTATGTTAATTATTATTTAATTAATTAGAATTTTATTTATTTAATTCTCTAATTAATTATCTAATATTTTGGGCCAAATCGATTATTGCATGATTAGTCATGCGGTTTTCGCAAATTAGCCCAATTAATCACGAGAGCCCATCTTTAGGCCCATTTTGCTCTCTTGGCCGGTTTCTTAAGTGGCATGGCAAGGCTTGCCACTTGCCTTGTGTTCACACCTTGACTCACTCTATAAATAGATGAGTTAGTAAGGCTTAAACCTCATTTTTTGCTCATTTGCCATCTAATGCACTTGCCATCAAAGTTCAATCACCAAAACTCCCTCCACTTTCTCCTTGCCTCACGCCATTCATGAGCAATTGAAGCCATCAATTGTTCATCATCTTTCTTAACCCAAAACTTAAAGATTCATACCCTATTGATCTTTGAGTAACCTAAACACAATTATTTTATCCAAGATCGTTGGTTCGGGTTGGGTTTTGGTCGTGCTCGTGTAGAGGGCCATGTGTGGGTGCAACCGTGTGTGCGAGTGGTGCAGCGTGGTGGTGCCGTGCCGGTGCAGCCGTGTGGTGTGCAGTGGCCGTGCGTGGTGCAGTGGGCAGAAGTTGTGCAAGGCCGTGTGTGGGTGTGCTCGTGTGGGTGCAACTCGTGGAGGCCGTGCGTGTTGTTGTGCCGTGTGTTGGAGCTTATTCCGGGTTGCATTTGTGTGTTGATTTGTGTGTTGATTTGTGTGTAATCTTCCATAAGGTAACGTGCTTTCTCAACCTTGTTGGTATACTATGTTTATAGTATAGATTAAATGCATGTATGGGTTGTTTGATGATGATTATTCATGTTTTTATGAATTGTTTATATTCTGATTTTTATGTGTTTATATGATGTTTTAGTGATGATTTTTCATGATTTTATGATTAAACATACGTTGTAATATGATCATGATTAACGTGTTAAAGTTTGATGAATTTTGGATACGTTGAAGAGTAATTTTCGTGTGATTCATTGAGTTCATGCGTGTGGATTAATTGAGTTTGGATGAGTTCTTGGTTGAAGATCTTGAATCTTGATTGAGTTCTTGGTTGAAGATCTTGAATCTTGAATGAGTTCTTTATGAATCTTTAATGAGTTCTTTGAGTTCTTTATGAATCTTTAATGAGTTATTTGAGTTCTTCATGAGTTCTTGATGAGTTCTTTGAGTTTTTGATTGAATCTTGAAAGTTAAAGAAATTGATTTAAAGAATAAAGAAAGTTAAAGAATATGTTTAATTCGACTAAAGAATGATTATAGAATGATGATTTATGATTGGTTAGACTCAAGATTAAGGCTAGAGGCAGTTCTTGAGAATAACTTCGATGATTTAACTAGTTAATTTCGAGAATCAAGGCTAGAGGTATTCCTGAACTTAATTTAGTCATGTTGGGATATAAAATGAATAATTTGATTAAAATGACTAACGAATTAATTAATGATTAGCTTGATTTCATTTTTAGACGCCTAATACTTTGAGTAAGATTCATTGTATTTGGGTTAAGACGTTGCCCCTATTCCATCCGCGGTATTGGGATAGTTGGAGTCATACTATGTGATCTTTGTGAATTTCCAGTAAGATTGGTTTCACGAGACATGGATTTCCAGTAAGATTGGTTTCATGGGGTTTGGGAGTAAGATTCTCAAATCCGAGCATAGTAGAAAGTTCGAATGCGTAAGATGCGTTCGTACGAGCACAGTCCGGTCTAGAATATGAATGATTGCGCCAAAGATAGTCGATTAGGATGATTCGAGTCGAGTTCACGTTTGGGTTGATCTTGCACTTTGATTATTGATTTGATATTGATTATTTGATTTGTGCTATGTACATGTGTATTCCCATTAGGGTGAGTCAGTTATGTTACTCGCCACTGATGGTGGACTGTTGTACATTTTTCAGGTATTTCTGATGACGATACTCTTGCTTAGCTTTGGGTTGGGCGAGCGACGTTGTTATTACTATTACCTGTTGTATTTACTGTTTTTCGTGGTATTAGATGTTGATGGAGTTATATAGATTTTATACGTTGTTGAATGGACTTTTATATGTTGTTTTAGACTCCGATGTGTGGTTGGAGTTACTTGTAATTTTAGTATTTCTAGTTTGACTTTTGGATTAGTTTATGTACAAACTTGTGGGTATTTGTACTTATGGTGGTTTGATAACAATATTTGAGGAATTAGTTTTATTTCTTAAGTATTTTAAGTTGTAGTTTTTAACTATTCGACTCGTCGGTTTCTTCCGCGCCGATTTAAGCGAGTCGGGTCGTTACAATATCTCCCGCCTGTTAACATTGAACCTGGGGTCTTCTCCCCCATCCCGAGTGTCTTTCTTAGAAGTGGATGTCCGGCTAGGACCACCTCATTGAGACTCCTTCCTCTTATTGTCTTTCTTTTTGTCGGACTTTTCGACGGGGTTATTGATATCCGAGGCCTGGACGTATTTTCGAGCCCTTTCCATCACGTCGGTGTATGAGGATACTTCGTTTTCCAGCAAGGAGAACTTGAATTTGCCCCTCTTTAGTCCTGACATGAACGCATCATAAGCTACTGAGTCTTCCACATTAGGTATTTGCAGTAGCTCAGCGTTGAAACGCTTGAGATAATCTCCCAAGAGCTCATGTTCCCCCTGCTGACAAGCCATGAGATGAATGCTTGTCTTACGCTGTTTCTTCCCAGCCACGAAGTGGCTAAGGAACATTGCCTCCAATGCTGCAAAACTAGCGAACGATCCGGATGGGAGATCGGTAAACCAGGTGAGGGCCAGGCCCTTGAGAGTGGTAGGGAAATTCCTACACCAGCTTGCCTCACAGCTTGTCTGCACTGCCATTTGGGCTTTGTAGGCAGCCATATGTTCGGCGGGATCAGTTGCCCCAGAGAAGGGCTCGATGGTGGGAGCTTTTACTTTCCTTGTGTCAGTGGTGTACAGAAGCCTTTGGATGAATGGAGTTTGAAAGACAACTTCCCCTACTGGCGGCCCTGGTTCGACCACTGGAGGGCGTCTTCTGTTGCCATCCCCACAGACGGCGCCAATCTGTTCCTGTTCTGGAACTTCTCGTGAATAGTCAACGATCTTTTGGTGTATGACGTGTACTCTGGATGATCCTCGGTTAGGGACAGCCACCGGGGAACGACGCACGCCTTCCCCCAAGTTTGGGATGGCAGTTGATCTTTGATTCCTAGCAGTAGTATGGTGAGACCTCTCTGGTGATCTCCTTGGCTGGCCTCGAGTCTCTTGCCTTGTGACATCCCTGACATTTGAGGCCGTTCGTGCCCGACGCGACTCGATGATATTTCGAGCGTCATCGCGTCTAGAATTGATGATTCCTCGAGCGTCCCCAGGCTGAGAGCCTCTCTGTGAACGCGCCCCTGTTGCCCGGCTAGGGTTGGGGCCCCTAGATGGACCTGCGGCCTGAGATGGAGGCCTCTGCTTCCCAATCATAGTAGGTATGCTATCTCTCAGTTCCTGTAGGCTCTGTTGGAACTTGGTGTTCATCGCTGTCACGATGTCTTCGAAGTCTTTAAGTGAGACCATCTGTTCTTCGCGACGGCGACGGTCACTCGCCCTGTTGGACGAATTGTCGTCAGTGACATGTGCTTCTTTCCGGTTAGGCGATTCACGGGGATTTTCTTCTGGCTGATTAGATCGAGTCGTCTTCGCTCGGGTGTTTGCCATGTTTTTGTTACTGTCCTGTTACTGTCCCCACAGACGGCGCCAATCTGTTCCTGTTCTGGAACTTCTCGTGAATAGTCAACGATCTTTTGGTGTATGACGTGTACTCTAGATGATCCTCGGTTAATGTTGTGACCTGCAAAACAGTTAGAGATTGCTAACCTGGGGGGTGGAACCCGGGAACGCCCCTCCGATGCTTAAGTCAGATATCGGAAATAAGGATTCAGAGTATTTTGTGAGTTTGTGGACTATGAATTGCCTATCTGTAGAATGGTAGGACTGATCCTTATATAGGCATTAGATCCCTGGTTAGGGTTCTTGCTAGGCCGGTTAGGCTAGCGTATGGGCCGGGCCCATCTAAACCTGGTCAAAGCTTTACCAAGATGATTGACACGTGGCAACTCTGTATTCGCCATAGAATATCTGATATGTACCTAGCCCCACCAGAACTGGGCCTAGGATTTGGGCCCACTAATATGGGTTTGACCACCTAGGTGGGCCCGGAACATAATGCATACGAAATTAGTATTAGTTGTATAGTGAAAGATTATATAAGGATAAGTGCCTTATATGTTTCACTATATCTTTTCATTAAATTTATCCACACTTTTGGCCACTCATATATTATATGTACCTCTTTCCAATTTCTCTTATATGTACCACTTGTGTGGTTGTGTATAAAACAAACTATCAAGCTTAAGTTCATTGGTCTCCTACTCTCCGCGACCTTAAGATACTATCAAGTTTAATTTTGATGGTTCTCTTCGTAATAATTTTGCTTTTGTCGGTATTATTCTTTGTGATTGAACACACTGACGCTTTTGTCGGTATTATGCCCGCCTTTGGTAGCAGAGGCCATAGTTTTACGTAATAGTATTCTTCTCGCTCGGCATCATAACCTTACAGTTATCAAAGTCTTACAGGGTAATTTTTGTTGTCTGTGGAATATCCACATTCTCATGAATGATGTCAGCACTATCCTTCGTGATTTTAGTAATGTCTCTTCCACCCATATTTTTCGTGAATCTAACCGTACAACGGATTATATTGCATCTCTCGGGCACTGACCCCTATGCACATTTATATAGATCCCTTCCTAGAAAGAAATCTGAACAACTGCATGCCTTTTCTCCAAAAAAAAAAAAAAAAAACAAATAAGTCTATATACTAACAAGCATAATACGTTTCAAAAAAAAAAAAAAAAAAAAAACAAGCATAATAGATTATTAATAGGATTGTGAATATATCATTTCTTTGTTGTTGAGGAGAAGATAGAGCCAGCTCGAATAATCCCTATTCTATATCTATTTATCTATCTATACAATATATTAAAAGACGCTCAAGCCACCATATCACGCCATATAAGATGTCTATATGGCACTCTCTAAAACACATGTTACATGTAAGTATTGCCACATCTTTTAGCAAAATAAATTATGCTTAATTAGAACATGATTCAAACTTATTACCTGGCCTCTTACAATTCAAGACCACTCACTTACCGTTTCAACCAACTTTTATTAGTGCTTTAAATCTGTACATAATATTATATATATATATGGTCAGGATCATGTGAGAGGGCCTATTTAGGTGAGAAAAGTTGTTTATGTGAGAATATATCTAGAGCGTCGATTCAGTGAGATCTAATGGTTAGGATTTAATGGACTAATTTTTTTAATTAAAAAAACTTACGTAACTAACCCCTATTTGTTAGGGGATAAATAAAAAAAATTATTTTTTTATCCAAAAAAAAAAAGAAAATTTATTTTTTTATCAAAAAAATAAAAATTTATTTTTTATCAAAAAAACTTAAATTTATGTTTTATCAAAAAAACAACTAAAATTTGGAATTTGTTAATTAAACCGTTATCCTCTCATATAGTCATATAAATTTAGAACATGTCATATAAAATTTAGAACATATCATATAAAATTTAGAATATGGTTAATAAAATTTAGAATATAAATAAGTTATTTTTATTTTTTTAAATTTTTTACGGGTTCCATTGATCAACCTCAATACAAAATATTAAGAATATTTTGAAATAATTTAATATTCAATTGTTCAGGTATATATTTTATTATATTTTTTTATAAAAGGTCAATAATTGTATTATAATTGTATCATTTTATTTATTTTTTAAAAAATAAGTTTATTCAATTTCAAACTTATTGTATACAGTTTTGAAAATATCTTATAAAATTTAGAACATGATGTATAAATTTTTTAATATTTCATCTACTTAAAATAAAATAAATAATAAACTACTTTAAAATATGGATTTTTAATATTTTTAATATTTTAAGCACACATACACATTAGAATATGATGACTTTGTAACATGGCTTTTTAAATTTAGAACATGGTGTATAAAAAATTAGAACAAAACTTATAAAATTATGAACATGGCGTACAAATTTAAGAACATGACTCATAAAATTTTGAACATATTAAGATGTACTTCCGAACAAAAAAAAATGAAGTAGAATTTTAGATTTAAAAAACTAGATTTTATGTATAAAAAGTAGATTTTTTAAAAATAAAATTAAAAAAATCAGCAAAAAAACATAACAATTTTTTTTATAAAAAAAAAAAAAATAAATAAATAAATAAAAAAATAAATATATGATTTTAAAAAACAGCGTAACAATAATAAAAAAAACAGATTTTTTAAAAAAAAAATTAGAAATATATAAATCAAATTAAATTACCAATTTGCCCTTACTAAAAAAATAAAGATCAAACATCAACTCTTAGATCTAAAATTGTCAATGGTGCAGATGTTTTCTCACAAAAAAACCCTTCTCACCTAAAGCACGTTTCTCACACGATCATATTCCTATATATATATATATATATATATATATATATTCCTCTGCTTTGTTTAAGTGAATTAGAGTTTGATTTTTTTTTTTAATAAAAATTTCACAAAGATAAGACAAAATTACACAAATACATATCAACGGAAAAATATATGTAACACTTAAGACAACACCCGAGCCAACTAGTTGTATAATAAAACCAATTCCTGTACTTTGATTTGAGATTTTCGAACAAATAAATATAAATGTTGTGTGTAGTTAGGATATATTTAAAGACGGGGTTTTAATTATAATAATAGCCATTTAAAAGAGAAATTTAAGTGTCATTTTCATTGATAGTAATGTAATTGCAAGTATTTTTGAGTGGTAGCCCACTTTACCATTTTTAAAAAACAAAAATTGAACAAAATTCTTCAAAATAGATACTAGTAAATAGAGTAGTATAAGCTATAGAAATTCGACAACCAAGAATTAAGCATTTGTCGATATATGAAATATAAAATTAAAATGATAGAGACATAGTTTGAAAAATTTAGGGGGCACATAGCACTTTTCTTTATCGCCTAAGTTGTCTTTTATATCAAGCTAAGCTGTTTCACTTTAGTTAGTAGTACTTTTCTTAAGTGTGTGTGTGTGTCAATGAATATCTCTATCTTTATCAATTTATCAACAAAGAACAGCACTTGATGTCTAGGGCCCAAGCTCTTCGAAGCGACGTTTTCTTAATGAATCGTGACAACTAATTAGCATACATGAATATATGATGAATCCCTCTAAAATTAGCTCTAGCTACTCCATCATGCACCAAGGCCTACGTATGTTAGTATGTAACTATGTATCATCTTCGATTAATGGGTTTTATGAATAAATTTAGTATGATGAGGAAGCGAGATGGATCAGTGATGAAGTCTCCATATCATGACCTTCGGGTCACAGGTCGATCCTCGCCTCCCCCTCTCCCGGGCATTGCCAGCTCGGTCATCTTAAGATAGGAACCGTGTGCTGGAGCCCAATGTACCTTTCTTGTAAAAAAATGAATAAATTTAGTATATATGATATATGTGGTACATAGGACTATATCTTATCACATACAAATTTTAAACATAAGCGGAATGTTTACATTTCTGCACTATTAACACCCTCGACTTCTATATACCCAATATTATCTTCGCTTTCTGGTCAATCTGGAAATGTCGTTATAAGGCCGTTGTCTTTGATATAACACACCGCTCAACATTTTTCAAACTCTCTATCGTTCTGATTTCCGCTCATCAAAATGGACTAACCCGTATCCATCTAGACATGAAGGTTTTTCCTCTCCCCATCTCATCAACTACCTCGGCTTCACATGTACTCTCATCTTTGTTTTCTGATAGCATTCTACTCTATTGACGGTCATGATCAATTTTGATGGCGGTTCTACTAATACTTCAACTGTGGTTGGCTTCCTCGTTCGTGTATGTCAACCGGCATATTATCTTACTGTCCAGACTTTCAACCTTTGCATATCTTCTGCTATGCTCACTGAATTAACTACAATGCGTAATGCCATTCAACATTTTTTCTATATAAATGTTGAAATCAAGGGGATAATCTCTTGGCTATAAATATTGTCAACAACATAGTCCATGCCCACCCTGAAAGATCCTTTATCTTGTCATGGACATCCAGTCTCTTCTATGTTACCTCATTTTGACTCTAATGTTTTGATCTATTTATTGTGAAGGCAATCAGGCTACTGCGTGCTTGGACAACTAATGTTGATTGTACAGTCTAGTCTATTTTATGTATTCAATGTCAACCTCCTCAATTTTGTATTATACTTGAGGATGATAGACTATGTATTATACGTGAGGAGGATACATTATGCATTACTCTGGTTAAAAGGGATACCTGGCCTAATCTTTGTAACAATTCTTTTTATCGTATTAAAATACAAGTGATACATACAATTGGTTGTCCTTTTATGTAGACATTTTGAACTAGTTATGAAATATAATATGCAGATAATTGTCCATGAAAACTGAAAATAAAGCGATGTATGATAGACAATAATGAATTGATAATTAGATTGTTAGAGAATTATTTATATAGCAATTATTAAATTATTAGTTACAACTAATTTAACGTACTCATCGCATCATCAATGCAAGAATGATCATGGGAGTATATGTGAATATGTAGTTATAAGAGCTAACATTAAAAACAGTCATAAACAAGACAAATTTATAGATTATTTTGATGTTGCATCATGTACAAGGTATAAGTGGTATAAGTGTTGCACTAGAAATTTCTCGATCAATAATATACATATTTAGTTTATTTGAAGAGTTAAAGAAGGGTATCAATTTATTGGAAAAAAACTTGGTTAACCCATCGGGTAGACTACTCAATGTTAATTGAGAGTATTAGGGAGTAGTGATAGTGAAACCCCACCCAATTTAATAATCAATATTTTAATGGTGTATTAGTAGTGGATAGGCAACCCACCGGGTAGATGTAATCATGTCCCAATTTATTCACTGCACGCGTCCCAATTTATTCACTGCACGCGATCTTAAGTTCAAGTTGGTTAGACCCTTTTGCTAACAATCTTGTGAGACTTTATTATCATGGTTAGTTGGAGTCAAGGTTAAGCCAAAGATGAATTAAAAAATGGATAAGTTATTTTTGGGACGGAGTTAGTAATAATTTTAGAGTACTACACTACTACTCCCTCCGTTCCACTTGATTCTTTATGTTTCTATTTATATATATTATTTCCTTTTAATCTTTACATTTGCTTTATGTTTTCATTTTTGTACTTTATTCTCAGCTATTTATTTTATATTACCACTTGTCATTCTTATCTCTTTCTTCAATTTCATTATTCAAAGTTAGAATTAATCTCACAAATAACCCACTTATTTCTCATTTAACCACTTCTCATTTTTTTTTACTCCATTTTATAAATTCTCAAGCAAGTGTAATTAACATTTTCAATTCCAATAAGTACATATTACAGATTTAATTTTTCCTTAATTCATGTGCAAAAGTCAAAACGTAAAAAATAAACTAGAGCAGAGGGAGTATTTGATTGTTTGTAACATTTAATTTCGAGATTTGTACTACTTTCGGTTTGTAAGATGAATTTTTTAAAGTATTATTTGGTTAATATGAATTTTATTTTTTAATATTATTTTGATTAAACTCGATTATAAACTAGATATGGGGAAAAAATTATTTTGACATATTATCAATTATTTATAGTGATCAATCATCATCTCTGAAATCCTGGATCTGCCACTGCCAACAAGGCAGTAACACCCTTTTTAAAAAGTTACTCTTGTTTGATTTTAAGAAAACCTAACTACATGCATATATCAAATTCTTCATAGTAAGATTCCCTTAGGCCTTGGCTCTTATCCATTTAGAAGACAATTCTGTGGAATATTCAATGAAGTGAACACTTCCTTCTCATTTCATTTGTAAGAATGCCAGGTGTTATATTCTTTAGTCCAAGATATAATGAACTAAAGAATATGTTTCAGATAGTTTTTAAAAGTTAGAGTTTAAATGATATGGTATAATAATTTTTGGTACAATTCCAAGCTAGTTGACACGTACATATTTTTACTACATGCTAAAGTGATAAAACAATTGGTCTTTCACTCACAATTTGATGTAATCAAACAGTACATTTCATCATTACAAAATTATAAAGTAATTTGTTCAATACACAATTAGACAAACATGCATAATCTCATCATTATTATCAGTTTACTTGTCTTTATAAGCAAAATAAAAATATCAAATTTAGTTGAAGAGTTGATCTCTTCTTAGACAATCTGAAGATGACATAAATGAGCTCAACTTTTAATTGAAATTGTAACTTTTTACGTAACAAAAAAAAATAAGATAATCCTTCGAAAAAAAAAATAAATTAAATAACAAGATAAGCAAAGTCTCTCAGGTTAAAATTAAAGCATATTACTTTATAGTAAAAAGTTAAATTTCTTAATTATCGTCTCAGATTACGAGTGATTAGTGTTGTCAGATTGGGTCAGAACTGATTTAACTGAACTGAACTAACTGGAACTGAACTGTTTTGGGTCGATCTGAAATTATCTGAAACTGAAAGTGAACTGAACTGAATGAACTGATAACTGAAAGTCAACTTAAAAATAAAATATCAAACTGAACTGAACTGAACTGAATCTGAAACCAACTGAAACTGAAGTTAACTGCTAAATATCTGAAAATAACTGAACTGAACTGAAAATTGGGTATCTAAAAATAACTGAACTGAAAAGAGGATAATTGAAGCTAACTGAAACTAAACTGAAAAGATGATAACTGGATCTAAAAACTAAAAATGACTACTAATTTAATTTGAATATTACTAAACTAAATCAAAAATGATACAATATTATCCGAACTGTTTTGAACACTACAAGAAAATGCTAAATTACCTACCGCCATAAGCAGTGGGAAATGTAGAAAAATCGGTCGGTATTGAGCGGTAGGAAATACATTGGTCACTAATTGTACATTTTCGACAGATTTTCGGTCGGAAAAATTACCTACCGCATTTTACAACATTTCCTACCGACTTTTAGCGGTAGGTGATTTCTTACCAAAAAATAAAAAAAAATATTGGTAGGTGATTTGCTACCGCATTTTACAACATTTCCTATCGACTTTTAGCGGTAGGTAATTTCCAACCAAAAAATAAAAAATATTGGTAGGTGATTTGCTATTGCAGTTCTCAACATTTCCGACCGAAAATGCGGTATGTAATTTCCTACTGGAAATATGGGTAGGTAATTTGCGACCGATTTTACACATTTGCATGCGACCGATTAGTGGTAGGAAATTTCCTACTTAATGTCTATCTTAAGGGGTGGTTTGAAGTTACAAAATTATAATCTCAAATAATCTGAACTAAAGCTAACTGAACCAAAAAAAAACTATAACCAAAACTGAACTGAATTGTCGACATTTTGAACTAAATGGAATTGCACCTGTTCGAATTTTTAACTGATTAGTTAAAATGAACAATTAACTGAAACTGAATGAACTGAAATATGTTCGTACAAAAACTGAACTGAAATCAAAATTAACTGAACTGAACTGAACTGGAAAAAAAATTAACTGAACTAGAACAACCAAAACTGAACTGTTGACCTGAATTGACAGTGCTACGGGTGATAATGAGTCTGGCCTGTTTGCGAACACTTCAAGCTCGGCTCGGTCAAAGATCGGTCAAGGTTCGGCTCATTATAGCTCGGCTCGAGTCTGAGTTCGGCTCGAAACTTTAACGAGTTGATCTTGAGTTGTGCCAAGCTCGGCTCGAAAAGCTCAAAAAATTTACATGCTAGTTATAGAGACGCAAAGAAATTTTCTCATCAAATCTGTCTCTAATTAAACTAAGGTATAGAGACGGATGAAACCCATTAGGAGACAATTTTTACAACTAATTTTTTTTTTTAATACGATAATGTCAATGACTGGTCCCCACACCTGTTTCTATCTCAGAATAGAGGCAGGAAGGCGGATAGGGATTGAACCCAAGACCTCAAGGGCCTTGAGGGAGTACTCCGGCCACCAGGCACCAGCTGAGCTACTCCCAATCCCTAATTTTATAACTAATTAGGGTTTATAAGTCAAATAGGAGAATATAAAATAGGTAATCCCAAACAAATTTAGAATCCAACGTTAATGAAAAGGGAAAAGAAAAAGACAATGAATTATCATCATTACAATTTACAAAGAAGAACAAAGACAAAAATGCTTTATTATCTCTTTTTTTTTTTTTTTTTTTTTACTTCTTTTTTTGGTTTTATTAGGCGAAAATGATAGTCCTCTCACTTTTCTAAAGCCACTTGTTAATTCAGCGTCTCATAATTCTCTTTTATTAGACTTTTAGTTCTTATCTCCTAAATTCTTAGTAAAGCCAAATGATGTTAGTTTCCACTTCGTCATCTCCACCTTAGTTTGTCCATCTTACTCTTTCAACTTTTACTTCAACATATATATAGGGAAAACAATTATGCCTTATATTTTGATTACCTTGTAATGTTATATATGTTGTGAGTTCGGACCTAGCTTTTGGAGTAACTTTTAAAATTTTGATAAATTTTAAATACTTCCTCCATAATATAAAATTTTCAACAAATAGTTTTGTATGCATTTTGAGGAAGCAATTTAAGGATGTAAACGAAGGAATTAGTCAAAATGGTTTGAATACAAACAAGAATGTAATTATAATTTCCTAATATTAAAATAACATTGACCAATTCTTTCGTTTACACCCTTAAATCTCTTCCTCAAAATGTGTGCAAAACCAGTTGTTGAAAATTTTATGTTACGGAGGGAATACTATAATATACATATACTAGTGAAAATTAATTCAAAAAAGTAAAATAATTTACTAGTGCTTGGCAAAGTAGTGAGTGGTAGGCTGATAGCTTTTAATTTTTGGAGTAAAGTTTTGCAAAAGCTAAAAATATTAGCTTTTGGAGTAGCTTTTGTCAAAAGCTACTATTCCTTAGTTTTTTCTTTAAATAATCCTTTTGTAATCTTATAAATTTTCAACCGCCATTTTTTTTTTTACCAAACAACAATATTACATTGTTACTTTAACAACTATCTTCAACAGCTGATCAGCTAATAGTTGACAGCTACATCTACCTCAACATCTAATATATACTTTTACGGCTTTACCACTAGTACGTTTTACCCAATATACAAGTTTAATCCATGTTTTGCTCACTATATTTTCTTTTATTTATTGTAGTTTTCTTATCGAATTTGATTTGATTTGAATTATTTATTATTCGCTTTTAATATTACCACCCTCCAAAAAAAAATCCTATACATCTAATAGTTTTAAGATGATCAAGGTTTTACAACGTATCATCCCTACAGTATTATATATTGACATTATAGTAAAAAAACTTAGTTAGAAAATAATAAATATACTTGACAAATTAAAGTTGCATTATAGTGGATGTGAGTTCAAATTAAATTACCCCATATTCCTTGTAATTTTTTTTAATGTTTATAAAATTAGAATCAGTATATATGTACATCATGCCTCAAAGAGTTTGCAATCATTATTTGTGGACGGTCAATATAGGAAAAAAAAATCTCTGATCTATTATATAAGGAAAGTGAATAATCTTGCCTTAATTTTTTGTTGCCTTAATAATGCGATGGTTTTAATAATGGTAAAATTATAATGCGAATAAACTTTAGAAAAAATTGTTCAAAACTACCAAATAAATGTCGACTCTTGAAAAATACTACAAACTAAAAAAAAAGTTGTTATAAAATTACCTAATACATCATTTTCGACCTGGTAGCACTACCAATTTCCGTATTTTTTTTCATTTTTCTGATGTTATGGCCCACCAATTTTGATTTCTCTCTAATTTTTTCCCTAAAACTACTTGATTTCCCTCCATTACTAAGCATACTCAAGCTTCAATGAAAAAACGTTGGATTAAAGAATGTTGGATTGAAGAAAAAAGGGGGTAATTTTGATTCATTTTATAGGTTAAAAGTCTGATATATAGTAAAAGAAAAGAGGAAATTAGAAATAGAGGGTAATCGAGCATATTGGGAAAAGGAATAGAGGAAAATCAAAAGTGATGAGACATAACATCAGAAAAATGAAGATAAACACGGAAAGTGATAGTGGTACCAGATCGAAAATGATGTATTAGGTAGTTTTATAACAACTTTTTTTAATTGGTAGTATTTTTTAAAAGTCGACATTTAATTGGTAATTTTAGACAATTTTTCCTAAACTATATAAGAAAGGTAAAATTAAAGTCGGCATAAGTTAAACAAAACAATTTATAATGCGATGCCTCACAATTTTATTGTTCAAGACCGTTTTATTTATTTTTGTTTTAATAATGTTGATGGTGAGCTTGAAACCGAGCCCTATGAGGCTATGACTAGGGTACTTGTAGTACGCCTTGGTTTTACTCAAACCACTCATCTAAAAGGAACTTACGGCCCGTTTGATTATTGGTTATGAATTGTGGTAATGGAATAGAATTAAAGGGTTATTTGTTAAGAAAAAACATTAAAATTCCCATGGAAAACATAATTTTCATTCCCAAACTTGAAATTTGTTCTTATTTTCTATTATCATCCATTATCATGTGGAAGGGTGGTATTAGATGGAATAACTATTTGTGAAGAAAATTAGATGAATTGGAGTTAAGCTAGCACCACTATGGGAATGAGTTTTGCTTTTCCTTTCAAATTTAGTTATAAATTCATTCCCATTACCTCCATCTATAACCAGCTACCAAGTGGGCTGTTAGGGCATGTTTGATTGTATGTTTTTAGCATGGAATGGAATGAATGTGATAGTATTAAATGAATGTGATAGTACGTCCTCATTTTACTCAAACCACTCATCTAAAAGGAACTTACGACCCGTTTGGTTATTGGTTATAAATTATGGTAATGGAATGGATTTAAAGGGTTATTTGTTAAGAAAAAACTTCGAAATTAAATCCCCATGGAAAACATAATTTTCATTCCCAAACTTGAAATTTATTCTTATGTTCTATTATCATCCATTACCATGTGGAAGGGTAGTATTAGATGGAATAACTATTTGTGAAGAAAATTAGATAAATTTGAGTTAAGTTAGCACTACTATGGGAATGAGTTTTGATTTTCCTTTCAGATTTAGTTATAAATTCATTCCCATTACCTCCATCTATAACCAGTTACCAAGCGGGCTGTTAGGGAATGTTTGATTGTATGTTTTTAGCATGGAATGGAATGAATGTGATAGTATTAAAGAACAATAGAATGTTTGGTTAGTATTTTTGGTATGGAACTCCATACCCCATGAATCTCATACCCCCCCGGCAAGTTTCTCATCCATGTACCTCCCCTTTATTAATAAAATGGACCAAATAACTACATGAAAGTAATCTCATACCTAGATGATTATCATTCGCATACCGTTCCATTCTAATGTTTTAAACCAAATATATCCTTAGTGAGGTTTGAAACTAGATCTTACATATGATATTTGAAGGATTTTGCCGCTACGAAGAAAGTTTAACTTCACGAAATGTCTCTCACAAGCTATCGAAGTTAGGGATAATGGAGAATAACATGTGATCATATTTTTTTTTTAATATAATAGTGTAACAGGCCTGAATCAAGAGATCTATTACCAGACAACACACCCCAGGCCCCAACCTCGTCTAAGTCCAAAACCCCCTTTATTATCTCCCCCACCTCACCCTCACCCTCACCCTCACCCTCACCCCATTCATATTACTTACAACGTATTACAAAAGTAGTTAACCGTATGTAGAAATGTAGAATACCATTAAAGCTTCACAAAATAGTCATGCCCAAAGGGCTCAAATAAGCGTCACCTTGATTATCCAAATGGCATTACTATTTGTCATTTACCTTGAACATTACTCATTCAAGCTGTGGTAAATCTCGATCGTAATATTAATAACGACGGTTCATCCCACCAACAAGTGACAAAGCAAAGAAATATTTACGTAGTAGTAATGAAGTATTATTCAAGTACGGATATTTCATTAAGTAAATTAGAAAGAAAAAAAAAATAATTATGTAGTGTCATTTTCATAATATGCAGACAATTCAACAAAATTGATAAGGAAGAGACCAAGTGGATGACAAGTTGATGGACTGAAATCAATTCTAGTTCTAGCCACAACACTTTTTTTTGAAGGATAAAAGAGATGTTTTACATGAAGTATGCGTTTGATTCAACTTAAATAAGTATTTTTGTGCTTATTTTCACAAAATTCAGACCGGATCAGTTCAGATAAAAAAAATTCAGATTAAATCTTTAAAATTATAACTACAATCAGAAAAACTCAGATCAGATTAAAAAAATTCAGATCATATCAGACCAGATCTGAAAATTTCAGATAAATCAAACGCACCCTAAACAGTATTCCTAAACAAGATACGTATTATCTCCTCAATAATAGTATAAAGTTTAGAGTGAGAAGGGGGGGGGGTTTAACATTGTATACGTAAAGTAAAATGGACTACAAGCCCAACATTTGCAATCCAATCTGCCGTATAAATACATTTTTAGAATATATAACAAATAGTGTAGAACTGAAAGTGAAGAAGGAAAGCTTGAATATTAGTGACCACATAAGCGATCTTCCAAGGTGTATACATGAAGTACAATAGACTATCCTAGAAGCCCAACATTTAAAAAAAATGTTTTTATAGGGGGAAATTGAAATATTTATTTATATAAGAAAATAAAGCGGTTTCTTTTTTTTTAAAAAAAAAATAGAGCAGTTTCTTTATAGGTAGTTGATACAAATTTACTCATGAAAAACTTGTTATGGGTAAAAATGAAAATATTGCAAACCAAGAAGAGTGTTTTAGGGCAAGTAAACTTTATCAACCAAAAACCCCTCTTCTCTTCTCTTTATAGATTATCATATATAATCATAGATCATAGATCATATATTCCAAAAGAGTTGCATTCACCACCTATCTTATGAAATTGACTCTTGTGTCGTAGTAGTATAAGTTTTTTGAACATCACAAATTAGACATTAGATCCAAAGTTCGAATCTAACCGCACGAAGTTGCAATCATTCCTTGTCTTCCAATCAACATTAGAAACCAAAATGAAAAACCTATCCATGAGTCGTCTTTTGTATCAACTCTACTTAATTACAAACAAATCACGCCATTCATTTTCCAATTTTTGTTATCGTAATTGCACTTAACTATGACAAATTTTTGCATCCAGTATTCCAGTTCGATTATTGGTTGAGGTCAAAATTAAGTGCTGTAATTTCATATACTCGTATAATAATTTAGGTTAAATGGGTAGTTAAATTACTCGAATACGTATTGGAATTGTCAAAAAAAAAAAAGTTGAACCAGTGTGAAAATTATGCAAGCCCTTGGATGGACGATCAGGAGTCATAAGTCATCACGACTACCCGAGTTCTACCATAATTGCAAGTAGGGTTGAGAGTTAGAAATTGATTTTGTCACCATTTAAATTGGTATTAAGTAAACTTAAATACAAGTATATACAATATTTTACTATAAGAGTGCGTTCTTTTCAACTTATTTGACCTGACTTGACCTACGAGTGATAATATCAATAGTATTATCTATACCTTGAAAAATAACAAGTGTCAACTGGAGAGGTGAAAAATAGAGGTGAATTGAAGAGCATTCGCCCGTTATTTCAGATTGGGAAGCTCCCCAAGTTTCTAAACTACCTAAAAGATTGAATTGGGCAACAAATCCCGAAGCTATATAGCCAAGCCCATTTTAGGAGAGAGAAATTAGTTGGGGAGGATAGTGGACCACCGTTGCAGATGCTCTTACATAAGGGTGAAATTCTGCAAAGTTTAAAATAGAAAATTACAACTACAATTCATCTAATATTTCATATGAGTAACAACTTCAAAAGAGAAGAAAATCTACTTGCTGTTAGGGAATGTGTAAGTGGGAACCGGATATGAATTTCCAAGGCACGGAAGTTACGTTTTCCTATTAGTTTAATTTCGCCCCATTATGGACCACTGAATTACCACGGAATAACTAATGAGATACAATAGAGATTATTTACTCTATGTGATCCTAAAAGTAAATCCTAAAAGCTTTGTATTTTAGATTGTGTTTAACACACTTAGAAAAGTCTGCAAGGATTTTCTAAGTGCTAGCACGTTGTAAGAGGTGAGATGAATTTCTCATCTTTTTCCATACCAAACAAGTGAACATAACATGACTATTTATAGCCAAAACCACAAGAAGAAATCAGCCAAAGATGAGTGAAGAGTAACCATTAAAACCATAATAAAATCTGAATTCATGAGATTTGAATTGTGCTATTATCATGTAAAGATGTCATTCACAATGCAAGCTCTTTACATTATGATTTAATCATGTTTTAATACCATCTTAATTCAGTATTAGAGTCTAATAAACAAGTTTTAATACATAAAAGTATCCAACGCAAAACATCCGAGTAAACGAACTAACAGGGCCACAATCCGGTGAGAAATCGCGAGGTGCGACCTAAAGTCGCGAGTTGCGACCTCACTGAGTCGCGAGGTGCGACCTGGTTCTGCCTCGATTCCCCTTTTGCCTTATTTCTTCTTCCTTTGTTCACATGTTCAAGCGCATTTATGCATAAATGTTCCAACACTAGCTAGTATAACCAAACAAAACCTACTATAAGCAAACAAGAAATGAGTCACAAAGACAGCTTACGGTCGTGAATGAAGCAAAGAGGGGATAGCTTGTTTAGCCATCACTTCTTGCCTCATTTTACAGCCAAATTTGGATTCAATGAATTAATACATTAACCAGGACCACCCCAGGCCACTCACTATCTGTTTGTATTTTCAAGATTTATATATTCTCACCAAAAGAGGCCACTCCAGAATCTAGCACATAACGTTAAACAATATGAAGATGACTTCTTAACTTGATTACAAAACCACAAGTACTGGTAATCAATGAATACAAATTGTGATGGTGCCACAAATTTACATGAGTCCAAGATTACCAAATAGCCTTACTTTCTCAGTTTCTGATCTCAAAATACTGCAAGCTCAGAGATTGTTTAATGGGACATAACTCATAAGGTGGAGCAGACTATTCAGCTGATTCACACTTTCACTATCTAATTTCTGTCATTAACCCTCCTTCACTAGCAAGTTTT